>CM064066.1:36145019-37422019 GCA_032594955.1 Panicum miliaceum
AACTCATAAAGAAGGTTTAGATTTCATAAAGAAGGTTTAGCTTCAAATCTTCACTGTACCTGGGACAACAACACAAGCAAACATTAATTTATTACTAGCAGTGAAAGAATGGTATGGATTAATACCCTGCCAGATTTTCTTCAACCCTCTCTCTGCACTATAAAAGTATGGCCACAAAGCAACGCAAAAACATAGAAAATTGAACATAAGGACATCGGCCAACTAGACAATAAAATTAAGGGCAAACTCTCCCACATGGCGCTTCTCAAGATGGATACTAGGGCCCTGTGCTTAGCAGTCTTTGTTTTCATGGCTATGGCCTTCTCATCATGTCATGCTGCACGAGGTAATCATATGGCCAGGCACAAAAATATATGCACATATAGTGTTGCCTGTTTCTTCATAGTTACATATATTTGAAGTGATTTATCCATATTTCTATGAGCTCTAATGAATTGCACTACACCATGTGCAGTGGAATGCCACCAAATCTCTCCATGCAGTACCGTTATATGTGGAGAGCAATGTACTGAGGTGCTAGGGTTCAAAAACCCTGAGATACTATGCATTCCTGCAAATCCACCAAGCGAATACTATGACACATGCTGTTGCCGCGAACGAGAAAATGTCACGCGGACATCTTTGTCAAAGTGATGTATTCTATTTCATGATGAAAAACATGAGATGGATCTTACTTTTTCAACCCTTGAATGTTGGTTGATGAATAAATAACGTTTTATATACGAAGCTTTCCCAAGGCGTCTTGCCCTTCTTTATCTAATATTTTACTCAATCCTGAATCATGTGCCCCATTACTGTCGAGTACCACCATGTAGATCATGATCATGTGCTCCTAAGGGTGGCAAATAGGGATGCAAGCCTTAATCATTTTCGGTTATTGGTCAACACAAAAATTAACTTGATTAAACAAACTAGAAGGATATTCCACGTCATCCCGGTTTTCAGCTGCTGCTCACCCGTATCATACACGAGCGAAATTGCAGGATTGGAAATCTAGGATACTTGGCAAAAAGTGCAGGCCAGTACAATCACTACAAAACAAATTGAAATGGGAGAAAGACAGACATTTGACATTCACCAAAGGTCGCCAACAATTTCCATCAGAATGATATAGGATTTAAAGTGATAAATGAATATACATTAGAAAATCATATGCTGATCTTTGTACACGCAAGCAGTTCCAACTACCAAGTAACAGAGCACGATCAAACTTCACTAGACAGCACAAGAGATAAGACCTCCCGAGAAATATCAAAGGGACTAAGACATCACAGCAAATAAATTTTGTCTATTCGCAGTCACATTAAACATGAGTACCAGCATGGCCATAAGATTTGAAACAAAAGACGAACATAGTTCTCTAGTGTTCTGTCAAAACCTGACGAAGAGAATGATGTGTTCAGCACTCCAGCATCAAGACAAAAGAAGCCTGGGTATCTCCATACCAGCAGCAAGCCACACCTAGTAACATCAAAACATGCTGAATACCTGCAAGTAGAATACTGTAATCAGATTTATCAACCATTAGAATAGCACAAAAATGAGGGGGAGTTGAGTGGCAGAACTCAAAGTACCCAAACAAGATATTTGAAATCTTATTACCGCTACATACATGTTTCAGGCTTATCTACTCCAGAATATGTTCAAAACAAATGCAACCATCAAAGACTCTGTTTGACTTTGCATTTTCTATTAGATGTCCTTGGATGCTTTTATATGCAAACTACAAACCAGGAATAATTGAAATATAAATAGTACAGTTGAGTGGAATTCTTGATTTTGTGGCAAACCTTCAAAACCACAACTACAATTAAACTTTTCATGCGATAAAGAAAGCTAATTGGTTGAAACATGGAACACAGAACAAAGCAGCTTGATCGGTGGAATTTTGAGTAATGAACAAAAGATGACCTGTAATTGAAATATCAACTTACATGACAAGAGTCTACAACATAAAACTGAAGTCGCCGTGATAAATCCCATGTGTCACAACATGATTATAACTGCAGCAGCTTTTATTCCTGACCATAATGAATTCAACACTCCAAATCCATTTCAAACTGTACATGTGTCCTAATTGTAGCAATTTCATCTCAAACTGGGATAGCAGCTGGTCTGGGGGGCACAGGAGGACAAGATAAGAAATCCCAGATTGACTGAATAGAGGAACATGTGGGGTAGGGCGCCTGGGCGTCTGACCAACTCCCATAAAGTGCTGGCTGGAGTGGATATGAGTAAATGACATCACCATCCGCAAGTCAGGAGGAAGGGAACCCTAGACCAAGGGAGGCATGTGGTGCAGAGGAACAAGAGGGATTGACTTCATGAGCCCTGCTGTCAGAAGTTTGACGAATAAAAGATGGATTAATGACTATCACAACCATCTCCATCTTTAGAGATAGCAAAGATAGTTGAGCTCACACTTAGACAGTAGTACCAGACTTGCTACAAGAATTGGTTTAGCCACAATGGCGCCAGAAAAGCGCAAACTAAAAGCTAAGCTAGAAAAAAGCACAAAATAAATTTTCAAAGGCCCTATACCACTCTAAACAACATATTGTCACTAGATTGCAGCCAAATACTACGTTAGCTTTTACATAATGAAAAAGTTCTACTGAGCAGAGTAGATGATTATTAGCTAGCTCCCACAAACTTGTCTGTCTTTATTTAAAAGTGATGTACCAACGGATTTTCACACAGTAGTCCCAGCAATTCTTCAATAAAGTTAAAAGTAATAATATGTGCCGTATTGGAATAAAAGTTAGGACTTCAATGTTTCACTGGCAAAACAAATCAATAAGAGTAATAGCAATTACTTATTGAACGCTCTTTTTTTAGTATAGAGATTACATTTTTCCTACTTACTCGCAAGCACTTGGGAATAATACAAACTCAGCATGACTTTCACTGGCATGTCGCTTGATGGAATAATACAAAATCAGTGTTCGACTTCCCCCATCCGGTCTATGCTCCAGTCTAAACATTATTGATGCAGTACTTATAAGAAAACTTGATCAAGTTGAGACAGAAAAAGGAAGGACAGATGTTTCAAAAAGGGGTATAAAACAGTCTGCAACACTAGCATAACTAGATATGCAAAAAGACTCAACTATTGACACATCTAGATATACATGCTTCCTCGACTCCTCATGCACATAAATTCGAGGAAGTAAAAGAGACAAGTAGTTGGTGCCATTTTTATTTGTATATTCTAGTAAACATCAATCTTTTTAATTATCAACTCACAAAGTTGCCAAGTCTATGCACATAAGAAAGAAAAAGGTGATCAACACAACACTAACATGACAAAAGTCTAGTTTAATCTTCAATAGGGTTCATAGGGGGCACACAAGACCATTACCAAAAGAAACAATAAAAAACTACATGAATCAATATAACTTAAGCTTCTATGGTAAAATAAAATGTTAGTCCATCAGCTAAACACGTACAGAAGAGTAAAAGCATGCTAACAATAACATTGCTGCCAAAAAACTAATCTCGGGAATTTAAGGTTGTTTGGAAAAAAATAATCAAATTCTTGATGCTTACCAAACTGTACAACTGATAATCAGCTTCAGTTGAGTTCATCACCATGGCATCTACATAATGATCTATCAAACAGGTCCATAGCCAAATCATGGATGTGCTCCATGTGAACCATGCTATATGGCAGACGGCTACAATCTGCTTTGAAATCAAATACCACTCCCTCAGAAGCTCTATCATTCACCTGTAGCTTCTTATGTTGACGAGCAATCCATTTTGTACCACATTTGTCACGACGGACTACAAACTTCATAGATTCAAGCACTCTAGCGTTTAAGACAAAGAACTTGATGAAGTTTACATCTAGCCTCTTCTCATTATAATTTATTATCTGCACCTTCTTGAGATGTCGGTCAAGGCATTCGAGTGGAGCAGAGTGTTTTACATCGTTCTAGAAAATCATCCAAGTATCTAACTGAAATTGAAGAGGGAGTGGAAACAAATACGATATCAATAAATCATGATGGGCGATCATACAGCAGAGACTATGTAACGAATAGAATTTTTTAAAAAAGAAGAAACTCTGACCACAATGTATAACTTCTCCACGCATGGAAAGCATTTCAAGAAGCCAGTAACATAATCAAGATCGGGAGCAGTGAGTAGGCCTAAAATCTTCACAGAGCGCATCGCATCAGATGGTCCAACAAGCACAGTTTTCTGAAATAAGAATGAACAGAAAACCATATGAGCGAGCGAGTAGCGGCGGACAACATATCAAGACATGGAAACACCTCAGGCACAAGCGGCTGCAGCTACATCAAAATCCATGGTTCCAAGCTGCAATATGGGGATGTGATCATCATAAGCCAATGTCCTCCGTCTGGGTGCCTGAATTATCCGGATCACCCGAACACATTGGATCAGCCTTTCTAGGAGGGGAGCATCGACAATAACAAGCTCTTCCAACCTTGCCTCCCGGCAATACCCACAATCAGATACGCCAACACTTCGAAGGGTCAGAGAGCTGATCCGGACGCGACAGGCGCCACTGATGCCATCCAGCGACAAGGTCTCCAGGACAGGGCACCTCGACAGGACGCCATGGAGAGCGCTCTCAGATATAATGAGGTCGAGGAGGCTGAGCTGCTTGAGGCTTGGGAAGCAGAGCGTGGGAGTGGTCAGCGCGGGGAGTTCCATATGCGAGGATGATAAGTAGAGCACGCGGAGGGCAGGAGAGAAACGGAAGACACACGGCGGGAGCTCACGGGTGAGATAGAACTCGAGCTCGAACTCCTGGGCGTCTTGGAGACGGGGAGACTGGAGCAATCGTTCGACGACGTGAGGCAGGCCGCGCCCCCCGGGGCACGTGAGGGAGAAGCGGCGGACGGGGGGCCTCGTGGGCGCTCAACAGCCTGCGGAGCCTGGCGGCCAGGCGTTCGTCGTCGCGAACGTCGCCGCAGCTGCCAACGAAACCGGCCTCGAGGTTGAGAGGGGCGAAGCGCCACAGGGGCCGCCCCGGCGCGAGAGGATCTGGGTGCGGGCGCCGTTCTTGGTGGGGAGGAGCGTGATGACGCAGCCAAGAACCTCGTCGGGGAGGCGGCTGATCAGGTCGTCGTCGGGGCCGCCGTCTCCTGCTCCTCCGGGCGGCACACCTTGGCCCCGCCTCCTCTGCTTGCTTCCCGTATCCTTCTCCGTCATCACGATCGCAATTCCTCGAACCCTGGTTGCAACGTGAGGAATTGGGGGAAAATCATCTCATCAAGACCTAGCAAGAAAACCCCCATTCAAGATCATCGTGGAGACGATGCGCGTACCTGGTGGCGGTCGGCCGCGTCCTAGCAGATTTCGGCCCCGTCCACGCGGCCCTGCATTCTCGCCAGCATTCCGCGCAGGCCGCCGACCGCCGCCGCCGATCGGAGACTTCGAGGGCGGAGTCCGAGACTGAATGGGGTGAGGGAGGGGAAGCGTCAGCCTGGCGCCGCCAGTGGTAGACTAGAGAGCGAAGGGGAGTGCGCGACGCGGGCCGACGGCTTATAGCAGGCCTATTACAGCGCACATATTATCGAATTTGTTTACTAAATTTTTTTAAGGGAATTACTGAAGGTAGAGACTTCCTGGAGGAGAGACTTCAAGTTGGCCGGCCATAGATTAATAACCTTTTACAGCCGTGTTGCTCGTCCATTTCACGCGGACCAAAGATATTATCCTCTTCGCAGAGCAGGTCTTTATCTTTCTCATGGAATTAGGGGCACCACGAGCTTTTCCACTAAAAATATATATTTAGACCTTTTCACCGTCGACGCATGCGACTAACATTAAAATTTAAAAAAAGTTATCGTTCTTGAACGGGACATCAAACTCAAATTCCGATTTCATAGTTATATTTCTTTCAATAACACCTTCAAAATAAGATCCTACTTATATATATTTTGACTATATTTTTTAAAAAGACATTATTTGCTTATGTAAGGGGCGGGTCCCACATGTATTCATTGGTATTCAGTTGAATACCCAAAATTTTTGGCAAAAAAATTTATATACATAGTATATAGCATGTGTATGTAACAAAAATTAGAAAATAACACCACTAAATAGGCCTCCCAATGTCATATTACGTCTTGGGCTCAAATGTCCACTACTCCCCTCCTCAAAGCCCAGTTACGGGGGCCCAAAATGCTCCCCCGGCCCCTCCCCTCAACCTGATCGGCCTGCTCCCGACTCCCTTCCCCGTGCGGCCGTCCCGAGCCCCGAGCCATGCCGCAGCCCCACAGGCTGTGAAGGCGAACCCTAGCGGCAGCCGGTCGCCGGCGGGCGGCGGCGCCTGGGCGCAGAGCGGGCAGCAGGGGGCCAGCGGTGCGCGGCTTGGGCGCATCCGTGGAAGGGCCGCTCACCGGCTCGGCGTGCGTGGGAGTGCAGGAGTGCACCAGTGAGCGCGGGCGCGCGGCGCAGGTAGCTAGGCGTAGGCAGGGCGGTCTATCCCTATCTGCGAGGCTGCGATTCTGAAAAAGGAAAGGTGAGCACAAAGCAATTTCGATTGGCGATTGCTCGTTAAATTGTGACAGTTCTAGAGCAATGCAATGACCAGAGTGATTGCAATGTTTAGATTCAAATCATGAAGAGGAAGAAGGGTAGTAGTGCTACTACCGATCTGAGGTCTTTCTTGCAAAAAAATGCCGCAAAGAAGAAACAATCTGAGCTAGAGATTGTTACTCCATCTACCAATGAAAACCAAATGCAGTTGGTGGTATGCCAAAGACAGAGGGACAAAAGAACAAGCACTGTTCAACCTCAAGCTGTGACAGATGAGCTGCGGCAGCCAGTTGAACCCCCAATAACAAAAGATGATGAATCTATGCAGACCATGTCCCCGGTTAAATCTGATTCTAGTGATAGTGATGAAGACAATAATGATTATGAGATTGAGCATGATCCGGGATTGAGGATTCCTATCTCAAGCTATCCTATCAATGCCCAAGATCCGGTTATATAGAAAGGCGCTTATTGCAATGGGTCTATGTCGACCAAAAATAAAATAGGGGGATTTCCCGCAACATAATTGTGGAGGTATGCGCCGCTTCAACCTCAAGTGGTTTGATGAATTCAAGTGGATTGAGTATAGTGGGCATAGAGATGCCGCATATTGCTTTGTTTGCTATTTGTTCAAAGATAGTGGAGATGCTTTTGTTGATGGAGGGTTTCGAAATTGGCACATGAAAGCTAGAATCCATAAGCATGTTGGTGCTATTGATAGTTCTCACAATGAAGCTGAAGAAAAATATAATTTGTCCATAAGTCCTATGATATCAATTCGAGAGTCCATAGCATCAAACTCTGATTTGATCAAGGCTAGGTATCCAGCTCAATTGACATGGTGATACATGCTGGGGATCTCACTACAGAACGGTAATGCATGTTATATTTTTGTATCCTTCAATCAAGAAAGTTCTCTTTAGGATTGGGAATGAAAGTAAAGGGGTTGAGGCTAATGGAGCTCAAACTATGCTCACAGTATTTAAGTCATTTGAGTTCATTTTCCTCCTACTTTTGATGAATGAAATATTTGGCTACACAAATGACTTATGCATTGCTTTGTAAAAGAGGGAGCAAGACACTGTAAATGCAATGGATCTTCTTGAGTTCACAAAGGTAGAACTGGATGTTTTGAGACAAGATTCTGGATAGCAAGAATTCCTTAATAAGGTCACTTCTTTTTGTGAGAAGCACAAAGTTAGAGTTGTTGACATGAATGGGAAGTATATTCCTCAGCAAAGATCAAGGCAGTTCTACAGAGGTGCCCTCAATTACCATCGGTTTCATGCTGATATGTTCATGGGTATCATTGATAGACAAGTTCAAGAGCTTAATAATAGATTTTATGAGGTAAACACAGAGCTACTTAGATGCATGGCATCATTCAGTCCAGCTAATTCATTTGCTGCTTTTAATGCTGAGAACTTGATTAAGCTTGCTAAGTTCTATCCTTATTACTTTGAATTTGAAGAAATGAACCAGCTTCCTTTTCAACTGAACCGATATATTAATGATTTGAGGAATTATAACAACTTCAAAAATTTGAGAAGTCTAGCAGAGTTATCTATGATGCTAGTTAAAGAAAAAAAAGATTTCTCGATATGATATTGTTTACAAACTTCTCAAATTGGTGCTACTTCTCCCGTTGCAGCTGCCGGTGTTGAGAGGATCTTTTCTATAATGAACTTTGTCAAAAATAAGCTAAGAAGCAATATGGGGTAGAAATATTTGAATGGTTGCTTGGTCACATTCATTGAAGGAGAATTCTTCTTGCAAGCTAAGGATTGGGACATCATCACTCATTTTCAAGGCATTAAGGATCGAAAGGTTAACCTGTAGGCTGAAATTTGTAAGTTTTCTTATCATTTTGCTGTTTTATCCTCTATTTATTTCACATGTTGCAACTTGGATATGTTGATCATTTAGTACATCTATTATCTCCGCATCAAACAATTTCAAGTTATGATAAATGCTATGATTTTGGTACTTGATTATGTTCTATGAATCTGTACTTTATGCTGACAAAAAAATTTTCCGCCCTTTGAAAATTTTTAATACCCAAACCCCAAATCCTGGGCCCGCTCCTGCTTATATAGAATATAAAAATGCTAAATTAAATTAGTTAAAATGCTCAATTAGTTTGCCAAAATAACATATCCTTAAACATGCATGAATCATCCACCTACCACAACACAATCGTTTACCCTCTTCTCTGATCATACCATCTAATTTATCTTCGTAATACCATCACAAATATCCGATTAATTCATCAAAGGTGACTGAAGCAATCTTTTGTAAAGTCATAAGCAACTTTTTCGAATGTGGTAAGCAAGTTATAACATTTTGAAAAGTATTTTCTCATACTAGAAAAATATTACTAAAATATATTGATATGAGATCTTATTTTGAAGTTCTTGACGAAACAAACCGGATTTTGATTTGGATGCTCGGTGTTTTTGCGGGAGAAATACTCAAAATTTCTCTGCGTACGGCGTTATATTTGTGGGCGTGCTAGTATACGATTGTATACAAATAAATAAACGATCACACAGAAACATGATAAAATAGGAAAACTTGTATTCTTTATTCATTCAATAGTTTTTTACAAGTATCCCCTTTTTACATATATCTCTGCGTTGCGCCTTAATACAGACGATTGCATAGTTCCTGAATCCTAGAGCCTCGTAAGAACCCTAGTTAATTATATCCGTGGGCACAAACCCGAAGAATACCTCCGATTATGCTGTATCAAACAGTCATCGTGGTCGACCATCTTGTCCTGTACTCCGAATACTGTAGATAAAAAATAAAATAATCGAAGAGGGAAAATAACAAGTGGCTGCACGCCATATCCCATTAGCACAACATTTTTGCTAAAAGCTCATCATGCGCAACCGGCTTAACCCGATAGATCTCGAACACGATTTGTCCTGCCTCGTCGGTCAGGACACACTCCCGGCCTAGTCGGTCACGGAAGATATTGATTGAACTATGTTCAGCCTCGTCGGTCACGAACATAACGTATCCAGCCCCCGTCGGTCCGGACTTACTTCCGGCCTCGTCGGTCTCGGAAGGATGATAACGATGAATTAATAAATCTGAGACTTTTAGCTGCACTGCTGACACTACAGAATATACGGCAGCTTCCTTGATTTTCCCCTTTTAATTATAATTCTTTATTGCGCCATTGAACCCGCAAGTGCAAGTGGATAGGCTGATCCTTGATATTGCAACACGCACATACAAGTGCTTGACCACCGAATTAGTACTTTAGTACTGTACCCTTGCGAGCCTCTTGTACCTGCAACTGCAAAGCGCTTGAATAAGCGCTGCCATGTTAACAGCATTACAATTTAAAGATCTATCCTTCCCTTTCTTCCAGGAACATATTCACTGCTGTTATGGGCATTCGTGGCCTTCCTTGTACCTGCAAAAGAAGAAACATACAAATGCATTGCCTTTGATACGGCTTCTCCCCCTAAACCCGTAAAGCACATGAGTGCCGTCGGCAATGATTTCTAATTTTAATCTCGCCAGGCACTTGAGCGCCGCCGGCATCTCCACCTTGCCATCAATACGGTACGTCCCTGCAAAGAAGAAGGAGAAGAAACATAGGCTGCGACGCCATGCAAATCACTCACCACGAAATGGTGCCATGGGCACGTTGGAGGAGAAGCGCTGGCCGAGGAAGCCGATCTCCCGTCCGGCTCTCGCCCGCGAACCCTGCAAGATGATAGTGTTGGCGGATGGAATCGAGTGGCAGTGGTGTGTGTACGTGTGACTTCTATGGCTTGTGTGTGGACTGGAACCCCCTTTCACCTGCAAATCAGAAGATATATATAGAGGACGGGGTAGGTCAAGGTGAGGAGCGTGCGGGAGATGATGAGCGCCGCCGCCGTTCAGTTCAGTGAAGCCCGAGATAAGAGCAGACGTTCACGCGCTCATTCAAAATCCAAATGCTAACTCCCCTAGCGCCGCACCACAACGCGCTGATCATTGAAGCCATGGCCCACCTATGGGCCCTACTGGCCACTGTTAAGATACATTAGCTTTTGAACGTGTTCCTCTACTACCACTTCTCGGACTTATCCAGCTGGTCTCAAAAAATGGAACGGCATCGCCCAGCTTGCGGAGCGGCGACTCGTGACGAGCGTGGAGCGCTGATCATTAATGTACTGGCCCTAGATGACTTGTGTATTCCCATACGTACACGTAAATGCAGTGTCATTAATTAACATGGGCTACAATTAAGAAAAGGCTGCACGGCCATTAGACTTGCCTTCTCAAATGCAGGCCACTCACATTAGGAAGAATATTTTAGGGGACCTTGCCATGCGCCGAGCCATTAGCTAGCTAGCTAGCCTGATTACATTTGCTTTCTACTTGGACATTTGCATGCACGTATATTCCCTCAGCCAATTAAGCCTAGATATTAATCCTGAAAATTATTTCAACTGATACTCTATATTTAGTATAGGCATTTAACTTCATTATTTGGCGTGACAAATTATAGCCAAACACTCGGTTTTAAAACTACAACTTTTTTAGTTTTCAAAATCAGGTGCATGCATTGATGTCATTGATATTCTTTTCTCTCCTTGCATGCATGCGTTTCCTTTATACTCCTCCTCCGCAAGGATGTACAGCGTACCGGTATCCTTTGGAAAGCAGCTGGGACCATATGCTATAAAAACAGCATTAGCAATTCTTGCCAAAAATAGAAGCATGCTATGCCATGGCAAGTTAACTTATTCTGAAAATAATATGGCCGTACAGGAAGCTAATATCACGGCCTGCCGTAAATTAGCAGTGTCCATTACTGAAACACTTTTGACTAAATGTGAAAAAGATTAAGTGTGTCAAAAGTTGGCAATGGAGTTGTAAAATCTTTTCTGAAAGTTTCCAACATCAGTTTGGAGCTTTCCTTTTTTCACAAAAAAGTTTATAAGATCTGAACATTCTAAACAAAAGATTTCACGAAGTTATGGTTTTCGTTAACTTCAGTATGTAATTCAAATGCCAACATGCTCCTGCTGCGGTTTACCTAAATCGGATACTAGTTCAAATTGAAATAATATTATTAAATAAACCCAATTCCAAATACCAAGTAAACTTAGCATGGTTCGTATTCAGTTTTCACTCAGCAGCACAAGAGATAAACCTGCCCAGAAAAATATTGAAGGGATAAATATCATCATAGAAAAAAAAAACTCTCCCCATCACATGACATTAGTGACTGGGGTATTCCGTCACATTGAACATGAGTATCAGCACAGCCACGAGATTTGAAATGAAACACAAACATAATTCATAATTAGGGTGCATCACTCACTGACTTCCCTAGAACTCTCCTGTGGATGGGGCTCTGGAGATGGTGGCGCATCCGGCCGCCACCTATGTGGATCCGTCCTCCAGCGCAGATGCCGCAACTCCCGACTCCTTGAGTGGACGATGGCAGGGATGCTACCCCATCGCCGGTGGTTCACGTGGTGGACCTCATCCTCAGCACCCGTGGCATGGGACGAAGGTGGAGCCAGAGCGAGCGGTGGAGGAGGGGAGCGGCCGGGGAGTGGAAATAGAAAAGATTGGACAGCCACAAGGGCCCACATCGCAGAGGGCGAACATTAAATCACGTGACGTGAATCGCACTTAAAAGCTTATTTTTAGCAGTAGAGATTTTGTGCTAATTAGTTGCACAATCCAAGCTGTATCAAGATGATGCACAAGGAAATGTTTTGGTCCATCTGAATGTAGCAGATATCCAAACTGACATTGAAGATTCAATGGATACAAAATAAGCTAAACTGAAAAGGATGGAATTCATATAAATTAAAATTCGTGATTTTCAAGTGTAGATCTAATCAAAAGGGCAACGTATCTGGTGCAAACCAACCTCTCCGTGCAACCGTGCAAACTTCTAATCTGGGCCACAGGATGTTGATCCAAGGGCCCAGGGCGGAGTGGGTAATTACACTTAACTGCCCACCCCTAATAATATTTTTGCAAATCCCCCTCCCACTCCCCCTGTGCGCCCCCTTGGATCAACATCCTGTGGTCCAGATTAGAAGTTTGCACGATTGCACGGAGAGGTTGGTTTGCACCAGATACATTCCCAACCAAAAGACAGGTTAATAATGAACAAAAAATCAAGCCTTTTCCGCTAACTGCAATAAGGTCTACAGAGTTACTATACATAAAGACAAGAAGATCTTTTGTAATCAATAGGTACAGAATAAATGCAATATCCTGGAAAAAATCAGAGTATGCTTTTTCACAAACATTTTGCATGGCAAGAATTTATAAAAGCATATTATTGTTTGTACAGCAATGTGAAATCAAATAAATCATATTATAGTTTGCCTATTGAGCATGCATGTGCAAGTCCGTAGCAATGTACGGACATGAGCCTAATAACAGAAAAAAAGGATGTAATTCATATAAAAATCGTGATTTTCACGTGTAGACCTAATCAAAGGACTAGTTGATGGACAACCAATTGTCAAAATGAAGCCTTTTCCGCTAACTGCAATGAGGTCTACAGAGTTAATTACTGCACAAGTGCAGACAAGAAGACCTTTTGTAATCAACAGGTACACATTAAGGACATGTTTGGTAGAGCTCCGTCTGATTCTGATTCTTTATGGGAGCTGATTCTCCAAGGGAAGTGATTCTGTGGCTGAAAGTGATTCTCTTTGATTCTTTAGCATAAACTCACAGAATCAGGATGGAGAATCACTTCACAGAATCAAGAGAAGCTACTTTTTTCAGCTCCCAGCCCCTTAGTTCATTTCACAGAATCACTTCACAGAAGGCAAAATAGGCATATTGGTCCCTCAATTTTGATCTGAGGGTCAACTTCATCCCTCAACTTTTAAATTGGCCAATATAGTCCTGAACTTTCATTTTTGGTCAAACTCATCCTCATGTTGGTATTATACTCCATAATAATATGAGATTTATGCAAAAAAAATCCTTTTTACCATTGGCTCCTTCCCCTTAAAATTTTGCAACAGTTTATTTTTTTACTAAAAAAATATGTAACCAATGCAAGTCACACAGTGTGGTGGCATCTATGCATTTAGAAGCTGAACATTACAAGTGTTTAATTTGGAATGTAGAAGTTTACTTACCCATGGATTGCATTTTATTTTGGACGCATAGAGAATAAAATTAGACCTACTTGCATATAAAATATTTACCCATGCATCGCATTGTATTGCGGGCGTATAGAGAGTAAAATTAGACCTACTTGTTGCATAACTGTACCATCATATAAAATATTTCAGAAAATTGAGGGAACGTGATGATACAAATATTGAAAAATGAGGAGGGGGAGAATGAGCTAAGGGTAAAATAGATTTTTGTATTTATCTCATGTTATTATGGAGTATAATATCAGCATAAGGATGAATTTGACCGTAAAATGAAAGTTGAGGGACTATATTGGCCAATTTAAAAGTTGAGGAATGAAGTTGACCCTCGGATCAAAGTTGAGGGACCAAAATGCCTATTTTTCCTTCATAGAATAGAGAATCATTTTTTCTCTGAAAAACTGTTTGGTAAAGCTCCTGTTGGAATCAACTAAGAATCAGCTCCAGAGCTCTGCCAAACGCACCCTACATGCAATATGCTGAAAAAAATCAAAGTATGTTTTTTCACAAGCATTTTCCATGTCAAGAATTTATAAAAGCATGCTTTAAAAAAAAGAATTTATAAAAGCATGACAAAGATCCATGTTCGTCTAAGAAATATGGGTATATGGTCTCTATAACACATGCATGTATAGCTGACCAAAACTTGTTGAAGCAAGGTAAACATGTTTAATTTGGACCTTCAAATAGGGGGAACTTCGTGATTTACTGGAAAAAAATACTCCTATGGAAAAAACATCGACAGAGAAAACGCACAATCTTACGAACGTCCATCAAATTCTCCGGCATTATTATTTTGGCTCCCCACTATATATCCGCCATGCACACCCCTATGGCCTTACAAAAATATTACAAGCTAGTCGGTCCCCTTTCTGATCAATCCAAAATTCTGGCAAATCTAAGGAAATCTCCCATGTCATTCCAGTCAAAGGGATCATCCTTCAAAAATTTGGGGAGAGAATTGCCTGCACCACGTGCAAATGCAAATCGAGCGCCTGGTGAAGCTTTGTTGTCCACTTGAAGTCGTCTACGTTGATTAGCCATCCACTTGTCGCTGCAGCTGGGGACGACTCCAAAATACACCTTTGCATTCAAAACAAAGAACTTGGCAAAGTCAACATCTGATCTCATGCCACGATAATCGTTCACGGCCACTTTTTTGAGATGAAGCTCAAGGCACTCGATCGGATCTAGTGGATTATAGATCCGTGCATTCTTCATAGTCTTCAGTCGGTTAAACTGAATAAACAAAGTGAAAACATTAGTTTCATATTGAAAACATTAGTCTCCAATAAATGTTCATATTGGAATTGAAATCAAGAAAGACAAACATAACTGTGATTATAGTTTCTCCACACAGGGGAAACATTTGAGGAAGTTAACAACCGAGTCCAGATTAGGCCCCAAAGACTCAAGGGCTAAAACCTTTACAGTGGCCATCGAGGTTCCCAAGCTTAGGGCAATCATTTCCTGTCAAATGAAGGATCAAGAGACATCAGGGACAACTATGTTAATAGCCAGGACATAGAAAATCTGAATGAATACTGGATGGAAAAAAGGTTTGTTGTCACCTGAAAAGCTGTGGTTCCAAACTCGAGTTTGGAGATGGCAGCTGAAAGCAATCCTACTGTCTCGAGTTTAGGTGCCCTCATCACACGGATGGTTGCCGGACCCCGTTTGAGGTTAAGCGGCAACAATCTCTCAAGGCGAGGAGCGTCCTCGACGACCAGCTCCTGGAACTTAGTGGCCTCTGAGCCTTCTTCTTCCCAAGGACCACAGAAGCCAATGCTCCTCAGAGTTGGCGAGCTAATGCGCAGGCGGCCAATGCCGACATTGTACTCCAGCAAGAGGATCTCCAGAACGAGGCAGCCAGCGAGCAGGCTGTGAAGGGCATCCTCCGATATGGTGACCTCCATCAGGGAAAGCTCCTTGAGGTGGGGAAATTTCAGCGACGGCGCGACCACGTTGGGGAAGCCGCAGGAGCCAAATCTAGCCACGCATAGGGTGGCCGCGAACCGTAACGCGGACGGCGGCATCGGCGGCTGCGGCAGCCAGCAGTTCTCGGGTGAGTAGCTGAACATTATCTCCCGGAGGTCGGTGAGGGCTCGCGAGCGCAGCCAGCCGTCGACCATGGCGAGGCGGTCGCGGAGGCGGAAGCCGGGGAGGGCGAAGCGCCGGCCGGGGCCGGCGTGGCGGGCGAGGATCTTGGTGGCCAGGACGGCGTGCTTCGCATTCTGAGTGCAGAGGCCGTAGCCCACCTCCAGGTTGAGGGGCGCGGCGTGCCAGAGGGGCCGCCACCGCCGGGAGACGGCCAGCGTGAGGGCGCCGTCCATGGTGGGGATAAGGGTGATGATGTCCCCGAGTACCTCGTCGGGGAGGCGGCTGATCAGATCGGGGGCGCCGGCGCCACCGCCATCTCCTCCGTGGGGCAGTTCTTGGTGGCGGGGTTCCTCCTCCAGCCTTATCCTCTTGGCCCTCGCGTCGTCGTCCCCCATGGCGGGATCTCCTCTATCTCCTGCTGCGAATGGAGGATCGGCACGGCATGATGGCAAACAAAGAAAATCAATCAGAGAAAATAGATCCTGATCGCAAGAACTAACCAGGAAAGCAAATTATGACGGCCGTCGTGCTAGCTCAAGTACCTGCGCCGTGCAGTGGAGTCGATCGATCCGTCTTCTCGATGACCGCTGACCTCCTACAGGAACGCCGCCGCCGGCTTCATGCCGACAGGAGCGAGATGAGCGGAGTCGGAATGGCCCCCGATCAAGAGGACGCCTTTAAAAGCGTACCCTGGTTTGTTTGGACTTCGGGCCCACTTCTGCCCCAGCGCACCAATTCAGGATCTTACTGCCTCCTGCCAAAAAAAAAATCTCTTTCCATCTTCTTATTTTGCATTATTTGCAAGAAAATTTTTATGTACGTTGTGAACCGATAAACTACCAGCATGTCCTTCTCAACAAAGACTTTTTGTGCCCATGAGGCACAAACATATATATACTACGTTACAGAATAATGATTAGGTTTGTGATTAATATTTTTTCAGCTCAATGTCAGAAACTATTGGTTGTGATTAGTGTTTTGACTGGAGTTAATTTCAGGCACTGGATCTGAATATGTATTTCTATCTGTTGGAATTTATGGGCTTGGCCCATTTTTCTTTTACAATAAAAGAATTAAAAGCCCACTAATAAATGCTAGGGAGTAATGTGTTTTGTCCCGAATGGATATTTGAGGAGTATCTCAACCGACTTAAATGGTAGAACATGTGTACACCATTTGTGAAGCCGGTAAAAGGAGATTGGTGAATGTTTTGCTGTTGAATGCAATAATTATGAGTCATAAAATATTGATTCATGGCACCATTAAGTGACACTCATCAAGACCATTAGAACGTCCAGGTTTGTTGAATTTGAGGCACCTCTCACTCATATAAACCAGCCCCTCCTCTCATTCCAAACACACAACAACTCACTCAGGTACCGCTAAGGAGATCAGATCTCTCCCTTCTCCCTCTGTCCTCCGGAACCGGTTTTTGGGGAGCATCTTCACATGGCTGCTCGCCCAGAACCGTGACGTCTTCACCGGCGCACTGTTCACCGTCCTTGCGCACCACGACATCGCCGTCCCTGAGTCCTTCGCTGCCACTAGTACACCCCCGTCTGTCGTCGCCGCTCGTACACCTTCATCGACTACGTACCATTACTTCTAGTTCAAGGGACTGCACTGTGGACATCTTCCTGCACCAAATTCGTTCGACTACTTTAAGCAGGCCAGTCGAGCATATCTGCTCCAGCTGGTAACGGTGCATCCGGTGCCTCCTGCACTGGACCCACCTTTCTAATACTCCTCTTTGTTATTGGATTCATCGTTAAATTCGTGTTAGCTTTGAACACGTGCACATGCCTTGTTTCACTTACCATAGTCATGAAATTATTAATAAATTGCATGTGTAATTTCGGAATTAAAATATGCCCCAATGCCTAATTATCTAACCCTATCTTGTTTCAGTTCCCTGAAATGTACAGTACTCTAGTTCCTGTCTGAATCCAATTAGGGTGTGAAAGTAGCATTTCATCGTCAGTGCCAATGGTGGCTATTCTTTTTAAATTCAGTACTGTGTGTTCATGCGTTGGGTCACTATTAAGAATGCTCCAGTTTAAGCTTTGGGTCATGGAGTCCGTGCTTGGCGGATCTCCGAAGTGAAATCAGTTATCTTATTATTAACCATGTGATTTGCTTTCTCCATGGCTCTGTCGCTCTCCGAGTCTCTAACACCTTCTCAGACTACACGCCGATGGTCGGCAGTCTCCATTGTTCCCTAACATCTCCCTCATCCCATCTAGTGCTGACACATCGATTTATTCCCCCGGCCCATCACGGGAGAACCGGACCCGCTGACCAATTCTGCCATGCATGGTCTAGTGCAGTGAGATGTAGCGTGCATCTATCTTTATTTCGATTTCCTTAGTAGGGGGTAAAACTATTTATCTTCTTGATGCTCAGCAAGATCTGTGTGTTTGTTTGTACTATTTGTTGTCTTAACTGTCTACAGACTTTTCAGAACCTCTTTTATGAGCACATGCATGCCATCTCTTTTTATTTAGGGTGACTTAGAACAGAATTCCACTATCTCTTATGTTAGAACATGCCACTAACACTAAAAGAATGTTCTGTGTCATCAACTTATATTAAAACATTAAAGCGCTATATATACATATATACAGCAATATATGTACGGAAAAATTATCAAAAAAATGACATCTATATTTGTTTTCGGAAATTGCTAGACATAGACAGTATCTGGGAGTAATATTACATGACTTCACATTAAAAAAATAA
Source organism: Panicum miliaceum (assembly GCA_032594955.1). Lineage (NCBI taxonomy): Eukaryota > Viridiplantae > Streptophyta > Magnoliopsida > Poales > Poaceae > Panicum > Panicum miliaceum. The sequence goes on from CM064066.1 coordinate 36,163,550, forward strand.
AGGCAAAAGCGGGCAATTATAGTGGCTTCCATTTGATGGAACTGAGCAGAACAGCACAAAACAACTCAACACTTGTGACCCTCGCTTTATTCATTGCATAATGGAAAAGATTCAGAAGAGTTCAATCAAAATAAGATGATCCATTCTGGTTTGGAAACAAATAACACTAATACCGGCAATATAATAACTCCTTAGAGCGCACTTATATATACCGCCAACAAAAATAATCATAACTGGCAGCCAAAAGGATTATCATAACTCAGCAGTTCTTGTGTAATGTACTCGCCCTCATACTGTCCGAAATAGGAACGATCCACAAAGTTAAGTTTAGCAACTGGCGAAGCCCAATCTTTCCGTTTTGGTAAAGCATGTTTCTGTTGAGCCTTCCATTTTTTGCTGCAAACGAAAGGTACTCGAAACTGCATCATCCTTAGCACTCTTGCATTCATAAGAAAGAATTTGACAAAGTTGGCACCTCCAATGCATCTTTCATAGATCATTACTATTTCCTTGAGATGTCGATCAAGACACTCGATAGATGGACCACCATTCAGCAATTGTCCAGATTCATCCTCCCATGAAGAACTTATCGGCTGAAATGAAAAGGAGGTCACAAATTACATAATCTACAGTGGAGAAAACGAGTGATCAAGCAAGAGCTGTAAATAAAGAAGAAAACAGGGTAGGTCGTTCACCATAAAGTAAAGCTTCTCCAGGCATGGAAAACATCTGAGGAAATCCATGACGTTATCCAACCTAGAACCATTCGCCGCGAGTGAAAAACTCTTCACGGCTTGCATGGATTTTATGGGATTGATAGCAACCAATTTCTGAGACAATTAGGAAACAGAAAAGGTGACTACTCGGGGAGATGCAAATTAATAAGGTAACAACTAGCAAGATGAACTGATTTGGACAGATTACTGTTACTGAAAAACTGTACTCTCGAGCTGTACTTTTAGTATGTTACTTGACAGGCAGCCCAGAACCTCAAGTTTTGGTGCAAACTTCACATGAATGTTTTTGAGGCCTCCATCTGTCTCGAATAGCAGCAATTTTTCCATGCTTGGAGCATTCACAATGATGAGTTCTTCCATCACCGGATTCCGTTCGTTAACCGAGATGCCAAGCCTTACCAGTCTGGGAGAGCTGATGCGGACACGGTGGATGCCGATGTTATCCCCGAGAAACAAGCTGCTAAGAGCTGGGCAGGCCGAGATCATGGCATGGAGAGCGCCGTCTGAGATTCTCAGCTGATAGAGGGTGAGCTCCCTCAGCTTCGGAAACGTAGCGCCTCGTCCTAGATCCTCCGGAAATTCACATCGGCCATAGCTGGCGACCCGGAGCTCGGAGAACAGCGCCGACGATGGCAGCGCTTTCCGTCCAGGGCCATACATGAACTTGTAGCGGAAGTGAAGCTCCTCGAGCTTGTCCAGCGCCGGCGACCGGAACCAGGTGTCGGAGGTGGAGGTGCGGTAGACGTCGCCGAGGCGAAGCCGGCGAACGGGGCCGCGGTGGGTGGACAGGATGCGTGTGATGAGTCGTTCGACTCCGAGGTATTTTCCCTGCCAGGGGCGCCCAAACTCGCCGTCGTCGAGGTTGAGAGGGAAGGAGGGCCAGAGGTTGCTCCATCGCCGGGAGAGGACCATGGTGCGGGCGCCGTCCTCGGCGGGGAGCGAGGAGACGATGGCGCAGAGGAGCTCGTCGGGGAGGTCGCTGATGCGGTCGACGCCCTGGTCCGGGACTGCACCCTGCGCGGCCGCGGGCGGCGGCAGGGGTCTAGATCTCGGAGCTGCGATTGGGGTCTTGGGGACTAGGCGTCTGATTAAGAGGAGGGAGGATCGCACCATATTAAGGGGAGGAGCACGCAGGTTGGGATCGAGCTCTCGATCTGCAGAGCATGTTGAATTGAAATCGCCTAGAAACAATTGCCATCTACATGACGTAACAAGGGGCCAGGGATTATAAGAATCCTAATAGCGAAATTCTTGTAAATAACAATCTGGGTTGTTTGGATCCCAAGATTATAATATGGATTACATCCCTAATAAATTATGAGTATCCCTTCCTCTTGCACTCTTTGTCCAAATAATCTTCAAATAATAGGACTGAGGGAGATAGTAGGATTCTCACATAATATGTGAGGGGTTTTATTTTTATAATAATCCACACAACAATCTGAAATGTTTGGATCTTAGTGGAATATTTTTAGGTGACTGCTCTATCCCTACTAGGAGGACTACCAAAAAATACGATAATAGTCCCGGTTGGAAAATCGGAGTTGTCCTGATTTTCTAACCGGAACTACGAATACGGGACTAAATAAAAGACACGACCTTTAGCTCCGGGTGCACTCCCCGAGATAGAAGCCGACCTTTAGTCTCGGTTTCATACGTACTGCACATGTGAGTATTTCACGTAAAAAATCGTATGACTTGTGCCTCTTCCCAAGTTCGAAATATTTTCAACGGGTACTAATGCTACCAGAGACCAGGAAGAAGTTCCTGACGGCTGAAAACCGTCAGGAAAATACTGTTCCTGACGGGGGATCGTCAGGAACCAGCCGACAGGAGCCAGGAAAGACCCCTTTTTCCTGACGGTAGTTCCTAACTACCAGCCTGAGTATGGAAACGCTAACTAATTCCTGACGGTTCAACCGTCAGGAAACCAACTAATGAAGGAAAAAAAAATATACACAAACAGACTTGCACCTGTAATTACAATTTGTCAGCTCCATCAAGACCAGCTTGTCTGATAATTCCATTTACATGTTACATACAGATCAGATTGACATCCATCAAGCTATTGGAATAAAATAAATAAATTAGTACTTAAATATATATTCTTTTAGATCTATAGTCATCATATGAGAACTCCGCCGAGTATACATTTTTGAGATCTAAAATCATCATATGATAGATTGCTTTAAACTCTACAAATCCTTATGTATGACTCCTAGCTAGTTATCTAAACTTGTGACAGCTCAGTATATCTTTTAGTCAAGTAAACTAAAGATCAACTGAAATTCACCTTCTAGTTGCACTGAAGCAAGATGACACTTCTGTACCTGAACAAGCGACCAAGTTAACTGAATCAGATGGCAACCCATATTGAAGTTGTCAAAACTGAAAATAAAAATAGTAATGATGGAAGTATCAGTTCACTCTACTGCACATATCTAGTTCAGTTAAAAACTTTGCTCAAGTAGACTAGAGAATCCTTTAGTCTTAAATTGTCCTTTGAAAATTATTGCTCAAGTAGATTGCTAAACTCCTATAACTCCTTGTATACATGACTCCTAGCTAGTTATCTGAAGTCAAGTATACTAAAGGTCAATTGAAGTTCACCTTGAAGTTGAACTGAAGCAAGACGACACTTTCTTCTATCTCCATCCCATTGAATTTTTCTACCTGACCAAGTGACAAAATTAAATGAATCAGACCTGCTGCCAATACCAGGTTTAGTAATGATGGAAGTATCAAGTTGGTCTGCTGCCAATATCAAGTTTAATTGTCCTTTAAAAATTCTTGAACTCAACAACAAATAAAACATGAGCAGAAATCATACAAGAGGTCAGTTTGATTCAGAAGTAATAAAGAAAAGCTGCTATATTTCTGGTGCAAAAAATGGCTTACATTTGTACATGTTTAAAGAGAGATCACTTCTAAACTTGAATTTTCCACTGAAGACATAGCACATAGGCCTCACAATTCAATTTATTTTATAGTTGTGCGCAGAATTATTTGTTTAACTCCAAAGCTGAACAGCAAATAAGATGCTAAACCTGAGTTCAGAACCTGAGCATATTTATTCAGCAGAAGTGAGATGCAAAACCGAGTGACATGAACAGATATTGAGTAGTTATTTTGAAGCTTGTTCAGTTGATGCAAATGAAAAGCAGTAGAGATTTCCTTCCCGCACACTGTGAGTAACTAAGTTAATTAGTAACAAGTATCAGTTTGACGAGAAACAAAAATGCAAATCATCCTAATTGCTTGAAGAACACATGCTTCTACACCTATGCATATATACATATATCCGTCCTTGCACCAGAACATTTAAACAAATAGCTGGTGTGCGTGAATCATACAAACCTGAAACGTCTTGAGTTGCTGCACCATTGGCCGTGCTCATAGAGGAGCGCCACCACCATGGCTGCCGTGTTGTGTCCCCATGCGAAGCCATCTGCTAGGGGAGGAGAGAGAGCAGATCTGAGAGGGGGATTTGGTGACAGAGATAATTGTGAGAGAGAAAGAGGGAGAGAAAAGCGGAGTGCTTGGCCGGTGAGGGGAAGGCCAAGCTGAACTTGTTGGAAACCCACCACCTACCGAGTGGTTTCTCAGGCACAACCGAGTGGTTTGCCTACACTCGGAGGGGATGAACACACTCACACCTTTGAGGTTGTTTGCACTAGGGCTCCGACTGGATCCCGGTTGCTGTTGTGAGCTTTGATTTAAGTAGAGGTCCCGAGGGGACAAGTTACAGTAAAGGGGCGCTGGCTACAAGATCAGGCGCAAGTTACAAGGAAAAGAAGCCTCGGTGCATGGGCTGCAAGCAGTAAATGTAGCGTACTGCTACCTACGACTAGTCGATTTGGTCTAGATACTGCCTACACAAGAGTTAAAACCCCAACAATTGTCCCCCTAAGCCTTGTGTGCCTTGCTCGAGGGTACTTGGATCATCCCGATCCTGGATCGCAGCTCCTGAAACTTTACTCGCCCGAGTGCTTTCATCAGGATGTCAGTGAGCTGATCCTTGGTGTTGATGTAGTCGGCGTCGATAAATTCTTTCTCAATGCAGTCGTGAATGAAGTAGTACCTCAACTCGATATGCTTGCTTCGCTCGTGGAAGACAGGATTCTTGCTCAGTGCCTGTGCCGACTTGCTGTCCATCATGAGCTCCACGCACTCAGCCTTCCTTCCCATGAGTTCACCGAGTAGTCGTGCGAGCCAGACTGCTTGAGTTGCTGCCGCGGTAGCTACAACGTACCCTGCCTCACATGATGACAGAGCCACCACTCGTTGCTTGAGTGATTGCCAACTCACCGGGCACTTCCCAAGGTAGAAGAGGTTGCCACTGGTGATCTTGCGGTTGTCGATGTCGCCGGCGTGGTCACTGTCGTTGTAGCCAATCAACCAAGTTGTTTCGGTCGACTTCTCGTAGCGTAGGTCGTAGTCGAGCGTGCCGTTGACGTAGCGGAGAATGCGCTTCATCGCCTTCATGTGCACTTTAGTCGGCCTCTCCATTAAATGACTCGCAAACCCAACCGCAAAGGCCAGATCTGGTCGCGTGTGGAGGAGATACCGGAGGCTCCCGACTAGTCGCCGGTACTCGGTGGAGTCGACTTCCGGAGCAGTGCTGTCGCGGCTCAGGCGTAGCCTTTCCTCCATGGGCGTCTGGGCAGGGTGGCAACCCTCCATCCCGCCAATCTTCACAACTTGGGCGGCGTACTGTGCTTGACTCACAGTGATGTGACCGCCCTCCTGATGCACTTCTATGCCAAGGTAGAAAGAGAAGCCCGAGATCACTCATCTAGAATTGGCCCTTCATCTTCTTCTTGAATTTGTCCATAGCCTGCTCAGATGATCCGGTGATCACCAGGTCGTCGACGTAGACCCCGACTAGTAGTGGCTCCCCGTGCTTGCCACCACCCCGCCTGTAAATGGCGTGCACGTGCGCGCTCTGCTTGAAGTCGAGTGCTTTGAGCGTCGAGTCGAGCTTCGCGTTCCAGGCCCGCGGCGCCTGTCGTAAGCCATAGAGAGCCTTATGCAGTCGCAACACCTTTCCTTCCTCCCTTGTGACGACGAACCCGGGGGCTGCTTGACGTAGACCTCCTCCTTCAGGTCTTCCATTTAGGAAGGCCGATTTGACGTCATTTGGTGGACAGTCCAGCCTCCTAAGCTGCAAGAGCCAGAAGCACTCACACTGACTCCATAAGAGCCATAGGCGCGTATACTTCATCAAAATCGCCTGCTGAAAGAAGCCACGCGCCACCAGTCGCGCCTTGTGCTTGATGACTTTGCCCGCCTCATCGCGCTTCAGCTTGAACACCCATTTTAGCCCAATGGCCTGGTGCCCAGCTGGGAGTTTAACCAACTCCCAAGTCTTGTTGCGCTCAACCGAGTTGATTTCATCGGGCAATTGCCGCCCTCCAGGCTTCCTCCCCCTCTGCCTCAGCAAAGGAGCATAGCTCCCCCGTGCTGGTGAGCATCAACTCCGCCTCCTCGAATTCTACTTGCTCAAGGCCTGGGTGCGGCTCACTGAACAAGTCTTCCATTGTGCAATAGCGCAATGGGGCATCGTCGTGGTCGTTGTCGAGGCGCGAGTCATTGCTGCCGTAAGTCGAGGAAGAGCTCGGAGCAGCGCTCGCGAGTGGATCAGCACTTGGAGCAGCCTCTCGAGTACTTGGAGTACCCTCCCGAGTATGTGGAGTGGCCTCTCGAGTGCTTGGAGTACCCGCACGAGCACTCGGAGTGGCTTCACGAGTACTTGGAGGGGCCTCACGAGTACTCGGACTGCCCTCACGGGCTCTTGGAGTCGCACCAGCAGGAGTGGAGGGAGTCGGGGAAGCAGTCAGGGGGGTCACCTCACCCCTAGAAGTACTCGAAGTAGAGCTCTTGGTACTCGGAGACATACCAGGGGTAGTCGGAGAAGCACTCGAGGGGGTAGCTGACTCCTCCTCAGCCATCGTAGCTTCCACCAGGTACTCGACGATGAAGTCGGAGTTGCACCCGGTGTTACCATCTTCCTCTTGCGACCAGTTCCAGTTGCGGTCTTCATCAAACACTACGTCGCGCGTTGTGCGCACACGCTGTGTCACCGGGTCCAGCACCCGGTAGGCCTTGACTCCTTCCTTGTAGCCCATGAAGATGCCTAGGGTCAACTGGTCTTCAAGCTTGCCGCGATGCCCGAGTTCCTTTACGTACGCCAGGCACCCAAAGGTGCGTAGGAACTAGACCACCGGCTTGCTTCCATGCCACGCCTCATATGGCGTCTTGTCAGAGAGGGCCCGGGTGGTTGAGCGGTTGAGGAGGAACATGGCCGTGCTCACCGCCTCTGCCCAGTAGATGGCTGGCATGCCCCTCTGCTTCAGCAGGGCACGCGCCATTGCCACCACCGACTGGTTGCGCCGCTCCACCACGCCGTTCTGCTATGGCGTGTGAGGAGTCGAGTGGTGCCGCTCCACACCCTGGCCAGCAAAGTACTCGGCGAAGGACGCCAACGTGAACTCGCCACCGTTGTCGGTGTGGAACACCCTCAGCTTCCTCCCGCACTTGTTCTCCGCAGCCGCCTGAATCTTCTTAATGGATTCCAGCGCGCTGCTCTTCTCTGCGAGGAAAGCAGTCCACATATACCTTGTGGCATCATCCACCAGTAGCAGGATGTAGCGCCGGCCTCCTGGAGTTGCCGGCATGATGGGGCCGCACAAGTCGCCGTGTACGAGTTCGAGCGGCTTGTCCACCCTGTACTTCGCCTGCTTGGGGAAGGGGGCGCGTCAGTGCTTGGTGGTGACATAGACGTCACACAACTGCTCAATGTGAGCCAGCTGCGGTAACCCGCGCACCATGCTCCTCCGCCCCATCTGCTGTACGACGCCGAAGTTAACGTGCCCGAACTGGTAATGCCACCACCAGGCATCATCGCCACGGCGTGCGGTGAGGCAGACCGGCCTCGCGACCTCCAGTCGTAGCACGTACAGCCTGTTCCCACTGCGGGGAACCCTTGCCACCAACCGGCTCTCACGATCATGGATCCGCAAGACACCTTCTTCGATGTGGATCTTGGACCCGATCTCGTCAAGTTGCCCAACTGAGATGATGGAGTTGTGCAGCGTCAGGATGTAGTAGACCCCATCCAGAGCCTTGTGTTCCCCATTCCTCCCGGAGAAGATGACGGTGCCACAACCATGGATGGCCACGACTGACCCGTCACCGAACTTGACCGAGCCGTGCATGGCCCGATCGAGGTGGGAGAAAATGTCGTTGCACCCCGTCATGTGGTTGGTGGCCCTTGTGTCCAGGTACCACCCTTCCATCAACTCATCTTCCCTGCCCTTTCCAAGGTAGGCTTGAGCCTGAGGCTCCTCGATGCAGGTTGTCGTTGTAGCCGTCGTCGCAGGCAGGGGAGCAGGCTCGCGGCTGATCCTGTGGTCGCCCGAGTACTCATCAACCGCCTTCTTGACCATCCCGACTACTTCCTTGTCCTCCTGCACAGAAAACAACTCGGTTTGTGTCTCCTCCGATTGGTTTTCCACACAGACCTGTGCCATGAAAAGGCTCGGATCTTCTTCCGCCTGGGCTAGGTGCGCCTGCCCCTTCTTGGGCTGCTTGCACTCCTATTGCCTTTGGTTTTGGACGAGCCCTCGCCCGACTTGCGATCTCACCGATGCGGCGCATCTGCATACAACAGTTTGCCCGAGTCGCGATTCGAGTCGGCGCGGTCCATGCGGTCCTCCTGCGCCTTTAGACGCCCGGTCACCTCCTCTAGTGAGAGGGAGGAGATGTCCAGAAACGTCTCAATAGACGTCACCAGGTGGTCGAACCGAGGTGGCACCGACTGAAGGAGCTTCTCGACTACTCGCTGCTCCTCCATCTCCTCTCCTAGTTCCTCCAGGTTGATGACGAGGTTGGACAGGCGCAGAGCGAAGTCATCCACCTTCTTGCCGCTGCGACACGTCATGGTTTCAAACTCCCTCCTCAGCTGTTGGGCCCTGCCCTTCTGGACTTTGTCGCTGCCGACGCACATCGTCTTGATGGCATCCCAAGCATCTACAGCCGACTACTTCTTGGCCACCCGTGGCACCATCTCTGGCGGCACTGAGAGGATAAGGACCTCTCTGGCCATGCAATCTTCCTGGAAGTCGCAGTCGCCAAACTCGATGGCGTCCCAGAGGTTGCGGGCTTGGAGCATTACCTTCATGACCAGGCTCCAGTGGGTGTAGTTGGATCTCGTCAGCGTCAAGTACTTTGCACCACTCGACTCCTTCACTACCCTCTGAACGGCTGGCCAGTCCCCATCCCGGTAGCGCCGCCCACGCGGGGAAGGGGAGGGACGCCTCCGGTGGCGACGCGAGGTTATAGAGTCATTCGACGATGACCCCCCCCCCCCCCCACGCATCTTTCTCACCGACCGGCTTCTTCTCCTTCTTCACCTGCCGCTTCGAGTCTTCTGGCCGCTGGTCCTTGGGCGTCAGGTCCTCCTTCCCATGGAGACCTTCTTCGCCCTTGACCGGCTTCTTCCTCTCCTTCGAGCCTTGCCTAGACCGAACGGGCTTCCCGGATGGAGACATTGATCCAACGGATACTTAATATAGGCTCTGATACCAATTGTTGGAAACCGACCACCTACCGAGTAGTTTCTCAGGCACAACCGAGTGGTTTGCCTACACTCGGAGGGGATGAACACACTCACACCTTTGAGGTTGTTTGCACTAGGGCTCCGACTGGATCCCGGTTGCTGCTGTGAGCTTGTAGAGGTCCCGAGAGGACAAGTTACAGTAAAGGAGCGCTGGCTACAAGACCAGACGCAAGTTATAAGGAAAAGAAGACTTGGTGCATGGGCTGCATGCAAGCAGTAAATACAGCGTGTTGCTACCTACGACTAGTTGATTTGGTCTAGATACTGCCTACACAAGGGTTAAAACCCCAACAATCACAACCGCCTCCATGCCAGCTAGATCCGCCATGGTCCACAAGCTCCTTCGTCGCCATGGCAAGGTATGTCGCACCGCGGCTGTTGCGCGTTCTCCGCCGTTGCGCCCGGCAGCCACACTGATTTGGAGCTAATGGGTGCAGATGCTGCTGGGCGGTGGCCATGGAGGGGGGGGGGGTTGTGGAGGCTCAACGGCAAGCAGGTCGGCTGCGAGGAGTTGCGAATCGAGGAGAATAGATGGAGGCGGCGGCGACGTCCAAGGAGATCTGCGAGAGGGTTGGGAGGGGAAAAGAGATAGGGTTTGGGCAGAGGGTTGGGTTCTTGTCGGGCTAGGCTCGATTCGGGAGTTTTGTGCGCTGCTTGCCACGCTCCCGTCGGCCTGAAAATTCCCGTCGGGAGCTTGCTGGTTTCCGTTAGCGTAAAAGGTGGCTTTAGTACCGGGTGAGCATGCCGTACTAAAAGTCTTTTAGTTTCATTACCGGTCGCAGATCCCGTACCCATGCGGTCGAGTTGAGAACCGGTAGTAATTATATGTTTTTCAGTAGTAGTTGGTCCGCGCCCTAACTCGAAATCTGATACGCCACTAGGCGTTAGTGCTCACCGCTTGTGGCTAGGCCCTCTAGAGCCGCGCCACCTTGCCTAAGGCTTGCCGATGCGTGCTGGGTCAAGGCGGGCGGTAAAATCTAGCGCCACATGACAAGAGCAAAATGACCGCTTTTCCATGGGCAGCAGGTCATGCATGCGCTCTTGCCGTGGAAACCTTCCTGTACGACTTGATTGATTGATCAATAACCAACCATGCTAGTTTTTACATGATCCATGCACACTAGGCCCGCCACACTTATACTGGCGGCCAAAACAGGTTTGTGCCGCCGGTTCTCAAAGCCAACAAATAATTATTTGTGCTGGGGGATCCACGGATGGCTTAAGTCACCTGCCAGCACAAACGCGTATCTACTGGCAGGTGCCTTAAGCTGCCAGTCGGCACACACGGATATGTGCTAGCAGGTGACATAAGCGATCACCAGTATAGACCCAGTAGCTTTTTAAATTCAAATATTTCCTCCTTTTTAAAATGCTAATTTCATTCCCATCAGTTTCAGTATGTATTTTACACCACACTACATATCAGCAGGAAACATGATTAATATTTATGTTTCAATACTAACAATTGTTCCACCATATAAGTAACATCATACATATGAAACATTCATATTTCGACAAACATTACAAATAATAGTGACATGTCTTTACATATATTCATCGCCAAACATGTTTATCTAAGAGTTTTGCATTAATTCATCTGTAGCCAACACACCATCGGGGTCAAATCTCGCAATGAATCTCGCCATGCCTGCACAAATTGCATCAATAGCTTTGTCGTCGAGCTTGCTCTCATGTGTAGGGATGCCAGACATCTGCAACTAAAAGAGTAAATAAAAATAAGATTTATTATAACAAACACTATATATACAATGGATAATTATGTAATATCCACATCAGAGTCACAAGGATCGCGGAACGGGGACAGCACGGTACGTTCGCAGGAAGGTGCCTGGGTCGTGAATGGGGACGGCGTACTACAATGAACCAGATCAAGAGGACAGAAGGGGACGACGTACCAGCAGCAACGGGGGACAGCGGCGGCGACGCGACCTCCCCACGTTGGACGGCGGCGGCGAGTCCTCTCCGCGTCAGACGGCGGTGGCGGCGAGTCCTCTCCACGTCGGATGACAGCGGTGGCGCTGGGTTCGAGCGGCGTGGCCTCCCCACGTTGGATGGCGGCGGCGAGTCCTCTCCGCGTCCGACGGCGGCGGCGGCGGCCCTGGGGTTGGGCGGCGTGGCGTCTCAGGATAGTAGCGTGAAACGGCGACTAATTCTCGTTCCAGAGCTACATTCCGGGTACGTCGTCCCAATTAACTATGGATCATGATCTCAACCTCGAACCAAACATCCCGAAGAGGTATACCCTCCTGAGAACCGGGAATATAAAATTGTCGATCCACGTCCCACGTACCACGTTCCTCGTACCTACGTACCGGGAACTTTTGTGACTGTGATCCACATAGCACGCCACCTGGAGGTTTCTTGTGGCACTTCATAAAATAAAGTAATGATGATGCAATGTGTTAGTTGGTATATATATCAAATGCTTGATCAACGAAGTGAGTTCTTACCTTAAAGTGAGTTCTTATTTTCAAACTCTCCTTCTGTTTCAAAGTTGTGTGGCCTGTCGTTTCTTGTGTTGAACTTGTACGCGCTGTTTGGATATAGTGTCATATCTTAGCAAATGAACTATTGTATGCATTATTAGTTTGTAAACATATAAAATAATTATTAACATTATCAGTTTGTAAACATATAAAATAATTGTTAGTCTTACTTATGTAGAACGTCTATGAATTCTTGGTATCATTGTGTAGAACATCTATGAATTTCTAATTCGTAGCCGGCTGAGTCGAGAACCACCACTTCTGCCCTCTTCGACATCAAAATAAAACATATCCAATGGTCGCTGCATGGTATGATTATAATACATAGGTTAGGATTGCATTACTAACCGAATAGTATAGCAAAATGAACTTACTCAAAACAACAAGGAGCTAGGATGTAATCATTTTCCTCCCTTTTCTGCATCACTTTCCTCCCTTTTCTGCATCACTCATGATATGTAGACCGCAATCCTATTCCTTTCTTTTGTGTACACTTTTTTCCTGATAACATCTTTCTCCTCTTGAGTTGCATCTAGAAAGGCCTGTACATCCATTGTCAATTTGAGGCTGTGGGCCAGCTTGTTTATTAGTTGTGGGTTAAGGTACACAACCTTGTGCTTGTCCATCTTTCTTTCGTCCTCCCATTGCATTATGCAAAATTCATGCCAAACATGTCAATAAGTAGGTTCTATTTTGTGTATATGGGATACGTGCAAAATATTATTAGAAGAGTCTCTTATTAGAACATAGGGCTGGGTACCTACATGCATGCACCACATGGACATCAGTATCACATCAAGGTTTTTCGGTAGTAAAGATTGTGTAAGTGCCTAAAATCAATGATAACATGGTGCAGTCCTCTGTGGATCAAGTCTCCTAATGACATCCGGGTCCTCCCATACTATCTTGTTACAATCATGGCATGGAAAACGAATTTACTTTATCTTTTTATTATGAGTGTGCTTTACTATAGCATCAATAACCTTAGATACTGTAGACATAAAATGCGGCGAAGGTTTTAGTATGTGATACATCCATGCCCTATCCATCTTGAACTTCCTATGACAGTAAAACTGAAAACAACATTTTAAAATGATAATCAACAAATAGTAAGTTCTTTTTATAGAACTAATTGAATCTAACAAAAAAATCTCTCTCCAATCCTCTGTCTAAACAATTATATATAGATGGAGAAGCTCACATATTTAATTTAATTAATGAAGACAAAAATATTTCTATATGGAAAAAGAATTTCAAAAAATTAAGAAGATGTAAAACAGCCTAGTAATTATATTATAATAAAACTATGAAAATTTAAATAACAGAAACGGTCAATCACATACTTTCCTTCGATCTGGACTGTATTCGCAGGCATGCATGCAAATATCATTAGCATCACAAGCATGCAAAGATCACATGTCTGTAGGAATATTGACATGCATATCCACAGGTTCACATCACGTATAGCAGGTTCCACTCAAATATTTCCTGTTGACGACCTGGGACAATAAGAAGGCGGCAACCTCTTAGCTTCTTGAATGCTAGATAGCATGCTTTTGTCGATGGGGTCAATGGCAAAGTCCCGCATATTAGGGGAAGAGAAACACCCTTTAGCAGCTGAAAAAGAAAACATTTAGCACGGTGCAGCTAGAGGTAAAAAAAAACAGCAAGTACCCTTCATGTAAGATTATATTTCAGAAACAGTAGAATTCACAAAGCTCATGTTCTAATTTAGACGCAACACTACAAAATTGTTGCTGCAAGATGCACAAAAGAAAAACCCACACTACGGCTCTCATGCACTTGCACACACATTCTTTTTAACTCAACTATTGATCACTGAATTCCTAAATATTAGTTATTCTCCTTGTACTCCTCCCTGTAAATTTTATCCTTCTGTACTGGGCAACATTGGAACCTTCTGAGGGTTGGGAATGTATACAATTTTCTATATTGCAAAAGAAATTAGCAGATGCTTTATGAGTTAACAAAGAAGACTATAAAAAGATTTGAGGAACATGAAGCGTCTGGATACCTAGAATAGTAGGAAGCAGCTGTGTCATACAGATTTGAGGAAGCAGCTAGATACATGGCTTCATACAAGTTAATTAGTTTATGCAACCAGCTGTGTCATACAAAAAATAAAGAGGAAGCAGCTTAATTAGGGACATGGCAACTTTGACACAGTTTGCTCTACTAGTATTCTTATTGTTAAATCTCTATACCTCCGGATTTTCCAAGCTTGTTTTCCTCATGGTGACCACCAAGTGGATCCCACCTAGTGCATGAGCAGACGATGGCTGCAGCTGATCGCATGTGACGCTTAGGTTGAGGAAGATGCTTTCTTGCCATCACTGTTGTCATTGTGACCGCAGGTGAATGCCGGAGACAAAGGCAATGGTGACGAAGGACCACTAGTACAGAATCCCCAAGAAGTCCCGGTTCCCAACCCTTTTTAGTTCCGGTCATGGAACCAGAACTACGAATCCGAGACTAAAGACCTAGATTATTAGTCCCGGTTCCCACACCTAGGACTAAAGCTCTTTAGTCCCAGTTATGGAACCGGAACTACGAATCCGGTACTAAAGATCTGGATTATTAGTCCCGGTTCCCACACCTGGGAGTAAAGGTCCGTAGAAAGGCAAAAAATTTACTCCATGCCTAGAACTCAAACCCGAGACCCCTTGCCTCACGCACAGCTTCTTTACCACCCCACCTACACATCACATGTGACTTTGAATGGTATGCCTTCCTTTTAAACTAACCCGTGAAGGTCTGGGTTGGAGCTACCAACCGGGACTAAAGTCCCTTTTAGTCCGGATTGGAGCCACCAACCAGGACTAAAGGGTCATCCTTTTAGTCCTGGTTGGTGTTACCACCCGGGACTAAATGTTTAGGACACTTAGTCCCGGTTGGAGCCACCAACCGGGACTAAAGGGTAACTTTTAGTCTCGGTTGGCGGCTCCAACCGGGACTAAAGCTCTCCGCTGCCCCCTAGCCGTTGGACCTGAGACTAAAACCTTTATTAGTCTTGGGCCCAAAACTGGTCGGGACAAATGAGGAGGACGAAAGATCGTTGCTGTAGTAGTGGACAGGGTAGTACTACAAAATCCTAGAACTACTGAATGGGAAAAGAAGATCCATATTCTATGATATTAGTGACACATTATTATTACAATTTGAACTACCAAACCATGAAAAGATATACTGAATCATCAAACAGATTACTTTGGATTGATGAACTACGACTGAGGGGAACACTATTAGTACATTACTGAATCAAATCATTGAGTAACACTACTTACTGAAGCATTGGAAAATTTATGAGTAGTCATTTTGCGAACTAATGCAAGAAAGAGATTGCTTCTCCCAGTTGCTTCTTTAATTTCGTAACTCACTACATCCAGAGAGGCTGCATGAAATTGACCACTGGTACGGAACGAAAAAGCACATATTCAAACCATATTCTCTGGTTAAACTGAAGCATCCATGGTTTTTATAATACAACATCGATGAGCTTCACCTGTAGCCAGGTAGCTATTAAAAGGATGTTTGTTTCTTTGAAAAAATGTTAGAAAGGATGATTTGAGAATTGCATTGTGGAGCTCACCAAGGGGCCGTCTCCTTGGCGCCGCCGCCAGACGCAGCTGAGGGACCAAGGGGCTGCCCTACAGCTCCTAATTCTGCGCTAGAGAATGAAGCTTGCTAGGATCAGGGGCTGCACCAGCTGCTCTGTTTCTTCTACAGCAGGGAGGTCACCTCTCCGGATTGTCGCACGGCCAGAAGCTCATGATGAAGGGCGCTGCCTCCAGTTCCCATGGTCCTGCAGTAGTCGGTTAGAGGGGACGCTACCCTGCTTGCGTAGCTCATCAGTGCCAATTACTAACCTCATCAGCAGTGTACCTGTTCGTTCAAATTATATGTCACATCTTGAAAGGTACAAAGATGATCCCTGCTTGAAAGGTACTAACCTCTCATCTTGAAAGTTAACTCCATGTTAGTGTTTGGACATGATTATATCAGAGCCATCGAAAGGACATGATGATCCAGCTTGTCCATGAAATGTGTTATCATCCAGACTTTTCAGGGTACATGAAATGGAAAATAGTATGTTTGACATGATGCAACAAAAAAAAAAAGCAAAGAGCATATGTCAGGAGAGGTTACTACTGTCAAGTGTGAGCTGCAGCAAACAAAAATAATTGGCACACAGCCATTAAGCAAGCACATTTGCCAAGTATATATGCCTGTACTTTTTTCTTTTCAGATTATTCCATGTCATGTCAACTGTGTCAAGGACCCAACCATTGGACAAAACACTCGAAATAATGAAATTACACACATCAAGAGCTAGGCTTCAATAGAGAAGTATATGAAAGAAGATTCAAACACAATATGAAAAACACTAGAATAGAGAAGAAATAAAGAAGGTTATAATGAATGAAATACTGATGGAACATGGGAAAATTGAAGAATCGATATGAGAAACAGAAAATTAATTCAATAGACATATGAATCAACATACATCAACACAAAGCAAAGGGAAGCAACCAAAAGAAGAAACAGTCCCTAGTTAAACTTAACTAGAACAAAATACATGCAAGCTAAATAATGTATCAACATATATAAGATACTGAAGCTCCATCCGTTGTGAGGTGACCACATGATCGAGGATGCAAAGATAGAAAAGAAAAATGATGATGCCATGGAGAGCCTATAGCTAGAGTAAATACAATTGCTGAAGCGTAGTGTTGTCAAAGAAATAATGATCGAGAAACATAACGTATGAAGTCAAGAGCAATAATAAAAAAACTTGTGAGCTTTTCTAGCTCCCAGAAACAGAGGGGTTGCATTTTGATAGTCTAAATGGATAAGTATGCACCAGCCTTCAGTCTTTTCTAATAACAAAAAAAAAGGAATTGAAAGGTAACTATTAGTCCAGTTTCAGTTTCTTGATTACAGAAGTAAATCTTGTATATCTCCTAGTAATGTAATTTCTGAAAGGGATTGGTCAATGTGAGTTTTCCTTGTTCTTCAAAGCAGTAATACACAAAAATTGTGAGTTGAGTTTAAACCTCCATTACGAGATAGCAGATTCCAGTTCTGAATTTACTATATATATTTCCATGGAAAACTAACTGGGGCAAGAAAAAGTCAGGGACATATGCCAAAAATACAACCTGGAAAAAGTTGGAATAGAATCCAGAAGCACATGAATATCAATTATCAAATATCATCACCTTGCAAACTATGCAGTGGATGTCAAAATTTCGTTAATCATATCATTTGAGGATCTGAAATAACATCAACTGTCGATAGGCATCACATAGGGGGCCAGCAGGCTAAACTAACTAATAACCTGTCACCATAACCACCATTACAATGTGAACCAAAACAGAAGAAAACTCAATTTGTGTATATTCTGGTAGCAAATTTGAACGTTTCATATTTTTTCAGTTGGTAAATTTCTTACTTTTATAATAAAATGAGCTGATAAATGATCTATACCAGAGGCAAGGGAGAACTAACTTACCTGCGCTGCTCATTGAAAGATATATATTATTGTCTGTTGATTGTTTGTAGTTACTTTCTTCCTGGTAGTTTTTAGTTACGTTATATGAAAACCTTCTGCATGTTCTGCATAAAACATAGCCACTAATTGCACACAAGCATAGGGTTGCTACTTACTAAGTGATAAGAACCCTACCTGCTGGTCAAAACCAACCTCACTAAATATAGGATAATGCACACTCCCAAGTAAAACCTTGTCATGTATGTCCAATGTGCACCTATTGAAGAATCCATATGTTATATAAAAAAGTCTTATTACAAAATTGCATGCCTTTGGTTCCTACAATTCAACGCATTGATCTATTTTATTATCAAATCTCATAAACTCTATGCTTGTTGTGAAGAAAAAGACACCAAAATCTTTTTCCTAAAGTTCTGATCATATGTGCTCTAGAAATATACGGCCAAATATTTATCCTTTAAGTCATACACAAAATGAGCTTATATATACAGCATGTCTATCACTAAATAATGTTAGTTATTTATTATCCTTCATACAAAACCCCGTATGTCATAAGGATGGCATAACAGACACTAGATAAGGCGTTTCTTCTCTACATACCATTAACACCAGGAAATCAAAATGTTGCAATTCTGATGCTTTCCAATCATATAAAAAAGCTATGCATTGAGTACTACTAGATAGTAACTAAATACCACAGGAATAATACATTCTTTCACACAAAAGATAGATATATAGGATCGATAAGTTTGGACATTGATTCTAGACATCTCAAATTTATTACATGACCATCAAGAGTTTGTTATCTATCTCCTCATCAGCTCGAAGCGCACATCTACAATGGACAGTAATGATCAAAACATGCTATCAAATGGATCGGCCTTCGATAACTCATGTGTGCAGTATGTGTCCTCAAAGCTTCTGAAAATGCAGTCATCATACACAAAATCAAATCGAAGAGTTTGAGAAGCTCTGTCTATCTTTTTTGGTAGCTTACGCCGCTGGTTAGCCTCCCACTTCTTGGTGCTTTCTCTGATTGGAACTCGAAATTCCATCAACCTCAGGACTCTTGCATTCAGAACAAAAAATTTAGCGAACTTGATATCATCCTTGCCGCCTCTGAAGTTTCTCAGTACTATTTCCTTGAGATGTGTATCAAGGCATGGGATAGATAGAGCACCATAATTCAGCATTTTTTTGCCAAAATCTGTTATTACGAATGACTGAAGGGGGAAAAAGGAAACATAAGTTATACATAATCCCGTGTCAGAGCATGATCGTCAAAACAGTACAAGAAGAAACTAAAAACAAGAATTAAGGAAGACTTCATCACCGTAAAGTAAAGCTTCTGCAAGCAGGGAAAGCATTTGAGGATATCAACGAAGGTATTCAATTCAAAACTTCCGGCGTTAAGTGCGAGAATCTTCACAGTGTGCATTGGTGTTATGACAGTGGTGGCAATCATTTTCTGAAAAAAAAAGAATCATGAAATACAGAAGGTGACTGTTAATTCATAGCTGCAACGTAACATATAGTTCAATTTGAACCCATATATTTCTTAAATAATAACTAGCAATGTCAATACCAGGAGAACTGTACTCCCGAGCTGCACTCTGGGCATTGAACTTGACAGGGATCCCAACACCTGAAGGTTGGGTGCTCCCTGTACATCAATGTTCATGGGTCCCCCATCTGTCTCGAAGAGAAGCAGCCTCTCCATGCTTGGAGCATCAACGATGGTGAGCTCCTCCATGACTGCCTCATTTCTCAGGGTGGAAACGCCGAGCGACACGAGGGTTGGGGAGCTGATGCGGACACGGCGGAAGCCCGTGTTACCTGAGAGAAGCAAGCTCCGAATGGCTGGGCAAGCCTGGATCATGGCCTCGAGGGTGGCCTCTGAATTGGTTAGGTCAAACAGGGTCAGCTGCCTGAGGTTAGGGAAGCTGACACCGGCAAGATTCTCTGGGAAGTGGCATCGGCCATAGCTAGCAACTGACAGATCCGTGAACCTCAGTGCTGAAGGAGGCAGTGGATCTACCTCGCTGTTCAAATACCTGAACAGGTAGCGGAAATGGAGTTCCTTGATCCTGTCAAGGACTGGGGATTGGAACCAGCCGTCGAAGCTGGGGTAGCGGTCGTCGCCATGGGTGCTGGACACGCGGGCGAGGTTGGTGAGGGAGAGCCGGCGAGCGGGGCCCGGGTGGGTGGACAGGATCTCCGTGATGAGATCGACCAGGCCGTCCCCGTTGCGCCAGGGACGGAGGTCGCCGTCGTCGAGGTTCAGCGGAGCGGAGAGCCAGAGGTCTCGCCAGCGGCTGGAGACGGCCCGGGTGCGGACACCGTCGTCGCTTGGGAGGAGGGAGATGATGGAGCTCATCACCTCGTTGGGGAGGACGCCGATGAGGCCGTTGCCGTCCGCCGGCTCCACCGCGGCAGCGGGGGCCTTCTTGCGGGTGCGGCGGCGCTTCTTTGCCGGCGGCGCCATGGGTGGGCTCACAATTCACACACGCTAAAGCTAGCTAGGGTTCGAGATGCAGCTGGTGGTGGTGGGGATTCAGAGGCTAGGGCACCGATTGGGGGTCGGGACCAGGGGGCTTTGCGGTGGGCTGACGACCCATGCCAGGAGGGACTGAGGGAGGAACTCACCTGAGCATGGAGAGGAGCGAGGACCTCGGGATCTGCTACGGTCGGGACGCCGCCATTTCTGGGTGCTGGTCTGTCGATTGGGGGAGGAAGACAGTTCGAGACTGTGGTCTGCCAGGCGGCGGCTGCCAGTGGGAAGCCCTTGGTCGGGGCCAAATTTATAGTCTAGTGGTCTAGGGTAGTAGGGTTTCGTGACACCGGCTTGGCCATCCAACGGCTGCACTCAGTTTAATATTTCCCTAATCTTGTGATACAGCGTCTCCAAAGGAATCCAAATTTGACGAAATATAATGAAAACTTAAACACGGGGGAATCCAAATAAAGGATACCGAATCATACGTCACGCACTCAAACCAATGGCCCGGTAGGCTCCCTTAGCTTGAGGAAAGGAAAACTGCAAGAACCAAACCATAAATCATCTGGGGCTCTGGACATTCCTACTCACTTACTATGTTGCAAAAACTACCACAGTGTGCATATGTTTAACCGAATCAACCCGATTTCATGGAGGTAGAGCCACTGCAGGGAAAGCTAGCTAGCCGAATCAAGCTTGTTGTCCAAGTGCTTGCATTAGGCTCATTCATGATGTTTCATTGAATTTTTTTCATACAAATGACGGAACTCAGATTAATAATTTTGTATGGAATCTCTCTAAAAGTGTCAAGATTAAGTTTCTATGAGTATCTAATTTCGGTAAAGGCCATGCTAACGGCTACAATTTATAAAAATGTGTTGAATCGCTTAAGCATGTGCGTACTAGTGTAGTTATTGCAATAAAACTGAGGAGAGAGCCGTATGCAAAGCTTTTCCGGGTACTACTTGCACAAGAAAAAAGAAGCACCAGTTTAGGTGTGACATCATCTTCCGAGCAGGATTGGTATAAATATTTGAAAAAATCTGAAAAAACTAATGGAAAAATTATGACGGCCCAGCATTGTCACAAATCTCTGGCGCATATAATCTGTGGCGCTTACTAGTTGCCATGAAAACGGAATAGCATTTGTCACAATATGACACTAGATTAGTTTATGAAGATTTCTGTCTGACCATAACGATGAACACCAAATTTTCATCACCAAATCGAATAGACCCCTACAAAACATCATAAGAGGGAATGATCTTACTATGCTTTTTATTCAGAAAACCGTGATGTTTTTATTTGCTGTCATGAGATATTCATTACAGAACGTCATATTTCTTTAGTGCGTGCTCCTTTCTATTATTTCATATGGTAGGCTCGACATGGAATGTAATCTTATCTCTCTTGTACCTTTAGCCGGACGCTGCTTGTCGTCCTTTTCATTTATATTTAACTCTCTTTTCCCGCTTTGGCTTTTCCCAAATCCAGGTTGCCAGTTCCAACCTCCCCATGGGGGACTGCCATTGAGTGCACAATTTTGCCAAGCAGCATGAAACCTCGACACCATCCCCTAAAATGTGATGGAGCCGCAAGGTGGATAGGAACCAAATGTGTGGTGGGGCAACACAGACTAGTGTGGCGAAGCGTCGTGTCTCGACACATATAATTGGTGTTGTTTTCTTTTTTTCTCCATTTTCTAGCTAGGGTACCCTTTTTTCCATGACGTTATTTAAATATCATATCAGATAAAAAATTAAAATATAATTTTTTAATAAAAGTTCTATTATTTTTTTGCAAAAGAGTTCTAAAACTTTTTTGGAAAAATATTTTGAAAATGTTCCCCGTAAAAGCTATTTAATTAATTTTTTTTGAAAATTTATTAAAAATTCCATTGAAATTTATGTGGAATGGTTATTTATAGAAAAACTTTTTATACAATTTTTTGTTCAATTTATTATAAACTTTTTTGAAAATTTTTTGATCTGATTGTGCCATTCATCGGGGATTGTGGGCTGAATTTGGAACGGGGAACTAGGAATTAAGAAAAGGTAGGGTAGTGATGTAGGTGCTAACACTATGAACAAAAAGGAAAAAAGAATCACGATCCGAAATCACATAAGATCTCGTTCCGTAGTTTGGAGAAACCCTATCGATGGCTTCGGCATTTGATACTACATGTGGAACGATAGCAATTAGAAATAGTGGTTACACCCAATTCTAATGTTGTACACATCTCGTTTCAATATCTAGCGTTTTGAATGAAGAAGGGGATTTATTTATGTAGACATTAAGCTTGATTGGCAATTCAGGATTTGTGACTCCCTATATTGGTATTCTTAGACATGCCTCATTTATTATACTACATTTTGAATATTTTGAGCAAATAATCACAATTTGTTTGGTTTGGGTCATGAAGCCATCTAGAATAATGTGATCTTAAAACTGAACCTAACGCAGGCGTTTGTTTTGCGTCCTGTCACCAACTTGCCCCGTACCAAGTCATTCTGGGCCTAATGACAAGCAATCTAACAGGTGAACCCGTTCATCAAAAAATGTCGGACGAGCCGATCCTTTTTTTTATGTCGGAACTGAATCCCCAAACCAAATGCGTTGTAAATCTCCTCAAATAAATATCAAACCTGGATTATTCTAGTCTAACCATTAATAAAACTAAAATGGCCACTGTACTCAGCTTCAAACAAAAGGTTTCCTGAAATAACTATATACATCATATATAATAGCTAAATTTTTAACACCGTAAATAAAATGAAGACAAGTATATGTGGCCCTTGAATGCAAGGAGTCACCAGTAGTAATAGAATAATATAATATGCAATTTGCAAGTGGTAATGTGTTTTTGACCCAAACGGTGCATTTGGTTGGGGGGAATTGATGAGAGGGAATGGGAGTTTAAGGGGAGGAGACTTAAAGTCTCTTGTTTGTTTCATGGGATAGGGAGTTAAGTTGGGATGGGGAAAAGGATTTGATCGAATGAATTCCCACCTATCTCTTCCCATGGGGACCCTGGTAATTCGTAGATGTGGTGGGGAGTTCAAAGCGCAATGACGAGAATACCCCTGGCTTAATTCGGTAAAAACGATGTTGGCCGCCGCTGATTACAGCAGAGCGCGAAACATTTCTTTTCGCGGGAACTGCATCGCTGATTTAGGCGCCAAAGCTCCGCAAAAGCAGGTAACAATCCCTGTTAATTTGCTTCATGCGGTTGCGGCAGCAGAAAGCACGACCCATCTCCATCTCCTTCTCTGGTCCGGCTCCCTTTCCCTCTCGCCTATCTGCTTGCTTTCTCAGATTGCGACAGCAAGGGGTGAAAACTTTTGCCTTTTCGTTTGCAGATCCTTGCTTTGCAGAAGGGTTGAAGTAGTCAAAAGCTGGAGGTGCAGATCCTTGCTTTGCAGAAGGGTTGAAGTGGGCAAAAGCTGCAGGTGCAGATCCCTCAGCATTCTGACATTTCATTTTTATCTTGATGGATCTCTTTCTTTGATTCCGCCGTCGTCTAGTAGATTGATTGGTCCATCGGATCAGATGCATGTTTCTAACTTTTACAATTTGCTAGTGCGTGCATCAACATTTTGATCTGTATTTTTTCTTCCATCTGTCCTATTGGTTATTGTTCCATTCCCTTTCTGATGCTCACGATTAAATAAAAGATTAGAGTACAAAGTCATCTTCACATCATTATTATCGATATTGTTTTCATCTTATGTTTGGGGGTAATCTAATAGTACTGTCCAGATATAGGAAAACCTGTCCTGATAACCATCTATTGAATGAGAGAAAATAATAATCACATACTATGGTCTTTTGTTTTATATTCATACAGGCAGAATGGAGGTGATTTCATCACTGTCAAAATTCATCATGGGGGTTCCTTTTCAAAAGAAGGAGCACTTTCTTACCAAGGAGGAGAAGTGTCAGTTTTTAGAAGAATTGACAGTGAGAGAACATCCTTTTTTGATATAGTAGACTTGGCCAAAGAAGTAGGATTTCAGACTGGAGATGAAATTTTTTATACAACCTCTGGCTTTGATATTGAAAATGGTATTGATAGTGTTCATGATGACCAATCTGTTCGAAAAATGCTGGATTGTGCGAAGAAAAATGGCTTCATTGAGCTATATATCGAGCCTCGTAGTGCACAGGCTGCTTCTGCAAATCCAAGTGCTGCTCCATCAGCCAGTTGACGTAAATCTGAGCAGGAGGTATATATCACTCACTTTTTATATGCTTTTTTTCTTAAATGTGTCTATGTCATTCCTTTTTTCATGATGTGGTTGCTTGTTTTTTATATCTGAATGTTCGTATATATGGTACCAGGAAATCCTAATCTTGTGGGAGACAATGAGACAACGTAGAGTAAAAAATTTCATTATGTTATATGTGCTGATGCACATCTGGATAGTGTTAATTAGGAGGCATCAATGTAGGATCGTTCAAGTTAGGCAGCCTTCCTGGTATGACCATTTGAGTAAGATTTTCACAAGCGATAGAGAATGCATTGACCAACTACTTGGGCATGATCAGAAAGATCGAGCTATACATAAGGAATTCCAGCGGTCAACTGACACAATAAGTCAGAAGTTTTCATAAAGTTTTGACTCAGTATTGAAGCTATGGAGAATTTTGCTCAAAAAGCCTCAACCAATTCCTGCCAACTACTCGGATGATAGGTGGAAGTGGTTTAAGGTATGCAATAGATTAGAGAATTATAACATTTTCTAGGAACTATAACAAATCATGATCTAATAATTATAATTTGTACTCCAGAATTGTGTAGGCGCCCTAGACGGAACATACATAGAAGTTCATGTGCCCACCAATGATAAACCACGATACCGCTCAAGGAAAAATATTGTTGCAACAAATGTTATTGGTGTATGTGCACCTGATATGCAATTTATCTACGTATTACCTGGTTGGGAAGGATCAGCGGCCGATGGAAGGGTGCTTCGAGATGCTTTATCTAGGTTAAATGGCCTCGTTGTTCCACGCGGTAAGAGTTAAAACTGAAAATAAATAGATTTTTTTACAACTATACATGATAAAATATATATACATATTTAAATATAGGTTGCTGCTATCTTGTTGACGCTGGATACAAGAATTGTGAAGGATTTCTTGCTCCATATAGAGGTCAACGGTACTACCTGCAAGATTGGAAAAATCCACCAGTGAAGAAAGAGGAACTGTTTAATATGATGAAGCATTGGTCAGCAAGAAATGTGATTGAGAGAACTTTTGGATTGTTGAAGATACGCTGGGCTATAATTAGGAATCCATCTTATTACCCTATAGATACACAAGTTGATATAATTTTAGCATGCTGCTATCTTCATAATCTCATAAGACAATAGATGGGCTCCTTTGATCCGTTCGAACAACAATTGGATGCTTTCATGCAGCAACAAGATGTAAATGGGGACACCATTCAGTCCACTAAACATCATCACAATGGAATGATTGGAGAGACAGGCTAGCTGATGAAATGTAGAATGCTTGGAAAGCAAAAAGGCAATCTAGTTAAAGTTACTAGTCCATATAAAGTCAAGTTTGTTAATTGTCATGTTTTTTAAATTGTTAAGATATTGTCTTGAAAAGTTTTCCTGTCTGTGTAGCATCTTTTGCTATGAACCTTGGTGACTGTATGAGCATGCTATATTTTGTTTAATATTCCATATCCTACTCATTCATGCAAGTATGTCTATCTCTTTATAATCTGAATTAACTAGCAGGGTAACAAGGGGAAAGAGATTAAATTAACAGCTAAGAAGAGAGACAAGAGAACATGGACGGCAGAGGAGGAGAAATTGCTAATCGATATTCTGTATGACATGAATGATTCTGCTTGGAAAGTAGATACTGGTCACAAGTCTGGCTATCTCACATTCATTGAGAAGGAAATGGCCAAAGTATTGCCAAATGCAAAGCTGAAAGCTGATCCCCATATCAAGTCCAAAGTGAAGATTCTAAAGAAGCACCTTTCATATATTTTGGAAATTCAACAAACTGGCAGCGGCTTTGGATGGGATGATGAGAGTAAGATGGTAGTTGGGGACAGAGAAACATATATGGGTTGGACAAAAGTATGTCCTATTCTGCAATTTATAAATTTTTAATTGCTAAATAAGCATTTTGCCATTGTTCTTTTTTTTTAAGATGCATCTTTTTTTGTAGTCACGTGATGGAGCAGCTGCTTTATATATGAAACCAATGGTAAACTTTGAGAAGCTATGTGATGTTTATGCTAGTGACTTGGCCAAAGGTGGGAATGCTAAAGGTCCTGGAGAACAAGAAGTGGCAGAAGATGAACCTATTCCAAATGAAGCACATATGAATAGTGAGCCTGCTGGTGGGGTTCATGAACAAACAAAGGACGACAACAGCACCTCATCATCTGGGAAGCAAGGGCGTAAGAGGGTGTATGCAGATTCTGATGGTCTTGAGACAAGACTCCTTAACATGTCTAACTCATTTGCAAAGTACTTGGAATCTGAAAAGAAGAATGCAAATACCATGGCTGACATCGGCAAGGCACTTGTTCATGGAGTTGCAGTGCAGCAGCAAACATCGGCCAATAAGTCCATCTACCTGGACTTGATGATGATCAAGTTGTGATCGTTGTTCGTATTATTGGTCGAGATCCTGAGGATACAGACCTTTTTCTTCAAATGGAGGATCGTTACAAAGTCATCTTTGTTAAACAGGAGCTTGAGGTGGCAAAAAAGAAATTGAAGGATGCGTAGAAAAATTATATCAATAATGGTAGTATATGTTAATAGGTTTTCTATTCATCAACTTGATATTTGCTTTATCACTTCATTTTCCAAAGTCACCAATCAGTACTGTTACCATCAAATTTGGTCACTCCAATATAAGTAACCCTTTTAACTCAGGCTTATGTATAAATGTTTTTTCTATGTTTGGTATGCATTGAGAAAGCGGATACGTGTATCCAACAAAAAGCAGAGAGAAGAAATGTGCTGCTTGTGTTGTTTGGTTGGAAGAAGTCACGTAATCAGGAACAAGGGCAAAGTAGTAAAGATGCAGTCAACTCCCATGTCCAAACCTACACACCAAACAATGGATAAGAACTCCCTCTAAATTTCCCTTTCTTAATTCCCAACACTTGCCAAACAAATGATTGGGACTACAAATCAAACTCCCAAGCTAATTCCTTCTACCAACTCCCACCTCCAATTCCCATGCCTCATCCCATCGTTTACCAGACGCACCGAAAGTACTTTGGCGATGTCGAGACTCCATTCCCGCTCATCCTTCCCCGACTTTTACTATTTCGTTTGGCCAAGGCAAAATGGCAGCCATCCAATTCATTCTGATCGGCCGCAACCGGCAACTGCTGATGTTGCTGTTCCCGAATACTAATCAACCCTGATTCTGCATTCCTCAATCCCACCAAGACAATATCCACTCAGCCAGCCGCCGGCCATCATAGAGGACGGCGTACACGGCCACCACCACCACAACCAAGTTGACAACCTGCTCTCTGGTTGCCCTTTTCTTGAGAGCCTCTTGCTAGAGGGGAATGCCGGCATTGGTCGCCTGCGCATCAACTCGCCGAAGCAATATGTTGATGCCAATCGAATGTAGTATTTCAATCCTTATGAGAACGAACTGGCATGAATTCTTTAATAGCCGGCCTAGTTGCAGCAAAATGGAGGCTAAAACATGGGAATAGTCAGCTTCTGACATCTTTTTTCTTCGATATTATTAAATTCGCACTCAAACCAATAGCAAATCCCTAGAGTAAACCCTTTTCTATTATTGGAAATTCTCCTAAGATGGCCTTTTATAATTTCACATAATTGAATTTTTACAAATCTATGCGAAAAATTTCGACACAACTTCGTCTGATCCATAGGAATTTTGGAGAAATTCTACCAAGACAGTAAACCTCATGGAGAAAAGGGTTGTGTCCATTTTGCTTTTCAAATTAAAATGCAAAGTGCAAGGGGCCGGTGGATAGAAGATTATTGATTCTTTTGCAATTTTTGCAAAGACCACACTAAAATGGTTCTCCCGCCATTCTTGAGCGAAATGCTTTTGGCGCCAACAATTCCCGCTCCGTCTTTATTTTTTCACCCAATGCAACAGCGAGGGAAGGATACAGCAAATCTCCGTCCATTTCTCCCAACGGCTGAATTCACAACGGCAAAAAATACCCACCGTTGCCCATTCCCCATCCCTCCACCTCGCCAGCCGGCGGCGGCGATGGAGGCTGCGGCGGCCACCGCAGCGAAACGGAGGAAACCTGATCCAGTCGAGGCCCAAGAACCACCGGGGAGCAGCAACGGCGACGGCGATGACAGCCTCGACCTCATCATCCGCCTCCCCGACGAGGCTCTCGGTACCGTCATCTCCCTCCTCCCCACGACCCCACCAAGGACGGCGCCCGTACGCAGGCCGTTTCCAGCCGGTGGTGGCGCCGCTCAACCTGCAGGCCGAAGGCACCCTCACCGGCCAGGACCACCGGCGCGTCGCCCTCGTGCCCAGGATGCTCTCCGACTACCCGGGCTCGCCCGCGCTTCGCGCTCCCCGTGATCGGCCCCCGCAACCGCTACGCCAAGGTCGACGGCTGGCTGCGCTCCCGGGCCCTCGCCGGCCTCCGGGAGATCGAGTTCGGGTACGAGATGGAGGACCCGACGCTGTCGTACCCGCTGCCGCCGTCCGCGTTCCGCTTCGCGCCCACCTTCCGCGTCGCCAGTGTCGGCTACTGCTACTTTCCCACCGAGGCGGCGCCGTCGCTGAATTTTCCCAGCCTCAAGCAGCTTACCCTGTGCTGGGTCACCTTGTCGGAGGACGCCCTTCAAAGCCTGCTCTCTGGCTGCCTTGTTCTGGAGAGCCTCCTAACTCTTAGGAGCATTGGCTTCCTCCCTTCAGTGCTTATTAGGAGAACCAAGTTGCCGTCAGGTTCCAGGAGCTGGTCATCGAGTACGCCCCCCCATCTTGAAAGATTGCTATCGCTTGATCTAGAGTTTGCCCCGGCAACCATCCAGGTAATGCTGGCACCAAGGCTGGTGGTATTGAGCTTACTGTCAGATGGCATTTCCAAACTCGATCTTGGGAACTCAGTCTTTCAGGTACCAGTAGCCTTCTGAATCTTGCATCTGGAAATTTTATGTGCAGGCTATTAATTATTAACTCTTGGTTTTGGCACAGGAAATGACCGCTACCAACTTGACAACCTCCATGCCCACAGTGGAGGTGTTGGTTCTTGCCTCCATAGTTCCTAATCTGGACTCAGTTGTCGGCTTCATCAAATGTTTTCCCTGCTCGGAAAAGCTGTAGATCATTGTGAGTCCTTGTCTACGCTTGATTTTAACGTTTAAATAATTGTTTGAGACATAATCGGGGCATATAGAGCAATACATTGTCATCTACCTAGCAACTGCTTACAAATCGTTTCATTTTTTTCTCTATACAGTCGCACCCACAGAAAAATATGAAAACTAATCCGATGGAATTGTTTGAGCTCCATCTAAAACAGTGATCCTCAAGAACTATGATGGCAAGAGGAGAGGTATGATGTTGGCTTTGCCAAGTTCTTTGTTTTGAATGCAAAAGTGCTCAAGGAAATGGAATTTGAAACCCTTAACAACTGCAATGAAAAGCGGGTTGCTAATCAAAGCTGAACAATGAACTTCTCGAGGTGCTCAATTTAAATTCCGAAGTGGGTATTGGAGTGCTTCCACAGGAAATAAACATACCCATGATTTGTGGATGGCTGATCCCTATGACAGCTCCTTATGTAAATGCTGCATGAGGATTCGATGCCCTTTCAGAAGATTCTCTTGTCTTTTGTGCAAAGCCAACATTTGATATGTGCTGGATTCGTATTTTGCAGTATTGTGTTTCTTCCTTCAGAATTATTGGGATACTGTCAACATGTTTTTGAGGTACCTCAATTTGAAAATGCAAACATGTATGCTATATTGTTTCCACTTTGAACAAGTTCCGCCCAGCTTTATTTGCTGGTATTATAGAACTGATATCTTTCAGCGCATGTCCTAACACAATTCTCATTGTTATGCATCAACAACTCTTGTCCTGTTACAACAAAAGCATGTGGGAAATCTCATGTATATGTTGTCTTCGAAAGATCAACTTCGTGTTCTTTCTAGTTTGCGTCGGTCTCTTTGACACGGTGGTTTTCCTATGCATGCACTACCGGAATCAGTAACTTTGCCGAGTGCCCCAGGCACTCGGCGAAGGTCCAAATACACTCGGCAAAGGGTTTGCCGAGTGTAACACTCGGCGAACCCTACTCGGCAAACTTTCCCTCGGCAAACAGCAGGTTTGCCGAGTGTCGACCGTCGGGCACTCGGCAATACACTCTGCAAAATATAACACTCGGCATAAAGGCGATAACGGTCTGTGACGGTAACGGCTCCTTTGCCGAGTGTCACACGGCCGACACTCGGCGAATACTTAAGTTTTGCCGAGTGTATTTTATATGTGGCACTCGGCAAAGAGGCCAATCCCGCAAAAAATTTATGACGCCTTTGCCGAGTGTTTTGGCAATGCACTCGGCGAATTCGACCTGCCAGGTACATTGCCGAGTGCCTGCGATCTGGCACTCGGCAAACCTTCTTTCTTTGCCGAGTGCCAGATCCAATGCACTCGGCAAAGAAAGCATTTTTCTTTTTTTAAATGAGGAGGAGAATACTGCCAGTGGGCCCGTGTACCTTCTTTGCCGAGTGTCTGTGGAAAACACTCGGCAAAAGGTACTTTTTCTAATATACACTCGGCAAAATACACTAATATTTCCAATAACCTCTTTTACATAACTTTTTCTAATATACTTGGGCAAAATCGTGTCAACATCACTCAACAATGGATAAATTATTTTTCTACTGATAATGTTCTATTATTTCATGCAGTTATAGCGCAAATTGCATTTATATCTACTAAAAATCTATAATTGCATTTAATCAATAAAAAATAGTAAACGCATCCAAAAAATTTCTAAATTTTGACACGAACCAATCTGTGTTGTATGTTGCCTATACAAAAAGATTTGAAGCCAAACCTTAACTCAAGTGTCACTTGGGCTCCAAATCTTATTGTGTGCTCTCTAACTTCTATGAATCCTTCCAAGAGATGAGTCGGCTTCTAAGCAACATATGTCAGAAATTGGGCGAAATCTTCTCAATTTTTTACCACAACCTCCACACATAATATCATGACATCTTGACAAATCTTGTGATTTTCAGATTTCGTTTCCTTTTTTTAGAATTTAACAACCATTCAACCACACGTTCGTGGTCGTGCTTTTTAAAAACAATGTTCAAAATTTCTTTTCATTTCCTGGTTGAGACCTCAATCCGGACTCCATAATATGGATATAATTTTTCCACTGATTATAATCCATCATTTCATGTACCTGCAGTTAAAATCTGACATGAATAAAAAAATTCCTATTAATGCAATCATTTCATTAAAAATAGCAAGCAGACCACAAAATATACCAACTTTTATTATGGATTACAAAATCTCCTACGTGGGGAGTAGAAAAAGTGTGGAGGCCAGGGGAAAAATTTTTTTTTTTGTTCGCCGAGTACAAAACGAAACACTCGGCGAAGTCTTGTGTTTGCCGAGTGTCCAGGGTGAGGCACTCGGCGACCTTTTCGAATTGCCGAGTGTGGGCGGGTGGCACTCGGCGAACGGCCTCTTTGCCGAGTGTCGGCGTCCAACACTCGGCAAAGGACTAACGGCCGGCCCAGTCCGGTGACGGACGGTGCACGTGCGATGCACGCGCCGTTTATTTACCGAGTGTCGGACGTTTGCCGAGTGTCTATGAGCGGTTTGCCGAGTGTCGTATGTATGGCACTCGGCAAACGACCTTATTGCCGAGTGCAATGTGTTTGCCGAGTGCCCTGTTGAATACACTCGGCAAATAGGCTGTTTGCCGAGTGCCCGAAAGAAAGCACTCGGCAAAATTTTTACACTCGGCGAATTTTCTATTTCCGGTAGTGATGTGTATGGCACTGTATGCCCTCGTCTGATTAGATTTAGGTAAAGCTGCAAATCTTACAGTGCTATCCTAACATAATTCTCATTTTGATACCAACGTTCATACAGTTCCCAATGCACTCCTGAAATGCTCTGGTTAAAAGATACCAACTATATGACACAAATTGGCTTATTGGCAAATGGCTGATCTGTTAAAAGTTTATTTTCCTCCAGATGTATAGTCACTTTGTTCTACTGATATCATATTTTCTTAATCATTATTTTTGTGAGTTTTCATCTTTGAAGGAAATAAACAGACATGCAGGATATTCTTCAATTTTTGATATGTTCATAAAATATAAATGAGATCGTACAGTTAGAAGATCATATTGTGTATGCCTTCACGACTCATGACCTACTGCAGCATTACAAGGTAATACTTTGCTTCTTGTTCCATACTCCAGTGAATTCTTGGTTTACTGGCAGTTTTTATCTACAATTCATCTGATAATGAGACGATGTCTTAGATAGGTTATATCAAAGTAGCATGCTGCTGATAGAATCCTTCTATTTCTCATAGAATAGTGCTGAATTTGTATTTTATTGCCATACCTTAATGGAATTATCTGGAGAGCAAATTTCTCAAAAATGCCTTGTCATAACATCTATACAAATTTCTTTTTGCATTTATGCTTATCTTTCATTTCTGCAGTCCAGAAGGCTGAGTCATAGTCACAAAGTTCATGGGTCGATGGGGTTGAGGAACATGGTATGCCCCTTGCAAGAGGTTTTTACAAGGCTAGGATGAAAATGACCCGCGTTTGAGGGACAGGGTCGACGTTCCCGGGTCGAGGAACAGTGCCTTCGACCCTGATTTCTGTGACTATGAGCTGATTTATAGATAATCTTCTCCCTGCTTTATGTATGGTAAGCTAATCTACTTTTCCCCTTGGATTTCACAAATATTGATTCTCCAGCAGAAATATGAGCTGTGACATGACAGAACTTGATTATCTAAATCATGTGCCTTTTCTTGATAAAATACATAGTTAAAAGGTCTAAAATTTGTTGCCTTGCTTTGTCTGCATTTTCAGTAAGTATGGTAAATTTGCTTTGTTCTTAAAATAGTTTTAATCCACCCACTATGTCACATCTAATGCTTGCGCACTGCCATGATTAATATACATTTGATATACTCACTCCAGTTGTTAATAAGTCACGTCTTGGACAAGGACTCAGCCTCCAAAACACCACTTGACTAATAGTTTGTTGTTATATATTTATAAAACATAGCAAACTTGTACCCTTTTATAAAACTACTTTTCAAGACAAAATTTAGTTAATCATTTTTAAAATATCGAAACCCAGTACGTAAGACGCAATTTGTAACTGAAGTCTGAAATGGTAAATGATATAGTGTCACTTATTTGTGACTGTAGGGATTATTTGATTATGTTCCATCCGCCAAATAAATTGCACCGCTGATACTTCTTGCAAGCAATGTTATTGTCATCATGCAGCAATGTTTTGCCTGGCAGTGTCATTTTCATAGTAACAGCTATCTAGATTGAAATTCTTTCACCTCTATATTCTCAGGACATATTCAGTATAAAGGTGCCATAATGTTTCTTGATTCAGTGATTCATAAATCATAATAGATGGAGTTGTCTTCTTTGTGCTTTTGTCTAAAGCTATAGCATCGGTTTCTGTCACAAAGGCACTAATACACCCAGTGGCTACTGGGCATCACAGTGAGTTTTCTTATCTGTGATGCACTTCTTTGTTTGATGTCTCATCCATTTTTTGTTGAAGTGAAGATTAACTTAATTCTGTGAACAGCTCAACTACTTTGAATTTTATCTCCGTGTAATGATTTAGATTTAGTGTACCGCTATTAATAGGTATCTAATATCAGATAAAAAAAAGAGATCACAAGTAGCTAACATATAACAATGTCACTCAACTGTAGATGTCCAACACGCTGCAATATTTCAATAAAAACCTTGTATAAACATCTGTCACTTTGTCCTTACTTTTATAAAAGTATCAAATTCAGCTGGTGACTGGTTGTATGTCATCGTCTTACACCTCCCATTTCAACCTCCACAAAACCAACTCTGGTGGTTACATGTATAACTTAGAAGTTAGAACCACAGTCGACAATGGTTTTTTTTTAACCCAGGCTTGTTTAAATTTGCTCCATTGGGAGTTGAACAAAGGACCCAGTGGTGTTACTTGAGCTCTGCTAACCAGTCAGTAGCAGGCCCGTTCGCAACTGGCAGAGCTTAGGTCATGCCACAATCCAAGCTCGATGTGGCAATTGGCGAGCTTGACTAGCTTGCTGTGGAGCTATAATTAATTTTTTGGTCTCTCTTTTTCAGTTTGTTAGGAACAAGTCAAAAGTCATCCATGACAACAATTTTTTTCTCTTCCACACAACTAGATAATGACTTCATGAAGGTCTCCCAATCTCCACAGTCAAGTTGCGACACGCATGGAGGGACTTGGTATGATGCAAGAACTAGAAAAGTCAAAGTAAAGTTATAATCTTTTACTTTTCACCCTTAATTTCCAACTTCAATGGTCAAATGGCATGACATGTGTGTAGAATTGATGACTTTGCCTACTTCTGCATGCAGCAGTGCATCCAGATTGCTCGGTAAGAAAATGGTAACTTTTCTTTGCCTTGGCATCACAATACCTTGAAATAAAGAAGATCTATAAAGCATGACTAGGGAAATAAAATTTCCTATTTTTCCTAGTTTAGAAGCATATAGGCTTCATGTTACAAACAAAAGTAGATGTTAGGGAGAAAGTATCATTTTAAGGACTTTACAAATTTTGCTTTGTCCTTGTTTCACACGTCTGGCCAACCCAATTCACATTCCGTACAAAGTACACTTCATTCGGTTCCTTTATATCTGTGAAAAAAGATCAATAATAAATATTAGAAGAGAACAGAAGTGTTTGTGGAGACATGCACCGCACTCAAGCAATAGTGTTTTACTCACTGATATATTTGTTCTTTTGCATTCTAGATTCCAAAATGTCTCAACAAAGTAACCAAACTTATAGTAATAAAAAATGGGAAAAAATAATTACAGGGATTGTGATAAGTCAAATTTCACTTATGGGTTCGGTAGTCTGTATATTTCTGTTTACTGGAATTATAACTTAAAACTTCTGCTCCTGAATATTCAATAGAATTTTGTTTTATTAAAAATTATTTGCAATCCTCTTGATGGCAATAGTGGCGTACTTCTTAAGAACCTGAGGACAAACCAATTCACGCATTGTGGGAAAACAAGTCATGAAGGTGAGAAGTCAGATGAAGACTATGGACTTGATGTTAATCTCTAGAGCGAAAGATATATTGCAAAGCAGGAAGCCAACCTTGCTTCAGTGCTAAATACCCTAACACCATTGTTCCCATCTCCACACAATACCATGCCGTCCAAAATAAAGCCTGTGTCCACGCTTCTACAGCTCTTCTTCCTTAGCCTTAACCTAGCAGCCTTCACCACTGGTGATGACCATCAATTCTTCTACTCTGGCTTCTCCGACAATGATCTTGTTGTGGATGGAGCTACCACGATCACACCAAATGGCCTACTTGAGCTCACCAATGGAACGGACCAGCAAAAAGGCCATGCCTTCTACCCAACTCCACTGCGGTTCGCGAGGTCGCCCAATGGAACAGTGCAATCTTTCTGCACCTCCTTTGTGTTTGCCATCTTATCTGTGTACACTGACCTAAGTGCCCATGGCATGGCATTTGTTGTGGCACCAAGCAGAAATTTCCCATCAGCCGCATTGCCTGGGCAGTTCCTAGGCCTCACAGACATACAGAACAACGGCAATGTCAGCAACCACTTCTTCGCTGTTGAGCTTGATACCATACAAAACAAGGAGTTCAATGATCTCAACGCCAACCATGCAGGTGCCAACGTCAATGGTCTCAAATCACTGGAGTCCTACTACGCTGGCTACTATGCTGATGAGGATGGTAAATTCCGCAACTTGAGCCTGATTAGCCGTGAGGCTATGCAAGTGTGGATAGACTATGATGACAAGGTTTCAGGCATCACTGTTACCATGGCTCCTTTGAAGGTTCCCAGACCTATAAAGCCACTGTTCACAACCACCTACAACCTCACAAGTGTTGTCACAGATGTTGCATACATCGGCTTCTCCTCTGCAACAGGCACAATCAATTCACGGCATTATGTGCTTGGCTGGAGCTTCAGCATGAATGGTCCTGCTCCAGCCATTGATATTGCTAGGCTACCTAAGTTACCACGAATGGGCCCGAAGCCTCGATCCAAGGTACTGGATATTGTTCTGCCAATAGCAACATCTGCATTTGTCCTCACTGTGGGTACTGCTGTTTTCCTACTCATTCGAAGGCATTTGAAGTATGCTGAGCTGCGGGAAGATTGGGAGGTTGAGTTTGGACCACACCGATTCTCCTATAAGGATTTGTTCTATGCAACAGAAGGATTCAAGGACAAGCACTTGTTAGGTATTGGAGGATTCGGGAGGGTAT
This sequence comes from Panicum miliaceum, assembly GCA_032594955.1. Taxonomy (NCBI): domain Eukaryota; kingdom Viridiplantae; phylum Streptophyta; class Magnoliopsida; order Poales; family Poaceae; genus Panicum; species Panicum miliaceum. The sequence goes on from CM064066.1 coordinate 36,199,984, forward strand.
ACAAGGGGATACTTCCAGTGTCTAAATTGGAGGTAGCAGTGAAAAGAGTGTCTCATGATTCTAAGCAGGGCATGAAGGAATTCATTGCAGAGGTTGTTAGCATAGGACATATCCAACATCGCAATCTGGTGCGTGTGCTGGGCTATTGCCGAAGAAGAGGTGAATTATTTTTGGTGTATGAGTACATGCCGAATGGAAGTGTTGACAAGTACTTGTACGGTAAACAAGGGAAGCCAATTCTTAGTTGGGCTAATAGGTGGCATATCATCAAAGGCATTGCATCTTGCTTGCTCTACCTCCATGAAGAGTGGGAAAAAGTCGTCATCCATCGGGACATCAAACCAAATAATGTCCTCCTAGATAGTGACATGAATGGATGACTTGGTGACTTTGGCCTTGCTAGGTTATATGACCATGACACTGATCCACAAACCACACATGTGGTAGGAACAATAGGGTACCTAGCTCCTGAGCTAGGACATACTAGCAAGGCAACACCTCTTACTGATGTATTTGCTTTTGGCATGTTTCTTCTTGAGGTCACATGTGGGCAGAGGCCTATCAATGAAACCTCCCAAGACAGCCAGTGCATGTTGGTTGATTGGGTTCTTGAGCGTTGGAGCAGTGGATCGCTTCTAGAAACGGTGGATAGCAGGCTTGAGGGAAACTATAACATTGGTGAAGCATGTTTGGCCCCAAAGCTAGGACTGCTATGCTCTCATCCATTTTCCAATGCGAGGCCTACCATGCGGCAGGTTATGCAGTACTTTGATGGTGACACACAGTTACCAGAGATGACACCAACAGATATGAGATTCCACATGATCGCTATTATGCAGAACGAAGGATTTGAGGACTACATCACGGGATCCACAGCAAGCATTGGTACCACATCTGTTCTTTCTGGTGGAAGATGAGACCTTCTGGGTGCCTGTTTGCCATCCCCAACATCTAATTGGTGCCATGTAAAACTGTCGCAAAGGGTAGCAACATGCATGTAGCCTGTATACTTTGTTTTCTACTGTCGAAGCACACATGTCAAGGTGTAACATTCTAAATATTATTGTGAAACTCGTATACGCAATTTGTCCTGAATACATTCAAGTCGCCTGATATATGTTTGCACACTCTACCTCATCATTTCAAAAGGCAAAAGGGAAAAAAAAAGGCACGGTTGCTAAAAACTAAGGCAAAATAAAAAGAGCGCTGATGACCTTATTATTCAACTGAAGCTTAATAACTCGGTGTAAATTTCTTGTGCACATAAAGTCTCAAGGATAAAAATCACAACTTTTGAAATATCAAATGAACTACACGAAAATATGCAAAGATATTATTATTGAACCCTAAATAAAGGCGCTTAGTGGCATAGTGCGTTGTAGCCTGTGCAGCAAAGGGTGAAGGGCAAGGGAAGTATGCACCGAGGAGGGGCGTCCAATACTTTTCTCTCTCAAATACACAGGAGAGCTACATATCATTGTATTCATAGTAGAAGAAAAGGAGTCAAACATGACTCACAACAAACACACCCCACACCCACACACACTCCAACACTAAGCATCCAATACCCTTTTGTACTCCCTTGGATAAAAAAAAAGATACAGCATCAAAACTGATTAAAGAAACAAAACTTGTCATCATAAACTCTTTGAGAGAACACCATAACGAAATATGTGCATTAATTGCACAATCTATAAATAAATAAAATCTTTTAGAGAAAAATAGTTGAGAAGGCTAATATATTGGGAATCAGAAATAGTATAGTAGATTGCGTACAATATATGCATTTCAATAGTCTCTTCATTGACTTGTGATAGAACACTGCCATGAGAATCTGCATTAGCTTTAGGCCCTGTTTGGTAGGACTTCTACCCGGCTCCGGCTCCGGCTCCTCCAGAGAAGTCCTACCAAACATTTTGTATGAGGAGGGGTTTTTAGTGAAAAATAGAGGAACGGGAGCTGTTTGGGAGGATCCAAAACTGCTCTGGCTCCTCCAGAGGAGCCCAGTCAAACAGGCTCTTAGACTAGACGGAAGTGAAAACAGTACCGGTCCAAACACGCATGCCACACACAAACCCAAAGCACATTAGTCAATGCATGCTGAGACTAGCTGTTGACGGTGGTGGCACAGAGAAAATCTGGAGAACGGGCATAACAATCAATGGAGGACTCTGCGCTGTCATCTGGACCAGGTGGAAGAGAAGAACAGTCTTGACAACGACAGCATGTTGGTTAGTCTGAATGGGCATGATGACAATCAGTGTCTAGATACAGTCAGTGGTTAGACCAGCACGCTGAGCATGCTGGTTACGGCGTTGAAACAACAGTTTCAGTGGCATAATTGCAGGTTGAATTGTTGTGGTGAACAGGATGCAGTCAGCATACCTATGGATATAATTGTCCAGATAAGTTTTTTCCAATCATTTAGGCTTACATCCCTATGTTATTTCCTAGCTGATTAGGTATAGGAAGACAAGTTCCTTCTCTTCTTAGATTATCAGTCAACTCTGAAGACGTGTTTGGTATTTCTTTTGAACCTTGACTACTTTGAACTGCTGTTCGACGCGGTAAGGCATATGCTAGCTAGTCGCTTTATTTCCAGGGGACAACGTAATCCTTTCTTTTCTCTCTAATACAGACAAATTATTACTTCCGTGATAAGAATAATTCAACTGCTGAAAAGTGCGGTGCACAAAAGAAAAGGCGTTAGTCTTTAAGGTGATGATGACACTTTCTGCTGTCTATCGTGGCTGAGTACAGTCCAGTAAATTAATTTTGTATTCCTGCAACTGATCAAATGAACATACGTGCAGTGGACCAGTTATTGTTGGCTATTTGTGAAGTATGTGTAACCTTTTTTGTTACGGTTGAGGACTTCGTTGTGACAGCTGCTTAAGGTCATTCACCATATGGGTTTCAAGAAATGTTTACCTCTTAAGTTCAAGGATTAGTCTGTTCTAATCCCATCATTGTGTACATAAAAGGGGTTGCTGTTTGAACGGGTTGAGAATTTTATGGATTAATATTGCTTTAGTTTTAATTAAAAATGGTTTCATTAGTTAAAATGGTAAGTCTTATTTGGGGCAAAGTGTTAATATATTCTTTCTTTTCAAAGCGGAGGATCAGAAATGACATGTAAGACCACACGATGTAAAAGTAGTCAAGCATGTCATATTCAGAATAACTATATATATGCTGACTCTAGTGTTCTTGTACCTAATAACTATATGTTGACTCTTTTTAGGAAATTGATGAATATCATGTACCTAATAGCTAGTTTCTAAAGAAGCAGTACAAAAACCAAAAATATAGGCAGCGCTAACCATTGTAAGCCACCATTTATTAAGGCTGCTCTTCCCTGCTCCTTCCAGAGATTGAGTGGGAGAGGGAGAGGAAAACGAGGGAGAAACACACACACACACACACACGAGAGAGAGAGAAGAGGGAGAGAGAGGGAGAGAGAGAGAAACCGTTTCAAGCTTCATTATAACTCTTCGATCTTAGCCTACTAGAGGCCTAGCCCAAACTTCAGATCATCAGATATGAATCAGATGAAGCATAGGTCCTTGTGCTTCACCATCTCCCTTGTCTTAACCTTTTCAGATTTTGTAGCTAGTGATGACCAGTTTGTCTACCATGGCTTTGCCGGAGTTAACCTCACCTTAGATGGAAACGCCTTGGTCACACCAGACGGCCTCCTTGAGCTCACCAATGATACAGTCAATCTAGGCCATGCATTTTACCCTACTCCATTAAACTTCCACCAACAGCTCAACGGTACCGTGCAATCCTTCTCCATCTCCTTTGTGTTTGCAATCCTCTCTGTCCATGCTGACATTAGTGCCGATGGCATGGCCTTCTTTGTTGCCCCAACTAAGAACCTCTCAAACACATGGGCACAGTACATAGGCCTCCTCAACAGCGGGAATGACGGCAACGTGAGCGACCACATGTTCGCTGTCGAGCTTGATACAACCCAAAATGATGAGTTCAAGGACATCGACAACAACCATGTGGGCATCAACATCAATAGTCTCACCTCTTTGCAAGCCCATCACACTGGATACTACGAGGACAAGAGTGGTTTCTTCAATAACTTGACTCTAATTAGTGGGAAGGAAATGCAGGTGTGGGCAGATTATGATGGAGAGACATCAAAAATTGATGTGACCTTAGCTCCAGCAGGAGCAGCCAAACCTGTAAGGCCTCTTCTTTCATCTACCTATAATCTCTCAGTGATTCTCAAAGATAAATCCTACATCGGTTTCTCGGCAACAACTGGTGCAATAAGCACACGACACTGTGTTCTTGGCTGGAGCTTTGCAATGAATAGACCAGCCCCAGCCATTGACATATCCAAGCTGCCAAAGCTACCACGAGTTGGCCCAAAACCCCGTTCCAAGGTCCTAGAGATCACCCTGCCTATAGCCACTGCAACATTTGTCCTTACTGTTGGGCTTGTCATTGTCCTACTTGTTTATAGAAGATTAAGGTATAAGGAGGTAAAAGAAGATTGGGAGGTTGATTTTGGTCCACATCGGTTCTCGTTCAAGGACTTATTCCATGCCACAAGAGGGTTCAGGAAAAAGAACCTACTTGGTGTGGGTGGGTTTGGAAAGGTCTACCAAGGGGTTCTTCCAAAGTCCAAAGTTGAGGTAGCTGTAAAGAGGGTATCCCATGAGTCAAGGCAAGGGATGAAGGAGTTCATTGCTGAGGTTGTTAGCATTGGCCGGCTTCGACACCGCAGCATTGTACCGCTACTTGGATATTGTCGGCGACAAGGTGAACTTCTTTTGGTGTATGACTATATGTCGAACGGCAGCCTCAATAAGTATTTGTACTGTGAAGATGCCCAACCATCATTGAGTTGGGCCAGGAGGTTCCACATCATCAAGGGTGTTGCATCTGGGTTGTTCTACCTCCATGAGAAGTGGGAAAAGGTTGTCATCCACCGAGACATTAAGCCAAGCAATATCCTCCTTGATAATGAAATGAATGGACGAATAGGTGACTTTGGTCTTTCGAGGTTATATGATCATGGCACTGATCCACAGACCACGCATATGGTTGGAACCATGGGTTACCTAGCTCCAGAGTTGGTACGCTCAGGTAAAGCATCCACGTCGACAGACGTATTTGCATTTGGCGTACTTCTTCTAGAGGTCACTTGTGCACAAAGGCCGGTTAAGAAAAATGGACAAGGTGACCAGCATACATTGATGGATTGGGTTTTAGAGCATTGGCGTAATGGATCGCTAATGGAGACAGTGGACCCAAGCCTCAAAGATGATTATAACATTGATGAGGCATGCCTAGTACCAAAGCTGGGACTTTTATGCTCACATCCATTTGTCAGCGCAAGACCCACCATGCGACAAGTGATGCAGTACCTTGAAGGTGACACAGCAATCCCAGAGCTGATATCAACACATTTCAGCTTCACCATGCAGGCCTTCACGCAGGACGAAGGTTTTGGATCACCTAATGTGACATATCCACAATTAACTTCAAGTATTGGCACATTTTCAAGTCTCTCAGGAGGAAGATGATGTATGGGTGTCTAGAATTATGGTGTCCCTTCAAAGAAACTGGTTACAAATGCTTTTCCAGGGAATTGATTTGTGACTGGTTCTGGATGTAAGAATATATTGCGTAACAAGGAAGTACTGCAAAAATCTGTTCCATGTCAAAAGTATAGTGCTCAATCTTATTATTTATGAAGTAATAATCATGTGGTCAAAAACATTTAGTGGATATGTTACTTGAAAAATAGTGGATATGATGAGTTTGCTTGTAATACTTAGTGGAAGTATTTTTTAAAAAAAAGGGTATTTCTGCTATTAGATGCTACATTAATGTGATTGTATACTTCTGTGTTTAGTAGACATTGAATAATAATATGTTATCATGACTAGAGTACCATACAACATCGATTGGATCAGTAAGATCAGGGAAGAATGGAGAACGGCTTGTGTGTGTGCTTTTGTTTTAGGTTTGGGCTGACCCACCAGGACTACCAGCTGGTTCTGCCCATGCTCCAAAGGTTTATATATTCTAGTATATTTTTTCCTGTTATATATAACAGTAGGTTCATTCAAATAAAAAGGTTCTCATTTTTCATTCTTGCACTTTGCTTAGCTTAGGAGTGTTTTATAAAATTTACCAAACACAAACGTCATAACAAAATAAATTACATAAATATAACCAATTCCTTCATCTTTAATAGGGATTTATGAAAACAGATGACTTTGAATTTCGGATACCATGGAGGCACAGACCTATCAGCTTGATTAAAATCCTCTCCCGTTTGCCCTCCTCCCCGCACTTCACGGGCAAAAGAGAACGTGTGTCGATTCCTCGCGAGCTCTGGACATTTTGCAGAAACACCCTCCGATTTTATAAAAATCACAACTAAACCTAGATTCTCCAGATAGTACAGTACCCGCGTTCATATATTTTTCGTGTAGGCCCTCAAACTAGTGTTTATTTTGATGCAAAGAAGGAAAAATTTGATAATGCTGCTGTCTTCACAAAAACCCCCCAAGGTATTTTTTCACTAACCCCCTCCCGCAACCCCGTCTCCCCGCCGCCCTCTCCCTCTCTCTTCTGCTCCCCGCCATCGCCCTCTCTCTCCGTCTCTCCTCCCTGCCTCGCCGACGCTGCCTCTCCTCCCCTTCTCCCTCTCCGTCTGCCTCCGCGGCCCCTCCCCTCTACCGCTCCTCCTGCTCTCCGCCGCTGCCGCTCCTCTCCCCAACCCAGCAAGCCTCCTCTCTCTCCGTACCCCGGCGGCGCCTCCTCTCCTCTCTCTCTCTCTCTCTCTCTCTCTCTCTCTCTCTCTCTCTCTCTCTACCGGCGGCGCCCCTCCCAGCCCCTCACCCCTCCGTGCGGCACGGGCCGGCGTGGATCAGGTGCCTTCTTCCCGGCGGCACCCCTCCCCGCCCCTCACCCCCTCCGCGCGGCACGGGTCGGCGTGGATCTGGCGCCTTCTTCCCAAGGGCGCCCCTCACCCCTCCACGTGGCACGGGCCGACGGAGATCCAGCGGGCCTTCTCGCGGCGCAGCCGACAGCGAGACAGAGGCGCGGGCGGAAGCGGCTGCGCCGTGCACGCGAAGAGGAGGAGGATCAGGAGAGGGAGGGAAAGGCCGCCGTGTGCCCAGGCCGGCCCGCGCCCCCCTCCCTCCCTTTTTAGCGCCAAAGATGAGCACGGTGCGATCATTGGGCGGCGCCATCTTCCGGAGCTCGGCCTCCAGCTCCCGTTGCTTGTCCCCGAGCTCGACGGGGCGCGGCCGTGAGCGCAGCGTCGATCGCGCGGCAGGCTTGGGGTGGCCGCACACGTACTCCTCCGTCTTGAGCTGGATGTTGAACTCCATAGCCTTCTTGAGGCCCCTGCACCTAGGCTTCCCGCACTTGCATGTGGTGGCCCAGCAGCTCCCACGCGACGACGGCTGCCGCCTTCTTCGGGGCGTACTCCTCCAAAACCCTAGGTTGTTCATGGCTTCCTCTTCACCGCCGTCCATGGCTCCACTCCCTTGCGTCGTTGTGTCCCCACGGATAATGTTCCACGAGATCAATGCAGGTCGGCTCAGCACGGCATCCACGGGTGGGCAACATCCACATCCAGCGCTTTGCACGATCAAGGGGAGGCGGGAGCCCAGGCAGTGGAGAGATCTCAGCGACCTAGGGTGGCAGTAAATCTCTATGCCTTCACCGTCAGCACACACAGCACAATCTCTCCATGTAAGCAAATCCCCTTTCCGCTCGACCCCTCTCCAATCAGAGGGGACAGTCTCCGCCCTCATCTTTTGTACTGATTAGTGCTTGTTAGATTCTTAGCAGTTGATATGTTCATCTTGGTTGGTCTATAGCGATAGCCGATACTTCTTGGATTTACTGCTTTAGTTCTAGCTGCAAATGGTGTTACACAATTAACAGGGATTTTGGTTTTAACAAAAGAAATATTTTAAAAAGGTCTGTTTCGATTGCTCAATTGTTGCTACCTCAACTAAGTCTTTTGAAGTACGGATGAGATGCATACCGAGTGAAATTTTCTCCTTCCCAATAGCAACTCTTCTGTATATTTGGCCAAGCAAAAGGAAACATGACGGTGGCAGTAATTCAGACAATATCAAATTTGTGATGTATCTCCAATTACATGTGTTTTTGTTGCCTTGCACATGCACAACAGGTTTGGTTGAAGCCTTGAAGGTAATGCGGTGTGGAATTTTCTTACAATCCATTTTTGATTCATAATTTTGGTAATGCTCTGCAATGGTGTGGTGGTTGTGTAATGCTTGAATAAGTTCAGTGTCAGATACCTTTGCAAGGATCATCCTATTGGTCCAGGTTGATAAATTTGTACCTGTGACCTTTACTTCTAGACTATTATGCTTAAAGTCAGAGATTGTAAAAGAAAAGCAGAACTACTATTTTGGCTGTCTCAAAACCATACTAGCAAAAATGGCTCTTTGATCTAAACCTGAAATTATTTTTTTAATATATGGATGTACCACTTACAACTAGATTCAAGCTATTGTAATAACCACTGATGCTTATATGGATTTAAAATAGAGGAGATAATTATAATTGTCATGGGTTCTTTATAGCATTAGTAACAGAGAAAAATAACATCGTATCTTTGACTATTTTCTCCTTTAGAACAGTGATTGGCTTCTGCTAAGCATAGGCCTTGTTCGTGTTGAGGGTGAGGTGAGATCTGAATTTCACGAAGCTTCTTAGCTTTATCTAATTCTTATTCAATTTCCCCATGGATAAAATGTTGTCGGAGTAGGTACTTTAGTAGATAATCTTATCAATAATCTTAGTAGATAAGCTTATAGATAATTTTTCCTCCTATATTCTCAGATTGAGTGAAATGATGCTATATGTCCTTGACAAAGTTTTTAGGTCTTAGTACATTGATACTTGCCTTTCTATTTATTTCTATTATGGTGTCTTATTATCAGTGTAACAAGTATTCCACCATGATGTTGCTTTCAGTTAAAAAAGTTTTAGTTGTAAGTTACATGCAATCGCATTGCCTGACAATGGACAAACAAACAGTAACGCTTGACCAATGCACTATATCTGGTAGTAGTCGTGTTGGGCCAGCGGCAACATAGTGGTGTTGCCATGGTTTTTCTGATGCATTTTTTGGGCCAGCGGAGTAATGGACAATGGCGAGGCTTGTCAAACATGTGGCGGCTGGTTATTCCCATGCTCAAACATCTGTTAGGTGCGCGCTGGTGGCAAGACCTGAGAGGATCCTGATGGGTGATGACAGAGTTGCTGCTTCGTGATGAGTGTGATGAGTGATGACAGATCGAGCTGCTGTTGATCAGGGTCTCTAATGGAGGGGTGCTTCAGCCTGACGGTGAATGGGTACATGGATAGATATGCAGTGAGATTGGGAGGATGCCTGGTGTGCTTGAAGCTGCCACCAGTTTGTGTTGTTTGTTTCGCTGATGTATGTAGCTTCTAAGATAATAGATATATAGTTAGGTTGTTGTGGGAAGATCAATCGTTGCTGGGGTTTCAGACCTGTTTTTGTTTTGATCTGTTGTGCAGAGTGGTTTGCTAGGTGTTATTTTGCTTGGGCGTAAGATGATGTAAAACTTTTATATCATGATGGGCAAGGGAATTTGTCCCTTGAAGAACTCTAATAAAAAAACTACAAACAAGCAAACTTTACATAGATGGTGGCGGGAGCAGGAGACCTGCTCCTGCTCTCCGCTTCGGGCGCCAAATATTCTAGTAGTCTTTAAAGCAGTGGTCATCCCTCTTTATTGCAAATAACACGCTATAGGATCATACCACTACTTTGGATGAGATAACAGGACTTCAGATTAGGCCCGAGATGTACATTCTTGGGTAGGTAGACTTTCTAGGTACTTCTCCACAATATTGAAACCGCACAGTTCTTTCACCAGTGTCATTGGTGCAGGGACATCCATCTGGAATTCTAGCGGTGAGCTTCCAGATCCAGTGGCGTTTGCAAACTCCTTTCTCGCTGCTCGGATAGCATCTTTCAGTGCACAATGAACTGATGAGGCAAGAACCAAGGCAGGTTCACCAGAAGCTGGAAGAAGCAGAAGTTAATTGGTATTGACCAAGTTTATTTCGATCTGAAGAGAAACCTTATTGCACCGAGGAAACCACTAAAATGCCTACCTTTTGATGAAAGCACACGGTTCTTATGATATCCTGTGTTCAGCACCTCGGCATTAAACTGCTTTGGGATTATGTCAACACTTGGTATCTTGTAGTCCCATGTTCTGTTGCTAATCATAAAGCCATCATTGTTCGTAATATATTCTTCATATATGAAGAAACCAATTCCCTGTATAAAGGAGCCTTCAATCTGAAAGATAGATACCATATATCAAATATGGTGCCATCATAATAATGTACCAAAGCCCAATAACTGATTAAAAAAGGAAAAGGATCAACTGCAAACCTGGCCTAAGTCCACTGCAGGGTTCAAGCTCTTCCCACAGTCATACTCAAGATCGCCCCTTAGTAAAGTAATGGCTCCTGTAAGAAGATCAATCTCCACCTGCACTTTTCAGAATATTTTGAACAGAAAATGTATCACCTATAAGACATCCAAACACGATCTGCATTGTTGTAAATTGGCATTTAAAAGAAAATTGTCTCACCTCACTTATACCAGCTCCATAGTTCAGGTACTTATTAGAATATTGGCTAGGTACCCAGTATGCACTCGCAGATAAATCAACATTATCTCTAGAGGCCTGCTCGGAAACATTGTATTACAGGAAAAAAATAGTATGTGCACAGCAAGAGGAAAAACTAGACTACTGGAGGGGTTAGACTTACCTGAGAAATCAATGTATCCCATGAGACATTTTTGGATTGCTGCTGCAGCCTATAGAAGATTGGCTTTAATCTGTCAATCAGCATATTGCACGCCTGAAGAGTTGCTGCACAACTAGATTCAGATGTAGTGCTACCAGCAGTAAGTCCGCCTTGTATTAAGTTCAAGGTATCAGCCTGCAGAATACGAACTCTGTCAAGAAGGCCTTTACCCCCATATGGCCACAACTGTCCGAGTGCGAAAGCCGCTATCTGTTGTACTTTAGTCCACAGTCCTTGGCCGATTTCAGTTACCCCAACCTCGACCACTATGGAACCATCATTGAGCACAGAAACTATTCCTGGAGCTGGCCTTGGTTCAACTCTGAAAATGAGGGGCACACAAGAGATACCCCGTTTCCACCACTTATTGCTACTGTTAAACTGCTTGATGGATTCAGCTCGATCCAGATAGCTAGAAGTTGAGACCAACCTACAGAAAATAGAAGGTAATGTATATGCAGAAGCTTCACCTGCACTATCTGGGTAGAACAACTGAAGACTTTCGTAGGTGTGAAAATTCTTTTCCCTCACGCTGTTAGCATCCAATGAAAGCACTGATGCAACATGCTCAATGATAGTATCAGCAATTAGAGAGCCTTGAGTATCTCCAGGAGCACGCATTACAGATTTGGATGTATTATTCGTTTTGCAGAGCTTGATGTCAAATGACAGAGCACCCCAATTGTACTTCTTCAAACTTGAGAAAATAGTGCCTGGTATGATGGGGCTTGCATCTGGAGATATCCCAGCATTAATTAGTAGATTTAGGTGCAAGGCTGTAATTCTCCCGTCAGACTTGAATCCAACAGAGTAGTGAGCTTCCACTGGGTGTCTACCAACAACCATAACCATATCGGTATTGCGATTAAGGTACATCCGTACAGGACATTTTAACTTGTATGCACAAAGTGCAGCTGCTGTTGCAACCTACACAAACATGTATAATATAAATGAGAGAAAATAGATATTCACTCCAGGTGCTTGTGCTTTCATGGATATTTTTATTAGATTGACAGATATGACCATTGGTGGTCTCGAATCATTTCAACTAAAATGTGGACCAGATGTTACTAAGGCACTTCTGAGAATTAACTTGATTTTGGGCTAGGGGCTTCCCTACTGGTGAGCCCTATAAAATATCAATGTTAGATATTTGTGTGTTTATATAAAATCACAGAGAGATTTATTGAATGTAAATGGCTTTCCTAATAACCAAAAATCCCCACATAAAAAATTTCATTCTAGAAACTATGAATCAAGCATTTCTTGTCCAAAAGTCCATTGGTCTTATGTTCATATCTTAATGGCCCGACATATATTACAACTAATAATACAGTTAACTGTGCATTGCAGTATAGATCTATATATAAGAAGGAAATGCCATTTTCAGTTGTACCAGATGACTTAATTTTGGTTGTGCCTTTTCAGCTTGAATGTTTAAAGAAAAAAGGCATGGAATGAGCAATAAAAAAGATTTACAAATCAACATTAGAACGTTTTTGGAACCACTAGTCCTGATATAAAATGCATAGACACCAGAAAATTCTTCTAAAAAAAGACACCACAAAGTTCAAAAGATACAGAAGTACTATAAATTCTCTTTGAAAGTAAAACTTCTGAATTATTGAAATTAAAAAGGATAACTTGAATTATTAGACTAATGATCTTGGTTTGCAGATCCTCACCGGGAATGATCTGTATGCCTTCCCACCAAAGCCACCTCCAGCCCTTCTTGTAATGACACGCACATTGCTGAATGGAATTCCCACACACCTTGCTATTACACTTTGTGCAAGCTCAGGGTACTGTGACGAACTGTAGACCACCAAGGTGTTATCCTCATCTGGAATTGCTAGTGCAGTCTGTGTTTCCATGTAGAAGTGGTACTCAGAAGCAAGTTTTACCTGCAGTCATAAAAATCATAAAAGATTGGTATCTTCCCTTAATTTCCACAAAAACGAAAGTAGGGTTAGTAATAGAAAAATATGCAGTGGTGGATCTTATTATATAATTCAAAGAAAATTGCATCACTTCAATTTACTTGACGTTTTAGAATCCATGTGGTGAAACATACCAAATTTGTGTGACTAAATGTATCAGCAAAAGGTACTTTTGAAATTTGAACATTGCACTATTTTAAATTCCAGTGATGTAAAATTATATAAAATAATGGCCTGATTTTCTTCAAGAAAGAAAACCAAAAGGTGAAATATGGACAAAGTTCAGATTTTTTGACTATGGCTTGAGCAATCAATATTGCCAAATTCTGGAATGCTGGGCACTATAACGACCTTTAAATTAACTTACAAAGGGTGCCAAGTTTAGCATAAGATAGTTCTAACGTAGTATAATAGGCAGGACTTCATGAGGCCAGTTGCCTGCAGTGAATCTGCCACTGGTAGTATCAAACAGTTATCTTATCTGTTGGGAATGTACCAGTGCTATCGGGTACGAAGGCCTCATGTGCAAGATCGTATCAAGCGGGACGTGGACGGAAAAGACGTCGGCGTGACGGCCTCCTTGCACAGTCGTCACCGCTGCTTCGTCTTGTTCGCAGCCCGCCGTGGTCGGGGCTGGCTATCTGAGGACGACAGCAGCGGGCCGGGCGGACGGCGCGCTTCAGGGCGACGGCTAGTTAGCGATGAGTTTAGTGGGAGCATGTAGGCCGGTTACGATATGGGAGGAAGCGGAAAGGATCAATTTTTTTAAAACAACGGAGAAGAGCAGAGGACTGGTGAGTGGTGACGGAGCAGGTACTATCTGATCCCGCCGATTTCTTCGCTGCACAAGGAGGAGGACCCCCTGGCCACGCGTCGAGCAGACTGAAGCGGTTTCCGTTTCCAACACGCCACTCGGTTGAATTGTTTTCTATCGTGAACAGTGCCATACAATAACTGGAGGCTCCCTTTGGCCAGGGAATTCTTGGGGCATAAGAGTTAACATATTCATCAAGAAAGAAAAACAATAGCACAAATTTGGTAGCAAAAATGAAGCAACATAAAACTAAAAAGGAAAAAGTGTATTTTCCATTCCTCAAGTATTATAAAAGTGTAACATTTATCCCTTATATTTCATTTGGTGCAAATCAAACTCTTAACTAACTAAAATGGTGTATTTATCATCCCCATCTTAGTTTAACAATGATTTAATGCCATCTAATAGCGGTTTATGTCATGCAATCATCTAACCAATCCCTTCTTAGCGATGGAATATGCTGAGTAGAAGATATAAAACCAAGAAAATTATGTAAATCCTCTAAATTGGGTAAAAATTTTATCGGAAAAAAATAACGGAATCAATTCACACCAAACTATTATAGCGATTGATTCAACATTAGACATGGTTAAGTAATGATTAGTAAGATAATTATATAACCTAAACTAATATCATATGACACTAAATCATTGTTAAACTAAGGTGCGGGTGATAAATGCACCGATTTAGTTAGTTAAGGGGTTGATTTGCACTAAAAAATATCAGGGATGAATATCACACTTTTACAATACTTGAGGGATAAAAAATACATTTTTTCCAAAGAATAATTGGAACTCGAACTCGAGACTTCTTGCCTCGCATGTAACTTCCTTATATCCCACCTACATAGCACATGTGACTTTAGATGTGATGCTTTCCATTTAAACTAATCCGCGAAGAACGTACCAACCGGAACTAAAAGTCCTTTGATATCCGTAAAATCTAGACCCGGAATTAATGAAGCATTAGTCTTGGATCTAAACTCAACCAAGACAAATGAAAAAGATGAATGTAGATTTCTCTACTAGTGGGTGCTAGCACCAACGAACATGGAGTAAACAAACTAAAAATGAACTGCTTCTTTATTGTTAAAATTATACCATTATGGATATTTTTTATTTAGTGGGCCCTAAACCAGTGATGCCACGCGATGAATGCCTCACACAGCATAGGTCACAGGAGGTCGGTTCCTATTTTCTTTCGTGAGTCCTATTTAATTTTTGAGGCACCGTCATAGAACCATAGAGGGACATGTAAATAGGTACTCCATCCATCCTTAAATACAACCTACTTTAGTTTGTACTAAGCCAAACTATTTTAAATTTAATCAAATTTGTAGAATAGAGTAATAATATTTTGAATGTCAAATGAGAATAACTAGATCCATTATGAAATATATATTCATAATTTACTTATTTTAGATGTTAATATTTTTTTCTATAAATTTGATCAAACTAAAACTACTTTAACTTAGAATAAATTAAAATATCTTATATTTTACCTTATATTTTAAGGTAATGGATGTTCATAAATGTAGTAAATGCATGTTGGAGATGTGGGCAAAACCAACAGTGGTAGGCGGGATGGCAAAAGGAGAAGTAGGCAGCGCCATGGTGACGAGGTCAAAGTGATGGTTTCTACTACGATTGAGGAAGCTAAGGTGGCAAAATATTCAAGCCAGGAGCTACTATAAGGATGGTTGGCAAAAGGGTAGTGGGAGCGATGGATCCGACTATCGCAGGCCGTAGCAAAATTGAAGAGCATCATGACAACATATATCATGTCATAGCAAATAGTACATAACTAAATCTTCAGTTTCATGCATGCATCTACATCTTCCAAAACTTAATACAAGACCGTGGCGGTAAATATTATAAAAGAAATAGCCTAAAACTAAAAGGCCCACTGATACGTGGGCTCCGGTGCAGTAGGGTTCGCATGTAAGTGGGAGCGAGTCCCTCTGCTACTGCAGAGGATCCATTTCCAAAAGGGCTGGATTTGTTTATAATTTCTTGCCGTGTGATTATATTGATGCATCATCTATATCAGATCCCCCAGCAGCGCAGTCTCAATCTGGTTGCCAGGAGCGGAGCCAGGGCCCGTGCTGAGCGTGTTGCAGCACGGGCCAACTCAATTTATCCCATATAAATCTCTATATTAATTAGATCCAAAGCAATATTATTTAGCATAATTTTGATCATCTAACATTTATCCATTGGTTAAGCCCGAGCTGGGCAGCCTGAAACCGCCCCTGCTGGGCAGCCTTTCAGGCTCCGCCCCTGCTGGTTGGTGTGCCGTCGCACGGGCAATCGGTGATGGAACTAGACACACGAGTGCACCGTCACCCTCTTTGACAATTATTTGTGATGAAAGGCTACTATATACACTAGTACCTTTTGTGTTGCGTCGGCCTCATTTAGGGCTCGCACTAGCGACGCAAGCCACGTAAGTCCGGCCGTACGACGCATCTTGATCTCTCCGAAAGGACATGCACACACGAGTGCAAAGCCATCACCTTCCTTGACAATCGGAAAAAGGCTAGATACGGACTCCGATCTGTGATGGATGCTAATCCAAAACTACTCTTGGTGGATTTTTCCAAGGATGATGATTATTCTTCCTTTCGTTCGTCATCAGCCGGCCGTAACAGTCGTCGTCGTCGCAACCATCTCCGTCTTGCCCTACCTATGTCTGATCCTACTCCTGCAGAGAACTGACGTCTCTTTTCTTACTATGTGATGTGTGACTGTCATCCAAACCGAAAGAAAAAGATCAAGAGCTGGGGCGATGCAGCACAAGCAAGTCCACAACCATGAGAGTGTCTTTACTGCAAACGTGTGCATCTGAGCATCTCGTCATCATCAAAGTCTTTCGTCGCTTGACGTACACTGGACTGAGCAAGTCACAACTGCTACTTCCATTAGCAGTTCGCTAAACGTGACATCGAAGAGATAATATACTGTGAGTGCGTATAAGGAAATTCTTGTCTTCTTTGTACGAACATATTCTCGATGTCGTATATATTAGTATTTTTTCAGTCAATACTCAATAGTATACGATAGTTTTGGTTTTCTGACTCACTCGATGAGGCTTATTATTACAATATTCTCATTCATATATACATGCATGCGAACTAACAACAGTAGGTTGGTTTATTTATGGTTGCTGTATATGTTGTAGTGCGTTGTAGATTTTAGTTACCTTTTCAGATTGCATACTAATTAACGTAACTATATTGTTACATCACGAGAAAAAAACGTAGGAGTATGCTAACAACTAACTGTAACTCCAGGTAACATCAAAAATGAACAGTGCTTCGTCTACCTTGCAATGCCAAATTAGAGTCTCCTGTGCATTATTTCCATAAGAGTGAATTATTTCTATATGGTGAGGCACAATCCTTCACAAAAGAATATACAGAACTTTTTGGGTGCAAAGAGGGATCTTTACCTTTTAGATATTTGGGAATTCCTATGCACCATAAAAAAAATTCTAACAAAGATTGGCAGCCAGTGGAAGAAAGATTTTAGAAGAAACTTGGTAGCTGGAAAGAAAAACTCCTCTCAGTAGGGGGAGCATTGGTACTAATTAACTCAGTCTTATCCAGCCTGGCCATATTTATGTTTTCTTTTTTTTAAGCTCCCAAAGGGGTACTTAGAAAGCTGGACTACTATAGGTCCAGATTCTTTTGGCAATGTGAGGAACACAAGAAAAAGTATAGATTAGCCAAGTGGAGTATACTCGATCTGTACACCAAAGAGCTTAGGTGGTTTGGGAATTTTAAATTTGGACCTTCAAAATAAGTGTTTGTTGAGCAAGTGGCTGTTTAAATTGCTGAATGAGGATGGTCTTTGGCAAGATATACTTAAGAAGAAATATTTACAGAACAAAGGCCATCACTCAGGCTACCAAACAACATGGAGGCTCTCATTTTTGGTCAGGGCTCATGCAAACAAAAGAGGAATTCTTGTCCTTTGGTTCATTTAAAATCCAAAATGGAAAGCAAATAAGATTTTGGAGGACCTGTGGATTGGAGACAAACCTTTAAGCTTGGCTTATCCCATGTTATACAGAATTGTTAGAAAGAAACATGTCACAGTAGCTAAAGTATTAAATACAGTCCCTGTTAATGTCTCCTTTCGAAGAGCTTTGACAGGGGATAAATTAATAGAATGGTTTGATCTAGTGTCAAAAGTCGCTAATGTAATTTTTTGAGTGAAGAGAAAGATATTTTTGGTGGGATTTGCATGGTAGGGGCAGCTTCACAGTGAGTTCAATGTATAATGCTTTGATACAAACTGGTAGTTTACCGAGGAAGTGTGTGTGTGTGGAAATTAAAGGTTCCTCTCAAGATTAAAGTGTTCTTATGGTATTTGAAAACAGGAGTGATTCTCACCAAAGATAATTTGGCTAAAAGATGTTGGCAAGAAGCACTAAGTGTTGTTTTTGTAATGCAACTGAAACAATAAAACACTTATTTTTTTGATTGCCATGTGGCTCGGTTCTTTTGGAATACCATTTACATTATCTTCAATATTCGACCACCTTCTAATGTATCTGACTTATTTGGATCATGGCTAAAAGGGTTTTCTTCTAAGCTTAGGATCCAAATTTTAGTGGGCGCAACAGCTCTATATTGGGCAATATGGTTGAGTATGAATGATGTGGTTTTCAATAGAATTTCTACTAAATCTATCTTGCAGGTGGTTTTCAGGGGGATTTACTGGATCAGAGAGTGGATGTCGCTGTTTAAAGAGGAAGAGAGAAATGAGCTTAAAAACAAGAATGCAGAATGCTGGAGACTAGTGTCATGGAGCTTTCCAACAACTTCGGTTGGAATTTCAGCTATAGGTTTATTGAGGCTTAGCTTTTGATCTTGGTGCTTTGTTTAAAATTTCTCCTTTTTTATGGTGCTTGTAGTCTAAGTACTACTTTGGTCTGTACTGTGTGATGCTATTACATATCCATAAATGTTGGGTGTAGAGGCTGGAACTTTTTTTTCCTTTATCTAAAGGAGTCTCCTGTGCAGTGCCTGCTACTCTCTGCCTCTATAGAACGAAGGACCATGACAGCAAAGGTTATTAACTAGTTAATCAGTGTCCGTTGTTACATGCTGCTGAGCACTGGACTTCGTATTATGAATTATTATGATATAAACTTGCTCATGACATTCATTATTCTCACTCAAAACCTAACTGTTTCGGTACCTTCGCCGCAGCCGAGCGTGGTGCCGTTGAACGGCGTCCGGGTGCGGATGAACTCCACCAGCCTCATCGACGGGTCCATCTCGCCGGCGCCTACCTCGTACCGCCGCCCGTTCAACGCGAACACCAGCCTGTCCACCGCCAGCCCCGCCGCCGCCGCCATGGATCACCAGCTCGATCCTTCTTCGATCTCTTGCTACACTGATCGACACACTCCACTATACGCAAGCAATGCAGAGGCAAATCAAGCAAGCAGGCGAGGCGCATATATATAAAGAGGCGCGTGTTAGTTAGGCGTTGGGCGTTGAGGAGGAGAAAGGAGTTCATTGCTAGCAGTCGTGTTTGGTTGCGTGATGCCGTCTGCCTAGGAAAGGACTGATCGTTTGTTGGTTACAGGTTCGCTGTTGATGCAGCGTACCATCTGGGCTGAGATGACGCTATGATGGTGCCCAGCTGATGAGAGGCACATGGCTGTGTACTTGTTTGTTCATGTTTCGGTGCGTTCGTATAGAAGCTTACAAACTGCTGTACTATGTGATACAAATTTCAAAAAGGCCGGAATCTTTACCTTAATGCTCGTGGACATCAGCCGAACAAGCACAGGCATAGTCTTCCAATGGCGCAGCGCCCGGAGGAAGCAGGGGCCGATGTACAGTTTCCGCCTCCACTACGGTCCGCCCCTGCTTATTAAGTTACATCATTTATCATTTGTAGTTGATGATGAGGATCCACCTTTAAGTACGGTGGTGGAGGCAAGCATTAGGGTAGGACGTCGCCAAACAGAGCTCGATTTTCTATGCCCACATTTATCATTTCATACAAGCACCTGCTAGTTGCTTTTTCCAGAGGTTTATGTTTTCATGCGTCGCCACAGGGCAACCCTCACGGGGTTCGTGAGTGTCGCTTTCCTTAAATCAATTAATTGGTAGATATTATCATCAGTTTTTTTTAAATTTAAACTAGCGAGTGTGTAGCAGAGGGACATCAATAATGTGAAACTACAATAACAAGTTTACCGAATTTACCCCTACTTTTCTGAGTTTTTGAATCAGCAGCAAGCAAATGGCTCAGTGAAAAGAACAGTTTCACTGGCTAACTGCTAACATGGTTTCGACCGCGGAATCGGCTCAGGGTGCGCGGAAGGAGCTGACAGGCTGACAGCTCGGTGCTCTGAGCCTCTGACTCGGCGGATGGCTCCAGCGGGCGGGCCTCCGACTCGATCGAACAGCGGGACACGCGTCGGCATCTGGGCGGTGTCGAGAATACTTTTTTTTTTCCCATTTCGTTCATCCTCCTTGCCGCCGGGTGATCCGATTCTTCCAGACCCAAACGTGCGTGCGCGGCAATGCCGATGCTCGCCTGCCAGTAACTCCTGCGCCGCGCGCGACGCCGTCGTCTCGCCTGCCTGCCTGCCCTGCGCGCCACCAGGCTGCGCCTGCTCTGCGACGCCGCCATGCACGGGTCCGCCGCCCGCGGCCGCGGGGCACCACCCGCGCGCCCCGCTCTGCGACGCCGGCGTCGTCGCGCGCGCTCCGCGACGGGTGCGCCGGCCGCGTCGCTCCCGCCGGCGCCCGGCGACCTCGTCGTCCCCCAGTACGCCGGCTGCACCGCGGCCGTCGAGGCGCCGCAGCAGCCGCGCCCAGGAGGACTTCGAGGCCTTGGTGCGCCGGCGGCGGCGCCTGGAGGCTGCCACGCGCCCGAATCCACCGGCCGCAAGCCGCCTGCTTGAATCGCCGCCGTCCCTGCCGGAATCGCGTGATGCGAAACAGAATGACATGGAACGCCATGCAACACATAAGTGGTGGTTTGAAGCTTGACATGGCTGTTAACACATATTGTACCTGCACAACCCTGCCAGCCCGTGTGATTATATTGCTCTCATGAGTTATGAAATGCTCGTTCAAATAAAATGTGTATGACTCCAGCTTTCACTTTGTTTAACCAAGTTAGCAGGAGAGTGCTTAATAAAATTCATCAGCACTCGAACTTCATAACAATTAAATTACATAAATACAACCACTTCCTGCAGCTGTAATAGTATAGATGTTTGAATTCCAGATAGTATGGAGGCACAGCAGGCGCGCAACCTTGTACATTGTTCAAAGCATTCAAATATTCATGCCTATTTGACCCCCCCTCCCTCTCTCTCTTTATTGTAACATAAGATAGGAAGAGACCAATCCTTTATATGCGCGATAAAACAGGAGCGTAGATTACGCCCCAGCTGAACGTTCATAGGCAGGTAGACTTTCTAGGTACTTCTCCACGATATCAAAACCACATAGTTCTTTCACCAGTGTCATTGGCGCAGGGACATCCATCTGGAATTCCAGAGGTGAGCTTCCAGATCCAGTGCTGTCTGCAAACTCCTTTCTTGCTGCTCTAATAGCTTCTCTCAGTGCACAATGAACGGATGAGGCAGCAATCAAAGCAGGTTCACCAGAAGCTGGCAGAAACAGTAGAAATTAATATCTACCAAGTTTATGTCAACCTATGTTGCATTGAGGAAATCACCGAAGTGCCTACCTTTTGAAGAAAGCACGCGGTCCTTGTGGTATCCAGTGTTCAGAACCTCAGCATTAAACTGCTTTGGGATTATGTCGACGCTTGGGATCTTGTAGTCCCATGTGCTGTTGCTAATCATCAAGCCATCACTGTTCGTAACATATTCTTCGTATATGAAGAAGCCAATTCCCTGTATAAAGGAACCTTCAATCTGCAAGATAAATGCCACAGAATAAGATATCGTGCCATCATATCAATGTACTAGAGCCCAATAAGTATGTTGCAAAACCTAAGCAAGTATTTATTTATAGTAATGTGTCCAAAGGATTAGCATGGCGCGCAACAGAACAACCTCTTGACTAGGGAAATGCCCAGATAGCAAAACAATGATTATGTCAGTTAGTTGAACATTGCTGTTAGCATGTCCATCATATACTAGTTAGAAACATATGGTATTTGCAAATGTTGCAAAAACTGAATGCCACAACATTTGAAACATGCAACATTCACGAACTGCAACAATTCCAAACTATACCTGCAACAAATCGAAACAATGCTCACGAATAAAAATAAATAAATTTCCAGAACTTAACCCGTTTTCACTAGAAATATCACCAGACAAGTTAATTCTTTAATATACGTCAAATGATGAACAGAAAATGTGATGCATAATTCTCGTTAACTTACATAATGTTGTCTCATCCTGTCTTTAGCTTAAGACAGGGCATGTTCTATAAATCAATGAACTACATCAAAAATTTAGAATTGGATAAAACAAGAAACAGAAAAGGATCAGCTGCATACCTGGCCTAAGTCCACCGCAGGGTTCATGCTCTTTCCACAGTCATACACAAGATCACCCCTTAATATAGTAATTGCTCCTGTAAGAAGATCAATCTCCACCTGCACTTTTTCAGAATGAACAGAAATCACCTATAAGACATCAAAACATGATTAAGCTGCATTGTTGTAAATGGCCTTTAAAAGAAAATTTTGTCGCACCTCACTTATACCAGCTCCATAGTTCAGGTACTGGTAAGAATCTTGGCCAGGTACCCAGTATGCACTCGCAGATAAATTAACATTTTCTTTAGAAGCCTGCTTGGGAACACTGCGTTATAGGGAGAAATAGTATAGTACACAGCATGAGGAAAACTTGAGGGGAAAAACTTACCTGAGAAATCAAAGTATCCCATGAGACATTTTCGGATTGCTGCTGCAGCCTATCCAAGACTGGCTTTAATCTGCCAATCAGCATATTGCACGCCTGCAGGGTTGCGGCGCAACTGGATTCAGATCCAGTGCTACCAGCAGTAAGTCCGCCTTGTATTAAGTTCAAAGTGTCAGCCTGTAGAACACGCACTCTCTCAAGAAGATCTTCACCCCCATTTGGCCACAATTGTCCTAGAGCAAAGGCCGTCATCTGCTGTACTTTAGTCCACAGTCCTTGCCCGATTTCAATTCCTCCAACCTCCACCACTATGGAGCCATCATCGAGCACAGAAACCCGTCCTGGAGCTGGCTTTTGTTCAGCCCTGAAAATGAGCGGCACACAAGAGATGCCACGTTTCCGCCACTTGTTGCTACTGTTAAACTGCTTTATGGATTCAGCTCGATCAAGGTAGCTTGAAGTTGAGACCAATCTATCAAAAATAGAATGTAATGTGTATGTAGAAGCTTCGCCTGCACTTTCTGGGTAGAACAGCTGAAGAGTATCATAGGTGTGAAAATTCTTTTCCCTCACGCTGTTAGCATCAACTGAAAGCACGGATGCGACATGTCCAATTATAGCATCAGCAATTAGAGAGCCTTGTGTATCTCCTGGAGCACGCATAACAGATTTAGACGTATTATTTGTTTTGCAGAGCTTGATGTCAAATGACAGAGCACCCCAGTTGTACTTCTTGACACTAGATATAATATTGAGTGGCATAATGGGGCTTGTATCTTCAGATATCCCAGCATTAATTAATAAATCTAGATGCAAGGCTGTAATTTTCCCATCAGATTTGAATCCAACAGAATAATGAGCTTTCACTGGGTGCCGACCACCAATCATAACCATATCAGTGTTGCGATTAAGGTACATTCGTACAGGACGTCGTAGCTTGTATGCACAAAGTGCAGCTGCCGTTGCGACCTACACAAGCATGTAACATATTAGTAAGAAACAGCTGGTAATATATTCTAGGTCTTTATTATTCAGGAGATCATTATTAGATTGTCAGATGCAATCATCAAAGATGTGATGTATGTCAATTGGGCCGCATCTCCAGAAGGCACGTTTTGGGAGTTTGGATATGGACTGGGACTTCACAACTGCGGAGCCCAAAATAAATAGTCAAAGTTAGATGTGTTTGCTTGTTGGTACAAAAGCACAAAAAGAACTCTAAATGGCTTTCCATGAAAGCGTGAAGCCTACATAGCCAAATCTCATAGTTACAACTTATAACTATCAATACAACATTCATTGTCCAATAATCATTTGATCTTATGTTCATGTCAAGACATATGATACAACTAATAATGCAGTTAACGATGCGCCAAAGTATAAAACAGTATATATAAATATAGAAAATAATAGCATTGTCAACTGTACAACATATATAAACACTTTCAAAGCACTAGTCCTGGTCTAAACAATCACAGGCCTCAAAAGTTCAAAAAGACACAGAAGAACAATAATTTCTGTTTCAGAGTAAACTTTTATGTTATTTAGCTTTCGGAAAAAAGGATTTGAAATTATTAGAGTAATGATCAAGTTTTTCTGATTCTCACTTGGAATGATCTGAATGCCTTTCCTCCAAAACCTCCTCCAACCCTTCTTGTAATGACACGCACATTACTGAATGGAATGCCCAGGCACCTTGCTATGACACGTTGCGCAAACTCAGGGTACTGCGATGAACTGTAGACTACCAAGGTATTATCCTCATCTGGAATTGCTAGTGCTGTCTGTGTTTCCATGTAGAAGTAGTACTCAGAGGCAAATTTTACCTGCAGTCATCAAAATCGTATGAGATGCGGTATGCTCTCCTAGCTTCCATGAAAAGCAAGGTACGATTGGTACAAGAGAAAGGTACAGTGATGGTATATAATTTAGAGAAAATTGCATTGCTTCAATTTTGAAGCTCCATATTCATAAATCCCTTCTCTCTTAATACAAAGATACGCAGCTCTCCTGCGTGTTCGAGAGAAAAAAATTCATAAATCCCTCCATCATTGACACTTAAGAATCCATGTGGTGAAATATCCCAATTTATTAATGTGTATGTTTCAAATCATCAAAGCTCGATATACAAAATGTGTCATTAAAGTAGTTTTCGAACATTACTATTGTGATGCGAAGTTATCTACAGTAACAACCGAGGTCACATCTCAAGACAAACCATCAGGTAAGAAAGAACTTTGGAGAGTACGGTAAGGGGGAGGGTGTCTATTAGTGTTGCAACTACAGTTTGCAGATTCAAGGAAAAAATAGTTGCAAAGCAGTACATATACCACAATAGTTTTAGTTACTAATTTAGCAACAAGTACAATTCTACACCTAAAGGTGTAGCTACACCCATCCAGATCATCAAATAGAAGACTGAGATTTACTGAATGTTGTTAGTAATGGTTACTGATAATAATCACAGAGCACCATTACCACAGTGATTCAGTAATCCTGAAATTTCGGTTAGGTAATGGTGTGGGATGTATTCTTATCACCTCAAGGGACTAACTCAACTTTTTCCTTCTCAAATGTAATAAGGTTTCTTCTTGCTCTTTTGATACATTAATGCTACATTATGTATATGGTATGGTTCAAAGCAGACTCCACAAAGGATGAAATTTTAAAATTTTGAAGTGAACTGCATGCCATGATTTCCATTCATTTTTTAACTATGCAAGTGAAATTAAATTATTAAAAAAGTCTGGAAGGTTGTTGAATTAAAATACTTCTGCTGCTGGGATCTTGTGATCAGCTTCTGCCATGCCCCTTGAGAAATCACCAACTTCTTTAGGAAAATATTTGGGGGGAACACTGAAGTAGCTACTGTTTTCCACAGCTTGGTCCACAGTTAAGATCGGTGGACTCAAATCTTTTGTGTCATATTCAATAATAACCTGCTTGGCTGCCATGTCAGCATACCTCTGCGTTTCTGCAATCTGGTAAAGGTAATATTTTAGCGATTTTTGTGTATGGTCAGTAATATACACAACTAATATTATAGAGTGGACACCAGTAATATCTGGTAGTGGGACCTACCACAATGCCAAGAGCTTGTCCAGCATACTCAGCAATTGGATCACCAAACAATGGCTCATCCCCAAACATGAAGGCCGATCCAATATTTTCTCCTCCACATGGAATATCCTTCGCAGTAATAACATCGATGATCTTCGCTGATGCTAAAGAAGATTTGAACTTAATACTCTTGACACAAGCAAGAGGTTGTGTGCTGTAAATAAATTCCCCATAGAGGCAATTCTTTGGAGCAGGAATATCATCCACATAAACTGCCTCCCCTGTGTTACATAGTACAAAGTTCAAATCTATCCCTGCAAGGTGATTTTAGAAAATATCCTGACAAAATTACTAAAACCATAATGATGTAAACACATACCAGAAGCTTGAAGTTCAACGGCATACTTCTTAATCGGCTCACCAACTGGTTTATAATCGTCGTTGGAAATTGTTTCTCGACGTGATGACAACGGCAGGTTACGTACATCATCTGTATCTGCTGAATTAGACCAGCCACTGGTCAGAGCTTTTCCGGGCTCTGGGATGCCTTTGGCAAGCGGAGATAGGAAACTAAAGAGAAACCCAACAGCTGCACTGACTCTATATTCAGGATGTGATGTTCCCTCCATTGGTACAATCGTTTCTCTGAGTAAGCGAACTGCTCCAAGTACAACCAATGCACTGAGTGATTTACCGGTTAGGAATTTCTCCACCTTCTTGGCTCGTATAGCATGTTCTGTCCCATATGCACCAAAAGCCAAGCGCAGATTACTCAATACAAGAGTATCTGATTGTTCATCCACAGAAGAAAGCCCCAAGAAAGCACAATTTACATATGAAACAGCATTGCCAAGAGGACGAGGTGCTGCTCGGTAAGTTTCAAATAACAAACTTGTTTCTCCTTGATAATCTGAAATCCAATGTGGAATAAATATGCTCAGGAGTAAAGTAGTAGGATCCAAAGGAGGCTGCTTTAGGAACTCTTCCAAAGTAATTTGCCTTCGTTCTGTAACAACCTGAAGACAAACGGTTGCGCCAGCACCGAGAAGTATGGTTGCAATATCTGAGGGAAATGGGTATTTTTGTGCCAAAATTATGTTTCCTCCAATACTAGCTGTGTTGCGGACAAACGGGTTGGCAACTTTGCTCATGTGGTCAGCAAGTTTTCTGAAAACCACACTACCATTTGGAGAGGATATAGATTCACATTCTTGCTCAAGTATCTCAATGGTCCTAGAAATTGTTGTAGCTGCTCCAATTTCAAAGCCTGACTCCTTTTTTACAATATTTGAAAGTTCAGGAATGCCACTTATGTCAATATACTTATTGTAGAGGTCTTGATCCTTGTATCCGGGGACACCGCTACTAGTATGCCCAACTACCACTTTGACGGAGTCCCTAAATAAACAAGAATTTATTAGCTCATAATACTCTTTGATACTTCTCGGATGATACCAACCCTCCCTGGATGCTGAAATATAAGAATCATTCAGATGGTCAAGAGAAGATTTTATCTCAGATTTTAGGAAGTCCGGGAAAGTGCAGACTCCACCACCAAGAGTGTAACTTGGCAATTCACTAACATCTGGATTCTTATCGCTTCTCTTCCAGAATATATTAAGGCCCAAATCCTCCAAGTCAACATCTGATGCAAAACTTTTGCAGGCATCAACAATTGGACGGTAACCAGTGCATCTACACATGTTGCCTGAGAAGGCCTTTTCTGCTTCAGATACTTTTAGTTTTGAGAACCCTTTTGGTGGTTCAGGCCTCTTCGATTTGTCAGCATTGATAAGGGAGGTGAAAATAGACATGCACATTCCAGGAGTGCAGAAGCCACACTGAGAGGCATGAAACCCAGACATCCTTTTCTGAACAGCATGGAAGCCATCTTTGGTATTCCCCAGACCCTCAGTAGTGATAACTGAACATAAATTTATACTGTAAAGAAGTGTCAGGCATGAACTTGCGGTAAATTCAGTCACTTCATCCGTCTTGGCGTTATACTTTGCTATAAGGACAACACAAGCCCCACAACCACCTGCAATATAAATTATTGATAACATGTTAAATTAAATCTCCCATCACACATGCGCAATGATTTATCCCAATTGGCAAATATTTCTATCCCAAGCCTCAATTAAACAAAAAGGCAATAAGATCGTCACACAAAAATGGTTGAGATGGACCAAATTAACTCAGTTTACAAAACAATCATTTTGAGAATTCAATGTCTATTCTATTATCCCATTTTAGGAACTCTCACAGATACTTGTTACATGACTTGAAAAGTCAGGAGCGTTGCAGTTATGCAAATACAAGGACCTGCATGATTCTGTTGCAAAAGAGATACTCTTTAACATACTTCGAACATTGCATTTTAGGGGGATAACCCAGGATGAGACTTGCCCATCGATAACCTGGAAGATGACTCGCTTTCTAGATGCAACACCTATATTGAGGGCATCCTGAAGTTTACTCCACTAATTTATTTTTATATAGGTCCACTAACATTTCTGATCCATGTCTCTCGAAATGTAGAGCTGAACGGAATCGGAAATCGCACTACAATACTGCATTGTGTCGTTATAGGTGTCACCGGTGGATTCGAAGGCAAGCGCAAACAAAAGGCGGCACCTGAGGACGAACGCACCGGAGGAGGTCCCCTGTGCCCCACTGCAAGCAGGGGAGGGGCAGCGGAGGTGGCGTCCCTGAGCGGCATGGGGAGGAGGTCGCAGCGCGCACGGCCCAGTCTCACCGGCTACGAGGCCCCCCCTCATTGCGGTGGCGCCGCGACCCACTCCTTCCGGCTCCCGCCACCCGCCCCCGGTCGAGCTAGACCCGGCCGGCCGGCGCGAGCTAATCTCGTGGCCGCTGCCCGCATTGCTGGACGCGCATTCCTCGGCCACCCCCATCCTCGCGCCATGAATAATGGACAGTCCCTTGCCGCCGGACTTCCGCGAAGCGAGGAGGAGGGATGGCGTGGCGGGCACCGCGGCAGGAGGAAGAGGGTGCTCGGAAGCTGTTCGACGAAACGGCTCAGCAGGTAGCATTTTCGGCCGAGGGCAAATTAGTCATTTGGCTCCGGTCAAGTCAAACCACTGTCGGGGTGGAAATGGAGGCTACCGCGTCTCACTACGACACTTTCAGCTAGTCTTAAGCTATGCACAAGCCATCAGGATTAGGGGGTATTTAATTTTTTGCCACTATTTGAGAGGTGCAATTAGCCCCCCTCACGTAGCGGCAAATTTCATGCCACTCACATTTGTTTTCTTTCAAATATATGTTAAATTTTATAAATTTTGATCACTACTCTGAGAAACGCTAAGATTTGCCAGCCATATGAAAAATAGAAGCAACATATATGCACGACGAGTGGATTGTTTTATACAGTGCCATCCACCTTTTTTATAAGGAAGCAAGAAGAATGCAATAGTATGTCAGGCTACGACTTAGCCCTTGTCACCATTAGAGAGTTAGTGAAAATTATAGGCCAACTAAATTCGGACAATCAAAATCATCTATCATACAGAAAATTCCTTGACGACCTCATTTATAATAACTAGCATAATATATTGGGGTTTTTTCAACCAAGTAGTACACACTGAATCGTCACTAGAAGAATATCATTCCTAACAGGTTATTAGTCCCAAATTATTACGATCTTTTGAGGCTAGAAAAATATCTTTTAAAAAAATACAAGGCTGTAAACATGGACGTCTCAAGCCGCAAGTTCCACCTATCAATGGTTATATATTAACGAATGACGGCAATAGGTTTTTCTTCTTCTTCTTAACTACCCTTTCCGGCCCCCTAATAACGTTGGTTTTAAATTAAGAAAAATTGCGCTCCTTCCCACTTTAATCTGGACATATGTAAGATACCCTCTCGGGTCTCGATCAGCCTCTCACAATCATATCACTCGTAATACAAACAGGCTAATCGCAAGGGGCGTACCCATCCAGTGGTCGTATCAAGCGACTGATGATATATAATCTGAGTCCACAAGCAAAATCACGCGTATACAGATCAACTTGCGTTATTATCATGTCGATCGTGCATACTTGTTATATCTATAGTTATGTTAGTGTCAGCGAAGATATATAGTTATTAATAAGCATGTGTTTGGTTCTGGAACCAACTGGGTTGGATTGGCTCATGTGTTTTCATCAGGATGCATCGTGCGAGAGCACGTACGCTTATTAATATGGTTTGAAAAAAGATCAGAATTGTAAAAGTGGTGTCAATAGCCGAAAAGGAGAGGGTACCTAATATAATGCAAACTTTAATTTCTCTACTTTTATCATTGGCTATATATATTATTGAAGCGGCCTAGAATAATTTCATTTTTCTGCATATATATATACATATATATATATATGATGGGTTGAATATTGGGGAGGCTCTATTTGCCACCTATCCATAATCTTCTCAACTAAGAACTAATCATGCATGGTGGTACGGTCCACAACCATTGGTTTGAAAAATAAGGTAAGTAGCCACGATAGGCCAGATGCATTTACATACATGTGAAACATACGGGCCGGGTTGAATTGGCTCTAGACTATGAAACCGCAATACTAGGTTTGCTACTTACCATCCTTTTTTTTTGGAGCCCATAATAAATTTCACTTGGGAGTTGGTTGGACGTACTAGACCCTACTACAGAAATCAAACGCGTGTCAAGTTGATGTACTGTGTTCCTAATAGTGAAAAATAAGTAGGCCCCAGCTAATTAATACAATAAAGGCGGTTTTCCTTCCTTCTTAATTACCGTGAGAATTCGTAGAAATTTGCATCGATGCACCATAGTAACAAATATATCCGTGCATTGCTATAGGTACTTTCAGAAAAAATCATATATCCGTACGCTCCTACGAATTTAAAAAAAAAAATCACGTATTCCTGCATCTTTCCCCTTCTCATGTTGCTAAGATTCCATCTAGCATGCTTGATTCAGTATCGCGGGATACTTCTATCCAAGGTGAGCTATGCCCGCTTCCAATTCCGTACCGGATGAGAAGTATAATGAACCAAATAAAATTAACGGATCATGAAAAAATCCTCTCTTTAGTCAATATATTATATAGTAGCAAATATGTCTGTGCGTTGCTATAGGAAGCCATGCAAATATATTGATTAGTATATAAAAATATATATTATACAACATATGTATTTTATAATAACATAGCACGTGTGAGGATTTAGTTTTTTTTTACTACATAACCCTCTAATAGTCACGGTTGGGAAATGTTATGTGTCCCGACTGGGACCGCGAATACGGGACTAAAAGTCCCGGCCTTAATCGGGACTAAAGTGTGTGCAAGCTCAAAATTAAACCACCGACCTAGCTAACTGCAAGATTTGAACCCAAGAACTCTTGTCTCATGCATAACTTTTTTACCATCCCAAGATATACACAAGATATGTGACTCTTCATTAAGATATTTTCCTTTTAAACTATTTCGCGGAGGACTTTTTAGTCCCCGTTGAACGTACGTTAGTTGGTTGTCATCACGTACGGCTAGCTATATTGCTGTAGCTTTCATTTGCAAGTAGCGGAGTAGCAGTGCGTACACTGTTGCAGCTGCAACACAGCGCGGCACACCACCACACAATGCACACGGTACGACCGTGTGTACCTTTATTTCTTCTTCCGAGTACGTACAGTATGCGACAACGACGTCACATGACCTTTATTTATTTCTCTTCGCTAATTAAATCGATCGATCCAAATCAAAGCTAAGGCAGCATGCATGCATGCGCTTGCATTGCTTGTGCAGAGCATGGTCCTGAGTTATATTAGTTGAACGGCCATGTGATCCGCTAGTTGGTACTGTACTTGGTACAGGGACTGGAAGCTATCCATATATATATATATATATAATTGTATGTATAGCTCATCGATCGTATCAGAAAAAAAGTTCCCAATTTGGGGAAAAAAATATAATGCTGCTAGCTCCAGCTAAATTCAATAGGTACTTTTTTTTTTGCCGTCGCATGCAATCCCAGTTATTATTATAGATAGACTTAATTTGCAACCAGTACTGATGAGCGATCTCTTATTATTTCTACCGTAATGCTGATTGTATGATTTGAGTTGGAGACCCACAATCCGATCGATTTCAAACCTGTGATTTAAATTTGTACCCGTGATGGCGCCAATAAGCTAAACTAGGTAGCCTGTTAATCAGCGGCGACCGGAGGCACAATACGATGCAGTCATGGCCATGCAAGAAATATATACGCAGATACGCACGTACCTTCGCCGCAGCCGATCTTGGTGCCCTTGAACGGCGTCCGCGTGCGGACGAACTCCACCAGCCTCGTCGACGGGTCCACGTCGCCGGCGGCCACCTCGTACCGCCGCCCGTTCAGGGCGAACACCAGCCTCTCCACCGCCGCCGCCATGGACCGATCGAGCTAGCTTAGCTTGACCCACCGGCTACCTGGTGATACGATCACCTCTGCTAGCTGGTCCAACAGCAAGCGCATGATCAAGCTGTGGTGCGACTACCCTGCAGGGGCGCTGGCGGCCTCGCCTTCGCCTGGTCGAGGAGAGGGGGAATGGGCGAGGCTATATATGCGAGGCGAGGCGAGGCGGACGGACGTGCTCGGTTGCGTGACGCCGCCGGGTGCCTGCCTGGCTGGGGATCGGATAGGCCGACGGCGAGTGGATGATGGAACGGTAGGTGCAAGAGCTAGCGCGCGTGAGATATGATCGTGCAATGCAAGGGTGCAAGACTGCAAGCTAGCCGTACCGTACATCTCTTCGACAATCGATCGATGAGGAAATTAAAGGCCGTGAATCGTACACGACCCTACTCACCGGCTCGCTCGATTTTTTCTTTTTTTTTCCTTCCCCGGTCGAAGGTTGGTTCCGCCATGTACTACCTACCACAGCTCGATATTTTCTCCGAGACGGCGACGAAAGGGCCAACTGAAAGGAGCTGGCCTGGCCACTGATTCCTTCACTGTTTTGGGGGAAGCGTGTGGTACGCGTTCATAAAAAGGTGGCGGTTTATGGTATATGCATATGTTGATGTGCAGTGCGATCGCGATTAGGAAATAAATACTTTTCTCACCACGTGCTGTGTACCTTTATTCCAGGCTCTCTCGTTGAATTTTGCTATGAACATTAATCATATATATTCTAGTTACTAAACTGCGATCTTAGTTAATACTACAGTGACATAAATAGACATTTACCTGCACCATAGTGCTTGAAATATATGTCAAAAAATTTTATCAGATAATTATGAGTTAGTAGTGTTGCGGTGCACCAGAACTAGTGATCAATTACTACTTTAATTAGTTAATTAATTACGTGGATTAGCGGTTGCTAATTGAAAGGGCATATGTTCGAAGGGGTATGCCCAACAGACACCCCTGTGCACCTTGGGCTTGTTTTCCTCCGAGAAACTTGCCTAGGCAAGCATTTAGAGCCCCGCGGCTTCTTCTAAAACGGCTCCGGCTGCGGCTCCTCCGGTAAAGCATGCTTCTCTGATGGAGAAGAAGCCGTTTTGAAAAACATTTGGCAAAACAGCTTCTTCTCTTTTTCATGAATGGATTGAAGAGATAGGTGAGGGTGAAGGTGTGAGAAGCCACAATTTTTAGCTTCAGTCGTGCAGGCAAAGCCGTTTTGCGGCTTCTTCATGGCTTCGATGGTGAAGCCGTTTTGAAGATAGCCCTTTGGCAAAGCTTCATCAGAAGCTGGTGGTGAAGCCATGACAAATGGGCTTTAATTAAGAAGAATTAGAAGTTTTACGAGATACACCACTACTACATAAAATATCTTTACCGCCGGTATTTTCATCGCCGGTTCTTAAAAGACCGTGGTGAAAATGTTTCGCCGCCGGCCCTAAAGTGGCTGGGCGCCGGCGCTGTACTACCTACCAGGCTACCACAGCTCGATTTCTTCTTAGACGCGCGACGACGAAATATATGGCCAACTGAAAGGACCTGACCTACACTATGTAAGAAAGTCTCGTAGGAGACGCGGGTTAACTCATATACGAGACGTGTTTTTTTCGTATCTCCAAATTTACGTCTCTGATGTGAAGTCATAGGAGACGCGTTTTTTTCGCATCTCATATGAGAGGGGCCATTGGAGACGCGTTTTTACAAACCCACATCTCCAATGACCCTTACATAGGAGACGTGGGTTGTTAAACCGCATCTCCAATGACCCTCTGACCCTCACATAGGAGACGCGACAACCCACGTCTCCTATGACTTCACATAGGAGACGCGGGTTGCTATCCGGTGTCTCCTATGATGAATTAAAAAACAAAAGAAAGAAGAAAAAGGATGACAAAATATACCCTTATATACATCACATCTACATATATTTTATCCATTCTTTACATCACAAATTCACATGCTTTATCCACTATATATATTACAAATGCAGTCCTAATCTATTGAACTCATACAAATCCACTAATATCTTGTGCAGAAACGAAAATAAGATAACATATCACTCGATGCCCGTTTCAGCTGAAAGCCAAGTCCAAAAAATCCTATTCCCATTTCCTCTCCAACTGCTTTGACCTATAAGAACATGCAAATTCTAAAGTGCTATCATAATTGCAAAGACATGCATATCTGTTGCAGAAACAGTTGGAAAAACAAAGGTTGCAAGGGAAAACTGAGCTTGAAGAACATAGCCAAGCTAGTTGATCTGACCTGTTGCATGATCCCTTGCAGACTGCTGCATGGCAACTTCAAGAAGCCTAAAAGCCTCCACAACATCTCGCACTTCGATGTAGATGTAATCCAAATGAAAATGCAAATGCAATCATATGGGAGGAATATATCTCAGAATTAATCAGCTGACATAAAGCAAGACATTTGCAGGACTCAATACTTGTTTATAAGAATGTAAATAAAAAGGACAGCTCAATACCTTCCCACTATTCACGGTAGCCCTTAGAGCAACATGTTGCTTGTCCAGACCAAATTCATAGAAGTAATATGTTCTGTAGAAAATTCATAAACAGACCTATTTGTGCAACTCATCATGAAAGCAGTAAGTAGTGCATTTTTTGCTAGCTTTTCAAAAACCTGGATGCATAGTAAGTCAAAGCTGTAGACATATGTCAAGCTGGCCATAAATGAATCATCACATTTAGAATGACAAAACTACAATAATCGAGGCCCTACATTTTCATCATTGATACGTGAAAATTTGAACACTTCATGTTCATTGTCATCTCTTTTTTTAACAGTGTCCATTTTCATTTGCTTGTAAAGAAAACAGCGCAGCATCTAACTCTAAGATAACAGAAATCACCAGGTACAAATATCTTCGATGCCTCCTTTAGGGTGCCCAAGTCAGTTATGTCTTTTGCCTGCAGAACAATATTTGTGGAACATCATTCAGAAATTTGTCATGCACCGATCATATAAAGTTCCTAAATTGTGAGCCTAGATTTAGGTACAGATCAATGCAATCAGCAGCAGCTCCAGTGTGTCAGGTAATAGAGGTCTTATTAATTGATTATTTTCTTTACAAAAAAAAGTGTTTTGGTCATTCATACGCACCTATTCTGGAGTGCCCTTTTATTGTTAAACATTCAACTCAATAAACTTTGGAAGTTCAGGCTAATAGCTCTAAACTGTCTATTGTGGGAGTCCTTGTATCTAAATTTTAAGAAAAACTTGTGAGTCTACAAAACTGCATTTGTTCTGACTCTTTTTAGCAAGCTTGTCTATGCTCTATGTTCAAGCATACGGACTCCTTTTAGAATGGTCTCAGCATATGTGAGAGTGAGAAACGCATATCACTAGGCCTGCTCTGAAATTACATGCCACTTTTGACTAGATGATGTGCAGAGACAGGTAAGGTAAATTCAGGGGCTATTTCAAATGCAGGTACAAGAAGACAAAAATTAAAATGGCAAAGCTCTTTTAAGAACCTCTAGAAATGTGATCTTGAGCTGATTTGATGGCTTAATCACCATGCTTATGAGTTCGTCCCTGCCTCAAACAAAGGATAGTAGTCTGTGTTTAGCATGCAGTACAACACAGCAACCACCACTAAAATTCGTTCCTGACAAAATCAGTACAAATGCTACGGCAAATCAATACCAGAGCTGCAGTTCATGGAGCAGAGCGAGGCCTTACCTACCTACCTACCTATCTGGAGACGCGTCCCCGCGCGCGCTCTCGCGATCTGTGCCGTGCCGCGCCGCGCCGCGCTGCTGTGGAGGAAGCATCACCGCCTCCGGACCCGAACCGCCGCCGGACGAGGAGCTCCCGGCGCCGGAGGTCGACGGCTTCAGCACCAGAAGCGTGGTAATCTTCATCTCCTGATTTGGAGGAAGGAGTTGGGGATCAACACGGCCGCATCGGGACGCTGGCGTGTGGGCCGAGGCCGCACTGTCGCCCGCGCCGCCCCGCCGCGTCCCCACGCGCGTGCCCGCGTGCTGCCGCGGAGGGAGGAGACGAGGGGATGAGGGAGGAGGCTGCAACGGGGCGGGGAGAGGAGGGGAGGAGGTGAGGCAGCGGCGGCGGGGGGGGCGGGGAGAGGTGGGGAGGCGGCGGCGGACGGGAGGAAGGGAGGCTGCGGCGGCGGGGGAGGTGGAGAGGAGAGGGAGAGGGAGAGGGAGATGGGAGACTTGGAGAGACGAGAGAGAGAGAGAGGGGCTGGGATGGGTCACGGACGCGAGACGGTAAAAATTTCAGGTCCGGAGTGTAGGTAACAGGAGACGTGTTTTTTAAAAACATGCCTCCATTTATGCCCACAAAGGAGATGCATGTTGAGCATACGCGTCTCCTGTAACTGAAGAATTAGAGACGCGTGTTGTAAATACGTAGAGACACGAGTTATTTATAGAAGTTTTCGGCAGACTCATAGGAGATATGAATTATTAACACACATCTTTAAGAATAGGAGACGTGTCTAAAAATCGCGTCTCCTGTATCTTACATAGGCTGGCCACTCATTCCTTCACTGTTTCGGGGTAAACGCGTGGTACACGTTCATAAAAAAAAGTGGCTGTTTATGGTATGCATATGTTGATGTACAGCTGCTCTGGACAAGTCATCAAGTCCTTTGATTAAATAACAATACAGATCTCTGCAACGGTTAAGGAAAAAATGCTTTCCTCACCACGTGTTGTACGTGTAATTTATTCCAGACTCTCTCGTTGAATTTTGCTATGAATATTAATCATATATATTCTAGTTACTAAACTGCGATCTTAGTTAATACTACAGTGACATAAATAGACATTTACCTGCACCATTGTGCTTGAAATGTCAAATTTTTTATCAGATAATTATGAGTTAGTAGTGATGTGAAACACTAGAATTAGTGATCGATCAATTACTTCAATTAATTAATTACGTGGATTAGCGGTTGCTAATCGAAAGGGCATGTTCGAAGGGGCGCGTCCCTCCGAACAGACATCCTCGTGCCCCTTGGGCTGGTATAAACAATGAAATCAATGGAACATCCCTTTCACTTGCATTCTCTTCCACTTTTCCATTCTCAACAAGCAGTACATAAATCTTTGTTCTCTCAGAAAATAAGATTAAAAAGAAATAAAAATTAAACCTGATTGTTAATCTTCACCGCCCGATCTAGCTTGCTTGTTGGTGCATGCCCTTGAAGTGCGTCCGGGTGCACGGATGAACATGAACTCCAGTATAGCCAGCCCGTGGACTCTTGCCGGCGGCCGTTGAAGGCGAGCACCGGCCGATCAACGACCGCCGCGGCCATGGATACCGTCGCCGCCGCTCCCAGCTTGGATCTACCGGCCGGTCCTGGGGCGGTATGAAAGTGAGGCGGCGCCGGCGGCGCACCGCGCGCCGACCGTGACGTACGGCTGTGATGGTTGGTGGTGGTGGCCGGTGCAAAGGCTAGGCTTGTGAAGATCTTTTCAACCTTCACTTGTTTGACGATCAGGGAAAGCGCAATTGGTGCGTTGAACGATTGGTACACAGCTGCTCCCGTACCGTAATAAGTTATTAGCGTGCAAGTGCTGCACATTGCGTGTGCGTGCCCGTGGCTACATGGGCGAAGCTATGTTACTGAGGTTGCGGGTGCCGATGTAACCACAGAAAAATGCAAAAATAGTGATATAGTCTATTTTTTTCACCATATATGCACCCTCACAGCTCAACTTGATGCACTCATAAGGCAAGCGCATCCCTTTTGATTTGCTCTAGCTTCGCCACTGCTTGGCTACGTATTTTTCCTGATACGACTCCAGATCGGCCGGACGTCACGGCCTGTCACTCACTTCTCAAAACTTAGCAGTCTTCTTAGCTAGTCCGTGGTGTGTGTCATCATCCAACCGATCGAAAGACGACGTACAGGCCAGTAGCTGGCGATCGGATGATCGTGATGGGAGCTGAGCATCACAAGTCGTCGTCCCTCTCGACTCTAGATTGACCACATGCATGCATCGCACCACCCAACTGCTACCTCTGTACGTTCGCTACACATCAAAAAGACACTTCATCTCCCCATGAGAGTAGGAATGGCTACCCGTAACCCGTTCCAGCATTGTGCGCGGTAGACGGTGCACTTCGATCATTGGCTGCTTTATTTTGTTTATTTTCCGTTTCCTTTCCCAAGAACATGCAAAGGAAAAATCTGAATATCAGAACCGTGGCCGTGAGACCTCTGATGCTCTCGCCTGATCACATCGCGCGTCAGCTCGCACCGCGGCACCGCGCGGCATTTCATAGCGGCCAGAGGGCCCCAGTGATCAGGGAGGACCAGCAGCGCATCGGCAAAGCAGTTCAGCAATCACCGTCTCGAATCATTGCGACATCTATCGCCCATCTGTCATTGCTCAGTGATCCCCCCGTCAGGTACGACAAGCCAACACTACTCCAACAACCAAACTCTCTGGACCCCTATTTTTCTCCCACTACTCTACTGAGAGTCACTTCTTTCAACATCTTTCTCAGCGAGTTGTGTGTGTGAGAGAGAGGAGAGAGCGAGCGAGCAGTGAGCACCGTCACCATCTCCGATCCCTTTGGCATTCCGAAAAGGACTGCGAGCCGCCTGTCTGGAAGGTGAGCACTGCTACACAAACTAGCATTAAGTACAGGCGCGTTTTGTACCGGGCCTCGTGCGTAGCTTTCTTACCATCCCACCTATGCATCACATGTAACTAGGTGGGAGATGCATTCCTTTTAAAGTAACTCGTGGAGGACCATTTAGTACCGGGACGAGACACCGGCCGATACTAAATGTCACTATTTAGTACCGGGTGGTGTCATTGACCGGTGCTAAATGGCCGTGCCATTTTAATACCGGGCCAAAACACCAGCTGATACTAAAATGCGACATTGCGACATTTAGTACCGGCCAGTGTCTTGATCCGGTACTAAAATAGCTCCGGAGGCTTTCAAATTTAGACCCGGTACTAAAATAGCTCCAGAACAACTTTAGTACCGGATCAAAAGTTAACTTGTACTGACCGAAGGGACGAAAGTTCATTTTTCTAGAATATGTGTGTGTGGATGGCCAGGTAAAACTATGAATGTATACTTTATTTTTGGAGTTTGGTTTTAAAAATCAACTTTTGAAGAGAAGTACTTCGGAAACTTCCGGGGCGGCCAAACTCGAGTTCTTGGGGTCTCTCACGTGTGGCATTACAACACTTGAGCTAGGAAGTACTGTTCTGAAGGTTGTCTTTAGTTTCCCATCACTTAATAATGTGTGATCCCTATTATGTTTACAGAATTGCTAGTTCTTGCTCATACTTTTTTTGTACTTAATGGTTTAACTCAGGAAACTTTGCCTGTCAACTCAACGACTGTGGTGCGGACTGTGAAGGTTTTGGTTGTGCACACGTCTCCTCCTAGTATTGATGATGCTATTGGCCTTATGAAATGCTTTCCCTGCTTGCAGAAGCTATATGTCTTGGTAAAGAACAATGCCTCCTACCAATTTTTCATATTCTTATTTCCAACTGCTTTGTTCCTAATCATCCTGTTAAATCTGTTGCCATTTTAAACCATGGTAGACTTTAATTTTCTGATTTGTGGTCAGGTATTTCTGGACAAGGAGTCAAAAAGAGTGCGACTTCATGATCCACGTGATTATCTGGAATGCCTTGATCTCCATCTGAAG
The DNA here is from genome assembly GCA_032594955.1 of Panicum miliaceum. Classification (NCBI taxonomy): domain Eukaryota; kingdom Viridiplantae; phylum Streptophyta; class Magnoliopsida; order Poales; family Poaceae; genus Panicum; species Panicum miliaceum. The sequence continues at coordinate 36,239,651 of CM064066.1, forward strand.
AAATTAGTACTGATAAACTATCGAGGGATAAAGAGGGACGTGGAATTTGCCAAGTTCTTTCTTTTGAAAGCAAGAGTGCTGGAAATGATGGAATTGGCAATCCGCCGTCAGAGCTGTGATTCGAAATATTTGACTAAACAGGGTAGCAAACTGCAGCTGAAGAGAAGAGCCTCTAAAGATGCTCAAGTTCTCTTTTCATGCCATAACTATTAAAATGATTCCATGCACATCAGGCATATGCACGATCTGAGCATTGGTGATCCCTTTGATCAGTCGTTGTGTAGCTGTAAAAGTTTCCAGTTTCTTTGAGCTGGTATCCTGCAAACCATAGATGGAATATTAATGGTTTCTGCTTACATTCAGGAAACCTTCACTACCTCTGGCAAGATGTGTTCTGTTCATCTATCCAGCCACTGCATAGATATACTATCTGGTGTCAACCTTACTTTGTTTTGCTATATCTTTATCAAGCTATACAGATATAGATGAATTGAGAATCAAATCGCAGTTTACTAAGTAATTATATATCAACTCGAGCTTGAAAGCTTAACTAAAACTCGAGCTTGGCGCAAATATCGGGGTTATGAGCTTTATGAAAATGGAGCATATTTATATATTTGTTAGTACCTTTCGGTACTTTTCATCCTAGGTGATCACCCGTTCTCTTACTGTGACGTAATCCCCTAATTATCATAAGAAGACTGTTTGATGCTTATTTTCACTGGCCCATTGTGCTTCTGTTGCACATACTTACTTTGAAACAAAGATCATGTCTTATGTTCAAATAATTTATACTGAGGATGTTGACTTTCTCACCTAGAAAATATAGTATTTCTATCTATATATTTTCTAGTGAATTTGTCATATGGGCTTATTGATTGTGATTGGATCTTAGATCAATGAGTATTGTGAACGAAGATCCGTTAACATTATACTACCTCTGTTCTTATATATATGATATCGTGAAACTTTTCCTCAAATTTTAACCAACAATATTTATTAAATGGAGTAAAATGAGTATCATTATGTCTATCGGTCAATAGTCTTTTAGATTTAACTTATAGATTTATTTGTTTGCATAAATCTTTAATAAAAAAAGATGAATAGTCAAACAAAAGGAAAAGGTCAATAGTATTACCTGTTTAAGAACGCAGGTAGTATATATATAATCTGAAGAAAGTAATAAAAATGGGGGGCTCCTATGTATCTTCCATAGTTCCATTTGATGGAAAACGTTTGAATCGCACAGCCCACCACGGTCCATTACAAGAAGGCAGCCACGCACGCACAGCCGTGCAGCGCGCAGTTGACCAGCACACAGATGCATGCAGCAAAGCAACGCGCGGGATGGCAGGTGGACAGGCCGGCGGGGTAAGCTTTCTTGCTTTTTCCACCCTAGTGTGCGACCATGATTCATTATTTTTGCTATAAATATGTATAACCTGGCATGTTTAAAATATTTAAGTCAACATTTTAAGCCACTAGAGTCAACATTAATCAAAATCTACTTCAGCAATTCTAATAAACTATTTCAACATTTCACATGAAAATATTGATGTAGTATATCTATAATGTTGAACATACATATTTAAAATGTTGAAGCGTTATAATTTGAATGTTGATTTTAAAAAAATCAAGAAGTAAAAATATATTCATATTGGATCTTGTTCTTTTACATAGATTCCAAATAACACCGTGATTCAAACGGAATCTAAAACACACTTACAGTTTGAAAGAAAATTGAAACCAAAGTTTCAAATTCAAAAGGAATCCATCCGACTTCTCATTGCACCCTGGTCCCTGAATGCGTCAGGAGCATGCACGTGTCCTCCTACTGCTTGCTGTCCGCTCGGATGACCAACCAGCAATCCCCGCTCACGTTGGATATACACATGCGCACGAATCTAAAGTGGAAGCTACCTTACGAAAGATATGTAGGATTAGCGATAAAAATATGGTGTACGGCAGGGCCCGCTTATTGGTGAGTTGTTGGGCCAGTCGGGGTCTTAACTACCACCTGTTCTGGTGGTTTGCCTCCCCTTCGGTCCTAGGGGTGAATCGTCGCACGGTGAGCGGCACTGTTCTGGTGGTTTGCCTCCCATTCGGTCATCGCACGGTGAGCGGCGGATGCTGATGGTTATGGTGTCAGATACCTTGCTGTCCACTGAAGTGATGATCTTCGGCTATCTTCTCCGATCTGAACGTTCGGCGGCTACAAAGTATATTAGAGTTTCTGATGTACTACTACTCCTGATGCTACTAAAATTTTTTGATCGTCGGGAGGGTGGCCGGCCTCAACAAGCTTCGATGGCTGTCTAGGCTCAGCCGCTTGGGCCCAAGCTCAATCCAGAACAACGTCCAGCCCGGCCCAGACCAGAAATGCTGAGGCCTCTGACCGGGACCCGACCAAACGTTCCCCCATTTCCCCTCTCGTCAGCATTCGCCGGCTCGCCGCCATGGCGGCGGTTCCTGGAGCCAAGAAAGCGAGGGTGCAGCCGGCCGGCGGCGGCGGCAGCCAACATCCGCCAGCGGCGCACCGGAACCGCGGCCCCGACCTCATCGGCAACCTCCCGGACGCCATCCTCGCCACCATCATCTCCCTCCTCCCCACCGACGACGGCGCCCGCACGCAAGCCCTCGCCACCCGGTGGCGCCACCTCTGGCGCTCCGCCCCCCTCAACCTCTGCGACGACGACCTCGTCGTCTATGACGACCTCTGTGGCCTCGAGGAGCACGGCTGGATCGCCGATCTCGTCTCCCGCGTCCTCTCCACTCACCGGGGCCCCGTCCGCCGCCTCTCCCTCGTCTCCCACAGGTACCCCGATCTGGACGGCTGGCTCCGGTCCCCCGCGCTCGACAACCTCGAGGAACTCGAGCTGTGGGACGGCTTCGCGCCGACCGCGCTGCCGCCGGCCGCGAGGTAGTCGTCAATTTCCCCGCCGAAGATGTCGATAGGTTCCATTTCCCCCACCTCAAGCATCTCACGATCCGGTGCCGTCGAGATCGACGAGAGCTCGCTCCACACTCTGCTGTCCAAATGCACTGCGCTCGAGAGCCTGGTGCTGAGCCAAAATGGGGGCTCCCCGATGCGTTCGAATCAGGTCCCGAACCCTTAAAAGCTTTGGTGTATCTGTCGAGGGCAATGAGCCGATTGTTGGTCAAAGGCTGGAACAGGTGATCATCGAGGATGCCCCTCTCCTACAGAGGCTATTCCTCCGGCATGCAGAAGATGGCCTATCAGTCCGGGTATCTGGGGCGCCCAAGCTGGAGTTCTTGGGCTCTCTGACATCTGGCATTACCAAACTTGAGCTGGGAACTACTGTTTTCAAGGTTCCATTTGGATTTCTCATACATGTAATGGGGTACCTTATGCTTATACAATTGCTAGTTCGTGCACTTATACTGTTTATATGTTCAATGGCTAATTCAGGAGATGGTGGCTGTCAATGTGACGACTGTTGTGCGTACTGTGAAAATTCTGGTTCTTCGCATGTCCCCTCCTAGTGTCGACGATGCTATCGGCCTCGTGAAATGCTTTCCTTGCGTGGAGAAGTTATACATCTTGGTGAGGACACCTTTCTATCAAGACTATATGTTTTTCATGCTACTTATTGTTTTCTTGTTCTATCAGTCACCATGCTGAACCAGTATATAAACTATTTTTATGACTTTCCTTTTTCCTATTCAGATATTTCTGAATAAGAAATCGAGACGAGTGCTGCATCATCATTCTCATGATTATATGGAATGCCTTGACCTCCATCTGAAGAAATTAGTGTTGATAAATTATCGAGGGTTCACGAGAGATGCAGAATTTGCAAAGTTCTTTCTTTTGAATGCGAGGGTGCTAGAAGTTTTGGAATGCACGACCTGCTGTAGGAAGTGTGATGCAGAATGGATTTCTCAACAGCGTAGTAAAGTGCAGCTGGAGAGAAGAGCTTCTCAAGATGTTCGATTTGTCATGGCACGTGCTTCTTACGTCAGTGATCATATACATATTAGGCATATCCATGATCTGACCTTCGATGATCCCTTTGACAATTCATCATGTGGATGCAAAACTATTGAGTACCTCTGAGTTGGTGTCTGGGGCCTGTTTTTCTGTGTCATGCTTTCTGCAAACTATAGATGGCATTTGTAATGGTTTACACTTACTTTCAGAAAACCTTAGCTTTCACTAAGGAGCTATAATTTGCTGTCCATCTGTTCAGCTACTGCATAGACGTTATATTTGTTGCTGGTCATGCTTACTCAATTTTCATCAAGCAATACGTGCCTTTTCCATTTTCATTTGATCAAGAGGAGTACCGTATTGTTGCCATGCACTGCTGTCCGTACTCTATATGCTATCCATAAGGTAGTATCTAGATGGGTTATTTACCCTCCAAACTGGAGGTTTTTGTGTTCTGTTTCTGTACCGAAATTCAACTTTTGGAAGTTGGAACTGCAGTTTTATGGTTGTAGCAATCTCTGAGATCATGTTTGCCAATTCGGGACTCCTTTCCTTGCATGTAAGTTACTCCGTTACCAATGTTTTTGAAATATATATCTAGTTAAATGCCTGTGTGTTGCTTCCGGGCAACGAAAATCATAAAGTCTAATTTGTTTTCATCATAATTGTACAGCTAGTTCATGAAATGTTGATAACTTTGATTTCCAAAGTTTAACCCTGCCAAAATTTAACACTACAAAATTTCATGGAAACAACGAAATCAAGTCATTTTCTTAGAGATACTAATTCCTTTCACAACACACAATTTCAAGATACACATGAAGATCTTAATGATGTATGGCAATCCAAGTCATATCCCAAAAAACTCTTTCAACTTGCACTTCACTCCCCTGCCTCAAAATCTTCATAATCTTGGAACTCAGATCACTCAGCTAGCACTTTACATGGGGTCCACATATGAACAAGGATGCATCAATTTGTTTTTTTGATAAAAAACCCAAATATATTAAGTCAATGGAAACATGGTACCAGGACGTATAAGGATGTAGCTCCCAAGCTACGATCAAAGAGTCAATACAATGACTCGTACAAAGATGCTCATACTTATGGGCATAAAGTGATCTAACTATCAGAAAACTGATCTCCTGCAGAAGCAAACGCAGGTGATGTCTCCGTCGGGGGCGCTGGGCGGAGTACTCCCCTGGCTTCACATACCGTGGCAGGTTGGTGCTGACTTTGCTGAGCTGCTGCCTGCCACTGCATTGCTGCTGCTGAGGCCCTCAGCCTCTGGTGTTCAGCGGCTCAAACTGAATGCAATGCCTGGTTTCTTGAAAATTTCCACAAAGTCTCCTTACATTTTGGACGCCCTGGACAAACAATTTACATAAAAGACACAAGAACATGCGATAACTAAGCATTACACCCCATCTCAAGTTCCCAGCAACCAAATAAACTATGCAGACAACCCATCACAAGGCTGACATACATGACATTTGCATATACGCACGGAGAAAGCTTCAACTTTTTATAGTGCACAGTACAATTTATTCAACACTTCATGACCTGTCAACACTAAATTGTCTCCCTTCTTTGATGTGAACAGAGATCTTGCTTGGATTCGGATCCTAAAAGAATTTCTAACATCCGCAGTGGCGCAGTATGGGGGGGTGCTGCCAGCTGATGTAACCTGATGAGGTGGTGGTAGAGGAGATTGTAGCAGATTTCACTAAAAAGTTTGCTAAACATACAGGTAAATTGTTACTCATATTTACATATAGGGATATAGCACTATCATTGCCTCCCTCCAACAGAAAAAGGAACATAATCAATGGCTGCTCTTTTGAGTGCGCCTTTTCTGAACATCCAATTCTGGTGCTTTATGTATCTCACAGCTAAAAATGTAGCTGTAGTAAGGTGGTATGGAAGATCTCCATGCCAGGACATCAAGTTTCCCATAGGGTAGAACACCCCCGGACAAAATTTCCTGAAACGTTACCATCTGAGCTTCACCCTGAGCAGAAACTATTTGATAGTCATTGTAAACCGAGCAGTAGCTATTAGAACCATTTATTCTTGGAATATATGCTTGTTTTGTGTTTTGCCAAGGACTTACATGGTGTGCGCCAAATATGAAGCTATATCTCTGACTGACTTCTTTGACGCATGACAAAGCCATGCGCCAGAACTTCATACTGAAATTAGCTCTGAGCATGCTCGCAACAATACTCCCAGCTATGAAAGAACCATTCAAGCGCTGGGCCATCTGCATAGCCACTGCTGCAAGCGTCGGTTCCTCCTCGGGATCTGTGCTGCCAAATGCAAGAGATTTAAAGAAGTACCAGTATTGTTCTTGTCTTAGATACTCTACCTTGACAGCTCGAGTTGTTCCAAATCTTGCAATCCTATCTGACTGGCTAGAAATTATTATCTTGGTACCATCTTCTGCACACCTTTTGGATGCTGAGTATAATCTACTCCATGTACCCTCTTCCATATCCCCATCTATCTCAATAATAACCAAAAACCTTTCTCTGTCAGGGGCATGATTTTGATGCTTTATTGTGCCACCATCTGTAACAGAAGTAAGCATTTCATCGATGTTGTCTTCTGTAAATAACATAATTCGAGAAAAGGCATTGCGCACCCTTTCATCGTCGCACACATGCTCGATAAGGGTGCTCTTACCAGCTTTTGCTGGACCAACAATTGGTAGGACATCCAGCATTGCAGCAACTGGTGACCCCTTTGTTGGCATCAAAAAGTTAATGATATGTTCCACTTCAGCATGACGGCCAAACATACACTTCTGGAAAACCAAGTATGTGCTACATGGCTGGCGGTGCAATGGAGGACAGGCAGTTAAAAACAAGACAAACTCACTCGCATCAGTTATGAGTACTTCCAGAGAGCCAAGCACTTGATGCAGCTCCTTTTCACCTTGAACACTTCCTCTACACAATTGGACCCGTTTCGCAGGGTTAAACTTAGACAGAGCAAAAGAGTAACTCACCCTATGATCAGCCTTGCTGCTATTCTCTTGGTAAGCTCGACACTTGAAGGTGTCCAGCATGAAGTAGCCTCTGTACATGCTCTCTCTAATAACCTTGAGCTGCTCTAGCATGGCCTGATTTCTGATTTGCCGGCCCTCTGCTTCCTCGACGATGATGCGGACCCGCAGCAGCTTGCGGCGCAGGTTCTCATCGACAGGCAGTGCTGCTGCTTCCTTAGAGAGCTTCTCGAGGAAGAAAGACACAGATCGATGGGCGATTTCGCCCAAAAATGCAGAGAAGGCAATCTCCATTGCAGAGGACTGTCACATAAAAATTTGGTGGCACCAACTTTTTAAGGGGAAAAATGATAGCACCAAGCAACGTGTTGTGCTATATTTTCAGCCTACGTTTTATTCTCATGTCTTTGCTCCAGGTCCTAGTCGTGTTGACAAAGTCATCAACTCATCATCTTCACCAGAGTAGATGGTCATGCTATACCTCTTTACGTGTCAGCCAACCTAATTGATAGCGAAATGGGCATTTGGAATGATAATGTGAATGTAAGACTTGCAGACTATCTTTTCCAAAGCAAGCATCAAGAGACAATAGAGAACCTCTCTTTCCACTAAAAATCATACACCACATCAGGTTATATAAGGTGATTTTCTGGAAAGTCTACATCTTGCTTGGACAAATGAATCTCTATCGTTCTTTTTTTCTCTCGAACATGCAGGAGAGCTGCGCGTCATTTCATTAATAGGTAGAAAAAAAAGGTTCGAATACACACTGAATTCACGGCTTGGGTTAGTTTTTTTGTTACATTCGCGCCTAGAATCAAGAAAGACAACCCTGCCAGTCTACCTCAACTCAACAAAGAACCCAACCCCTTTGCTCCTGCCAAAGCCCAGAGGCCTGCTTGCTCAGCGACTTCCTGCAGCACCAACTGAGTCCTTGGTTCACCGTTGTCAAACACACAACGGTTACATCACTTCCAAATAGACCAAGCCGTGAGGATCACCAAGGAGTTGAAATCCTTCCGCACGGTCTTCCCCGCTCTACGCACTGCCTTCCGCCACCACCTCTGGAAGTCCTCATCGTGTAGCGAAGGGGCAAGGTGCTGGAGGCCCGCCCTGGCCAGCGACTCCGTCCAGACTTGTCGCGAGAAGACGCAAGAGGTGAGGAGGTGCTGAATGGTCTCCTCCTCCTGGTCGCAGAGCAGAGAGGGCACTTATCCGATCCGCCGTCCAACATCTGTTGTGGGCAGCAACCAGAGGAACAGGTCTCTTTGTGACTAATGAGACCTCCATTTCAACAGGTCTCTGTTGCTTTAACGTCTGAGCTGGGAAAACCTTTTTCCTAGGCCCTATTAATAGCTTCAGAAAAATCCGCATCTTTTACGTGTAGCAACCGTCAATCCATATATTCACACGGGTTTAACATATACCTATTTCTAAGCTAGAGGTCGTAGAATGAATTTTAGTTTATCTCGTATAATAAAGATGCCATGATTTCACAAAGCAAGCATGCTGTATTACCAACAAAGTTCCGGTACTTCCAACTGCTCCTCGGATCTGCTGTTACAATTGGTTTGGGTTCTTTTGAATACAAGTGTGCTAAAAACAATGAAATTTGCAACCTGTTGTCACAGCTGTGATGCAGAATTGATGACTCGAAAGCGTGTCAAATCGCAGCTGAAAAACAGAGCTGATGATGATGCCCAATTTTATCCAATTCATTATATGGTGTATGGCAGGAGCTAAAGGTCTTGGGAACATTTGACCATGGATGAGATGCTTAGGTCGCTGGTTGAATTCTTTATTCATGGTGATTTTACATTAAACCTTGCCCTAATGGGCTCGACGGCCCTTCTTACACTCTTTTATCGTCTGCGCAGCTCTCCTGCATGTTCAACCTGCATGTTCAAGAAAAAAGAAAGCATGGTTGCACGATGAAGTACAAGAGGATCATGAGCTAAAGAGTGAATAATGAGCTTTGTGCAAAATTGTCATTAAATATTGCAGGGAGCAATTGCATTGACATTATTGAATTTTGACAGTATTAAAGTATTCTTTTAATCAGACCAGCTTAGAAAGGGTGAATGATAGAGTTTACACACTGGTGGGTCACATCATTCATCACAAATAGTAGTTGCTATGAATCTCGAATGTCGATTACAGTTTCGTTTGCCAAGAAGATGCCCATATTGCGTGCATATATATAAAAAAACTTCTCATGTTTCCACACAATTCGTAGCAAACTCCAATACAAGTGCATCTATATATAAATTTTCAATCAATCAGCTCTTCATCATTTCCAAATGTGGAAGAGCTTGTTTGTTCAGTTGCAGCAGCATCAGGAGGTCTTTCTCCTCTGCACTAGATAATCAATACAGGGCACTGTAAAAGGCACATCCATAAGCAGTATAATAATTTCAAATGTTTCTGACCACATTTACCTGTTAGGCAATATCAAGGTGCTACTTCTCTCAATATTGGTGCTGATAGCCTAACATTATGCTCAACTAGCTGATTCATGGGCTGATAGATTCTCTAGGTACTTCTCCACAATATCGAAACCACATAATTCCTTCACTACTGTCATTGGTGCCGGGACATTGAGCTGGAATGTCAGCGGGGAGGTTCCAGCAGATTCAGTGCTGTATGAGAAATCCTTCCTCGCTGCTCGGATCGCTTCCCTGAGTGCACAATGAACGGATGATGCAAGAACCACGGCAGGCTCACCAGAAGCTGCAGAAGTAATAGTTAGTTGCTTTCAAACATTGTTCTTTAAAATTTGTAAAATTCATATTGCACTGTGATCACATAACGGGTTACCTTTTGAGGAAAGCACACGGTTCTTGTGATATCCAGTGTTGAGGACCTCGACATTCAACTGCTTTGGGATAGTGTCGACACTTGGGATTTTGTAGTCCCATGTGCTGTTGCTGACCACTAGGCCGTCACTGTTAGTCTGGTGTTCTTCATATATGAAGAAACCAACTCCTTGTATAAAGGAACCCTCAATCTATAACAGATTACACAGATCAGATATTAGCCATCAAAATTAGGGCAACTCTTGAGTGGATTTGTAAAACCAAAAGGCCAAATTTCACATCATAATTTTATCAAAAAAGGAAGGAAAAGATGGATTTCATTGGCCTTTCTTAGTGTGATCTACTTCCAAGATAAATATATTTTTCTCAAGCATCAGGGAGAGCTGTGTATCTTTGCATTAGTGATTTTTTAAAAAAACATATGTTAAATGAACGAAATATAAAACTTTTGTAGTATAGAAGGAACAACAAAGAGGAAACTTTCTTCATAATATAATGATCTGCAGCTCTCCTGCATGTTCGAGAAAAAAACAAAGAAGAGAAAACACAAGAAAACCTGGCCCAAGTCGACTGCAGGGTTCAAACTCATGCCACAATCATATACAAGATCACTCCTTAGTATTGTAATCGCTCCTGTAATAAGATCAATCTCAACCTGCTTTTTTCAGAAGAATTTGAACAAAACAAGTTAAATAAAGAGAGTATTCATACACGATGAACCAAACTCAATTTGAATATGTGATTAACATTTGGCTGGAAATTTGACGCACCTCACTAATTCCAGCTCCATAATTCAAATAGCTATTGTACAATTGTTCAGGTACCCAGTACACACTTGCTGACAAATTCACATTTTCCTGAGAGGCCTGCATGTGAACGAGAGGTTAGATCAATGTGAAGTACTAGAAACATAAACTTTTCCATAGATCAAAAAGACATTCTATTATTCAGCCTAACCAGAAACATCAGATAAATAAAATTACTTGAGAAATCAAATTATCCCACGAGACAGTGGCTGATTGCAGTCGCAGCTTATTCATGATAGGATTTAATCTGCTAATCAGCAGCTTGCAGGCCTGAAGGGTTGCTGCACAACTAGATTCAGAAGTACTGCTACCGCCGGTAACTCCACTCTGTATTAAATTCAATGTATCAGCCTGGAGAACGCGCACTCTCTCCAGAAGGCCTTCACAACCCTCAGGCCACAGCTGCCCCAAAGCGAAAGCTGTCATCTGCTGTACTTTCGTCCAAAGTCCTTGTCCAATTTCAATTCCTCCAACCTGAACCACAATAGAACCATCCTTGAGTACCGACACTCGGCCAGGTGCTGACCTTGGTGATACGTTGAAAATTAGGGGCACACAAGAGATACCCCTCTTCCGCCACTTATTGCAAATGTTAAACTGCTTGACAGTATCAGCTCGATGCCGGTAGCTTGAAGTCAGTGCTAGTCTATTGAAAATAGAATGTAATGTGTATGTTGATTCTTCGCCTGCACTAGCTGGGTAGAACAATAAGAGATTATCATAAGTGTGAAAATTCATTTCCCTGACACGGTTAGCATCAAGTGATAACACTGAAGCAACATGCTCAATGATAGCTTCAGCAATTAAAGAACCTTGTGTATCTCCTGGAGCTCGCATTGATGATTTGGATGTGTTGTTTGTTTCGCAAAGCTTGATGTCAAACGAGAGAGCACCCCAGTTGTACTTCTTCAGAGCTGATATAACACCACTAGGTATTATAGGGCTTAAATCCTCAGATATCCCAGCATCAATTAGTAGATCTAGGTGTAAGGCTGTAATTTTTCCATCAGACTTGAAACCAACAGAGTAATGAGCCTTCATGGGGTGCCTGCTGCCAACCATGATCATATCAGTATTACGATTGAGATACATCCGTACAGGACATCGTAACTTGTATGCACAAAGTGTCGCTGCTGTTGCAACCTACAAAAGGATATTTTGCATTAGTCAGCAGCAAGAAATGTGCTCTACGTGTTTCACTATCCTGGAATTCTTTCTTACCAGATGAATAATCACATTTTGAAATTCTTTCAACAATCATATTATTTGTACCCTGCCCACTGCAGAATAAATGCGTTGAGAAATAAAAGAACATGTTCTTGGAATGGGTGCTCATGATTTTACTTCTCGAGCAATCTACTATCTTCTTGCCTTCCTAAAGTTCGCTCTTTGGTTAGGACCTTGTACTATTTATGTACTGATATATTTTATGCCACTAGGAAATTATCCTGCCACTCTTCTTAAAAAAGAAAAAAAACACTGGTGTATGTAATTTTATAAGCATAGCATGTTTTCTACTCATGTTCATTATTAAGACATAAGCTAAAAATAATTATGCAATTTGTGATGTGGTCAAGTGTAAATATAAATAAGATTGGTAATGCTAAACATAAAAGTATAATAATATGTTCAGTCAGCACATGATATCTGGTTGTGTTTTGTCATTTTGAATATCTTAAGAAGCAGGCCTTCAAATACGAAACAATTAGAGTTGTGAAATGCAGAAGAATATTTAGTAGACAAGAGAAGATAAAAATTGCAGTCACAAATATAACATAATCACTAAGACACTGGTTTGATTCATCAGATTCTCACAGGGAACGATCGATATGCCTTTCCACCGAAGCCTCCTCCAACCCTTCTTGTAATGACACACACATTACCAAGCGGAATACCAAGGCACTTAGCAATGACAGTCTGAGCAAGATCAGGGTATTGTGAGGAACTGTAGACAACAATGGTGTTATCTTCATCTGGAATTGCCAATGCTGTTTGTGTTTCCATGTAAAAGTAGTACTGAGAAGCAAGTTTTACCTGCAAAGATCAAAGCCACACAAGTTAATATGGGACAAGGTATTCTCTGCTGGCATTCATGGAAAAAGAAATTACTACCTTTGTGTTAAAAATAGATGCAAAAAAGTGTGTACTCTTATAATATGGAAATGATATTAGCATATTCTCATCAAATATTTGTTCATACTGATATATTTTTAAATTTTTCTAACTCATGGTGATAAGAAGTAAAGGTTAAAGATTTGATTTGGAAGTCATATTGACTGCCAAAAACATCTGTTTGGCATGCAGGTGCTAGCATTTGTATAATGAGAAAAAATTATCTATATTTTATAGAAAGTTGCATGATTCCTTTTAAAAGTTCCACATATAGTTCCTAAATGTATTAGTACACAAACAAAATACTTTTAACTTTTTGACAGTCTGTTTAACAACAAAGCAGTTCATACTACATACACGGCTATATCATAACAGTAGTTTTTAGGTTTATGAACTATATTGTGAGAGAAGGCAAGTGGAGTATGGTGTGGGAGAAAACCATTCAATATGATCCTTGGTTTACATTTGTATAAATAAGGTGCAGAAGATGGCTGCACAGCATGACTTGAAAGGGATTTGAAATTCTAGATAGGCATACTCTTCGATAAGAGAGCTAGAGGGAGCTAGATATAAAAAAAGGAGACGAGAGAAATATAATTCTTTCATGATCCACTGCATAGGATCTCTTTTTAGTATATTACTAAACTTCTCAGACACCTGTCATGACTTGAATTCTATTCCATAACATGGACTCAAGTTTTCTTAACTATCTGGACATATTTCCCAGCCAGCATAAATTATCCCTCCAGAATGACTGTACTACTTGCAAGCCTTCTTCTGCCCCTCTAACCGACATTGACTGCTGGAGTTCCAGTCAAAACATGTCCTCGCTGCTTGGACCTTTGTCAGTTTCATTGTCTCAAGGAGGATCTATGTAAATATATTAGGACACCTGCTACCTGAGTGTTTATCAGTAGCATTATCTCAAGCAGGTAATGAGCTTGTGTTGATGTTATGTTCTTTTTCCAATTTATAGACAACATGGCATTTGCTGTCTATATTGACAAAATTCAAATACAAGTATAGTTCAGTGCAATACCGAATCCAAAACGAGAACTAACATTCAAAAGTGAGGATAGCTAGGTATCAATTGTTAAAGTAAGAGTCCATAATTTCATTCATTCTATTTTTAGTAACGTAATTGTGATGGCATTAGAATAGGTCTAGGAGTGTATTGAGTAAACATAATGCCGACAGAAAAATCACCAACTTGCTTGGGATAAAAAACAGCAGGAACATTGAAGTAGCTATTGTTTTGCACTGCTTGTTCCATGGTTAAGATTGGTGGCTTCAAATCCACAATATCATACTCAACAACAACTTGTTTTGCTGCCATGTCAGCATATCTCTGTGTTTCTGCAATCTGATGTAAACATCATGTTTTAGGCTTTTAGCTAATCTCTCCTAAACTCTATTTCTAAAAATGCTAGATGTTCAGGAATAGAAATCCCTTAAGAGAGTAATAAAAAGATGCAATAGATAACTACCACAACACCAAGAGCCTGTCCGGCAAATTCAGTAATTGGATCACCAAATAATGGTTCATCACCAAACATGGACATTGATCCAATATTTTGTCCTTCCTTTGGAATATCCTTGGCAGAAACAACTGCAATGATCTTCTGTGATGATAAAGAAGACTTGAATGTAATATTCTTGACAAAAGCAAGAGGTTGTGTGCTGTAAATAAATTCTCCATGGAGGCAATTCTTTGGAGCTGGAATGTCATCCACATATACAGCCTCACCTATATCATACAAAAGAAAGTTTGTGTGATGTCCTTTAAGAAGGATGCTTGGGCAAAATATTGATGATTGTATTAGTTTGTTTTTCGAAAATCATGGTTGTATTTGTAAGTGGTGATTTATTGAAACCACCAACCGGAAGCTTGAAGCTCAACTTCATACTTCTTCATTGGCTCGCCAATGGGTTTATATTCATCACCAGAAATTGTTTCCTGACGTGAAGTCAATGGGCTGTCATGTTCAATTATATCCACAGAATCATCAGGGCTAGTGCTAAAAGTTTTTCCAGGATCAGCAATGCCTTTAACATGTACACAAAGAAAGCTGAAGAGAAATCCAACAGCCACACTGATTCTATATTCAGGATGTGATGTTCCCTTCATTGGTACAATTGTTTCTTTAAGTAACTGAATTGCTCCATGTATATTGGATGCAGTGAGTAATTTGCCAGTTAGGAATTTCTCCACTTTCCTTGCTCTAATAGCATGTTCTGTTCCATATGCACCAAAAGCCAAGTGCAGATTACTTAAAACATGATCACCTGATGATTCATCAAAACTAACATGTCCTAGGAAGGCAGAGTTAACATATGAAATTGCATTTCCAAGAGGACGAGATGCTGCTCGGTAAGTTTGAAAGACCAAACTTGTTTTTGTCTGAGAATCTAAATCCAGTGTGGAATAATATGCTCAGGAGTAAACTGGTACGATCAAGAGGAGGCTGCTCCAAGAACTCCTCCAAAGTAATATGTCTCTGTTCTTCAACAACCTGAATGCAAACAGTTGAACCAGCACCAAGAAGTATGGTTGCAATATCAGAAGGAAATGGTTTTTTTTTCGCTAAAATTATGTTTCCTCCAAGGCTTGCTGTGTTACGGACAAATAGTGAGGCCACCTTGCTCATGTGGTCAGCAAGTTTTCTGAAAACCACACTTCCATTTGGAGATGACATGTGCTTACTTTCTTTCTCAAGTATTTCAATGCTCCTAGAAATTGTTATTGCTGCTCCAATTTCAATGCCCTCAGCTTTCCTCACAATAGACGAAAGTTCTGGAATTCCTCCTATGTCAATATACTTATTATAAAGGTCATAATCCTTGTAAACACCAGCACTAGTGTTCCCAACAATCACTTTGACAGAACATTCACTGAATAGAGTAGAATTTATTAATTCATAGTACTGTTTAATACTTGTAGGGTGATACCAGCCATCCTTGGAGACTGTATTATTAGCATCATTCAGATGATATCGCTGGTATTTAAGGCTAGACTTTAGAAAATCCAGGAAAGTGAAGATTCCACCGCAAAGAGTGTAATTTTGCAATGTAGAATGATACAGACTCCCCTTGGAGGTTGTAATGTTAACATCATCCAGATGTTGCTGTAGAGTTTTGATCTCAGGCCTTAGGAAGTCTGGGAAAGTGCAGATTCCACCACCGAAAGTGTAGCTTGGTAACTTGCCAACATCTGGTTTCTTATCACCTTTTTTCCAAAATATATTAAGGCCCAAATCCTCCAAGTCAACATCTGATGCAAAACTTTTGCAGGCATCAACAATCGGTCGGTAACCTGTGCATCGACACAAGTTGCCTGAGAAAGCCTTCTCAGCTTCTGATACTTTTAGTTTTGAAAACCCATTTGGCGGTTGAGGCCTCTTCGAATTGTCAGCACCCACAAGGGAAGAGAAAATGGACATGCACATGCCTGGAGTGCAGAAACCACAGTGAGATGCATGGAACCCCGACATTCTTTTCTGAATAGCATGGAATCCATCTCGGGTGTTCCCAAGACCTTCAGTGGTGATAACAGAACAAAAGTTTAGACTGTAAATGAGCGTGAGGCATGAACTGGCTGAAAATTCAGTCACCTCGTCTGTCTTGGGGTTATACTTTGCTATAAGGGCTACACAAGCCCCACATCCACCTGCAAGGAAACACAGTAATTGACTAAGTAACACAACGTAACTCTCTAAGTCTGATTGGTGCCACATTATGTGCATAGGCATGGTCCACATTGATTTCCATAGAAATATATGCCTAGAACCTATGAAATATATGCCCACAACAATATAAAAAATTGAACGTACAAATTCCTTATGGCCAATCGAAATGCATAAAAAGACATGGCAGATCAGAATTAAAATGGTCCGGCTGCATGCATTCTAAATGTCAATATTTTTTTTTTATTACTGAAGGTTGTATATTTGCTTCTCACCAATAAGCTTAACTGGGAAACCAAACCTCAACTGGTCCAAAATTACAGCATTTATTGCTATTTTCTTGTTCCATTTTGGTTAGGAATTTCGTACTGAAATCTGATGTGGCAAAAAGAACCAAATAGTGTAATTATTTAAAGTTTAAACATAAACTATAGGATGTTGCGAATGCAGGCAGTTGCATGCCAGTGCGTAGAATACAATAGTGCTGAACATTGCAATTGGAATGACAGATCCTCAACAGAAGGCCATTCAATCAGCACATAGTTGCAGCAGTCACACTCACAATGTCCTTGGCAAATTAATGCATTATCCTTATTTCGAGTAGCTAGCCTAGTATAGCAACGCCATCCTGCCCCTGGGTCATAGATCCGCCGGTCTGGTGGCTAGGTGGGACCTGAGATGAATCTGTGTCAACAGCTTTAGAGTAACATCACAGTGAGATGCTAGTTGGTGGTGGGGGTTCGGGGCGCACACTCAAGATATCCTACTCCCGCAATGCCGCAATAGGTTAGAGTTTATATGACCCCAAAATCCAAGCTCGGGATCATGCAAATGCAAGCAGTTGCATGTCAGTGTGCAGGCTAAAATATCGATGAATATTACGACGACGGATCCCCAACAAACGGAGGGGGCAATATGTTTAATCCAGATTAAAGAAAGGCGAGGACTACTTATCTACAATCTAGGTCTTGCAATGAGGACACAGATTGCAGAAACTTGGTCTCGGTACTTACCTCGAGGATTAAAGAATTTGGCAGGGAAGGAAGTCCTGGAAGCAGGAACTGAGGGGGCCGCCAGAAGAGGACGTCACCCAAGGAGCCCAGTGCGCGCGGCGGCGGCGTGGCTGCGGCCAGTCCCGACGGGCGCATTGCGCTGAGTAGCTGCTGGAGCGGACTGCGGACGGCGCCGACACGCCGCACAAAAGGGGTGGCGGAGATGGGAGAGTGGAGCCCAGCGGGTTTTTTTTATCTTTTTTCTCCTTTTTGCAAATACGAGTACTCAACTTGTTCCTTCAAGTTTCTCAAAACGTGTCAATTTACCCCCTCACAGTAAAATCTCCGTCTCTTCTCTATCTCTGTAATTTCTATCTTTACCTATTTCTAAAGCACGTAATATTTTCACTAAAAATTTTCTATAACTATTTCTACCTTTACCTATTCCTAAAGCATGTAATGTTTTCGCTAAAAATTTTAGGAAAAAGTCCAGTTTACACCCTCGAACTATCATAAAAGTTTGATTTTCAACCTTCAACTATAAAATCGGATAACATGGACCATCCAACTGTCGAAACCGAACAAATCTGACCCTTTGGGTGGTTTCAAATGTGGTTTTCATTTTGTGAAAATTTAAAAAATTCAAATTTAAACAAAAATTTTATAAGTAATTCATTTTGAATTAAAAAAATTACATAAAGTGATACTTGTGGTGGATTTTGATCAATATCATGATGTTTCTTTCTATATTTTTAAAATTACGAGTTTCAAGCAGAGATTTCTATATGATAAACCTATTAAATAATTAGTGGATTATAATCCTTTGGAATAATATTATTTATTTTATGTTTTAATTGACTAGAATTACTCTGAATTCTTATATGAAAAGTTGTTGCCACCCGTAGGAGGCAATCAATTATAACAAATAATTTTTAGGAACTTTTGTCACCCATAGCAACGCATAAGTATTCAACTAATCCGGTCTAATTTACATTTTAATTATTGCATGTGTTCAAGTTGCGTCCTTTGCTATTGGAGCTTGAGCAATATATTAACCCTTCAATAGTGATTTTGCCGTACTGGCTGTTAGTCTGTTACGTTAGCAGTGCTTTCTTCATCGTCTAGAAAGAATTGCCTGTGTTGCATGGCTGTTGGCTGATGTGTACTATACCGGCTTTCAAAGAAGCTAGAATTTAATTAACAAATCTTAATTTTCTCATCGCCTACAAAGAAAATTGAATCTAATCAAAAGATAAGAACAAAACAGCCCCCTCAACTTTCGCTTGTTTTCTCGCCGGCCTCCTCTTGAATTTCTTGACCTAACTGCCAATCTCTGATTGGATTGGATGACATCGCAAAGCTAGCCTTTGTCTTCCAAACCATCATTGTTTGGTTTCTCTTTTAGATATTGATGGTAAATTGATGTGTGTCCAGGGGTGACAATGAAATTGGAGGCACCAATTGCAACGGTGTGAGTTGCACAATTTTTTCCATTTGATTACGCCAATCAAATTCGGGGATGTTGATACGTTTTCGCACGCTATCTCAACTTGTGGAGAATAAAAGCAACTCCAGCAGACCGTATAAACAAACCTCTATCCTAAGTTTAGAGTGTTAAACAAAAAAGATGCACTCCAACAGATCCAATAATAGGCCCTCTATTTTGGGGAGGCCTCCAAATTCTCTCCTCCACCATCTATTTCTAGGGGATCTCTAGGAGCCCTCTATTATAAATCAGAATTGAGGGCTATTGCTGGAGTTGAATCAAATTTAAAAGCCCCAAAAAATAGGGGCAAACCCCATTTAGCATTTGGAGGGTCTGATTTAGAATTTTTGCTGAAGTTGCTCTAACGCAAATAACCATATTTTTTTGGAAAAGGGAAATCATTTCCGGCCTCTGCGACGCAAATAACCATACGAAGATAGTTATTCTTTGCGCGGACGCAGACGTCATCCACCACCTGTTCTGTCTTATTTACTTCTCCTCCGATCCAATCCCTCCCTATTTTCATCTTGTTCTCCTTCACCATGGCCGAAAACATAGAAGTTGTGACAGGCAAAAGGAATCTAGGACCCTCAAAACAGTACAAGCACACTTAGATTTTTGTACAGGCCGGGCCTGAAAGAGTAGTTTGGCTGTGCGAGTGCGACGTTGAAAGGTACAGTATAAAGGAGAGAAAAGACAACCCAACTGTGTTCGTTCATATCGAAAGGGCCAAGAACAAGTATCTAAATTCAAGATATTTCATTTTGATGATGTTTGCAAAATGCCCTCATCAGTGAAAAAAATGTAAATGAAGAACGAAATACACAGTAACAACTTTTAGAGAGCTAGCTAATAACCTATTAGCATGCAGGCAGGGCACATACAAGCAGAAGAGCTCGAGCAACAAAATAAGCAAAGCTAGCTATAAGCTCAGAGGAACGTATGTAGGTACCTTCGCCGCAGCCGAGCTTGGGCCCCCTGAACGGCGTCCGGGTGCGGATGAACTCCAGCAGCGTCGTCAACGGGTCCAGCTCGTCGGCGGCGGCCTCGTACCGCCGGCCGTTCAGCGGGAGCACCAGCCTCTCCACCCGCAACGCGTCGCTCGCCGCCGCCATGGCTCCGCTCTCACTGCTAGCTGCTGGCTCGATGGTTCTGTGATTGTGAGCTCTAAGCAGCTATGGCTGCTGGCTGTGCTACCCCTGCTCGCTGGTTGAGAAGAGAAGGGCTCGTCCGTGCATGGCTGCTAAGCTCTGTGCTCTCCTCTCGCAACCAGCTACACTTTTACTAGTGATAACGTACGTGAGTAGCTGGTGGAAAATGCAAAGGGGTACGGGAAAGGCCTGCACCTCCTTTCGTTCTGTCTTATCTCTCCAAAAATATCTTTCATTCGTTGGTACAGCACGAGCAAGAGAGCAAAATATAAAGTTTTTACTTTTTGCTTTGAAGAGGTCAAACTTATTTATACATGTTAGTGGAAAAGTCAAATTTGTTTCGACTGGTATTTCTGTGAAGATAAACATCAAGTTAAACTTTGAAGGTAATTAAATTGAGTCGAAATAGTGTGCCTTGCATTCTTGAACAGAGGATTAATTAACATACATTTTTCGAAAACGTAAACATTCAGATAACGATAAGTTACTCCTACTTGACGATATGTAATACCTACAAAGTACCAAAAACAAATAACAGTATTTGTTAAGTACGAAACAGGTAAGTTTTGATGTGTGTGTAGAAGACGGAAGCAAGATCGGGCAGTGCCATAATTAAAAATATCATGGCGAGTCATATGCAATAATGCAATCGTTTTTTGAATAAACAAACAAAGTTAATATTTTGGGCCGAGCTAAAGCTATGCCCAGCTAATCTCCGGCCCAATCGTTGCTGCCTAGGCCTGCCGATGCACTGAAATTGGGCCTTCTCATCAAGCCTTTTGTCTGAACTGTTTTAAACTTTAGTGATAAACTTGTTAAAGAAGATTAGGATTTTTTTGAGAAGATTAGGATTTGACATGTTAAATTCATTCGTAAATTACTCTCCAAAAGTACTTCAGTAATATTGCAATATTTTCATAAATAAGATATAATAGGAAACAATGATCGAAGACCATTCCTCGCAACTTTTTCAGGCTTTGTTTGGATGCAGATATTTTAGGCTTTTTCAGGGTTCTCGAGCATAGTAAAATCCAGATACAATTTTTTAAGCACCTTAGACTTCATTATAGCAATCATTTACATCTATTTCTTAGTGTCATAAAAGATCCTCAAGGTTGAATTCAAAACAAAATTCAATTTTCCTTTAACATGTTTGTTTTTTTAATTATAATCAAACTACCATTTTGGAGGTTCAAGTGTAGGGTTTAGATTTGACCCATCTGAATTTGGAACTTCTTAAGCATTTAGAATAGAATGCCTATAGAGCAAACCAAATAAGCCCCCAAAAAATCCATTGGTTTGCCGCAAGGAAAAAGGCCTACAAGGGAATGAAAAGGAGTAGAGGAAAAAATAAACAAGGAAATCTGAATAGATCCTGACACTCTCAGTAGATTGTGACTTGAGACCTGAAAATGATACATGATTTGCTATTTGATCTTCTGGACAAGTGATTGATGCATTGTGATACTCTGGCATATTATGCACATAGCAGAAGCTGTATATCGATGGTCATGCAAGTCTACGATGACAACGAGAAATTAACTTAGCTCTAGTGGCAAATTTTCTACGGCATGACAAAGTAGCAAGACTACCGCTATCTAGGGGCTTAGGGTATGATGGACAAAAAAAATGAAACGCAAGTCAATTCATCAATGTTGGAGATGAAAATGGAAAACTAAACACAAGGGTATATCTACAATGGTGCCTCGCTGAAATTATTAGACAATTATCAACAAGAGTTTAATTCCTAATAAATAATGTGCCACATCAGAAAAATATGATGACATGGTATGATATTTATAAGGAGGGAGAGGAGATGGGTTTCATCATGATGAAATTGGGTGTACAGTGTTTCCAAGACTATAAAACGTATTGAAACTTCTGTTGAGGTATGTAGAGTTTCATTTCATCTTATTTCTTCCAATCCTAACCATTCAATTAAAGTCTATATCTCCTTTTGAACTGTGATATGAAACTGTGTATTAGAGCTATGGTTTCATTCATCAATAAAAATTAGTTTGGATGATGTGGCAGCCATGGAAACCATCTCATAAACTTTCCATTGGCAATGGCCTTAGCCACGTAGAAATCTATATGACTAGTTGAGAGCCTCGTGACCGTGGCCACGCAAACCACAGCTTGGTAGCGAAACGCTGCCACCACATGATCCACTATTTAGTCAAGACTCCTCATGTCTCACTACAGTGTAGGTGACCCAGGCTCGGTCTACCCCCGAGTTGTGTACTTTCACATTTGCTTATGGAGTCGTATTGCGCATACAAAGGTCAGTTTCCTCAAGACAAGAACCAACTACATATGCATGCGCTCCTACAACAGTGGAGCTTCCAGTTCGTTTCCTGTACAAGCCAAACTCCTTGGACTGCTGTATGTGCCGCCAAACATGCCTCGATGCTCAAGGCCACACCATTTACTTCAAAAAGTGTAGTTGGAGATCGATAATGTTCCTTTTTCTAAATCATAATCAAGAGAAAATTTCAACAAAATCAACATAACATACCATGAAAATATAATTTGGTCTCCTGATTCATCATTTACCAAACGAGTTCCAATTGTAGTTCTTGAAAATGACATAAGCTGAGAGGCACACTTGCAAATTCTGCCATGTTCCTTTCTATCTCTCCTTGTTAGTGTTTTTTTAAAGGTGCTCTCAACTCTTAGGAGTGTCTCAACAAGATCATTGAAATTGTGGATGTTCACCATGGCGGATGCATGCTCCCACCATACAACATTACTTCAAACCTAAATCAACTAAGGTATCTAGCATCTATTCATCTAAACATTCATCCTACATCTAGCATACTTCCATCCAATCATCCCACTCTTGGTAAGTTTCGGACCAGCATCCACAGGCCCACTTAAGTGACACGGATTACTTCGGGATAGAGATAGGACATTTCCTGTAGCTTGCTCAAGAATCCATTGTAAAGTACTCGTGCACGAGTAGAACTTCATATATCAGAGAGCATTGGTTGCAGGGTGATAATACAGCCACAAATTGCGGTACATAAATACTTCATCTAAATTGTTTGATTCTTTTGTTTTGCATACACTCATCATTTTTTATTCGTATAAATCATAGGTGGACTGCTGTAGTTCTCCAATTGGGTGACCTCAAATAATCATTGAAAATAATAGCTATTAGATCTTTTGTGTTTTCTAAAAATCACCCACCTCTACCATTATGAAAATAGTCTCATACATACATACATACATACATACATACATACATACATACACAATAACCTAAACTAATATGCCCGATCTTCATCTAAGTTACCCACATGTGGCGTTACGAAAAATAATCTAATTAACCCTCTAAATTTTCATATAAATTGTTTAACTCCTTTATTATCAAAAATAACCTTGACTAAATTAGTTATCTCTATCTTACAACAAATTATTTCAAAGTACTCCTATATGTGCTTATAAATTATCTATTTCTGCCATTGCCAATATAGAAAAGACCAACTCAAGTTGTACATGTATGGTGTATGTCACCATTCAGACCACGTATACATATATGCTAGAAGCAATGAGCATATCGACTTCCATGCCAAACTATATATAGCTCAAGCTAAGTTTTCAACTAAACATAATGTGTGAAGCACAATAAGGTGTTTGATGAAAAGGGAAGAAAACTATGAATGAGGACGGAAAAACATTTAGAGTAATTGGTAACTAAAGTCTATCACAACTGGATAAAGATAAAAAAAATCTATATGAGTATTGTGGTTGTATTGGGCTCCATATTTATTGAAGAATTTCTCACAGTTTTATCTCTCAAAATTACTCCTATGAAGAGTAGTAGAATTTCTCACGGTGTTTGATGGACTAGTAGTGGAGAATGATGATATCAGACCAGAATATATAAGTCCGAGAGAGGAAAATGAGTAACTGTTGGAAAGCTATATGGAAGCCCAACATTCCAATGGATGATGCACAACCAACTAGTCTCTCGGTTCCAAATTGTAGATCGTTTTGACAAATCTAAGTACATAATTTTTACTATGCATCTAGCTAGCCATAATCTATATCTATATGCATAGCAAAAGTAATAAATTTAGAAATTCTAAACTGACCTACATCTTGGAACGTAGCGAGTACTAATAAGCACCAATGCCAACTGGACAACAATGGATGTAATAATACAAAATGAAAATGGACATAAATTAGGCTACATACGGTTTCATTGATGGATTGAGAGAGCAAATCAGACACAACAAAATGGACTAGTTACATTAATTTGGGAGCACTACTTCTACACGAAAGAATCTAACCTGGCAGATACTAGGAATTTCCTGTCAATTAGTCAGTAACAATAGGCTTTGACGCTGTCCCTCACAGAGGCTTCAAGTGATTGAACGAAAGAGAAATGAAAAAGACAATGAAAAGAGGAAGGAAACAAGGTACGTGCGTGTGTGCATGCAACCACGCCCTCCTCTCAGAAAGCAAAGACGGCGCCGGCGGCCGCCACGCCGGCGGCAACTGCGGCCACGAGCGCGGAAGCAGCGGTGGCTCCGCTGTCGGGAGGCCCAGGGGGCGCGAGCTCCGGCTTGGGCTCCGTCATGGTGGTGCCGATGGGGGACCCCACGGGCGCGGCGTCCTTGTCCTCCATGGCGTCGTCGGCGACGGGCCCGTCGGCGCCCTCGAAGGAGCCGATCGGCGTGTGCTCGACGGGCGCCATCACGCTCGGGTCGGAGCCGGACTCATCCGGGCGGGGGCGGCGGACAAGGCGGCCACCACGCCCGCCGCGAGGACGACGAGGAGCAGGACGGAGCGGGACGACGACGACAACCCTGCCATTTGTGGGCGGCGCAATCGAACAGATAGAGGTTGATGATGATCTTCTCTTGTTTCGTCAGAGACGAACGAAGAATTTGCAGGTCGACGAAGAGAGGCATCAAGGTGTGTGTATTTCTAGGCTGCATGAATGCATGCATGGGCGTTTGCAGAATTCGTGCGTGAGGAGGAACTGGTGGGCTAGAGAAAGATGAGGATGGGTGGTGGAGAGGAGGAAGGCCGGCTGACCGGCGATGGGAGACTGCGGTGGCGCGGCTTCTTCGCGAGCGGCTAGCAAGCGTACATTGCGGTGAACTGTCACTAGATGTGTCTTTGGCTGCTGCAATAAGCCTCCTCTGTCTATAAATCGGTCAGGCACACGCAAACAATGCGAGTTCTTGGCTGGCAAGAGTCAAGTCCTCACTTGCTACAATAATGATGTAGGATTGGATGTAGCTTTACATGGAATCATCACCACTATAGAAACAATTAAAACTGTTGGATGCAAATGGGTTCCAAACTGGGGTCATCAGTGCGCTGGTGACTTCTTGTGAACAGAATGTAACTATGAGCCCCTTTGGCAGGGCTCAAAAACGGCTCCAAAGCCGGCTCCGGCCGAAGCCCTGCCAAAGGGTTATTTTCGAAGCGGCTTCATGCATGAAGCTGTTGGTGAAGCCCAAAATAGCTTTCACTATGGTGGTGGAGCCACGTTTGGTGAGGAAGCCGCCGTCACCGCCGAAGATGATGTTGATGATATTGGCTGAGTGTTGGTAACCTTGCGCCTTTGATTTGTCTCCCTCCTCGTCTTCTTTGTCCTTCCCCTTTTCATCTTGGTCAGGAAGTGGAGCGTTGAGGGACTTACGGAGGCTAATGCACTGGAAAAGGGTGTGCTCTAACTTCGGGTGCATTGGGCATTGCTTGTGCAGGATTTCTCGAACTGGTCCTGCTGATTCCCAGACTTCTTGCCACGCGGGTTGCGCTCGATAGCCGCGACTAGGTCGTCTGGCTTGCGCTTTCGGGAGGATCCCGAGTAGTTCCGCTGGCCTTTGTCAGAGCGGTTATCGTTGTTGCGCTTGGGGAAGTGTTCGTTCTCCTCGTCCTCCTGGTCGGCCCATCGCTGCATCATGTCGCGAAGCTCTACAGTAGTCCTGGGGCGGTTGCGTCCGAAGTCGCGGTAGACGTGCTTCACGGTGAGGCCGTTCTAGAAGCAGTGGATGACGTCCTCATCGGTTATGTTGGCGATGGTGGTGCGCATCTCGAAAAAGCGCCTGGTGTAGGACCTGAGAGTCTCGTTCTCCTCCTGCTTGACCTGTGACAATTCATGATGAGTACCTGCATGGAGCATGGAGCCCTGAAAATTGTCGATGAAGGTTTTCTTCAGGTCCTCCCAGTAGTTGATGGAGTCTGGCTTGAGGCTTTTGAGCCAGGTGCGCGGTGCGGATTCCAGCGCCATCAGGAAGTAGATAACCTTGGTCGTGTTGGAGCCGCCCGACACTTCAATGACAGTGGAATAGCAGCGAATCCTCTGTCGTAGGTCTTGTTTTCCATCATATTTGGTGATGCCAACTGGCTTGAACTCCCTTGGGCAGTCGCGGCAGGTGATGTTGCGGGTGAAAGCTCGGAAGCGGTCACTATCGTCGATGTCGCAGGGGTTGCCGCCGCGCTCGCGGCGTCTTGAGTCAATAATGTCTCGAGCATCACGTCCTTTGTTGATCTTGAGCCTGGGGACTTGCGATGTGGTGGTTGCCTGACTGACGTGGAGGCTGTTGGACTTCTTGATCTGCGTGGCTGCGTGTGGAGTACTGGGCGTGTTGGTGACCATGGCCAGCCCGATTGTCTTGGTTGTGCTGGCGGTTGTCGTTCCCTCGAGGGTTGGTTCTTCCTCCTGGGTGCAACTAGCCTGGGGAAGGAGCTCGCGTGACGCTCTGATCTTGAACGGTTGTGCTGCAGCAACGGCATAGGGTCCCGCTGGTCCAGTTGGACAATAGCGCGCTGCGTCAAATGCAGCAACCTCATGGTCTCCGGGTTTGGGGGTAACCGCTGAATTAACAAAGCCTCTTTAGCGATGTTCCCGATCGGAGTGTTGTACTGACGATCATCAGCTACAGCGAAAGCACCGTTAAGGTTTCTGCGATGAGGTGGGTTCCATGCGCGGGCTTACGCGTTCCGTCTGCGCTTGGATCGCTTAGCATTCTTGAGCCTTCGGATTTTTCTGTGCTCCTCGTCTTCACCTTGAGGAGCGTCTGTCGTGTGCTCGTTGGCGGAGACGTCCGCGAGTAGCTCATCGTCGTACTCTCTCCCTGGTTCATCATCGTCACCATGCTCGTGAGGGAGGCCATGTAGACGTGACATTGCGGCAAAAGCTCACCGCTGGAACTGTAGTCAACGAGTACTGTCCTACCTTCTCCCTCCTCCGCAATGGGAGAGAGGGGTTTTCCTTCTTGAAAAGGCAGCTCTTGTGCGAAGGCCACAAGGCAGGAGTTGTATTCGAGTAGCTCAGAGGGCTCCATGCCCTTCCAGTACACGAATCGGCCCTGCGGCGTTGAAGTTATGGTTAGTCCTAGGTGACAACCTGAAAAAGGTTCGGAGTCATCATCCGAGTCCGAGTACTTGTCGAAGACGGGGGCCTCCCGGCGGGCGGTGGCTCCCTCCTCTCTGATCCTGAGTAAGCGATCCAAGTTCTCCTCCGGGTCGGAGAGGGACTCAAATTGCATGGACTCCTGGTAGACAGGAGCCGCGTTGTGTAGCCCGAATAGGAGTTGGGTACACTCTTCCCCAGATCAGATTGGATCCAACCCGAGAGGTCCTGGTGCACCGCGGGTTGAAATCGCATCGAGAACGGACTCCTCCTCGATCTCCCTGGCTAGGTCAGGGAGCAGCATCTCATCGAGGTTGTCGATAAACTCAGTCGAGATCGCTGTGTTGAGTTGCTGCAGATGTCTTCGGCTCCCTAGAGTCGGCTAGATGGTTGTTGAAGACACCCGAGCCGTTGGCGATGCAGATCCAGGAGCCGAAAACAAAGGTTGTGCCCTCGTTGAGCACAATGCTGGTGAAGTCGAAAGATGTTATCGATTTCTCTGGTGGATGCTCGATGAACACCCCTACCTGGTGCACCATCTATCGGTGTTTAACCTCCAAGCCCACCGGGGGATATCCCCGAGGTGGTAGATTGTAGGTGGGGTGTCGCCGAGATCAGGAACTCGAAGGTGCAAAGAACACGAAACTTTAGACAGGTTCGGGCTGCAGTATGCGTTATACCCTACGACCTGTGTGGTGGTTTGTATTGTCTTAGATGTGTATATTTTGGAGGGGGTCCTTGCCCGCCTTTATATAGTCTAGGGGGACAGGGTTACATGGAAGTCCTAGCGAAATACAAGCTCAGGAGTTCTACCCGAGTACTACTCCGGTAGTTTCTTTATGTTCCAACTAGTCCTACTTCTGTACGAGTAGTTACAACTGGTGTAGGGCGTGGGCCATGTCTCATCCCTTATCCTAGAAAATGTACGCCATATGCGCAGTCCCGTGGCCCCGAGTCTGATATAGAGGAAATCGTAAAAGTTTGAGACGACATGCACTTGGAATGAGGTGACTTTAATTTGAAGCCTAGATTTGTAAATTAGCATGAATGCATGATGGATATTATACACATGAGTATGGTATAATTCCACATTACATTTTGGACTCTAGAAAAATCGAGTTCATTTCAAGATTATATGCAACTATGTAGTCACGTGCGTTTTCCGTTATCAACATCTTTTGCCAGCTTTAAAATTCTTCCACCTCAACCTTGAACCGTCACAAATTTGTAATATCTTGACGGCCTTCAAGCTATATACTATCACCTCTATGCCTATATAAGTGGGGGAACCAAGACATCAGCCACACCATCGCCATCAATATCTGTTTTTCTTCCAACACTAGCGAAGTAGCAAGTCTCTGTTTTTCCTCCCTAACATAAATGGCTTCTGATCCTTTCCTCTTCAAATTAGCAAAACTGTCATTTTCGATGTTTGTCGAAGAACATGGCAATGTTGGTTCTTCATTGAATGCACAAACTATGTTGTCCTTGGAATGGGTGTAACTATATTTGGAGGAGGGGGTCCTTAGCTATCTTCTAGAAGATGATTAAGCTAATCATCTTTAAGGCTCAATAGGCCCACCACCGCTATCCTCCGCCCCCGCCCCTCGTCCTCCTCCCCGGCCGGCGGCTGCCTCGCCATCACGCCACTCGCCCACCCACCACGTGCCACCCCCCTCCGCCTCGCCGGTGCCATCCCTGGCGCCGGCGAGGCTCGCCCTCCCTCCTTCCTCCTCCTCCTCCACCCTTCCGGCGTTAGCCCCCACCGCCGCCGTCTTGATCGCGCTCTCCGTCCACCCGCTGTTGGCACATCCCCGCCCTCCCTAACCTCTCTGACACCACGCCCCCGCCCGGGACCTGGCCCGGCCGCCGGCAACCACCACCCCAACCAGCGGCGCTCCGCTACCTCGCCGCCCGCCCACACACCGCCGCCCACCGCCTGTCGATTCCTCACCCCCCCTTCTCTTCTAATGCCCACGACCATTGGAGCTGCCGTGCCTCGGCAACCTTGGAACCCTAACCTCGCCGCCGGCCTCGACCACCACCCCGGCCGGTGGTGACCTCACCGACGGCCGCTCCCCCCACCTCTCACCCCTCGCCGCCGGCCGCTCCACCCCTCCCCTACCTCACTAGCGCACGCGCAGCGGCAGCCGGAGGAAGAAGACGGGCCGGAGGAAGGAGATAGGCGCGAGCGGTGGCGACCGGAGGAAGGAGATTGTGCGGCCCCCGTGGGCCGCACGAATTGCAAACATTGGAAGGTCGATGGTTTTCCTACCTTCCGGAAGATGTATAGGATTGGCGACTATATTGGTGCTATGAACATGTATGGTATTTGCTCAGAACCAAATAAACTTAATTGCAATGGCTTTTTTTGTTAAAGTGTTGTAAGACCCAGCCCAATATCCCACAAGTGTTCACAGACCCACTCTGGGCTGGGGACACGTGAATTAGCAAGAGGAAAAAGTCCTTTCGACCCCTCTCAACTATCAACACAATTTTATTTACCCCCTCAATAGAAAAACCGGATATTCAACACCCCCAACTATTGAAACCGTCCAATTTACCCCCTAGTTCGAAATACGATTTTACCGACGTGGCGCCATATCAGCGGTCCAACATAGCGCCACATCAGCCATGAGGGGGGTAAATTGGACTGTGTTGATAGTTCAAGGGGTCAACTAGACTTTCTCAAAAAATAGTTACAAAAATATTTTTTCTTAGAAAACATATGCAATTAAAGATCCTAAATCTGGTTTCATCATAGAAATATAAAATTTCTTTTAGCTAAAAAAAATGAAAAAGCAATTTCATACTTTATTCTAAAACCATGTTCTATCTTCTGGTTCCTAATTAGGAGTCATTAGATCTTTTAAAAATGCTTTGAATACAATCATTTTTATTTTCAAATTAAAATTAGACTTTTTAACGAAAGTCAACTTCAACTCGGCTCGTTTAGCTCATCTGAAGTTGAGCCTCAAACGATACAGGAGATGATAATGAATAAGTTGAGACCACTTACAATAAATAACTGTTGCCACAAAATTCGGATGGTGAATCTCGTGGAGCACGACACGCTAAGGCCTGGTTGTTCTGATTAGCTCTAGTGCAGGTCCTGCTTTTAAGGTTCAGGGTGTACCAGTCAATTTGATCTAAATTGACAAGGGAAAGCAAATTTAATCAATAAATAATAGGGAACTCATCGGCTGGATTTCCGAATAGTTTGATGAAAAGAGCATCGGCCATCACGTCCGATACACAAATGAGATCATCGGCTATAAAGCCGAATCCTGAGCAACAGCTAGAGTTAAAAGTGTATCCGTCCGTAAAGAAACGCATCTAGCTCATCGAACTCGACTCATCATCGGACCTAACTGAGACAGCGCTAACGGACAGGGCGATAAATCAAGCGAAACTTGCCAATGAATCTAATTACGTTCGGATTTACTTCGAACCCATGCATGATCGGCCAAACAGCCGATTGAACATCTCATGTTACAGTAAACCAAATCAGACTTATAAGACTTAACTTAGTTGCATTACTCAAAGATCAGACCTAAACGAGACAATCTGAGATAATATAACTAAGCTAAACAAATCTACTGATAAGATTAACTGAAACAAGGTACAAGATACGTAAGATCATGGTAAATAATGATGAATATACATGCAATCGGCTACTGAGATGCTTTGAAAATATTTGTAGAACAAAAGCCGATAGATCTATGAACAACGTGAGATAACTGGTGAAATCTTAACTACACATAAGAGATCGGATGATGCAGCCTTACGAGTAGATAACAAAGATCGATAACTGGTGAACTCAATTGAAACAAACAAGAGATTGAAACATTAGCAGCCTTTCTTGGATTAAAAGAGATCGGATAACTGGTGATTTGATCTAAACAAGCAGTGAGGTCACAAGGATACAGCTATGCTTAATTAAGATGCAAATCGATAACTAACTCGTACCAAAGTACTAAAGTATGCAGTGGGGATCAAACGATACAGCCGTACAAACTAAGGTATAAGTCGTGATGGTACTTACTAACAAACCGGAGGTCAGACGTAACCAATGCAGCCCTCCTTGCTGAAGAACTCGCCGAGATTTACTCTACTCCTACTCCTACTCCTAGGGTTTGTGGTGTGAAGCCAAAAAAAAAGTTGTATTGATTTATGTGATGACGATTAAAAAATTCTAAGGTCTGCTATTTATAAGCTAACAACTAAGACTCCTAGTCGATCACCATATAACAAACTTGTTTTAAAAGAAAACAACTAAATCTACTGTATTTACAAAGACCTTCCAAAAGGAATCGGACTTCTTGATCTCTTGATGATGTCATCTTCCAAGTTCAACCCGTATCCGCTTGCCTCGTCAGACCACCTTTGGTCAAGCCTTTGACCATGCTGGCGTCATCACTGACCAAGCATCCTGACGGCTTGGACCGAACGGGGCTATCGACCTTCTCCAGGATTGTCCATCGACTTCATCTTTCTCTTGCCAAAATTATACTTGCAAAAATTTAGCGTCAACAATAACATAACCAACTTTTAGCAAAAAAATAAATATAACCATAGGATCTAAATAATTTTTAACTGGACACTATAAATAGAGCATGATTTTAGAAAATAATAAAACTAGTTTTATATATTTGTGAGCTAAAATGAATTTTCTAAGACTAAACCAGATTTTATAATTTTTAGTTACATATATTTTCTATATTTTTTGATAAAGTCCAGTTGACCCCTAAACTATCAACACAGTCCAATTTACCCCCTCGTAGCTGACGTGGGGCTACGTAGGACCGCTGATATGGCGCCACGTCAGCAAAACCATCTTTCAAAACCGCGTAGGACCGCTGATATGGCGCCACGTCAGCAAAACCATCTTTCAAAACCGCCGAGGGAGGTAAATTGAACCGTTTCAATAATTGGAGGTGTTGAATGTCTGATTTTTATGTTGAGCGGGGTAAATCAAATTGTGTTAATAGTTGAGGGGTTGAAAGGACGCAAAAATGGCTCTCTTTCTCCTTGCTGGCCCAGCTGGGCTGGGCCCTTGGCGCTTGGGCATTGACGCAGGAGAGCGGTTCTTGGCCTCCCTCCCTCGACTCCCCCACCGCCGCGGCCGCTCCGCCGTTTCGATTCCTCCGGTGGCCGATGGCAGGCGGAGCCGTTTCCCATCGAGGAGGACGAGATAGCCCTCACCGCTCCGATAGGATCCCGTCATGGGTGCGGTCACCCGCGCCCAAGCGAAGCGGAGGAGATCCGAAGCGCCCCCGTTTGCACAGAGACTAAAATGTGATACAAATACCAGTCCCAGGAAGGCTGGTACACACATTTATTACATCAGATGATTAAGTCTTGATACAAATCCTTGGTAAAGGCCGAGTGATCCAAAGCCAAACAAGATACAACGAAATCAAACTAAAGGTGCCGTATACGACTACTATTATCCACATGCATCACTCAGGGCTGCATAGCAGCGGAATCATCCTTAATAGCCCAACGCCACAGGCAAGTTGGGTGCAGACGCAACGAACTACTCGAAATCTTCACCGGCGATGAAGTCCGGATGTTCCTCTGTAATACCAACAAGGGTGAGCACAAACGTACTCAGCAAATCCAACCCCGCCCTACGGAGGGGAATAAAAGAATACATACATAGGGATAATTCAAGGAAAAGGTTGAGGTTTGCTTTGCATAAAGCCAGTTTTATACACATGCAGGGTTTATCTAGTAACTTGATTTTTGTAAAACAAGTTGTTGCCACAATAATGGTAATTATGAAAGAGTAGGGTGATCCTACACAAAATATTCAAATTTTAAGTGCTACTGGACACATCAGCGTACGGTACATGCGCCGGCATTTCCAAAATCCAACACGCTTTACTCACACCAAAGGAGTTTACCCTATTTCCAAAACTAGTCAAAGTGACCAAGCCATAACTCATCCAAGACTGTGGACATGACTATTCGAATAGATTTTAACTCTGCAGATTCGAATAGATTTTAACTCTGCAGAGGTGTACACTTTACCCACAAGTAGGGTACCGCAACATGATCACCTTAGCGTCAGCGCGGATCCATCAAAGCCATTACCCACCATAGCATCATCCTGATTAGTCATCGCATGAGAAAACTAAGGGGTTCCTGACCTTCCTACGAGGCCTACAACCGGGCCACGAATAAGCCTGCACTTGCTTATGCCTGCTCCTTAGCCTCTTGCTGCGCACCCGCCTATGTATGACTAACAGGTTAGCTAGTGGGATTTAGACTAAACCCTTGCCACACACAAGGGTCGAGTGGTTGTACGATGAATTAGGTTAGGCAAGATGACACATCAACTCGGTCCTTAAACAAGACAAAGCAGATATCTTCCATACTCAGTCACAAAGGCATGAGCCAAACTCCTAGGCATCCCACACAAGGAATCCTGATCCGCCCCATCTCCATATAATCACCAACACTTGGTTGTTCATTAACACTTTTCAAAATCCTAACCCATGTGTATACCAACAACACACTCAACACATTTTATTTTTGAAACCAATTGCATTTGTAAAATGAGTAGTAAAAATGTCGAATAACAGATCCTAAGCATTTAGCTATTATCAAGGTGATCGCATAAACAAAGCGCATCATATCTAGCGATAAATCCTAGGTTATGTATCATCAGCGATGTAATGGCAAATAAGGGGTGGCTCTCCAACTATGTTTATAACTAAACCAAGCGGTAAAATAATTCAAGCATATATTTATATATAATTGGATGCAAGAAGTATTAGGCTTCTACGGGTTATGTTTGAAAATTGGGATAAATATGATCAAAAGGGAATGGGTTGGACTTGCCGTCTTCAAAGCCTTCGGGCAGCTCCTGCTCGCGGTACGGGGCTTCTGGCTCCGGCTCGCGATACTGATCTTCGTCCTCCGGCTAGCAGCGCTGGCCTCCAAACTCGTGCTCCTCCTCGATTACTCCGTCGGCTACGGCGATTACGGCGCAACGACAAACAAACACAACACAACATAAAATGAGCTCAAAAGGAGATGAAAATAGAAGGGATGGACGGTATATAATTTCATAGAAATTTAGGAAAAAGAATCAATTGATTCGGAGCTTGGATGGGTGAGATATGATTTTGTAATGGTTGGCTACTAATTAAATTCTGAAAATTGAGATGACGTAATTTTGGACAAGGGTATGCGTCTGTTAGCTGGGCTATTGCGTGCGGTGTACCTGAGCTGCTGGTTTGGGCTTTGTGGCTAAATAATTGGGCTGGTATTTTAGCTTGTTTATGTGGACTGGCCGGACTAAACAAAACAGAGATGGGAGAGGGTCACGGACGGGGGGCAGGAGTAGCGCCGCCGGTATCCACGGTGACAGCTCGCCGGAGCTTCGCCGGAATCGAGCTATAGTTCACCGTTTCCAAATCTGAGAGCATGGGGAGAAAGAGGAGGGTGAGGGGGTTTGTTTCGCTGACTCCGGGCATGGGGGAGGGGGTGGAAAGTGGTCCGCCCCGAGCAGCCATTGCTGCGGCCATGTGAGCACGTGCGGAGCTCGCTGGTGATCGGGAAAGGAAGGGCCGCGGGTTGGGGATGGTAGAGTAAGGTCTGGAGGTGCTTACCGTCGAGCCAATCGAACTGAGGTGGCCGGACGCCGGAGATCGACAAGGCGGCCCTTTTCTATGCGGGAACAGAAAAGGGGGAAATTGGAGCGGGGAGGAAGAAGAGCGGTGGAGCTGGCGGCTCGGCGAGCTCAGTGGTGGCGAGGGAGTGCACCTAGGGTGGCTTTTATAGGCGGGCAACGGCGAGCTCGGCCGGTGGCTCAACCGGGCGCCTTCAATGCCGGCGACTGTGGCTGCGCGACGACTTGCGGGCGTCGCGGCACCGGCAACGTTGAAAGCGCGAGCAACGAGGCGGCAAAGCCGGCGAGGACAGCTGCAGCGGCGTGGGTGAAGTGGGAACACGGCGGTGGCCGGCACGGCGTGGTGCAGGCTGCAGCGTGCGGTCGCGTCGCGGGGCCGGCGTGTCGCGGGTGCGTTGCGTGAGAACGGAGTGAGGGCAAGCACAGCAGGGGGGCCTGGCTTGGTGAGCTTGCACGCGTGTGGATGCTGCAGCGCCTGCTGAAGCGCGAGCCAGAGCGAGCACAAGAAAGTCTTTGGTCTGTGAAGCTTGCATGCACATGGGTATCGCTCGAAGCCATTGTTAACGTATACAGGCTACTAAGAAGTGTTGAGTGTGTGCAGCTCGTGTGCGTGAGAGTGTACTGGTTAGAGAGGGAGCAAGAGAGATTAGGAAAGGAGGAAGATGATTGGCTACCTTGGTAGATTGAGAGAGAGGATATAATTAAATGGAATTTAGGCAATGACTAAGGAGTTGAGCACATGAGATAAGTTTTGCAAATAGATTTTGAAAATAGTTTTGAATTCGAGTGATTTTTGAATTTGAATTTTTGGGCTGTTACAACATCCTTGCAGCAGCAATCGGGCGGCCAAGAACCGCCGCCCCGTGCCGGAGGAGGCGGCGGCGGCCCCGGCTCCGATCTGATCAGCCTTCTCCCCGACGAGGTCCTCGGCGACATCATCTCGCTCCTCCCCAACAAGGACGGCGCGCGCACGCAGGCGCTCTCCGCCAGGTGGCGCCCGCTCTGGCGCTCGGCGCCGCTCAACCTCGCGACCCGCGGCGGCGGCGCGGACGCCGACGAGGCCGCCGTCTCCCGCATCCTCGCCGCGCACCGGCGCCCCGCGCGCCGCTTCGCCGTCTCCAACCTCGCGCTCGCCGACCTCGACGCCTGGCTCCGGTCCCCGGCCCTCGACCGCCTCCAGGAGCTCGACGTTTCCTACAGCCCCGCGGCGTCGCCCAGGCCGGCGATGCCGCGTTCCGCCCTGCGCTTCTCGTCCACCCTCCGCGTCGCGCATCTCGGCTGCTGCCAGTTCCCCGACGCGGCTGCCGGCCAGGCCCACTTCCCCAGCCTCCGGCACCTCACGCTCCGCTGGGTCACCGTCTCCGAGCACTCCTTGCACGCCATGCTCGCCGGCTGCCCTGCTCTGAATAGCTTGGTGCTAAGATACAGCTATGGCTTCCGCCGTCTCCGGATCAACTCCCGGAGCCTCAGCTGTTTCTCCGTGCATTACATTGATCTCCCAGGCACTGAAATCAAGCTGCAGGAACTCATTCTTTAGGACACCCCGTGTCTTGAAAGACTGCTCCATTGTGGAACATTTGGAGATCATGGCATGCGTGTCTCAGTAATTTCAGCACCAAAATTGAAGATGTTGGGTCGCCTCACGATAGAATCGGCAGACTCGAGCTCGGTGCCACTGTTTTTCAGGTATTGGTGGCATTCTTTGACTTCGCTTTGGTGATTATATGCCCTTTTCTGTCTGTTGTGCTATAATCCTTATTGACCCGTACGTAATTCAGGGATTGCACCTCATTAGAATGGCAACTGTGATGAGGTCCGTGAAGGACTTAGCCATCTTAAATGGTAATCTTAGTCTGGATTTGATTATTAACTTCATGAGATGCTTTCCATGCTTGGAGAAGCTATACATCAAGGTAACAACAATTTCTGCTTGGATATGCATCCAGTTTCACTTACTATTCTTAACTGCATTACTGTTGCATCGTCCTTCATACGAAGAAATGTTAATAGATCAACTTTTTATAACCTTTCTTTTTTCAGACAAATGCGTGGGGCATGGAAAACATGCAGGCCGATAAACCCCTAGATCGTATAGAATGCCTTGACCTCCATCTGAAGAGGACAGTGATGGGCTTTTATATAGGCAAGAAATCACATGTTGACATTGCCTCGTTCTTTATATTGAATTCGAGGGTGCTGGAGTCGATGAAACTTGTTGCTGAAACTTATCAAGTGCAAAACAAGAAGTGGGCTGAAAATCAGCGCAAGCAGCTCCAGCTAGAGAATCGGGCTTCTAGTTGTGCTCAGATTGAATTTGCAACTTTTCACTGTTTTAGTTGCCCCAAAGACATCCATGAGTTGTCAGATCCCTTTGAATATGTACTTTGAAGTTTTGAAAATAGTTTTTTCAGTTACTCTGCTTTGTTTCGCTTTATCCAATTTTTTTTAGTTCACTTTGCTTGTAAATATTTGGACAACGTTTTTGAGCTATACTACTTGCCTTTGAATTGCCAGATTACCTGTAGAATACAACTTCTTGGCGTGCTCATTTTGATTCACCACCTTATTATTGTTTGAATATTTTTCTCATATTATTCAATCATCATGATCATATGTCTAGGTTTGATTTACAGCTGTTGTTTCATCCTTGACGTAATCAGCTACATCATACATTTTTCAATTTCAATAAAGTTAAGAGTGCTACATCATACATTGCACTGGATTCAAGAAAAATATACATGCTCAAATTGCCTGCATTTTATTTCGAATAAGCTGAAGCTACGGAACAATAATGGAAGGATGTGAGATTTTGACATGGTACATTGGTACTTGCCAACATCACCTGGTAGCTTGTATTATCCACACAACAATAGATGGAGGTTAGACATAATAAGCAGGTACAAATTATGGTCAATACGGGACAGCCCAAAGCCCTCAGTTTTTCAGTGCAGTTAAGAACGGTCCCTCATTTCTAACAATGTAGTGCATAGCTAGTTTAAATTTGGATAAGATACCTCATCAAATTTGGACATTAACATAGTGTCATTATTTTGTGATGCAGCCCTGCTTCTGAATAGATGAATCTATAGCTTTTGATTGATCTCTTGTTTTTTTTTTCTGAAATAGATTCACATTTTTAAACTGTGGAGTGTACTGTGGATACGTCCACAACAGTATGTAGGAAAAGCAATGATTTGAATTTTTTTTCCCTCCAAAATGGCCCCTCCACTTGGAGCTGCTGCTCTCTCGCTCCGGGGGAGGCGTCCAAAGCCACGGACCTTGCACAGTTCCACTGCCCCCAATCCACCAGCCATGGAGCCTCCCCGTGCCAAGAAGAGCAGGCGGGGAGCGCAGCGGACGCGAGATCCCGGGCACCCGGCGCCGGTTCCAGCTTCGGCTGCCGTGGAGGCGCCCCGTTTCGAATGACAGCGGCGGTTCTTGGCGGCGAATCCCGCGGCCAAGAAGCTGGAGCAGACGGCGGCGTCGACCGCATCAGCGGCCTCCCCGATGCCATCCTCGGCGAGATAGTCTCGCTCCTCTCCACCAAGGAGGCCGCGCGCACGCAGACGCTCGCCACCCGGTGGCGCCACGTCTGGCGCGCCGCCCCTCTCGTCCTCGCCGCCAAGGACCTCCCCGCGGGCGTGGAGATCCTCAGGGCCGCCGACGAGGCCCTCGCCGGCGTGGTCTCCCTCATCCTCGCCGCGCACCCGGGCCCCGCCCGCCGCTTCTGCATCCCGCCGCGCCACCTCCACGACCGGCCCGCCGCCGTCGACGCGTGGCTTCGCTCCCCGGCGCTCGACAACCTCGAGGAGCTCGATTTCTGCGACTACTGGCAGCTTCGGCCTTTTCCGCCGGCGCCGCCACCCGCGTCTGCTTTCCGGTTCTCTGACACCCTCCGAGTCGCTACCTTCAGCAAGTGCAAGCTCATGGATAGCTCGGTTGAGGGGCTTCAGTTTCCCCACCTCAAGCAGCTCGCCCTTGAAGATGTCAGCATCTCGGAGGGCTCACTGCACACTATGATTTCAAGCTGCCCTGCCCTGGAATGTTTGCTGCTTAACCACAGCTTTGGGTTCAGCTGCGTCCGGATAAGCTCCAGCAGCCTTAGAAGCATCGGCCTGGGTGCCAGTCGTTGCGGCAACCAGATCCAGTTACGTGAATTCATCATCATCGATGCCCCATGTCTTGAAAGATTGCTCTTTCTTCGACAATCCGTAGCAGTCAATGTGTCTGTAATCGCGGCACCTAAACTCGAGACCTTGGGCTGTCTTACTGGTAAGCTTGTTGGAATTGATCCTTTCAGACTCATGTTTGGCACCACCACTATTCAGGTAGCTGTGGAATTCCTGTTTCTTTGCCACCAAAAATGTGCTATCTGCATTTGCGGATGGCCTGATATATGCTTTGTTTCATGCTTGATTTAGGGATCACAAGTCATTAACTTGACGGCGGCGGTGCGTAATGTGAAGATTCTAGCTGTGGCACCATGGCCTATAAATCTTGATATGGCTATTGACTTGTTGAAATGCTTTCCATGTCTGGAGAAGTTGTACATAAAGGTGACATTTTTTTCACGGTAGCTCATAATTTTCAGCTTTTCTTTTGATTGACATGCCGTTATTCCAATCTTTGTACCAGTGTGATTGACTGTGTTCTGTCTGTTTTGCTCTTTAGAGTTTTATTTCAGGTGAAATGAATCGGTGGCATCGCAAACACAGGCAATTCATCAAGTGCTTTGACATCCGCCTCAAGACAATAGTGCTAGAGTTGTATCGAGGCATCAGATCACAAGTCAACTTCGCGTCGTTCTTTCTACTGAATGCGAGCAAGTTGGAGTTGATGACGCTCACGGTTGAGAACAGAGCTGACAATGACGCATTTTTTGCAGAACAGTATAGGGTGCTTCAGATGGAGAAAAGGGCTTCGAGGAGTGCTCGGTTGCATTTTAGAACAGAAAGATGTAACCGTGCTGTACATGTCATCCATGTTCGTGATTTAGCTATAGCCAATCCCTTCGAATGTAGATGTTGGCATTGAATTTGGCGTTTGGCCAATAAAAATATAGTCTGCAGTGGGCTTTTTATTTGAATGTCTAAAGTGCAGAAGCCACAGCAGATTGTGAAATTTTCAGCAGTAATTATATATTACACAGTAAATGGTGTTTAAGTTAATGGTCACATTTGTTCGTGTTTGAAATCATGTAATGTTTTTTATGCTGAAATTCGTTGAAAGTGTTTACCAGCTAAGATTCCTAAACTTACATTTCTCTTAGGGATTAAGATATTATAATGCAAGAAACTATATAAAGTTTTTCCCTGGATGGTATTGTACATTTTTTTTTAATCATCATATAGCTATCCTGATCTGAGGAAGCAGTGTCAGTCTCATTACTATTAATATTCTTAAGCTACTGAGAAAAATAAAGGCAATGTTCAGTTCTCTGGTGTACTGCTGAAAAGAGCCTTGCAGGACTATTTT
Organism: Panicum miliaceum; assembly: GCA_032594955.1. Classification (NCBI taxonomy): domain Eukaryota; kingdom Viridiplantae; phylum Streptophyta; class Magnoliopsida; order Poales; family Poaceae; genus Panicum; species Panicum miliaceum. Next base: position 36,280,151 of record CM064066.1, read on the forward strand.
GTTGCTTGATCGGTGAATCATAGGTCTTACCTCCAGTCACTTTGCTTCATCTCAGATCTGAAGATGTATCCTTGGACCTGCAAAAAGTAAGCATTATCCAAATCCAAAAATGTTGCTAGCGCCTCTTCTTGAATAGCAGTTTCAGCATGAAATTTTTTGACTGAATCTGATGATACTAAGGGGATTGATCTGTGGAGTTGGAGCCTTCATTTGGTTTTTGGAAGCTGCACGTAAATGACGTAAAATTGTAGTGGTCTGCATCATTTGTTGTCACTGGAGGGTAAACATTGTCTGTTTCTGTTAACATGTCAGTAATCACTTCCAGGTGGAAAGCCTCATACTGTGCGTTTTGCGATTACTGTTTTGAGGTGTTTTAGTCTGACGAACACAAATCTCAATTAGGTCCATGTCACAATCAAACTGAGCGCTACATTATGCTAGAGTTTACATGGCCTAGCGGACATATCCGGCCTGTCGTGTCGTACCAGCCCACGGGCTAATGGAGCGGCCTACCACGGCACGGGGCATGGGCCGTGAAGGCCCACGGGCCACCGGCCTTTTGCCCAACTATAGGCTCAGCTGCCACCCGCGCGGTCCTCCGCGCGCTCCCGCCTCGCCTGCTAGTCCTCGGTCCTCAAACGAAACCGGCTCCGCGACTCCTGATCAGCTCCTCTTCCTCTGGCATCCCGATCGCCGCCGCGTCCTACCGCCGTCACCGACCGCGCATCCATTGTCGTGGATGGGGACGATCGTGAAGCCGACATTGTGGACCAGGCGTGCGTGTGGAGCCGCCTTCGTCGACCATGAGGCCCGCGCCGCCGCCGCCGCTGTCGTCGACCAGGAAGAAGCCGCCGTCTCTGCCCGCGATCTTTCTCACGTCCTCGGCTCGCTCAGGTTTCATCTCCTTTCCCCGGCTCCCATGTTCCCCATCTCGCTCTCGTCCCCGTCCGGTGTCCCTCTCTTACTGAACCCTACATCTGGGGCTCTGGGCGGGCGGCGGGGTGGCTCTGGTGCACGGCGCTGTTAGGTCCAAGGACAGGCGCCGTGCTCAGCGGCGGCAGGGTCATCCTTTTGTGAATCTGTTTAATTGTATTTTTCACTTCCCTCACTGTTTTTTTCCACATATCCTTTGAGCAGCTCGGGGGATTGCTAGGATGATTCTTGGGGTGGCTCAGATAAGATGCTAGGAGGATTCAGTATGTTATTGCACAGTTTCTTAGCGTATCAACATTTTCCTGAGAATATGATTCATCCTGCTATAGGAACCTAAGCTTAGTGGGGATTTAACTTCCCAGCATGAATTAGCTATGCAACCGATTTATGAGGAACAGTTTAAATTTTGCCTAACAATTTATCCAACAATTTTTTTTTTGTCTTCAGGTAAACCAGACCTGGGTGACGCATGGCTTGTTCTAAGCCAAACGCTCGCAACTTATTTACCTGGCTTTGGTATTGAAATTTCTGAATCTATAATGCGTGATTTACTAATGAAAATCATAGTTAAACCCCCATGGAGAGATGCAATTGCTAGCGCTCAGCACCAAATGATTTGGTTGTTCATTGGTTTTTGAGAAGCAGTTCTTTTTTAACACTGTTCTTTTGATTTACATGCATGCAGATCTAACTGAATGTCTTTTTTATTCGGAATCTATCCTTGTCAGGTTCCCCATTACAAACTGAATGTCTTTTTTACTCAGAATCAACCCTTACTAGGTTCTCAATTACAAACTGAATGTCTTTTTTATTCAGAATGTATCCTTGTTTGGTTCCCCATTACACGATCTGTTTCACCGTTCTTTTCATTCAGATGTATGCGGATCAAATTATTTGGTTGCTTGATTTCATTACAGTGCCTGATTACGCACTGGGTCTCATATGCAATCCTTCTCACCAATCTTGATTCCTTGGTGTTATGCTTTACGTAAATATTCTCTGAATTCTGAACCTTTTGTGTATGGTCAGTATGACTTTATTTGATGAATAAAAAAAATTCTTATATTTGGAGGGCAGTACAGCTTACCATCAGTGTTTGCCTTTGAACTTTTAGCTATTACTGGCATCTGACCAATCTGCCTTATCTGTGCAGCCTAACCAGTATTTGGACAACCGACATGATAGGTTCATGAGAAAGCTGAGAATGTGAACGTGGATGAGGGAGTGAGATTCTCTGCTTGATCGGTCAGTCATGGTGAAGATAATGAAGAGGAAGAGCATGGGGATAAGAAATTTTCCAATAAGTTAGTAGGTACATTTTATAGCTCTGTGATTACTTTCTTGTAGCAGTTTCTTCATGTGCTTCTAACAGAGCAGTCAATTGAAGCAAAATCATTTTTCCTAAATATTTCTCTGCTAACAGCATTTGTTGTTTTCTCTTTTTGCCTCCCCATAGACTTGTGTTTGTCTCTGCCCTTGTTGGTATGGGCACTCAGCTGACAGCTCTTACACTGCTTGTGATTGTGTTGGCCATTATTGGCGTGTTATAGATTGGGCAGTTTAACTAATCTTCAAATATTAGTCGTTCTTTTAGAGCTTAACTGGTCACTCTGAATTTCTTGCATTTATGACATGCTGAATAGACAAGTTTTCTGTCTCCCTTCGGTTTAAAATTGTTCTTACAAATTGGTTGTGAAGGAGAATGTCATTGCTACTTTGGGTCCGGCTAGCAGTGTGGTCTTAAATGTTAGTGTCTTGTTCCTTTTTCTAGCTATGGAGTGTTCTGTTTCTTCAATTTGGTTCCTGCAGCTATGAGACACCAAATGCTGTCATAGAGTTGTGCAGACGTTTTCTCCTGCCGATGTAATGGCCTTTTCCTGAGGTGGCTTTGCAAGGGTGCCGCTGCTTTGTGTCGTACATGGCTGCATCTGCCATCTGTTCAAGTAACGATTGGAGATGTAGCTCATGGAACAGTGAAGGTATGGCTTCCACATCCTTGACGTCCGTGGTGAGCTCTTCCTCCCAATTCTCTATCTCAAATATTCTGCCTCTTCCGGTATCTATTACCCACTTTGGATGTGTGTGTGTTGAGATCTTGGATATTTGTGATCGAGTATGTGCAGCAGTGGTAGTTGCGAGAGGCTAAGTAAGTAAGAAGTAGAAGAATGCAGGATTCCTCCGCAAGCATTAGAGTTCCATGCCAAGAACCTTTGCTGTGACATGGCCACTGCGCACATGTTTGTCGAAATGCCTAAGAGAAGAGCACAGGAAGAAGCCTGTGACGGCGAGAGCCTGCTCTCTGCTTAGATGGACCAGCCAATAACTTAAGGTGGTGTTTGGTTCTGTCAAAGGAGTGGCAACGGTAATGGAATCGATTGCCAGCGCTACCTGATGCAGTGTAATCAATACCGTCATTTGTTTCGTTACGAGGCGGAGAGAACAGCGCGCGTCGAGATCGGGTTTCGCTAGGAGGTGGGCGGTATCAATGCTGCACACGCCTGTATCAGATCCCTCCTTTACCCATTCCGCCCTAACCCAACCAAACAAGATGAAACGTGATCTGGTAGCAGCGTGAACGATCACGGGGGCAAAAACGTCGAACCAAACACCACCTAAATGTATTTTCCTCGTGTGGGAGGTGTCAAGGCGTGTAAACTTAAAGAATGTTAAATGTAAATTGTTTGAATTTTAGCTTGACATGAAATATGATATTTCACATTTTGTAAACTTCAAGAAATATACATGTTTTTCTGGTTGTTTTATTTATATTATCAAATATTGCCGTAGCGTTAGCTCAACATTATACTAGTTGCAAGTAAATAGAGCAGAGAGCTGACCCTTACTTTCCATTAGAGTCTCAACTAAAAAAACATGGTGGTATCAGCTCTTAAGTAAGCAGGTAAGAGTAGGTAATCATATTCCTTACTAAAGGATACGTTATCTGGGAAACTGAGATACAAACTTATCTCTTATCAGCAAGCTAAACAAATGACACACATTTATCATACTTATGTTACAGGATCAGCCACACCACGGTAAAAAGCAACAGGATAATCTGTAAGACTGTACCTGTAATTAGAAGAACTCAGTTCACATATATAATTATGCCGTAGAATAATAACTAATCATGATTTGTTAATAGCAAGACTTTTCTGAGAACTTATGAAGGCATATTGGATTGATTACAACAGAAAAATCTAGTAGTGTTGCTGCTCTTAAGACATCTGAATAAACAAAATTATAGTACAAGCAATCTAGCTTCTTTTATTGTGCATAGTTCTGTGCTTCATTGTTTATAGAAAAGAAATATACATAAAACAAACAGTGAGCATTCTTTTTAAAAAAGTAGTTCATGGTTCCAGGATAACAAAATATTTGAAACACCATATGCACCAGAAGTAACTGTTTGCACAAAACACAACATGAGATAGGCAATAAAATGTTGGAAAGGGCAAAAGCCATGTCAACATCTACACTCAAAGGGATCGGTTATAGCTAAGTCACGAACATGGTTGACATGTGCATCACGGCGACATCTGACTGTTGTAAAATGTAACTGAGCAGTCCTCGAAGCCCTTTTCTCCATCTGAAGCACCCCATACAGTTCTGCGAAAAACGCCTCATTGGCAACTCTGTTGTCAACCTCAAGCGTCATCACCTCTAACTTTCAGTAGGAAGAACGAGGCGAAGTTGACTTGTGATCTGGTGCCTCGATACTTCTGCAGCACTATTGTCTTTAGGTGGATGTCAAAGCACTTAATGAATTGCCTCTGTTTGCGGCGCCACCGATTCATATCCCCTGAAATACAACACTATAGAACAAAATAGAAAAAAAACCATCAACCATACTGGAACAAGGATTGGAATAACTGCATGTCAATCAAAAGAAAAGCTGAACATTACAGGCTGTAGTGGAGAACTGTCACCTTTATGTACAACTTCTCCAGACATGGAAAGCATTTCATCAAGTCAATAACCATATCAAGATCTATATGCGATGATTTCACAGCTAGAATCTTAACATTGCGCACCACCGTCGTCATATTAATGACTTGCAATTCCTAAATCAAGCATTAAACAAAATATAAAGCCATCAGCAAATGCAGATGGTCTATACCAGAAAATGCAACTTAGCAGCCATTGATGGCAAAGAAACAAGGATTCCGGTGCTACCTGGATAGTGGTCGTGCCAAACACAATTCTGAAAGGATCAAACCCATCAATCCCATCAGTGGGACAGCCTAAGGTCTCGAGTTTAGGTGCTGCGATCACAGATATATTGATCGACATGTATGGTTGAAGAAAAAGCAACCTTTCAAGACATGGGGCATCAACAATGATGAATTCCCGTAAATAGGGTTAGTAACCATAACGATTAGTATCCACACCGATGCTCCTAAGGCTGCTGGAGCTTATCTGGATGCAGCTAAACCCAAAGCTGTGGTTAAGCAGCAGACATTCCAGGACAGGGCAGTTGGAAATCATGGTGTGCAGTGATTCCTCCGAGATACTAACATATTCAAGGGCGAGCTGCTTGAGGTGGGGAAAGTGAATGCCTTTCACCAAGCTATTTGGGAGCTGGCATTTGCCGAAGGTAGCAACACAGAGGGTGCTAGAGAACCGGAAAGCAGATGCTGGTGGGGGTGTCGGCGCAAACTGTTGAAGATACCCATATATTCCATCATCCCAGAAATCAAGCTCCTAGAGGTTGTCGAGCGCTGGAGAGCGAAGCCAGGTGTCAACAGTGGTGGCTCGTTTGAAGAGGTGGTGCGCTGGGATGCAGAAGCGGCGCCCGGGGCCCGGGTGGGTAGAGAGGATGAGCGAGACCATGCTAGCAAGGGCCTTGTCATCTACGGCAAGGACCTTCTCATCGGTTCTAAGGCCCTTGTGAGTGAGTTCGGTGCCATCAAGGACAAGAGGGGCAGCATGCCAAGTGTGCCGCCACCGGGAGGCCAGGATTTGGGTAAGAGGGAAATTATGTCGCCAAGGATTGCATCTGGGAGGCTGCTAATGTGATCAACACCTTCTTCTTCGCCCCTAGCATCAGGTGGTGGCATGTCTTGCCTATGAGTTATATATCGGAGCCGGGTTACCTCCAAGGCATCTGTCACATGTAGCGAGGACTCTCCTACCATGAGCTCCTCTGACTTCCTCCTCTTAGTACTAGGACCTGATGGCTCCATCTCCATGCTCGACGCCAGTGACTTGTGGGGGATTCTGCACCATAGTGCTCAGATTTTGCAAAGGAAAACAAGGAAAAAGAGAATGAAAATAGGAAGCAAGCAAAACCAGAGTCTGCTCCCACGAGCTTCTTCGAGAGCCACCAACTCATCTAGTGAGCTCTCTCGCAATGGATCTAAGTTAGGGTTCGGCGGTACCCTACTTAGTGGGATGAACGCGGGGTGGTAATAGGCAGAGGATAGTGATACCCAGGTGGTGATAGTGTTGCCGGTCAGGCGGTGGAGGATAACTGGTGGGTGGGGGTTGGTTGTGGTGCAAAGGAGTTGATGAGGTTAGTGTTGCGGCGGTTTATGGTGGTGATCGGCATCGGGTTCAGGCGGGAGGCAGGAGAGCTTAGGCCGAATTGGAAGAAGAAGGCACTGGCGAGATCTTGAGAGGGGGAGGGGGGGATGTTGAAGGGTGCCGCTGGCAGGGGGGGGGGAGTGGATCTGGAGACGGGCCACGCCGCCACTGAAGATGTCTCTTGTGAGGCAGAGGGAGGGGGAAGGCTACAGAGGCATGATTGTATTGGGTGGGGAAGAGAAAGGAATTGAAGTGGGAGAATCTGGAGGCGGGCCACGCCACCGCGGAGATGTCTCTCGTGAGGTGGAGGGAGGGGGAAGGCTATAGGGGCACGATTGTATTGGGTGGGGAAGAGAAAGGAATTGCGGTGGGAGAATATAAGGTAAGTATTGGAAGGGTGTATAGCATCATGTGGGCCTCTCCACATGCCTTGATCTTTGGGTGATGAATGTGCACTACGCATAGAAGGGAAGATGTGAGGTTGTGCTTTATTTTTATGGCCCAATAGAATGCCCAGTGTCTTGTGAACGGACCATATCGACTGTGGTCCTCGCTTGATAGCAGCAATGACACATAGTTGAGATACATTACCCACTTCGGTTTTCTTATGTCTTGCAAGAACTTCTCCATATTTATCCCTCTAGTTAAAAAGAAGTGTTGGTTTGAGTTGCATGTACGAAAAAACTTTGGTCATCCATATCTCTTCGAACACTCTAATATAATATGACTTGTTGAAAATGGTAATGTCCAGAATTTTCTTCAAAAGTGATTTCAAAATATTACAATTTTTATATTTTACATGCATGTTATAATAGCAGATAGTGATCAAAATAGTTTCCTGTTTAACCCATCTCTGTCTAAAACAACAATTAATTATTTCTATACAAAGAGGGTATGTATTTATGTGACACTTGCAACAAACAATGCTATGAAACATATGGTTTCAGACTTTTAGTTGCAAATTTTAGAAAGTGACTATATGAAATTGGTGAACTGAGCATACCTCAACTAGTAAGAATCCTTGTGGTTGAACCAACTCGCTCGGGTTCGAGTTCTTGACTCGGCACAAGTGCTCGTATTTTTCTGAATTTATTCCAAGATTTAATCGGTGCTATTCTTTCAGCGGTAGGCGATATGCCTGTCGATAGCGAGGTGCCCTTGGTGATTTCAGTCTCTCAGAAGATACTAATAGGAGTCAGGTTGTGTGCATGTACTCATAGCGAGGTGAGTGTACGTGCATATATATGAGCATCTGCATTTATATTGTGTTTTATAGAAAAAGTTATATGAAGTTGGAGGAGCTGTTGAACTAGTGGCCCTGGGCGATCACACAACTCACACGCCTCAGTGTACCGACTATACTCCTATATCGCTAGGGTGACAAATTCTTAATCTATAGCCTGAAGCTGTTTCTGTTCTCAAAGTGTTTGTTTTGGTCCATCACCAAAGTCAAAGTGGGCCAGCCCCATGTTTTTGCTGCTGCTGTCCTAATGGTACTATTGGTGCAGAAATGTGCGGGGCAGCTGCCACAAATTTCTACAGTAGCGGCATACTTATGGGTAAGGTGTGCTGATTCAAATTTTTTGAATATATTTGTCTCTTAAACTTGAAGTCTGTTTTTAAATCCGTTTGAACCAATTAATGCGCTAGATAGAATTAATGCAACAAAATAAGGTTATATTAGAACTAGCCGCGCCATTCGGAGTTGGACTAGTGTTTCCGTGGCCATGCATGTATGTATCATCTTTGTGTGAATGAGCGTCAACTCATCGGATGATGTTATCCTCTTTCTGAAATATGCAATGAAATGCACACATCATCAGTCGTTAGTCACGCAGTTTACGAGCAGGTTATCACACTACTACAGAAACCCTCTTTTAGTCTCGGTTGACGAATCCGGGGCTTAGTCCCGGTGTAAGGACTACGAATCCGGGATATAGCAAGGCACCGAGGGAAGCGCAGATGAACTTTTGCACTGGCCAATCGCCACAACCAGATGGACTTTCTATATATCCTTTGTTCGGGATACCATGCCCCAACTGTATCCTCCTGGTTCAACTTGAGAGAGCAAACTGATGAAACTTTGCTAGCGTGGAGATGTCACATGGCAGCGCGGCCTCGATGAGCAAGTCATGGAGAGAGGAGGCGGAGTAGTGTCGGGCGGGCAGGTGCAGACGGCACTGCTGCGGATGGTGCTCGTACAAGGGCTGCCATGTGACTGAAGCTAATTAACGGGCAGAATGTGCTTGCGGATTGGGACGGATTGAGACAGGGGCTCAATCCGAGAGGGACTTGCTTTTGCTTATCTAATCTACGAAGATGAACATTTATGAGGACTCTTGATCTATCTGGAATGACGTGGTAAAGCTAAGAACCCACGGTTGAGATCAAACCAAGCCATATATAGTTCATCCGATGGTATTAACTTTCAGGATGACGTGGAAGCGCATGGTTTGAGAATCAATGGAGCAGATTTCGTTCTATAGAGATAGTGATATGATTATATTTGATTTATTTTGTAAAAATAATATTTTTAAACATAGAATAGAGCATCATAACATTTTTTATTTGCGGAGAACATTTTCATCTATGCGCAAAAACAATTTATGTTTTTATCTAGAACGTCTTTCTCTTGTTTGGAACCTGGAACACTTACCTGGATCAATTTATTTTATTCTTGGAATAATTTTTATGTTCTAGTTTGTTCTTGTAGGAGATGTTTTGTTCTGATTTGTGCGGGGGCATGTTTGTTCTCCACGTTGAGCAATTTATTCATGTGTGAATACATTTTTATCCAACTTGTAGACTAATTTCTTTGCTTTGCGGATAAAATTGTTCGCCCACAAAAATGATTTTGTTCACGGTGTTGACACGTTGATACACCATGTAAAAAAATTATGCATCATGTTTAATATTTTGTTTTACAAAACATAATAATTTTTATATTATTTATTTGTAGTAGTCTAACTATTTTCATATTAAAAATATTATTGAAATATATCAGGCAAATATAATCGAGTGCGGTCTTATTTTAAAGATATTGGCATAAAAAATTGTAAAGCTGCGATCAAAATTTTATTTGAATGACTGGTCAAATATTTGTAGCTTTTTTAGTTTCATTTGCATGTTATCAATTTTGTATTTCTTTGTATGCTCATCTTTTGCGCCACTAAGAAACAACTTGACCACATACACGTAGAAACAGTTGAAGGAAGCTAAACTCTATGGGCTCAAAGTCAATAGACCAAACAGCCAAATCAACCCTGTGATAATGATTTTTTTAGGGGACAAATCAATTTGTGGTGAAAGAGAGATAACTACGTCTCTGCCTTAGGGCCGGGTTTAAGTAGTACTCGTCGTTTTGGCTTTTCTAGATTTGTAGTATATATACTATGAATCTAGAAAAACTAAAATGACCTACATTTTAGAATGAATGTTGTACATCACAGTTACACAAAAAGAGTAGTACAACACTACAATAAAAATGGCAACATATGGCACATAAGTCTGGCAACTTATAAAATTACTATGAAACTCCATGAACCACGCTGAAAGGATTTGACTCTTAGCCAATTAGACGAGTTACATTTGCTTAAAATGCAGTTACAATCTTCTAGTGCAGATTTTGGCATTTACATGGAAATGGGACTCCAACGTTTCATTCCCTGTTTTAATCATTGCAGTTTTCGAACCATCAAAATTGCAAGGTTATGTCAAAAACCATCCAAAACACTAGCAAACACATTCTGGTAATACAATACCTCACCTGGGATGAACAACTGCATCGAATGCAATATTTATTAGAAAAGCAAAGCAGGGTGGTGCTGGTTCGTTTTGCGTACCTTACACCTGACAACGGGCTCCCTCCATTGAAATTATGAAGCTTGTTTCATTTCGTTAGGACAAGTACAAACCATTACTGTATTAGTATGTTGTTTTTACGATACAAAGTTGATGTCATTAGATCATGAAAATATATTTTCTTTCATGTACACCTGACATAAGCATTTGATCAATAATTACTGATCGGAGACTTTCAGACGTTAACGGGGCACCGGCAGGAAAGACTTGGGTGCTACTATTGATAGCTGCTGCTGCAGTCCTATGTGAGGACTGTTGCACAATGCGACGGAACAGTATGCTGATAAGATCAATAATGAAGTTCTTAAATCAGGATGCCCTAGTTGCAATCCTTGTGATATTCTACATCGATAGATGGAGGAGTGCCGGAAAGCCGCCGCCGCCGCTCCATCTCGTGTGGTTGCCGTTCCAACGCACATGATCAAGCAGCTAGCCATGACAGCTGGCTTTGACAGAGACTAAACTGTGTCGCCTGGTCTGTTCAAATGCTTGAGTCAGGTGGTAAGCTATAGGTTGAGCCCATGTCAGATTTAACGGCTGTTGGCACATTGGAACGAATTTCATAGAACAGTATGCAGATAGGGAGCAATGAACTCTTGATGAGTGGTCTACTCTTCAGCCACCTAAGCTTATGAGATCAAGGCGTTAATTAATTGGAAATATTTGGGCGTGACTACAACAGTTTTTTTTTTGCGGGTAGTGACTATGCAACAGTATTTATGAAACATATAACATAACATGAATATGTGTTAATTTAATTTGGACTACTAGCTAGCTAACTGAACAGTAAACACTTAAATCTTACAACTAGTTACTCTATTCATCCCAAAATAAGATACTTCTAATTTTGTCCTAAGCTAAACTACCTTAAGTTTGATGAGGTATACTAGAGAATAGCAACATTTATGACACTGAACGGGTACTCCCTTCGCCCCAAAATAAATGTAATTCTAGGACTGAGCACGCAAACCAATACTAGGTGTAAAATTACAAAAATACCCCTTGTCTTTTGTGATAAGTGGATGAGGTGTTAGTTGTCTTTTGTGAGAATCTTCTAGAAATTGTCTTGTCTTTTTGTGATAGATAGGTTAAAGTTAGCAATTTTTATGGGACAAATTTTGAACTCTATAGTTGCAATTATTTTGGGACGGAGGGAGTACATAACAAAATATATTATATTTCATGATAAATCTAGTAATACTTATTTGGTATCATAAATACTGGTATATTTTTGTATAAATTTGATCAAACTTACGTTGATTCAACTTGGGATAAAACAAGAAGTGCACTTACTTTAGTATATAGGGAGTATGACGGAAAAAACACTAGATAGTAGGTTGGTAGTGAAACATTAATAGGCAGGGTTTTGAGATTATCAAGCACTTTTACCACACTCATCTAATTCAGTTTTCAAAGGTTAGAAATAATACCAGTTGACCTCATAGACAAATTTTCCTCATCGAAATAATATCTATTAACTGAACAGGCATAGAAATTCTGTTAAATTGGTTCAATTTTGACTTCATTGTTCGGTTTTTGGATGTTTTGCCCATCCTTAGTTACAATGGTGCATGTGTCACTAAAAGGGACTCTTGATCATTTGTTATTTCCTAAAAGTGATTCTATAGTTGCTACTATTCTAAAACTTGCATTGCATTCAAAAGAAGTGTTCTAAGTTGAGAGGAAGCACTGCCCTAAAACTGTGATAAAATTTGTGTGGTCTGGCTCCAGACTCCAGAGACTTGCCAGTCTGGCTGATAGTGAGTCTGTGTGGTCTTAGTACTAGGACAGAGCCTGCAAATTTGTGTGATAAAATTTAAATCCTGCAAAGATATGTTTATTGAGACATCATGGCGTAAAAGGACAAGAATAAGCTGGACGACGAGCTGTTATAAATGCCCATACCCGGGTACCGTATTCCCTTGCAGAGCGTAACATGGCCATGGATGCCTTCAGTGCCGTCGTCGTCATCACCACCCTTCTCCTCTCGCCATTGCTGGCACTAGTAGTGCAAATGTTACGACAGCAGATCGTCCATAATAACCCAACCCCGCCAGAGCTCACGCCTATCCCCCTCGTCGGCCACCTCCACCTCCTACTAAAGAAACCACTCCACCGCACCCTCGCCGACCTCGCCGCCCGCCATGGCGACGTCTTCAGCCTGCGCTTCCGCTCCAGCCGAGTCGCGGTCGTGTCCTTCGCCCCAGTCGCGCAGCTGTGCCTCGGCGCACTGGACGTCACGTTCGCCAACCGGCCGCGGCTGCCGTCCGGGAGGGTCCTCTCCTACGACTGGTCGACCATGGGCCACGCCAACTACGGGCCGTACTGGCACCACCTCCGCCGCATCACCACCACCGAGATCTCCTCCGCGGATCGAGTGCGGAACTTCGCCGACGTCCAGGTGCAGGAGGCGAGGGCCATGGCCCGCCGCATTTCTCGTGTCCCGCTCGGCCCCGGTGGCCGCACTCTGGTAGACCTCAAGCCGCGGCTATTTGAGATGATCATGAACATCATGCTGAACATGATTTGTACGAGGACGTGCCCTCCTAGGTAAGGACAATTGGTTGTTTCGCATGATGAGCAGTTAGTGGGATGGGGACGGTGTCCATCATCTGATGGTAGCTTTGGAACTAACCTACTTAATCATTTGGAGCAATAATATCTGCTGCGCGCTAAATGTGATACTGTTAAGTATTCCCTCTGTCCCATATTATAGATCGTTTTGGCTTTTATATGTATGTAACTTTTGCTATGCATGTAGATATACATATGAATGGAGTATACAATTATTGTGCAGCGACGAACAGGATGGGACCAGGATGGAGGTGAGCGAGGAGGCCCGATGGTTCATGGCGACGGCGGAAGAGACGATCGAGCTCACGTCGACGGTGTGGGACTTCCTGCCAGCACCAGCACGGTGGCTGGATGTTGGCAGGGTGGGCCGGCAGTTGCAGCACCTGCAAGCAAACAGGAAAAGGTTTTTGCAGAGGTTGGTAGAGGGGCACAAGGAGACGGAGAAGGGCGCGGAAGTAACACGGGAGGATGGTCGGGGTGCTGCTGGAGCTGCAGAAGGAGGACTCCGAGGCCTGCACGGATCAGCTCATCCACTCGTTGTGTATTGTGAGTTAGTACAATCCATCATTTCCATGTCGATCTTGGGCCTGATGATCTTTTCTGTCTCCATACCTTTGATGGGTATACTTTTTGATGTTTTACATGCATCTCATCATTTTCAAGAGCGCTCTCGAAGCTGGGACGCTTAGTTCAGCGTACACGATCGAGTGGGCGATGTCGCTCTTGCTGAACCACCCTGAGGTCATGAAGAAAGCTCGCGACGAACTCGATGCATGCGCGGGGAAACCGGAACGCCTGATCGAGGCGGCCGATCTCCCAAACGTGCCTTACCTTCGATGCATCATCCTGGAGACGCTCCGCCTGTACCCGGTGGTGCTACTTCTGGTTCCTCGTGAATCCTCTGCCGACTGCACGGTCGGCGGGTTCCATGTTCCCAAAGGAACCATGCTCCTTGTGAACACATTTGTGAGGATCCTGGGACATGGGATGAGCCAGAAACCTTCCTCCCGGAAAGGTAGTAGAAATGATCATCCTGAGAACTTGGCTATACTATTGTGGTACAAGCACAGACACTTTATTGTGAGCTTACTGTTTACATTTTTGGGGATAGGTTTGAGGATGGCAGGAGTGAAGGTAAGATGGCGATATCATTTGGCCTGGGGAGACGACGGTGCCCGGCAGAGAACCTGGGCATGCAGATGGTAGGCCTTGCTCTGGGAACTATGATCCAGTGCTTCGACTGGGAACGGGTGGGCGCCGAGCTTGTGGACGTTGCTGAGGGCTCTGGCCTAACCTTGCCAAAGAAGGTTCCTCTGGAGGCCTTCTGCCGACCTTGTGATTCCATGGTCGATCTTCTTTCGAGGATCTAGCAGCTGGTACTGCATGTCGTGTTGAACTGAGTTATGGTGGTTCTAGAATGAGTTCAAATTGCTGCTTTTCTGTATGTACGAATGCACAGCCTAGTATCAAGTAACTAATAATGCATTCAGTTTGTACACCTCATTCAGTAGTAGTATCAAGTAACTTTTGTTGTGATCAATGGGAGTATGCTTTTGCGTCCTGTTAGCTGCAGCGGAGTGTGACGCTGGGCGTGGGGCTAAGCCCACGGCGGCGTGCTAGGCAGTCGCGGCGCAAACGCGCCGGAGTCCGCGGAGCCCATGGGCCTGGCTGAAGCGTACAACGACTCCACATCAGGGCCTCAGCATTAAAGGCCAACATAAAGAAAATAAAAAAACATATATAAGGCATGCAGCGTACAAAATTCTTTTTCACGCACGGCAATGAAACGACAACTCCAAAAGGTATCATACTGCAGCTTGTGAAAAGTATCATACTGTAAGAAAAAGGTCTGAAATGATTGAAATCATTTTATAACCCATCAAATACAAAGTGAAATACATCCTACAACATTCACACTCAAACCAAAAGTAAATCCGTACAAAGTTTTTCAAGGGGCTGTGTTAGGAGTAATTCAATGCAATCCTAGCTCATCAATCCATTACAAAACTACAGTGCTAGACAAGCTCAAAATGAGAAATTGAGAATAATTGTGCACTTGGTAACCTTAGTTGCTACAATACATTCAAAAGATAGGATCTAATTGCTAGCCTGCTATTATACCTTCAAAGGTGAGGAATATTTAGATATCCCAAGTTTTAAGCGTGAAGGAATATTTAAAACACTACAGTCATGAGACGATTGTTTAGACGAAGTACCAAATGAGAGTGTGCAAAGGAAAACTCATAAAGTGTCACTGCCAAGGCTAATTATAACATCTACATTCAAAGGGATCGGTTATAGACAAATCACGGATATGATTGACGTGCATAAGAAAACGCTGACATCCATTTGCCGTAAAATGTACCCGAGCACCTCTTGAAGCCCTTTTCTCCATCTGAAGCATCCCATGTTGTTCTGCAACAAACTCCTCATTGTAATCTTCGCTTTCAAGCTCAAGTGTCATTAACTCTAACTCTCTCGCATTCAGTAGAAAGAATGAGGCAAAGTTGACTTGTGATCTGATGCCTCGATACTGCTCCAACACTATCGTCTTGAGACGGATATCAGAGCATTTAATGAAATCCCTATGTTTACGACGCCACCGATTCGTTGCTTTGCCTGAAATACAAGACTACAGAGCAAACAGATTAAAATGGGGAAACTCAAACCACATTTGTACAAGGATTGGCATAGCGACAAGCCAATGAAAAGAACAGGTCAACAACTCGAGAACTGTCAATGAAGAGAACTTTACCTTTATGTACAACTTCTCTAAACATGGAAAGCATTTCATCAAGCCAATAACCGTATCAAGTTTAATATAAAGCGACTTGAGAGCCAGAATCTTGACACTGCGCACCACCGTAGTCAAGCTCACAACAAGGAACCCCTAAATCAAGCATAAAAAGAACATACCATCAGGCCATATGCAGATGATATGAAATTTCTCTGTAACCAAAACATACATAGCAGCCCTTAGATGCGAAGAAACAAGAGTGCAGTGGCTACCTGAAGGACCGTGGTGCCAAACACGAGTCCGGAGGAATCGATCTCATCATTAAGACAGCCTAAGGTCTCCAGTTTCGGCGCCACAATTACAGGCACATTGACCGGCTCGTCTATTTTAATATGGAGGAACCTTTCAAGGCAAGGGGCATTGACAATGGTGACTTCCTTTAACCGGGGCTTGCCAATATGCATATCAACACCAACGGCGATGCTTCTGAGGCTATTTGAGCTTATCCGGAGACGGCGGCACCCATAGCAGTTGTCAAGCAGCAAGCATTCCAGGACGGGGCAGCTGGAACTGGAAATGATGGTGTGCAGGGAGCCCTTGGCCATGCTGACATCCTGAAGTGCGAGGTGCGTGAGCTGGGGGAAGTGAAGCGCTTCAACCTTGGCATCCAGGAGGTCGAGCTCGCTGAAGGTAGCCACACGGAGGGTGGCCGCGAAGCGGAAAGTAGACGCCGGCAGCTCTCGGCGCGACCAGCAAGATGGGCCTAAACAGAAGTCAAGCTCCTGGAGGCTGACGAGCGCCGGGGAGCGCAGCCAGGCGTCCACAGCGGCGGGGCGGTCGCGGACGATGTGCGACGGGATGCAGAAGCGGAGGCCGGGGCCGGGGTGGTCGGCGAGGATGCGGGAGACGGCCCCGGCGAGGGCCTCGTCGGCGTCGGGGAGCTCGCTGCTGTCGAGGTTGAGAGGGGCGGCGCGCCAGATGTGGCGCCACCGGGAGGCGAGGGTCTGGACGCGGGCGGCGTCCCTGGTGGAGAGGAGCGCGATGATTTCGCCGAGGATGGCGTCGGGGAGGCCGCTGATGTAGTCGACGCCTCCGCCGCCGCCGCCTTCATCGCTTGGTGGAGAGGAGGGAGATGGCGGCGTCGCAGGATGGGGATTCGGCACCTCCGTGGCTTCCGCCGCCACTGGCGAGGACTCTCCGGCCTCTAGCTCCCCCGAATCCGACCTCCTCCGCTTAGAACTGCGACCCGGCGGCTCCATCTCCGCTGCCGGCGCCCGGCGGCTTGTGGCCTTGTGGTAGGGTTGGAGTGGGCGGCGGCGGGTGGTGGCTGCGCCGCCGAACCCTGGCCTGGGTAGGAGGTTCTGTGTCAGAGTGGGTCGGGCTGCCTTTGTTTTATTCCCTGTTTTACGGCCCAACAGAA
Source organism: Panicum miliaceum (assembly GCA_032594955.1). Taxonomy (NCBI): domain Eukaryota; kingdom Viridiplantae; phylum Streptophyta; class Magnoliopsida; order Poales; family Poaceae; genus Panicum; species Panicum miliaceum. The sequence continues at coordinate 36,297,199 of CM064066.1, forward strand.
TGCCGGCCCAGATCAGCTCAAGTCCAATTAGCAGCAACCGCTGAGTACCCCAAAAAAGAAAGCAGCAACCGCTGAGTTGAACTGTTCGAGCATCCGTTTTTAAGACCCTTTAGTAATTTTTAGCCCCATATATTTATTTATTAGTATAAAGAAGTACTACTTTAGTACTACTACTACTCCAGAAATAAAAAAATAAGTTTATTTCGGGTTCCGTGTAATAAAAAAGTTTAGATTTTCGATCAACTGAACTTCCAGAGGTGGTTTCAAATTTCATACTTAAGTTTGACCCAAGATGAAAGGAACCAGAGTTGTAGCGGTCCTAGCGGATTGGATGAGTTACGTTTGCTAAAAACGCTCCTGCAGCATTTTACTGGCATACACATTCTGAGTTTCTGATACAGTAATACAGTGTCAATGAGACTGCCCCCCCCCCCCCCCCCCCAAAAAAAAAATGCCTCATCTGGTCCCACCAATTGTACAGAATGCATTATTCACTAACAGTACAGCAGGGTTCAGATTTTCTTTAAGCTGTTACACCTGAAAAAAGAATTTACAGCTGCCTTGAAATGATTTTGGTGCAATCGTAACTGTAATTTCCAAGGAGACGTATACATCTTCAGCAGACTGTTCCGAGGCTTCACCGGCGGAAAACGGAAGGGTTATGACCTTCTGCATCTGCAATCAAGAGATGGCTTGGTCTAGAATTTGCAACAGAATGTAACATTTTGCAAATAAATGGATAGAGTTAGGTGCAGTTGCATAACGGTGATATTAAACAAATTATCGACACTAGAACATAGAAAATAAACAAAATGACCAATCCATTGAGTCGGCAATTAAATTAAGAGAAAAACACATTACGCAATAAAATTGCAAAAAACTAGTTGCTACAGTTCAAACATGAAAATAAAAATATCTAGTGGGACCTAAATTTTAGAGGCTGACACGTACACTGTTTGAAATCAAAGACATGAACAAGTTCAAATGAAACAACACTCAACATAAGTGAGATTTCAACAATAGCTCACAGTACGGACCAAGACTTGGTAACAATATCACCAGCCACCTCGCTAACACTTTCAACAACTTCCACATAAAGAATTAATGCAATAGACAATGGTAAGTCAAACAATGGCTACCTCAGTCTGTCACAATTAGCGCAATCCAACAATACACGTACCTCATTTGGATGTGACAAGTTTCCAAGATAACACATACCTAGAAACAATGGAAGAACAGAAGAGATCACATCAACATCAACTTTCTAGTACAAAACGAGTGTACAAGATAAGTAATAACTACTCTACCGACGTGCACACACCAACCCTTCTTTCAACACATTCAAAGGGGCCAGTTAAGGTGTGATTGGTTACTTGGCTATTCCTAGCCGGGCTAGAAGTTATGCATGGCTAGCCCAAGCTAGGCTATTGGAAGTCTTTAGACCCGTGTTTAGTTGGTTGCATTGTCACTTGTTACTCTGGCTAGTTTGTGTTTGGTTGGGTGCACAATAGGCTGGCTTGCACTGTGTAATGCAGTTGGACCTAATTGGTTGCTTGTAAGGGGGTTGTTGTGAGCACTGTGGCCTTGTTTTGGGTATGCTTATGCCTTTGCCTATATTAGAGGTGGCGCTCCTCCTCTCACTGCTCACCTCTCGTCGCCTCTTCTGTTCCCCCGCCTCAAGCTCTCCTCCCCTCCTCGTCGCCCATGCCGGCGGCGTACCATGGCTAGTGGCGACTCTTGCTCCAAGAGCAGTGCGGCGAAGCGTAGCACGGCGCAACCCCTGCTCCCTTCAGGTCTGTGGAAGTGACCTCCCTGCAGCCTATTCCCATCCTCTTTTCGCAGTTCATCTACGAGGCGGGTTGGCCGTGCGAGCGTTGCCGCGAGTACCACGCTTGCAAGCGCAAGGCGCGCGCGACGGCCAAGAAGGGAAGCAGCACCTCACTGTTGACCTCCCTTAGTGGATCAAGCACTCCCCCCTCTCGGATGGATCCGAGGAGGAAGATGGCGAAGAGGAGGAGGAGGAGGATTCCGAGGACAACACCATCGACTCGTCACCATTAACACCGGTTTAAGACCTCTCACCACCTATTCTATACCCTAGTCTCGGATTAGTTGAGTTATGCCTACTGCTTGTGTTGATTAGGGTTTGGTAGTGGTCACTGTTGATGGTCTGAATTGTTATGGTTGTGATTGTTCCATTCAATTGTAACCTTCCCAAACTGAAATTGGTGTCTATTTCTTTGATTTGGGAAACAATGCAGCCGGTTTCAGTTAGCGAGATCCCTGAAGGCATGGAGGTTTCTGAATGGGGTGGAGTTGACGTGCCACACAGTTTAGGTGCCGCCATAGGAAGCGTCCTAGGCGTATGCTTTGCTGGGATGGTACCTACTACATATAAGACCTCTTGGAAGTACCTAATGATGGTTTCAACTGATCTAAGGAAAGGAACCTAGATGCACCTAAACCTTTGGTTATGACCAACAACATGAAGAAACATTGCAACTTGTTCTTCAATGTTGCAATGCATGATATCCTTAAGCAAACCTCTAGTTCTGAAAAGGTCACAAAGCTGGAAAACTGGAGCTCTTCTCATCCTGAGTGTGTTAATACAATGGGTGTCATTAGAATGGTAAATGAAGGCTAGGTTTTTCTGCCTTTGCTCATCCCTAGAGGATATTGGCCCATAAGTCACAGTTGGTCTAGCATATGCAAGGCGCCTAAACCTAACATACATCCAGGCACTAATAACACCAACCAAAGCAGCTCCCCTAATTATTAGCTCCCTGCGCCTGGCAAGAACCTCATCCAAATTGTCCATATCTAGAAAAATAGATCCTTCATCAGAAAGACAAACAATTTCATGCCACACAACATTCTCTACCAGATCTAGCTCACAAATCACAGGGAAATACAAATCCAACATATAATCAGTAAAGAAGCAAGCAAAACATCCTTAGATCTACACACTAATAGGAATACGAACAAGGATCTATCTAAGCAAAACAGAAAAACAAGCTACTTCGGCTACCACTCCTATGAGGATGTGCAACATGGCATACGAAACTCAACCCTAGGGCAAATTGAAGAAGGAGATTAGGGGAAACATAGGCGCTTTTCACCTTGACTTCGCGTCCCGAACAGCTGGCTCCGGCCTTCGCGCTCCCACGGACGGCGGGGCGATGGGCTGTACGAGAGCTCGGGCGGAGGAGAGGAGAAGTGGCGGCGCGCGAGAGCGGAGAGGGAGCTGTCGCCTGGCGGGCGAAATGGGAACAGTAGCGGTAACCCTAACACCCGCTCGGGGTTTTGTTCGCTGGCTAGGATGGGCTGCGGGTGGCCAAGTTGGGTCCACAAACGTGGCCACGCCGGGTGCTATGCAGGCTGCATAACCGGAGACGGAGCTGAAATCCATCTCCCGCAATGCAGGTCGTACCAGCCCATTTGCTCTAGCTAAGCCTGCATAAGGGGCCTATTCACCCATCCAAACAAATCGGGCCTGCACTATCCAAGCCTGGCTAGCCCCTTATGCACCTTACCAATCACAACCTTATAGACAATCATGAGCATGATTTACATGCATAAATCCATGGTGACACCTTTTAGATGTAAAATAAATCCGAGAATCTCTGGAAGCTCTTTTCTCCAGCTGAGGGAGCATGTGCTGATCTACAAGAAACCTACTCCCATTGTAGCATCCACCCTGAAATCTCATTGACTCCAGCATCTTTGCATTCAATACAAAGAACGTCGCGAAGTTAACTTGTGACTTTATGCCTTGATAATTATTCAACAATATTGTCTTGAGGCGGATGTCAAGGCATCTGATAAGATAATGGTGTTTACTGCACTATAAATTATTGTCTCCCCCATGGTGTGACTGAAAAGAAAAAAATCCAAATAAATAAAACCAAATTAAGAATCACACAATATTTAGTCGGATCCAAATAGCATCTACACACAATGAACTTGAAGTTTAGTATTTTCACCTTGATGTACAACTTCTCCAAGCATCGGAAGCATCTCAATAAGTCAATAATCACATATCCAGGCTAAGAGTAAAAATATCGATAGCTAAATTCTTCACAGAACACACCGGTGTTGTCCAATTAATGGCAAGCAATCCCCTTAGCAAGCATGGCTGCATGAACACATAATGTTAACCCATATTTTTAAGTTTTTCTGCACACACAAAAAAAATCTTAGTAACCACATGTAGGCAAGAAGTAGAAGATCAAGATCTACCTGAATAATGACAGAGTCCAAGGCAAGTCTGGAAGAGACATCAAGCTTACATAGGGAACCTAGGGTCTCCAGCTTGGGTGCTGCAATTACTGATACTTGCAGGCCCATCAGTGGTTGAAGATAGAGAAACCTTCAAGACAAGGGGCGTCTTGTATGATGAGTTCCACTATGCTGACAGTGCCATTACGCTCAACACTCAAACCAATGCTTGTAAGGCTAGCAGAATTTATCCGGACACAGCGGAAGACGAAGCTTTTGTTAATCATCACGCACTCGAGGACGGTGCAGCCAGCAATCAAGCTATGCATAGAATCCTCAGAAATGCTGACCATTTTAAGTGCTAGTTTCTTGAGCTGAGGGAACCGAATCATCTGGGTGGTGTCATCGGAGAGGTGACATTGGCTGAGAGTGGCGACACCGACTCACCGAGGCAGGACACGAAGCTAAAGGTAGACACCAGTGGCGGTGGCGGTTGGAAGATCACCGGCCTATATAATTCGACCCAGAAGTCTATCTCCTCGAGGTTGTCGAGGGCGGGGGACTGGAGCCATGCATCCATGGTTGCCGGGCGGTCCAGGAGTTGCTGCGCAGGGACGCAGAAGCGGCGGCTGGGGCCCCCGTGGGTGGAGAGGATGCGGGAGACAACGTCGGTGAGGGATTCTCCATCGCAGGGAAGGTCCTTGGCATTCGTGAGAATGTCAACGCCACCAATGTTAAGAGGGACGGAGCGCCAGAGATGGCACCACCGTACCGGGAGGTGAGGGTTTGGGTGCTGGCGGCATCTTTGGTGGGGAGGAGTGAGATGACCTTACCATGGATAGTGTCGCGGAGGCGGCTAATGTGGTTGACGCCATCTCCTCCTCCTCCTCCTCCGCTGGCCCCGGGGTATGGTTCTTGGCGGTGGGATTGGTTCCTTTCAGCTCCAGGAGGATTGGGATCCGGTGCGTTGGCCGGCGGCGGCGACAAGATGCCTGCTGTACAGTCCGGTTCTAGGATCTCGGGTGCCTCCAACCTCCTCTTCTTGCCACGGTGAGGCGCTGCCTGCTCCTCCATGGCCGGTGGCTCGTTTGGGGGAAGAGGATGGTTGGGTTAGCGTTGCCGCCATACTTGCCCAATAGTCAACATGAGGTCGGTATGTGGGCTCCAGCAGCATCCAGGTCTAGCCATGGCCCACGGCCCATGGTTAATGGCTTCACAACCAATTTCGAACGCAGCCTCCTCTGTGAAGAAAGAACACAAAAGGAAAGAAAAAAAAGGAATGCAACCCTAAGGAATGGGGAAACGATCTGAACTTTTTCATTTTGATACCTGAAGGGAGGTCCAACCTTCAATGTTTGGTTTGAGGGTTGAAGAAGGTTGGATTATGTAGGATTCATTTTTTAAGATGTTTGGTTTAAATGCTGGAGGAGATTATGTTAAGAAGGAATATACTCTCTAGATTCCTCCAAACAAGGGGACATGATGGATCGGTCGACTTTGACACTATCTTTCTGGTGACATTTATTGGAAATTGTCAATTTTCATCACGAATATGCAAATGGCACATCCATTCAATTTGACCACAGTTTCTATGATGAACCTCTCGCGACTATCATAGATTGAAAAACTCTTGAACGAGTGCTTAGCTCGGCGATAGAGTTGTGAGGTGGACAGCTTACCGTCCTAGGTTCGATCCCTAGATCGGATAGGAGTTCTCACTAGGGATTTCCCCTATAAATAATTCACCACTTGTGGTGCTACAAGGGGAATATGACTTGCCCATTGTCTATGGAACCATGAATGGTCCCGGTGATCTCTTTAGGGACGTGGTCTTCTAATCTGAGTGTAGGTGTAGGTCTCTTCGTATACAAGTGGTGTGAGTTGGGATTGCATGTGTAGGGTGTTGGTGTATGTTCGTGTACGGACAGATACGACAGTTGTACACAGATGAGAGATGTCAAAAAGAAGATTGAGAAAAAAACATAACGGATTAGATAATGTACTCAACCACAATAGTGATAAAGAAAAATACATCGCAGACTCGCAGTTGGCACGGGCCCACCCATCAATCTAAGGTACCATAGTCCACACTGGGGTACATATATTTGCGGTTTCACTTATCCTTTACTCAAGCCCACATGGCAGTGATTATGTGAACCTTCACCACTTATTTGAATTCAAATTTGCTTAAAATCATTAGAAATGCAGGGGTACAAGAGGTTTATTGGGCACTACAATTGCCACGCCTAGGGCTGTGTTCCTAGTGGCCCTAGGCCCATATCCGCCCCTTGCACGTGCAGGCAGCAGCAAGCACGAGCGGTGCTTGACGACCGAGCAGGGGCCCTCCCTTGTGTCCAGGTGATTGAGCTTGCGGCACAAAAGATCTCGAGGATGAGCCCTCCACTATCCGATGCGGGGCGAGGGTGCCATGGCTTGAGCGAACTCAAGCTCCGCCTCGAAATTGGGCTTAGGTTGACAGCGAGGTTCCACCGCTCGGGCTCTATCATCGTGTCAAGAACTGTTGCCTCATCAATCTCTTTCCCTCCTTGATTCAGCTGGTCACTCCATGGATTATGAAAATGAGTAGTCAAATGGGTTCGCAAGACACCAACGAAGCTTTGATTGCAGGCACGACATGGGGTGAGGCGAGGGCTGCGCCGGCCACGTCCCTCCATGAATTTCTCAACATGTGCACAGGTGATGGCACTCCGTAGGTGGTTAATTGTGTTCATACAGTCTTTTAGTTGACTTCAACACCCGTCACATTTGACACGCTAAAGAAGTGACAGTTTTGCTTTTAGCCATTCACCTTTTAGTTTGCCCTATATTAACACACCTTTTTTACTCGCCTTTTCAATTCCTGAACATTTATCCACTCCACAGACACTAGGGAGTGTGCCCTCGTGCCACAATACCCTAGTGCCACCGACGCACCCGACCTCCTCTTCCACCAATGCTACCTCCTCCTCCTCCATGACGCGTGGGGTTAGACCTCCATCTCCCAACGTGCAGGGGCTCAGCCTCCTTCTCCTCCTTGTTGAGATGGACAGCCGCCTCCTCTCCCCTGATTTGTGCCACTGGCCTGCCATTGACGCACCTGACCTCCTCTTCCACCATCTCGGCATTTCACGATATGGAGGCACATGGCATTAATCAGCAAGCCCGTGCGCCTGTTGCTTGCTTGTTCTCACCTTGAGGAAAGCTAGTATCTTTGTACATGATATGGGCCTTGAAAGTAGATGTGGAAGTACACGGCTCAGCATATGAACAAACCTTGATCGCCTATATATGCTATGGTGAGAGGCGACCACACACGGAGTCAGCATTCGTGGCGGCAAATCATGTGGTCGTGGTGGTGCTTCATAAGTCAGCGGCCCACATGGCGGCGATAAGGAGACAGCCAATTTGGTTTCAAAAGTTTGCGTGGAATTCCTTTCAAATGATGCCATGATCTTTTGGAAACGCTATCATGATATTTTGTGAAATTGCTTGGGGGATAATTTGTTTAGCAATGTATCTGTGATTTTTTTTTCCAATAGGTTTTCACGTTTTTTTGGAAAAAAGTTATGCTAGTGAAATTATTCTCATAAATTGTTTTAGCTCATAGAATTTAACCATGAAATTCTCTACTTTTTATTGACAAAATGGAATGTGCTGTTTTCTAGAGGTGGAAGGATCGACAAGTACGTAGAGCGTGCTTGTCACCTTCATTTTGTAGCATATTTGGTGTCTCGATTCTTCAAGTGCTTGTGTTTTGATCGAAATCAAACCAGAGATGAAGCATAACTTTTTGGAGAACACACTACTACAGAAACGGCATGTAGTGTGTAATGTTGGTTTTGGCATAAATACCATGTCAAATATTGTGCATAGCATTTTACGGTTTAGCAAACCTTCACTAGATTCCGCCTGTAGAAATACATTTGTACAAGTACGCATATATTTGCACAATCGGTGCTTCTAAACAGCTGACTGCACATTTCATTTGTAGAAGTCGGTTGCTCTGACGAATCGACGGTGGAAAGTAAACGCTGGCTTCTGTCTGAACATTCTGTCTGATGAACACTTGCTCGATGGCGAAGGCCACGTCGTCTGAGGAATCGAAGTAGGAGGAATGGAGGATCGTCGTCATTCCCGAGAGGGAGCAAGCTATGTTTGGGAGAGAGAAGTTTTGCGTATCGCATGTACTCTGGTCGCAGCTCTCTTCTCGAGCAGTATTAGCGCATGCTGCTGCTTGGTGGTTGCTGCGGAGAGCTACGACGACACCTGGATGGCCTCCATGAAATTAAGCAGCAGGAGAAGGATGATACGGAAACAACGGAGAATGGATTGGAACCCCATGGAGAAGAAAGCTGAAGCACCCATCAGCGGCGTGGAGGCCGTCCCAGACTCCATGGCCGAGAGCAAGCAAGGTAGATTAGAATGCCGTCGATCCCAAACCCAAACTCCATTTTTATTCAGAACTACATGGCTTTTTCAGTAGATTAGAATTCCACAATTTCATAGACATGGCTTTTTCAGAGGGTACGATGAATAGGGCGTGCTTCTGGAAATGGGCTTTTTTCTCGGCTGGAAACTAGGCCCACTAGGGCTTGTGTTAGGGCACTGTAGTACACTCTCTGAGCAGAGACAGGGCAGCACCTGACCTAATATATTGAGCGCGATTTGCGGCGGCGGTGACACTGAACCAGAGGCCGACCAGAGCCGCCACTCTCTCTTGCCTTCTGTCCTCCGGCACCAGCCGCCGGTCGGGCATGGCTCCCCGTCCCAAAAAGAGGAGCCGGGCGTCGGGGCCCTCAGGGGCACCCGACGGTCAGCTAGCGGCGGAGACAGGGGGCATCTCGGCGAAATTGCCGCTCCCGGCGATGGATGCGCCCGATCCCAAACCTGCTGGAGCCGGCGGGGAAGGATCCCGCAGGCAAGAACCGCTGGTTCAAGCTCGCGGAGGAGGGAGAGGAAACGCCGGCGTCAACCGCATCGGCGTCGGCGATCTACCCGACGCCGTCCTCCAGGACATCATCTCGCTCCTCCCCACCAAGGAAGCCGGCCGCACCCCGATCCTGTCCTCCCGGTGGCGCCACCTGTGGCGCACCGCGCCGCTCATCCTCGACTGCCTCCAGCTCCCCGTGGACCTCCCCGCGCTCTCCGGCGCCGTCTCCCGCATCCTCGCCGCTCACCGGGGCCCAGGTCGGTGCTTCTGCGTCGACACGCGCCTGTTCCATTCCAGCCCCGCAACCCTAGATGCGTGGCTCCAGTCGCCGGCCCTCGACGGCCTCCAGGAGCTCGACATGTGCGGCTTCCGGCGCCAGAACGAGCTCGCGGCGCTGCCGCCGCTGCCGCCGTCCACCTTCCGCTTCTCGCGCTGCCTCCGCGTCGCCGCGCTCAGCGAGTGCACCATCTCCGACGGCGCCGCCCGGGCATTCTATTTTTCCCAGATGAAGGAGCTCGAGCTCGAACGTGTGAGCATCTCGGAGGCTTCACTGCACCGCGCCATCGCCGGCTGCCCGATCCTGGAGTGCTTGCTGCTCGGCCACAGCGTTGGCTCGCGCCGTGTCCGCATCAAGTCGGCTACCCTCAGAAGCATTGGTGTTTGCTCTCCGTTATTGGATGGTGTTGGTGCATCGACAGGCATAGTAGAGATCATCATCCAGGACGCCCCTTCTCTGGAAAGGCTTGTATTTCCTGAAGTTCACCAGGGCTTGCGAGTGTCGGTGATTGCAGGTGCAGCACCAAAATTGGAGACCTTGGGCTGCATCTACGATGTTGATCCCTCCTCCAGGTTTGTGTTTGGCTCCATGGTTATTCAGGTACGCTGCCATTTCTCTGCTTCTTGCATTTCAATGTTCAGATTTTTTTTCTAACATTGACAGCATTGTTATATATAAATGGTTTATAATGTTGTTTTTCATGCTATGCATGGATATATGAAGGATTTGCGTGTCGTTAGCTCATCAAGGTCGGTGGTATCTAGTATCAAGGTCTTGGCAATCAACTTTTATCGTCTAAGCTTGGATTTGGTTATCGACTTACTGATGTGCTTCCCATGCTTGGAGAAGTTGTATATCCAGGTAACAAACAATACTCCACTGGCAGTTCATTGTGTTCAAAATATTGTGCCAGTCTTGATCACAATTGGTTTATTTGTTATTCCTTTTGTTCTTTTTCAGTCATACCGGTCTGCGGGTAATAATCTATGGCGCCGCAAACACCGCAATCTTATTCGATCCTTTGACATCCGTCTCAAGACAATAGTGTTTCTGAGGTATCGAGGCATAAAATCACAAGTAAGCTTTGCAACATTCTTTATATTGAATGCAAAACTGCTGGAGACGATGAGATTTGAGGGTGGACCCTACATGGAGGATGAAGACTTCATTGCACGCCAGCACGAGTTGCTTCAGGTGGAGAAAAGGGCTTCCATAGGTGCTAAGATTGATTTTGCGACTGATAAATGTGATCATTATCTTACGCACGTCAAGCATGTCCATGATCTGTCTATAACAGATCCCTTTGAATGTACATGCCCTGAAAGCCTCCATGTGCGTCCCAATTATTGAGTATCTTCAAACTTGATTAGGTCTCTCTATTCTCCTGTGGATTGTGTGTATGCAGTCCATTGAATAATCTTCATGTAAGCTATAGAGAGTACAGACTATTTAGGCGAGGTTTCAGGTTATATTGTTTCACAGTAGTGATGGACAACACTGTGTACCAGTTGTAATATCTCTTTGTGTGACTTATTTCATTTGATCCTGTGTTGAATGAACATTATTTTCTTTTTGAAAATTCAATATGACATTTTGGCAATAACTCTCTGTTTATTGATCTGTGATATATTTTGCATTCTACTTTATCTATCCAAGCAATTTATCATCTTGGTCATATCATTCTCTTCAACGTGCAGATTGTGATACTTTTGTATGTTGTGCTTTTCTTCCCATCCATCTTCGTGATTAAATTGCACCAAGCTACTCTCTGTTTATTCCAAATATAACCTTTTCGCTTCCTTTTTCCTTCTTGCCCTTACTTAAATACAGATTAATTCTCCAACCATGTGGGTTAATAATTAGGATAATTATTATTGACTGGCAATAGGGTCGCCCACTTTAACTCCTATATATGCAGAAGTCCAATCCGAAAAAGACATGAAAGTTGAAATTTTCAGATGCGGAATGATTATAAAACTTGAAGTCTGTGCTAATTAAGATTCCTTGAGTACAAATTTAGAAGTTCTTATACTTGCCCATGCTAGTTATCCTATATATGCACTAATTTAACTGGATGCAAAATTGTTAATCTCTTGCTTGTTATAGTGTTATATATATGTTCTCATAACACACTTGGTTTAATTTGGTGGTATTTTGTTTCTTGTGATCTAGTCCTATTCCTATGTAGGCCATTCTGAATTCTCAGAACTATTAGCAATAGTTATATATGAGTTATGAGTCCTCAAATTTTGGAAGTTATCTTATTTATATATTGCTGATATATATAGAGCTCTCCTACTGATTGCAGATGTGAAATTCAGGAAGATGTGAAGTATTATCACCTATAACAATTTTTTTATCTGTTTGATTATTGGCTGTTTTATTAAGATTGACTGTATCAATTTGTACATGTAAACTGCCTTCATCACTAGCTTTATTTGGTAGAAGGATGATTCATCTGTGCCAAGCACATATATTACGATCTAGAATATATATGGACGCAAAAGTTCAAAAGCATATGCAGTTAAACAGTTCAGGTCCCGCTTGGATCAAAGGATTTTCACAGGAAAAGTGGAGGAAATGAAAAAACAGAGGAAATGAAAGTGAGTAAACCGATTTGATAGAAACTAGTAAATCCACTCTCAGTGCTTGTTTCTCTTCCTTCACTGAAGCACGACGCAGATGCTCCATTTGCGCTGGATGAAGATGAGCTGAAGTGGTGATGTGTTCATTTGGCCGGATGGATAAGATTTGTGTTGGCCCTGTGCGGTTGTCATGAATTCGTGGGGGTCCCCATGTGCCAGGTTAACACTGAAAATAAATTCTTAACAGTAATCACATATATGTGTTGGTTAATCAATCACTAAGTACTACTGTACTACTGAATGTTTTTCAGCAACAAGTACAATGGTTCATGATTCCTATGTTACATTTTCCTTCATTCCAAACACCTGAACCTATTCCTTTCAATATGTGTTTTCCATTCCTCTATTTCATCACGATCTTCATACCCCATTCCTGCAATTTTCCCATTCCTCTATTTTGTATTCCGATCCTCTGACCAAACCAGGCCCTGAGTAAAAAAAATCACAATCTTTTGAATAAAACTCACTAAGTTGATGTTCTGTACCACTTTCTTAAAATTACTAAGGATTGATATCTTTGTTATTAAGGTAACCACAGTCTATGTCAATATACATATGTTTCTGAACAAAGTTACTTGCTGAGGTTTCATCACACCAGTAGTGCTATTGCAGTTGATGTTCTAAGATTACTTTGTTAGTTTTCATTCAATATGGCTCTTTTAATCTACGAAAGATTTAATTCTAAATCTGTCCTTCCTGTTATATATATGGTTGCTAAACTGAGAGAATAAGTATATATGATTTTAGTTGTTTGTTTCCATTCAAAACACTCTTTAAGCATTTGAACAAGTCTAGGTCCTATTAATTTTAGTATAAGTGATTCAACGTGTGTGAATTGCTAATCAAATTCTCATGCAAACTTAATTTTCTTTGTTTGGTTATAATGCCATTTTGGTCATATAATGTGCTGTCTTCCATGTGATGAAAATATGAAATATTGACCAATTACCAAGGCTGCATATTTCATGTTTTCCTAATGTTTGCAAATCAAAGTGCTATATTATATAGCGGCTTTCACGGGGGAAATCTGACCAAACTCTGTATTTTGCCAATTGAAGGAGGATGAGTCTGCTGCAGCTCAAGATAAGCCCTTCAGTGGAGCTCGATCAGTTTGATTTTCTTAGTGATAATTATCAGCTTGCAATGCTTCTCGGCACATGTACACCAAGTAAACTGATAATGTATTTGGTGTGGGATTAGAATAGGTCGCATCCGAGTGTTCCACTGGTTATTTTTTGAACAACTGTATGCATTGCATATAGGGAGCATACAGTTGTAAAAGCACTGAAATTTCGACCCTGCAAACTCATAGCAAAAATGTTGCAAGCATCTGCTATTATTGTTTTTGCAAGCTTTGTGGCCACATTTGTTGCAACATGAAATGTTATTGATGCTAGGGATTATGGAAGTCAAGTTTGTGCTACGCTCTCTATTATTTCTTGAAACAAACTCAAACAATGCTTGCAACAGTTTCTTGAAAATTTTGGTTGTTCAGTAATGCCACATGATATGCATGTTTTCTTGTGTGTACCCCTATGAACATATAATTAAGAATACATGTTCTTAGATGTAGCTAGAAGCTGGGTGATCATGTGCTTTCTGGAGATACTATTCCTATTCATATTCCATATGTTGTGAAGATTTAACAAGATCTATATTTTATTTAGTGCTTATAATAAGTTTTCTCATGCAGAATTTACAGATGCAAAATATTCTAAATTGTCCACTGGAGCCTCAAGTATGCTTCTTTCAATAAAGAAGTTTCTTTTTTCTGGTTTAGAGGTTTTATTGAAATTTTCCTGTACTTACCTGAAGTACATCATGAAGAGGGCTGCTTTTTTGTCAGAAACATGATAGATTCAGACATAATCAAATAGCATGATGTGCCACTATGTCCCTGACATCTTACATGGATCCTTCCAATTAGAGTTGGATTGGAAGATAGCAGCACAGTATAACAGTCAACGTTTTCACAAGGATGAGATGCTCTGCAGTAGTGCATAAAATCCTGCGCCGAACCTTTAGCGAGAAAAGCTACTGCAAAACCTGTGGCAGCCGAAGTCTATTGGCCAACCAAAAAGGGATGTCTTAAGATGTGGTGTGCTGAACTCGAGGTGGGGTGAGATGCGACCAGCAACCAAGCACGCCCTTAGTGCCATGTGTAATAGATCTGATTTTCGTATTTTTCTTGGAGTAGTCTGTACGCCAGTTTAAGCTTCTTGAAACTAATTTTCAGAATTTTGTATGCACGAAATTATTGCCAGTGCAAGTTCCTTAACATTCACTCATTGAGAAAATTACCCATCCTGTACTCAATTGTTTCCAAATTAGGAACTCGACAAATTTTTAATAGATCCAACTTGTAAGCTTTATTCATCATTTTTGTCAAATTTCTGCCACTATGCATCTCTGACAAGTTGCCAGAATTTAATAGAATTGTGTTGCACACCACCAATGCTTGAAGTTAAATATGGTTAAAACTCTTAATAAAAAGAAATGATGAAATGTCCAACACATCCCTTTGAAGTTCTGGTCTTAAATATTCATCTATTTGAATCTGATGACTCAAGGAACAGTCCGTACAAGTACTGAAATTATTATATTTCTGATGTAAAACAAATCTGAGAAAGTGCTGCTATTTGAATCGGTGAATGGGCTACCGTATGTAGTTGGGCTTGCTATGTTGGAGTGACTCATGATACTATTCTCCATAACAAATAATGTCAAGTATATGCTATAATGTCTATTACATGTCTAATGCATTTGAATTGTTTCAGACAAATGTAATTGGAAATGATGAAATTTAACTCAGCTCCTTTTTAGTCTTATTCTCCTAGCTGTGTGGTTATAGATATAGGATTTGTCAATTGTTGCAATCCTTAGCCACAGGGATACAATTATATTTACTTCAGCCTATACAGCTTTAGGTCAATATCCTCTCTATGCATTTTGCTATTGTCTTTGTTGCTAAGACATAGTTAACTTATTATGATGTATGCATAATTCAATTTCAAAAGTATTGCTCCTATGTCAGTTTCAGCATTTCTTATCCAGCACTCACTATCTAGGATTGATAGACGGTATGTATCCTTTCTTTAAGATAAAGGAAAAACTATCCCGGCCTCTACATCCACACATGGGTTCAGAGAGCCAATCATTACAGATCAATGTTACACTTGGTTAGACTATAAAAATAACAAATAATGGAAATGGTTCTAATAAACAAAGCAGAAAAGGAAGGAATAATAGAAAATATATGCTTTTTACTTTAGCAATTATTTTTCTAGTGCCATTCAGAGAATTATTTCATTCTCACTTTGTTCAGGAAGGACCCTTAACCTGCATGACAATGGCTTTTATGGCGTGAACAAATTCAATGACTGCTCCGTGGCCACTTTTTGTTGAATTCAGCTCACCTATTGGCATCTGTACGACTTTATTGGGCTCAAGTCTTGCACGTCGATATTATGGCGTGCATGAAGGTAACTAGTGATGTTCACGCTTTCCATTGCATGTCGAGCAGCTGCAGCATCAACTTGAAATCAGGCAGATTGTCGGTGTTTAACCTCCAAGCCCACCGAGGAATATCCTCGAGGTGGTAGATTGTAGGTGGGGTGTCGCCGAGATCAGGAACTCGAAGGTGCAAGGAACACAAGATTTAGATAGTTCGGGCCGCCGAGATCGTAATACCCTACGCTCTGTGTGGTGGTTTATATTGCCTTAGGTGTTGATGTGCATGAGGCACGAGTTGTCTCTAGTGTTATGGTTGTGTCAATCTATGTACCCTTGCCCTCCTTTATATACTCCAGGGGGCAGGGATCCTAGTCGGTTACAAGGTAGGAGTCCTAGTAGGATTACAGGGTAGAGTCCTAGTAGGATTACAGAGAAATTCTAGTAGGAGTCCGACTTCTTCCTTACTTGCGAGTAGCTTCCTTGCGGATACCTGGGGATCTATCCCTGACAAGCCCTCGAGCTTTTCGTAGCCGAGTAGTGCTGGCTTTCGAGTACTTTTGGAGGCATCTTCGAGTTCTTCTGAAACTTCATCTCGAAGGTGTCTTCCGAATACTTCCTTGGCTGCCTCGAGGTTGTGAGGTGCTCAAGCCACGAGTAGTCTTCAGTCTTCTTTTATACGAGGTGCGATGGAACTCGCACTCCATATGGAGTAGCCCCCGAGCCTTAGGTTGAATCGAAGAACGAGGCTTAGGGTCAAATTAGTCTTGAATCTTCTGTCCTTATCTTCCAAAAATTTGAAAAATAAGTCGTCATGACACGTGTCCCTCAGCCCCCGAGCCTTGAATCCAAATCCCAAGGTTCGGAAAAAAGGATCCAAAGAATCGTGGCACGGGTTGTGTGAAAAATTAAGAGTTTGAATGGATGGTTAAAGTAGGTAAATTGGTTGAGAAATTTGAAAACATCTTTTTTCGGAATAGCATCCCTGAAAAATGGCTAAGCAAATAACTTTCCTAAAGAAAACTTGAAATTACCGCTCAAAACAAATCTTATTTGGCGATCATTGCGAAGTGTAGTAGTAGCCGGGTACTGTTAGTACTCAGGTGGCCGAAGTATCGTGTCGATGGTCGAGCCGTTTCTCACACCCAGCTAGACGAGCTGCACGAGGTACGCCGAGGTATTTTTGGCGCCCACCCCCCGAGCCAGGGAGCCAGACGAGCCGCCAAAGGCACGACGAGTGCCCTGTCGCGCCCAGCCCCCGAGCAAGGGAGCTAGATGAGTCGCCGAAGGTACGCCAAGTGCCCTGTTGTGTCCCTACAAGGTAAACATAAAAATATGTTGTAACTGATATACATGATACCGAGTTGGGAGCGGATCCCGGCATTTTAAAATGCATGATAAAAAATTGCGTCTTGCTCTTGTGAGGCCGTGTAATTTTCCTGAGTAGTTAGCCTGTTATGTTTAAGCACCTGATCACTGGTAGCCGTAGCCCATAGTGCATGGAGCTGATCACGTGCATGCGTAGGAACATAGGCGTACAAAAGAGTCAAGGTTTCACGGATTAAGGTGTGTGCTACAACGAATGCGGAAAAAGATAGCCAGCATGCGACAAAGGGAATGCGCGTTGCGCATAAAGTAGTTGGAAAGAGCATGTGTTGTAGCGCGTATGTCCGTAGGGTGTAGCTGCTGTGAGTCCGACACAACTTAGTGTACCAAGCGCGTGGGCGACGCCCTACGAACTCAATGTACCAAGCGTGTGGGCTGTTAGTCAGCAAACCATAGTAGTACTCGATCATGGTGTAGCCCCCAGGGTAGCTCCCGTCAAGAGGCGTACCCAAAATAGTAGCCGATACTGTGAAGAACAAGTCGGAAAAGGTATAAGTGACTTAGCTTGATTCGTGGACGATTGTCGACAAGCCACAACGGTCGTCGATGGAGCCGCGACGATTTGTTGATGAAGCCGACTAGTCGGAGTCGATTCCGACTAGTTGTTGACGGTGTGAAGCCCACTCCCGACTAGTTTTCTTGTCAAGACAAGTAGTCGGAGTAGTCGTCGGCGGGTCTAGCATTCTCGCGGCGCGAGCTGGAGTCGAGCTGAGTAGTTGAGGTCGTCGCCATGGTGCGAGCTGAGTAAAACCGGGTAGTCGAGGTCGACGGCGGCACGTCGACGTCGTAGCGCGAGCTGGAGTCAAGCCGATCACAAGTAGGATCCAGGTTGGATCTAGACTCGTCCTTGTGGTTTCCGATTAGATCGGAAAGTCAAATTTTGCCAAGATCATCAACGAGGTCGTCGATGTCGCGGCAGGATGCTGGAGCAGATGCCATCGGCTCCCTAGTGTCGGCGAGGTGGCTGTTGAAGCCACCACGACCGTTGGCGATGCAGAACTAGGAGCCGAAGGTGAACGTCGTGCTCTCGTCGGGCATAGCGCTGGTGAAGTTGAATGATGCCATCGAGTTCTTCGGTGGATCTTCGATGAGCACCCCTACCTGACGCGCCAGCTGTCGGTGTCTAACCTCCAAGCCCACCGAGGGTTATCCTCGAGGTGGTAGATTGTAGGTGGGGTGTCGCCGAGACCAGGAACTCGAAGGAGCAAGGAACACAAGATTTAGATAGGATCGGGCCGCCGAGAGCGTAATACCCTCATGTTGTGGTTGTGTCGATTTATGTACCTCTGCCCTCCTTTATATCTCCAGAGGGCATGGGTCCTAATCGGTTACAAGTCAGGAGTCCTAGTAGGATTACAAGGTAGAGTTCCAGTAGGATTACAGAGAAATCCTAGTAGGAGTCCGACTTCTTTCTTACTTGCGAGTAGCTTCCTTGCGGGTACGTGGGGATCTATCCGTGACACAGATGAAGTGAATTATCACTGCTAGTGCTTTTTTGCAGTGAACTCATCGTCTTGTAGGCAGATAGTGTTGGGCAATTGTGTTCTATACTTTCCTTGATCAGTCCTATAGTATGTTCTAAATACATTTTGAGACCTTGTGAATCTATTATCATTTGGATACAGACATACAGTGTCATTAGATACCGTACATAAAAAAATTGGACACAGAGTAGTTTTGGTTTCATTAATTCAACATACTCTTGCAGTGTTTTTTTTTCAAAAGAGATTTGAGATGATGCCCTACGTTTAGCAACTTGAAGACTGAAGGAATGCAAAGAATTGCATATTCTATATCCACTTCTCTAAAGCACTGAAGCATGAGGTCAGATTATATTGTTCGGGAAGCTCAGGAGCCAACAAGTCTGCTTTTTACATGTCGATGGAAGATTGTATTTATTTACTTTTGTATTCATGGACACAATGTAATATTAAATTCTACACCATTTTGTATCCATTATCGTAAGAATAATTTTCAATATAAATGCCTTGTGTATTCTGTTTTTCTACATAATTTAGTGAATTAGAATAGTTCCTCATTACAAGAAGTTAACACTTTAAAACACTGCAAACATGCATGCAGCTTGACATTCTGATAGGGTGCGATTGGTTGGATGGATTTGGTTCAGCTAGGGCCGCCAGGTGCAATAGTCTGGTGTTTGGATGGTTGGGCGAGGGCGAGTACCTAAGCCTTGTTGAGCAGGTGCAAGATAGCCTCCCGATCCCAAGATAACGAGCGTGACCAGAATTCATCTGGTCACAGAAGCGTTAACCGTCCGCTCTAGCTAGTGTCCTGGGCCAACGTTACTTTTTTTTTTTGAGTAAGGGCCAACGTTACTTGGTGAGCCGATTCGTTCTTTGTCTTGTTGATTCTTTGGCTAACACGCGAAGTAGCTGAGTAGCTGTGCATGTTCATTCAGGACTTCACGAGAACTAGCTGTTTGTGTCTATCCCATGCTTGCGTGTCTATTCCATGCATGCGTGCTCATTCTTATTCCAGGCTGGCTGTGCACGTTCAATTTGTTCATTTTTTACAACTTCAAACTACAAACAAAGAATTAAAAAACTTTTGTAATATCTTCTGTGACCATACTTGACAGACTGCTACTTCAAATAATGAACATTCATGATTATGGAAGGAAATTGAAAAAATGTTCCAATCTCGAAGCATTTGACCAAACTCTTTTTTAGTATACGTGAACCATTCAAATATAGATTCTACCAAACATGGAAAGTTTAGATGTAGTGCAAATATTCAAGACCAAAACTTTGACTAGTTTCTTGTAATTTGTTGAAAATGATCATGTACATGTAATCCATTGAACTACCAGTCACCAATATTCTATTAAAAAAGATAGAATCAATATTTCACCAATCCAATTGGAAAATGGAAAATAGATAGTAGTAGGAAACATAGTGTAAAAAGATGTTGAGCATGCTCACATATTCAGTGCGAAATTTCGAAAATATGCCAAGAAATTAGAATTCTCAAACTCAACCCTTCTTGCAAAATTGCAATTTGAAAGTACAATTGTTCCTTCTTGCAAATAATCCTTGAGCTAAGATTAAATAGCAACTAAATTCACTCAACGGCTAACTATCAAAACCTTCTCTAGTTCTCTTTTGATTTGAAAGTAAGAGAAAGCTCAGGCAACTGCTTAACGAGGAGATTTTCACATCATGTAGCAGTTTCTTCTCGATCTTATGTACTCAAAAACTTCATCTTCGTTAACATGATAAGCAAGCACACACCAATATTCTGTAAAAACATAGAATTAGAATAGTCAATATTCAATAATCTTATATTGATGGAACAAATGCAGAAATCAGTAAGACCAAAAACCTATATGCTGCAGAACAAAAAATTTGATTACTTGGAACCAATGTTCCCAACTGTTGGAACAATTGTACTTAACATAAGGAACAAAAGGTTACATCATGGGAAACAAAAGTTATATTACAGCAAACAAATTATTTAATCACTTGGAACAATTGTTTTCTATATTTCCAACAAATATAGAAATCATCTGGAACAAATAATTTTATGACGTGGAACAAAAGATTTGATAACTTGGAACAAATGTTGACAACTAATGGAACAATTCTTCTGAACTGAGAAACAATTGTATATAATCACAGTGAAGAAAAAGTTATATGACAAGGAGCAAATATTTTCTATTAATGGAACAAATGTAGGGATCATGTGGAACAAAAACATATACTGCGTAGAACAAAAAAAATTGATCACTTGGAACAAATATTACCAATGGAATTGCAATTTGCATAAGAAGAATAAACTGCAATTTGCATAAAAGAACAATATGTATAAGAATACTAATACTACACTTAAGAGTACGATGCAGATTCAGCAAAAATTAAACATGGTATCTACTGATTAACACTATATTATCTATCTGTAAAATGCAAAAAAACTGAACAACATTCTCATTAACTAAAATGAGAAAAATATGCATGTAGACTGAGCAAATTAAGGTACATGGGTAGCATGGGGAAGTAACCAAACTAAATAACGAGGGAGGTCAAAATGTGTTTAAACAAAATGAAAAAATACTCTCGATAGAAGAGTCCAGAAATCAACTAGGACAAACTTCAACGTGGATCATGAACTCCATCCAACATTTAATTTCTTATAAAAACTTATTGGGTATTGTAACAGATGTAAATTTCACAATATTCAGAAGAATTATTGTGTGCTGCAAGCACTAGGGGGCAAAAGGAATAAACCGGCCACATAACATTGCAACCAACGGTGAATTATTGGGTACTGCATGAGATCCAATGCATGAGAAATAGATCGTGTCGACAAATTAACCAAGCTAAACAAACTATACGTGCACACTTTCATGATTCTGTACGGCCATTGGGTAAACAAATCTATCAAGCAACCACGAATCAAATGGAAATACTGGAATAAACTATCATATCCGTGGATTGCATCTGCTCATGATATTTCAAAAGTCGCATCACAACCAGTAAAACGAAAAGTAGATTGGGAAACAAATCATACCAATCAATTTGATAGTTTAATCCACCAAGAACCCATCCAGATATCGAACAGAATAGAATAAAATGATCATGCCTACAGATTACGTCTGCACATCAACATTTCCAAAATTGAATCATATACAACCGGAAAAGGAGAAATAGATTGAAAAAACCAACAAATAATAGAACAAAAGGAGAAATAGATTGGAGAAATAGACAAAAAATCGATTAGGGAACGAATCATACCACTGATTGAATAACCTAATCTATTCTATGAAGAATCTATCCACGGATTCGCAGAATCGCCCCAAACACCTCCAGCGCGGAACCCTAACCACAATTGGAACAAATTGGGGATACGGTAAAAGCAGTTCAGTGGGGGATATGGAGATGAACCAAAAATTAAAGAGAGATCAAGTAAATTGTGCTTCACTTGTAGGCCGGAGAAGAAAAGGGGGAAGCACCGTACAGCGAAGGGGAGCAAACGGCGCTGCCGTCCGGCGGCGTCGAGACTCGAGAGAAGTCGCACGAGGCCGCGCAAGGGGAAGAATGAATTAGCAAAGCTGGGCCATTGAAAAAGAAAAAAATAGCGAGCGGGCCGCGCAGGACGGACGCTTCTGTGACGCAGCAGATCGCAGTAGCGCGCGCGACCTGTGGCATTTGTGGGCCACGAGCAGGCAATTAAAGAGCAGTTCGAAGCCACGATCCTGCGTGCCAATCAATCAGCAGCCTTGCTCTGCTCCCGCGAGCTAGCTAGGCCATGTTGACCTAACCAATCACCCCCAAGCGGCCTCAGTGCAGGAGCACGCAAAACAGACAGTTGTGGCCACAACCTGCCTGCTTGCAAGCCTACGCGCCGGGTGGTCGGCCTGGGGCAAAAGGTGCGGAAGAGATTGAACCGACACTCCAACATATATTGCCTCGTGATATTGTATTTTTTTTTTGTCGCTATCATTTTCTGTTTTATATAACTCTATACGAGACATTACAGTTTAGTGATATTAATAAGTTGTTCGTCATTGAGACAAACTGGAAATAGTCGTAAACTAGGCTAATGCTATATCATGACGATTTGTCATAAAGGCCAACCAGTAAACGTCATAAGTTTATGACAATATTGATGATTAGTTTATATATATATATATATATATATATATATATATATATATTCTCTCCTTCCAGCCCATTGGTGTGTTTTCGTTTCAACCTAACCCCCCGCAATGGGTAGAAGGCCAGCCCACAGCAGGAGTCAGTGTTTCTGTGTCTAGCAAACTGGGATACTATATTTGTGCTATATGTGATTACATAAGTGACAAGTTGTGAATATTTTGATTTGGTATTTTTAAAATATATATGCATCATGGATATTGTTCGGGCTATATGCTTGTGGTTATGGGCTGTTAAATAGGCTTGGCAGCACATATGTTACTGTTACCTATTACCATGGGCTTGGTCGAAACATAGCTGTGCCAAAAAGAGCTAGATTCAAATATTCAGACCTGAAAAAAAAAAGAATTAACAGGCCTAAAAATATGGTAATGAAAAAAAGTAATATGCACGGCCCTATCTAGTACGAATAAATACACGAAAAAAATGTGTCATAGAACTGGGCTTGGGCTGCAAGAATGAGTTAGATGTCAGTCCAAAATAAAATAATAGGCTTGAAAACGACTGAGATTTTAAAATGAAACGGACCTGCAATTAGATTTAAGCCCACAACACATTGCTTACGTGGTCTATTTAGAAGAGATCATGCTACGTAGAAGAAACGAGTGAAGTTAAAGGTTGAGGAAACTTTTTAGGAATAAGCTACATGACCCGCCACCTAAATGTAGGAAAGAAGATGTGTAAACTTGATTTATGTTACAAGTATGACGTTACAAAATTTGAAATATCAAAATCCTACGGATGCAGGATGATTTTGTGGCATTATCATTCTCCTCAATCCCTCATCTTCCAGCCATCTCTCTGGCTCTTGGTATTGTTGTATAAGTGGCGTTCTAAATGGGCCGTAAAATTAGCCCATACCACTTTGGCACTTTGTCACAGTCACGGTCACCGGAAACCTATATATCTTCCGAAAGATAGTTTTCTACGAAAATTCCACTTTAAGATTCATGCACGAGGTAAATTAAATGGCCGAGATTCTTGCGGGTGGGAGAGAGAAAGAAGTGGCCTGGTTGAATCTAGCGTGACACCTGTCGACATTATTGCTCAGGCGGGTGGGGGTTTAAATTGATTCACTACTACAGAAAATATTTTTACCACCGGTATTTTCACCGCAGGCCTTGTAGTGGTTGGGCGCACCAGTACGTGGCTAGGGGCCGGTGGTGAATATGGTACAGTTTATAAACCCTCTCCCCCTCCTCCTACCCGAGTTCTCCATTTCTTCTCACCATTTTTGCAGCCATTCCTCACCATGTTGTTCAAGATTTCGGTCCTCTTTTGAAGTGTAGACATCAACTACTCGGTTTGAGGTTAGTAACTAACAACCCATTCAATTCTTTGCTTGTTTCATTGGCTAGATTTTGAATTCCTAGTTTGAATTTAGTGGAGAGGCTTTGTTCATGGTAGAGGCAAAATCCACATCAAAATGCATAAGGAGACTAGTGAATTTGAAGTATGGACATCACCCACTTGTTTTATGATTGGTAGCTAGCAACACATTCAATTCTTTGCTTGTTTCATTGCCTAGATTTTGAATTTGATGGAGAGGCTTTGTTCATGGTACTAGAGGCAAAATTTACATCAAAATGCATAAGGAGGCTAATGAATTTTGATGTATGGACATTATGCACTTGTTTTTGCTTAGTAGCTAGCAATCTATTCAATTCTTTGCTTGTTTCATTGGGTAGATTTTGAATTTCTAGTTTGAATTTGATGGAGGAGGCTCTATTTTCATGCTAGAGGTGAAATTTACATGAAAAATCCAAGATGGCTTCCAAATTTTGAAGGAATTGCATAACTCTCTCTTGTTTTAAGGTTGGTTCCTAGATGCACATGCTATTCATATCTTGTTTCATTGTATTGATTTTGATATGAATTTTGCATTAATATGTCATTTATAGATGGATCGAGGATGGATGTATTGTTCGAAGCCTCCTGATCCCAAGTTTGTGGATGGTGTTGATTCTTTTGTGAAGACCGCCCGAGCATATTGCATCAATGAGTTACAAGATGATGATCATGTGTACTGCCCATGTGTTGATTGCTGCAATCAGAAACAGTTTCGCAACATCGATCAAATCCGTTGTCATCTGTTGGTTAAGGGTTTTATGGCAAACTATAAGATTTGGAGCACGGAGAAGATGGGGAAACTTACATCAGGAAGCTTCATGGCATGATACAGTCCAGGAAATCATGCATGAGAACATCATTGAAACAGTCCGTGAAAGAGTCGAGGAAACCGTCAATGAAGTTGGCAATGATACGTGATGGGGAGCCAGAATTCTTAGATGCTAGAAATCTGAAGAAGTTGGAGTAGATGAGAAAGGATGCAAAAACAACGTTGTATCACGGTTCTAGTGTCACTAAATTGGAAGCTGGCCTATTGCTGCTGTAGCTGAAATCAAGTAGTGGTTTGACGGACAAGGGTTTCTACGATTTGCTAAGTCTTCTGCAAAAGTTGCTTCCAACACCGAATGAGCTGCCTAAAAACACGTACCAGGCCAAGCAAATGATTTGCCCAATGGGACTTGAAGTGCAGAAAATTCATGCGTGTCACAATGATTGCATATTGTATCGAGGCGATTACAAAGACTTGGACTCGTGTCCAGTGTGCAAAGCTTCCCGGTACAAGTGTTCCTCTGCCATGGTGGTGAAAGGTGACAGGAATAAAAGACCTCCCATGAAGGTTGTGTGGTACTTCCCAATAATTCCTCGTTTGAAGAGATGGACTGCGAACGCAGAAACGGCCAAGCTGATGAGTGGCATGCTGAAGACCGTTTGGTTGATTGAAAGCTTACACCTAACAGATAGTTCATAGTGGAGGGCTATCAATTCTAGATACAATATATTTGCAAGCGAGATCAAGAAATAAGGTTTGGGTTGAGTACGTATAGGATGAGCCCTTTAATATGGTTAGCAGCAAACACAACACTTGGCTCATCACTCTTTGTATATACAACATTTCGCCATGGTTGCGTATGAAGAGGATGTACCTTATGATGCCATTACTGATCCAAGGGCTAAAACAACCTGGAAATAATATAGATGTGTATTTGGAGCCATTGGTGGATGATCTCATGATATTGTGGCATGATGGTGTTAGAGTATGGGACGAGTATGAGGAGAACACTTCACATTACAAGGAGTGCTGTTTGTAGCAATCACGAACCTACCCGACCTTGGTAGCGTATCAGGACAAGTTACAAAAGGATATAAAGGATGTGTGGTTTGCTTGGATGATACTGATGCTAGATGGTTGACCAACAGTAAGAAGATGGTTTACATGGGTCATCGCAGGTTCCTTCACAAATATCACCCATATCGTCGAAATAAGAAATCCTTTGACGGGACAAGGGAAGATTGCTCAGCTCCGGAGATTCGTGATGGGAGGCAAATATTTAAAGTAGTGAGAAAACTTAATGTTGTCTTTGGCAAGTGCGCCGGAAGTGTACCCGCACCTACCGGATCTTTGTGGAAAAATAAATCTTTGCTATGGAGATTTCCTTATTAGCAGTTCATGATTGTTCGCCACGCACTTGATGGTATGCACCTAACTAAGAATGTGTGCGAGAGTATGCTCGGAATCTTAATGGCCCATAAGGGAAAAGGTAAAGACTCACTTGAAACTAGACATGACCTGCAAGACATGAATGTTAGGATGGAGCTACATCCAATAATTCAAGCAGATGGGAAAAAGAAGCTTCTAGTTGCATCATGGACCTTGCAGAAGGATGAGAAAGAGAAGATCTGTAGTTTCTTCGATGAGTTCAAAGTGCCTACGGGATACTCCTCAAACATCCAGAGGCTAGTGAACACAAAAGAATTGAAGTTCAATATGAGCTGCATGAAGGCCCATGAGTGCCATATTATCATGACCCAATAGCTCCCAGTTGCAATTAGGGGTGTTCTCCCTGTAAAGGTTCGGGACCCGATCATAAAGTTGTGCTCATTCTTCAACTCAATCTCACGCAAGGTCATAGATTTGGAAACGCTAGACAAGTCAGGAAGACTTGGTCCATGCGATAAATAGGCTTGAGATGCATTTCCCTCCAACATTTTTTGATATCTCCATGCATCTCCTTGTCCACCTTGTCTCCCAGATAAAAGCACTAGGACCAATTTTCTTGCATCAGATGTTTCCGTTCGAACAGATGATGAGCTTTCTGAGGAAGTATGTTCAAAACATATACAGGCCAGAAGGATGCATGGTACAAGGATGGTCTACGGAGGAGTCTACAATATATCGGTGATAGAGAGTATACAGTTTTCCTTGTTTCATATTCATTTGGACATATTTTTGTTGGAGATGTAGGTACTAACCTTTGCCATTCGACCATACTAAAATTACTAGACAATGGGACGATTGGGACTATTCAACTCTCGTCATCGAAAGAGTGTCAACAAGGATGCAACAGCCAATGTTGAAGCATACAATGTTGAGGC
Organism: Panicum miliaceum; assembly: GCA_032594955.1. Classification (NCBI taxonomy): domain Eukaryota; kingdom Viridiplantae; phylum Streptophyta; class Magnoliopsida; order Poales; family Poaceae; genus Panicum; species Panicum miliaceum. Next base: position 36,324,220 of record CM064066.1, read on the forward strand.
TGAGGGCGAAAACCAGGAAGCAGAAAGGCGTGAGGATGATAGCCCCTCCGCGTACCTCAACCAGGACCAAGATGCCGAGGTAATTGGCTGTTTTCTTTACTCTCATCTCTCTAGATTATACATATCGGTAGACCTCAACATTGTTCATATCTTTAAATTTCCTTATTGGCTCTGAGCAGGAAGTAGCTCCGGATGTTTGTGAGGCAACCTTAGAACCAAGCCGTAGGGGCAAGTGCGGACCGAACAAGATGCCAAAGGGACGAACTCTTATCAACGAGCTCGATGAACTCGGAGAACCTATTGATCATGTAGGTGTAATGGGTCCATACAAGTCCACCTGTGGGGTGATAGTGAAGGATAACATTCCTATCAAGTATCGGGTATGGAGTGCGAAGGATAAGACCTGGGTAGTTCTGGACTCGCTTAAGGAAATATGTTGGGACAAGCTAAAAGAGAAGTACATTTTCCCTAAGGGCTCCGAGGAGGTAGCGAAGAAGCGCGCACTGTTTATCATGTCGAACTCATTCAGAGGTTGGAAAGGGGATTTGTTTAGAGGGCATATGCAGAAAGGAACCGAGCCAGACTGGAAGTACTTCCCAAACCAGCAGCAGTACTGGGATGAATTCATGAGTTTCAAGCTGTCCGAGCCTCAGCAAGCACTTAGTGAGAAAAATAAGGTCAATTCCTCCCAAAATGATAATCCTCATATGATTGGATCTCATGGGTACTTTAGGAAATTACCGGAATGTGAGCAATAGTAGGAGTAGTTAATCCAGAGTAGAGTTACGCTATAGATAGACGGGTGAGATCCTCGCTCTGTGAGATATCTTCTTGCAAGGGGGGTTTCCTACAGCTCTGATGGTTCCCTAAGTTACGGTACTCCTTCAGCCAAGGACCTAGCACATAGAATTCAGTCGACTCACGAGGAAGTTGAACAAGATATTTTTACTCCAGACAGGGAGAATGACGAGCTGACACGGGCCTTGCAAAGAAAAGAGCACCCGAGTCGTACACGAGGGACCGGATTGGTTCCATGGGGTGTTTCTTCTCAAGCTGATAAAGACACATATAGAAGCCGGTCGAGGAAAAGAGCCGAACGAGAGTCACAGTGGCATGACCTCCTTCAAGCTATGCATGAGGAAGTAACTCAACATAGCGACATGTTACGAGCAGCATTCGAGGAGAAATTGAGCAGAGTTCCTGTTGCACCAGATCAACATGTCCCTACATTCACGAGTCCGACGTGGATTTGTAGTAGCTGTGGAAGCACTATGCTTCCTGAACCAGAACAAGTTGGCACTTTTCTTGTGGATGAAATCATGAAACCAACACCTTGCAAGCTATATGTCCAGGATAAGATCTTTAAGAACAAGGTGGGAACAGGTCAAGCTTGGCCTGGGAATGATGTCATAATGCATGGTCGTCCATTACCTTTAGGTTGTGCCAAGGTTACCATTGATACAATATTTAAGAGGAGGTACCGTCGTACGGTTGAGTTGGATATACCAGGATAGGATGGTAAGAAGTTACTTGGAGAGAACATGGGCTTCATTGTGGCGTGGCACAAGCGCTACATATCATTTTATCTAGAGTCTGATTTCGACGATGATGATGCAGATGGAATAGAGGACCTGCATCCTCCTTCCTCAGCGCTTGAAAGGGACACAAGCCCGCTGCCTCAAAGGGACACAAGCCCGCTGCCTCAAAGGGACCAAAGTCCTTCGCCTCAAAGGGACACAAGCCCGCTGCCTGAAAGGGACACAAGTCCGCTGCCTGAAAGGGACACAAGTCCGCTGCCTCAAAGGGACCAAAGTCCTTCGCCTCAAAGGGACCAAAGTTCATCGCCACCACCAAAGACTCGAAAGATTAATTCATCTAATAGAATTGGATCATCTCAGAAGAAAGCTTCCAAAGCACCTGCAAAGAAAAAATTGAGTGGTAACATAGCACCAGTCGTCAAAGGAAAAGAAAAACCACCGGTCAACAAAGGTGCAGTAGAGCATTTTCTGAAGATGGCTTCAGTTCCACAGACAGGGAATCCACAAGGTCCGCCGTTAGATTTTGAACGAACTGCCTCAAAATGGTCTGTGCAACAAGCGGGCAAAGCCAAATATCTTCCTGATGTTGAATATAGGGCAAGGGCCCAATTTTGAGAAAAGAACAACTTAACAGAGGAAGATCTTAAAAAAATTGAGGAAGGTCCTGGCGTTGCACCACTGACGTTGCCATGGCCATTTAGGTTGGGGAATGACCTTGTGCATCCAAAACAAGTGCCAGCTTTACCACCGAGGTTGCGGCAATTACATCAGCGGTACAAAAGTCAGGATAGTGAGAGTTTCCGGGCAAGATACAAGCAGGAACATTTTCACAAGGGACTAGACATATTGTGGGTGAGATTCGAATATCTTTATGAGTTCTACCAGCAGTCTACCCTTGATGTACACATCCTTGCCTTGTGGTGTCTGTAAGTGTCGTCAATGAATCCCAACATTCGTTTTAATGGTTATGTTTAGCATGTCTAACTTCCTTCTTTTGTAGGATGGAGGAGCATAAATGCGAGGAAAGAGGGATTAATGACATAGGCTTCTTGGATCCTACTTCTATAAATGAAGCTACAGTTGGATTCAGGAGCTCCGTCGACGCTGTGTGTGATGCCTTTGTTCATATGCAAGACAAGAAATGGATTCTTCTGCCCTACAATCATCAGTACGTGTATCCCAACTCCTATATATTTTCGTTTAACAATCATAAGAGTAATCTTCATATTGGACATCCTAAACGCAGTAACCATTATATTCTCATTGGGATCAACCTAGACAAGAGCAAGATCCACATTTTGGATTCTAAAAGACTAAGTCGTGATTTAATCTAGCCTTGCATCGACATGTTAAACAAGAAAACAAAGATAATATTTATATTTATTGTTCTTATTGTCACATAGGGCCTTTGCGAAGTATCGTAAAAAAAGCAAAGTACATAGACCTTTCTGGACGGATTTCATTGTACGTGATGCCAAATATGTCCTGAGGCAGCCTTCGGGCAATGATCACTGCGGGTTCTATGTAATGCATTTTATGCACGTCTATAGAGGAGATGATATGTCTGTCAGTAACCGAAAGGTTAGTAAAACTTGAGTATATACATTGCAAAAATATGTTTAGTGTTTTAATACATTCTTTCTATTCTCATTCTTTGTTGCAGCGTGAAGAGCTTGGAACTAAGTGATATCTTAGCACTTGAAGAGGAGCTTGCTGGATTTATCATGGACCACGTAGTGAATCAGGGTGCCGAGTTTTACCTCATCTAGCTGGAAGGATTTTGTTTTAAATTTGTGCATCATATTATGTATGACTCATGGTAAGGACTATGTTTGATGTATGGACTTGTGGTTTCTACTTGACGTATGGACTTGGTGTTTGTAATCGGTGCATGAACACTATGTAAGATTGATTTCTATTTACTATGTGAGATTTGATGTATGTATTATGCGAGAATGGATTGTATGAATTCTGTAGCCATGTGAATTGTATAAAATGAATGAAATGCTGTTTGATTTTAGAAAATGATGCTGGAATAAGCAGCGTAAAGGATTATCACCGCCGATAATCCTATTTTCACCGCCGACATTTCACCGCCGACACATAAACCGGCGGTGAGAATGGGTTTAGGGCCGGCAGTGAAAATCATTCTGCAGTAGTGATTTGCCAACCTTAAAAGGCAATTTTCTCACGAACAGTGGGTCCGTTTTCAATTCTATTTGAACCATCATATTGTTTAGAAATAATGTGGAAAAATGAGATTATATATTTTTAATTAGAGTTTTTTTATTTAAAAAATCAACATTCGGAATATACTATTTCAACATTTGCAACATATACGTTCAACATTTTTTATATACACCTTCAACATTTCAATATAAAATGTTGAACTAGTTTACTGCAATTGTTGAACTAAATCTGAATAATTGTTGAATCTTTGATATTAAACTATTGAATGTGTTAATTTAATATTATAAATATCGTATGTCACAAAAGCTTTATAAAAATAAGAAAAAACTGGTATCCATTTAAAGAAGAAACAAAATAGATAGCATACTTACGGCTGTGCTGGGCTTTGCTGTCCGTGCATGGGCTGCTGCCACCTCCTCGTCCCTTGCGGCTTGCTATCTATTCTGTGCTGTGCTGTTTGTTGGGCGGCTGGCTGCTGCCTCCTCTCACTGGTTGCTCTATGTGTTGGAAAGAATAAAGCAGATGGGCCATTCGACGTATGCCTTAACTATCTTCCGTTTGATATATAGGGACACCCCACAGTCACACCCAAGCCACCTCCTCAAAGAAGCAAAATTAGAGCGGCGGTGCCAGCTCTTCCGAAATCATCTCACTCCTTCCTTCCCACCAAGGACGGGCAACACACTCAGGCCCTCGCCTCCTGGTAGCGCCACCTCTCTAGTGACCACATCGACCTCCCCTCCAATGAGGAGAACCACGATCGCCGGCATCATCTCCTGCATCCTCTCCATCCACCGCGGCCTCGGCCGCTGCTTCAGCGTCCCCACGGGCTACCTCAAGTACCGCCCCGCCACTGTGGATTCATGGCTCCGATCTCCTGACATCGACCATCTTCAGGAGATTGATTTCAGCCTGCCCCCGGCATCTACCTTATGCTTCTCGGCCACCCCCAGCGTCACTACCCTGAGCAAATGCCACATCCTCAGGGGCATCGGAGTTCGAGCAGAATATTATCAAAGATCCCCTAAGCTTCGGTTTCCAGAACTCATCATAGAGGATGCCTCAGTGAGTCTGTCATTAGTGCACCTAAACTGGAGACCTTAGGTTGTTTTGTGTTGGAATATGTGGGCCTTTGGTCCAATATTTGCAATTAAAGAATTAAAAGCCCACCATTAAATATTAGGGAGTTATTGTGTAATTTCGTAACGAAAGAGGAAGATGATTTCAACCGTGAAGTGTTGTGATGCGGGGCGGATGTTTTGAACCAAGTAATGGCCATTATGACCACGATTCATTCACATCAATTCATTCTTGTGATTGATTCTTCAGGAGTTAATTGCTATTACGCTATTTGATAGCGTTGATGATGTCCAAGTGCATCCTCCCAAACCTAGACTCTCATGTATATCACCAGGTGTCTTCTCCCCTTCAAAAGTACGCGAACACACCTCTCTTCCTCCCTACATTCCCATCGCCGGTGCTACGCGCACATCTCCGGTGAGAGCAGGTGTCTCCGGAACCATTGCCCGCTGAGGTCCTGCACGGGATAGCGGGGCAATTAGGTTTTTGGCAAGCGTCTTCACGTGACTGCTTGCCCAGAACCGTGATGTTTTCACCGGCGTACTGTTCACCATCATTCCCTGCGCACCGACTCAGTCCGTCAACATCGCCGCCCGTACTTCAACAACTCGTACGACTACTTCCTCAACAATACGACAACTTGGTGCCTCGATCGACTACTTTCTGAAGTTCGATCGACTTCTTCAACAACTCGTACGACTACTTCAACAACTGTGTGACTACTTCCTCAACAAGTACGACCACTCGGTGCCTCGATCGACTACTTCAACAACTTGTACGACTACTTCCTGAAGGTAATATACAATGCACCGAATTCGTTCGACTACTTCAAGCGGGCCAGTCGAGCATGTCTGCTCCAGCTGGTAACGGTGCATCCGGTGCCTCCGGCACTGGACCCATCTTGAGATATAGTCTGATACTCCTCTGTTTGATTAAATTCATGTTAACTTTAAACATGTACACATGTCTTGTTTCACTCATCATAGTCATGAAATTATTAATAAATTATACGTGTAATTTTGGAATTAAAATGTACCCAAAAATACTTATTTATCTAACATTTTGTTGGACTTGTGTTTGGCAGCACAGCGTTTCAGGTAGCTGCGCCATTCTTGCTTCTTGTCCAGGCTTCTAATATAAATTTCATTTACAGATAGATGTGGTATCATTTGCATTTGCAAATGGACTGATAAATTTTGTTCAATGCTTGATCAAGGAATTGAATGGTGTCAGCTTGACAACAGTAGCACGCAGTTTAAAAGATTTTGGCTTTCAATTTGTGGGTTACTAAGCTGGATATGGTTAGTGGCATGATGAAATGCTTTCCTTGTTTTGAGAAGTTGTGCACGTCGGTGTTTTACCACCACGCCCACCGAGGGGTAACCCCGAGGTGGTGAGTTTGTAGGTAGGGTATCGCCGAGATCAGGAACTCAAAGGTGCAAGGAACACAAAGTTTAGACAGGTTCGGGTCACCGAGAGTGTAATACCTTACGTCCTGTGTGGTTTGTATTGCCTTAGGTGTCGATCGGGGTGATCTTCTGTTTGGAGGGGGTCCCTGCCCGCCCTTATATAGTTTGGGGGGACAGGGTTACATGGAAGTCCTAGTCGGATACGAGCCTATGAGTCCTACGCTACGAGTAGTTACAACTGGTGTAGGGCGTGGGCCATATCCCACCTCTTATCCTGTAAGATGTAGGTTATGTGTGCAGTCCCGTGGGCCCGGGTCTAACAAGCCCCCGAACTCTTCGTAGTCAAGTACTGCAGGCTTCTGAGTACTTCTGAAGGCGTCTTCGAGTTCTCCCGGACTCCATCTTGAAGGTATCTTCCGAGTACTTCCTTGGCTGCATCGAGGCTGTGAGGTGCTCATGCCCGGAGTAGTTGTCAAGCCTTCTTTTTATATGGGGTGCGATTGAACTCGCACTCCATATGGAGTAGCCCCCGAGCCTTAGGTTGACTCGTAGAATCAGGCTGAGGGTCAATTTAGTCTTAAGTCTTCTGTCCTTATCTTCGAAAAAGATTTGAAAAATAAGTCGCTGATGATACGTGTCCCGCAGCCCCCGAGCCTTGAATCCAAATCCCCAAGGTTTGAAATAAAGGATCCAAAGAATCGTGGCATGCAATATATGACAGTAAAGATTTGATGGTTAACATGGGCAAATTGGTTCAGAAATTCAAAACCGCTTGTTTTGGGATGAATTCCCTATAAAAATGGTTAAACAAATAACTTCTCCAAAAAGCACCCTAAATTACCATTCAAATCAAACCTTGTTTGTTGAGAGTCGTGTCGTATCCAGCCCCCGAGCCTAGGAGCTAGATGAATCGCACAAGATACACCTAGTAGTCGGTGGCGCCAGCCCCCAAGCCTAGGCATTGGCCAAGTTGCCGCTGGATCTTGAACTATCGATGAAGCCGACTAGTCGGAGTCGATTCTGACTAGTTTTGTAGGCGAGACGAGTAGTCAAAGTGGCTGACGACGCGTAAAACTAGTCGGGAACTAGTAAACGCAGTGTCATGGGAGCGAAGCCCCTTCAGTAACATAGAGTACTAGTCGAGAACTAGTAATCTGAGCGTTACTGGAAGCATGGGAGCAAAGTCCCTTCAGTAACATAGAGTACTAGTCGAGAACTACTAATCTGAGCGTTACTGGAAGCATGAGAGTGAGGCCCCTTCAGTAAACTTGCACGTAATACCAGTCGTGAACCAGTAAACGGAGTAGTACTACAAGTATGGGAGCGAAACCCCTTTAGTAACATAGAGTACTAGTCGAGAACTAGTAATCTGAGCGTTATTGGAAGCATGGGAACGAGGCCCCTTCAGTAAACTTGCACGTAATACCAGTCGTGAACCAGTAAACGGAGTAGTACTGGAAGTATGGGAGCGTGGCCCATGCAGTAGACTACACATAGTACCAGTCGTGAACTAGTAAAACGGAGTAGTACTGGGAGTACGGGAGCGAGGCCCTTTCAGTAAACTTGCACGTAATACCAGTTGTGAACCAGTAAACGGAGTAGTACTGGAAGTATGAGAGCGAGGTCCATGTAGTAGATTATACGTAGTACCAGTCGTGAACCAGTAAAACGGAGTAGTACTAGGAGTACGGGAGCGAGGTCCCTTTAGTAAACTTGCACGTAATACCAGTCGTGAACCAGTAAACAGAGTAGTCCAGGGAGTACGGGAGCGAGGCCCCTTCAGTAAACTTGCACGTAATACTAGTCGTGGACCAGTAAACGGAGTAGTACTGGGAGTACGGGAGCGATGCCCCTTCAGTAACATAGAATACTAGTCGGAAACTAGTAATCTGAGAGTTACTGTAAGTATGGGAGCGAGGCCCCTTCAGTAAACTTGCACATAATACTAGTCATGAACCAGTAAAACAGAGTAGTACTGGGAGTACGGGAGCAAGGCCTCTTCAGTAAACTTGCACGTAATACCAGTTGTGAACCAGTAAAAAGGAGTAGTATTGGGAGTACGGGAGCGAGGCCCCTTCAGTAAACTTGCACGTAATACCAGTCGTGAGCCAGTAAAACAGAATAGTACTGGAAGTGTTGATCTCCAGTCGCCAACTGAAGATGATTCCTTGGGCGGGCCATGAGAATTCACATGTTGCCATGCGAAAACGTCACGGTTTCCCAAAGGAAGTGACGATGAGGTCCTTCACGTAGGTTTGATCAGTTCCTTGGTTGGCTAAGGATGAAAATGGCGTAGATGCTCGATACTACCCTGGTCCTGTAACCTTGTGCATGATGAAGGGTCCCTCCCATCGCGAATTAAGCTTGTGCAGCCCGGTTTTGTCCTGGATACGGCAAAAGACCATATCTCCAACGTTGAAACATCATCGTTGAACGTTCCGGTCGTGGTAACGACGGACGCCTTGTAAGTAGCGGACTGACTTGGGCAAAACTTTGCATCTAACTTCTTCTGCCAAGTCAAGTTCGAGATGTCTTGCATCATCAGCCTCACCTTCTTCGTACATCTCCAGTCGAGGAGATTGCCACATGACATCAGCCGGTAAAATAGCTTCGGACCCATAGACAAGAAAGAAAGGTGACTGTCCTGTGGCTTTGCTTGGTTGTGTGCGAATCCCCCAGATTACTGATGAGATCTAATTGATCCATTTGCCGTGCTTTTTGCTGTTCTCGTCATAGAGTCTTTTCTTCAAGCCATCAAGAATCAAGCCGTTGGTGAGTTCAACCTGGCCGTTGGCCCGCGGGTGAGCCACCAAAACGTACTTGACCTCAATGGCACTGCGTTCACAGAAATCCCAAAACTGATGCGAGTGGAAATTGGATCCCAGGTCCGTGATGATAGTGTTGGGGAAGCCGAATCGGTGCAAGATGTCACAGATGAAGCTAACCACTCGATCTGCAGAGAGCTTTGTGATTGGCCCGTACTCGATCCACTTCGTAAACTTCTCGACGGCCACCAACACGTGAGTAAAACCTCGTGGCGCAGTTGTCAAGGGCCCTATCATGTCCAGGCCCCAGCATGCAAACGGCCATGAAGGTGGTATGGTGATAAGGTTGTGGGCCGGGACATGGGGCTGCTTGCTGAAGAACTGGCAGTTTGTGCACCGGCGAATGAGTGTTTCGGCGTCTGCTAAAGTAGTCGGCCAGTAGAACCCGGATCTGAAAGCTTTGCCGACTAGTGTGCAAGAGGCAGCATGGTTTCCGCACACGCCTTCGTGAATCTCCTGGAGTATTTCTCTACCTTCCTCCATACGGACACACTTCATGAGTATGCCTAATGCTGATCCACGCTTGTATAAGTTGTTCCCGACTAGAACGTACCCTTTGCTGCGCCGTAGGATGTGTGTGGCCTCAGCTTTTTGGGTCAACGCCGGGGGGTAGCTTGTGCTCCTGGATGTAGTTGATAAATGTCATCCGCCAGTCGACTTCGATCATCAAGACCTCTCGGTCAGGTTCCGTTGGACCCTAAGTGATGGTGCTTGGATCTGGTGTCTTGATGGATGGGTGATGCAACTCATGAACAAAAACTCCCGGTGGGACGTTAGCTCGATCAGAACCCAGTTTCGAGAGCACATCCGCTCCCACATTGTTGTCGCAAATCACATGATGAATTTCCAGCCCCGAGAACTTATTCTCGAGCTTGCGTATTTCCGCGACGTACGCATCCATGGTGTCCTTGTTGACGTCCCACTCTTTATTGACTTGTTGGACCACCAGCAAGGAGTTTCGTAGACAAGTAGTCGCTTGATGCCTCGTACTCGGCTTCGTTGTTGGAGACCTCAAATAGTATTTGGAACACATACTTGAGTTGTTCTCCTTTTGGACTGATGAAGAGTACTCCCGCACCACCGCCTCCGAGCTTGAGTGAGTCGTCGAAGTACATGACCCAATGCTCTGACTGGTTGGCTGGGGCTTCCACTTGGTTTTCTCGCCATTCCGCCATGAAATCGACTAGTGCCAGCGACTTTATGGCCATCCGGGGCTTGAAGTCGAGGGTGAGAGCCCCCAGTTCCAATGCCCACTTGGAGATGCGCCCGGTGGCGTCCCGATTATGGAGGATATCAGCCAATGGGAAATCAGTGAACACAGAGATGTTGTATGCATCGAAGTAGTGGCGAAGCTTCCTGGAGGTGATGAGTATACCGTAGAGTAGTTTCTGAATTTTTGGGTAACAAACATTGGATTCAGAAAGGACTTCACTGATGAAGTATTGGCTGTTGCACACCAAAGGCATGGCCTTCCTCTTGTCGTTCCACCATGATTGTTGTGCTGACGATGTGAGTAGTCGCGGCGATGTAGAGTAACAAGTTCTCACCTGGATGTGGAGACGTTAGGATGGGGGGCGACTGCAAATGATGCTTGAGATCTTCCAGCGCCTGCTTCGCCTCCTCGATCCACTAGAACTTGTTGTGGCGCTTGAGCAATTTGAAGAAGGGTAGTCCCCATTCTCCAAGGCCGCCATACAGCCTGTGAGCTTCTGGACATCCTTGATCGTCCGTGGACCGTCCATGTCTGTGATGGCGGTGATCTTCTCCGGGTTTGCTTCCATTCCTCGGTGACTAACGATGAAGCTGAGTAGTTTTCCTTGTGGCACGCCGAAGACGCACTTGGTTGTGCTAAGCTTCCATCAAAACTTGTGTAAGCTGTTGAAGGTTTCCTCGAGATCAGGGATGAACTCGTCGTGGGATCTGGTCTTGATGACCACGTCATCCACGTAGGCTTCAACGTTGCGATGTAGCTGAGTAGCAAGGCATAATTGGATGGCCCACTGATAGGTGGCTCCTGCATTCTTCAACCCGAAGGACATGGTTGTGTAGGCATATGCTCCAAAGGGGGTGATGAATGTTGTCTTGATCTGGTCTTCTTCCTTGAGAGCGATCTGGTGGTAACTCGAGTATCAGTCGAGGAAAGAGAGTAGGACGCAGCCAGCCGTAGAGTCGATGACATGGTCGATGCGTGGGAGCGCGAAGGGATCCTTCGGGAAATGTTTGTTTAGATCAGTGTAATCCACACACATCCTCCATTCATTATTGTTCTTTTTCAGGACTAGTATAGCTTGGGATGGTAGGCTTCTTTAATGAAATCAGCCTCGAGTAGTTTTCTAGATCTTTCTTGATGGCGTCCCTCTTGTCGAGAGCGAAGCATCGTAGTCGTTGCTTCTTCGGAGTGGCTTTGAGGTCGACTTTTAGGCAATGCTCGATCAACACCTTGGGCACCCGTGGCATATCCGCTGCTTTCCACGCAAATATGTCACGGTTAGCCCTAAGGAAGCTGACGAGCACGCTTTCCTATTTGTCACTCAAGCCGCCTCCGATCAACGCAGTCTTGGACGAGTCGCCATCTTGCAGCTGGATGGCCTTGGTGCCGACATCGTTGGGGTTGGGTTTTACCCTCGACTAGCTAGGCCTCTGGCTGGAGATCTCCATCTCTGAGTCGGTGAGCTTTTGCACGGCTGCAAAAACTTCAGCAGAAGGTTCTGGCACGCGTGATGTCGCGGCGTACTCGATCGCCTCTTGGTCGCAATCGAACGACTTCTTCAAGTCGCCACGAAACGTGAGTACGCCTGTCTTGCCTGGCATCTTCAGTAGTAAGTAGACATAGTGAGGCACGGCCATGAATTTGGCCAATGCTGGTCTGCCGAGGATGGCGTGGTATGACGACTCGAAGTCAGCCACCTCGAACTTGATGTACTCCGTGCGGTAGTTATATTTCATCCCGAAGGTGACTGGTAGGATTTCTGACCCGAGTGTTGTAGCCGCGTTTGCCGGGACGATGCCGTAGAATGAAGCTCTGCTAGGGGTGAGGATCTTGGAAATGTCTAGCCCCATCTTCTTCAAAGTACTCACGAAGAGCAGGTAGAGGCCGCTCCCGCCGTCGATGAGTACTCGAGTCAGCTGTGAGCCCGCCATGACAAGATCTAGGATGAGCGAGAATTTTCCCGGCTCGGAGAAGCTGGTCCACTGATCATGCCTAGAAAAGGAGATCGGGACCTCACTGTATCTCAGAGGCTTTTGTATGGCGGGCACGACAGAGAGGATTTCGCGCAGGGTCAGTTTCTGTGCGCTTGGAGGGGAAGCCGCCGTCTCTACCGAAGATGACATTGACGACATTCTTCAGGTCCTGGAAATCTTGAGCCCCTAACTTGTCACCCTCATTGTCGTCCTCCTGATCCTTTCTTGAGGAAGGGGTGGAGCGTCGAGTGACTTGTGGAGGCTGACGCACTCGAAGAGCGTATGCCGGGACTTCGGGTGCATCAGGCATTGTTTGGGCAGGACTTTCTCGAACTGTGCTTGATTGCTCCCCGACTTTCTCAACAGTCGCGACTTCATGTCTGGCTTGCGCTTTCGGGGATTCCCCGAGTTGTTCCACTGGCCCTTGTCAAAGTGATTGTTGTCGTTGCCCTGCTTTTTCGATGTTGCCATGCACGGACTGCAGGCCCTGGGGATTGCCATGGCCGACTGGATTGTCCTAGTTGTTCTGGTGATTGTCGTTCCTCCGATATCCGAGGCCTCCTCCAGGGGTGCGACTAATCTGCACAGTGTCACCATGGCGCTCAGATCTCGAGACCATGTTCCGAGTGGAAGACACTGGGTGTTGCCCATCGAGTTGCACGAGCGCGCGCTGGGTTAGATACTGCAGCCTTTGTATCTGGGGGTTGGGTGGTAATTGTTGAGCTAGGAGCATTGCTTCTGTAATGGCGCTAATCGGTGTGTGATACTCCCGATCCGCAGCTGCTGCGAAAGCGTTGTTGAGGTTCCTTTGGTGCATTGGGTTGCGAGCGCGGTTTTCCGCATTCTACCTGCACTGGGCGCGCTTGGCGTTCTTCAACCGCCGGATCCTTTTGTGCTCCACGTTCTCATCCTAGGGGGCGTCCGTCGTACGCTCGTCGGCAGACACATCCGCGAGTAGTTCAGCGTCGTACTCGGGACCCAGCTCGTCGTCATCCGCAATGTGAAGGGAAGCCATATAGACTTGATGATCCGGCGAGTTGTCATCCATATGGCTGTACTCAAGTAGCTCTGTGCTGCCCTCTCCCCCTTCCGAGATGGGAGAGAGGGGTTTGCCCTCCTGGAAGGGCAGTTCCTGCGTAAAGGACACAAGGCGGGAGTCGTACTCGAGTAGTTCAGAGGGCTCTAAGCCCTTCCGGTACACGAAACGGCCTCGCGGTATAGACGTTATGGTCAAACCCAGGTGACTACCCGAAAAAGATTCGGGGTGGTCATCAGGTTGCGAGTGGTTGTCGAGAACAGGGGCCTCCCGACAAGAGGTGGCTCCCTCATCCTCGAGTCCTCCTCGGCTCTGACTTGAAGGTGTAGTACTAGTCGACGATTACTCTTCGTTTGAGTCCGAGTAGTTGTCAAAAATGGGGGCCGCCTGACAGGCGGTGGCTCCCGCGTCCTCGAGCTTGAGCAGACGATCTAAGTCCTCCTCTAAGTCGGAGAGGGACTCGGACTATGTAGCCTACTCAGATCAGTTTGAATCTGATCCGAGTAGTCCTGGTGCAACGCGAGTTGAAATCGCGTCAAAAACGGACATCATCTCGATCTCCCCGGCGAGATCGGGGAGCAGCAACTCGTTGCGGTTGTCGATGAACTCGTCAAAGTTGCTGTGTTGAGTTGCTGCAAGGGCCTCCGGCTTCCTGGAATCGGCTAGGTGGCTGTTGAAGCCACCCGAGCCGTTGGCGACCTAGATCCAGGAGCCGAAGATGAAAGTTGTGCCCTCATCGAGCACGGTGCTGGTGAAGCTGAAAGATGCCATCGAGTTCTTCGGTGGATGCTCGATGAACACCCCTACCTGGCGCGCCAGCTGTCGGTGTTTTACCACCACGCCCACCGAGGGGTACCCCAAGATGGTGAGTTTGTAGGTAGGGTGTCGCCGAGATCAGAAACTCGAAGGTGCAAGGAACACAAAGTTTAGATAGGTTCGGGCCGCCGAGAGCGTAATACCCTACGTCCTGTGTGATTTGTATTGCCTTAGGTGTTGATCAGAGTGATCTTCTGTTTGGAGGGTGTTCCTGCCCACCCTTATATAGTTTGGGGGGATAGAGTTACATGGAAGTCCTAGTCAGATACGAGCCCAGGAGTCCTACCCGAGTAGTTTTTGGGTAGTTTCCTTCTGTTCCGATTAGTTCTACTAGTTCTACTACGCTACGAGTAGTTACAACTGGTGTAGGGCGTGGGTCATGTCTCACCCCTTATCCTGTAAGATGTAGGTCATGTGTACAGTTCTGTGGGTCCGGGTCTGACAGTGCATACAGGTCACGGTTCTTCGCTAGTTTGTTCAGCAGCATTGTTTAAATTGAGTTACTATTACGTGAATCCCCATACCACAGTGACTGATTTTTCTTCATGCATTTGTTTGTTTCAAGTAATGTCGATCAGTTTGTCAGAATTTGTGGTGTCGTACGTAAACACAAGCATTTTATCCAAAACTATGACATCCATATCAAGGCTGTAATGTTGGGAACGTATTCGGGCATTAGAGCTTAAGTCAACTTTGATTCATTCTTTATACTCAATGCAAAGAGTTGGGGGTGATGAGAATTAATGTAAAAAACGGTGATTACAATGAGGGTTCGTTTACAGAACATCATAGGAGGCTTCAGGAAAAGGGCTTCGAGCGGTGCTCGGTTAGATTTTGTGATAAGTAGATTGCGCCGTAAACGTTTACACAACTGATCCCTTTGAATGTTGATGCTGAAACTGGATTTGGTGTGTGCCCTTCTGTTCATGCCTCTGACATGTTATACTTTGTCTGTACAATTAGTTCTCGTATTTGTAGTGTTTGGATTATTCATTACTCCAGAACAAGGGGATGTAAGTTTGCACCCAGAATTTTTGTTTTTGAATAATTTTGATCACGCATCCCTCCTGTTGACCTTTTCAAATTTCTCAAACAAATCCCAACTCATACGAATCCTTACAATTATTGTGGACACTTTTGTTTACATTTTCAATCCCTCTCAGCATTGAGAAATTGTCTTATACATGTGCTTAGTATTCTTTTCATTATGGGTAAACTTGTCAGAATCCTGTTCCTACAGTCCTTCACTTGACCCAGTAACTTAAGATAAATGCGACACATTTCTCTGGCTTTGTTGATGTATATTTTACGGCACGTACTTCCAGATAATGTTTTATCAATTCTCTGGAGTTATTTGCTCTCCTTTGTTTTCCATCTTCCTGTGTTGTTTCTCCATGTACCAAGGCCTAAATTCCATCTTCCGTTACTTATAGAAAATTTTCTCCCTTTTATTTCGCTTCAATTGCTGGATATAGCTTGCACCTTGGTAAGCACAAGTGTGGCTCAGAAACGATTCCTTCACTAGATGTTCACCAAGGAATGCTAGCAATCTCAACAATTTTCAAACTTCAGTCTTTAGTTATGTTTTTAATGGACCCCGAACAAAGCATATAGGCCATTGCTGTAGATCAATGAACAAACAAGCATGCGCTGTGGTATAAGCTAGTGCCAGCCTTTGTGCTATAGAATCTTCTTCCAAATAAGCAGCACATTTATTGGATGTAAGTCGTGTATCTATTACTATAAATACATAGGAGATACGACAATAATTTATGGAGCATACGTCATGAGGTTATCAACGGTAAGTTTGACCGATCTTGTGTTGAACAAAGCTCCAGTGGAGATGTATATTTGGCAGTCAATTAGACAGGTAAGGATCAGAGTACATAGACAGATGACGTTCATGAATTCTTCTACTATAAATGAGTAGAGTTATTGAATAGATTTAACACAAATCTTTCTGGATTTGCTGGTATTAATTGTGCACCTCCACTCCCCCCTATATAAGGAGCCTCCTTCGCACCGGATCGGAGACACCATTCAGTCTGGTCTCTAGTGTCTGCAATGGACAACCTAAATACCAATTCTGAACAGGCCAATAATCAACCTCAGGGACAACAAGCAAATGGCCTTCCTTTGGATATACCAACAACTCAGGTCTTAGATAGTCATATGATTGAACAACAGAGCACAAATCAGGCGTCTTTATGGTTCTCCCTTGAGCAGCACAGGCTGCAGTTGGATCAGGTTCTCCAACTCTACGTAAGTGACTTCTTGTACGTGCACCGGTTTGGTTTTGAGTCTTGGATAGATTTGTCTTACTTCTGCTGTTTTTTTATTTCTTTCTTCAAAAAAATAGAACGAGCAGGTTCGGGTGTCGCTGCAGCAGGAAATGTCTTTACAGAACGCAACTCTGTCGAACCTTCTGACAACCGATGCGCTGATCAAGACGGTTGAAGAGGTAGCCAGTTTGCGCTTAGAGTTGCAGAGGAACCAAGAGGATCAAGAAACTTTACGGCATGCTTGTGATCAGTTGCTGCAGCTTGTTTTGATTGCATATGAAACGAATGAGGCACTTATCAGAATGATTGCTCCGTTGCAGCAGAAAACAAACTCACATGTTTCAGGTCCCGGAGATGAAGCATCAAGTGTGGCGGGAACCACAGCAGGGACAACCACAGCTTGCCCTATCTGCGGTGCTGTGAAGGATGATGCGATCGAGACCCAATTCGTATGAGAAGTGAAGAAACAATAGCAGCGATGGGAACCTGTTGTTTCTGATGTGCCTAATAAGAGCATGTGTGTTTTCTTTTTTTTTCTGTGCGAGTGTGTTGGAACCTTGGTTTGTCATCCTTTCTTGTATGCTGTTCTGTGGTAGTCCTCATATCAATATCATATTTCTGTTTTCTCAGCATTTGCCATGCTCTGTACCATCATTTCTTCTTTTGAAGTTCCTGGTCTTCACCAGATGGAATTAGGTTCCATTGAACCATGGTCTCACAAACCATGGAGCACCTAGCACCTGGTCGGTCTGGCCTGCGGTCGGTTGTTCTTCCTTCCCCGTTTCTCTCAGAAACGCCTTCACATAAGAAGCAAACAAATTTGATGATTTCACTATAGCTATGCTGATCTCACTATAGCTATGCTCTTCTAAGAGCCGATGTTGTTCTGGGATGCACATCCTCATGCTTTGCCAGCTAACAACCATTGGTTCCGAATCAAAATCATCAGCGTATTTGTTTCTTCAGAAAAAAACACATGTGAGAATGTATTGCATTAAGAAGCAATTTACATGGTATCTACTAAACAGCTGTTAACATACAGTCGACAGTTGTCAAGAAATGCTGGTAGCGGATACGACGTGTTGCTGCAATTAAAGTAGGTTATCGAGGAAGCAGGTGCAGGCACCACAATTAAAGTGTTAGGGAAACATCACTACAGCCGCAGGCGTTTTAAGGAGGGTCTCACTAACTAGAGTGGAAATCTGCTATTGCTGCACTGAGGAAAGGATGCCGTCAACCTGTATCAGCCCACCGCGAACCGGAGACGTGCTCGTTTCCGCAATGAGGTGTGCAGGATAGCAGGTGCAGTCTCTAGTTAGACCACCGCGGACCGGAGACATTCTGGGTTTTATGAGGTTTGTTGGACAACATGCCAAACGAAGCATGGTTTTGTAACCAGGAGGTTACACAACATTGAGCCCATGAGCCATGCATATTGCTCCAAAGTTCAGCTACCGTGTTGTGTGGTGCACGAACCCGATCACACGATCTGGGTGCTTGGTGGTGCTTAGCATAGAGATGGTGTCTGCATTGCCGTTGAGAGCATCCCATGGTCAGGGCCAACTGGCAATGTCTAGCCAGTTGTGGGGCACGGGACTTGCATTTTCCATTCCCCTTCCGAGAGGAACTGGGCTTGTGGTGGATGACAAAATTTGGGAGAGGGATTTTGAGCCCATGCGCCATGCTAGCTATATAAATCTGGTTTTTTTCTACTTTCCAATTTTATTTAAAAATTAATTATTAATTCCATTTACTTCTCATTCAAACATCATTCACAGATTAAGGATGTATTTAAAACTTACTCCAAAATTTCAAATTTTTATAACTACTTTGTTGAAACAATGACTCTACGCTTATTCCTTTAACACAAATATTTTCTTTTGCTTTTAAGAAGAATGAAATGCAATTTAAAATTCAAGGAAGGGTCAAATCATTTGGAAATTTTCAAAGAGGTACATTTAAAGATTTCTGCACACCTTTTTAGTACATTGATTTAGGTAGGTATCGATCCTACCTAAGTGGATTGAAATTCCTAATTGATTTGAATTAGTTAATAAAAAAATCTTTGAATTTAAGAAAGTAAGAATTTTATGGGGTCTTTTTGTTACTTGCATGTTATCTGCAATAACTGTATGATTAATTATTTAAGATAAAATAATGACTAAATTAATATAGAAGAATTTCTAAAAATGAAACTTAAAATATCTTTGCATGTATACATTAACATCTCAAAAAAAATTTGTATTATTGTGGAAAGTTCAATGGAATCCTCATCTTAACATAGAAATAGCAAACTAGAAATAACTTCGTATTGTTGCTTAAGAATTATTGTTTCGGTACTCAGCTTGTAGTAGGGACGACCCATGGTTGTTTCTAGACGTCTTGGTTACTAAGGCCCCCATTCGGATCTCCTACAATTTATCGAAACCAGCTTAAAATTTTGTATGAGATTCAGACAGCACAGACTATTGTTATAAAATCCAACACCAACTTTTTGTAATCCCACTATCTCCCTCCATCCTAGTATTTTGATATTATAAACACCAATTTTGTATGTATGTGGTACTTTAAAAATAAACACCGACAAGGCTAATGAGATTTTGGTTCACTTTATAGTACCCAAACAGTTTCTTTCGAATTGTATATA
Source organism: Panicum miliaceum (assembly GCA_032594955.1). NCBI lineage: Eukaryota > Viridiplantae > Streptophyta > Magnoliopsida > Poales > Poaceae > Panicum > Panicum miliaceum. The sequence continues at coordinate 36,343,226 of CM064066.1, forward strand.
GTCAACTATGACAGATTTCCAAGTGAGGAAACATCTTAGAAATCGATGAGGCATGCTTGTATTTATCAATGAACACAAGACTTCTATTTATAAAAATAGCTGATTTCTGAATGATTAGTTGTTTTCTAATTAACGATCTCATTTTTTATATAATTTCTATTCAATTTGAACCCTAATGAGTTTTCAATTGACTTTTCATTTAATCCAGAAACAATCCTTAAAACACTAGGATCTGTTTGGATCTTACTATAAAAGTTCACATTTCATGTACACCTAATCATATGCAGTAACTGTTTTACGTTTACATTCCTTAAGTACAAATGTTTAAATATTCTAAAATGAACCAAATTTATTTCATGTTTCAATAAATTTAAATAAATTTTTCGACCACTCAAAAAGACATCAGAGGGGTACCTAAATATTCTTATTTTTTATTTCACTGATTTGGGTATAGTGTTGGTCTAAACTTGTGGATTGTATGCTTCTTATTTTTTTAGGCTAGTGAGTTCATGACAACTGTTTGAATTAATTTGAGATCAAAATAGTAAAAGTTGTGCGACAGCCCCATAACTATGGAATGAAATGTGGAATATAATAAATTTAATAGGTTCATTAACAAGCAATTTACAGAGTGGCTACTAAATAAGTGTTACCTTACAATGTCTAAACAGCTAAGACAAAAAGTGGTACACGGCAACCGAGGCTTACAGTTGTCAAAAAATGCTTATGGTGGACAAGATGCGGTGTTGGGTTATCGAGGAAGTAGGTGCAGGCAGCCAAGCACCATAATTAAAGGGGAAAATTGGATTGGTAGCACCGAAAGATCTTTCCGTAGTTTAGAAATATACCATTAAAAGATCTATGTTAAGATATTTACCATGGAACGATTACTCCGTTATGAAAATATACCACTCCATCGACTTCAACATTAAGTGGTGGTATTTCAAACCACTTTATCCCTGCCTTCTCACATCTGCATCACGAGATCCCTTTCTTCTACCGTTGAGCTGGAGGAGCAGTGCAGGAGGGCTCGACCGCAGCGTGGCGAGGAGCAGGCTAGCGGGACCACCCTCCTCCGCAACTCCCCGCCGGCCGCCGCGGAAGGATGAAGCTGTTCGTCTAGCCACCCATTTCGCGATGTCCGTGGCGCCCGCCTCTTCCGCCGCTGCAACAACCGCAGCACATCCATCGCCGCAGCCACCACAGTACAGAGGACGCGGGCACGGGCAGCAGTCTTGCATTTTGCTTCGCCCCCCTGGTGGTGTGTGCCTGCTGCCAAGCCTGGTTCTGCTCAGTCAAAGTCCATGTTGTTCACCGCTGGCTTCCTTGCGTCTTTTCTATTAAGTGTTTAGCCAGCATCGGTCGTCGGGATTTGGCCAGCGGCGGGGAACAGGAGAGTGCCAAAACGGAGACAACTTGTTGTAATCTGAAATACTACTGTTAAGCACAAGTACATGGAGCCGGTGGTCTCATGCAATGACATATCATATTAAGACGACTGAACAAACAACCTCTATAATAGTTTTTCATTTTTATTATCTCATAGTAGTACTATATCTCTTAATTTGTGGAATGAAAAAGAAAATATTATGAGTAGTATGACAACAACAACTCGTACAATGGTGAGTAAGCGGTCTCATAGTTCTTAATTTCCTCTTTCCTCCACATCATCAAAAATCCTACATGGATCTGCATGAGACAACCTACGAGACCGCTGACGTGTAGCAATATATTTGCTCTAAGATTGACGTTGAAGTGGATGGAATGGTATATTTCCATAGCAGAGTCATCTTTCCATGATAAATATCTTAACAAAGATCTTAATAGAGATCTTTTGATGGTATATTTTTAAACTAGAGATCTTTCGGTGCTAGGAATCCAATTTTCCCTAATTAAAGTGTAGAAAAATATCAGTACAAGCATAAGTGTTTGGAAGAGGTCTGGCTGAAGAGAGCAGGACAATTCTAGGAGGCCTGCAATGGCTAGAGTATGGAGATGATGGCGTCACGCTCCGTTAGCCCCACCACGGATCGGGACACGATGGTTCCCCCAAGGAGATGTGCATGACAGTTAGGTGGAGACTCCGGTCACACCACCGCGGACGAAAGACATACTGGTTCCTCCAAGAAGGTTCTAAGAATCAGATCTGCACATCCTCATATTGTGCATGCATGTCAACATTGGCATGAGCATTTTTTCTTCAGTAAAACCATAAGCATGAGCATTTTTTTTCTTCAGTAAAACACAATTGAGCACATACTTCATTGAGGAAAAGCAATTTATACAGTGGCTAAATAGCAGTTAACTTACAGGGGCTACACAGCTAAGACAAAAGATGTACATGGCGATCGGATGACAACATACAGTTGTCAAGAAATTCTGGTGGCAGATAGGACATGTACCTGGGTTGTTATTGAGAAAGAAAGTGCAGGCACCGGAATTAAGTGTTGGGGAGACATCACTACAGCCATAGGCGTTGTCGAAGAGGTGTCGACCGACGAGAGAGGGGAAAATTCTAGAAGGTCTGTTATGGCTAGATAGAGGAGAGCAAGAATGGCGTTATGCTTCATCAGCCCACCGTACTGCGCGGATCGGAAATGCAAACTGTTCTATCCGAAGAAAGAAAATTATTCGGATGGGAATCACATAATACATAAATATGATTGTGTCTTGAAAATTGACATAAAAAATATAGGTGAAGCATACTTTCTTTTTTCTTCACTGCAAGTTCATCAATCAAGCACAATGTTAGGATTGTCCATAATTCAATGCAAAACTAGATACAAAACTAAAATTCGCTGGAAAGGAAATTTTGGCCTAGATAATTGCATAACTGAAACCACATATAAGAGCTAACATAACATAACAGTTTCTTCCTCAGCGGGAACCCAGCTGCATGCACCAGAATCGTTTGGATCCTCTCATTTTGGAGGAAATTGAAATCTACTTAATAAATTAGGCTATTTGGTTTAAAATTTGACATCCCACCACTTTTCAACCACTTTCCAAAATTTAGATATAACCCTATCCTAAATTCATAGGATGGGAGATAGAAATTGATTCTATACACCACCAAGCTATATTTCTAGCCATAACTTATAGCACGCTCTTTGGCTCAATCCTCTACAGTAGAAATATAGCACATAAATATCTTCCTCATATCGCCAGCAATAGTATACAAATACATTCCGTATATAATCGTATTAGCTTACTAGATTTGTGTCTAAATTATAATTATTAGAATGGAATTTAATTCCAAGATTCCAAACAGTGCCTAAGCCTAAGGGATCTTCGGCGTCTGGACTATTTACAGGGGGGCTTGTTGGATGAAGCACATGGAATGAGTGAGATAACCAACAATCCTTAGCACATCTCTTTGCACTGTCCAAAAAGAAACCTAATAGACCCTCAGGCACAGTTGAAAGCCTAGAAACAACATGCTGACTCCACCAAGATCACCATAGCTTTGTTCTATCGCCAGAGCAAGGGCAGGTACGTCCACCAGCAGAGTCGAAAGGATAGTGTGAAGAATCAGAGCAGAAGCAAGGAAGTCAAAGGCTCGCAAGGTGAGAGGTAAAACATACAAATACCTGAGGAACTGTAATTTCAAGGTGGAGCCAGTATTGGAAACCAGAGAACCATTACATCTTTAGTGCTGCAGTTACAAAGATACCAGCAAACTACACTGAAGACAAATTATGTTTTTCCTGTAGGGTGGCTAGGGATAAGCCAACAAATAAGTAGCATCCAAACATGAACACAATTTCCCTAGCTTCAATAAATTACATCTTTACCAATAAATGCTGCATCTGTATCCTAACCCCTAGCAGTTGCGGATCCAATCATAAGCCTTGATGAAACCAAAATTTGCATTTGCAACAAAACTAACAGTCGTGGATAAGTCCACGAAACAAAACTATCAGTTGCACAAACGTTCCTGAAAAACAAAAAAAAAGTAGGAAATGGAAACATCCAACATTGAAAAGAGAGACCCGGATGTCTAATCAAAGGCCCATGCAACAAAATAGCCAAAAATAGTAACTCCTAGTGGGTATCAAGCACAGTCTCAGCACCTGTCTACCTTGGGATCAATCATCAGAGACAGAAAATCATCTGTATGCACTGTATTAGATAAATAGAAATAATCTAACCAACAAACACAAATTCAAAATGCGCAATCCGAATCTAGAGCTGCCTACTCTGAATTCAGTTAAAAACTTATAGCACACAATATGTCAGAGTTTACCTAACAATCCTCCAGTGCTCTTTCCATACAAAGTTCAAAAGGATAAACCAAGGATCAGCACTAGTACTTCAAGACTTCAAGTTGGTCTGATTCAAAAATAAAATAAAAAACTAATACCAGTATGCGTCCTCTAATAAACTAGAGCATATAATTTACAGGATAAATAATCCAAAGGGTAATGAGTAATGATAACTGAAACCCGGAAAGAATAGCTCCATAGATATGCAGAAATGAAGACGACATTGAGACCGCAATCCCAGATAACTGCTATGGCTCACATACCCACCAACAACTGACGCTTCAATAGCACAAAACATAATGAACTTTGTTTTCAGAAAAATAATGAACTTTGTTTTCAGAACATGACAGTAAACATGGTCTGGACTGCATTAAAAGTTTCATGTTGTTAACCTATAGGCATATTTATGTTTTGCCAGAGCCCAAAAGGTCATCATTCGACTAAATAAACACAAAAAAGGTATGTGTTCACGAGTTTACAAATCTCACCTGCATCCTTCTAAGATTATGCAATAAACTAACCACAGAAGAAAAAGGAACTGCCAGTGTACCTACAGAAATGGCCCTGTATTTTTCATTACTGAAATTACAGGGTCAATCAGCTGGTCCACATCTCTATAAGAACAGGGCTGCAGTTCTGTATCTACAATCAGGAAGAGTCCTAAGCATAAGCGTCATGTATAGAACAGCAAAGAATTACAAATATACATACTACTTCTAAGGATGCAAAATGGTGAATACAACCGGTCGAAATGAACCATATTACCAATGACAGGCATTTTATGGACATAATGTGACTGTAGCGGGACAGAACAATACTTGTTAGAAAGCTTCATCAAATCAACCATTATTTGCAACATGACTGTACGAAAGCTAACAAGATGTCTGACAAGGTGTCTCATTTTCATCAGGAGATTTGTCGTGTGCCAGTTAGTTCAATTAACTGGTGGGACCTAAGACATCGACGAGTAGAATAATCTAACTCACAATGGATCAAGTTCAGGAATCTAACCAGGCACACTCTTCCACTTTTTATACCTAAGGGTAAAATGTACACAAAAGGGCTATATGAGAAAGATATATATGTACCAACAAACACACATCACATAAAATTTGTAAACAGAAAGAGATACGACATAACTTACTAGAACATTATCAGGGTAAATCAGTTAAGAAGCCAGAGGTCTTACTGAATGAAAACTGAAGAAGCTAGTGAGGTTGAGTATGGCACCTATAGGCGTCGTGCCAAACAGGCACAGGTACCGGCCAGTTAGTTGAGTCAGGAAATCAGCAGAGGTTAGCATTAGTTGGAGTCAATCTTATCAAGTCAGGAATTTATCTCTAAGTTCAGAGCCTCTTTGGAGGGAGAACGAGGAGATATCCTTGGCAAATCGATCAATAAAGCTTTCCTCGCTGAGCCCATATCAGGTTTCTTACATTAAAATTTTGAAATACAGATGTCTTCTGAAACTAATTCTTTAAGATGCCACATACAATGGTAAAAAACATAAAGTTCCACATGATTAAACAAAAATCAGTACAGGTATGGTATAAGGAATTTCAACTCACTACTCCTTCCTGACCATGAATAGCAACAAGATTACCGGAAATTCGTAAGGACTTACAATAGCTCTACTGAAATATTTATACAAAACACTATAGACAAGAGAACCGATCAAGTATGAACAAAATACAGATGTGGAAATGAGCTAGGCAAGAAGAACTACTCAACTACACATACCAGCCCAGTTTAACATCTATATTCAAAAGGATCAGTTATTGACAAATCATGGACATGTTTGATATGTGTTAGATTTTTGTCCCAAGATCTACAAACTGTGAAATAAAACTGTGCACTTCTCGAAACCCTTTTCTCAAGCTCAAGTAAACTATGCTGCTCTGCAATAAACTTTTGATGATGGCGGGCTCCACCCTCAAATGTCATTGACTCCAGTATTTTTGCGTTCAATACAAAGAATGACGCAAAGTTAACATGAGACTTAATGCCACAATAATTCTTCAACACTACAGTCTTCAGACGGATATCAAGGCATCCAATAACATCATGGTGTTTACGACGCCATGAATTTCTGTCCACAGACATAAACAACTGAAACAAAGGGAAGAAAAACAATTCATATCAAGAATACACATAATAGTAAGTTGACCAACAGGGAGTAGGCCATTAGTCAAACGCTATGAACTGCAAATGGAGTATTGTTACCTCAATGTACAGCTTCTCCAAGCATGGAAAGCATCTCATTAAATCAAGAACCGTATCCAGGCTAAGTGTATGAATATCAACAGCTAGAATCTTGACACTACACACCACTGCCGTAGCGCTAACAGAACGCAAGTTCTTTAACAAACATAGAAATTGCATTAGTCTATCTCCATAAATGTAAATAATATGAAATTTTCAGTGTACAAGTAAATTCGATAGGAAGCCTTGTGTAGGCAAGAGTAAGATCCCTAGTACCTGAACTGCTGTAGTGCCAAATGCCAGCTTGAAGTAGTGATCACGGTCAGAAATCCAGCCCAACGTTTCCAGCTTCGGTGCTGCAATTACTGATACATGAAGGCCCCGAAATAGTTCGAGTTGCAGCAGCCTTTCAAGCGAAGGGGCGTTTCTCGATGATGAGTTCCCCTGAGAAATTTCGCACACTGATGCTTACAAGGCTCTGGGAGTTGATCCGGACACGACTGAAGCCAACGCTGCGGCTAAGCAGGAAGCACTCCAGGACTGGAGATCCAGCAATCATGCTCTGTAGTGAGTCCTCCGAGATGCGGACACTCTCAAGAGCAAGCTCCCTGAGCTGGGGGAAGCGAAGCGCTCCGGCAGTGCCTTTTAGGATGTGGCATTTGCTGATAGTGGCCAGGCGGAGGGTGGCCGAGAAACGAAAGAAGGCAGAATTCGGCAGCCATATCTCGGGTGACTGCAAATTTATCAAGTCTCCGATGTGGAACTCGAGCTCCCGGAGTCGACAGCCATAGTCGAGCGCAGGCGAGCAGATCCAGGAGTCGACTGCCGAGGGGCAGAGCAAGAGCTGGAGCGCGGAGACGGAGAAGCGGCGAGCGGGGCCCGGGTCGGCGGCAAGGATCCGCGAGATGAGGCCGGCGCGGGAGACCTCGCCCTCGGCGGGGAGGTTGCCGCCGTCGAGGCTGAGAGGGGCGGAGCGCCACAGGTGGCGCCACCGGGAGGCGAGGGCCTGCGTGCGGGCGGGGAGGGAGATGATCTCGCAGAGAATGGCGTCGGGGAGACCGCTGATGCGATCGACTCCGCCGCAGCAGCCTCCTTCCTCGCCGGCACCGAGCGACGGCGGCGGCCCTTGCGGCTTGCCTGTAGATTTGGGACGGGGCGCTTCCGTCGCCATCAGCGGCGGTGGCCGCGGCTCAGTTGGTGGAGAGCCCTGAGATGGCCTCCGGTTCGTGCCCCTGGGCGGCCTCCATTCTCCTCTTCCTGGCGCCGCGAGTCAGCGCCACCATCTCCGGCGCTGCTCGCGGTGGCGGAGGCCGGAGAGCCGCAATAATCCCCGGCGGATAGACGAACGCTTCAACAAGCAGGTTGGGCCGTGGGTTCCATGCCCCTAAGCCCAAATACAGACCAGTCACGGGCCGAGCTGGGCCATGTTCCACCCGCGCTCCCGCCCAAACGAATCGGGTCCGTTTGTTGGGGGCATGTTATGCGTGGAAAAGAATTCTCAAAGACCATGAAAGCTGTTAGCAATCTATCTATAGTTTACCCCATTGTTGACACGCTTGCCTGATCTATTCAAGTGGCCCAACAACTCTCTAGGAGAATCGACCTGGTGGACGATTCAAAAAAGAAAAAAGAATCGACCTGATGATCTCTTTCCTCGGAAGCTTAGGGCCTGTTTGATTCCGGTGACTAAACTTTTAAGCTTTTAGTTCCGTCACATCAGATGTTTGGATAGCAATTGCATATATGAAGGCTAATTCACGAGACGAATCTATTAAACCACATGTGTACTGTAGCACAATATTATCAAATCATGAACTAATTAGGTTTAATGGACTCATCTCGTGAATTAGCCCCAATCTATGCAATTAGTTTTATAATTAGTATATATTTAGTACTCCTAATTAGTGTCCAAAGATATGATGTGACATGGACTAAACTTTAGTTGGTAGTCCAGACACCCTCTTGACCGAGGAACACACAAAAAGAACTGCTGTGACAACTGACTCGAGGGATGCCTGAATTGGTGTCACTGGTCAGCCAAAACAAGTGCACCTTCAGGCCAGGTGATCAAAATCTCATGGATCGAAAACTGAGCAACACCTTTCTAGAATACAGCCAAAACGATTTGAAAAATCCTGCTTTTCGCTGATCTGATCTACGCTGTAAGCCTGTAATTCAGCTACCGGGCAGTGAGTACAAGATCATCCATCGCTTGTATATATTGCTGCAGTTTTTCGTGATTTCCTTTAGGATGTTCCTCGGAGCTTCGTAGTCTGAATTATAAGACAGTGGATGACCAAGCAGTGTGATGTGCCAGAACTCTCGCATTTGGTCGCTGCCATACAACATCGTAGCCCAGTAAATTCCCTTTCTTCATATCCATATTTTTAGAGGGTGCCAAACATACTCCATTTGCGATCTCTTTTGCTTACTTGACAAAAAAAACTGTTACGATATTTTACTCTCCTTTTCTTTTTCTGAAAATTGCTTTCGCTGGTTTAACATGTTAATACAGTAACAACAAAAAACACCACTATAAAAGTAAACTTTGTTCGAAGGCAACGTTTACCTATCTTGTGGCAAACATATACACGGTACAGCGCGGATGGAAGCTCAGCAGCTTTCCCCATCAGAAAACAGTGTAATAATCTCAGCAAGTTTCCCCATCAAAAAACAGTGCAATAATCGAAGCGATTTGGCGAGCGGAAATTTGAACAACGAATAAGCACCAGAAACGGTATATAGAAAAAACTGTTCCTGAAAAATATTAAATACCCACAAATCCAACTGTATGGATATAAAGATTCCGTCGCATCGTAAATGCAAAGATTTTGCGCTATCTCTAGCAGAGGCTTCCATAAATACCGCATGCAAGATTGTTACTTCTGGTGCCATGACCTTTCTCAAGTAGGAGGTACCTTAGGTACTGTAATATTTCTTCTGTCCAATCAATTTGACAAAAACAACCAGATTTTTACCCTCATCTGCCATTATTTTCTCTTTTGTCCTTCTAGTTCCCAATAAATTTTGAATATATTTCAACAAGATAAAAGGCTAACAATGTATATTAACTAATTAATGTTGGGATACAAAAAATGAACTATTTCATGTCAGCATACACTTGCACAATACAACTAAAGCAAAATGTAATTGAAAATGAACAAAAGCTGGAGTACCTTCATTCATAGATACATAGAAATAAATATAGAGATAGGGAAACAAATTCAGATTTATTTTGTTATACACAATATTAGGGATACCATAGATAGGATCCAAAAATGGCACTTGACAATATAATGAATGTCACCTTCAAATTTTATTCACTGTTGCGTTAGTGTCACATTGCTAACTACCCTACAAGTAAATACATATGCATGTTGGTCAAAGACAGGAAGGCCATTCATCTACCAAAGAAAATCTACATCAATTTAATCTGATTTCACAATTTACACATTCAACGTATGGTGCTTCTGGATTATATTAGATAATCATAATAGAAAAAGAAAATATTATCAGGAAGTATAAGAGGCAAGCTGTCAATATAACTATAGAAATGCCTCACATTTTCTCTTTCTAAATTTGCAGGGTCAATGATATCATCGTAATTTGTAAGCACCCAAAGGTCTCTTGAGCGGATTCTTTTGAGGCTTCCTCGGCAGAAAGGGCAAGATTCTGATCTTTTGTACCTATACCGAGAACAAGATAACATTGATCAAGCACAACAAAAAACATGGAACAAACAGAATAATAATTTATTGACTATAAAAATAACTAAATGTAGAAGTATTGTTAGACCCAGAATCTATATCCAAATTGCATAGACTACTCACATACAGATAATAAAAACTGTGAAAAGTAATTACCAGTCCCTATAGCATTTTATGCACATTGCATGACTGCAATTAGGCAGGACCATCTTGGAGCATGTCTCCATGCAAATTCCACATTCATCATCAATTTCCACATCCTTGCCAGAAAGCCTTTTCCAATCCTCCATACGCCTCCTACTCACTATGTCTTTGCATCGACCCTTCCCTTTCAGGTCCCTCTCAATCAGACTACTCTCCAGCTGCTGCAGAATAGGGTAGATGATTGCTGCAGTGAAAGAAACTAATGAGACCTCAAGTCCAAAGCAGAACGGCATGAAGTTTACAATGCAAAATGCCCATATAAGGCAGAGATTACCATAGAATTCCCTAAGGCTTGCCCGCCTTTCATATGTTGACACTGAGCTATCTCCATCTGCATAAACCTGTATAAACAAAATAAAGAGATTTTCATACCTCAAACCCAGAACTCGTGTACATATGCGAGAAACAGAAACACAAATATATGAGGTCCAAACTCCATACTGTGCTTTTACCTTGCATATGAGAATGTGAAAGAGTCCTAAATAACTGGGAAGAGCATAGCAGCATCCGCAATCCAGCCACTGGATGAGGTACAGGAAGAATGGAGCCAGGGAGCTGAACGACAGCCTCATCTGCACGCATGCTCCACCATAGTTCCTCTGAATGGCATCCGCCCTGGAATTCACAAACCAGCTCATCAATCCCCACAGCAGCTTTCCAAGACGAACAAGGAAGGAAACACCCTTCGCCAAAGCAGCATTCTTCAGAAATGCAAATGATTGGCGAAATACTGAATTGGGTTGTATTCTAGTAGTATTGAGGTGGGTTTTACTCTACCATAACAACGGGATATGCAGAGGCAGCCTCCTAGCAAGGGCTTACTTACGGATCCATAGTACCCCTTGACACAATTTTTGGGACAATCTCAATTCTGAACTGCGAGTGAACTCCCCGAATTACTCTCTTCCCCTGAGAAATTGCAGTGAATTTACTGAATTACCCTACCCTGCAAGCCCAAATTACAATCTTCCTTAACGAAAAGTATAAATTTCCGCTTTTCCCGAACTGGGGGACCTCTCCAACGCACTTTCCCCAATTTCAGCACGGGGCAGGGTTCCCGAAAACCCCCCATCCATCGAAGGCGCAGGAGAAACAAACCAAGAAATGCCCAGAACAGCGCGCAATCCTGGGAGGGCGGAGGAGTGGAGATGCTTACATGGCGTTGGCGTGGTGGATGTCGGCCTCCAGGGCCTTGAGGGGGCCTCTCAGCGGGAGCTGCCGCCCCAGGTCACCCCGCTGCGCCGCCATGGAACGGCCCTCCAAGAACTCGATTCCTTGGAGCCCGGGCAGTTGCCAGCCCCCGACGCCAACAGGCGGCGCCGGCTTCCTCGCTTCTTCCCCCGGGTAGAGAGAGAAGGCTCGGAGCTTTCCTTGTGAGTAGAGAGAGGGAGTCAAGAAAGGGCCAAAAGGGTGAAGGGGGGAGGGCCGGAGCAGAGGAGAAGCTTGTGGAGACGGAAAGGCCGATGGATGATGGACTTCGGGGGTCCCCTTTTGGACTGTTTGTACGTGCAAAATCTTGAATTTTTTACGCTAATCTTGATAGGTCCGGCGATTTCGGCCTAGAGAAATACAGTAGGTCCGGAACTGCGTGATCGTTCATCGGGAAGCCGTTTCATCGCCCCGTAATTGGTGTTGACGCCTCACGTGGTCGTCAACTTCGAGGATTGGATCAGTACCTTCTCGGTTAAGTGAGAGTAATTTGTAAACAACTTTTTTAAACACATTAGACCAGTTTCGATGCACAATTTCATACCACTTGAAACTCTATCCTTCTCTCCTCGCCATATCAGCAAAATTGATGATGTGGTAAAGAATTTCATGTCATAAGCTCCATAAAATCCAATTGAGACTGGTCTTATATATGGACATTTATGCATCCTTTTAAAAAATCCGTATGATCTCTTGGAAAGATTAAATCGGCAAATCTTGATTTGATTTTTTTAATTACACATTACAACTTAAACACTTGCAACGCACACACATCCATCCCTGTGAACATATGTACGTGAATTCTAACCTTACAAGCATCTTTGAAGTCTAAGTCGGCAAATGTTTAAGATTGTTGAAGTCATCACAGGCGCCACGCTATCGACGGGGAGTCGAACCACGTAGGATAAGTAAATTTATGGTATTCCAACTAAGTGCAAATGTGCAATGAGCCATTTCTACCGAGGGAAATCCATGTGCTATGGAAATGCAAAAATTCATAGTATAGGTAGAATAGAGAATCAATAAATCTGAAATACGGGCAAGTTGATCGGATCAAACATGATCATCTTAGGTGCTTGTATTTTTAATCGAAAGAATTGTGATTACATCATTAGTTTTAATATCCATCGGTGCATTCTCTCAAAAGTACTTATAATAATAGATTTTGGGTGTGCATATGTGATGTTTTTTAGGAGATATGTGGGGATAAATCTCATCCAATATCAACCCATTTTCTACATTTCTGGTCATTTTTGCATTTGTGGTAATCGTGAGTGGGATGGAGGTGATGAGAACAAAAACAGACGAACCTTTTACATACGTTTTTATGGATACCTAAATGAGAAAAAGTTTCCTGTATTTATCTCAGATTTAGAATTCCCAAGAAAGAGAAGGAAATGATAGCCCAGTCCCACTCGTGGCCCAACTGGCCCACGAGTCCACACCACCACAAGAGCTGAAAGCTGCATTTGGGCTGGTGTGGTGGCTGGAGACCGGCCTGGGCCTGGTGCTGCCTTGCTCGTGCGTGCTCAACTGCATCACAAACTTAATCTGGGATGTCTCGAGCGGAGATGGAGGGGGAGTTGCAGGGAATTAAAATCTGCCATGGTGCTCCGAGCGTCCCTCACTTACTTACTATTCGCCGACGACTCGTTGATCTTATCTCTGGATATCCGGAGGGAAACGATGCATGAGAGGTATTTGGGGCTGCCGGTTCATGTTGGGCGATCAAGGTCGCAGGTGTTTGGGCATTTGAAAGAAAGAATTTGGAGTAGACTACAAGGATGGAATGGAAGGAGCGTACCCTGTCTCGGGCGGGGAAGCCATACCGACATTCGCCATGGGCTGTTTTGATATTACAAAGGAGATGTGCGACCAAATCAGCACTATGACCGGGCGTTACTGGTGGAGCCAGCAGGAAAAGAAGAAGAAGAAGATGCATTGGATCAGTTGGGAGAAGCTGACACTTCCAAAGTACAAGGGCGGCCTGAGTTTCAGAGATACACATATCTTCAATTTGTCGGTGTTGGCAAAGCAGGGGTGGAGGTTGATCCAGAACCCAGACTCGCTATGTGCTAGAGTGCTACGTGCAAAATATTACTCCCATGGAGATATATTCAGGGCAAACGTTTTAGGCCCTTTGTCTTACACCTGGAGAAGCGTCATGGGTACAGAGTCTGAAGGACGGCATCATATGGAGGGTAGGCAATGGCGAGAATATAAACATCTGGGCTGACCCGTGGATTCCTAGGGGGCTGACCAGGAGGGTGATAACACCGAAGGGTCAGAATGTTCTGACCAAAGTTAGTGCTCTGATTGACCCACATTCTGGAGGTTGGGACCATGATCTGCTAGACCAAATGTTTTGGAGGGAGGATGCAGAGATAATCAAGTCAATCCCAGTACACCAAGATATGAGTGATGTTGTGGCGTGGCACTTTGATACCAGAGGTATTTTTTTCGGTCCGGTCAGCTTACAAGATGGCTAGGGAAAACTCTTGGAGGGCGAGGGGTGGTGGTGCATCATCAAGTGCACAGGAAGGAGATGCTGAGGAAGTTGGCATGCCCGGGCAAAATCAAACATTTCTTGTGGAGATTGGGACACAACAGCTTGCCGTTAAGAACTAATCTGATCCGGCGAGGGATGGAGTTGGATACACGCTGTGTGGTGTGTGGGAGGCTGGACGAAGATGGGGGGCACCTGTTCTGCAACTGCAAATTTGTGGCATGAACTGAACCTGGAGGAGGTGAGAGCACGGCTGGCGACGAAAACATCTGCTATGGAGGTGCTACAAGCAATCTGGGAACTGGAAGAGAAGAAGTGCATCTTGGTGGTTACACTGCTGTGGCATTGGTGGCTGGAGAGAAATCGAGTTAGAGAAGGGGAGAAGAGAAGGGAGGTCGCTGGCTTGGCTTTCATCATACGCTGTCAAGCCGAGGAGTTCATGAAGGTCACGGCCACGGAGAATAGCAGGACACCGAGAACCCTGAAGAAGTGGTCAAAACCAGTAGGAGATGTGCTGAAAATTAACTCGGATGGAGCGTTTGATCCTGCCACCAAGAGAGGAGGGTGGGGATTTGTTATCTGTGACTTTGCTGGAGATGTGATACATGCAGGTGCCGGTGTCGTGCTATATGCAATGGATGCGCTTCACACAGAGGTGTTAGGCTGCTTGGCAGCTCTGAAAGCGGCGGGCGATCCTGGTATGCGGAAGGTGATTGCCGAGACGGACTCCATGCTCCTGAAGATGATGGCAGTGGGAACGGGCAATTTTTCCCTGGCACCAACCGGAGGTCTCATCCACGAAATCAAGGAGATCGCAGCGACTAATTTTACTGCTTTCTCTATGAGTTATTGTTCTCGTTTATGTAATAAGGTAGCTCATGAGCTTGCGTCTTGGGGTTGTAGGTGCTCTCCGAACTCGGACCTGTATTGGGACGGTGTGCCTACGGGCATGGAGAGCCTTGTGGCCGGTGATCTCGCCGAGCTGTTAAGTTAAAGGAAAAGCTTTTCCGATCAAAATTTTTTTTAGCTATGTCGTCCCAAATGCAAGCAGATTAAAGAAACAATAGTTATTAAGCAACAATATCAAATTATTTTAGTTTTCAATTTCTATGTTAAATGCCATAAATTTGAGATGTTAATGTATTCAGCCAAAAATATCTAAAGTTTTTTTTATAAATTATTCTATTAATTCCATTCTTTTCTTTTAAATCATGAATTTACAAAAACTGTATACAATTATTGCAGATAAAAAGGCAAATGATAAATAAAAACCTATGAAATTCTTAGGTGGTTTCTCATTAATTTAGTTATTTTCTCATAAATCTAAAGAAGCCATAGTATTTTTTTAATGGACTAATTCAAATCGACTAGGAATTTCAATCCACTTAGCTAGGACCAACACCTACCTAAATCAATGAACTAAAAAGGGTTTGCAGAAATGTCTAGATGTACTCCTACCTCTTTGCGAATTTCCAAATGATTTGACACTTCCTTGAATTTTAAATTGCATCTCACACTTATTGAAAGCAAAAAAAAAATTGTATTAACGAAAGAAGCGTAATTTAATTCTTGCAATAAGTAGTGGTCAAAATTTGATATTTTGGAGTAAGTTTTAGATACATCCTTAGTTTTGTGAATGATGTTTGAAGGAGCACTAAGTGGAATTATCAATTAATCTTCCAATAAAATTGGAAAGTAGATGGAACCATATTCATAAAGCATACGCTGGAAATCCCTCTCTCAAGTTTTCTCTCGGACCACTAGCTCAGTTCCCCTTTGACGGGGAAGAAACCCACACGCCGATGTACGAATTTCTAGTTTACATGTTAGCCTTACCAATACTCAACTTCCCTTCCATCTTTCTACCTGGCTCGCCTACCATCGTTGTGGCAGCTCGGTATCTATGTGCTCTCAGCAGCAATGCAGGCCCCATCTCTCTGTGCAGCCACCACCCTGAGCCTTCATCTTGCGATCGGGTCTGCCCACCATAGCACCGTTGCCAAAGCATGAGGATGTGCATCCCAGAAAGACGTCGTCTCTAGGAACAGCATAGCTATAGTGAGATCATCAAATTTGTCAGCTTCTTATCTGCAGGCGTTTCTGAGAGAAATGGGGAAGGAAGAACAACCGACCGAGGGCCGGACCGACCAGGTGTTCAGCAGCACCCGACACTCTGTTCGTGATCAGGTGCTAGGTGCTCCGTGGTTTGAGAGACCATGGTTCAATGGAACCTAATTCCATTTGGTGAAGACCAGGAACTTCAAAAGAAGAAATGATGGCACAGAACGAACATGGCAAATGCTGAGAAAATATTGAGAAAACAGAAATATGACATCGATATGAAGACTGCCACAGAACATCATACAAGAAAGGATGACAAGCCAAGGCTCCAACAACACACTTGCACAGAAAAAAAAGAAAACACACATGCTCTTATTAGGCACATCAGAAACAACAGGTTCCCATCGCTGCTACTGTCTCTTCACTTCTCATATGAATTGGGTCTCGATCGCGTCACCCTTCACAGCACCGCAGATAGGGCAAGCTGTGAGATGAACTCCACATGGCTTGCAGGTGCAGAGGTGCTTGCACGGCAGCAACATCATACAGGCACCACCAGAGTTGCAAACCACACAAGTACGATCAATCTTGGTTGTCTCTGCGGCAGTTCTCGCCACACTTGATGCTTCATCTCCAGGGCCTGAAACATGTGAGTTTGTTTCCTGCTGCAACGGAGCACACATTCTGATAAGTGCCTCGTTCGTTTCATATACAATCACAACACGCTGCAGCAACTGATCGCAAGCATGCCGTAAAGTTTCTCGATCCTCTTGGTTCCTCTGCAACTCTATGCGCAAGCTGGCTACCTCTTCAACCTTTTGGATCAGCGCATCGGTTGTCAGAACGTTTGATAGAGTTGCGTTCTGCAAAGATATTTCCTGCTGCAGCGACACCCGAACCTGCTCGTTCTAATTTTTTGAAGAAAGAAATAAAAAAAGCAGCAGAAGTAAGACAACATCTATCCAAGACTCAAAACCAAACCAGTGCACAAGAAGTCACTTACATAGAGTTGGCGAACCTGATCCAACTGCAGCCTGTGCTGCTCAAGGGAGAACCATAGCGGCGTCTGATTTGTGCTCTGTTGTTCAATCATATGAGTATCTAAGGCCTGACTTGTTGGTACATCCAAAGGAAGGCCTTTTGCTTGTTGTCCGTGAGGTTGCTTGGCCTGTTCAGAATGGGTACTGAGGTTGTCCATTGCAGAGACCAGACTGAAGGGCGTCTCCAAACCGATGTGAAGGAGGCTCCTTATATAGGGTTGAGTCGAGGTGCACAATTAATTCTAGGAATCCAGAAAGATACATCTTAAATCTTCTCAATAACTCTAGTCATTTATTTAGCAGAAGCGTTCATGAACGTCATCTGTCTAGGTACTCTGATTCTCGCCTGTATAATTGACTGCCAAATATACACCTCCACTGGAGCTTTGTAACACAAGATGGGTCAAACTTATCGTTGATAACCTCATGACGTATGCTCCATAAATTCTTGGCGTATCTCATCTTAGTAATAGATACACAGCTTCCATCCAACAAATATGCTACTTATTTGGTAGAGGATTCTATAGCCCAAAGGCTGGCACTAGCTTAAGCCACAGCACATGCTTGTTTGTTCATTGATCTACAGAAATACGTATAGGTTCTAGACGCTTTGTTTGGGGTCTATTAAACCTAATTAAAGACTGAAGTTTGCAAATTGTTGAGATTGTTAATACCCCTTGGCAAACATCATGAAGGAATCTTTTCCAAGCCATCCTCATGCTTACCAAGATGCAAGCTATATCCAGCAACTGAAGCCAAAATAAAAGGGAGAAAATTTTCTATAAGTAACCAAAAATGGAATTTAGGCCTTGCAAATGGAGAAACGTAGAACAGCTGTGCTATGGAACTGTAGTGCTGCAGTTTAGTCCCTAAAGTTATCAGAACTTACTCGGCGCCATAAACAACTAAAACACCAAGTGCAAATATTTCCCTGCAATTTTCATCCATGAAGATTAGCACCAGCACCGTGCTAGCACTTGGGAGCACACCAGTCAGGTGGTTAATCAGGGCCCCAAAGCCCAAAACAACATATAAACAGGTTGACCATTAGAATAAAAGAGGACGAGAGCAGCTGTAGTGAGCCCCAGCCTCTGTGTCGCACGCACAATTGTGCAGAGACAGGACATACCAGTAATTAGGAGAAGATGCACTAAACAAAGATATATAATAGAATAAGGTGTGAATCAACCAAGAAAGTAGCGAATAAAAATTTATTGAAAGATACTTATCATGATATTTTAATAAAGCTTGATCGGTTCAATTCCATGTCAAGATTATATAGCATAACACAGCAAGACATAAACTGCTTAGGCATGGGACTTCCATACCACAACTAGACACATGACTACATGAGCCACTAATCAAAACTTAATCCACTGTTGAAGCACACCATGGATCAAACAATAATGTTGCACACCAATGATAATATATGATTAGTCAACCACAGGCTATTGTTGAGGTGCCTCAAAAGCATCTTCAGATATTTTGTTGTCATCTACGAAAAAAGAAATACTAACCACCACAATTAGGTTACCTATGAAAAACAGGTTAATACAAAACAGAACAGAAGATCCTCTCTGAATGTAAATGTCTCTCTCCTTCCCTCCATCTGCGGGTAAGGCGATGTGGAGAGAGGAGGATGTAATTAAGAATAGCCAGGGGCATAATTATCTAAAAATGATACAATGAGAACTTGCAAGAAGAGTAGACTTTCAGTGATAATAGTGTTCTCGAGAAAAATCTCAAGTCATGTCTGAAACAGAAACCCAGGACAGCATGAAAAGAAGGGCCTCAAATTTAAATTTGCTGTAACAAGGCATCCAGCAAATGAACTCATTTTGTAGGTAAATCCGAAATATCCAAGTTAAATTTGTATAGATTCAAGTACCCCCATCATTTAGCAATTGAGTGCGGTGCTGCTCACCTGACCAATACCAAAACAGTTGGTAGCACATGATTTAACCACTGCCTAGTAGTTCGAACACCATGGTTCCCACTAAGCAAGCGAGTCCATATCCAACCAATCGTTCCTTCTCAACCTATCCAAGAGAACAACAAAAACATAAAAAAATAACTGTTTAAAAAACATACTTCCTTTTCTTCAGGTGATTTTAATGGAGCTTTACCGTCCCTCTTAAAAAATGGTGCCAACAAGTTAAAAGTAATGCAGTGTGCCCGGATGACAGTGAAGCACATGGAGAAAATAAAACACCAGACATCGCTCCTGAGAACAGCCATATTTCTGGTGGCCACAGCTGTGCTAGCAATGCCAGGTGAACCCAGTCAGTTCGCGAGCCTCACAGATGGTTCCGCAAAGAATTCAGCCCTGCAACGAACAAAAGCTGTAATCTGGTAAGCCTCTCAGGACTACACTACAGTTTGCTTCTTCAGTTCACAGACACCCGTTAGCATCGTAACGCTAACAGCTGTTCACTCTGTGCAGTAATCCCCTGCAACAAGTGGGGATTATGGTGCCTCAGTGACTGTAGGGCCTAAAATGTTCTGGAATTTGCACAGCTACTCTATTTTCGCCCCCCCCCCCCGCCGCCCCCCCCCCCCCCCCCCCCCCCGACTTCCGGCTTTTCTAGATCTCAGAAGAAGCAAGCTCATTTTTGCTATCCTGGGCCAAACCAGGCGGGAGATGAACGTTTCCGTACCCTAATACGAGTGGGGTGGGGAGGGGTGCGGCGAGACCTACCTGGTGGGCGTCCAGGGAGGGGGCGAGTGAACGGCCGAAGAAGCGGCGGCGGCGGGCGAGGAGGGGAGGACATCCCTGCTGCTTGGGGAGCTCCGACGAAGCGAGCGTGACGGCTCGGAGCCGCCGAGGGGTGGGGGTGGTCTGGGGAGGGCGAGAGCGAGAGCGGCGGATGAGTGAGGCGGCGCCGGTGATGGGCTGGGAGAGGCGCGCGGCTTCGATGGCGTGGCGGCCGGCGGTGTGCGTGCGTTTTCCTTCGTTTTGCAAGGGGCTGTTTTTTTTCTTTTTTGTTTTGGATTGCCATCAACAGGTAAAATATGTACTAACCACTCCTTTTATCGAAACAAATCAAATCGGAAGAAATCTTTTCAAATCAAACTTCAATTTGTAACCAATCGCCGAAATTTATAAGATTAAATCTTATGGAAGAGAAGAGAGATAGAAATTTCAGGAACGAAGCTTGCAGTACCAATCTCAATGAAAATGTTATATAAACCATGTCAGCAAATTTGCTGATATGACATAGTTATTTACAAGGAGAGAGGATCATGCCACGTCAGCAAATTTATTGATATGACAGAGTTATTTATAAGGAGAGAAGAGGAAAAATATTATGAAATTAGAGAGGAGTGTGACACTCATACGGTTACTAAATTTTCAATCTTAGCAAATGTACAATAACACTTACCATTAAAACTGGCCTAAAACAAACGCCCCACGACACCGTGACACGTTGACACCGCCAAGTCTAATTCCGTCGCAGAAGAGTCCGTGCGCCTCGCTGTTTGGTCCATTCCACTTTCCGAGGCCCATTAAGGAGGATGTCCATATTAGGCTGGTCGTGCTCAACCATTCTGAATCCATCCATTTCTCAGGTTATTGAGGATGAGCTACGGTGGACGTGCTCGCCTCTCCTCCGGCATGATATATCCACAAGAGAAATGGACGTGCGCCTATTCTCCTTCGTCTGTTTATCTATTTATAAATATATCAAACATTTTGGAATGGATTCAGAACTTTTTTGAATAGTTTGAAACATTCTAAATGTTTGGAATATTTATAAATGTTATGAGTCTATTTATAAATGTTTCAAACAATCTGAAATGGTACACAACTCTTTTAAATATTTTGGAACATCTATAAATATTTCAAACATTCTAAATTGGGTTCAGAAATTTTTGAATACTACAGAACTTTTTTGGATAGTTTGAAAATTTTGAAATGTTTGAAACATTCTGAAATTGTATAGAAATTTTTCGAATATTTTGGAACATTCATAAATGTTTCAAACAGTCTGAAATGGGTTCATAGCTTTATTTTATTTAAATCTGAGATTAACATTTTTTCAAATGAATTTGAATTTTCGTTCGTTCCTATGTTCAGATTATTGATCATGCGCTCGATAATGACCAATGGGTTTTTGGTCTATTGAAAATGAATATAGATTAGAGCATTTCGAATCCCTGTGCCCCTCGAGTTTTGGCCCATGAGGTTGCCTGCGCGTCGCTGCTTAGAAACTGCTTCTGCAATGCGTCAGTGCAAATTCGCTCGCGCTGCGTATAGACGCCCCCATTGACATCCGACAATTGATGATCAGTCCAAGAGGAAAAACCTAGACTACATGAATGCACTGGTGGATGCCAAAACAGAGCAACACAGATGCGACAGATTAATTGACGAAAAAAAAAGATACGACAAATTAATTGAGCCAGATCTAAGAGCAGGACTTGGATGATTCATCCATAATACAATGACAGCAATCGCGGGAGGAATCTGCTAGCTTCCATGGTTGAAGAAGTGATTGATTGCGATCATGCTAATGGATACACTTCAGAGGCAGGGCTTGACTCGGGATGGGAGAATCGGACTGTTTGAATGTATTTGGTTTGGGATCAAGTGGGATGAGTTAGTTCTATCCTAAATTTTTAGGTTGGATTCAACCTATTTCATGTTTGGTTGGATGGGTTGGATCCGTTTCTAATTTTTATTTGGTTTGAGGGATTAAGAAGGCTAAGATGATACCTTTTTAACACCATCATGAACAATTATTATCGAGTCTTACATATCAGCCGTTGCTCCTACCTGGCATCCTCTTTTTCCTTATTTTTTTTGTGTACTTTATCTTCTCCACGGTTTCACCGTCCGTCCGTGCCACGACCGGTCCGCCTCCGCTCACCCACCCCCTCACCCACACCCGGTCCGGTCATGGCGGCGCCTTTGTTTGCCCCTAGCCCATCGTGCTCGCCCATGCCTACGCCCGCGGACAGACTCGAGATGGCGCTCGACGGGTCGAAGTGGGTCGACCCTGAGCTGATGGAATAAACCCATATCTACAAGGTATATTTGCCAGATCCGGGGTCACGGGACCGCGCACATAGCGTACATATTCTAAGATAAGGGATAAGATATGGTCCACACCCTACACCAGTTGTAACTACTCGTACAGGAGTAGAACTAGTCGGAACAGAAGGAAACTACCCGAGTAGTACTCGGGTAGGACTCCTAAGCTCGTATTTGGCTAGGATTTCCGTGTAACCCGGTCCCCCTAGACTATATAAGGGTGGGCAAGGACCCCCTCTAAACATCACACCATCTAAGGCAATACAAACCACTACACAGACGTAGGGTATTACGCTCTCGGCAGTCCGAACGTGTCTAAAGTTTCGTATTCCTTGCACCTTCGAGTTCCTGATCTCGGCGACATCCCACCTACAATTTACCACTTCGGGATATCCCTCGGTGGACTTGGAGGTTAAACACCGATAATATTCCTCCCCGGGTCCATCCCAACTCACATCAACTTCCATCCAAATGCTGGTTAACCTGGATTTGACCCGACCCAACCCCTTTGAACCTACGAACCAAAAACACTACTTGCAGATTTCAAACGCAGCGAGAAGGACAGAGCAACAATCAAGATTGCGCACAACTTAGCACAAGAAGCAAGGAGAATCACTGCATGTCCAAATTACTTAATCGCTTGGGCCATACAATTCAATGCCAAGTATCACTGCATCAAATCTACTACTCTATGATGAAAACTCAATGACAACCATGTAAGATTGTATTGTAGCCCTCTGTTTTTAGCTAGTGATGAATTTAGGGAATTGACAAAAGAGTTCCTACTGAAAGCCAAACAAAAAACATCACTGACTAATGCCCCAAAGTATTGTGACAAAACGACTTTGTCACAAGAATTCGGTTAGCCCTTGTGACTCTATTTTGAAAAAAATATTGCATGGATAAAGCAAGCGTGGTCTACTGACTAGCTTGGGGCTACTTGGCATTGTTCCCAATTGACGTTATTGTAATAGCACAAAATAAATCAAATATTAAAAGTGAGCTATTATTATTATAAAACATCTACAAATTTTTTGCCTTGGGATTTCCACCTCGTCATGCATACAGCCCCTTGTTGTTCATAGAATAAACCAGTTTGTTAAAACGACAAAACAATGAATCCTCAAATCTTGTAGCGAAGTTCCTTGGGTACCATTATACTTGGGGAGAATTTGCGAAGGATTTTACAACACATTTGAGTGGAAGCTCAGTTAAGTTTGAATTTCCGGATATAAAACAAATGCCAAATATTTTCCTTAATCGTCATTCTTCTATCACGCGCGGGCGCGGTGCGCGACTCGTAGTCAGCGATCAGCAGGCGGACGAACGGGCAGGTGTTCGAACTGGGCCCCCACACAGCAGGCTCGCGTGACCAGCTGCCTCTCTAATTTGTGCCCGTGCCCCCGCCGTGTGTGCCCGCGCCAGGCTTACCACGCTGCGTCATGATGTCAGCAATCTGAGGAAAGGTGGTTCCTGATGCCTTCTATTCCCACGTTACAATAAGAGGAGGTCACACTACAAACAGTGTTGAAATGAAACCAAGTATATACAACAAGAGATATAGTGGTGTTGGCGCTAAAATCGGTCGGATAGGAATCGGCCGATGGGTCTTCAGCGTCGGACACACGACCCGGGAGAATCTGCTTAGCTCCTGTTCGGGTTATTGCCCTGGTGCGGTTCGCGCGGCGTGCCAGTCAATCTGACCTGTTGATTGATAAGGAAATAGAGTATTAAATTCCAGGCGCATCGATCGGCTGGAATTCCGATCTGTCTTGAGGAGCGCGTCGGCAACGAATCGGCCGATTTGCTGTATAGATGATCAGCTATGGATCAGCCGATGATCGTATAGTAATCGTAAAGAAAACTGCTGGAGCGATCTAGACGACTACTGCAAGGACAACACTTGAAATAGATCTAATCGGCTGTGAGATGATAAATCGAAGAAAAACAATGACGAAGCCGATTACTCTGATCTCAAGCTGGATAACTGGTGATAATACTAGAATAACAGGTAAAACTTGCAATTCTAGTAAATATCGATAACTGGTGAATAAATCCAAACGAAACCACAGCGATGCGCCCGTAGTTAAAGCTCGAATATTACTCGGTAAGCGGAACCTACCAATTGGCCGGAGATCAAGTTGATGCAGCCCTGCCAATCCGTACGAACTCGTGGAAGAAGAAAATATTGGCGAAGTCGCCGACTTGAAAGTAAATTGCTGGAAAAGTAGAAGTACTGTTGTTGATTGATGTGTTGATGATTTTTTCAAGACCCTGACGACTCCTATTTATACCCTAAAGCTAGGACTCCTGGTCGATCACGACTTGTTACAACCTTATTTAAATTACTATATCTATACGGACTTTAAAAAAGGAAACGGACTCCCGCAGAATCTTCCGCCGCCGCTCCCTAATCAATCAAGATTTCCTTCAATTGCTCCTCGACCGACTTAGCATGCCCCCTTTGACCAGCTTTTGACCAGGATCTTCTGAAATAACCCATCCTATTGGCATAGGTTGTGCCACCAATCGGTCGATTTCCAACTGTTACTTCAATCGGCCGATTCCTTTCTGTAGCCTTCAGATCTGCCGCATCGGCCAATCTTCTCCTCCTGACGCCGATTCAACACGTGTCAAAATCTGGCGTTAACACATGCCCCCAGTTTCGGAGTAAAATATAACTTTTCCTTCGAAACTCTTTTCTTTAATCCTTTCCTTCGAAACGGGCGCAGTAAAAATCTTCTTCCGTTCCGCGGCACAATGATTGCAATTCCCTCGAACCGGGCGCGCGAAACGACCGCTCCCCTAGAACTCGTGTAGACGGCGCGGTAAAAATACCATCTTTGCCCTTGCTTCCCCGATCTCTCTTAAGTACTGGCTTTCTCCGCCTCTCCTTCCCCACGAATCTAGCATTCTCTCCGTCGCATCACTGCTCGTCTTCCTCCAAGCTTTTTTGATTTCCAAGTGCTTCCCCCTTTCCGGCGATTTCATCCGCGGCCTGCTCCGACCCCCAATGGCGTCTCCATCGGCGACCACCCCATCTACAGAGGCTCCATCGGCTACTCCTTTGGCGGCGGTGGCCCAATCGGCGGCTTCCCCAACGGCGTCATCGGCGACGATGGCTTCCATCCCAGAGGTAAATGCTCGAAATTTTTCCCTTTTTGCCTTTTTACTGCTTCAGTATTTTCCGGACCCTTTCTCAGTTTCTTCCTTTTTTCCTTTTTTAGGCACTTAGGCACCGAATCACCATTCCTCTCTCAGAATCCCCTGACCTCATCTGTCTGGGCCCTATGGGGAGCCCTGATCCAACGGATCTGATCAGTTTAGAAACCCATAGGATCCCTTTTAAGCAGTCATC
Source organism: Panicum miliaceum (assembly GCA_032594955.1). Taxonomy (NCBI): domain Eukaryota; kingdom Viridiplantae; phylum Streptophyta; class Magnoliopsida; order Poales; family Poaceae; genus Panicum; species Panicum miliaceum. The sequence continues at coordinate 36,368,813 of CM064066.1, forward strand.
CATGGATTTAGATCATTGGGTAGGCACTTTCAGATCCTGGCCAAATGAAACACCCGGGTGGAGAGAATGGTACCAGAGGGTAGCCGGATCTTGGAAGGTTCAGTGGGAAGAACTCAAAATCGGCCAATGCATAGACTTATCCCTGTCCCAGATGGAAAAGAACGAACCTCTGGTTATGGCAGCCTCTTACATCTGGTCCGATGCACTTAATGCATTCCTTTTTGGACACGGACCCATGACCCCGACCTTGGCCGATGTTCTGCTGTTGACCGGCCTCGATGTCTCCTCCGCCGATACCCCTTTCAATTATCTTTTCAAGCCATCTCATCGGCTGGAGACCAAAGAAATCGGCGGGTGGAAAGGATACATCAGTAAAAACATGAAGACAGGGACAGTTTCATAGAGGGAGCATACTGCCTTCTTGATGATGTGGCTGGAGAAGCATTTCTTCTGTGGCAGAGCGGTCGGCCCCTCTTCCAACACTCAAGCTTTGGCAGAGGCTCTTTCACAAGGATCGGCCATCCGCCTCGGTAAACATTTGCTGGGATCGGCGTACCATCTGATGCACCAAATCGGCGTCAAGCTGTCGAAGGGGGAGCCGATAGGGAACCCAGGCGGTCCTTGGTGGTTCATCACCCTCTGGCTCAACTTACACATGAGCAAGGTTTCTCAGCAGCGGATAGAGACAAAGACCTTTCTCAACATCGAGTCAGAGGAGAATCCATCGGTCCGTCGCCGCTGCAGATGTTTTGGAGAAGCGGTATCGGCCTTTCCTGGCTGCCAATTCACTGCCACCCGCACAGCTAAATACTTCAGATGCTTCTACAATGGCCTTAGTGAAGATATGATCATCTGGCATCCATATCAGACCGCAGAGCCGATTTTCGAATTGCCCGTATGCTTTGATTTCTCCACTCATACCTTTGACAGAGAATTAATGGACGTCTTGATCAAGCCGGGGATTCTGCCGGCCAACTTCTTCTCAGGAAAGGACTCACCCACCTATGAGTTCTACTGTCCATCGGCTGCGGCAAGGCAACTGGGTTTTGGCCAACTGCCGATTCGAGTCTATTTCGCCGGCCAGGCAAAATTCAGAGATGGACTAACTTCAAGTCTTGATTACAGTCGGCTGTGCGATCTAGTACCCGACTCCAGCACCATTGACTTGAATGGCTGGTCAGTTGTCTCTTTCGCCACCCAGCAGTATAAATTATGGTGGGCAGAATGGAAGCAACATCTTTTCTGTAAATCTCCATCATCTTACTGCAACATTCTGGACCCAGAGAACATCGACCCAAATGCAGCGGTATGTCCTTTTTCCTTAGCCGATTCCAATGTTACATTATCATCTTGTTGTTAACTTATGTTTAACCCTTCAGTCTGAAAGCCATGTTCCCCCGATGCGGAGCCGAAGCGGCCGGCCGATTGATAGCCATCACCAATACACGCCGTATCCACTCATCGGCTTTCATGCTCCAACTGTCAGAGATATCTCCACCGGCCGATCAAGGCGAGCACCAAAAAGGCCAACATCAAAGATAACCAGCCGTCAGGTGCGAGCTCGCATTGGATCGGCCGATCAGACGGCAATAGCATCGGCTGAAGTCTCCCGCATCAGATCGGCCAGCCAGATGGCAGTGGTATCGGCCGAGACTCCCCGCGTTGGATCGGCCGATCAAGTAGAGGTGACACCCGCCGAAACCTCGGGTCCTTTACCCTTACCGATTGTCGAGATGGCCGATCCCCAAGTCACCGCCGAAGTCGGGGCTGCTGCAGCATCACTATTAGTAGAAGCTGTTCAGGTAATCTTATTTATCTCATATATTCTCCAAATCTTCTACTGACATCAATTCTATTCCTTTTCCAGGCTGCACAAGTTGTCCCACCGCAGTCCCCGCAACTATCGGCCACGTCCCAAGTGGGGACTGAGATTCCAGCAGCTCCTGTTGCCGAGGTACACAATCTCTTACCCTGAATCCTTAATATTCAGAAAACTTAACCAATTTTGATGCAGGTCGATTTGGGTACGCCGATTATAACTCCACAACAGGCATCGGCCGGGAGACCCACAGAGGCATGGCAAATTTCTATTACCATCTTATTTCAATTCCCCATAGTATTCTCACGGGAATTTATGTCTTTCTCAGGAAGCTGGCCCAAGCGGAGCACTAATAACGATCGAATCTTCTTCTTCCGGCGAACCAAGTGCACCAGTCCCTGAAACAAGGGAAACACTTCCACCGGCTGTGGCAGAACCACCTGAATTAATCCGGCTCAAGTGTATTAACCATCACCATTAAGGCATCCTCGGTTAACCTTACACTTCAAACGGAGTAATCCACTGGTATGTCGGGTATAACCTCCCGATACAACCACGGTGAACGGATCGAGCGCCATACATACAAACGCTCACGCGACGATGAGCCCAGAGAATACCACATTCCAGCAAATATTACAACATTAACATAAGTAAATGTTACAGACCAAGTTCTGAGTTTAGGAAAACAAGTACTTCAATTAACATAAATAAGTTCTTCAGAGTCAAGTTGCAGCGGAAATAAACAACGGAAACTACTCGACGATACAGGATGTCTCGATGAAGCCCGTACGAGACATCACTCGGCCTTATCTCCGTTGGACGGGGGCGCATCCCATTCCACCGACCAACCAGGGGGAAGAGTGCAGGGCCAAGTCAAGCTAGCAATCATGTCTTTCAAAGGGCTCACCTGAAAACGAGTCACAAGCAAGACTGAGTATACTAATACTCAGCAAGACTTACCCGTGTAGTGGAAACTACTCCACCGACTCTAGACATGCAAGGCTTTTTGGCTCAGGGGTTTGTTTTGCCGAAAAAGCATCTACAAGTGGGTCCTTACTTTCGACTTTTAGCTCCAGATTCTAGTTTCATTAACCAGTCTAGGTAAGCAACTATCTAAAGCATACATGGTGAAGCATTAAATTTTTCCATCCAGCCAGTTTATTCATCATCATTGTTCCTCTTCTTACTCTGTGGGTAAAAATGGTTAAGCAGTCTCAATAGCCGTGAGAAACGGACGATTCGAATCGAATTTCTTAACCTTGCAAGGGAAACCCAAACACATGTCACGTGGTTACTCCCTAGAGTCACACGTGCAACTTTTCCCCTTTCTTTCCGGGTCGTGGATCGGGGCTACCCTCCGAGAGTACAAGAGCCCCACGCCACGGTTCGGCGCCGGGTCGTGACCACTCTCTGCACTCGCCATATGCACATGGGACCGAAGTTCAAAGGGTAGGATGCCGTCCCCTTGCCGGGCCAATCAGGTACTTAAGCTTACCGATTCCCATAATCTCGGCATGTGTTTAGTACGTTCAAAGACTTAACCATCACTACCACACCCTGCGGCCTTAGCATTTTTCACTAGACAGACGGGCCTCAATCGTAACCATCGTTACATAACCCGTCCGTGTCCTTATGATTGCAGCGTGTAGTAGCCATTCAACTCCTATTTTCTCGCGAGTGACAGGAAATCACTCGACTTTTACCGGAGTCCTATTAGCACAGCATTCTATCGAACCTTACATCTAGTTTTCAAGCAAGGGTTCCTGACATCATGCAACTAAGTTTTCATCCAACTCCTATAAACTTAATGCACAAGCAAAGAGTAATGAGTTGCATAATTTCGGAAAGAATGGGTTATGCTCCGGGGCTTGCCTTCGCAGTTCGCTTGGGGATCTTCCGAACTTGGGCTCGGGTCTTCAAAAGCTTCAGTTAGATTTGCTTGAGCTTCACGCTGCTCACTCTCGGACGCGGGCACCAGCTCGTAAGTTCCGTCGGCGAGAGTCGTCGATTCTACATGAGTGCACAAGTTTTAGTCGCGGAAATGGCACTTGATTACGATTTGAGAGTAATTACTACAAGGGATAGTTTCTGGTCATGAAATTTTGGATTTAGGCACATCAAGGAAAGATGTGCTTACTGTAAAATTTTCAGCCAATTTTATGTATCAGATTAATTCTGAAAAATATATTTCTTTGTTGCTGTTAGATACTTGTTCTTTTTGTACAGAACAATTGGTGCAACAATTGTGTCTAAGATTTTTACAGATCTCTCACTTGAGCATGCAGAAGCTACTGTAATTTTTGTAGGATTTATCATGCAGTATTCAGAGCATAGAAAATATGACATTCTACACCTAGGCTATTCAAAGATTCATTTTTACAGGACCCTAAACAGGGTTTTTGTCCATGAAACTTTTTACACAGCAACCTCTACCACAGTGTAACTCCCAGTAACAATTTGGGAATTTGCCAAGCTAAAATACTATTTTCTTGATTTAATGTATGTTATTAGAACATAAATCAAATAAATAGGTTACTGTGAGATAAAAAGTCTCCTAATTTTTCTCTGGCTTCTAGGTACCAATACATTAGCATAGGAAAAATTTCAATGGGTGACTCACCACCTAACTGCAGGGGTAAAACATTCTTCTTACACATGATATAAAGCTAAGTTTAACAAACAGTAAATCTAGATATGGAATTTGGGCCTGATCTTTTTACACAGTCCTAATCATCCAGCAACTAATTTACTGCCCAAAATTCAGGGTCAGCATTGTTCTAGAACAGTGGGTATAAAATATGTCCATTAAAGCTTCTATTTAATGTAGAGCAAAATATTTTGAGATTCTGAGAAAATTTTTGTAACAAAAGTGGTAGAGTTTGTTCTGAGGATTCCAGATCAGTTAAGTTTGCATTTTTCTGAATTTTCTACGATTTTATACGAATTTTACAAATTCACTGATTTTGAATCTAGGTTTGAAACTTTCTTTTACAACCAGGTCCTTGAATCTTACGCTCAGACCCTTCTAAAGATTTAAATCCTTGCAATTGGGTCCTCGGCGGCTCGGGTACGGCGGCCGGCCGAAATTCCGGCGAGGGGGGCTCGCCGGCGGCGAGGGGCGAGGGTCGGAGAAGGTTCAGGGGTGCGAGGGCTACCTTGTGGGGGTGTTGTTCAGGTGGGGGACGGCCGGGAAGGGCTCGCCGGCGTTGGAACAGAGGCGGCGGCGGCGCGGCTCGCGTCGACGGCGGTGCTCCGGCGGGCTTGGGGCGGCGTGGTCCGGTCGGTGCGCTTCAGTGACGCGTGGGGAAGCTACTCAGAGGCTCGGCTTGGACGGAGGGGGTCGGAGTCGTGCTGTCCACGGCGAGCAGGGGCGGCGGCGGCGACGGCAGCGCGGGCGGCGGCGCTCTGGTGGCTCTGGGTGGCGTTGGGTAGGTCGGCGAGCTGCGGTGGGGTGATGTAGTGGTGGCTGGGGGCTCAGTTTGGGCAGTGGGCGGCTGTGGAGAGCTGTCCACGGGCGGGCGGTGCTCGGCGGCGGCGATGGCGACGGCGAGGCGTTCTGGGCTGCGGTGGCTCGCGCGCGTGGCCGGGGTGGCGCTTTTATAGGGACAGGAGGGGGTGTGGAGGTGCCTGGGCGACGCGCGGGGCGGGGCACGGCAGCGGCGTGCACTGGCCGCGGCGGGCGGCGGCAGAACGCCGGCGCGGCGTGCGGCGAGCGGGCGCGGGCGACTGGGCGGCCGCGATTTTGGCGTGGGCGCGAGGAGATAGCGCGGCGTGCGGATTGGGGAGCAGCTGCTGCAGCGGCTCGGGCGGAGGGCAGGCGCGGCAGCTGGCGGGGCGCGGGGGCCGGGGCGGCACGGCGGAGCGCGGCCACTGGGCGGGCGGGCGGCGGCCTGGGCGCGGTCAGCACGCGCGGGCGGGGACTGGCCGCGCGACGTCGGGGCGGGGCAAAGCCGGCCGTGGCGGGGTGGTGCGGCGGCCACTGGCCTGGCGCTTCGCGCCGGTCAGGCGACGCCGGCCACCTGGCGCGCGGCGGGCGGGCGAGCGCGCGCGGCGCGGCAGAGGAGCGAGGGACCGAAGTGCAAAAATTCAAAAAACTTCAGGGGGCTGGGTGCAAACAGGGCGTTTTCTCCTCTTTCTGATTTGAATTTCAAAAACTTTTGAACACGAAAGTTGTTCAAAATAAAAAGTTCTACAACTTTGGTTTCAGGCAAAAACCCATTTGGCTTATGGTTTTAAAGTTAATTTAAGAGTTTCAAATGTGTCCAAAAGTGCCCAAATTAAATTTGAATTCCAACTGACCCCGGTTTAATTCTTTCCCCCCTCTCATTAGTTGGTTTTAAACATGGAGTTAGGCTAATGTCATTGATTTTGGAATTGTAATTACCAGGGTTGTCACAGCCTTCCCCCCTTAACAAGAATCTCGCCCCGAGATTCGGTAATTCTTAGTGTGGGCGTGGGTGCACATACCAGTGGTTGAGACAAGAAACCCAGGGAAATGTTGGTTCAGGTAGCTCTCTGTTTCCCAGGTGGCTTCTTCTTCCGTGTGGTGGTTCCATTATATTTTATACATTCTAATCACTTTCCTCCTGGTCTTTCTTTCTTTTTGATCCAAAATCTTAACTGGGTGTTCGACATACGAGAGGTCGGGTTCCAACGATATTTCTTGTTGTTCCACAATCTCAGTAGGGACTCGAATACACTTCTTGAGTTGAGATACGTGGAAGACATCATGGGTGGCCGTGAGCTGAGGGGGCAGTCGTAATTTGTAGGCCACGGGTCCGCAGCCCTCAATGATTTCGTAGGGACCAATATAACGGGGAACTAGTTTGCCTTTGATTCCAAATCTTCGCACTCCCTTGGTTGGTGAAACTCGAAGATAGACATGATCGCCAACTTCGAACTTTAGGGGCTTTCTCCTTTTGTCAGAATAGCTCTTTTGTCGGGCTTGTGCGGCTTTAAGATTTGCTTGTATTACTTTTACTTTCTCCTCTGCCTCGATTACCAGGTCGGGTCCAATTATTTTACGTTCTCCGGTTTGTGACCAGCTCAAAGGGGTTCGACACCTTCGTCCGTACAGGGCCTCAAATGGTGCCATTTTCAAACTCGTTTGGTAGCTGTTGTTGTACGAGAACTCTGCCAGGGGTAGGCATTTGTCCCAATTCTTGTCATAATGGATGACACAAGCTCTCAGCATGTCTTCAAGAATTTGGTTTACTCTTTCCGTTTGTCCATCGGTCTGAGGGTGGTATGCTGAGCTGCGAATTAGCTTTGTGCCAAGAGACGTTTGCAGTTGTTCCCAAAAGCGTGCTACAAACTGAGGACCACGATCGGAGATAATTGTCTTAGGTATTCCATGCAGGCAAACAATATGATCGAGGTAAATCTCGGCATATTTCTTGGTAGAATAGGTGGTGTGTACCGGAAGAAAATGTGCCGTCTTCGTGAGTCTATCAACGATAACCCATATGGAATCATGTTTCTGTGAAGTGTTTGGTAGTCCCACGATGAAGTCCATACTTATGTCTTCCCATTTCCATGATGGTATAGGTAACGGTTGAAGTGTACCGGCTACCTTTAAGTGGCTAGCTTTTACTCTCTGGCACGTGTCACATTCCGAGACATACGTAGCAATTTCCCTTTTCATTCTAGTCCACCAGAAGTTCTGCCTTAGGTCCTGATACATTTTGCTACTGCCGGGGTGGATAGAGAATTTGGAGAGGTGTGCCTCATCAAGAATTTGCTTGCGGAGTTCACGATTCTTCGGAACGACTATACGACTTTCGAACCATAGAACTCCCTTATGGTCCTGGCGGAAACACTTATACTTCTCCTCACCTAGAGAGAGTTTTTGTTTGATGATCTTGATTCCTTCATCATGTAGTTGTGCCATGACGATTTGGTCGTGAAGAGTGGGCTCAACTGAGATGTGATTTAGAGTGCCTTGGGAAACCATTTCCAAGTTAAGCTTCCTCATGTCTGCACATAATGTCTCATGGTAGGACTCCATGGATAAGCAATGGCAATGGGACTTGCGGCTTAGTGCATCCGCGACTACATTAGCCTTACCGGGGTGATAGTGCACTTCAAGGTCATAATCTTTGATTAATTCTAGCCATCTTCGTTGCCTCATATTCAGATCGGCTTGTGTGAAGATGTACTTGAGACTCTTATGATCCGTGTAGATATCGCACTGTGTACCCATGAGATAGTGCCTCCATATCTTCAGAGCGTGAATGACGGCTGCGAGCTCAAGGTCATGCGTGGGATAATTCTGTTCGTGGGGCCGAAGGGCTCGTGAGGCATATGCAATCACTCGATTCTCTTGCATAAGCACACATCCTAGACCAGTACCTGATGCGTCACAGTACACATCGAATGACTTGGTATTATCGGGTTGAGCTAACACAGGTGCAGTAGTCAGATGCTCTCTGAGAGTGTGGAAGGCTTCCTCACACTTCTCATTCCATACAAACTTTACTTCCTTCTTCAATAGTTCCGTCATGGGCTTAGCAATTCGAGAGAAATCCGGGATGAAGCGACGGTAGTAACCGGCTAAGCCGAGAAAACTGCGAATCTGATGAACAGAGGTAGGGGGTTTCCAATCCATCACCTCTTGTACCTTGCTGGGGTCAACAGCTATGCCTTCGTTGGAGATCGTGTGACCTAAGAACTTTACAGTATCCAACCAGAATTCACACTTAGAAAACTTAGCATAGAGCTGATGGTCTCTGAGTCGCTGAAGAACAATGCGAAGGTGCTTGGCATGCTCTTCCTCATCCTTGGAATAGATAAGAATGTCGTCGATGAACACTACGACGAATTTGTCAAGTTCGGGCATGAATACCGAATTCATGAGATACATGAAGTAGGCAGGGGCATTGGTGAGTCCAAAGGACATGACCAAGAATTCATATAGTCCATATCGTGTGGAGAAGGCAGTCTTAGGAATGTCGCACGGGCGAATCTTGATCTGATGATATCCCGAACGAAGATCAATCTTCGAGAAGACTCTGGCTCCAGCTAATTGATCGAAGAGCACATCGATGCGAGGAAGGGGGTATTTATTTTTAACAGTTACCGCATTGAGAGGTCGGTAGTCCACACATAATCTCAAACTGTCATCCTTCTTCTTTACGAATAGGGCTGGACATCCCCAAGGTGACGCGCTAGGGCGAATGAAACCTTTGTCCAGTAGTTCTTGGAGTTGAATTTTTAGCTCTGCCAATTCTTTAGGGGGCATCCTATATGGTCTTTTGGATATAGGTGCAGTGCCTGGTTGTAGTTCAATAACGAACTCAATGTCCCTATCCGGGGGCATTCCGGGTAAGTCATCCGGGAAAACATCGGTATACTCGTTCACCACAAGAATATCATCTAGCTTAAGTCCTTCCATCTTATAAGCACAGGAATTCGTGCAATCTATGAATGGTAGGAAAAGGGTAGTGGCTCCGTGACTAGGTGAATTTATCTCAACGGCTCGGGAAGAAAGGTCCAGTGTGACTCCATGCATAGCCATCCAGTTCATTCCCAAAATGATGTCCATGCCGTCAAGGGGTAAAAGGACAAGGTCCGTGTCAATGGTTTTACTACCCAATTTGACTGGTACTTGTCTGACCATTTGGTTTGAAGCAATTTTACCACCCGGTGTTGATATCATATATGACCCTTTTGTGTGACAAACATCCAAGCCTACTTTTGCACCGAATTTTGCACTTATGAAACTATGCGATGCACCAGAATCAAATAATATAACTGCAGGCTTGTTATGGATAGAGAATGTACCCGACATCACTGGGGCTCCTTCCGGAAGCTCTGCAAGCGTGGTGAAGTTAATCCGTCCTTGCTTGACTTGCAGGGTCTGTCTCTTGCCCCTGTTCTTAGTGTTCGGGTTGGATCCTTGACCTTGGTTGGGCTGTCCAGGCTGAGGGCATTCTCGTGCGAAGTGGCTGGAACTCCCGCATTTGAAACAGCGATTCGCGGGGCTAGGTCGAAGAGACTGTTGAAGAATGGGCCTCGGACCATTCGGTGAAAGCATCGGGGGTCGTACCATGCCTGGCTGCTGTGGGGGTCTGGCAATCCATCTTCCTGGCTGCGGGGCCCTTGGTGGAGCTGTGGGTGCGGTATTTTGCACGATGCGATACCTTGGTGGTTGGACACTTGATGGTCCCGCGGGTGCCTTTCTCTTCTTCTCTGCCCGGTGCGCCATGATACAGTCTTCCTGGGTAATGGCCATATTGACCAACTCGTTGTAGGTGTCAGCCCTGGCTAGGGTCAGACGTTCCTTGAGCTTGGTATTCAGACCTCGGCGGAAACGATCACGCTTCTTGGCATCCGTATCAGCGTGATAGCCCGCATACTGGCATAGGTTGTTGAACGCCTGGGCGTACTGCAACACGGTGCGGGTGCCCTGGGTGAGTGCCAGGAACTCGTTCAACTTCCTCTCCATGAGACCGTCGGGGATATGATGGGCCCGGAACGCGGTCTTGAATTCATTCCAGTCGACCACATGATCAGCCGGGAGCATCGCAAAATAGTGGTCCCACCACAGACGAGCGGTACCGCGAAGCTGTTGCGCGGCAAAACGAGCCTTGTTGGCCTCTGAGCATGGGGCCACAAGTAGTGTGAACTTGGATTCTATGGTGCGAATCCATGCATCTGCGTCCAGGGGTTCCTCTGTCTTATGGAACAATGGAGGCTGGGTCCCTAGGAAATCCGTGTATCCTGCAGCTTGTGGTTGGTGAGCATTGTGCCCACCCCTCTGCTGGTGTTGCCCTTGCACAATCTGACGCAGCAGCTCGGTTTGAGCGGCCATCACTTCCACCAAACTGGGCGGGGGTGGTGGCGATTGTCGCGAGCGGCTGCCACCGACACCAAAACCCTCGGGGTTGCCACGTGTTGATCCAACCATCTGAAACGTGAAAGGTTACCATTAGCAACGCGATCCATATTACTTCCTTGACTCATAAACAATTGGGTAGTCAGAGACTTCCGAAGTCTGAGCTAGAAGTATGGACAGAATCTCTGTTTGCTACGAGAAAAATCATAGCCTGCTGTGGGTCCATCCAAAACATCTCAATCATTTGCAGTAGTCAGAGAATTTAGGAATGCACCACTTTGGTATTTAACTTCGGTGCTAGAACTATAGCTAAGGTGGTCGAAAAGCTCGTCCTTTGCCTTACTGTCTTAGCTGTTTTTCAGCAGATTGATTGGTACGGTTTCGCCTATATCTTAAACTAGCGAGGTCCAATGATGCTGAATTTTTGTGAGAACCTAGAGCACAAAATTTAGCACAAGTCTGGTATTCAACACTCAGCCAAGAAATGCAAGGAGACATGGGTAAAAAAAAAAATTCCGACAAGTCTCAGCGATTGTGGATTCCATCGTTTACCAACTTACAACGAAATCACCAAGTTTATCGCCGTTCCTTACATGCTGAGGGTATCCACATGGTTCAGGTGTACCCAACACAAAAGAGTTACTCAACTCCTAGTTAGCCTATTACAACACTTGCCAAAAGTTAGACTACCCTATCGAGGAGTATGTGCAAAAGTCCTCCTAGGTCGTCCTCTAGAAATCATCCAAGTCGTTGACGGACGACTCACTGTGAGCAGGAGAGTGGGCTCCCATCTGAGGTGCCTGTGGTACCTCACCCTCGAATTTCATGCCTGAGATACCATCAATCTCCTGTGGCTCCTCCTCATCCTCCTCCATGTCGTCCTCATGGGGATGGTCATTCTGATCATGGTGCCACTGAATGTGCTCATTAGCATCCTCCAACTCAAGGTTCAGATCATGGAGCTGCTCCTCCAACTGTGCTATCGTGGTATCCCTCTCACCCATGAGAGTGTCCTGCTCCTGGATTTGGCCCTCCAGTTGGCCAATCTGAGCATCTCTGTCCTCAAGATCCTGACTGAGCTCCTTTATCTGCTCATCCCTGGTATCTGCCATCATATGGTAGGCCTGAGCAAGATCAGTGAGCTGCTCGAGTGCCTGACTCTGGAGAGTCTGAAGCCGGTAGAGTGCACTCATGCACCGCACGGAGGTATGGATAGTCTCCTGGGCATGGAAGTCTACCAAATACTGTGCGTGCTGCACCCTGTTGAGCCAAAAGGGGTCGTTGTCCTGGGCAGCAGGAAACAATCCAATGGGAGTGAGTGTGACAACCTCGGGACGCTGCGCACAAAACGTGGTGAGCGCCCTCATGGCTGCACGCTCCCAAGTATCGGCCAAACGGCGACCAACAGCCTCAAGCTCCAAGGCGGGCCACTCCGGGTGTAGCGGGTGCGGAAAGATAGTCACGTTGACACGGCACTGGGTAACTCCATTTTCTGCAAACTCCAGTCCGGCGTAACGTGGGGGAATTAGATAGCCCGCGGTACGCAGAACATCCCACAAAATAGAGGGAAAGCCCTCCCAGTGGAGACACTGCGAGTGTACGCGCCCATCCTCATCCACCATCATATCAACAGGCTCGGCCATCTGAACAAAAGATCAAATGGAGTGAGATAGCGAAAAACTGTGAGCAGCACAAGGACAGATTCTGTATAGTGTGCAAAAATAATCATAACTCCCACAGTTCTCATCCAAAAATTCTCAAATTTCACCAGATCACTCCTAAGGTATTTGTGAACAACTTTTCTAGTCAACTCCAGAGCTAATTGGGTCTCTAAGATGGTCTTTCTTTTCAGGTTTTACCTTACTGTCTACCCAGAATTTTCAGTGAACAGAGGGCTAGAGTTTCGTACACCAGGGAAAATCTACCCAGCCAAAATTTACCAAATTTTAACAGCAGCTTCCTGGGTAAATTTGGAACAAGTTTCGTGTTGTGCTATTTTGCAGAAAACCGCAGGAAGGGGGCCTAAAAATTTAAGGGGCAGAAGTGCTTATTCCGGACAGAATTCTGACATTTCAAGGTTTCTATTATTTCTTATTATCCATAAGTTCAGAATTTTTCATTTTGAACAGGAGATAGAACACAAAATTTGGAACAATTCTTTCAACATGAACTTCTCCAGAAAAGGTCATTTTCTTGGGTCAATAAATCGTTCTTTTTGGTCATGGCAGATTTGCGACAGATTCGCTAGATAGTCCTTATGCAAACCACGCTTAGATACGCAAGAACCTTACCACTCTCATACAACGCATTTTTGATTTCAGATACATATGTTTATGATGTATGCACGTCCTATTCGTCCTCACAAAATAAAACAATTGCCAAATAGCTTTGGTCTTACGAAGATAGTTTCGGTGGCTTACACAATACGGCTCTCGCTATAATAGCTAGTCGAGTCTTTCTAATCGTTCCTTAACTTATCGAAATCGCGGTTAGTGTACCTGCAGAAGACTGACAAAGCATATATATTTCATGAACCTTTCATGCCAGCACTCATGAAAGCGTCCGTATTCATTACCGTTTACTTATAGAAACGATATCTGTACAATTTCCGCCGTACAGACGACGTTAACATACGCTATCGAGATAGCGTATTCACGGGGGTACCGTCATGAGACGGGGGTATGAACAGCGATCGCCATACCCTGCGCCGAACCTTCTACTCCCAATATGTTCAACTAACAGTTGGCATATTGGCAGCACCTCAAGTAAGCCACTGCTTGAGGGCAGCGTTCGGTTCGCATCACCGACAGGAAGGCCAAGCTCTCTCAGTTGGCTGAGGATCCTTACCTTCTTACCTTAGCGACGAGTGCGTCGTTACAGAATTTAGGGTCGGTTGTGCATGAAAGTAAGTTTCGACAGAAAGTAATGTGCTGGAAGTCAGTTGATACTATATATAGAAGTTAGATAGCCACCTAGTAACTTTCCCATAATCCCTTAGGGCTTTACGAACTAGGCACCATCCTTATCGTACCAACGCTTTTCGCAACACAACCTTCTAGTCAAGTTTTAGTAAAATGAGTTTTTAAGGCTTGTAGCATTCTCTGGCGTATGTATTTCGGCTCTGGTGTCCGCTGTTGCCAGCTGTGGCACCAGCTACGGCTCTGATACCAGCTGTGGCAGAACCACCTGAATTAATCCGGCTTAAGTGTATTAACCATCACCATTAAGGCATCCTCGGTTAACCTTACACTTCAAACGGAGTAATCCACTGGTCTGTCGGGTATAACCTCCCGATACAACCACGGTGAACGGATCGAGCGCCATACATACAAACGCTCACGCGACGATGAGCCCAGAGAATACCACATTCCAGCAAATATTACAACATTAACATAAGTAAATGTTACAGACCAAGTTCTGAGTTTAGGAAAACAAGTACTTCAATTAACATAAATAAGTTCTTCAGAGTCAAGTTGCAGCGGAAATAAACAACGGAAACTACTCGACGATACAGGATGTCTCGATGAAGCCCGTACGAGACATCACTCGGCCTTATCTCCGTTGGACGGGGGCGCATCCCATTCCACCGACCAACCAGGGGGAAGAGTGCAGGGCCAAGTCAAGCTAGCAATCATGTCTTCAAAGGGCTCACCTGAAAACGAGTCACAAGCAAGACTGAGTATACTAATACTCAGCAAGACTTACCCGTGTAGTGGAAACTACTCCACCGACTCTAGACATGCAAGGCTTTTTGGCTCAGGGGTTTGTTTTGCCGAAAAAGCATCTACAAGTGGGTCCTTACTTTCGACTTTTAGCTCCAGATTCTAGTTTCATTAACCAGTCTAGGTAAGCAACTATCTAAAGCATACATGGTGAAGCATTAAATTTTTTCATCCAGCCAGTTTATTCATCATCATTGTTCCTCTTCTTACTCTGTGGGTAAAAATGGTTAAGCAGTCTCAATAGCCGTGAGAAACGGACGATTCGAATCGAATTTCTTAACCTTGCAAGGGAAACCCAAACACATGTCACGTGGTTACTCCCTAGAGTCACACGTGCAACTTTTCCCCTTTCTTTCCGGGTCGTGGATCGGGGCTACCCTCCGAGAGTACAAGAGCCCCACGCCACGGTTCGGCGCCGGGTCGTGACCACTCTCTGCACTCGCCATATGCACATGGGACCGAAGTTCAAAGGGTAGGATGCCGTCCCCTTGCCGGGCCAATCAGGTACTTAAGCTTACCGATTCCCATAATCTCGGCATGTGTTTAGTACGTTCAAAGACTTAACCATCACTACCACACCCTGCGGCCTTAGCATTTTTCACTAGACAGACGGGCCTCAATCGTAACCATCGTTACATAACCCGTCCGTGTCCTTATGATTGCAGCGTGTAGTAGCCATTCAACTCCTATTTTCTCGCGAGTGACAGGAAATCACTCGACTTTTACCGGAGTCCTATTAGCACAGCATTCTATCGAACCTTACATCTAGTTTTCAAGCAAGGGTTCCTGACATCATGCAACTAAGTTTTCATCCAACTCCTATAAACTTAATGCACAAGCAAAGAGTAATGAGTTGCATAATTTCGGAAAGAATGGGTTATGCTCCGGGGCTTGCCTTCGCAGTTCGCTTGGGGATCTTCCGAACTTGGGCTCGGGTCTTCAAAAGCTTCAGTTAGATTTGCTTGAGCTTCACGCTGCTCACTCTCGGACGCGGGCACCAGCTCGTAAGTTCCGTCGGCGAGAGTCGTCGATTCTACATGAGTGCACAAGTTTTAGTCGCGGAAATGGCACTTGATTACGATTTGAGAGTAATTACTACAAGGGATAGTTTCTGGTCATGAAATTTTGGATTTAGGCACATCAAGGAAAGATGTGCTTACTGTAAAATTTTCAGCCAATTTTATGTATCAGATTAATTCTGAAAAATATATTTCTTTGTTGCTGTTAGATACTTGTTCTTTTTGTACAGAACAATTGGTGCAACAATTGTGTCTAAGATTTTTACAGATCTCTCACTTGAGCATGCAGAAGCTACTGTAATTTTTGTAGGATTTATCATGCAGTATTCAGAGCATAGAAAATATGACATTCTACACCTAGGCTATTCAAAGATTCATTTTTACAGGACCCTAAACAGGGTTTTTGTCCATGAAACTTTTTACACAGCAACCTCTACCACAGTGTAACTCCCAGTAACAATTTGGGAATTTGCCAAGCTAAAATACTATTTTCTTGATTTAATGTATGTTATTAGAACATAAATCAAATAAATAGGTTACTGTGAGATAAAAAGTCTCCTAATTTTTCTCTGGCTTCTAGGTACCAATACATTAGCATAGGAAAAATTTCAATGGGTGACTCACCACCTAACTGCAGGGGTAAAACATTCTTCTTACACATGATATAAAGCTAAGTTTAACAAACAGTAAATCTAGATATGGAATTTGGGCCTGATCTTTTTACACAGTCCTAATCATCCAGCAACTAATTTACTGCCCAAAATTCAGGGTCAGCATTGTTCTAGAACAGTGGGTATAAAATATGTCCATTAAAGCTTCTATTTAATGTAGAGCAAAATATTTTGAGATTCTGAGAAAATTTTTGTAACAAAAGTGGTAGAGTTTGTTCTGAGGATTCCAGATCAGTTAAGTTTGCATTTTTCTGAATTTTCTACGATTTTATACGAATTTTACAAATTCACTGATTTTGAATCTAGGTTTGAAACTTTCTTTTACAACCAGGTCCTTGAATCTTACGCTCAGACCCTTCTAAAGATTTAAATCCTTGCAATTGGGTCCTCGGCGGCTCGGGTACGGCGGCCGGCCGAAATTCCGGCGAGGGGGGCTCGCCGGCGGCGAGGGGCGAGGGTCGGAGAAGGTTCAGGGGTGCGAGGGCTACCTTGTGGGGGTGTTGTTCAGGTGGGGGACGGCCGGGAAGGGCTCGCCGGCGTTGGAACAGAGGCGGCGGCGGCGCGGCTCGCGTCGACGGCGGTGCTCCGGCGGGCTTGGGGCGGCGTGGTCCGGTCGGTGCGCTTCAGTGACGCGTGGGGAAGCTACTCAGAGGCTCGGCTTGGACGGAGGGGGTCGGAGTCGTGCTGTCCACGGCGAGCAGGGGCGGCGGCGGCGACGGCAGCGCGGGCGGCGGCGCTCTGGTGGCTCTGGGTGGCGTTGGGTAGGTCGGCGAGCTGCGGTGGGGTGATGTAGTGGTGGCTGGGGGCTCAGTTTGGGCAGTGGGCGGCTGTGGAGAGCTGTCCACGGGCGGGCGGTGCTCGGCGGCGGCGATGGCGACGGCGAGGCGTTCTGGGCTGCGGTGGCTCGCGCGCGTGGCCGGGGTGGCGCTTTTATAGGGACAGGAGGGGGTGTGGAGGTGCCTGGGCGACGCGCGGGGCGGGGCACGGCAGCGGCGTGCACTGGCCGCGGCGGGCGGCGGCAGAACGCCGGCGCGGCGTGCGGCGAGCGGGCGCGGGCGACTGGGCGGCCGCGATTTTGGCGTGGGCGCGAGGAGATAGCGCGGCGTGCGGATTGGGGAGCAGCTGCTGCAGCGGCTCGGGCGGAGGGCAGGCGCGGCAGCTGGCGGGGCGCGGGGGCCGGGGCGGCACGGCGGAGCGCGGCCACTGGGCGGGCGGGCGGCGGCCTGGGCGCGATCAGCACGCGCGGGCGGGGACTGGCCGCGCGGCGTCGGGGCGGGGCAAAGCCGGCCGTGGCGGGGTGGTGCGGCGGCCACTGGCCTGGCGCTTCGCGCCGGTCAGGCGACGCCGGCCACCTGGCGCGCGGCGGGCGGGCGAGCGCGCGCGGCGCGGCAGAGGAGCGAGGGACCGAAGTGCAAAAATTCGAAAAACTTCAGGGGGCTGGGTGCAAACAGGGCGTTTTCTCCTCTTTCTGATTTGAATTTCAAAAACTTTTGAACACGAAAGTTGTTCAAAATAAAAAGTTCTACAACTTTGGTTTCAGGCAAAAACCCATTTGGCTTATGGTTTTAAAGTTAATTTAAGAGTTTGAAATGTGTCCAAAAGTGCCCAAATTAAATTTGAATTCCAACTGACCCCGGTTTAATTCTTTCCCCCCTCTCATTAGTTGGTTTTAAACATGGAGTTAGGCTAATGTCATTGATTTTGGAATTGTAATTACCAGGGTTGTCACACCGGCGCAGGCAAGAGAGATTCGTTTCAAAGAGGTAACAATCTTACCATTAGAATCGGTCGATTTCCTTTCACCGCTTGCTTACCCTTTACTTTGTTTCCTTACAGGAGCAAGATACCCCCAACAATAGCATCTTTTCCTTTGCTGTCTCCTTGGCCGATGATGAAGAAATCGCTTCACATCCAATTCCATCTTGCTCCACCTCCGAGATATCCGCTCCAAGCTCGAAAGCATTTGTACTCTCCTCCAAGATGACATCGGCCGATTGGTGGAAGATGCATCGCCGATTCGACGACTTTTCAACGAGGTCAAGGATCGCATCCCAGATGAAGTGTCGGAAAATTTGGGGTATGCTGCCTATATAGAGGGTATGCAGATTCCGGTTTCCAAGGCGCTGCAACGTATGGCCGATCGTGCTCAGATGGCCAAAACTCAGGAGGAGGTCGACTCGTACAAGCACCGGACTCAGGAAGTACACCACAGGATCAACTTCCTCGAGAACTGCCGCCCGGACATCGTTGGTGCAATAGATCGGCTGAAACGGAGGAGAGCAGAACTAGCCAAGGAGATGGAACAGATAACCAAAGAGATAGCCGCTGAGGAGAAGAAGCTCCAAGAACTCCCAACCATGATCAGCGAGCTGAAGCAAGAAAGACAACATCTGGCCCGTGAAACAATAAGGCTCCGTCGCTGTGTGTCAGAAGTACCAGGATCGGCCGATAATGATCAGAGAATAGTAGACTCGGCCGATCAAATTAGACGACGAGCGATTGTAGCCATAGATGCTTTCCTTGGGTTGTAAAAAATATGTTTAAACATTATTTCTCCTTCAATGTCACTGCGCCGATTTGGTTTTGAACTACTCCTTCAGTCTGCCTTGCATTTATATATGTATTTACTCCAATAGGACGTGTCTCACCATCCATCTACCTCCTCTTCATTTATACGCGGACCGTTCACCATCTCTAGAGGCACACGCATCACTTATCTCTTCTCCTTCTTTTACTGTCCCAACTGAACGGCAAGATGTCTTGTTCGTCCTCCTCATCCTCTTCCTCTGTCAACCAGGTATGAACTCCCCCTCTACCTTTTCTCTTAAGCATCTCAATCGCTCCGATACTGGGTAACTCCTTTTATCTGTGTTTAGCCAAACCGTCTCAGCCCTGATCTAGAACGAGCGATAGAAATCATGCATTCAGAAGAGCCATTATCACAGGCAGACAGAAATCTGATAAGAACTCATGCTGAGGAACTCAGAGATCATGTCCCTGCCGGTGTCCAGGAATATTCGGATCTCATAAATGCTCATCTTCTGGTCCGCAAGCGACCATGTTTCGAAAAAAGTTCTTCACTTCCTTGCAAAGCCAAAACTGAAGTCGCCATGGAAGATCTGGAAGAGGAGAAGACCCGCCTGCTGAAAGAACTCTGCAACCAAGCTGAAACTGGAGCCACTGCAGAGGACCCGAAAGAGAAAAGGCTCACCCTTATGATAAAACTGGGTCGCATCGAGAGAGAAATCCAGCGTAGGCGTAATCAGTAGACACACCAGTATTTTTATTCTGAGGGCGACTTGTACCATGTCGGCCATGCGATCTGTAATTTCCATTCAATAATGAATCCCAATGTTTCATTCACCAGATGTGCAGACAGAAACCGATGAGTAATCGGCCATGTTATCTTGACATATTTTGCTGCAAGTTATGTATCTACCCAAATGCTTGGATAGTACCTCTTCAGATATCGCCCGTTCAAAGCTCTTGGGAATTCCTCCCCTTCGATTGTCTCCAGAATGTATGCATTCCCAGGGGCACATCGGCCGATTCTATACGGCCCTTCCCAAGTGGGTGACCATTTACCGAATTTGGGATCCTTAGATCCTATCGGCAGCACCAACTTCCATACCAGATCTCCCTGAGAGAACTGTTTAACTTTGACCTTTTTGTCATACCATCTGGCCACCCTTTTCTTGTTTTCTTCTATACTAATCAGGGCTCTCAACCGTAAACCCGCCGAATCGTCAAGTTCGTCTTTCATGAGAAAGGAATAGTCATCGGCCGTTAATTGATCTTGTAACGATATACGTCTTGACCCTGTCCTTATTTCCCAAGGCAAGACCGCCTCATGACCATAAACCAAATGATAAGGGGATATTTTAGTGGCTCCATGACAAGCCATCCTATATGCCCATAAAGATTCAGCCAAAGACATATGCCACTTCTTGGGTTGCTCTTCTATCTTCCTCTTGATTAGCTTGATTATCCCCTTGTTAGACGATTCTGCTTGGCCATTGTCTTGAGCATAGTATGGAGAAGAATTTAATAATTTAATTCCCATATCGGCAGCGAACTCTCCGAACTCTCCAGAAGTGAACATCGTCCCTTGATCAGTTGTGATGGTTTGAGGAATACCAAATCGATATATAATATGGCTTTTAACAAATTCAATCATATCGGCCGATGTCACGTTCCTTAAAGGAACTGCCTCCACCCACTTAGTAAAATAATCTGTAGCCACCAATATGAACTTATGAACTTTGCTAGATGGAGGATGAATCTGTCCGATGAGATCTATTCCCCAACCTCTGAACGGCCACGGCTTAATTATCGGATTCATAGCCGATGCTGGTGCGCGCTGCACATTGCCAAACCTCTGATAGTCTTGGCATCCTTTGTAGTACCTGAAACAATCTTCAAGAATGGTCGGCCAATAATATCCATTGTCCTGATCATCCATTTCATTTTATGAGCCGATTGATGAGCTCCACACACGCCTTCATGGATTTCTCCCATCAAAACCTTTGCCTCTTCTGTTCCCAGGCATTTGAGAAGAACTCCATCAATCGTCCGATAAAATAAATCATCCTCAAGCAACACATACTTTGTAGCCTGAAAACGTGTTCGCCGATCCACCTTTTGGGATGGATTTCTCAAGTAATCGGCGATCTCCTTTCGCCAGTCATCGGCCGCGAGCTCTAGCGTCATCGCTCCCTGAATCGGCCGATACCCAGAAGCATGTTGGGCCAGTCTGTTGGCTTCTTCATTATAATTCCTGGGGATATGCTCAATTATTGCAGACTTGAACTCTTTTAAAAGTTGAAGGCAATCCTCATAATAAATTCTCAAGATATAATCCTTGTACTCAGAACGCCCCGTCAACTGATCCACAATGAGCATGGAATCCCCAAAGATTTTGACCGCGTCAGCTCTAACTTCCCTTAATAATTGGATGCCTTTTAGAATAGCTCGATATTCCGCCTGGCTCAACGGTGGCAATTTCTGGTCCACAATGCTGAACTACGAAATCGGCCATCACTTGACCTTTGACGGCTTTGGCCGATTCGTGCCTTAAATCGAATTCTGACAAGGCCAGGATCCATTTTCCAATCCGCCCTTTCAAAATCGGCAATGATAGCATATACTTCACCACATCGTCTTTGCACACGACTGTGCATTCTGCCGACAGCAAATAGTGCCTGAGCTTAGTACATGAAAAGTACAAGCACAAGCATAGTCGCTCCACCGAGGAATATCTTGTTTCGGCGTCTAAAAGTCTTCTGCTGACGTAGTACACCACTCGTTCTTTCCCCTCAAACTCCTGTACCAACGCCGATCCAATAGCCTGTTCATCAGCCGATAAATATAACTTGAACGGCTTACCAGGCTGTGGTGGAGCTAATACTGGAGGTGAAACCAGATACTGCTTGATATTTTCCAGTGCCTTGCGCTGTCCTTCTCCCCATATGAATTCCTGGTCGGGCTTTAATTTCAACAGAGGGGTAAAAGCCTGAATACGTCCTGACACATTGGATATGAATCTTCTGATGAAATTGATTTTGCCGATGAGGGACTGTAGTTCAGTTTTATTTTGTGGGGCCACCACTTTGTTGATGGCGTCTATGGTCTTGCGGTTGACTTCTATCCCGCGCTCATGGACCATAAATCCTAAGAATTGCCCGGCCGATACACCAAATGCACACTTGTTTGGGTTCATCTTCAGCCCATGTTTCCTTGTGCACTCCAGCACTTCCTGTAAATCGGCCAGATGATCTTGGTGGCCTTTTGACTTGACCACGACGTCATCTATATAAATTTCCACCGATGAACCAATGAACTTGTGGAAGATGTAGTTCATGGCCCGTTGATATGTAGCGCCGGTGTTCTTCAAGCCGAAAGTCATAACCACCCATTCAAATAAACCAAGATGGCCTGGGCACCTAAAAGCCGTTTTCGAAATATCTTCCTCGGCCATTAATATCTGATTGTATCCCGCATTCCCATCCATGAAGCTTAGGACTTTGTGGCCTGCGGCAGCATCCACCAAGATATCGGCCGTTGGCATCGGATATCCATCCATCGGCGTAGCCTGATTTAAGTTCCTGAAATCGATGCACACACGCAATTTTCCATTCTTTTTGTATACAGGCACAATGTTAGAAATCCATTCGGCGTAGCGGCACTGCCGAATAAATCCTGCCTCAATCAACTTTGTAATCTCGGCCTTTATGTCAGGTAGAATCTTGGGGTTACACCGTCGTGCAGGTTGCTGATATGGCCGATATCCTGATTTTATAGGTAACCGGTGTTCAACAATAGACCGGTCTAGTCCTGGCATCTCATGGTATTCCCAAGCAAAGCAATCCTTGAACTCTTTTAATAAACTTATCAATTTACATTTGTACTCAGAATCCAAATTGGCACTAATGTACGTCGGCCTTGATTTGCTGCTATCTCCCAAATCTACCATCTCTAATAAATCGGCCGACGTAAACCCATGCCCAAGCTTCCCATCTTCTCGGACGAGCTGATCCATTTATTCTGAATCTTCAGAGCCGAGTGCTTGGATCGGTTGTAAACCGAAATCGGACACTCTCAGGAAGTCAGTGTCCCAAGTTCTGCCAGATATACACTTGACGTGCTCGCAGCTCCACTGTTGCGCGTCGGCCGCTGCAACGCTGTAGATGGAATCGGCAGCGACTATCTCTGTACTGTCGCTGACCCATTGTACAAGGCATTGATGCATTGTAGATGGGACACAGCAGTTTGCGTGTATCCAGTCGCGGCCAAGCAGCATATTATAGGACCCCTTGCCATTAATAACGAAGAAAGTAGTAGGGAGGGTCTTACTGCCGATGGTGAGGTCGACGCAGAGCGCTCCGCGGGCGGGTGACACGTTGCCTTCAAAATCCTTTAGCATCATGTCCGTCTTGGTGAGGTCATTATCGCCCTTGCCCAGCTTGCGGAACATGGCGTATGGCATGATGTTAACTGCCGCGCCTCCATCTACCAGTAATCTGGTGACGGGTCTCCCGTTGACATAGCCCTTGAGAAACAGCGCTTGAGATGCTGCCGTTTTTCTTCTTCTAGTTTCTCAAACGTAGCCGTCATCGGCTCTAATACCAGTTGTGCCATTTGTTCTTCTTCTGTTCTTGTTACTTTATCTCGATCGTTGGGTGCCATGAACTCCATCGGCAGTATGAATACCATATCAATTTCGGCTGCCGATTCTTGGTTGTTCGTTTCCTGATCGTTTTTCTTTGGGCGCCAAACTCGAGATTTAACATTCCTTCTCTCTGGCACATGTCTTTGTTCTTCTTCTTGATTCTCCCACTGGCGTAGGCGTTGGATCCTTCGCTTCTGGGATCTGGATAGGCCATCGGGACACCACCTAGGATTCACTGGTTTGGCCGATGATCTGGCGTGTTCCCAATCTGGTTCCCTCCCTAGGGGATCTTCGTCTGATACCCTGTCATCGGCCATCTCTTCCAGCCGATCGTGTGCGCTGATCCTGCCCCCCAGTCCATCTCGCTGGCCGATCTTGCTTTTTGACCTGCTGTACTGGTCAACTCTGCCCCCCAGCCGATCATGCACCGAAATGCGCCATTCCTCGCGCCGATTTCTGATGATCGGCTCTGACCCTCTGTCCCTAGAGTGTGGCCTTGGGCGATCGCTGCGGCTTAATCCGTTACACTCCAGACAGTTATCAGCAGACAGCAACCTGATATCGTTCTCCCAGCAGTGGATGAAGAACGGACATTGCCAGTGATCTTCATGCCGACGTATCATCTCTTCCTGGTATTGTGCTTGTTCTTGCTGCTGCCGATATTTACTGAGTAAGAATTGGGAGGTGACGGGCCTGCGTGGTCGTTCTGGCCCTCGCCTGTTCCTTCTAATTTCTTCCGTCGTGATCTGCCTCCTGGGGTCGACAACGCCGCCTCTTCTCGCCGATTCTGACGTCAGCACCTTGGTTTGACTTGAGTCTCCTCCAGCGTTAACCGTGTTGGCCGGGAAGGGATGCTGATCTATCTTCATCGGCTTTGCCGATTTGGTTGGAGTTTCAAATTTAAGCTGCCCCTGTTCAATGGCCGATTGTATCTGCTGGCTGAAGACTTTACATTCATTTGTGTCATGAGAAGTAGCGTTGTGCCACTTGCAGTATTTCATCTTCTTGAGTTGATCGGCCGTGGGGATGGTGTGATGTTGAGACAGCTTAATCTACCCTTCCTGAAGTAGTAGATCAAAAATTTTATCGGCTTTTGACGTGTCAAAGCCGAATGTTTCTGGCTCCTTCTTGCCAAAGGGGCAAGATATTGGTTTTTTCCCTTTTACCCATTCTGCCAGGCCGATTTCTTCTTCCGCATCGGATTCAGATCCCTCCAAGTATGCCACCTTCTTTTGGAAGTTCCTCCGCTGTTCAAACGGTCGGACCTCTTGCCCTGATAATCGGTGGACGATTTGGCTCAGGCTTTCAAACTCTTGGGCAGCATATCTTTCTTTGATTTGTGGCAAGAGGCCTTGGAAAGCGATATCGGCCAACTGTGCATCGGTCAGAGCCAGACTGTAGCATTTGTTCCTGATTTCTCTGAACCTCTATATATACCCCGTCATTGGTTCATCGCTCCTCTGCCTGAGGCTGGTCAAATCCGAGATCTTCATCTTGTGTACTCCTGCATAGAAGTACTTGTGGAATTGTTTCTCCAGATCGGCCCAAGTGACGATAGAATTTGGCGGTAAAGTGGTGAACCACTGGAAGGCCGATCCGGACAGAGATGATGAAAATAAACGCACCCTCAGAGCATCTTGCGTGGCAGCTTCTCCGCACTGGATGATGAATCGGTTGATATGCTCCACAGTGGATGTGTCGTCCGTCCCTGAGAACTTGGTGAAATCAGGAACTTTGTAGCGGTGTGGGAACGGCAGCGAGTCATAGGCCGATGGGTACAGCGTCTTGTAAGTATAAGTTTGAACTTTCGGCTTCAATCCAAATAGATCCTGGATCACTTCTGCTATTCTTGCTGTCCAGTCTACCTGCTGCTGATGAACAGCTGTTCGCGGCGCGGGCATATGCTGAAGGGCTGGTATGGCCGGGTGATGAATTGGCGAATTTTGCTGAGCAGCCGATAGTTGATGGCGAAACGAGTCCGCACCCCCTTCGTACGTCACTGCTGGCGCCGTGCCTCTGAATGCTTCTACATTATGTGCCCCCCTGCCGATTTCTGATAAGATCGGCTGATATTGGGGAACCATCGTCCGGGCGGCCGATTGGCATGGCGCCTGGGTCGAATAACCTCCATACCCGTTCGCTGGCTCGGGAAAATACGTTGTCGCTGATGTTCCCCAAGGTGCTGAGCTTGTAGGCAGTGACTGCACAGAAGCAATCTGAACGGGTTGAAGCGGTGTCTGTGATGGGAGACATGGTGCCCCGCTGTATCTTGAAGACGTCGGGGGCAATGGAGAGTTGTACCCCTCGCGTTGCGTCAATATCGGCTGAGGAGCCGATTGGGACGCGTATGGTAGGCTTCTGGCTGGCAGAGTGGTTGGAGGGGCATATGCCGGTCCCTGATAGCCTTGGACTGCTCCGTTGGCCAGAGAGTTGACGACGGCGTTGTACACCGTGTTGGTCATCACTGAGGATTGGTCGATGAATGCTTGATACACGGACTGTTGAATCATCTCTGACATCTTGCCCGAGTCCTCAGCAATGGTGATGTGGCGAGGTGCTAGAATAGGAGACTTCTTGACTGCCTTCCCGCTTCTGGTACGACTGAACGACTGGAGGTACATCTTCTTGTAATCTTCCAGATGTTTGGCCAATTCTTCCCTCTGGTCGTCCTTAAGATCCGCTTCTGTGACCTCAATGATGTTGCTGTCGGAGATTTCTGCGTTCTTCGACATATCAGATCTTGGACGGTCCCACCGGGCGTGCCAAAAGTGTGTTGGCGCTAAAATCGGCCGGATAGGAATCGGCCGATGGTCTTCAGCGTTGGACACACGACCCGGGAGAATCTGCTTAGCTCCTATTCGGGTCATCGCCCTGGTGCGGTTCGCGCGGCGTGCCAGTCAATCTGACCTGTTGATTGACAAGGAAATAGAGTATTAAATTCCAGGCGCGTCGATCGGCTGGAGTTCCGATCTGTCCTGAGGAGCGCGTCGGCGGCGAATCGGCCGATTTGCTATAGAGATGATCGGCTATGGATCAGCCGATGATCGTGTAGCAATCGTGAAGAAAACCGCTGGAGCGATCTAGACGACTACTGTAAGGACAACACTTGAAATAGATCTAATCGGCTGTATGATGATAAATCGAAGAAGAACAATGACGAAGCCGATTACTCCGATCTCAAGCTGGATAACTGGTGATAATACTAGAATAACAGGTAAAACTTGCAATTCTAGTAAATATCGATAACTGGTGAATAAATCCAAACGAAACTACAGCGATGCGCCCGTAGTTAAAGCTCGGATATTACTCGGTAATCGGAACCTACCAATTGGCCGGAGATCAAGTTGATGCAGCCCTGCCAATCCGTACGAACTCGTGGAAGAAGAAAATATTGGCGAAGTCGCCGACTTGAAAGTAAATTGCCGGAAAAGTAGAAGTGCTGTTGTTGATTGATGTATTGATTCTTTTCAAGACCCTGACGACTCCTATTTATACCCTAAAGCTAGGACTCCTGGTCGATCACGACTCGTTACAACCTTATTTAAATTACTATATCTATACGGACTTTAAAAAGGAAACGGACTCCCGCAGAATCTTCCGCCGCCGCTCCCTAATCAATCAAGATTTCCTTTAATTGCTCTTCGACCGACTTAGCGTGCCCCCTTTGACCAGCTTTTGACCAGGATCTTCTGAAATAATCCCATCCTGTTGGCATAGGCTGGGCCACCAATCGGCCGATTTCCAATTGTTACTTCAATCGGCCGATTCCTTTCTGTAGCCTTCAGATCTGTCGCATCGGCCAATCTTCTCCTCCTGACGCCGATTCAACACGTGTCGAAATCTGGCGTCAACAAGTACACTTATGGTTGGTACTCAGCAAGTGTTGGGAGTTATATGACATTAAGGCCAAAAGTAAGGAAAGGCTGACTGGCTTACTGCGGTAAGCAATTTTAGTTGATCAAATTTTATTAGCACCTGATTACTAAGGTATAAGTATATACCAATCCACATTAAAAGAAACAGGATAGGTATAGCAGAAGCATAACGATAACCATAAACATGGTCCACAATTTAATTCATCTTCAAGTTCATTAATCATGTGAGAGTCCAAGCCGCTCTTAACCGTGAGCACGGCTGATATATCAGTTTTCGCTCTGCAGAGGTTGTACACTTTACCCACAATTCATGTCTCCCGATTTGCTCGAGGTGAGCTAGCCTTTACAAAGATTCTCTAACTTATGACAATCCGCTAAGGTTTCAAGTCAAGACGATCATAACTCTCCCTAGTGAAGTAGTGCCTTAGCCAAGGACCACATATCAAAGCCTCAAGAGGACCGAGCTATACCCCGTCGATGCAACCCCTGTTGCCCTTTTGGTAAGATTATCATAAGCTAGAGTCTCTAATTAATTAGCCAAGACCAGAGCAATATAGTATTGTGGTTGCACTGTTTTCCTGGGTGGTTCTCCATGTTCCGATTAAACATATGATCTTGTGATTAACAACACAAAGAGTATGAACATGAATAAAATAGGTGTAGCGTCATCATTGTTGTCATTATGGTTATAAGTTATTCCCAAACCGGAATCAGTTATAGCAACTAAGCAGAAGCTACCCAATAAAAGGTAAACCCCATGTTGACAAGGAATAATCATAAAGACTAGGCATATCCTTAATTAAGATCCATCAAAATTAAGACACATGCATGCATAAAGAAAATTATAATTATTGTGGTTATTATAACAAAAGAATGATCAAGAAAACACTTGTCTTTCTTCCAAAGAATAGCTGTTCAGAGTCTTCAATTCTTGTTCTTGAAACTCTTAATCTTCAAAGCTCTAGGATTGCGCTCTTTCTAATATCACACGAGCATCGGGCCCAAGCACAACAACAAATAAAGAACAACTAAGAACAGATACACCAAAAAAAATAAAAGTTTTAAAAGAGCGTACTAAAGAAGAGGGCTCGAAGCTACGATCACAGGAACGCAAGAAGCATGAAACAACTATCGAAAGATTTATATATTATAAATGAAAACAAAAGAACTATAAGCTTCATTTATTTTATTTATAAAACAAATGTAAAAGATATTTGAAAGAAATATCCAAAATTACAATTAACTCATGTTATATTTTGCATTTATAAAAACGGAGTAGAACATAGTCTAATTTTATTTATAATTGTCTATGTATGAATTATATCAATTAAACAATTAATTAGAAAGAAGAGTTGTGAGAATATCTAAACTTTATGATTCATGTTGAACTAAACAAATTAAATTACAAACACATTTGAGTTGATATTAATCAGGTTACATTAATTATAAAAACCGGAGTATAGATCTAATTAGATTTTAATTAGAAAAGCTAGATAAAAGGATATTAATCAAATTAAATCTATATTTAATTTTACAAATAGGAACTAGTACAACAACCCTACTAAACGATAATTTAGGGTTTTAGAAGGTTAACGCAAAAAGAACGGATCAAAACGGATCCAAAATGTGGAATCCTACAACAAGGTTTCAGGGATCTAGTCGCGATTAACCGTAGACTTTAGGGGCTAGCTGCTGATTTTTGCAAGGCACAGAAAACTGCGCAAATTCAGCAAAGGTTAGGGTTTGATCTGAAAAGATCATAGATGGGGCTGGGTTGAAAAGATGCAATAGATCTAGGGGGTTTTCTGCAGATTTTCAAGACACAAGAAAACAGCACAAAATTACATGTTTCTTCAGCGACTAATCTGCAAATCCACGAGCACCTCCATGGCTGGCTGAACGGAGCTCGCTGCTGGCCAAAATTTGGACGATTTAGGGCACGAGAGAGCGCGGGGAGCAGAGGAATAGAGAGAGGAGGTCAATGGGAATCCGTTTTACCGATTACCCATGCCGGAGGAGCACCGTGGTGGCCGGAATTTGATCGGGAGGGAGGCGCCGATGGTCTGTTCCGAGGAGAACGATCAGGGTGGCGTTTTGTTCCGCTTGGCGAGTTCCTGGGCGACGGCACAAGGGCGATGCAGGAGAGGGTCCCGCACGGCACGGAGGCGCGGTGCAGGGGGATCGCAAGGAGGCAGGATGCAGTGGGCATCGTCTGTTTCTACTCCCCTGGCGACGGTGACCTGCGCGGCACGCAAAAGCAGGGGCGAAGCACAGGGGCAGCGGCACTCTGGTGGTGGCGCACGAGCTCAGGAGAGAGCCACGGCCAGAAGGGGGAGCGGAGCAGGGAGGCGATGCAGGGGCGCATAGGAGCTAGGGCACACGGAGAAAGGCGGCGCAGGGGGTGCGAAGGGGAAGTGACAGCCGCAGGGTAGGGTGCCTGGGCAGCAGGTCTTTGCATTTTATAGTGAGGGACTGCCCTAGCTCGGCGTGGCACGCACGCCACGGTTCAGGCGGCGACACAGAACGTGATGCAGGAAGTACCGAGGCTGACCCGGGCCGAGAGGTGCGGGCAGGGTTTGGTTAGACCAAGATAAGTTAGGGTGTGGGCCGATAAGAGAAACAAGCTAGCTGAAAATTGAACGGGTCGTTAAACAGCATGAACAAACAAAAGATGGATGGGGCACGCTAAAACTTTTTATATGGCGTGGATTGCCGGGTTTGCGTGACGCATACAGAGGAAAACAACGTAGGCCATCCAGTCTGGAATGAAACCAAAACGGCACGTGGCAAATGGCTAGCTCGGCCTGCAGATGACGTACATGAATACGATGAAGTCGGGCATGTGTGGCCAGATCGGACTCGATCGACGAGTCGTGGCATGCATCCACGGGAAAGCTGAGTTTGGCATGACATGGCTGCCGTGTCGAGGAAGGAAAAGAGAGCATGGGATGGTAGTGGCCGAACCAGGTCGGATCAAGTTTAGGTGTTGGCGAGTTAGGCTAGGGTCATGCAGCGGCGGTAGGTCGCCAGAGCTAACACTTACGATATTGGACCATCACCGGAAAGCACCGAAGTCGAGCTACGGCTCCGTTTCGAGCATGATTTGATTAGGGAGAAGGATTAGAGAATAGGAATTTGAATGGGGCATCTTAGGGTGGCGGATAGCAGAAAGAAAAATAGGCGATTAGTGATAAAACGGCTTGGTTCGATTATGACTAGAAATTTGGAAACTATAGAGAGAAAAGAAGAAAAGAGAAAAGAAGAAAGGGAAAATGATTTTGGGAGCTTCCTCGCCTCACGGAAAAGCTTCTAGACAACATCAACTCGGTGGAAGAAGGCGATCGACGGTGAGAGGCTGTCGGCTAGCTTGGACAAACTTTGGGAAGGAACGACAAAGGGGAAAATAAGGGGGTTTGATTCAGTATATCAAAGGAAAGCTTTTGATTAACTTTTTATCTATGGAAAAACAACGAACGACGAGATCAGGACGGTGGTTGAGCTCAAGCTTTTGCATGGCATGGTTCTAGGATTTAGGGCGGATTAGACCCAAAATGAGTTGAATCCAGCTCGATAGGAAAAGAAAACGAATTCATTTTCCAGAACATATTTTCAAGCTTAAAATAAATCTAGAAAATTCTAGATAAATATTTTAAACCATAAAAAAATATATCCTGAAGTTTCAAAAATTTCCCGAAACATTTCTTGAAGATAGTTTGGGATACGAGTGTCCAAATAAAATACTTGGAGTTCATGAAAAATATTTTAGAGCCTTTCAATAAATGGATTTATCTCTAAGGAAAAAGAGAATAAATGCCAAAAAAATCTGAAAAATTCTCGAAAAATCCTATTGATTGATGAACACTTTCTAAACGATACTCACATCATAAAATTAGAAAAATCTGGAAAATTCTCAGAAAACCCTATTGATTGATGAACACATTCTAAACGATACCCACATCCTAAAATTAAATATTTTAGGGTGTGACGTTCCTGCTGCCTGCTAGAAAGCAAAAACTGTCGCACCAATAATCAATATTCTTGTTGTAGAAACAGTGAAACAATCAAAACCATGAGAAACATATGAGGCTACAATCTAGTGGACTCTAACAATGTTGGCCTCACTTGATGTAGTAGGAAGAAAACAACATGGTAAATGCTTCAGAATTTCTATCTTCCAAGAAAAGGCTAGTATTTTCTATCAAGCAAAAATCAAGGTGAAAGTAACCTATCGTGTTGAGAAGAAGAGATAAAGTTGCATCAGTGAATTTATACCTTGAAGCCGATCACATCTTTAGAATTTTTTCTGCTCTTATCTCAACTCTCATCCACTTGTAACCACAATACATCACTATATTCCTAATATTTTTAGAAATATAAAATAATTTGTAATTCAAATTTTAATAGCTGAATGTGTGGATAGTTATTATCAAAAGTTGGGTTCCAATCAGCATTATACACGTAAAACAAACTAATAAGCAGACGCAGTTGTGCTCTATCAGAGGCCACCAAACATGATTCATTCAGATATTCAAAATAGTGTGCACTCATCATTCCAAACTAGATCATTACCAATCCTCATACTCTATCAGTCTCACGTTTTACTGTTCTCGATTCGAAGGAAGACATGGCACATGTCCAACAACTAACACTTAATTTCTACAAATACCTTGCACTCACCACCCAGTTGCTGACTCAAGCAATAGAATGGTCTAATGATCGGGAGCAAGAACCTTTCCTGGCGCCGAGGTTGGCCTTGGTGAAGGTGTTGGCAATTGGCATCCCCTTTGAGGATGAAGTATTGACGCTCCTTGAAATTGATCCATGGCTTGACCCAGACCTTGGCCTCACATACCTTCTTCTTCCATGCCTCGAAAGGTGCAGTGTGTTGGCGACCACCTGTTCCTTGGCCTCCACCATGCACACGAACTCTAGGAAGATAACAGGACGGCCTTCTACGTTGGTGAACACAAAGCATTCATTAGTCCCTTGAAAGAATAGATACAAGCACAGTTAGTGTAATGTAAAATAGGCATCCAAAAATCAACAGCAGCATGGGTATCGAACCTGATATTTCCTCTTTGTGATAGGTTGCAATGGGGCCTCAACCAAACCACCAAAAACTGGTCCTTTTCGATCCCCAACTATCTGTGACAGCAGTACATCACATATAACAATGAGATTATATAGCATACCAGAAGTGAGTAGCCAGTACAAAGCCTGCTCCTTCTATATAGAGTAGACAAAGATATTCCATGCCTCCAGGTACTACATAAGTGTGAACATAGACATCAGAAAATTGAGTATATTGTAAAGATGGTAATAAACAGATGTTTTGTAACCTGTAAACCAACATCCAGTTCCTTCCTTGATCAAGAACAGGAAGAGAGGAATAAAGAACAGCTCGCATCATTTGTGATAAAAGAACAGATGGTTTGGACATAGCTGGCAACTTATCATGCAAGGCCGAATCCTTTGATCCCTTTATCTCAAACCTGGTTGCAACTGATTCTGTTTGACCTGTCAATTCACCATCGATATTGTAGGTGGATTTCTGTCTGAAATTACTGAGCCCTGCCTTGCTAATAATCCTTCCAATGGAATGCTTCCCTCTACATGGGGCTTGCTCATCAGTTCAGCGCCAATCAAAACAGCAATACGAACGACATCAGCCACGTACCTTGATAGGAGACGAAAAGGCTGGACAGATCGGATGGGCGAGGGTCCGTTGCTGCTGGACAAAAATCGAGCTGTGCGGGGGTCGCACCCGGGGAGACCACAACGGGTGATTTTGTCCCGCTTAGGCTTTTTTTAGTAGTAGAGATATTTATATTCGTGAACTAAATTAAGATTGTCACGCTTTAAGATTGGAATTCGAGCATTGAAGCCCATGAATGCTATTCGATCACTGAAGACCATGAAGTCTTGTAAGGGAGAGCACGTGCATCAGTGGAGTAATAATCCACCTACATATCTTGCTGAAAGTTGAAACTAACCATCAAACATGTAGCTAAATTTGAAAATAAAACTGTCATGGATGCAAATCCGCACTTGTTTTGTGTCCTATAGCCCTAACTAAACTATATAAACCTTCCCTATATATCAAAAAAAAACTACATAAACCTTCTCATGGAAAATAGAATTAGTAGTAAGTAATACTAAATGGTGTAAGTAGTGGATAGGCATCTTTCCGTGTCCTCCTCTTATATCGGCAATCACAAGAATATATGAAGTTCACAACATTTCAAAATTAAGTAATACTCAACCTACTCTATTTTCTGGGGAGGGACGGTGGAGAAATAATATTACCAATTTTATTACGAGCCTATGGCGAAAACTTTAGTTATGGTTGGTTCGGTGTATAATTTTTACAGAGGCTGCACAGAGGCTGCACAGAGACTATTCCTTTTCTTAATTAGAAAAGTAAAAGCCGACCATACGACTAGACCCATCAACTCCTCCTTATCGAGGCATCATATATATCACCCCTTATAAAAAGGATACATCACTTTTTATATATGTAACTTCATGATCCCCTTACCACTTGTTGACGCCAGATTTTGACACGTGTTGAATCGGCGTCAGGAGGAGAAGATTGGCCGATGCGGCAGATCTGAAGGCTATAGAAAGGAATCGGCCGATTGAAGTAACAGTTGGAAATCGGCCGATTGGTGGCACAACCTATGCCAACAGGATGGGTTATTTCAGAAGATCCTGGTCAAAAGCTGGTCAAAGGGGGCACGCTAAGTCGGTCGAGGAGCAATTGAAGGAAATCTTGATTGATTAGGGAGCGGCGGCGGAAGATTCTGCGGGAGTCCGTTTCCTTTTTTAAAGTCCGTATAGATATAGTAATTTAAATAAGGTTGTAACAAGTCGTGATCGACCAGGAGTCCTAGCTTTAGGGTATAAATAGGAGTCGTCAGGGTCTTGAAAAAATCATCAACACATCAATCAACAACAGTACTTCTACTTTTCCAGCAATTTACTTTCAAGTCGGCGACTTCGCCAATATTTTCTTCTTCCACGAGTTCGTACGGATTGGCAGGGCTGCATCAACTTGATCTTCGGCCAATTGGTAGGTTCCGCTTACCGAGTAATATTCGAGCTTTAACTACGGGCGCATCGCTGTGGTTTCGTTTGGATTTATTCACCAGTTATCGATATTTACTAGAATTGCAAGTTTTACCTGTTATTCTAGTATTATCACCAGTTATCCAGCTTGAGATCAGAGTAATCGGCTTCGTCATTGTTTTTTTTCGATTTATCATCTCACAGCCGATTAGATCTATTTCAAGTGTTGTCCTTGCAGTAGTCGTCTAGATCGCTCCAGCAGTTTTCTTTACGATTACTATACGATTATCGGCTGATCCATAGCCGATCATCTATACAGCAAATCGGCCGATTCGCTGCCGAAGCGCTCCTCAGGACAGATCGGAATTCCAGCCGATCGATGCGCCTGGAATTTAATACTCTATTTCCTTGTCAATCAACAGGTCAGATTGACTGGCACGCCGCGCGAACCGCTTCAGGGCAATAACCCGAACAGGAGCTAAGCAGATTCTCCCGGGTCGTGTGTCCGACACTGAAGACCCATCGGCCGATTCCTATCCGGCCGATTTTAGCGCCAACATACTTTTGGCACGCCCGGTGGGACCATCCAAGATCTGATATGTTGAAAAACACAGAAATCTCCGACAGCAACATCATTGAGGTCACAGAAGCAGATCTCAAGGACAACCAGAGGGAAGAGTTGGCCAAGCATCTAGAAGATTACAAGAAGATGTACCTCCAGTCGTTCAGTCGTACCAGAAGCGGGGAAGCAGTCAAGAAGACTCCTATTCTAGCGCCTCACCACATCACCATCGCTGAGGACTCGGGCAAGATGTCAGAGATGATTCAACAGTCCGTGTATCAGGCGTTCATCGACCAATCCTCGGTGATGACCAACACGGTGTATAACGCCGTCGTCAGCTCTCTGGCCAGCGGAGCAGTCCAAGGCTATCAGGGACCAGCATATGCCCCGCCGACCACTCTGCCAGCCAGAAGCCTACCATACACGTCCCAATCGGCTCCTCAGCCGATATTGACGCAACGCGAGGGGTACAACTCTCCACTGCCCCCGGCATCTCCAAGATACAGCGGTGCACCATGTCTCCCATCACAGACACCGCTTCAACCCGTTCAGATTGCTTCTGTGCAGTCACTACCTACAAGCTCAGCGCCTTGGGGAACATCAGCGACAGCATATTTTCCCGAGCCAGCGAACGGGTATGGAAGTTATTCAGTCCCGGCGCCATACCAATCGGCCGCCCGGCCGACGGTTCCCCACTATCAGCCGATCTTATCAGAAATCGGCAGGGGGCAAACACTGTAGAAGCATTCAGAGGCACGGCGCCAGCAGTGACGTACGAAGGGTGTGCGGACTTGTTTCGCCATCAACTATCGGCCGCTCAGCAAAATTCGCCAATTCATCACCCGGCCGTACCAGCCCTTCAGCACATGCCCGCGCCACGAACAGCTGTTCATCAGCAGCAGGTGGACTGGACGGCAAGAATAGCAGAAGTAATCCAGGATCAGTTTGGATTAAAGCCGAAAGTTCAAACTTATACCTACAAGACGCCATATCCATCGGCCTATGATTTGCTTTCGTTCCCACACCGCTACAAGGTTCCCGATTTCACCAAGTTCTTAGGGATGGACGATACATCCACTGTGGAGCATATCAACCGATTCATCATCCAGTGCGGGGA
Organism: Panicum miliaceum; assembly: GCA_032594955.1. Taxonomy (NCBI): domain Eukaryota; kingdom Viridiplantae; phylum Streptophyta; class Magnoliopsida; order Poales; family Poaceae; genus Panicum; species Panicum miliaceum. Next base: position 36,404,670 of record CM064066.1, read on the forward strand.
AGCTGCCACGCAAGATGCCCTGAGGGTACGTTTATTTTCGTCATCTCTGTCCGGATCGGCCTTCCAGTGGTTCACCACCTTGCCGCCAAATTCCGTTGTTACATGGGCCGATCTGGAGAAACAATTCCACAAGTACTTCTACGCAGGAGTACACGAGATGAAACTCTCGGATTTGACCAGTCTCAGGCAGAGGAGCGATGAACCAGTGATGGGGTATATACAGAGGTTCAGAGAAATCAGGAACAAATGCTACAGTCTGGCTCTGACCGATGCACAGTTGGCCGATATCGCTTTCCAAGGCCTCTTGCCACAAATCAAAGAAAGATACGCTGCCCAAGAGTTTGAAAGCCTTAGCCAAATCGTCCACCGATTGTCAGGACAAGAGGTCCGACCGTTTGAACAGCGGAGGAACTTCCAAAAGAAGGTGGCATACTTGGAAGGATCTGAATCCGATGCGGAAGAGGAAATCAGCCTGGCGGAATGGGTCAAAGGGAAAAAACCGATATCATGCCCTTTTGGGAAGAAAGAGCCGGAAACATTCGGTTTTGACACGTCAAAGGCCGATAAAATTTTTGATCTATTGCTTCAGGAAGGAAAGATCAAGCTATCTCAACATCACACCATCCCTACGGCCGATCAACTTAAGAAGATGAAGTACTGCAAGTGGCACAACGCTACTTCCCATGACACAAATGAATGTAAAGTCTTCCGCCAGCAGATACAATCGGCCATCGAGCAGGGGCGGCTTAAATTTGAAACTCTAACTAAATCGGCAAAGCCGATGAAGATAGATCAGCATCCCTTCCCGGCCAACATGGTCAACGCTGGAGGAGACTCATGTCAAACCAAGGTGCTGACGTCAGAATCGGCGAGAAGAGGCGGCACCGTCGATCCCAGGAGGCAGATCACGACAGAAGAAATCAGAAGGAACAGGCGAGGGCCAGAACGACCACGCAAGCCCGTCACCTGCCAATTCTTACTCAGTAAATATCGGCAGCAGCAAGAACAAGCACGGTACCGGGAAGAGACGATACGCCGGCATGAAGATCACTGGCAATGTCCGTTCTTCATCCACTGCTGGGAGAACGACATCAGACTGCCGTCTGCCGATAACTGTCCAGAGTGTAACGGATTAAGCCGCAGCGATCGCCCGAGGCCACATTCTAGGGATGGAGGATCTGAGCCGATCAGCAGAAATCGACGCGAGGAACAGCGCGTTTCGGTGCATGATCGGCTGGGGGGCAGAGTTGACCAGTACAGCAGGTCAAAAAGCAAGATCGGCCAGCGAGATGGACTGGGGGGCAGGATCAGCGCGCACGATTGGCTGGAGGAGATGGCCGATGATAGGGTATCAGACGAAGATCCCCTAGGAAGGGAACGAGATTGGGAACACGCCAGATCATCGGCCAAACCAGTGAATCCCATGTGGTGTCCCGATGGCCTATCCAGATCCCAGAAGCGAAGGATCCAACGCCTACGCCAGTGGGAGCATCAAGAAGAAGAACAGAGACAGGTGCCAGAGAGAAGGAATGTTAAATCTCGAGTTTGTCGCCCAAAGAAAAACGATCAAGAAACAAGCAACCAGGAATCGGCAGCCGAAATTGATATGGTATTCATACTGCCGATGGAGTTCATGGCGCCAAACGATCGGGATAAAATAACAAGAACAGAGGAGGAACAAATGGCACAACTAGTGTTAGAGCCGATGACGGCTACGTTTGAGAAACCAGAAGAGGAAAAACGACAGCATCTTAAAGCGCTGTTCCTCAAAGGCTGTGTCAACGGAAGACCCGTCGCCAGATTACTGGTAGATGGAGGCGCGGCAGTTAACATCATGCCATATGCCATGTTCTGCAAGCTGGACAAGGGCGATGATGACCTCACCAAGACGGACATGATGCTGAAGGATTTCGAAGGCAACGTGTCACCCGCCCACGGAGCGCTCTGCGTCGACCTCACCATCGGCAGTAAGACCCTCCCTACCACTTTCTTCGTTATTAATGGCAAGGGGTCCTATAATATGCTGCTTGGTCGCGACTGGATACACGCAAACTGCTGTGTCCCATCTACAATGCATCAATGCCTTGTGCAATGGGTCGGCGACAGTACAGAGATAGTCACCGCCGATTCCGTCTACAGCGTTGCAGCGGCCGACACGCAACAGTGGAGCTGCGAGCACGTCAAGTGTATATCTGGCAGGACTTGGGACACTGACTTCCTGAGAGTGTCCGATTTCGGTCTACAGCCGATCCAAGCAGTCGGCTCTAAAGATTCAGAATAAATGGATCAGCTCGTCCGATAAGATGGGAAGCTTGGGCATGGGTTTACATTGGCTGATTTATTAGAGATGGTAGATTTGGGAGATAGCGGCAAATCAAGGCCGACGTACATAAGTGCCAATTTGGATTCTGAGTACAAATGTAAATTGATAAGTTTATTAAAAGAGTTCAAGGATTTCTTTGCTTGGGAATACCATGAGATGCCAGGACTAGACCGGTCTATTGTTGAACACCGGTTACCTATAAAACTAGGATATCGGCCATATCAGCAACCTGCACGACGGTGTAACCCCAAGATTCTACCTGACATAAAGGCCGAGATTACAAAGTTGATTGAGGCAGGATTTATTCGGCAGTGTCGCTACGCCGAATGGATTTCTAACATTGTGCCTGTATACAAAAAGAATGGAAAATTACGTGTGTGCATCGATTTCAGGAACTTGAATCAGGCTACACCGATGGATGGATATCCGATGCTGACGGCCGATATTTTGGTGGATGCTGCTGCAGGCCACAAAGTCATAAGTTTCATGGATGGGAATGTCGGGTACAATCAGATATTAATGGCCGAAGAAGATATTTCGAAAACGGCTTTTAGGTGCCCAGGTCATCTTGGTTTATTTGAATGGGTGGTCATGACTTTCGGGTTAAAAAACGCCGGCGCTACATATCAACGGGCCATGAAATACATCTTCCACAAGCTCATTGGTTCGTCGGTGGAAATTTATATAGATGACGTCGTGGTCAAGTCAAAAGGTCACCAAGATCATCTGGCCGATTTACAGGAAGTACTGGAGTGCACAAGGAAATATGGGCTGAAGATGAACCCAAACAAGTGTGCATTTGGTGTATCGGCCGGGCAATTCTTAGGATTTATGGTCCATGAGCGCGGAATAGAAGTCAACCGCAGGACCATAGACGCCATCAACAAAGTGGTGGCCCTACAAAATAAAACTGAACTACAGTCCCTCATCGGCAAGGTCAATTTCATCAGAAGATTCATATCCAATCTATCAGGACGTATTCAGGCTTTTACCCCTCTGTTGAAATTAAAGCCCGACCAGGAATTCATATGGGGGGAAGGACAGCGCAGGGCGCTGGAGAATATCAAGCAGTATCTGGTTTCACCTCCGGTATTAGTTCCACCACAGCCTGGTAAGCCGTTCAAGTTATATTTATCGGCTGATGAATAGGCTATTGGATCGGCGTTGGTACAGGAGTTTGAGGGGAAAGAACGAGTGGTATACTACGTCAGCAGAAGACTTTTAGACGCCGAAACAAGATATTCCTCGGTGGAGCGACTATGCTTGTGCTTGTACTTTTCATGTACTAAGCTCAGGCACTATTTGCTGTCGGCAGAATGCACAGTCGTGTGCAAAGACGATGTGGTGAAGTATATGCTATCATTGCCGATTTTGAAAGGGCGGATTGGAAAATGGATCCTGGCCTTGTCAGAATTCGATTTAAGGCACGAATCGGCCAAAGCCGTCAAAGGTCAAGTGATGGCCGATTTCGTAGTTCAGCATTGTGGACCAGAAATTGTCACCGTCGATCCAGTTCCATGGAATTAGGAATCGGCATTGTTCTTGTGTCGCCTCAGGGGGCAACTTATGATTTCTCTCTGCTGATAGAAGCCTCTGCAACTAATAACCAGGCGGAATATCGAGCTATTCTAAAAGGCATCCAATTATTAAGGGAAGTTAGAGCTGACGCAGTCAAAATCTTTGGGGATTCCATGCTCATTGTGGATCAGTTGACGGGGCGATCTGAGTGCAAGGATGATATCTTGAGAATTTATTATGAGAATTGTCTTCAACTTTTAAAAGAGTTCAAGTCTGCAATAATTGAGCATATCCCCAGGAATTACAATGAAGAAGCCAATAGACTGGCCCAACATGCTTCGGGGTATCGGCCGATTCAGGGAGCGATGACGCTAGAGCTCGCGGCCGATGATTGGCGAAAGGAGATCGCCGATTACTTGAAAAATCCATCCCAAAAGGTGGATCGGCGAACACGTTTTCAGGCTACAAAGTATGTGTTGCTTGAGGATGATTTATTTTATCGGACGATTGATGGAGTTCTTCTCAAATGCCTGGGAACAGAAGAGGCAAAGGTTCTGATGGGAGAAATCCATGAAGGCGTGTGTGGAGCTCATCAATCGGCTCATAAAATGAAATGGATGATCAGGACAATGGATATTAGTGGCCGACCATTCTGTAAGATTGTTTCAGGTACTACAAAGGATGCCAAGACTGTCAGAGGTTTGGCAATGTGCAGCGCGCACCAGCATCGGCTATGAATCCGATAATTAAGCCGTGGCCGTTCAGAGGTTGGGGAATAGATCTCATCGGACAGATTCATCCTCCATCTAGCAAAGGGCATAAGTTCATATTGGTGGCTACAGATTATTTTACTAAGTGGGTGGAGGCAGTTCCTTTAAGGAACGTGACATCGGCCGATATGATTGAATTTGTTAAAAGCCATATTACATATCGATTTGGTATTCCTCAAACCATCACAACTGATCAAGGGACGATGTTCACTTCTGGAGAGTTCGGAGAGTTCGCTGCCGATATGGGAATTAAATTATTAAATTCTTCTCCATACTATGCTCAAGCCAATGGCCAAGCAGAATCGTCTAACAAGGGGATAAAGCTAATCAAGAGGAAGATAGAAGAGCAACCCAAGAAGTGGCATATGTCTTTGGCTGAATCTTTATGGGCATACAGGATGGCTTGTCATGGAGCCACTAAAATATCCCCTTATCATTTGGTTTATGGTCATGAGGCGGTCTTGCCATGGGAAATAAGGACAGGGTCAAGACGTATATCGTTACAGGATCAATTAACGGCCGATGACTATTCCTTTCTCATGAAAGATGAACTTGACGATTCAGCGGGTTTACGGTTGAGAGCCCTGATTAGCATAGAAGAAAACAAGAAAAGGGTGGCCAGATGGTATGACAAAAAGGTCAAAGTTAAACAGTTCTCTCAGGGAGATCTGGTATGGAAGTTGATGCTGCCGATAGGATCTAAGGATCCCAAATTCGGTAAATGGTCACCCACTTGGGAAGGGCCGTATAGAATCGGCCGATGTGCCCCTGGAAATGCATATATTCTGGAGACAGTCGAAGGGGAGGAATTCCCAAGAGCTTTAAATGGACGATATCTGAAGAGGTACTATCCAAGCATTTGGGTAGACGCATAACTTACAACAAAATATGTCAAGGTAACATGGCCGATTTCTCATCGGTTTTCTGGCTACACATCTGGTGAAAGAAATATTGGGATTCATTATTGAATGGAAATTACAGATTACATGGCCGACATGGTATAAGTCACCCTTAGAATAAAAATACTGGTGTGCCTACTGACTACGACTACGCTGGATTTCTCTCTCGATGCGACCCAGTTTTATCATAAGGGTGAGCCTTTTCTCTTTCGAGTCCTCTATAGTAGCTCCAGTTTCAGCTTGGTTGCAGAGTTCTTTCAGCAGGCGGGTCTTCCCCTCTTCCAGATCTTCCATGGCGATTTCAATTTTGGCTTTACAAGGAAGTGAAGAACCTTTTTCGGAAGATGGTCGCTTGCGGACCAAAAGATGAGCATTTATGAGGTCCAAATATTCCTGGACAGCGACAGAGATATGATCTCTGAGTTCCTCAGCATGAGTTCTTATCAGATTTCTGTCTGCTTGTGATAATGGCTCTTCTGAATGCATGATTTCTATCGCTCGTTCTAGATCAGAGCTGAGATGGTGCGGCTAAACAGAGATAAAAGGGGTTAAGAAAAAGGTAGAGGGGGGGTTCATACCTGGTTGACGGAGGAAGAGGATGAAGAGGACGAACAAGACATCTTGCCGTTCAGTTGGGACAGTAAAAGAAGGAAAAGAGATAAGTGATGCGTGTGCCTCTAGAGATGGTGAACGGTCTGCGTATAAATGAAGAGGAGGTAGATGGATGGTGAGACACGTCCTATCGGAGTAAATACATACATAAATGCAAGGCAGACTGAAGGAGCAGGTCAAAACCAAATCGGCGCAGTAACATTGAAGGAGCAATAATGTTTAACATATTTTTTACAACCCAAGGAAAGCATCTATGGCTACAATCGCTCGTCGTCTAATTTGATCGGCCGATTCTACTATTCCTGATCATTATCGGCCGATCCTGGTACTTCTGAGACGCGGCGACGGAGCCTTATTGTTTCACGGGCCAGATGTTGTCTTTCTTGCTTCAGCTCGCTGATCATGGTTGGGAGTTCTTGGAGCTTCTTCTCTTCAGCGGCTATCTCTTTGGTTATCTGTTCCATCTCCATGGCTAGTTCTGCTCTCCTCCGTTTCAGCCGATCTATTACGCCGACGATGTCCGGACGGCAGTTCTCGAGGAAGTTGATTCTGTGGTGTACTTCTTGAGTCCGATGCTTGTACGAGTCGACCTCCTCCTGAGTTTTGGCCATCTGAGCACGATCGGCCATACGTTGCAGCGCCCTGGAAACCAGAATCTGCATGCCCTCTACATAGGCAGCATACCCCAAATTTTCCGACACTTCATCCGGGATGTGATCTTTGACCTCGTTGAAAAGTCGTCGGATCGGCAATGCATCTTCTACCAACCGGCCGATGTCATCTTGGAGGAGAGTACGAATGCTTTTGAGCTTGGAACGGACATCTTCGGAGGTAGAGCTCGATGGAACTGCGTGTGAGGCGATTTCTTCTTCATCGGCCAAGGAGACAGCAAAGGAAAAGATGCTATTGTTGGGGGTATCTTGCTCCTATAAAGGAAACAAAGTAAAGGGTAAGCAAGCGGTGAAGGGAAATCAGCCGATTCTAATGGTAAGATTGTTATCTCTTTGAAACGAATCTCTCTTGCCTGCGCCGGTGGAAGTGTTGCCCTTGTTTCAGGGACTGGTACACTCGGTTCGCCGGAAGAAGAAGATTCAATCGTTATTAATGCTTCGCTTGGGCCAGCTTCTTGAGAAAGACATAAATTTCCGTGAGAATACTATGGGGAATTGAAATAAGATGGTAATGGGAATTTGCCATGCCTCTGTGGCTCTTCCGGCCGATGCCTGTTGTGGAGTTATAATCGGCGTACCCAAATCGACCTGCATCAAAATTGGTTAAGTTTTCTGAATATTAAGGATTCAGGGTAAGAGATTGTGTACCTCGGCGATAGGAGCTGCTGGAATCTCAGTCCCCACTTGAGATTTGGCCGATAGTTGCGGGGACTGCGGTGGGACAATTTGTGCAGCCTGGCAAAGGAGTAGAATTGATGTCAGTAGAAGATTTGGAGAATATATGAGATAAATAAGAGTACCTGAACAGCTTCTACTAATAGTGATGCTGCAGCGGCCCCGACTTCGGCGGTGACTTGGGGATCGGCCATCTCGATAACCGGTAAGGGTAAAGGACCCGAGGTTTCGGCGGGTGTCACCTCTACTTGATCGGCCGATCCAACGCGGGGAGTCTCGGCCGGTACCACTGCCATCTGGCTGGCCGATCCGATGCGGGAGACTTCAGCCGATGCTATTGCCGCCTAATCGGCCGATCCAATGCGAGCTCGCACCCGACGGCTGGTTATCTTTGATGTTGGCCTTTTTGGTGCTCGCCTTGATCGGCCGGTGGAGATATCTCTGACGGTTGGAGCATGGAAGCCGATGAGTGGGTACGGCGTGTATTGGTGATGGCTATCAATCGGCCGGCCGCTTCGGCTCCGCATCGGGGGAACATGGCTTTCAGACTGAAGGGATAAACATAAGTTAACAACAAGATGAGAATGTAACATTGGAATCGGCTAAGGAAAAAGGACATACCGCTGCATTTGGGTCGATGTTCTCTGGGTCCAGGATGTTGCAGTAAGATGATGGAGATTTACAAAAAAGATGCTGCTTCCATTCTGCCCACCATAATTTATACTGCTGGGTGGCAAAAGAGGCAACTGACCAGCCATTCAAGTCAATGGTGCTGGAGTCGGGTACTAGATCGCACAACCGACTGTAATCAAGACTTGAAGTTAGTCCATCTCTGAATTTTGCCTGGCCGGCGAAATAGACTCGAATCGGCAGTTGGCCAAAACCCAGTTGCCTTGCCGCAGCCGATGGGCAGTAGAACTCATAGGTGGGTGAGTCCTTTCCTGAGAAGAAGTTGGCCGGCAGAATTCTCGGCTTGATCAAGACGTCCATTAATTCTCTGTCAAATATATGAGTGGAGAAATCGAAGCATACGGGCAATTCGAAAATCGGCTCTGCGGTCTGATATGGATGCCAGATGATCGTCTCTTCACTAAGGCCATTGTAGAAACATCTGAAATATTCAGCTGTGCGGGTGGCAGTGAATTGGCAGCCGGGAAAGGCCGATACCGCTTCTCCAAAAGATCTGCAGCGGCGACGGATCGATGGATTCTCTTCTGACTCGATGTTGGGAAAGGTCTTTGTCTCTATCCGCTGCTGAGAGACCTTGCTCATGTGTAAATTGAGCCAGAGGGTGATGAACCACCAAGGACCGCCTGGGTTCCCTATCGGCTCCCCCTTCGACAACTTGACGCCGATTTCGTGCATCAGATGGTACGCCGATCCCAGCAAATGTTTACCGAGGGGGATGGCCGATCCTTGTGAAAGAGCCTCTGCCAAAGCTTGAGTGTTGGAAGAGGGGCCGACCGCTCTGCCACAGAAGAAATGCTTCTCCAGCCACATCATCAGGAAGGCAGTATGCTCCCTCTGTGAGACTGTCCCTGTCTTCATATTTTTACTGATGTATCCTTTCCACCCGCCGATTCCTTTGGTCTCCAGCCGATGAGATGGCTTGAACAGATAATTGAAAGGGGTATCGGCGGAGGAAACATCTAGGCCGGTCAGCAGCAGGACATCGGCCAAGGTCGGGGTCATGGGTCCGTGTCCAAAAAGGAATGCGTTAAGTGCATCGGACCAGAAGTAAGAGGCTGCCATAACCAAAGGTTCGTTCCTTTCCATCTGAGACAGGGATAAGTCTATTTACTGGCCGATTTTGAGTTCTTCCCATTGAACCTTCCAAGACCCGGCTACCCTCTGGTACCATTCTCTCCACCAGGGTGTTTCATTCGGCCAGGATCTGAAGGTGCCTACCCAATGATCTAAATCCATGGATGACTGCTTAAAGGGGATCCTATGAGTTTCTAAACTGATCAGATCCGTTGGATCAGGGTTCCCCATAGGGCCCAAACAGATGAGGTCAGGGGATTCTAAGAGAGGAATGGTGATTCGGTGCCTAAGTGCCTAAAAAAAGGGAAAAAGGGAAGAAACTAAGAGAGGGTCCGGAAAATACTGAAGCAGTAGAAAGGCAAAAAAAAGGGAAAAATTTAGAGCACTTACCTCTGGGATGGAAGCCATCGTCGCCGATGACGCCGCTGGGGAAGCCGCCGATTGGGCCGCCGCCGCCAAAGGAGCAACCGATGGAGCCTCTGTAGATGGGGTGGTCGCCGATGGAGACGCCATTGGGGGTCGGAGCAGGCCGCGGATGAGATCGCCGGAAAAGGGGAAGCACTTGGAAATCGAAGGAGCTTGGAGGAAGACGAACAGTGATGCGACGGAGAGAATGCTAGATTCGTGGAGAAGGAGAGGCGGAGAAAGCCAGTACTTACGAGAGATCAGGGGAGCAAGGGCAAATATGGTATTTTTAACGCGCCGTCTACACGAGTTCCAGGGGAGCGGTCGTTTCGCGCGCCCGGTTCGAGGGAATTGCAATCATTGTGCCGCAGAACGGAAGAAGATTTTTACTGCGCCCGTTTCGAAGGAGAGGATTAAAGACAAGAGTTTCGAAGGAAAAGCTATATTTTACTCCGAAACTGGGGGGCATGTGTTGACGCCAGATTTCGACACGTGTTGAATCGGCGTCAGGAGGAGAAGATTGGCCGATGCGACAGATCTGAAGGCTACAGAAAGGAATCGGCCGATTGAAGTAACAATTGGAAATCGGCCGATTGGTGGCCCAGCCTATGCCAACAGGATGGGATTATTTCAGAAGATCCCGGTCAAAAGCTGGTCAAAGGGGGCACGCTAAGTCGGTCGAAGAGCAATTAAAGGAAATCTTGATTGATTAGGGAGCGGCGGCGGAAGATTCTGCGGGAGTCCGTTTCCTTTTTAAAGTCCGTATAGATATAGTAATTTAAATAAGGTTGTAACGAGTCGTGATCGACCATGAGTCCTAGCTTTAGGGTATAAATAGGAGTCGTCAAGGTCTTGAAAAGAATCAATACATCAATCAACAACAGCACTTCTACTTTTCCGGCAATTTACTTTCAAGTCGGCGACTTCGCCAATATTTTCTTCTTCCACGAGTTCGTACGGATTGGCAGGCCTGCATCAACTTGATCTCCGGCCAATTGGTAGGTTCCGATTACCGAGTAATATCCGAGCTTTAACTACGGGCGCATCACTGTAGTTTCGTTTGGATTTATTCACGAGTTATCGATATTTACTAGAATTGCAAGTTTTACCTGTTATTCTAGTATTATCACCAGTTATCCAGCTTGAGATCGGAGTAATCGGCTTCGTCATTGTTCTTCTTCGATTTATCATCATACAGCCGATTAGATCTATTTCAAGTGTTGTCCTTACAGTAGTCGTCTAGATCGCTCCAGCGGTTTTCTTCACGATTGCTACACGATCATCGGCTGATCCATAGCCGATCATCTCTATAGCAAATCGGCCGATTCGCCGCCGACGCGCTCCTCAGGACAGATCGGAACTCCAGCCGATCGACGCGCCTGTAATTTAATACTATATTTCCTTGTCAATCAAGACTGGCATGCCGCACGAACCGCACCAGGGCGATAACCCGAACAGGAGCTAAGCAGATTCTCCCGGGTCGTGTGTCCGACGCTGAAGACCATCGACCGATTCCTATCCGGCCGATTTTAGCGCCAACAGTACTCATGCTTATTATAATTGCTGCTCAGAGAGAAAGTTGATGTGAAGTCTCTTGAAGATGATGCTGAGTTATAGGTCTACGCAACCCCCGGTTGATTGCCTGTGAAGTTTGAAGCCTTCATTTTCAGGATAAGCTGTATAACTCTGATAATCTTTTATAGTCTTTTAGTTCTCTTTTCGTGATACTGTTGCTGATTATTCAGTGATGAAATCACTATATGTATAGAACTTGATCCTGGCATACATATAGTTATGCATTCGGTTTTGTCTTTAAAACCGGGTGTGACAATGAATCACAGTTTTAGCCTTTTTTTTATGAGCATCTTGCTTTTTGCGTTTGTATTCACTATGATATGATCATTAGGTGTTTCGCATGATTTTTTTGAAATATGTGTTTTGTTATTCAGATTTTGTTTGACCGTAGCAACGCACGGGCACAGACCTAGTATAATAATACAAAGAGGTGCATTAGCATTCATGGAATGAGTTATCAAGTGCATGAGTTATGAACATAAATACAAGTAGCAGCTGAGTACACATCATGATAGATAGAATTTGTTGAGGTTATATAAGAATCAATTTGTACTATCTCCTCAAGTCTTGTAACTTCATATATACCATGTGACAAGCTCAATGGAATACATCAAATTCCATGTAATCTACACTTCGTACATGGTATTACAAGTTTAATTAGGGTTTTTGGATCCCGAGCCGAAACTTCTGCTGCCAACCGTCCCCCCCTATCGATCTCCATCTGCTGCCCTCGTCATTAGGCAGCACCAGATCAGAATATGTTGGCTGTGATTTGTGTCTAATACTGTCCAATTACTTCGACCGTATTGTAGGACGGGGCACTTTTTGTGAGACTGGATTGGCAGGTTTGAGACCAACAGATGCAGGTCTCTCTATAGATGCTCCTCTTTATTGCGTTAAAAAAAAATACAACTCCCATGGCAAGTACGAGCATTTTTGCTAGTTATAATTATTTTTCAAGCCATGGTGACTCAATGACATTAGTCTTTTTTGCTTGGCTTTCTTAACTGCAGTAGAAAATCAGAGAATAATACAAGTTTGACTGAACGTTTGCCTTCTAATAAGAATTGCTCCGGTAGACCCTTTTCAATAACCAACACGAATCTCACTGTATACGTAAAACTAATTAAGCCATCTTATTATTCAGTTTGCCCCTGGTATCTAGGCCTGGCCCTGCCCTGTCCAGTCCAGTCTAGTCCAGTCCAGTCCGTCCGAACAAAGCTCTGACGATCTACTCGATGAACTGGGCTCCGACAGTCTAATCGACGGTTGTTTTTTCGGCTGTTCCTCCGTTTGGTTCGCTGCAGTTCATTCCTGCTACTGCTGTGCCAGCACCCTAGCTCCTCCGATTCACTCGGTGACGGCGGCGTCCTCGGCTCCTCGTCGATGGCAGTCTGGCAGAGGCATCGTCTCTGGTTGCAGGTTGACCGCTCAATGCGCTCAAAACTAAACGACTTCCCGTGATCATTGGGTACACCAGTCAGTGTAAGCATCTAGATAATTTGATGAAGGATTAGTCCGCCTCCATCCTTGAGCAGCGCGATGTCCCTACCAACACAACTGGCACGATGGTTACTGTCGCATGGTCGGGCGTGCGAGCTCAGATCAGCCACCTGCGGCCTTCGCCATGAAATGAATCAGGGCACTTGATCCAAACGGAAGGGGTCGCGACGTAGCATTAGTTGGGCTGGACTAATTAATATATTATGGCTTAACTAATTAAGTATGCTAACCATTTGTCATGAACTTGTGTACTTTTTTTACTTATTAGTGCTTTTGTTTATCACTTATCAGTGTTGAATATTATAACAAACATCATTGCTAAACATGAGCACGTACGGGAGTATCTGTGGGGATGACCTCTAGCAAACAACATTTTGCAACCCCAATACTGGAAGCCTGTGACAGAACACGAGAGAACCCTGAAAAACTTGCACTCAACACAGTGTTAGTGTAGGATTCGCAAAGAAGTGTAAAACTGTCCGGAATACAGTATGTACGCACGGTAAATAAATAGGATGTCTTGGGTCCAATGGCATTATTATTAAAGAAATACAATTATTCAGGGTCCTCTTTTTGCCATACCATGGAAAGTTGTAGTAGCAGGTACATAAACATTCCATTCAAAGATGAATAATGGAACTTACCAGCTTCAAGTATATTCACCATGGTTCCTCTGCTTGTTTCCACTGCTTATATATAAAGCATTGGCACCATGCCAAAGTATACAGTAGTTGCAGACACACATGCTTCAGTGGCTCATTGTTGCCTACGATCAACTCTATACACCATGATAGTTTGTTACATGTGACATCGGAATGGGATGCATAGATGGAATATACAAGAAGCTATCATGGGAAAATGGACCAAATCCGGGGTGAATGGCAGCATCCACAAGAGGTAGTACTGGATCATTTGCTCAACGACCTGGCAACTTGTCATCAATTCGGGGAGAGTTCTGCTGCCGGGCCAAGGGTTGGTCTAGCATTCTATGCTCGGGAGAAGTTTATTGTGGTTATTGCCCTTGATTTGACCGACCAATCTGAGCGGTACGATCAGGGGATGCTTGATCGCCTGCTGTCGCCATTTGCAATTGACATTAGTTCCAGTTGGAGTCTCCAACCGGGATTAAAAGCCTCTCTTCAACCGGGACTAAAGGGTCAGCATTTACTCCCGGTTGGTGCTATCAACCCGAACTAAAGGGGCATCCACGGGTTAGTTCAAAAGTAATGCATCCCAACTAGAGTCACATGTGCTGTGTAGGTGGGGTGGCAAGGAAGCTATGCGTGAGGCAAGAGGTCCTAGGTTGAGAACAGTTTTGAGTGCAGAGTAATTTTTTTTCTTGCATAGACCCTTTAGCCCCCGGTGCGGGAACCAGGACTAATAATCCGGCTCTTTAGTCCGAATTCGTAGTCGAACCGGGACTACGATCCGGGATTAAAGGGGTTAGGAATCACGAACTAGCCTATTATGTACCAGTGATGGTGGGCCTGTCAATCACCGCCACAACATTTCCTAATACACGATTGGGTGGTAAACGTGCCTTTAATTTCCTTTTTTGCATTAACTTTCTTTAACAGTGAAGCTCACCTTCCTAATATTTCCAACAAACATCCGCCCGTCGATTCCTAAGTCAATATGTGCTTCGGCCCTGTTTGTTTCCACTTTCCTGGAGCTCGCTTTTCAGTGAAGCAAGATTCTGTGATAAACTAGCTGGAGAATCGGCTATCTAGATAAACTGCGTATTTGGCAATTCTGATTATTTTGAGCAGATTCTCTGGGTTGAGTGGTAAAATATCTAAAGTGCCCCTAAGGCTGATGATATCTCATTTTCTTTAATGAAGACGAGCAGAGGTCAATAATTCTTATATTTTTTTGTGTATCTTGACTACATAATTATAGTACAATTATATCAAATATATGTTAAGGTCACAGATATACCAAAAGATAGACCAATATTGATTTCTAAATTCTGAGTACATTAAATAATGGATAGAACTAAATCATGAAACCATAGCGGTAGCGATGGCATCACGCAGTGCACCCATATCCATGTCATCTACGAAAGCACTCCCATCATCTGTTGTAGTTTGAGTTGGATGAGGACGACAGGTGTGGAGGGATGTGGAGGCCGAGCTCTGGCGCGCCTCGCTGGAGCGCGAAAGGAGGCGACGTAGGGAGAGGGGGTGGGGATTGGGATTAAGGGAGAGGTAGCGGAGGGCACATGAGGAAAAAGAGGCTCGCCTACCAGATACGCGGGCTTGGGAGCGCGTTGGGAAAAATCCCTCACGTTGTTTCTAGAATTCCCAGTTAATCGGCTTCCCTACGAATCGAAAAATAATCGGTGCGTTTGGGTGGGATTATGACTTATTTCCATCGATAAGCGGCTTATAGTCGTATCCAAACAGAGCCTTTGTCCTGCCAACCGTCATGCGTCACCTGACGACCGCCGAAACAACAGCCGCACATGTAGAGCTCCAGGACCCTGCCAAAGATCGCGTACACTTCCTCAATATCTAACTCCTTCCTCAATATCTAACTCTCCATCCGGCAATTTCTGCCCATGCACACACCTAGATTTCGCAGCACTCCTACTTTTCCTGAGGAGTGATGGCGGCGGCGGCACCCACGACCCGGTCGAACAGTGCCCATTGTGACGCTCAACTTGAGATCCCCTTTGCCTCCTCTTTCCATTGTTTTGTTTTTCATCAAAATCCATCATTCATAGTCTGTTCTATATTTCCTCCAGTGGTGCTCCGGCCAAGCACAACAGTACATGTATGACACCACCGGGTGGGTTGCTGTTGGCTTGCAGTGGAGGAAGAAGATGACGATACAACCTTTGAATCCAAAACCGACGGCCTAGATCAATAGATCAGATAGAGATCATACCCCTTTTTGTGGACCCGGTGCACCATGGACTATATTCACCCATGGTCCACGGACTCCGTAGACCGAGACTAACAGTCCAAGCTGGGCCTTTTGTGTTGCCCTTGTCGCAACATGCCTTGATTCCGCAATTCCGTGAGCCTTCCGCCGCCTTGCGCCTTGATTCCGCAATTCCGCGAGCCCTCTGCCGCCTCCGGCCCCTCCTCTCCCATGATGCCTCCGCCTCCGGCATCACACCAAGCGAGCTCGTCCACGCCCCTCCCTCCCCTAAACGCGATACAGGCCACACTCTACCGGCAGCGGCTTCAGCCTCCTCTGGATGTTTTGCTTATCCCATGAGATGGACGCGCCGCCGCGCTCTCTCATACGGGAGCCATGTCCGTCCGCACCATGCTTGCCCCCCCCCCTCCGCCCCCAAATTGGGAAATTGATTTCAATGTGGCATTAAATTCTGGAGGTCAAAGAGCATTATTAGAAGATATTGATATGAATCTGAAACTAAAAGAAGTGGATGCTGAATTTCCTATCGGTAATATTTTGTTTTGAAGTATCAGTAGAGAGCACTGTACCATTATCTGATTCCTGTTATGTTGAATGTTTTCAAAATATGAGTAGAGAGCATGTCTATCAGTAGGATTCTTTTTCATCCCAAAGCATTCATTTCTTTCCGAATAGTAGTCATGTGATGGAAGTAAAAGCAATACTATTTGATTTATTTTGGTTATTAATAGTACTATATGGATAGAAACCACACTTTCAATCTACCGGTATGTTTTTACCTCAACGATTTAAGCAAGTTCAATGTTCAGAACCTGATTAAACTAACCATTGCTAACTCATTAGGTGAAATTATTAGTATGATAGACATACTAGTATGCTTGATCACCTTCAATTTTCAGTATGCCATATTCTGATCTGAGTATCTGACATACCGCCCCTCCGAGATTTGATAACGATGGAAGGACAAAGACACATTGTTTTGCAGATCAGCTGTGTTGCTGCCTAGGTACATGAGGCTTCGATGCAGATTGACATTTTTAAGTATGTTTCTTTGTCCCCTTTTTTTCATTTGCCTCATTGCTGACTGCATTTATGTGAAGCTTAATTGACATTTGCATAGCTTGATTGGAATTATGATTATCCATGTAGCAGAGAAAAACTCTATTGACATTTCTCAATTTTGGATCACTCCCTTGCAGGTTAACTCTACTGTAAATGCCATACAGATAAAAACTAAATCAAAGAAGTTGCAACGGATCATTTTGCATAGGAACCGTGTAAATGGTTGTCCTGCAAAAGCTCCGTCAAACTAGAAGTTTCTAGAGGGTTGGAGAAATATTGCTGATAGTTCAATAGGGAAAAACATAAATTTGGTATTTGTACTGAGAAGGAAAATGTTGGACCCCTCGAATAGATTTATGGTTTGCACCCCGCCCCCCCCCCCCCCCCCCCCCCCGCCCTAAATCAGTTTATCTATGAATGACATGCTAAGTTTACTATGTTCACATCGTATGGGAGCTTGATTTTACTTCTTTAAACTCATGTATAATTGCTATAATTTTGATCATATTATATGATATACGATTTTGAAAAATAATTGTTTAAGCTCTCCAATAATTCTGCAGCTGGATATAATTATTTGTCTGGTTGAGGCGAGGAGCAAACAAAGAGATAAGTAACTGCATGTAGCTGGATAGCTGGTGATAACATTAGTAGAGAAGAAGATAGGTTTGGGAAGAAACATGAGCCTCCTAAGTTTAGTTGGCCGCTGTGTTTCTCGTATTAAAGCGATATTGATTTTTATACTCCGTAGCGATGCACGGGCACATATCTAGTTTATCTTTACACGCAATGTTGTACCGCATCTCTGTCTCTCATACACGCATGCACACCCAAGTTCAGAAACAAAATTCACAACCTAGAGACAACGCTATACCGCACATAGTTCGCCAACTGCCTTCTCAGTATCTTTCCTGCTGGAGATTTTGGTATGGAGTCGACAAACAGAACCTTGCGGATCTTCTTATACGGGGCTACCCGCTTCGCAACATGGTCCATGATTTGGGCCTCGGTAACCTTGCTTCCTGGTTGCCTCACGACAAGCGCTACCGGTATCTGCCCTGCCTCCTCATGCGGATACCTGCAAATGCAGTGAAGCTATCATTCCTGCCAAGAACTCTGCACATGACAATTGAGCAGTCGGAGCACTACATGCACTTGTGTGTCTGCTATAGCCTAGCCGGCAATCTTTGTTCTACTATGTGAAGTTGCATTCGAAGTCTAGAACACATGGAGCAGAAAAGATGAAAAAGATTAATAAGACAAGATTGATTTAGAGTATCTGCAATTGTATGGTTCGTAGATCATAGAAGCAGTTGGCAATAACAGCCAGACTGCGAATGAGGTGTTCTAGTGGACTCACGGCATGACTGCAGCATCGACAACTCCTGGCAACGTTTGCAGGATGAGCTCCAGCTCCGCAGGTGGAACCTGCAGCACACACCGGGGCAAATGATCGATCAGCCTCTGAAGACTCTAGCTAGCTTGGCATTTGTTCATCTGATATCTGAAACTAAGAGTAACCAAACCAACCCCCAAACCTGATAGCCCTTGTACTTGATGAGCTCCTTGAGCCTATCCACCACGAACAGGAACCCGTCCTGATCGATGTAGCAAAGGTCCCCTGTCTTGAGCCAGCCTTGAGAGTCGAAAGCGCTGGCGTTCGCCTCGTCGTCTCCGACATATCCTGCAAAGGTTGAGCTCATAAACATTGCAAAAATCTGTACTCAAGTTCATATATATGAAGAGAAGCAGGCATCCGAGTCTGGTTACCGGTCATGATGGCGGGCCCTCTCACCAACAGCTCCCCTTTCTGCCCTACGGGCAGGGGCTCGCCGGTTACGTGGTCCATGACCTTCACCTCCACGTTCTCCGAGACACGGCCGGCGGAGCCGATGCGGTTGCACTCTTCCGGACCGATCATCAGTGATATGCCACCGGCCTCAGTTGAACCGTAGCCCTGAAATTCATGATTCAGTCGGAGAGGAAAACTGCATGGTAGCATTTCTGATACAAGGACTTGCGAATTCCTTTGAGATGGAAGAAATGCACAAGGCAAGATCCATTGGAGTTTGGAATCCTGCTTAGGGGCTGTTTGGATCCTCTCATTTTGGAGGAATTAAAATCTATTTAATAAACTAGGCTATTTGGTTTAGAATTTGACTTCCAACCACTTTCCAAAATTTAGATATAAGTCTATCCTAAATTTCATCTTAGGATGGAAGATAAAAATTCATTCTATAAACCACCAAGCTATGTTTCTATTATTCCATAAATTATATTACGCTCTTTAGCTCACTCCTCTATATAAATATATTCCGTATATTATCGTATTAGCTTGATAGACTTGTATCTAAATTATGATTATGACAATAAAATTCAATTCTAAGATTCCAAACGGCTCCTCGACTTAATTGCAGCGCCAGCGCTCATCGACGCGCCCGTGACCAAGCCAGCCGCTACCGGAGCCGGCCGGCCGGCGCAACCGGGGACACACCAACTAATAATACCAACTAATAATG
Organism: Panicum miliaceum; assembly: GCA_032594955.1. Classification (NCBI taxonomy): domain Eukaryota; kingdom Viridiplantae; phylum Streptophyta; class Magnoliopsida; order Poales; family Poaceae; genus Panicum; species Panicum miliaceum. The sequence continues at coordinate 36,423,852 of CM064066.1, forward strand.
CAGCTAGTAAGCGTTGTCATGGTCATACAAATCGATTTCAGTATAACTCTATGATCTCGCAAGCTGAATAATCTGCTACAGCTGGTCGTTCGAAGTTTGGTATGCTATTTAAATCCCTGGCTGCTGCGTGCGTAAGTGAACTAATCTTCTTTTCTAGGATGATGCTTTAGGTACAGGAAAACATTCACTAGCTACTTGTATTGTTCGGCGGAAGCAGACACTAATGACGTTGACCATGTGGCGAGGTTTAATTTGATCATGTGGCCGGCTCAAAATTGACCATGCAACAACCTTTATAGTATTTAATGAATTGTTTTGCTGATTTTGAGTTTTTTCTCCCCTCCAATTATGATCTGACCTTGATTTGTTCGGTCTGAAATTATGAAATGGAGATGCGTTCGTTCTAAGCTGGTAACTCATTTTTGGTAGGTTTACTGGAGATCCAAGATTTGCAGAAGACGAGCAAATTTTCAATTTCTGGTTTGCAAATCGAATAATCGAGGTGACTACCACAACGATGCTCACAATGATTTGAGGTAATTTTGTCAGAAAACATATATACTAGTATATACGGGAAAGATAACTGATGGTAACAGAAGACAATGAGAAGAAAACTTACCATGCAGAGATCCACGTTGGGGAACCGTCGCCGGAACCTCTCCGCTGCCGTTGTCGGCAGCGCCGCGCCGCCGCATACCACCCGCTCCAGGGCCTCCAGGACGCACGGCTCCTTCGCCATGGCCATCACCACCGGCGGCGACGCGGTCATCTCGGTGACCGCCCACCTCTCCGCCGCCTCCACCACCCCTCTCACACCGCGCCGCGCCACCGCGTCGGTCACCAGCACCGTCGTTTGGCCCAGCGCCACGGCCTTGAGCGCGAAGTAGAACCCCAGGGAGTGGAACATGGGCGCGCCCAGGAGCATCCGGCTGTCGCGACGACCATGCCTCGGCTTCGGGGCCAGAGCGTGGGACCCCGCCGCCATCGCGATGAAGTTTCGGTGCGACAGCGCCGCCGCCTTCACCCGCCCGGTCGTGCCTGACGAGTACTGGATCGCGGCCGTCTCCGATTGGCGCACCGCCACCGTTTCCTCCCCGCGGCCTTCGCTGCGCAGGAAGGAGCGGAATTGATCGGAATCGAGGAGGACGGTGGGGAGGCCAGCCGGTAGCTTGGCGGCTGTCGACGACACGGCGAAGGCGACGGACGCCTCGGACAGCGCGACGAGGCGGGCGACCTCGGCGGCGGTGAGCGCCGGGTTGGCCGGCGACACGACGGCGCCGATCGAGAGCAGCGCCAAGTAGAGCACCGGGACGTCCAGCCGCGCCGGCGCGAGCACGAACGCGACGTCGCCGCGGCGGAGCCCGAGCCGCGAGCGCAGGGCCCCTGCTAGCGCGCGCACCTGGGACCGGAGCGCCGGGAACGACACGGCCTCGCCGGTGGCGGCGTCGAGGAGGGCCGGGTGCGCACGGGGCGGGGACGGCAGGAGCGAGAACGCGAACGCCGTGAACGAGAGCGGGGCGTCCTTGGGTGGCAGTGGCACCGGCGGCCGCAGGCTGCGGAACGTCCTGGTCGCCTCGCAGTAGCCGCTGCGGCCGTCCACGCCGCCGGGAGCAGCGATGCAGGCGTCGGCGCTGGCCGCGGGGGCCGAAGTGGCCATTTCCTCTCGGCACTCACTCGTGACTGAGCGGACTTTTTTTCTCTCGAAGGACTCGTGACCAGATTTTGGCACAATGCCTTGTCGGGTGGCTTCTTCGGTTTTTATAGAAACGGTGTGGCCACTTGGTAAGGCTACGGTCATCAGTGGCGCAGACTACGGTGCAAGTGTACAAGCTAGCGGGAGTTAGTCCGAAGTAGGTTAACTTCGTGAGGAGGCGCAGGCTGACCCGATACCATGACAGCTACATAGCTTGCAGCGGACTATGGCGGCTAATCTGCATGGCAGTGGTTGGCTCGGTATGGGACATCGTCGTTAACGACGGCGCTGACGGTGACGATGGGATTGCTCCGAAGACCTTGTGTCCAGACGATGTGGTGCTGTTGGTACATGAGCGGTGCCTTCTAAAATATAATTATATTATTTTTCTTCTATATCAATATATAAAAACATATACGTCGTGTGCCGTCCGTCAAAAAAAAGCCTACAAGCCGGCAGCCAGTACAAGGTATTTGGTAGGTGAGGTGTCATGTGAATATGGTGAACAAAATCATGAAATAATTTAACAATTATAGGCTTCATGTTGGGTAGGTGCGTCGACGATAAACTAGAAGATTGCGATCCTATTCGCTTCCTTTCTATATTTCAGCCCACCAGCAGCCCAAGAAGTAACGTATGTATCAAACACCTTGATCTCGCCACCAAGATTCCTCCGTTTTCGTCGTTACTTATATAAAGCATCAGCACCACGACACACGAGGTATAGCACGTATAGTACTAGCACACACACATGCATCCGTGAGGTATATATTGTTGCGGCCTAAAGGTAACTCACCAAACCATGATAGTCGTCGGCATGGTGTAGCATGAGAATCTGAACGAGCGGTTACACGAGCAGCGGGGTTTTGGAGGGTTCGGTGGTGTCGCTACCCCCGTCCAAGAGTGCGAGTTCGGCGTGTGTTGATGAGCTAATCCAATTTAATAGGATTTTTCTTAATTATTATTTTTTAACTTGCTAGGATTTTTCTTAGTTATGTTTTGTTTAGTTCCTCTTCTTTATTTGATTATTATCTGGTTAATGGTCTTCTAAGGATATAATCTTATTTTTTTCTGCTATATCAATAAAAATGTACACATTGTGTGCCATCATTTGGTAGGTGAGGTGTCCTATGAATACGGTGAACAAAATCATGAAATGATTTACCAATTATGGCTTCATGTTTGGTAGGTGCGTGGACGATATACTAGAACATTGCGATCCTATTTTCTATGGCTGTACGAAAGCTAGATAAACAAGCATGAGCTAATGAAGATTTGACAAGGTTAATTATTTCAACTAGTCCATTAATAAGGGTGATTCTTTTTTGCATACTTGGACTATCTGGCTCGGCCTCCTCTGCCAGCCCATCTTGCATTAAAGGCCCCTTGCTCACTTCCTCTCCCTATTTCAGCCCACCAGTAGCCCACAAAGCAACGTATCAAACACCTTGGTCTCGCCGCCAAGATTCCTGCGTTTTCTTCATTGCTTATATAAGGTATCGTTGGTATAGCTATAGCACCACGTAAGGTATAGCTATAGCACGTGTAGTACAAGCACACACACACACGCGCATATATAAGTATGAATAAATTACCATGCAAAATCATTGTCCACAATATAAAGGTAATTATATTAAAGAATTAAATTCAAAGTGTTGGGCATATAAAATGCCAAATAAAAATATACGAAGTGATATTTTAAAATGAAGTTGTAAGTGGTCATCTTATGTCGAGAAAAATAACAAAATTATGCACCACTTATATATTTAGTAGGTCTGTTGCAATATTAAAATAGACATATGTATCATGGTATCTAGCCCGCACAATTGTGTGGACAACTATTCTAGTTTCTTTAAAAGACAAATAAAAAATTATTGAGATTGCATTAGTGCAAATATTGTTGTGCAGCTTTAGCCAACGTACACGCCCAAAACCATCAAGCCTGCCCAAATGAGAGGAGACTAAAAAGACTCCATAGCAAACTCCAGATATGATACATTTTTATGTTAAACGGGACGCAGTAGGTTCTAAAAACTCGTGGCAGTACTGCAGCTATATTGTAGCTTTTGTTTTACATATATAGTGGAGATTTTTTTTAGATAAATGATTAACCCAGACTCTATATCCATCTTGTATCCATCCTGTGGATATATACGGCCAAAAGTTACAAGAGTTTTAGACCCTAAACCTCCAATGAGGGATTTTTAAACCAAGAAAGAAATCTATAAAACAAAGAAAAAAGCTAGAAGACTAAGCTTCAATTTTCTTCTTCGTTCCCATTTCAACCTTGTAATATTTTCACGCAACATCAATCCATCACATCTTTCATCTGCTTAGAAATTGTCACACCCGATTTAAGGACAAAACCGAATGCATAACTATATGTATGCTAGAATCAAGTTTCATACATATAGTGACATCATCAGTGAATAACAGCAACAGTATCACTTAAACAAACATAAATAAGGACTTACAAGACTATCAGAGATATACGCTTAACATGGAAACGAAAGCTCCAAACTTCACAGGCAAACGACTGGGGGTTGCGTACGCCTAGAACTCTTCATCATCTTCAGTAGCCTTCACACCTTCTTCTTCTGAGCAGCGGTTAGCAAGGGTGAGTACACTTATGGTTGGTACTCAGCAAGGCCACAAGAAATAACCAGAGTAACGATTTAAATCCATCTTTAAGTTTATTAATCATGTGAGGGTCCAAGCCGCTCTTAACCGTGAGCACGGCTGTTATAACAGTTTTACACTCTGCAGAGGTTGTACACTTTCCCCACAAGTCGCGTAAAAGTTCAGCAGAACTTTGGACCCAACCATGATGTGCTAGCTAGGCACAATACCACACTTCCGAGGTGTGATTGCATAGGGACGCTACGAGGCCTTTACAAAGATTCCTTAATAAGAAGTAGTCCGCTAGAGTTCGGTAGCGGCGTGAACCATAACCCTCCCTAATGGTCAGCACCTTAGCAAAGGCTGCTACCCCAAGAGGACCGGGCTATACCCCAATCACCGACCCCCTCCTTGCCCTTTCGGTAAGACTGCTTCAAACTAGAGTCTCTAATTATTTAGCCAAGACTAGAGCCATATGGTCCTCGTGGTTGTACTGTTTTCCTAGGTGGTTCTCCACGTTCCAATTAATACATGGTATTCTTGTAAATAAGCATAAGATAGAAGGATGGTTAGGGTCACTTGCCTTTCTCCAACGAAAGTTACTCTTACTGTTCTTCAATTCTTGCTCACTTGGAAAACTTGATCTTCAAACTTCAACAGCGATCATTCTACTCGAAGCAAACATCGAGCACAAACATACAAAACAACAAACAAGTACAGCTAAGAACAATACACCAATCACAAAACAAAAGCTTTTAAAAGAGTGTGCTAAAGGATAAGGCTCGCTGCTACGGTTACAAGAGCGCAAGAAACGCGGAAAGTAGAGTTGAAACGATGAAGATATGGCTAAAACAGTGATCCAGGGACCTAACTGCGAGAGGTTTAAACTTTCAGGGGATAGATCAGAAGAAACCAGGGGCTAAAACATAATTAAACCGTAAATAGAGGGCTCTGGTGCAAAGCTGGAGGTCCTGGATGGTGGTTACTAATTCTAAAAAGGTCAGGGGCCTAAACAGAAAAGAAAGGACTTAAATCTAATTACTTTTCAACAGAACGGGACCGCGGGTTGATTTCTAGAAAACCTAGGGGGTTTTCTGCAAAAGGAACTGGCGGCGGCTAGGGTTTGGCTTGGGTTGGGCGGATCCGATCCATCTAATCGCGATTCGACGGCGGCGGCTAAGGTGGCTCGGCTCGGCTCAGCTCTAGCGGCTCGGTGTGGCTTGGTTGGGCGAGCCAGCGACTCAGCGGGCGGCGCTAGGTGCCGGCGGCGGCGGACCGCCGGAAGACACCGAAATCGGTGCTCCGGGGCATGAATCGGCACGAGATCTGGCCGGGGAGGAAGAGGGCGGCACGGCGAACACGATGGGGGCCACGGGACGGTCGTGCGGCGGCCGGAGACCGGCGGACCACGGTGGCGGGCGGAGCCAGAGCTCCGGCGAGCAATTGGGGTCGCGACAGTGCGAGAAAAAGAGGGGAAAAGGGGGGCGGCGTGGTGCTTACTTCCTCACGAAGGTCCTGCGAGGGTTGAAGACGTCGGAGCGGCGGTGGAGCGGCGGGTCGACGGAGCGGTGCGGTTCGGGGCGGCGATGTTCGCTCCGATGAGGAAATGCCGGCGGGGTGCAACGGTGCGGATTGGAAGAAGAGGTCGACGACGGCACTGGGTCCAAGGCGGGGGCTCTGGCGACGGTCGCAGTCGACGGAGAGGCGGCAGGGCAGAAGGTCGACGGCGCGGCGGTGACGGAGAGCTTGGCTCGGGTGAAATGGAGGTGCAGAGCAGTGGGGCTCGGGCGTGCGGTGCAGCAGGAGTGGAAGAGGAGGAGCAGGGGTTCAGGCGCTGGTTTTATAGGGGTGAGAGGAGGCGGAGCGGCCGGGGAAGGGAGGCGGCGGCTCACGCGGCAGCCGGAGATGGCGGCCGTGATTGCCGCGGGCGTAATGGGTGCTGGTCGTCCGGGGGGCGCGTGCCGCGGCCATTATGGCAGGCGGGTGTCGCGGAAAGGAAGGAGAGAAGGCGCGGGCGACAGGCAACGGCGACGGGCGCGGGCGGGATTCGCGTCGCGGCAGGAAAAGGAAGGGGAGGTGCGGGAGGAGGAAGAAAGGAAGGTGGGAGCGGGAGGAAGAGGGTGGCGCCAACAAGTGGGTCCACGGTGGCGGTGAGAGAGGGGGAGGGGGAGGGAGAGAGGGGCGGGTTGGGCCGGCTGGGTTTTGGGCCGCGGGGAGAGAAAGGAAAGAGAGGAGAGGGAGAGGATTTGGGCCGGGCTGAGAGAAGGGAAAGAGAGAGAGAAAGATGGGATGGGCCAAAAGAGATAGGGAAAAGAAAAAAGAGATTTTAGGGTGGTTTTTGGGTATTTTTATTTTGCAAACTCAAACACGCTAACAAACAAAACCAATACAACATACATAAAACTATTTTATTTAATTCAGAAAGACAATTATTTATTTTTCCTATACTAAATTCTCTGTAAAGAAAATAAATGTTGAAATTTTTATATAATTATGAAAAAATCATTGCTTTATTATTTTTTTTTCTAATCACATCCTGAAATCCAATAATTTTAGGGTGTGACAGAAATTAAACTTGATGTCCGTATCATCTATTGCTTGCCACATCTTTTCATGTCAATCTCCGCCTAGCGCATGGGTGTGAGGAAAGGTCTACATCGCCTCCAGGAAGAGAGTGGCACCACGAGGTGTCACCAATGTCAATGTCAACGCCAGTGTAATGCCGGATAAAAATTCCCTCAAATGGTTTCCCATTGCACCCGATGACACTACGGACCTGTAGAAAGCGCATCGGCAAAACCTCCAAGAAGGAAATCGGCGCAAGAAGCGTCGTTATTGCAGGCCGGCGTGAGACCGGATAAAGATTTCTCCTTGCGCTCCCCAGAGCCAACTCCGTGTGCCTGCGCCCACTAGAAGCGCCAACCGGTGGTCCACCTCCGAGCCTGAGCCTCCACCATGAGCTGTAGTTGCCGTTGCGGCCACCCATCCCACCGTCGCGCCGGCTCCATGGGCGAGGCCAGAACCGGCCTCACTGGCCCTAGAAACGACGCCGGCTCCCCCCAAATGGGGCGCCAGCAGGCACGCCGCAACCGCTTAGCGGTTGTGCGGCTGCCCGGCGCAGGGAGGGGAACGGCGGCAAGGTAACGCGATGAAGTAGGGTCGCGTCCGCCGCCACCACCGTGAAGCCACGGCTGCCGACGCAGCCCGTAGGGGGCAGCCACCGACGCGCCGCGCGGCCACCGCGCAGCCTCTCGCATGCGCGACGCAGCCCCTACGCGGCCACCGCCGTCCGCCACTGCGTCACCTTCTCCCACGGGCTGAGGCCATCGGTGCCGCCACTGCACGCCGCCAAGATCCAAGAGGAGCGTTCGATTCGAGCGAAATCACCCCGCCGCTGTCCTCCTAGCTGCTGCATGGGCTTTTGGCGGCCAGCTCCGGCAACGGCGAGACAGGAGAGGTGAGGAAGAGGGGGTGGTGGCGCTAGGGTTTACAGGAAGGAGGCGAGGAGGCGAGATGGGAGGTGGACAATTTTTGATGTGTAAAAGGAAGGAAGGGGTGGCCCCGCTACCGCCCTCCTCGCAGCTCCCCGGACTTCCGGCGGGCAACTCCGGCGGCGGCGGAGGCAAGGAGAGGAGCAGCCGGGGCTGGGGTGGGGGTCGGGGGAGCCGCCCAGCTTGAGCGACGCGGGGCCGGATGCTTACAACATTTAGAATCCTGCATATTAATATACAGTGGAGATGCAAATGCTTACATACAAATAGCACCCGTCCCTATAAAGGCACGCATCCACACTCTATATCAAAATGTGACAACTGTGGTAGCACTTTGCCTCCAAATGACTTATTATCCAATGACAAGTGAAAAAGACTTACTACCACATTTAGTATATCCACCTTTTTACCTCCTGCTTATATAAACCACTATTGCTGCACAATCGAAGAACATTACAGTACTAAGCTAGTGCGCGCATACACACACACACACACAAGAATATACACCACAGACCTTATTATGTCTTCTGTGTCGTGCCATGCATGAGAATGGGATGCATCAACGAAAGAAACATGTCGTGAGCAAAAGAAGGGCCAGAGATCAAGTTAACAATTCCATCCTGTGGATATGGTACTGACACGAGAAATATAGGCCAGGCAACAAAGTCAGTACTGCATGCTTCCATTGATACGGGCAGGATGCCGAGTAATAATCACACTACTCAGGAAGCTGTGACCTCCTTTTGTTGTTGGATGAATTCTACTGGCTGGAAAGCGTGCAGTTGCTGATGAATAGGGATATGGTTTATTTCTCCAGTTGGATGCTCGACTGGGTATTGAAATTTAGAGCCGTAAAAAGAAAGGAAAATTCTGGTTTGACTTGCTAGTCTGATAAAAAGCAACTCCATATGAAGAATTTTACTATCTGTGGGTATATGAGAAATTATTCTACAGGCATGAACATCTGATCCTGATATCTCTAATATTATAAAAATAAGATATTGATGAGACCACCAGATGCGCTCTACAATCAGATTATGAGCTAAGGACGGAACGGATTCAGTTAATCACCAAGATTTTGTCCTCGGGAAAATGTATCCAGATCAAGGAATAATCAACTCCAAATCCATGTCTTCGGTGCTTTGTCGCGTGTCTATATCAGTATGTGGAACAGCCAACTTTCATATAGAATTACCTTACCGTTTTAGATAGGCTGGTGACTTTCCCGTAGAATTTGTTGAACTTGTCAATTTGTGCATTCGCACTAGCTAGATGCTCCATCTGTACCAGAATGTTTGGAGCACAGTTTAATTGGGATTGTTCAATCACCTTCAACCGATGCTGGCTGTCGTGAAGTTTCTTTTTTCTTTTTTTGTGGAGCTGTCTGTCATAAATTACCACCATAGATATGTCTTCTGAAACATGAAAATGCCCTAATCTTGTGAAGTTGACTGTCACAAATTATCGCCTGAAAAAAAAAATTTAGTTGCAGTTAGCCGCCATGAAATTTAAATTTTCACGATGTTAGAAATTCGAGGATTGTTGCTTGACGGTTGACCATCGTGAATCAATTTTGTGGAGGTATTTATAGTTTTCGTGACTGACTTTCACCCTAACGAATCCATTCCTTAATTTGACATACCCACCAGGAACCCTCTTTACTGTCCCCGGCCCACACAAGCATCTTTGCAGTACCCACCCATTGTTACCTGCAATCGGTTGATGGGATGCATCAAGGGAATGAAGATACAAGAAGCTGTACTGAAAAGAAGCTACCTGCCTTGCAGGGGCCTCTCCACCGTACCTCTAGAGGCTCTGGCATACGCCTCTGGTTGCCCACCAGGCAGCCAGGCACAGGTGGTGCAGCCTGCTGCTTGCCTGCCTCAGAGATGCGATTTTAGGCTCCGTCACTCCGATCCCACAGTCCTAGCTGGGCTCCTGGTTGCGGACGACGGTACTGTTTGGTCCGTGTTAAAATGGATGAGCGCGACACACGGCAAGGAGAGATGGAAGGAAGCCATGGGACGGATGAGGTTGCTGGGTCTGGACATCAGGTGCGACATTTTGCAAGATCCCTTTAAAGTGGCATGGAGACTCATTGGCATTCCACCAAATGGAAACGAGCAAAGGGATGGATGAAAATTTTGGTTTCCAGAATGACACTAGATCAGCATATTCCCCTTTGAGCCTGTGGAAAGAAGGATAATGTCAGTTTAGTTCGCATAACTGCTCCACCACCCTTTGCAGAGCAAAGCCCCAGAACCACATCGACTTGACGATATTATATTATTAGGCCTTTTGTGGCAAGGCTTTCATAACAGCTATGAGAAGATGAAAAAATTATATAGCAACATCTATTGGCCGGGCACTGGCAATACGTTGGCCGTGCCATATTAAGCAGAGGAAGAAGCCATGGAAAACGAAACCACCTATACGGCTACACATGCAGCTACATCAATCATTTGGATACCTTAACAAGAGGAAGCCAGGGTGATATGCCCTTTTATTTTATAACAGCAATAGGTCAGAATTGGAACTTGGTAGTTGTGGTTGTACTCTCCTTTTTCCATCTCAATCACACGAGTGGTTGCCCTTATGGTTTACAACGGAAAAACATGGCTCCACCTCTGTACAAACCAATGATCGGAAAAGTTAACTTGCATGGAACTGAATGTGCCATGGACAGTAATGGACACGAGCAATCAGTGGTCATGGCTTATATATGGTAGTATAGTTGTGTGTAGAATCGGAGCTATCTAGTATTATCCGACAAGAATACAGGGTCGGGGATATTGTCGTTGGAGCTAAGGTAGCATTGTATTGCCGAGAGGAAGAAATATGGGAACTCGTAGATACACTAACAACACTCCAGTTGATGCAGTTCCGGGTGCCTCCCATTCCCAGCGGATGCACTCCCGGTCTGCATCATAGTGCATACATCCTGGTCAGTTCTGCTTTGGACTTTTGTCACCGGACAGGGTTCTTATTAGTTTTCTGGTTGGTTCTTATTATGGGGGTCTTGTCAATACTAGCGCCTCCCTTTTTATTTGAAAAAAAAATACCATTTTAATTTCAAGAATAATAATGCATGCGAGGTTGGTGGGTGCAGTTGTGCATTTGGCTGTATGGCTGTTCCGTGGTATGACAAAACTCAGCTTTCGTGTGATTCAATCCACCATCACTAGCCTCTTGATTTTTAGGTCCTACCATATATATTGAATCACACATCAAGTTTAGCTAGTGGTTTGCTAAGCCTAGTCCCGATATACAATATCATAAGCATTTATCGTAGGATTACAATTTTTTTGCTGATGTGGTATGGAGTTGAAGAGGAAATTCAACATATCGTATGCTGTAGTGTACCCTAAAATACATGTTTATTACACCGTAGTCAGAAAATCTAGTGAGCACCCATAATTATATTTATAATAAATAAATTAAGCGAGAGTTTTGAATAAGATGTGCAGTTAACACTAGAGTTTCGATTCAAGATGAGAATAAAAAAATTAAGCGATATTAGAAAGCCAAAATCTAGATTCATTATTCACCACAAATGCACTACAACAATAGATGAAATAACTTGTGTTAAGATTTCAACTAAACACATATCGAAAAAAAAACATAGTGCTACGATGCAAAGGGAAAAACTATGAACATGGATGGCAAAGCATATGAAGTTAACAAAATTTGATCACAACACAATACAGCTTACTGAGTATCTATTTGGGTATTGTGTTGGAAAATGAACAAAGATGATCAATTTGATTATTAGCTGTGGGTTATAAATTTATCCACAAACTTCGAATGCTTATGTCTCCAAAGATTTAGGTCGTGCAGGAGCACTTGTTGATGGGTTAGTTGACGTAATTTGTCTAGGGAGCTTGTAAAAGCCATAGAAGTCAATGCAATGCCTGCCCTTTTATAAGTTGTAGCTACTTTCAGCAGGGGCTTCATTCTCATTATAAGATTTGACATAAGCAAATTTGATCACATGGCACTGGAGCTATAAAGAGTGAGGTGGAGCTGTTTCATATCTTGATCAAACTAGGTGTGCACATTTTTTAAAAAATTAGATACTGTTTCACACTGGTGACTGGTGTTGGGATAAAAGTTTCGTTTCATCTTGTAATTCTCCATTCCCATGAGTCACAGATTAAATGCTGTGTCCACCTATGAAACAACAACATGATACTTCGCTTTGGGGAGGATTGTTTCATCATCAACTCAACAATACTCCAAATAATGTGGCACTTCTAAATACAACAAAATGAAACTCCACATCGGGATTAGCCTAAGGCCCAACAAGGAGAGGTTGGTGGGAGCAGTGCGTTTGCTCAATCTCAATCAACCTCAACGATGTATCACTACCATTCAGCATTCACATGCTTCAATTCATTCAATGGTTGCCGCATTTAAATTGGCGAAGGAGCAGAGCAACCTAAGAGTGAACTGTTTAGTGCTTGATCGATTGCTGAAGCCACAAATGAGCAAGCAAATTAAGTGCAGGAAGCTCTCCTTAACAGTTAAGACTATAGATCGGACCGTGTGCGATACGAATGGACAATCCAGTAACGGAGAAACAAATCCTCAGCCACTGCTGTCCCTTAGCGACTAGCTAAGCCAAGGCTCATGCTGCTTGCCTTTCCCCTCTTCTGGCATCATGAGGTGATTCGCTAGCTTCTGTCAGCACGCCGGCGTTCCTGAGCTATACCCAGACATTGACAGATTGACCAGCAAGACCACCGGCTACACAGCAGCGGCCCCAACCGGTACAGTTCCTTATGCCTCCTACTCCCACTTATTCAGCACGATGCACTTCATCATGTGTTGCATCATGTTTTAATCCCTAGCTCCATCCGTGCTGGGTTTGGGAGGAATTCTCTAGCTTGTATCTATTGGTTCTTTTTTTCAACAACAGTAGGTATTGTTTGGTGTATCGGCTACGGAGCTACTCCCTCCGTTTCAAATTGTAGTTCGTTTTAGAAAATAAAGATACATAAATTGTGCTATATATGTAGATATAATATATATCTAGATGCATAGCAAAATCTATGTACGTAGATTTACCAAAACGACCTCCAATTTACCAAATCTATGTATGGGATAGCTGGGGCTATATATGGTCCTTTTTATAACAACAAGTGGTAAAGGACTAGTCCTCTTTTACAGCGCACAATACTATCACTTGGTAGTATGTAGTATAGAAAAGATCCAACTGTCCATTAGAAGGGGTAAGATTGTCATTAGTAACTTAATATAAATTAAGAATAATTTTTATAATTTTTTGCAATTTTGTCTATTGCAATCATTTTTGGCATATTGGAAAACTTTTAGGCCGTTGCATCAGGGATGAAACCTTTTAGTGAAATGATTTTTCCCATATTACCCTTATACTACCTAAATATACTACCTCATACTACTAATCAATATTTCAGTGGTATAAAAAAATCTTGACCGTCCGATGTTTACATACGAATCCTTTTCAGACAGTAATATATGATCATATTGTGCGCCGTAAAAATCCTCAAGGACTAAAGGCGGATGTGTGGTGACTGACTAGCGATTGCATCTTTTGCTCGACCTGAATTAAACTCGATGAGGATCATATCTTGTGGTAAAAAAGAGATCGTCATTCCCAGCATCATCAATGGTATCTGTCTGTATGTCTTTTGGACGTACATGTTACTGGAAAGATGAAATCATTGAATGAAATGTTTAGTTTTTCATAGTTTTGATATATAGCAGGAGGACTGTTATATCATTTAACAAGGTAGTCCTGCTAGAAGCGGCTACTACTTGTTGGTCGTTATGGCTTTGCAGGAATAATTTTATTTTTGAAAGAAAATTTAACCCTTCTCCTTTGCAGGTTATCTTCTCAGTTATCTATTGGCTCCGTTCATGGATTATACTACAAAAACCAGCTTTACATGACTTTGTTGCAGTGGCGTCGCAACAGTTGGCTCAGGTGGCCAAGGAATTTTTTACCCAGGCACATGGGTGGCGGTCTAGTCTACGGATTGACAGTCATTAGCGTCTCGGTTTATCTTTTTTTCTGCTTTCCTTATAAGCTGTGTGCATCCTCGTAATGCAAAGGTCGGGAATGTTCAAAATTTTTGTATCAACTCGATGTAAAAGCCTTGAGTTAAATAAAGTTTTCCTTATCGAAAAAAATATCATTTAAGAAGGTAGTGTGCAAAGGTTTACATGACCGTGATTACATAGGAAACTTGATAACTCAACACCACTAAACATAAGAGGTTAATTGGACAAACTTAAGCCTGCCGCAAGCAGTTCAGGGCCAATGCAAGCGACTTCTTTCATGATCCATTCGACAACCTAGGCATGAACAGGTTGTGCACTAATCCTTAATCAATTGTAGGCATACAAATACTGCCTTCTTGTTAACGGCAAAGCCATCAAATCGTGTGGCTTTGGGCTGTCTGGGGAAGAAAAGCAGGCAGCAGCTAACATCCCCTGGGCCGCTCCTTGTTGTCTGTCATCCGGAGCTTCCGCGCAGCCAACACATTTCGCCCCGGTCTGCCTGTCCGCAGCTCCTTGACACTTCCAGGAGAACCTGGCCTGACGATCCATGGAGCACTGATGGAAAGGCTCCATAATGCAATTTCCAGCACTCCATAATGCTGAATTGCTGATTTGGGTGTGCCTATTTCATGCCCGCCATCATATATGTTTCTTGTCACGATTGTAACAGGTTGTGTAGGATTGAAGATATTCTTCCACATGCCTACTATCCGTAATGTCACACTGCATGCGCGCAGCTCTAGTGGGATTCTCTCGCTTGATATACCCTCCTTTCTCCGTGGACTCATCTACGCACACGATGTGTCGTTTTCGCCGGTTAAGAGTAGGAAGTCATGGGATGCATGGTGAGGTTGTGACCACTACTAGTTAGTTTTTTTTACAACACACAGAATTGCTACCTATCAGTATTTTGGACGCAGTTGCTCTTTCTATTTATAACTTCACAAATGCTGAGCTCAATTAAGTTTGAATTTCTGTATATAACAAAAATGTCAAATCTTTTATTTCCTAAATCATATCTGGCTAGAATCCTGCTCGATCTCCTCCCTTTGAGAGTCCCTGTTCATTTTGTCCCTTATTGTGTAAAGTTTTGATCTATTATTGTGTAAAGTTGTAGATCTCATCGAAACAACTAATAAAATTTCATATAAAGTTTGTCTCCATCCTAATCCTTATCCAAAAGCGGTCATTTGCCATAAGCCCCGGCAACTGTTCTTCAGTTTGGGAAGTAAGTGCTGCCGCGCACCAAATGGTGGGGCTATGATTCTATACTCGGGAAAGGCTTGTTTGGTCACTGCCCATGATTCAACCGCTCCATGTGAGGGATATGAAGCTTGTTTTCCTAATGCTGCTATTTCCACTGATCTTTGCAATCCCAGATGTTTAGTAAAACTACACTGTCCAATGCAGAAACTGTAACTACTTTCTTGGGGCTGGAAAGCGTGTCGAAGTCCATGGGCAATAGGGCTGTGATTTGTCATCTGTGTCTAACTTAAATCTCCCCAGATACTTTGCTAGCTGACATTCATAATGGTGATTTTTGTCCACTTCAGTTGCATACTTGACTGTATATTATAATTATTTTCAGAGGTGAAAGGAAAAAAATATTGGTACTGATGTGCTAAACCAAGCTTCTGATTCTGACTCTGATCCTTAAATATGGTGAAGACAAACGTTCCTTATTATTATGTTTCAAGCACCATTAAACCTATGTGCTTGACCACATGATTTTTATTTTAAACCCATTGTTTCGCTGGGAACCCATTCTTGGCAACCATGGCTGCTTCCGTAGTGAGCTTGGCAGCTCTCTCCTGGTTCCGATATTCTTTCCAATGTTGCTAGCACAACACCTGCAATAAGCATAAAACACATCGATCAGCAGTGGGTGGGCTGATTGGACTTGCTTTGGTAGAAGTGGCAGGGGCTAGCTACCATTGTCGACGACAGCAGAAGCAGAGTTCTTTGTGGCACCTCGCTCAGCTCTGACCAGACAGACGCTGTTCCTGTTGCCTCCTGTTCCCAGTGGTCCCTGCAGCCCATTGCTTGGCTTGCCCATGTCGGTTCATGTATTGCCCTATTTCTATCTCGGACCCTTACTCGGAATTGACTGTATAGAAGCAAGGCAGCTGGGGAACATGCTCATTTCATCAGAGCTATGTATGTCTCAGCATGTTGTACTAGTGCATTATACTAGTATCGTCGCTGCATCTCGTACATCAACATTAATTCATGTTCTGCAGTCTCTGGTAAAGAGCACATAGAGCAGCTAGTTCTTGTTCTTGGTATGGGCGACAGTTCAGCGATGAATGCCTAATTAGCGGCATGGGAGATGGAGACATTATTAGATGGTGCACACGTAGAAAATAAATCCTTAGAACACTCAGTGTGATCTATAGACATCTAGCAATCAATTTTTGAGTCAATTGAGATCAAGATCCTACGGTGCCTGATGTATCTTCTTCCTGAGCCATCCTCTCGAGCTCGCCTCCTTACCAGCGACTGCAAGATTCTCTATCGCGCTCGCCCTACCCTACCCTCATTTCTGTCCCCCGCGGCTTCCAACGCGTGTCTTCATGCCACACCACTGCCCACCCAATAGGTTCTCCACCATCGCCGAGGCCGGTGGCATCACCGTTGTCTTACCTCTCTTACCCCCAGTGCTGCTACCATTGCCAGGCTAGCCTATTGCCGCGGCTCTCCATCGAAGCCCACTGGACTCCGGAGGAATCACGGAGCAGAAAATTCCAGTGCTGAGGCTCAACAAAATGCTCGACCTAGTGTTAGCTCCCAAATTAAATTGTTTATACTAGCTAAACATTATGTTTTTTAGATGGAGTGCTAAACATTACTCATGAGTGGATTTTGAATTGCTTTCCTAATTAATTAACCCCCAGGCTGTTATCAGCTAGCAATCAGCTTATCATAACACCATTATCGTTGGCTCGTTAGAAGAAGATCAGAAATGAGAAGGCATCCTGATGTGATCTGAATCTCACTGATGTGGTAGAGTCGGTGGACAGGTCTTCAACAACATCGTGGTGGCGTCGTTTCAAATAATCGTGCTCCAAACGACACGAACAGCTGAACTTACTGAATTCGCACCATCAGATCTTGTAATGCAGGTGTTGTGTGGAGGAACGAGGCCCTGCGGAAAAAACAAAGGGACTTTGTCCAGTACGATTTTCTTCTAGCAGTGCCTGACTCCAACATTGGCTGCCTCAGGGACATATCTGTATTGGCTCCCTCCCACACTCTAAGATTCACTGTGATCCTGGCCCATGCCGAGTCTGCCGAACCTGAAATGACAAAGAACACGCATCGGTCAGCTGTCAGGCCGGCTGGCTTCTCGAACTACTAGTGATCTAGCAACGGCGAGTAGAGCAAACCGTCATGGATAGCTGTAGAAGGTAGCAGCCACTGGCAAGAGTGAGAGCCATGGGCGACTATAGCTATACAACCAACGCCCCTAGGGATGCAGTTCCAGATGCCCCCCATTCCTACTATTCTGTACATGTATACATGGAGCATCCAAGTCCAAGTCATGGTAGTTTTCATTCGGCTCCAGCCTTTTTTCGCAGGACTTTGTTCTTGACGTTTGTTTTCTGGCTGAATTGGTGCATCTTAGGTAGAGGACAACTAACAAGATATGGGAAGATTAGAATATATAGCAACATCCCTCTTAGTGTGTTGTCGAAAGCCCATGATCCTCATCTGGCCTGAGATAGATTGCCCTGTGATTTTGAAGATGTTTCACCATTATTTTCGTTATTTGATTTTGAGAGCGCCTGTGACGTATCACCGTTTCTAGTAATCTTATAAAATATGAGAGGGCCTCCACGCAGGCATTCCAACAAGCATAGTATGTTCTGGGCTGAATTACCACGAGCCTGCAGCTGCACAATGGCAGATAGATGTTTCCAAGTCCTGCTGACCCGGTCATTGGTCTCATGGTGAGCTCGGCCGAGATGCGGTGGGTGATTTCCCTGCCTGGGTTTGTTCCGCATGCAGCACCTATGGAAACCTTACTGGTCAGGGGTCAATTGCTGATTTTGGTACAAGTGGGTAGGAGGTAGTAGCAGGTTAGCAGGTGTACCATGCCGCACGGCGTAGGTAAGGAAGCAAGTGGGTACCCAATAGTGTCTTTTGGGTCATCTCATTAATTACTATGGCATGCCACTCTAGTTCATTTCTCCTCCTAAATTATTTACACAGATTGCCATTCTAGTTCATTGTATCAACTTTTTGGGTCGATCCAATGACCCAAAATATATATAACTTGCATCCCTAGGCGTATGCAACAGGGACGCAAAATGTCTCAGCAAATACGGTTCCTGGTGCCTCCTTTTCTCAACACTACTGTGCGTCCATCAGTTCGTCGTGTGTCCATTTGGTCTCGGCCTTCATTTTCTCCCATACCCTGTTGCTGTTGTTGGTATAGTTTTGGGGTTTATATCGTTGAGCTAAGATAGGAGGTCAGATATATAGTATGTGCCTTCTATAAGCTAAGGGCAATGCTAATGTAACCTAGGGGAGATAGCGGTCTGCATTTGCTGACCAATGGAGGTAGCCAGGTAGGATGATAAGATATATAGAAGCGTGCATCTGGGCCATGCGCCTCTCTGTAATATCCATGTGTCTGAATGGCGAAAAGTTGCACCGGTGTAGCACAAGCAAATGCATTTGCTGAATCTCAGTTACTTACACTCCATGATGATCATATCTTCAGTGCAAAAGACTACATGCGTCGCAATTAATCTTTTCATTAAATAACATTTCTGGCCTGGTCACTTGGTTCAGTCAATATTTACTTGTTAACTTTTATGTCAACTCGGTCTTTGTGCAATGTCAATGACTACAAAATTTGCTACACGCTCAAAACAAAAGTCAGAATAGTTACAAATGACAAAGAAATTATAGAAGCACTAGTACTTTATGGTGCTATTTCTTAAGGATTCGTTGAAACCAAGAGACTAGGGAACAGAAGCAGCTGATCCTTGGATTTAAGGTCCAGATAATTGCACGGAGCATGGGTGCTTCGAAACTGCGTTTGTGCTGGTTTACTGGTCCGTGCGCTTTGCCTGGAGATGTTCTTCCGAATGCCTACTATTCCTAACGCGCATGCAGCTTAGGTATCTCTTTTTTTTTCCTGAGATGTTAGATATCTCTTTTGGTGGGGAAGAAAACAGGACGTGTGGAGTCCAAGCAAGAGCCTGCGGCTGACAACTCCATGGCTAGCTTTATATAGGACATCGGTGTCTTACGATTCCACTGCCTGGACAAACATCAGCAACCTTGGGCTGCCTCCTGCCTGTGTCATGATTGGATGATTGGCCTGCAGTGGCATAGTAGGAGACAAAGCCCATCACGCCAGCACACGAAAACGGATAGAATAGAATTGTGCAGTGATTGCAGTTCCCTTTTCCTTCAGTTATTTTCTTTTCTTTGACAGGTATTTGTATCATCTAGAACCATTTGCCAAATATATTGGTATTATCTAAAATTTAATTATTTTCGAGCCATCTCATCTCATGAAACTAAATGATTAATTAATAAAATACCTAGTTAAATAATAAAGTACATGAATTAAACATGTGTATTCGCTAGCACTGTAATGTAGGATCATTCTCTTTCTTTTCCATGTTCTTTTTTCTTTGCAATTTTCTACTTCTTTTGCCCAAGCATTTCGCAACAATTAAACAACAGTATTTATGGGTATAATGTTCTAGCCAAAAGAGACATGTCAACTATTGTAAATCACTATATACTATAATAATTATCGGTTCCCGACCATTATCGACATGTTTCTGACATAATCATTTTGCAATTGTTTCCAACATCCCTCGCACCCAGTTTTGCTTTTTGGGCTGGGCTTTTCCCATTTTGTTACTTTTCCTTGATAAAAATATGAGAATGAAATTGGTTAGGTCCTTTTCTGACCACATCAATATATCTTTTGGTGCCATTGCATGCTCTCTTTCTCCATGGGATCCCCGCCGTTTGCATGTAGAGCTGTATGCTCCCAGCTAAACTGAGGTCACTGGAAGAAGGGGTCATGGGTTAGTTTCAATTTTCTGTAAGGTCACCACCAGGCCAATATGCTTGTGTTTTCTCTACATATAATGTTGGTGGATATGTCAACTTAGTCTGATCACATGTCTTTACTTGTGTACGAAATGGATCCGTATTCATGTACTGCAACTAGGCATTCTGAGCTGGTGTAGGCACAAATTGTTGATGTGGGCTTTTAAATCGGCCACCTAAATACAGGATGTTATACCCATCGCAGTTGGCTCGATAATCATCAGAGTAAGAGAAATGTCAGGCTCATGATGACCATCACCGGCAATCCTAGCTGTTGGCAGTCAAAAGCCCAGCCAAGATCCTCGCCTTATCTGAGATTGACCTCTGGTTTTGAAGGTGTTTCACTATTCTTTTCTGTTACTTACTTTTGAGGAACCAACATATATAAATTATATATATTCATGGTTTTGAAGCGAGGGAATTGAGTCCTCGTCAGAAGAACCCTGCAGTCTTACAGATGACTGTTCATAGGAATCCGATCACTATCTCCCAGGCCATGTTGCCCATCCAGACAATTTTTCAGCTATCTTGTCCGGCTCCAGGCTCCACTTCGATTTGCCTAGCCATTGATGAGCAGATCAGCACCCAACATTGCTCTCAGCCCTTGCATCACTTGCCACATCTGCAGAGGGCCTCCGCCCCGGCCATGCCAGCAACGACCGTACGTGCTTCTCTGCTGAACCACCGGGCTGGATCTGCAGTCATTGTCAGCTCCGCGTCGATCTGTGGTGGCTGATATCCGTGTCCGTGTTGCTTCCCCAGGAGGTGCAACACAGAAACTGCTGTCACACCTGATTCCAGAAAGAACCAGATGCATCTCATGTATGCGCTAGGATCATGTTCACACACACATGATAGACAGAAAAGTGTAATGTATCAAAGACAATGCTCAAAAAGTAACTAAATAAAGTATTTAACGATATTACACTCCGAATAAAAGAGACACAAAGGTCTTTAAACGATACATCGATATACCCTATACGAAGTCTGCAACAATTCCGTCTTCCACAGGCAATGACTGGTGAACGCAATGCCTAGAACTCCTCGAAGTCGTCGAAGTTCTCCTCTTCAAAGTTCTCTTCTGAACAGCAGTGGGTAAGGGTGAGTACTCTTATGGTTGGTACTCAGCAAGTGGGGTGAATATGCAAGGCCATCAAGGATAGGCTAAGGTTTGCAGCAGCGGGCACTTTTAGTTGGTCAAGTATTTATTAGCAAGCACCTATTAACTAGGTTTAAGTTTATACCATCCCACTTTAGCGAAAACATAAAGGTACCATCAACATAAACATAAACCACGAACCACAATTTAATTAATCTTCAAGTTTCATTATCATGTGAGGGTCCAAGCCACTCTTAACCGTGAGTACGGCTGTTATAACAGTTTTACACTCTGCAGAGGTTGTACACTTTACCCACAAATCGTGTTCCCCTGAGTCGCCCGGGTTTGCAAGGCTCTTAAACACTTCCGAGGTGAGTGGCGAGGGTACACTACGAAACCTTTACAAAGACATGTCGAGAGCTAGGCAGCCCGCTATAGTTTCAGTAGTAGTGTGGTCCATAAACCTCCCTAATGGTCAGCTCCTTAGCAGCAGCTACCCCAAGAAGACCGGGCTATGACCCCTATCACCGACCCCCTCCTTGCCCTTTCGGTAAGGCCACCAGCTAACTTCACATCTAATTAATTGGCTAAGGTCAGAGCCATATGACTTTGTGGTTGCACTGTTTTCTTGGGTGGTTCTCCATGTTCCCATTAAACAAAACTGATCTTGAATTAACGCGGTATAACAACAATATGAAACGTGAACAATATTGCCAATAGAGTAAACCAATACCAATCCCAAAGTTTGCAACTAAGCGTGTCTACCCAACATGAATAGTAAACCCAGGTGTTTCAAGGCTTTGGGTAAAAGACTAGGTATGTCCTTAGTATAGGTAACCCATCAAGTTTATGCAAGCAACATTAAAGTAAAGTGAATTATCATGCTGTTGTTGGGATAAAATAGAATATGCAGGGGGGAAATCCACTTGCCTTCCTCAAACAGCTGCTGGTTCTCTTCCTCATAAACTTGCTCTTGGTTTTGCTCGAACGTCACGTCGTCTACGCGATCACACAAACAAGCATACACAAACAAATAAGAAACAGTACAACAAGCAGTGCAAACAGAGAGTAAAAAGATGATAATATTGTGGTTCATGATGCAAGGATCGCTTGAGCGCAAGAATCGCTGAAATCGGAGTTGAAACGATGAAGATATGGCTAAAACAGTGATCTAGGGACCTAACTGCGAGAGTTTTGGAACTTCCAGGGGCTAGATCTGAAGAAATCAGGGGCTAAAATATAATTAAACCTTAAACAGAGGGTCGGGGTGCAAAACTAGAGGTCCTGGACGGCGGGTACTAATTCTGGAAAAGTTAGGGCTCGGGATAGAAAAAGAAAGGGCTCAACTCTAATTATTTTTCTACTGATCTGGACTGCGGGTTGATTCCTGGAAAACCTAGGGGTTTTTCTACAAAGGTTCCGGGGACGGCTAGGGTCGGGCGAATCTGGTCCGTTGGATCAGAATCGTGTGGCAGGGTAAGGGTTGGGCGATTCGGACACGGCTCGGATTTGTTCTGGCCATTAGATCTAGATCGAGCGGCAGGACGAGGGTCGGGCGAAGGCGACGTCTCGCGCGCGGCCCAGATTGGTTCTGGTCGTGAGATCCAGATCGGGCGGCAGGAAAAGGGTCGGCTCGGGTCGAACGCGGCGGAGTGAAAGGGTCGGGCAAATCGCTCTGCTGCGCTGGGCGCCGGCGGCGAGCGATAGCGGCGACGGACGGCCGGAGTTCACCGGATCCGGTGTTCCGGGCTCGGTTCAGGCTGGGGTTAGGCCGGGGAGCTAGAGGGCGACACGGCGAAAGTAGTGGTGGTCACGGGATGGCCGTGCGGCGACCGTAGACCGGCGGCCACGGCGGCGGGCGGGAATAGAGCTTCGGTGAGGAATTGGAGCTGCGACAGAGCGAGAGAGAGAGGGAAAACGGGGGTGGCTTGGTGCTCACCACCTCGCGGAACTCCGACGGGGGTTGTAGTCGTTGGAGAGACAGAGGGACGGCGAGTCGACGGAGGGGTGGCGACACGGGGCGGCGGCATTCCTCCGGTGTGCGAACTCCAGCGGCGTGCGACGGTGTGGAGTAGAGGAAGGGATTGAAGATGGCTCTGGGTGCAAAGCGGGGCTCCGGCGTGGGTTTTATAGGGGCGGAGTGGCCGGGGAAAAGGAAAGGCGGCGGCTCACGCGGTGGCCTGCGAAGGAAAGGGGCGGAGCGCGTGCCGCGGCCGGTATGGCAGGCCAGCGTCGCGGGAAAGGAAGGAGGGGACGCGACGACGGCGCGGGGACGAACTGGATTCAGGGTGAGGAAGGAAAAAGGAAATGGGAGGGAGCGCGGACAACGGCGCGGCGGCGCGTCTGGCGTCGCGGCGGAAATAGAAAAGAGGGGGAGCGGTGCGGGAGGAAGAAGAAAGGAAGATGGGAGAGAGGGACGCCGACAGGTGGGACCCAGCTGTCGGTGGGAGAGGGGTAAAGGAGAGTGATGGGATTTGGGCTGGCTAGTTTGGGCCGCGGGGGAAAGAAAAAGAAAAATGAGAAGAGAAGGATTGGGCCGGCCGAGTTGGGCCGCAGCGGAAAAGAAAAAGAGAAGAGAAGGAAAAGAAAAGAAGAGGACGAGAAGAAAAATAGAAGGGGAAAAGAGAGAGGTTTGGGCTGGGCTAAAAGAAAAGAGTGGGAGAAGAAAAAGAAAAGAAGAGAAAGATGCATGCATAATTTCATTTTGTGACTTTTATAAAAATATTTTTAAAATTTTATTTTCTATATTTTTTGGGTGTTACAACTGCACTGGTCAAGGGACAGACGAAGGGCTCCTTATGGAAAATGCAATGGGAACGCCTCAGCAAATATGGTTCTTGATGCCTCCATTTCCCAGCACTACTGTGTGTCCATGTGTTCGTATTTTGGCCTCTTCATTTTCGCCCTGACTCTGTTAAATTGATGTTGGTAGATTTTGGGGTCCATATCGTTGTGCTAGCTATGGTAGGAGGTAGGGCAATATGCACCTTTTATAAGCTAATAAGGGCACGTTAATGTCAAGGAGAGGGTAGTAAATTTTGACCATGGATCTTGGATAATAGGATATATAGAAGGCAGCTGGGTATAATATGCCTTAAATTTTTGCAATAGTCTTCTTATAGCCATGTTTCGATGACTGAAAGTTGTACCGATGTAGCACTAGTGCATTTTCTGAATCTCAGTTACTTACTCCCCATGATGATTGTATCTTTTCTGTACAAAAGACTACTTCATGTGAGCCATCAATTAATTTTTTATCGCAAAGGTAACATTTCTAATCACTAGCTTCAGCCAATATTTACTTTAACATCAACTCAGCTGTAGAAGCCTGTACAAGCTCGTAAGGAAGGGCACAGTCTTTGCTCAGGAATAATCTTTGTACAATGTCAATGACCACAAAATTAACTCACTCTCAAACCAAAAGGCATACAAGCTATAAATTAGCGAACAAATTTGAGCTACTATATTTGTAAGGAACTCCTTGGGTACTCTAGACGAATAATGTTGTTATGGTCACTTGTGCATCTGAATTGACGAAGTTTATCTCAACAATGATGTAGGATAGTTGAGTTTCCTGGTCGTCATGCTGTAGCAATAATCTCTGTATCAATAATCCGGCACGCAATTAGCATGTGACTGGAATGACAATAATCTCTGTATCAATTTTAAGGTACTATACTTATAAAAAATATGAGGTAGAATTAAGATGGGCACATTTGTTAAGACAATGCTGCCGAGTTTATTCCCCGATGGACATCATCTTGAGCTTGGTCGCCTATAGTGGCCACTACCACAGAGCGGGACATTCCTGACAGCCGAAAACCATCAGGAAAGCCTCAAATACCGTCAGGAATCAGATTCCTGACGGTTAGCCGTCAGGAAACAGCTCACAGGACCAGATGGTCAGGAAAAATGGATGTTTCCTAACGGATGGCCGACAGGGATTGATTCCTGACGGCAGTTCCCGACAGCTCAGGGCTGACCAGTCAACCATGTCTCCTGTCAGATTTGCCGTCAGGAATTCCGGTCAGGAACATACCCCGACAGGAGTTATATTGGGTTTTCCTGACCTATCAGCAGTCAGGAACTAACCTAACAACCGTCAGGATAGATGGCTGTACACCAGCATTACATTTATTACATCCCAGATATACATTTAATACCTAGATGATTCTCTGTTCACAATACACATTTAATACCTAGCCATCACATGCCATCCATGAAGAGCATGCAATTCATAACAAGTTCAAATGCCATCCAGATCTAAATGGTACTAATTATCGCAGTTATACATTAGTTCATGAATTGGCTACACGTACAGCATGTCCAGCTCTTATAGTGAGTTCAGAGCAGCAGCCAGTCCCCATACAGACTCCAACTTAACAAAAGGAGAGCTCTTTTCACTTTACAAAAGGAGATAAGAGAAGTTGTATTAGTAATATGAAGTATAGTCTAATGTTGATTTGATATCTCAAGCAACGATGTTTGAATTAGAAATGAAACAATTGAGTTTTATCATCATCTCAACATATGCAAGAATTCCGGAGATGTTTCAAAATGCATAGGTCATAGTTCCAAAATGGTATATGCTAGCTCGCCCTGTTTCGGCTACATGTCATTCTCAATTCAAAATCAACAGTTACTGCACCATAGTAGTTAAAAGCCCTGAATCTCAAGAGCAAAGAAATATACTTCACTAATGAAATTTCAGATAAGTAAATGCTAGCTATTATAGATGTGGCCACTGATAGAAACAAGTCGCATGCATCTCAAATCTGATCTACTAATTTACCACTTGAGTTTTGCATTAGTATCTGTACGATAGAGTTGCTGTTAAGTGGTTCTCTCAGTTTCTGAGATTTGCCAAGTATTTTGATACATTTTCCTAAAGTTTCACGCCTACACAACTTATTGATGGTATTCAGACTGCAGCACTAAAGTTTCATGAATGCCAAATGCAGAAAACATAGACCGCTACAGATTTATGAATAATTATAAAATTCTAGGATTAACTGGTATTAGGTGAATTATCAAATAAGCATGCAAAGCAACCTTTAGTATGTAATCCTGAAGATTCAAGATCAGCTTTTGCAGCTCCTCAACTTTCGAAGTCTATCCTTTTTTTCAGCTTGCTCATAAAGTCTTGTCTCCTCGGTTGTTTTAACCTTCAAAATACAAGCAACTAGTCAGCCAGTTACAACAGTTGAGAACAGTTAACTGTTAAAAGGGGGAAGGAGAG
This sequence comes from Panicum miliaceum, assembly GCA_032594955.1. Lineage (NCBI taxonomy): Eukaryota > Viridiplantae > Streptophyta > Magnoliopsida > Poales > Poaceae > Panicum > Panicum miliaceum. Next base: position 36,450,116 of record CM064066.1, read on the forward strand.
AAACTAGCAAGCAAAATACATTTAGAAGCCTCTCACCAAGTCATTCCCACCACCACAGTTCACAGGAGAGAAACTAGCAAGCAAAATACATCATAGAGGATAGAGTGATCAGAGCTTGCTTGCTGTCTTATGCTTTATGTGAATTTCTCCTGTTCACATAAAGCAGGACTGATTAATTGAGATATTCATTCGACAAGTACATATAGGAATTAAAAATCTATTAATATGGGTCATGAAGTTCAAATCAGAACAGGACAGAATAGAGCGCACTGGAGCTAATATTAAACACTGAAACAACAAATCAGAGCTTAGAATATTTTTCTGTCCTACGATCCTAAGAAATAATCATAGACGAACGCAGAGTGATTCTCTAGCGCACGCTGCCATATCCACATTATACTAGAGTACTAGACAGATCGATGCAACAAAGCCAGGAAAAAAGAATACCCTTTGTGGATCTCAGGCAGGCTTCACGTGGCGGATCTTGTGGTTGAAGCCGACCTCCCTCTTCTGGATCTCTCCGTGAGCCTCTTGTGGCCCACACCCGACACAGCCCTCCTCCGCTTGCATCTTGCGGTCCACCATCGTCCTCCGCCGCCGGGCTGGGATGCGCAAGAATCGAACATGAGGCCGGGATGGATGCGAGTCGGCGGATTGAGATGCGCTACGGTGGATTGGAGCAGCGCCAGAGTGGAGCGGCGTAGGTGGGAAGGGGTGGCGGCGGCGGATTGGAGCGGCGCCGCGCCGGGATGGGGTGGCGGCCTGAATTGAGTGGTGGCGTATAGGGTTGGGACGAGCCCAGGGGTGAGGTGCGGCGGGTTGGATCGATTAGGGTTGGCCAGTTGGGACTTGGGAGGGGATTTTAGTACAGCTTGTGGGCCCAAGCAAATCTCGACCTGGGAATTTTTCCCCCGCCTCAGCGCGAAACTAGGCAAGCCCAATTATTTCCTCGCGCGCGCTAGGTTGGTGGTCCCGTCGGTTAAGCGGCCGGCAGCAACCACAACTCCCGTCGGTTTTCGTAGCCCGTCAGGATTCCCGCGTCAATTCCTGACAGCTTAGGCCAAACCGACAGGAGGTTTTCTTTGTTTCCTGTCGGTTTTTTACGACCGACGGGAATGGAACCTATATTTCCTGTTAGGTTCTTCGAGAACCGACAGGAATTATACAAACCGTCAGGAATGTGCCATTTTCTGGTAGTGGGCATGTTGTCATGTCACGCCTCTCGACAGCTGGCCCAGGATTCAGCCAGCACGGGATGTCTTTGCATGCCGGCGCCATGCCTGTGCTTGTGCATGGTTCCACAGCGTAGCAAGAAATAATCTATTTTTGGAATTTTTTTCACAGCAGGCCAAATTCAAATTCCATTTCTAATTAAGGAGCGATGGATTTACAATGTTTTTGACCCCTATTTTGTTGCCACCTCACCGCATTTGGATGTCAGGAAGCAATATATGTTCTATCGCATCTGCTGCAGACCCTTTCCTTGGATATTGTCACATATGTCGGCTAACACACAAAACCAGAAACACACATCTATCAGTGGTCAAGTCAATTGGCTTAATGCCCAAGTCGTAGCGGCGGGCAAGCTAGCTAGCATCAGCACGAGGGATCACCAGGAGCCTTTGTATCTGCACCATGAACACTCCAAGGCATTCAGTTCCGGATGCTTCCTGTTCCCAGCACATACACTGCATGGTGCATCCATGTCTAACTCGTCTTATTCCTTGCGCTCCATCACCATTTCGCCTGACTTTGTTCTCATTGGTTCTGTTGAGGTTGGTGCGTCTTAGGAAGCAGAGGGACAAGCCATGGGAAGATGAGAATATATAGGAATGAAAATCTCTCAGTCAGATGTTCATCTAGGTCTCTAGGGTCAATTCAGCAATGAGTGGTTGGTTGGTGTGTGCAGTGTTTTTGGTCTATTTCAGTTAATCTGAAAGACAACCTCCGAATAATATGACAGATCTCAGCATTCATGTGATTCAATAAAGCCACCTTCAATAAACCGTTCATCACTACATGTAGTTCGAAAGGGGACAGCAGTGAAAGAAAAGTTGTTCCAATTGAATTGGGAGCATTTGTTACATCCAGGACCTACTTTAATAGAATAAAAAATTGTTCCTTAACAACTTGTTCTTTTTGGAAAGAAAAATTGTTCCACAAAGAAGACAAGATGTTTTATTACATGAGGAAAAATATCCAGATCTCAACAAATGTATGCTTCTTGATTCGTACGTGTTCCTGTGGCACTCGCTCGCAGGTGTGATAAAGTTGGGATTTGGCCATACGGCACCGCGCAACAACAAATTCTATTAGAGCCCAAGGGTACGGGAACCCGGAACATACAACAAAGACATTCATTCAGGAGAAACTATACATGGCAATACCGCGCCGCTGCAGCTGCGAAGTTCCACCACCGATGCTAAAACCATTGCTGGCATCGATGGATCAAGTCGTTGGAGCTATTACCTTTGCTGGATCTAGAAATTATGGATGGAGATACGAGACACGGTGAGAGGAGGAGAGCACAGGGGATGGAAGGAGAATGACATGTGTACCCATGTGTGGTGTCCATGCAGCCATTTGGCTCAACAAGAACGTAGGAAAGCAGCTAGCATGCTTGTGGAGCCTTGCCTATAGAGGACCTATTATTGCCTTGTGGTGCTTTCCATGCCGGTCCTATTTATCGTGACGATGGGAGCCATTAGACCTCCTTCAACTTCCATGACTTCGTTTGGGGCACAACAAGGCACTGTCCCGCATCCAATTCTTAAGCTGTCTCCTGATTCAGAAGCGCATCTAGTGCCGGGTGACGCTGCTCCAAAAAAGCATTCACACTGTTCGGCTGGCTTTTTTGGGCTGATCTGGGCTGAAACTGCTGCTGCCAGCAAAGAAGCTGCAGCCGTCCACTAGCCCAGCTGGCTGCTACATTTTCAAATTCAAACATTGGCGCCAAGTGAGGTGTTCACTTGCGCCAAAATTGGTGTGCATTCCACAGTTAATTGAATTCAGGAGCACCATCCCAGCCATAACAATGACTGATTATTATTAATTTTTAAATGATCCAAAATTCTTACAATCTGCACTATTTGACAAACTGCAAACATAGATATGCCACATGTGCTGCATGTACAAAATTTCATCCCCTGCTAAACAAATCCACCATGCCCTTGTGTTGCTGCATGATTGCTGATTTCCAAATGGAGATTGACATGAGACCGAGACCTCAATCACAATTCATATGTCTCCGCTGCATGTTCACAAATTTGCAAGGCACCAATTCAATCATACATGATCAACTTCATAGTATCACAACAGCGACGTCTCAAGCATGATGTAAAATCACATACCTGTATCCTAGTAGTCCCAGTCCAGTAGTGATCCAGTCACAGACCGTTGACATGTCATCTTCCGCATTTGACGCAACCCACTGATATGAAAAGTGACTTACTCCAGGTATTGGCATTCTATTGACTGTAGCTAACCCTGCATTCTCATCAATTACAAAGTTATGGGGTGCAAAGCATGCCACAATAATCTGGCATTGCTTGTCCCTAGGATAGTGAGCCACTCCTTTCAACATTTGCCACTTATTTTTAGCTACCCCAAATGATCTTTCAACTACATTTCGCAGTTTCAAATGATGCAAGTTGAACACCTCTTCCAACTTCTCCGGACCCGATGCTTAAACTCCTTCTTCCAGTACCTAGTTATGCGATGTGAGCCCAAATATCCTTGTGGTTGGCCATAACCTGAGTCCACCAAATAATACCTTCCTACAAACCAGCAACCACATGCATAGGTTAATCAAATACATTCGTAGCAGGACAAGTTTTTAATACTCGTAAGTTAAGGCAACGGACCTGGTGGTGGGTAAGGGAAAGTTGGTGCCTCCCACCCCTTCCTTAGCACGGCCATATCATGCACAGCTCCCGCATGTCGAAGTCATATATAGCTAATACATTCTGGTTGGCCCAACCTTTCCTATTTGTATAATCATCATGTGCATCCCGAGCGACACACACAGGTATGTGTGTTCCATCTATAGCACTGATGCATCCATCGAAGAAAGGTGAGTATGGTCGCAGTTTTTGATGCACGGTGCTGTAAGACACAACCTTTGGCCTAATGACTGTATCTACAAATGTAACCATTGATTGAAGCACTGCCCAAACTTAAGCCGTGACCAACCCCCTACGAAATCTTTCTTTCATTTGCCTCATGCACTGTCGGTGCCCGCATGCCCATAGGAACATGCCTAGAGCCTCTATGGAATCAAATTCCTGACTAAACTGCAGCTCATGTTGTACAACTAAAATATGATCCAGCTTATAAAAGGTGTCTTAAACCGATAACAATTTATTAGGTCCACAAAAAAACTAGTTCAAATGCCTAGTAAGAAGTAACCACGGACCTGATATATCATTGCATCAATCAAAAATTCCAGCAGTACAAAAAATTACAATTGTAATTAACACGGCACCATAACATATTATCCTTGAACTACAAAATAATTGATTGTCCTACCTGATTTCTTCTAATTTCATGCTGAACACGCACATTCATGGAGGGTACATAAAGTAGCATCGGCTAACAATACTGAAAGGAAGGACTAGCTTTAAAATTAAAGACATATAGCAAACAGGTTGGCATCAAGAATTTTAACAATTGGAAAACTCTAATAACTATGGTCTGCAAGTCCCAGTTTCTACAATGGTGCTACCGGTTTCCAGCAGCTAATTAAATAAGGTGTTAAGATACATATGGAAATTCTCAAAGCATCTCGATGTGTCTCTCAAATAAGCTTTGACCCATTATCGGCCACTTGCCTCTTGCACAATGAATGGCATGGTCACCCCTGGGACTGGACTTTGGATGGCCGCTGGACTTGCAACTGCGGCCACATATGCTCCGTAAGCAGTAGCACACGTGACCAAATCCCAGAAAGTAGTGCTACAATCACAAGTGACGCTTCACTTGTCTCTTCACTCGACATGGTTTAGGCCAAGGATGTTGTTGTCCTCCCCTAGTAGCCCAGCATCCTGAAACAAACAAGGAAATGTTAGCATTGCATTGATCTGTAGTATGAACTGCATAGCATAAGACACGTAACAGCTTAATGAATTTAATAAGATTGATGACCTCAGTTATGATGAGTAAAAGCAGAATGAACTTATGAACATAGGCATTTCAAGTACGCAAACAACTCAAGTTCGATAACTGAAACGTAATTATTACAAACATTGTTCGCAAGCCGCATCACGAAAATTAAACTACTACACTCCATAACAACATCGGCTAACAGCTTGGCGAAGGATGACCCATGCTACTTTAGCTTTCCGTTCATCCAGGTCCATTCCATCCAAGCTACGCGATTTGCTGGGTCTTCCATGTTTTTGTACTGCGCACGGTAGACCGAGTTCTTGAACAGATCCAATGCTTTGAAGTACAGCTCCGACCCTTCGGGAACACCGTCTTGTTTCAGCATTTGCATGACTTCGTGAACCTCCGCCTGCTCACGGGTCTGGCCTCGTTCACGACAACTCCGGTGAACAATGCTTTCAGATATCTGCCTCATGTAGTCCTCCATACTGCAAGTCCTTTTTTTTGGTGGGCTGTTAACCTCATTGTCCATGGTGGCTCTTTTGGAAGAGGGGCCAGCGGGTTCCTGTGTTGCAGGGATGTTTGACTCACTAATACCGCTGGCCGACATGAATGATCCCCTGTCTTGGCGGGAGCCGAACAGAATATCCAGTTGGTCGTGGTATGGAGGTGGTGCCCCACGCGGTTCAGCAGCCTCAGTGGTATCCTGCAGTACAGCGATAGTTAGCAAACTGAGATGGGCCTGATGCCGAATTGTGAAACAAAGCAAATGTGATAGAAATGTGGACTGAACTTACCTCCGGCTCGCTGCCGTCTTGGCTGTCGTTATGAGTCTCCCACCACTCGGCATCAGCCTCAACAGCACCCGTAGTCTTGTTACGCCCGTGGCCACTGTTGTTTTGCAGTTCCTTCCGGGCGTTGTATCTTTTTTTTTAAAGTCTGCAATTTGTTGGACATCTACTTGGCAGTGAAGATGGTGCCTACAGTTTCTGTGAAACTGCGATAGACGTTACGCCACCGGTCCTTAGTTAACCCCTGATTTGAGAAGTTGAATTTCTCCTCAGCAATACAAAGGTCAAGGAACAATCTGGTAGTTGCCGGGTCCCAATTGGCATGTTTTCGTTCCATCTGTGGACAAGGGCAATGTCTAGTATTGTATTGTTTTTGGTGCAATTAGCAGGAGGAGGAGCAGATAAGAACAATTGAAGAGAAGTGGAATGTAAAGGAATGAGAACTTGCCTTGACTGTGTGCTTCGCTCATTTTGCACGCAGGTTGTACTGCCGAGCTGGAGGCGGGGAGCAGTGCCAGCGTATTGACCGATTGATCCTTGAACAAAATGTGTCGGATAGAGTGGTGCGCAACGGGGACGACCTGTGTTGTAACATAGACAGTGTCAGAGGAAACGTCTAAATGCACAAACAACATTATTATGGAATTGATGAAGGCATTGAAACCTCACCTTTCAGGTGAAATAGACCCTCAATAGCACTCTTGCATGCGACCAAATTGAAACAGTCCAAGCTGGTCAGCTTTTAAGTGCACTAAAAAATTGTTGGCAAGCAGAAAATAAAAGGACCAGAAATTGTCCTGAAGCAGCTGCCTGTAACAGCAAAAAAGAGAACAAATCGGTCAGAACCATGCCAAGTTTAAACAATAATAACATGATAATTGACAATGAAGTGAACAACTTGCTTATTCAGCATGTTTTAGTACAAGGCATGTATACAGAAGCAAGTTCAAACAATTTATTCAGAAGATTTGGATGAAGTAGTTGCAATACTCTGCAATTTAAGTTTCTTGGCTACAAACGTACAAACAAGATTTACCTATTACTTGTATATGTAAATCACCTCCAAATTTTTAAGTATCAACAATACCATTGACATAAGCAATTGAAAAGCTTGTAAAACTATCGTAAAATTAGGTTACATATGAAGGTAATATACTTGTTAGAGCAAAGCCGACCTCACCATTGGGGGAAAAACAACGAAGACACAGTGACCTCATCGTCGGCCGCAGCTCACACTGGCAGCAAGGGTGAAAGGGAGCAGAGGGCAGCGTTGGCTTACCGGGCAGCTCACGGAGGTGAGGGGTGGCGCTGTGGCGAGGTGATACCGAGACGGGGTGACGCAGTGCAGGCGGCGCTGCTTCGTTGGTGTCGGCGTCCGGGCCCCTGCTTCGTCGTCGGGTTCTTTCCGCCGACGGGCCTCCTACACGTGCTCCTCCTCCACGGCCCCCTCTTCTCCCTCTGCTATAGGTGTGGCGGCGGCAGCAAGGAGGCCGGGTGGGGGCGCAGGCGAGGAGGAGGCCGAAGGGGAAGCCGAGGAGCGGGTGGAGCGCGAGGGAGCCGGCGGAGGGGGCGAATCGGTCGACGCCAGCGAGGAACAGCCCGGCCCCATCTGGATCTGCGCGCTCAAGGCGGCGGCGAGGATGGAGGGACGCCGACACCTCGCACGGCGACGGTGTGAATGACGGCGGCACGTCGATTTGGGAAAGGACCGAGGGAGCAAGAGGGAATGCGGACGGCGACCGGGGCACTGCTGATGTAGGGCAGCCGAACAACTGCTGGTGGGCAGCCGAACGGCTGGGCTGATCAGCCCAGCCAGAATCAGCCCACCAGCCGTCCGGCAGCCTAAAGTAGTCCAGCCGAGCAAAGTAGTCCAGCCGAGCAAAGGCATTGTCCACGATGCCACTTGCTCTTTCGTGCGGCTTTCTGGCACAGCCTGCGCATTGATGTGGGCAGTAGCACAGTGTCCTGACTACAACAAGTCCCGCACCCTGCTACATGCTTCACTACACAAGCAAGGCTCATGGACTATGTTGCTGGCAGCTCTTGAAGCACAGAAACAATGTCATCTTCTGCGGCTTGAGCCCCTCAACTCACCATCTTGTTTCAAGCTGCAAGCAGGACGCCCGCCTCTGGAATAACTGATGGCCCCCAGCTGATCGAACAGTTGGTGAAGCTTGGTGCCGCAGCATGACCTCCCCATGTTAACAAATGAATTAGAATTTGTACCGCCCACTTTTAACCTCAATGTTTAAAACTAGACTCTGTAAGGCTGTTTGGCTCAACAAGAGCCCATGAATGAAAATTCCAGGTGGGGGATTATATTCCCTCCCACCAGGGGTTGACCAATCTCAACCAACTGTTTTTGTGTTACCACATTCGTGCTGTTTGTATCTCACCTGCAGATCATTACCTACAACACTTGTAATGTGGTCTGGTATTTGTAACAAATGCAATTTGACTGTGTTCTAGCGATCAATTTTCCTCACAGCAAAAGCTGCCATTCTTGGTGTTAATGAACCAACAGAACAATGTCCGTTCCCAGTGCGGCAACACGTATTTCCTTGTCGGTGTATTGACAACACGAAAACCTGTTTTATTTTGACGGTAAAATGCTTGACAGGATAATGTTTACCCTGTTGGTTACAACCCATTTTTCCTGCGGTTTCTTGTGACTGGAATAAGAAGAAAAACCTGTCGACAAACAATTTTCATGGCATGTTATACCATACAGGAAAATTATGATAGGAAATTTTTATTTCCTATCAAGCTAGTCCTGCCGGTATTTTCCGAACCAACGGGATAATTATTTTCAATTTTTTCTGTAGGTTTTTTTTTATTTCACTATCGGTTTTCCACTGACAGGAATATTCCTGTTTCTAGTAGAGCCGGTTTCAATTCTCTCAATCTGGAATGTCACAAAATTTCAAAATATTCTAGGAAAAATTGTTTCCTATGATCATGGATCTCTCTTTACCACATTTTAGTTAATTACTGCAATCTTCTCAAAGTAGTTATAATTAATCGATCAACATCAATCTTTTTGTGCCGTTTTAAGATAAGAAGAGTTTTAGATGGTTATATTTTTCTGGCCAATATCGAAATTAGTTTTCAACACATCATTTGGTGCTGTGTGTGTGTGTGTGTGTGTGTGTGTCCGCACGTATGTCAAACTTGTAGTTAAAATATTTAAATGAAAATTACGAGGGCATGTTTATGATTAGATGGGGCCTCCATTTCCTCCTGGCCATGGCCCCTAGAATGATACGGCCAGCTCAGTTTCCAATGGCCGACTGCTTTATATAAAGCAATACCACTGCACAAGCGAGGGACATCACAATACTAGCCGGCGCACACACTCATACACAGGTCACCGGGAACATTGTGTTGCCTGCAACCGATTAATGAGATCAGTATAGCTGATCTCCATATCGTTCCATGCATGCATTATTGGAATGGGATGCATCACAGGAAGATACAAGATGTCGTGACCAAAATAAGGACTGGCCAAGTTAACATTGTCAGCCTGTGGAGATGATGCTAGTGGCACATGAAACATACATCAGGGCTATTGCTGTTTTCACAGATGCTGGTCGCCTCGGAAAGCTAGTTATGATTGTTGGATCTAGAAATGAGTCAAGGGGTGCCACACGTGCGTGTCCGTGCTCAGTCTCCTCACCAAGCCGGGGCAAGGCCGTGGATGTGCCGTGGCATGGCGTGTCATGTCCTGTCGAGTGGACCAGGGGCATGATGCGATGTGTAGGTGCATGCCTGTGAGGTTTTCCCTTTTTGCGGAGATGCGATAAAAGCAACAATTAAGCCTTATCCGTTATGTAACATTGCGCCTGTAAGTTATCTGTAACTAATGTGAGATGATCTATTTCATCAGTTACTCATTATTCGGATGCACCGTTCAAGGTTCATATCCTTCTTCTCCCTGGCACCTATATATATAAGAGAGGCATCGTCTCCCAATCGATGTATGATCTTCATTCCTCAATTACAGTCAATATAAATAAGTAAAAATAGTATAGCTGCCGAGGATGCTTAACTTAATGAACTTTCTCTGTTGAACAATCAGGCCCGGTAACCGTTGCCGCGCAAACCGATTGCATGAAAACCAAAACAAACACATTTAACAAAAATATTTAACCAAACAGCACCTATGATCTCTTTCCGATCGAGTGTCCAGCATGCATTGATACAAAATGTTCTTTTGTTCTTAAAAGTGGGAAAAGAGAAGAAAATCAGCTTCCTGTAATGGTAGATGTCGAGCAGGGAAAGAGTTGTACAAGCATGGACAATTGACCTAGCTAGTTGCATCAAGCCTCTACCGCCTAACGGCAATTTAAGCACACTTGCTGATATATATCCGTACTTCAAGCGAGGTAACTTCTGCTCTTTCTTAGTGCCCTATGTGACTTCTACCGTGTCCATCTATTATGACAAGAAAGCTACGGATCAACCAATGAAGCTGTAGATGTTAATATGTTATATCCAGCTGCACCCAGTACATTCCATGATTATTTGCATTTGTACACACAATACAACTGAAAATTATTGCATTCATCTAGATGCATTGAAATTCAAGTTGCAAACAGTTACGTTGTTGCTCAATGCAATGCCAAAAAACTCTGACAAAGACCCAAACCCTACCACCGCGAAGTAAAACTCTGAGAGTCGTCTATGGAGTAAGCAGGAGATGAGGTGCATCGTCTCTTGAGATGTACCTGGGTCCTCGCGGATGGTTGTGCGCGGATCCAGTATCATCCGGTTCGGCAGCTCACAACTGCATATTTCCTGGTGTGGTTCATCACAACCATAGGCGTGATTCGCCGAATCCATGATTTGCCGAATCCTATGGCAGGCCAATCTGTTCTCCACTGATGTCCAGTGTTCCAGGACACAGTGGAAAGATAGGGCACTAGCATGTTTGTTTTGGTTCGGCAGCTGTTTCTAGAGCAGATGTGACTGGTTTGTAGAGCAGCTCTCCATTCTGAAATGAATATGCTTTGGTGCCTACTAGTGGTTCTTAATTTCCTGGTGTCTCCCATTCCCTAAGGCTGTCTAAAATTTTCGGCAATAAAAAGATGGTAAATGAAAAGTGGAACAATGAACAAATAAGGTTATTGCACGAGCATTCAGGGCAAATATAAATGAAGCAGTTCTCATTGCTCAGTGCGCCAAGTTAGGTAGCACAGTCCATTGCGTCATAATTGTGTATTCATCATAAACCATACTGTGGTTGCCGAAAATTTTTATCTCTTTGTCACAATTTACTCTTTCACACAGCAGAAGGGGCCTCCGAAATTCAGGTGAATTATTAGTTATGTTTGTATGAAGTGTTCGCATCTGGTCACCCCAACTGCACCGCTACGATCACTTGTCTTGTGGTTCAACCACAGCATTAGAAGTAGAAGAGTAACTCAATAGTCAAACCAAATACAACCTGGCGATTTTGTTGTGCCTGATGCTTCCCAAGAGGTAGCAACCTGGACAAAGCTACAAGGTCACTTCTGTATGATGAGCGTCCGCTGTGAAAGACACCACAGCCCTGAGCCACGGATGAGCACTTCGCCACGGCATCACATGCTTTCTCGAAAGAAGATGTCACCGATGTAAACCTCAAAGCAGAAAGGGTTTTCCTGATGTCTTCCGTTCTTGTATGGAATTTAGGTGGTGGTAGTTCGTATGCCTTCCATTCTCGTAAGAAACCACAAAGCTGAAAGGGTTTTCCTGACGTCTTTCTTTCGCCTGCATTACTTCTTTGCTATTTCCAAACTAATGGCAGCTCTATTTCAAAATGAAAGGATCAGTGTGAAGAATATATAGATTGGTGAGGGTACTTTAAATCGTACCTCATAAAGAGTAGCTCTAGTTAGGGACTACCAGAAGCTCTCTGTTGCCCGTTCATTAAAGTCAGCGAAAGAAGTATTAAGTTTTTTTCCTAACAAATTATTATGTTTCTACCTAGCTACAAAAGGTCCTCCTGAAACATTATGTAATCAACCATTCATATTTCCTGTATTCCATACTGGTGATGATGAACAAGTCATAGGCACATTACTAGAAAAACACATATGAATTATCCCATATATATGTGGTCGTCCATTGAAAAAAATGGAATGGATACATCATCTGTGCCGGCTTGTAAAGGAGCCGGCAAGGATAATGGATAGGTGCCGGCTCTCAAGAAGAGTCGGCACGTATACCTCAGGATTATCCATGCCGACTCCAACTGAGAGCCGATATGATACTTATTATCAGTGTGGGCAGTTATTAGGTTCCAGCATATGGTAATTTCCCATCTTTATAAATTGAATCTCCATTTCTATTTGGGCATTCTTAACTTTTTCATAAAAACTAGGATGTAGACTAACTTTATGTGAAAGTAGGTTTCAACAAGATCTACCACATTTTAGTTGAAACTTGTTTAATTTGATTTTGTTTAGATGCCCAAATAATATATCAAAGTTTTATACAAGTGTCAAAAGGAATAGAACTTCATACCGCTTGCAGCAAAGATGTATGTGTGGGATGGTAAAGGGGGATCCCGTGAGGGGTAGGCCGTGGCAATGGTGTAGACAGGAACGTTGCACACTCCATGATGCAGATGAACCCGACATCTGGCAACTGTGTCTATGAAGCAATGAGGGTGATTAACAACAGCTGTGCCTTTTGTAAACTCCATATGATCAAGATGACTGAGACATTGGCTTCATCATGATAGTTTGCGTAGTAGGCTAGTATGCGCGACTTGGCACTGCAGGAGTACTTTTACAACTCCATGGCGCCAAAAATTCGTCCAGCCTCCTCTGTCAATCTGCACTGAAGGCGTGCTTAGGTAATCAGATGCAATTATGCTGCGCCTCCGTGTATAGAAGACATTTGTTAATATGGAGCTCATAATCTGGTGCTTGTTTGTGCATATATTAGAATGTTCATATGACTTAATAGTCACGATTTAAAGATCACTAATTAGTTGATCCTCATACACTACCGGAAGCAGCAATTTTGCTGAGTGCCTAAGGCACTCGGCGAAGGCCCAAATACACTCGGCAAAGGGTTTGCCGAGTGTAACACTCGGCGAACCATACTCGGCAAACTTTCACTCGGCAAACAGTGGGTTTGCCGAGTGTCGATCGTCGGGCACTCGGCAAAATATAACACTCGGCACAAAGGCGATAACGGTTTCTGACGGTAACGGCTGCTTTGCCGAGTGTCAAACGGCAGACACTCGGCAAATAGAAAATCTTTGCCGAGTGTATTTATATATGGCACTCGGTGAAGGTACACGGTTTGCCGAGTGTCTTCCACGTGGCACTCGGTAAAGAGGCCAATCCCGCAAAATTTTACGACGCCTTTGCCGAGTGTCTTCCACGTGGCACTCGGTAAAGAGGCCAAAATGGCAAAATTTTAAGACGCCTTTGCCGAGTGCCTTCCACGTGGCACTCGGCAAAGACGTCGACTAACAGAAAATGGCCTCTTTGCCGAGTGTTAACACTCGGCAAAGTATCTACCCTCCTACTAAAAAATAGAGATTTTACGTATAAAGGACCCCTCTCAAAAAACAATCACAGAAGCACAGGCATATAAATTACACCACAGGCATATAAATTGCACCACAAGCATCACAAGCACACAAATAACATTCACAAGTTCTCGTTGAAATAAGTTATTCACAAACAAGTAATTCACAGGTTTTGCATAAGAAACACCTCTAGTTCACAAGTCACTGAGGAGGATGAGGAGGCTGAGGAGGATGTGCAGGTGGCCACTGCCCCCAAGAAGAATCCGCATTGGAAGCCGCCGATTGATTCTGCATAAAGTTATAGAGATTGCATTAGTCACTTTTCTAGTGTAAGTCTGTAGTGCCTGTAGTTTGTAGTTTAACTCTAGGTTGATTGTAAGGTTGAGAGTGACTCACAGGAGTAGCTGCAGGAGGTGGTCGAGGTGACGGGAATAGGTTCGGTGGCATAGGTGGTGGAGTCTGACCTAAAGTGTGAAAGACACTCTGCATATATTGCAACATCTGCTCCGTCCTCTGCCTTTCTAGCTGCCGTTCCGCCTCAATCCTCGCCTCGATCCTCGCCTCTAGTTCCTCCCGGCGCTTCCGTTCTACCTCCACCTGGGCCTACAATATTTCATCCCAATGTCTTATTGCCAAGCAAAAGATATGTACAAAATGAATGAAAAATTAAAGAAACAGGAATAACCTGCAGAGCCTGCATCTGTAACTGTGCAGCGGTAGGCCGTGCCCGTATCGCGGGCTCGAGTCCGTGCTCCTTGCTCGGATCTGGGAGAGGGTGGGAGTACTGGCAGTGTCGATCACGCTATCCCCAATCCAATACCTGCCATGCTTCTTCCCTCCTCCCACCCTCATCACAATTTTAGGATCAATATCCTGAGAGCTCGGATCGAACTCTGGCCCATGAACCTCCCTCGCCATTGCTGTGTACGCGGTGACGCGGCTGTGGATGCTGGGATGGCTGTATGCCTCAGGCGGGTCCTCCAGGTTGAAGTCGATGTCTGCCGTGGCCTTGCCCTTTTTGGACATAACCCATGCCTTGAACCGGGAGCACTCCTGGCCTTCATGTGATGACGTCTGCGCCAAAAATACAAAAGGATTACAAAATATGCAGTATTATGTGTATTATGTGTGAGAATAAATAAACGAATTCACGTACCCATTTTTCCTTGTATTCATCAAGGCTCAGGCTGTCTTGATGGTGTGCTGCATATGGCATCTGCAGACGCCGCTCCCGGCAAGCAACGTGGTTCTCCAACCACCCGGGCTGCAACCACACGTCCACCATTTGTTCTCAGCACCGGGTAAAGGATCGGCACCACCACGGAGGCACCTACATCATCAAGTGTGTGACATGTAACAAAAGAAGTGAAGCGTAATTAATCTCAGAAATAGTAAACATTAACTTTCTGTACGTACCATCATGAATTCTTCCTTGGTCAGGTTCATTGTCCTGGCCTCTTCTTTTTTGACCCTCATCCTTCTGTATTCAGCATAGAAGTCGATGATGGCCTGAACCCGCGCCTCGTAGTGCATGTCCTTAACGAGCTTCTTGGCGGCTTGTTCAATGACAGAGGCCGCCCTAGCCTCAAATCCCTCATGGCATCTATAAAAGTCCTGCGTATAGACACATTGCAAACAAGTATTTTTTCAAGAATGTCTAGCGAAGCTGGTGTATTAAGCAATCTAGTGCTTCGAATACTTACCCACAGCTCGGCCTTCACCCGCTCCGCCTTGTTCGCAAATTGTCTGTGGTCACGATCACCGACGTCGGCGGCGGCGACGTAGTGGTCCCACATGTAGGCCGGCTCCTCCTGTCCGGCGAAGACCACTAGACCGGGGAAGTGTAGCCTACACAAAAGACCAATTATGCCGTTGACCTTGCGGTTGTGGGCACCCCCACTGAGCTTAGTCCAACTCCTGCACAAGTGATTAATATAGATTATTAGTTTCTATTGTAGATTTCAACATATCAAAAGTATTGAGAATATGTAAAGGAACTTACTTTGCCCCAGTGGGTTGAATCAGTGGGCGTAAATGAAGAGGGATCGGTCGCCTCGGGAGGGACGAGGGACCTTGCAACCAGATCTTGGACTGCGAATCCCCTTCCTCCTCTCCTGCTCCTGCTCCTGCTCCTGGTCCTGGTCCTGCTCCTCCTGTACCTCCGCCTCGTCACTAGAGGCCTGCGCGGAAGGTACCTCCTCCGACGACGACGACGAAGGCGCAGGCGAGGGGGGCCTCACCCCTTTACCCTTTCCTCGACCCCTGCCCCGACCCCTGCCTCTACCAAGGACCTGTGCCCCCTCCGTTTCCTCGACCTGTGCATCACCCCTGCCTCCACCCCTCCCTCGACGCCTCCCTCGACCTCTCGATGCGTCTGACCCTGTACCTGACCCTGAAGCTGTAGCTTTTAATTTTTCGTAAATCGCTGCAATCTTCCTCGTACCGCCCACCATTGTTCTTGCATTTTCCAAGAGTAAACCAATTAGCACAGATAAACAAAACATAATTAGTAAGATGTGCAAAATAAAGTAAACATACTTAATAAATTACATGGTATGACCAATAATAAATAAATTAGTACGGCCCATACATGTCTTAGAAATAATCGTCATGATCGGGATTAGCTGGATCATAAGTCTCATCATCGCTGTCACGCGTGTCAATAAAATCATTCCCGTGCTCCGAAGGAGGAGTGTCATCATCAATCTCCTGTCCTAACTGTAACCGCTGAAGTAATTCTAACTCCTTCACATTATGAACCTCCTCTCCAGCGTCATCGTCAGCAACCATTTCATTATCCACTTCCATTCCGAAAGCGTCGGTTAAATCAATCTCAAAATTCCCTTCGAGGCCATCTTCTTGAAAAAAATCTCCGTCATATGTGTTGGGGTCAATGTTGTAATCTTCATTGTTTGGTACAGGTAATTTACCGTGCGGCGATACCTTGTACACAACATCCCAACCTTTAAGACAGTCGTCGGATTGGCACGGGTAAGACAAATAATAAACTTGCGTGGCCTGTTGAGCCACAATGTACACATCGTCTCTTTCTAAGACGGATGCTTGGCGAATTTCGACTAACCCAAGATTAGGTGCCCGTCTCACGACTGATGGATCAAACCAATGGCATTTGAATATGACTGGATTAAGAACTTTGCAGCCATGAAAAGTTAGTTCGTATATCTCTTCAATTCTTCCGTAGTACTCTACACCATCAAAGCCTGGCGTAAAAACTCCGCTATTTGTCGTTCTTCGATTGGGCCGACTATGCTCATGGCTAGTTGTGTGAAAGCGATATCCATTAACATCATAACCGGTAAAAGATTTGACCTTGTAGGCACAGCCATCGGCAACCTGTCTCAACTCGGCATTCATAGACGAATCGGTTTGGGCCTTATGTTTGAACCAAGAAACGAAATCGGGCATTCCATTTCCTGCACCCTCTTTGAGAAGAGTCTCGGCTTCGTGCGGGGTAGGTTCCCTTGAATTACACCAGAAGTTACGATGGAATTCCCTATATGAACGAGAAACATGAGAGTTGGACGAAGAATACTGACAAATTGAGAAAAAACTAGTTTGTTCAGAACTTACAGTATGTACGGCTCCACCTCGGATAGGTTGGTCAATACATACAGCATGATAGTGCGCCACTCTTTATGTTTCAATTTTTTCTGTGTCGCACCATTTGCACTTCCAAGTTGTCCTCGAAAAAGACTAAGGCTCGATTCCACTTCACTGTCATTGTAACGAGGCGGTGGATTGTGCACGCTAGGAAGGTTGTCAGCATAGTATTTTGTTGTGAAGTTTGACACCTCCTCCAGAATGTATGCCTCTGCGATGGAGGCTTCAATTTTGCATTTGTTTTTACATTTACTTCGAAGAACCTTTTGACATCTCTCAATTGAATAGCACCAACGGCCCTGCACCGGCCCCCCCCATTCGTGCTTCATACGGGAGGTGTAAAATCATATGCTGCATCGGATTGAAGAAGCTAGGAGGAAAGGTCTTCTCCAACTTACAGAGCAACACAGGCGCCATTCTTTCCATTTCGGCAACCACGGTCCGAGATAACTCCTTAGCACAAAGCTGGCGGAAGAAATTACTCAACTCCGCTAGCACCTGCCACACATGCTCAGGGACATAGCCTCGAACCATCACCGGAAGTAGGCGCTCAATCCATATGTGATAATCATGACTTTTGAGCCCGTTGATTCGCATAGTACCTAAGTTCACTCCCCTCTTCAGATTCGCTGCATACCCATCAGGGAACATTAACGTTTGGAACCATTGTAATACCTTCCTCCTTTGCGCCCTCGTCAGGACGAAATCAGCCTTAGGCTTTCTCCACGACTTGCCGGCTCTGGGAGGCGCCATGTCTAGCTTTGGTCTGTTGCATAACATTGCTTGATCCACTCTAGCCTTAACGTTATCCTTTGTCTTGTCAGGAATGTCCATAATTGTACTAAAAATTGCCTCGGCAATGTTCTTTTCAGTGTGCATAACATCAATGTTATGTGGGAGAAGAAGATCATCAAAATAGGGGAGGTTCCACAAGCACGATCTCTGAGTCCAAGCATGTTGCTCGCCATATCCCACAAAACCACAATCATGATTGTTGACCTCAAGAGCGTCTAACTGAGCACGAACCGCGGCTAAGGTCAGCATCTGCGGTGGAGGGTCGTTAACTACGACATCTTTTGTAAAATTTCTAATATCTCGTCTGAAAGGATGGTCAGGAGGAAGGAATTGTCGATGTTTATCGAAT
Source organism: Panicum miliaceum (assembly GCA_032594955.1). Taxonomy (NCBI): domain Eukaryota; kingdom Viridiplantae; phylum Streptophyta; class Magnoliopsida; order Poales; family Poaceae; genus Panicum; species Panicum miliaceum. The sequence goes on from CM064066.1 coordinate 36,468,303, forward strand.
GAAGAATATTTGCCACCCTTCGTCAACCAAATGAATTTCAAAGAAGTCTTGCATACTGGGCATGGGAACTTCCCGTGAACACACCAGCCACAGAAAATACCATATGCTGGCAAGTCATGCAGAAAGTAGTGGTACCAAACATGCATCTTGAAGTTTGTCCTTGTAGCACGGTCGTATGTCCATACACCTTCATCCCATGCACGGACCAAATCATCAATCAGAGGCTCCATGTACACACTCATATTATTCCCTGGATGTTCTGGAATTATCAACGATAAAAATATGTTCTGTCGCTGAAAGAGAACACCAGGGGGGAGATTGAGGGGGATAACGAACATTGGCCAACAGGTGTACGGGGCGGCAGCCATTCCATAAGGATTGAACCCATCTGTTGCGAGCGCAACACGTACATTACGAGCCTCTCGACCTTTCTCATGATAGATCGCATCAAACTTTGTCCAAGCTTCGCCATCGGATGGGTGTACCAGTTTCTCAGCATTGTATCAACGTCCGGTTTTGTGCCATGTCATTTGTTTCGCGGATTCTTCACACATGTAAAGCCGTTGGATCCTCGGTATGAAGGGAAGGTACCGAAGGATCTTCACAGGAATTGCAAGCTGCTTCTTCTGACCGTCACCAGAGTCTACCTCCAGGAACCTAGACGATTCGTACTTTATACAGTACTTTGCTTCCGCATATTCCTTTCTAAATAAGATGCATCCCTTCGGACAAGCATGTATCTGCTCGTACGGCATCTTAAGTGCACGAATAAGTTTTTGTGCCTCATACATAGACTTTGGCAAGATGTGACCCTCCGGGAGCAGGCTCCCAAAAACGGTCAACATAATATCGAAGGCGTTTTGACTCAAGCTAAACTGGGACTTCACAGCCATTAGAGGTGCAATGGCATCCAGTTGAGAGACCTTGGTATGCCCGTGAAGGGGTTGCTGTGCCGCACACAAGATGTCGTAATACGCCTTTGCGGTAGCCTCGGGCTCCTCCTCCCTACGACCTTCATGATAGTCATCTAACATGTCTCCCACCCCGGCGTCATCATCATATTGCTCGATACGTTGTCTGATGGCCTCGTCCCTCCCACGATCGACTTCACCATGGTAGATCCATATGGTATAGTCTGACGTAAATCCGTGCCTAACAAGATGTTTACCCATTTCTAACTTGTTTTGCCGACGCAGGTTTCCACATTTGCTACACGGACACCAAGTATCTCTTCCTCCTTTGATCTTTGCAAATGCCCGTTCCAAGAATGCATCGGTCTTGTTTATCCATTCGTCAGTCAACGAATTCTGACTAGATCGGCCCGTGTACATCCACTGACGACCCTCCATCCTCTAGCACATAAGCGAGTAATATAAAAACTCACGTTGCATCTACGCGTTCCTATACTGTCTAGTAGGTGAAGATAGGTCCTAATCCCACACGAGGATGTGTAGGTGGGATTAGTTTCCATGGTCTACTCCGACCTGAGATAGAGTTTCGGCAGCACCTCCCCGCTGTTCTCCAAATACACGTCCTGGAATGGAGATTGTGTATCCGGAGAACAATTGGAAGGTGCTGCCAAAACTCTAACTCGGATCGGAGTAGACTATGGAAACTAAACCCACCTACACATCCTCGTGCAGTCCAAAGTGACATGGACAATTCGAAACAGATACGGTTATAAATATGCAATCATCTACATATTTTCAACCGTATCTCTTTCGAACGGGAGACGCCTAACTAGGGTACGTGATATACGAACATCATACAGAAATAGAGGTGTAGGATGACTCACCTTGCTATCGTACAAAGTAACCACTCGAGGACGGGCCGCCGGGGCGGCGGGGCAGCGGAGCTCCGGGGCGGGGCCGCGGGGCGGCGCGGCGGCGGCGCGGCGCGGCGGCGGGCCGGGGCGGCGGGGCGGTGGGGCGGCGGGGCGGGGCGCCGGGCCGGCGCTGCGTCGGGGCGGCGGGGCGGCGGGGCGGGGCGGCGCGGCGGCGGGGCGGGGCGGCGGGGCGGCGCGGCGGCGGGGCGGGGCGGCGCGGCGGCGAGACGGCGGGGCGGCGCGGCGGCGGGGCGGCGCGGCGGCGCGGCGGCGGGGCGGGGCGGCGGGGCGGGGCCGGCGGGGTTTTGGATAGAGCTGGCCGGGCCGCGCGCGCGGGTCTGCTAAAAACGTAAGTCCGGTACTTTACCGAGTGCCCTCGATCTGGCACTCGGCAAAGTAAAGATTCATTTTTTTTAAAGTCCTGTTCTTTGCCGAGTGCCAGAGATCTGGCACTCGGCAAAGTAAAGATTCAATTTTTTAACCCTGTTAGCGCACGAAATTCGACCTGCCAGGTACATTGCCGAGTGCCTGCGATCTGGCACTTGGCAAATCCTCTTTGTTTGCCGAGTGTCTGTGAAAAACACTCGGCAAACGGTACTTTTGCCGAGTGTTTTATTTACACACTCGGCAAAATACACTCATATTTCATGTTTTACATAACTTTTTGCAATACACTTGGGCAAAATCGTGTCACCATCACTCAACAATGGTTAAATTATTTTTCTACTGATAATGTTCTATTATTTCATGCAGTTATAGCGCAAATTGCATTTATATCTACTAAAAATCTATAATTGCATTTAATCAATAAAAAATAGTAAACGCATCCGAAAAATTTCCAAATTTTGACACGAACCAATCTGTGTTGTATGTTGCCTATACAAAAAGATTTGAAGCCAAACCTTAACTCAAGTGTCACTTGGACTCCAAATCTTATTGTGTCCTCTCTAACTTCTATGAATCCTTCCAGGAGATGAGTCGGTTTCTAAGCATCATATGTCAGAAATTGGGCGAAACCTTCTCAATTTTTTACCACAGCCTCCACACATAATATCATGACATCTTGACAAATCTTGTGATTTTCAGATTTTGTTTGCTTTTTTTAGAATTTAACAACCATTCAACCACACGTTCGTGGTCGTATTTTTTAAAAACAATGTTCAAAATTTTTTTTCATTTCCTGGTTGAGACCTCAATACGGACTCCATAATATGTATATAATTTTTCCACTGATTATAATCCATCATTTCATGTACCTGCAGTTAAAATTTGACATGAATAAAAAAATTCCTATTAATGCAATCATTTCATTAAAAATAGCCAACAAACAAAAAAATATACCAACTTTTACTATGGATTACAAAATCTCATACGTGGGGAGTAGAAAAAGTGTGAAGGCCAGGGGACGAATTTATTTTTTTGTTTGCCGAGTGTCCGGGGTGAGGCACTCGGCGACCTTCTTGAATTGCCGAGTGTTGGCGGGTGGCACTCGGCGAACGGCCATTCTTTGCCGAGTGTCGGCCTCCAACACTCGGCAAAGGACTAACGGCCGGCTTAGTCCGGTGACGGACGGTGCACGTGCGATGCACGCGCCGTTTATTTACCGAGTGTCGGATCTGTGCCGAGTGTCTATAAGCGGTTTGCCGAGTGTCGTATTTATGGCACTCGGCAAACGACCTTATTGCCGAGTGTGATATGTTTGCCGAGTGCCCGGTTGAAAACACTCGGCAAAGAGGCTGTTTGCCGAGTGCCCGAAATAAAGCACTCGGCAAAATTTTTACACTCGGCGAATTTTCTGTTTCCGGTAGTGATATTGGCAAATTTTATTCGCATTTTTCAACCAAGAAATTGAACTTCACAAAATTTTTATCCAATTTTTACATGTCGTCTTTGTCATGCAAAAGTTCTATAAAAAATCGTCAGAAGAAATATGGCGTTGTCTACAATGCATGTGAAGTGCAACTCTTTTTGTTTCCTCGAGAAAGAACGGCAGGCCATGCAAGAATCAGAGACCCATTTAGTACACTTTCTCGGAATTGAAGGATGCAGGTGCACAACACCGACTCTATCAGCGTTCCATCTACATATCCTTACATGACATGCTTCCTTCATATGGAGTAGATAAACATTGCTGAGAAGCGAGAAAAAGATGAATATGTTTGCCATCTATGCAGCATTGGCAGTGTTGGTGATCCAGCAAATATATATTTCGATGTTCAACACACATATTAAATTCAGCATATGCTTGGTAGGTATCAGGAGCATGATGAGATACCTTTGGTGATATAGCTGGGTCACAGAGTTTCTCCCTTTCCTTTGTAGAGTCAAAACTCGGAGGCTCTGCGACTTCCAGTTACCATTGAACCACAGTAGCCAATGGATTAGGCAAAGTATGATGTTGAGAGTTAGATGGCATACATGTTGCGTTCAGCCCAAGAGTGATACTGTGAGACTGAGAGATATCTCTAGAACTTCATATCTGAATTAGTAAGCAAGATGAAGATCGACTCCACACTAGCTGACAATTGAATTGAAATCTCATGGCTATGGGCTCAAGCTGGGTGGTAGAGGAGACTAAAAAAACGAAACAGGCCGGGAGCAGCAGGACAAGGCACTGAAGAACACAAACACTCGAACGGATTTAAATCCTCTTCTCTTGATGTTCTCCCTTCTTCCCTCTGTATCTGTACCCTTCCTCCACCGCTCTGTTCTTCTTCATGTACCCAATCACTTCACTTGTAGCGCCGCAACAACTGCACCAGCTCATCGAAGTAGCGCTCCTGCCTCACCCTGTCCCCGACGACCTCCCGCAGCTCCCTGGCCTTGCGCGCCATCTCCTCGCCCTCCTCACCCGCCATCACCCGCTTCACCGCCGCCGCGACGTCGGCCCCGCGGAAGGACCCGCCGCCGTCTTCGTCCCGCGGCACCTCGACACCGACCCCGCGCGCCGCCATGTCCCGCGCGACGAGGCCCTGGTCGGCCACGAACGGCAGCATCACCAGCGGGTGCCCGAACCGGAACAGGCCCTCCACCGTGGAGCCCCACCCGCAGTGCGTCAGGAACGCGCCCACCGCGGCGTGCGCGAGCACGCGCACCTGCGGCACCCACCCGGCGAGCACCACCCCGCGCCCGGCCACGCGCCGCTCGAACCCGTCAGGGAGCAGCGCGGCGGGGGAGCGGCCGCCCGGCGCCCGGAGCGCCCAGAGGAAGCGCGCGCCGGAGAGCTCCAGTCCGATCGCGAGCTCCCGGATGTGGCCCGCCGTCACGGGCGCCTCGCTCCCCAACGCCACGTAGATGACGGACCTCCGGGGCTGCTCGTCCAACCACCGCGCGGCCGCCACGAACGGCTGGTCACCACCGTCGTCGTCCGCGGCGTCGCCGGGCAGGAGGCCCGCGGGGACGACGGGCTTGGCGAAGAGGTCCGTCAGGAGCAGGAACAGCCGCGGCTCGGCCTCCGGGCAGCTGCGGTGGACGACGAGGCGGCAGGACGGGCGGTGCAGCTGCAAGAGGCGGTCCATGTCGGAGACGCCGGAGGCGTTGGGCCGGAACGTGGCGGCGATGGCCTCGGCCTCGTGGCGGCGGTAGGAGAGCGTGGAGGGGAAGGGGATCCACGGCGGCTGCGCCATGTAGTCCTCCGTCGTCGGACGGGGGTGCGCCTCGTTCGACTGCTTCGTGCCGACGTACGCCAAGAGGGCCGCCGGCAAGATGAGGAACATGGCGCACGCGATCTAGCTTGCAGCAGGCAAGAAATTAAAATTAACGAAAAGAATTGATTTTTGACGAGCAGCTAATCAGTTGCTGCAGCTTCGGTCGAATGCTTTTTCACCTTGTGCTCCTCGGCGATCGGCCAGACCCAGTTCTGCGCTAAGTCGAGTATGATCCAGTCGGGCTTCCTCTCAAACCCGTCGCCCTCGCCGCCGCCGCCCATGCGGCCAGCGACAAGGGCTGCGAACGGCGCGGCGAGGCCGTCGAACGCCGCCTTGAGGAGCTCGACCTTCTCCGGCGGGACGTCGGCCGTCGACTCGGCGCCGGCCGGCAGTCCCTCGACCGCCGGCAGCTCCAGCGTGACGACGCGGACGCGCGCGGATAGGTCCGGCGGGACGGCGCCCAGCCTGGCGGCGTTCCTCGGCGTGGACACGAAGGTGACGGCGTGGCCGCGCCGCGCCAGCCGCTTGGAGAGCTCGAGGAACGGGATCATGTGGCCGAACGCCAGCCATGGGAACACCACGACGTGGAGAGAACGAGAGGAAGGGGACGAAGCATCTCGAGTTCCTGCAATGGCTGGATACTTGAGAGCTCGGAACCATACGCTGGGTAGAACCCTTCTTTGTTTGCGCTTTTCCTCCTTTTATTTTGCTGAACCCCACGCTGAACCTGAACCGTACGTTGTAATTTTGTTGCTGTTAAGTAATGAAATTCGGGCTGGGCCCCTAGTGAAAAACTTGAGAGCTTGGAATAATCCAAATGGAAGCAGGTAGCATGCCTAATTGTGACTACTGTAGGAAGGAATTTGGTAAAAGGAGCTCGTCAAAGCTTCAGCTGTCCTGATGTTTGATGCAAAAATAATAGAAGGTGTGATCCGCGCATGTTAATAATTTTATCAGGTTTAAATCAACCTATCACTATATGTTTGTACTTTAGTATGAGTGCAAATCAAACTCTAGGTGGGGTGTATCATCCTGAAATTAGCCTTGACACTGTCAAGTCCACATCGGCAAAATACCATCACATGAGTTAGGATTTGTTGATCAACATGAGGAGGAAATCTGTAAAAGAATAATGAAAAAGTCTTTCAATCTTCAACTCGGACCTCGGTTTGCTTTTCAGTCTATACAAATCCTATAGAGTAGGGAGTATATATTGAAGGGCCAACTTTGCCAGGATAGATTCCCGGGTATCCGCAAAGAAGCTGCTCGCAAGGAAGGAAGAAGTCGGATTACTACTAGGATTCTTCTGTAATCCTGCTATTTCTTCTGTAATTCTGCTAGAACTCTACCCTGTAATCCTACCTTATAACCGACTAGGACCCCTACCCCCTGGAGTATATAAAAGAGGGTAGGGGTACATAGATCGGCACAACCACAACATGAGGGACAAGTCGTGCCTCATCCAACACATCATCTAAGGCAATACAAATTACCACACAGGACGTAGGGTATTATGCTCTCGGTGGACCAAACCTGTCTAAAGTTTTGTATTCCTTGCACCTTCGAGTTTCTGATCTCAGCGACACCCACCTGCGATCTACCACCTCGGGGTATCCCTCGGTGGGCTTGGAGGTTAAACACCGACAGCTGGCGCGCCAGGTAGGGGCGCTCATCGAAGATCCACCAGAGAACTCGATGACATCATTCAACTTCACCAGCACTGTGCTCGACGAGGGCACGACGTTCCTGGTTCTGCGTCGCCAACGGTTGTGGTGGTTTCAACAGTCAATTCGCCGGCACCAGGGAGCCAACGGCATCTGCTCCAGCATCCTGCCGCGATATTGACGACCTCGTCGATGATCTCGGCGAAATTCGACTTTCCGATCTAATTGGAAATCACAAGGACGAGTCCGGATCCAACCTGGCTCCTACTCGTGATCAGCTCGACTCCAACTCGTGTCAGCAACGACCTCAACTACCCGGTTTTACTCCAGCTCGCGCCGCAGCGACGACCTCAACTACTCAGCTTGACTCCAGCTCGTGCCGTGAGGACGCTCGGTGACCCGCCAACGACTACTCCGACTACTTGTCTCGACAAAAAGACTAGTTGGGAGTGGCCTTCACACCGTCAGCAACTAGTCGGAATTGACTCCGACTAGTCGGCTTCATCAACAAACCGTCGTGGCTCCATTGATGACTGCTGCAGCTTCGTCGACAATCGTCCACGAATCAAGCTAAGTCACTTATACCTTTTCCGATTTGTTCTTCACAGGATCGGCTATTATTTTGGGTACGTCTCTCGACGGGAATTACCCTCAGGGGCTACACCATGATTGACTACTTCTAGGGTTTGCTGACTAACACCCCACACATTTGGTACATCGAGTTTGTAGGGCGCCGCCCACGCGCTTGGTACATTGAGTTGTGTCGGGCTCATAGCGGCTACACCCTACTGACATATGTGCTGCAACATGCACTCTCGCCGACTATTTTATGCCAACGAGCATTCTTTTTGTCGCAATACAGACTACTTATTTATACATTCATTGTCTTCTCTTAACGGTCGCTAATCTACCTGGGTAGCACACGCTTTAATCCATGAAACCTCGACTCTTCTGTACGCTTACATTCTTACGCGTGCATGCGGCCATGCTCCCTGCGCTATGGGCTACGGCTATCAGGGATCAGGTGCTTAAACGTAATAGGCTAACTACCCGGGAGATTAAATGGCCTAAATAAGAGCTTGACGTAACAAGTTTATTTTTTACATCGAATAAATTTCGGTATCTCCGCATTATACTGCATAATATCTGCATTTGGATTCAAGGCTCGGGGGCTGCAGGACACGTGTCATCGACGGCTTTTGGAAGATAAGAGCAGAAGATTCAAGACTATTTTGACCCTCAGTCTGATTCTTCGATTCAACCTAAGGCTCGGGGGCTACTCCACATGGAGTGCAAGTTTAATCGCACCCCATATAAAAGAAGACTTGAAGACTACTCGGGACATGAGCACCTCACAGCCTCGATGGAGCCAAGGAAGTACTTGGAAGACACCTTCAAGACAAAGTTCGGAAGAACTCGAAGACGCCTTCAGAAGTACTCGGAAGCCTGCAGTTTTCGGCTACGAAGAGCTCGGGGGCTTATTAGGGATAGATCCTCGGGTATCCTCAAGGAAGCTACTCGCAAGGAAGGAAGAAGTCGGACTCCTACTAGAATTCTTCTGGTAATCCTACCAGGACTCTACCCTGTAATCTTACCAAGACTCTACCCTGTAATCCTACCAGGACTGCTACCTTGTAACCGACTAGGACCCCTACCCCCTGGAGTATATAAAAGAGGGTAGGGGTACATAGATCGGCACAACCACAACATGAGGGACAAGTCATGCCTCATCCAACACATCATGTAAGGCAATACAAATTACCACACAGGACGTAGGGTATTACGCTCTCGGCGGCTCGAACCTGTCTAAAGTTTCGTGTTCTCCTGATCTCAGCGACACCTCACCTGCGATCTACCACCTCGAAGGTATCCCTCGGTGGGCTTGGAGGTTAAACACCGACAAACTTTAAATGCGGTACCGATGTCATCCCCGAAGTGACTATTGCCTATTTGGGGTTTGTTATCCACCCGAATCAGACATAACAATCGCAGCTTGAATTGGAGGACCAAGGTCCATAACTTCCTTTTCTTTTAAGCAAAAAAAAACCAATGGTTAGAATCACATCATTTGGTGCTGTCAACAATGAACAACCTGGAAGAATGAAAGGGGTTAGAACTAGAAAGTGAGAAGAGAACCCAACCATTTGAAATGCAGTGATTATTTTGTCCTGAGATATATAATGGTGTGTTTTAGCGAGAATTAAATTGTTTGAAAATTCTAGTGTTATTAACAGACCATTCTATTCAGCTTCTTAATTTGATTTGACAAAAACATATATGTCCTATTGACAATGATTGGCATCTAACGGGAAGAAGTGAAGATCAGGGCATCAGCTGCAAACATATGGAAAGAACATGAGACTTCAGAAAGCTTGTGTCTGTTTTGGATTTTGTAAATTCAACAAACTCTTGTAACATATTTACAAATTTATTTAGAAAACTATGCTGTAGCAAACAGGGGGTTTTATCATATTATTCAATTTTAGAATGAAAAAAAAATAGTTGATATGCAGTACTAGGCAGAGAATGACCCAGTTATTAGCAATGGGGAGGTGGACAAACATTAGGAGCGCTGCGTTGATCGGCCGTGGCAGTGTCGGATTGGACCATGGTGTCCATCAACCTCCTTAGCTACGCTGTGTAGGAACACTCAATTCCATTAGCTACCGGCTCTAGGGCATGTTGCCACAAATTCCAATATAACCTAGTTACCTTGTATATGCTCAATGCATGAGTCCAGTTTTCCACAAAATGCCCAGTAGTGACTTTTGAAGCAACGAAAGCACGAGTTTCAGCAATGCTCGCTGTGCAATCTCCTCAGCGTTTTCCCACGTATCGCAATTTACCGCTCCATGGCATCCAACCTGAAAAGGAGGCCTGCAAATGGGTGACAACTGATGAAGGGTGCACTCTATCTACGAGAGGAAGCCAAATTGCCAGCAGCTTTGACAACAGGGTTTCTCTTTGGAGGCAATCTATCCTCCACATCACACTGCAAATTGTAGCATCCTGACTCAAGTGGTTCCATTCCCTGCAAACAGCGACTATGCCACAGGGAATCAGACAGCAGGATGAAACACGCCGGCTCCTGCACGGCATCTGCTCGCGGATCTGACATGATCCGCTAGCATTCACAATTATCACAAACCACATCAACTAAGTGCGGAAGGAAAGCTTAAGGGACTTGTATCACTTAAGCCGACCACCCGCCATCCGAGCAGAGAACAGGAACAGAAAAAGGCATGTACCAGCTCCCCTTTAACCGATCTTATACGGAAAAAAAAACAACCATCCATCCTCTGAACCACAAACTACAAAAGAGACTGAACCACCAGAATGCCAAGAGAAGCCATGGCATGTGATTTACAGAACTGATGCACAATTGGCTTCCCATATCTCTTTTCCTCTGTTTCGCACACCAGCCTTGGCGGCTTCATATACCCCTTTTTCTTTCCTATCTACAACCCAATCCTGTACAATGCCAGACGACTCTGCAAGGACCTGCAAACACCAAGGATCCAAGTATTATCCAAACTGCGCAAGATTAACAAATACTTGAATCAACTGAACACATAACAACCAGCATGCTTACCCTTTGATGTAAGTTCCTACACGCCTGAAGGTTGGCGGGGCAAGGTTGGAGAGACAAGGACAGCCTCGCCACATGTGACTTTGGCTGATGCAATCTCGTCTAGACGTTTCCATGCCGCCGCCTGCTTCAGCTTAAGCTCCTCCTCTCTGACTTTGTCTTCCTCATATTTCAGCACACATTCAGCAAACAGCTCAGGCTCACGATCGGAGAACAACTTTTGCACGTTCAGACTGAGGCTTTGCACGGCCGGGTTCCAGTGCTCATTTATATTTTTCTCCAATGCAGGTAAGATGATAGGCAGGATCGCCTTACTGTTTTGCCTAATTAAACTCTCCACGCGATCATTGTTCCACAAAAACAATGCTCTCTCAGCAACCTAAATAAAGTATAAGCACATTACAATATATATAAAAAAGCAAGTCCACAAATAAAATCATAGCAATGAGTATTTATAGTATAGATACCAATGTGTAAAAATAAATCATGTTTCCATATGAATATAAATTACCAATCCTGGAGGACCGAATATATTCACATGTGCACACTACAGTTAACAGCAACCATTCAAATTTGGTTATACATGGTTTTCCAAAAAAAAATATCCGCAATCCATTGTTGTTGTTTTCCCACCTCATACATATAAAATTAAAATTCAAGCAGTACCTTATAAATATTACAACTTTGGATCTAACAAAATTAAGTATCTTTTCTGAAACTTGCCATTAGCCCATTATAGAGTCAAATATAAACGATAAAGAACGAGATCCTAGAATGCTCAGCAAGGCTACAATGAAACAATTGAAGCTTCTAAATATTGCAGCACATGCAGGTAATTTTTTAATAAAAAAACATACAAAACCAGAATGAGTTATGATTTACTACTAATGACTAGATATGCAGTATTGATGCACTTCCCAGAAACAGATCCAGAAAATTCCAGGTAGACGTGCAACATATAGAACTAGGTGTCATCTGTTTAATTTTGTTTGTACTCTTCAATAGATCAATGCTTTATCATGATACTGCAGAGAATTTAGGGATCTCATATAGGGCTCACAGTTCACACCAAGAAAAGAAGAACATTTGAGTTATGTGTCACTGGGTTTATTCACAGATCTTGCAATAGTTTATTCCTGAGCTCCAAAAAATTATTTACATGAATACAACATGCTTTGTGGCACATGCTCACGACAGGCTGCACGCTTCCTCTAGTTTTCAATAGCAAAAGCAGTGAAGAAAAATGAAGGGGAGCCAAAATCTTTTATTTTATGCTTTCTTGTGAGATAGTGAGGACCAGTAGAAAATTTGTGAAACAATTAAGGAAGCAGCAAGCATCATAAAATTGAAGGTTGTTTGTTTCCTATGCTAAGCCTCAGATTTGGGCCAGCCCTGTCGCTGTCATGCCACTAAAATGTTGGAAACCCCATCTTTAAGGAGGACGTAGAATGACATGAGTGCATCTCGAACGATGGGTTGGGAAATCCCATGAAGCAGCTAGAACGATCTTTAAGAAACATCTGATTTCACTCCAAATGTACCTAGGAGGATTCTGGACCAAGGAATGGTTGCCTAACATAAGTGCAGATTAATTAATCCAACATTATTTAAATCTTAGAAAAATGTAACTAAGTTCAAATCCATGCAGATAGAAAGGACATTGTTCTGTGAGGAACAAACTGACTAGACCAAAATAAATTAATTTAAAATGGCATAAGCTGAATGGGGCCTGCATTCTGCTGTTGGAAACTTAGCAATTCAAGATGTCTACAAATAGAAACTATGTTTTCTCAGTTCAAATTTTCATTTATGGCTCTAAAAAATAAAGACCAAACAAACAGACACATATGAGGTTGATGATATGCACTGCACATACAAGCAAACACATTTTTAATGCTAAGAAGAAGTAAATTGCGAATAAATAGATGAAAAGACTGAAATTTGTTATTTGAATTGTTGGTGAAAATGATGTAATACTGTTATAACAAACCAACAGGGAACTAACATTTAGCCAAGCAAAATATGATGACTGTTTCAGATGACATCTAATCCAATTCTGATGAGTTAAGAGTACAAAACAAGCCAACAATTCAATGATCAATGGTAATAAAGCTGCATAGAGGGAATACTCATCAAGGATAAGGTGAATGATATTACCTGGAAGTGAGAGCTGTTAAAGCAGCGAGCAACTTGGCAGAAAACAGGAACCATACATTTTTGAAACTCACTAGGTTGTGTTGCTTCTAGTATCTCTTCCAACTCTCCCAAGAAGAGTACTTCTTTTGGGCTGTTTGTGACAGGCCAATATTTTATGATGCCCCTAATAATAGTATCCGCAAGCTTGCCATCTTTTTCAACAAACTGTGTAATGCAATAAGACAGCTGCCGGTGGTACATTGAAATGCACCTTGCCTTGTGAAGTGGAATTATGGTCCTTACGAGGAACAGTTTGTGCTCTTCCTTGAGTGGCAAAGCAAATCCATTGATGATACTTCCTAAAATTTCCAAGAGCTCTGCTATTCCATTGTGCTTTTCAGTTTCATATATGAACTGGTAGAATACATTATTGATAGCTTTCCGGATAAATGGCCGATACACCATGAACTTCCCATAGATACGGTGAAGTACCATCTTAAGGTAGTCCCTCTCCCTAAGGTCCTCAGAATCAAAGAGCTCAAGCAGCCTTAGAATAAAGGAATGGTCAACATATCGTTTAGCCAATTTAGCATCAGTTTCTGCAGATTGAACAAAATTCAAGAGCAACTCATACACAATATGCAAGTGCGGCCATGCAGGATCCATCAATGGTTCGTCCTCCTCTAAATCAAAAGCTTGAAGCACCTTTTTCTCCCTGGGCGGGATAACCAGTGTCCTGAACAAGTTTGCTGAAATCATTTTTGTGATTCCCTCCACAACAATCTCAGGGAACTTTGTGTTAGCTGTTTTAACATAATCGAGTATCTCCATCAATGTTTCCATCTTTATTTTCTTCTCCTTTATGTTCTTTGTCGGGTCCGAAAAGTCAAACAGGATGCAGCACATGTTCAACTTTATAATGAGCAGGTTCTGTTTCTCTGTATTTGGCACATCCTTAATGCTCCGCAACGGTCGGAAGTAAGAAGAGAACAAAGCATCATTTATCCTCGACTCCTGGAACCCCATGCAGTTTCCACTCCCATAGGTGTGTCCAGTACCCGACAAAACTTGCTGCTGGCCACTCAGGTCGGCAACTCCAGAACCCGACTGCTGGTTCAACACGGCATGCCTCCTCCCGCCAACCAATTCCTTATCTGCAGTTTTGGACGCCTTGCGCCGCCCAAATATCTGCTTCATCGTACTACCACCCAGACCAGAACAGCTGACGCCACCCACCGAATCAACACGGATAGGAGATTCAGATCCTCCCTGGAAGAAACGGCAAAAGGCGCTCCTTGCCCCTTCCGCGGAAACACGAGCACTACCACATGCCAAACCCTAACCCCTCACTTCTAGTCCATGGCATGCTCTCACAGCACATGAACAAAAGCTTCAGTCTTGCAGAGTTATCCTTCCAAATCCAGTCACTCCAACCTGCAACAATGGAAAATTGGGATCAGGTAGGTAAACCGGTGAACAACTCAGCCATGCCAGCACTTCATAAAAATTGCAGCACCAGTGCAACCGTATCGCAAAAACAGCCTAGGACGCTCACCTCCCACTACCTCCATACACTCCAAACAACAAATTCGACCATGAACACAGTCAGGCTGAGAATGTACTAAGGTACCCAGAGCACCCCGTCCCCTTAAAATCTCCGCAGCCCAGGTGAAATTGGTTGACGGGGCGGCGAGAAGGAACCAACCTGAGGCGATCCTACGCGGCGCGTGGTCCAGGAATCCGTGTTGGGCGCAGGCGGGCGGGATGGCGACCGACAGCGACCTCTCTGAAAAACAAAAGCAGAGCAAACTCAACGCAACGGTCAACACGGAGTTGCGCGCTCGCGGCGCGGGGCCCAGGAAGCGGCGGCGCGGGAGCGGGAACAAACCCCCACTCCGCGCGCCACCTCCCGCCCCGGGGCGCGAAGCGTGAGAAAGCGGGGCTGGGCGGATGGGCACTCACCAACTACCACCAGCGGCGCGGCGACGGCGACGGCTAGCTCGTACCCTCCTCCTGCCGCGGCGGCCGAGGTGGCGGGCCGGCGCCGGGCCCGACGAGAGCTCGCTTCGAGGAGCGAGTCGAGCGCGGGGTGGAGCCGGGCGGGGAGCGGAGCGCGGCGGGCAGTAGGGAGAGGGGGTCGGGAGGGAGGAAGAGCACGAGGGGTGCGGGGGGGGAGTTGCCTTGTTGGATCTCCTGGGCTTGGCTTCTACGATTATTTTAATCCCCTTTTCCGTTTCTGCCCCCCGGCTGCCTTTTTTTTTTCTTTTTTCTATACAGTCTCCCATTCTCTCTCTATCTCTAGAAGACGGCCGTAGCAGAGCGATTTCGGCCGGTAGCCTGGCCAGCGTGTCCGTGTCCGCCCTTTCCACGGTGTTTGTTTCCATCTTTTTTAGGGGGGAAAAAAGCTTTTTTGTTGGGAACACGGCAGGGTGTTTGGTAGTCAGAACGTAGAGCCATGTTTGCTGGCAAAAGCGTGAGGTCCAAGCGCGGACAATGGCGTTCTGTTTCGCCTTTTCTGTGAGTGGGTCGTGACGCGCCGGATGGTTATCGAGTACCTCTAGGTGAGGTGGATGTGGGAGGGAACATGAAGCTTTGCGGAGGGTACATTGGAGCTGTTTGATGTGTATTAGGTGTGGTGCGGGCGATTGCGCCACATGTTATGTTATGCACGGCTCCGCCGACAAGCTGTTTGCGGAATTAGGAATTTGAAGCGATCGAATTGACGCCGTAATTGGAATGGTGTCGCGCTGATGCGACAAGACGAATCATGCTCTTTAACTAATTCATCATACCTCGTATTCGTTGGTACTGACAGTCAAATACTTTTTTCCTAACGCTCAATTACTTGTCATCTTGTATAACGGTCTTTTGGCATCGGAACGCAACAATTCTATTTCTTTGTCCGGCGTTACCATTAGAACCTAACTTCAATCATTAATCAAAAGTAGCAAAACCTCGGCAAAATGTACCCTACAATGTCGCCTCCTAAATGGTTGTATGCCACTCCAACGGTCCAAACCTACCTCCTATGCTATATATAAGATGTCATCAGTTCATGATATCTAGCATCTTGTTATGAAATTTTCAACATTTCTATCGAGCGTCGACACGATATCATAATGTAACAGTTGACTCTCCGCAACAAAGTCAAGAAATGTCATCTCAGTGATTAGCATCAACTAGAAATTTCTTAACCCCAAAAATAAAGATAATGAGTATACAAAGTAGGATTTTGGATTAAGATGGAGTAGTTGACGGTTGAGTAGAAATGAATATAAAAAGATAAAGGGCATGTATAGAGTGAAATAATTACTAACTACTCAATACATTCGAAGGATTGCACCGAAAGTTGAGAGAGGATTATAGTTGTAGGGAAGGGCTAGAGTAGGTGACGGGTTCAAAGAAATAAATATATTGAAGAGGAATCTATTGAGTGGAATAATTGCTAGAGACATGAGTTGCATCCAAGTTGATAATCAAGAGATATGGAAGAATCTATTTAAAATTAAAATATACTATATCTCATTTATACTTTTAAGTTTCCTCATGGATTTCATTTTAAATTGTAGTATCTAGATAAAAATACATAAATAGACTTGTGCTACCTTCTTGCTTGACACATAAGTTGAGTATGTAATCCTAAATGCAGTACCAAAGAGTGGGATAAAAGCAAAGACAATGTTGTTTTGTTTTACTTTTCTTTGGATGGCTTATGAATCACCAGATGCTTATCATATATTCTGAGGTGATGTAGAGAGCACATGAAATTCATGAAGAGTACATGGAACCATTATACATTAGGTGTGGCATGGGCCACACTCCTCTCTGCTTGTGTGATCTCTAGACGTTATGTTATGCATAGGTCTTTGTTGAATTGTTTTACGGAATTAGAAACTTGAATTGATAAATACTGACTTCCTAATTGGGATGGTGTCACACTGATGCGACAAGGTGAATCCTATTCCCCTTGAACAAATCTACCATACATAGTTTTCTTTTGTGTGATAGATCAATCCCTTTGCCATGTTCCACTTCATGTTGTTCCTTACAGGCCCTTTTGCATTGCAATATGACAATTCCACTTTTTTGTCGGGTGTTACCATGAAAACCTAACTTCAATAGTTTACAACACGAAACAAAACCTTTTTGTCATCACTAGACTTTCTATACATTGTAAAATGTACCGCTACCATGTTACACCCCCAACTCTCCCTCCTATGCCCTCGGCATATTATCTGTTCATGACATTTTGCATCACATTATGAAAATTCAGACATCTCTATCAAGCGCCCTGCTTAAAAGTTGACTCCCGACAAAGAATCCTAGATATATAATCTCAGTGATTATAATTGACCATAAATTTCTTTACCCTAAAAACAAAGATAACAAGTGTGTGAAAGGAAGATTGTGGGAAAAGATGGAGTAGTCGATAGTTAAGTAGAAATAAATGTAGAAGATAGACACATTTAATTTTATGAGTGAAACAATTGCTAACTATACAATATCTTGGTAGGATTGCACCAAAAGTTGAGAGAGGATTGTGGGCAAGTGTTGGATTGGGTGAAAACTTTATAGAAAATACATATATGAAGGAAGAATTTATTGAGTGGAACAATTGATTTTGATTTGTACCCAGTATTATACTCAAAAGATACGGAATATTTATTACAAATTAATATATATACTAGTATATCCTTGAGCCCCTTTATGGATTTCATTTTTAATTGTAGAATATAGATATACAAAATAGACTTGCGTTGTCTTGTGCATGAGACATAAGCTACGGAATAAGTTATTCAAATTAGTACATATTATTATATCTCAACTATATCTATGGGTTTCCTCATGGATTCCATTTTAGGCTGCAGTATGTAGATATACAAAATAGACTTGCCTTTCCCTCCGATCCTTTTGCATGAGTATAAGCTATGCAATAATTAATTACAACTTAATATATATACTGTATCCCGATTTATTCCCTCATGGATTTCATTCTTAATTATACTATACAGATATACGCAAAATAGACTTGCGCTGTCTTTGCGCATGAGCCATAAGATATGGAATAATTTATTACAAATCGATATATATATATTTCCTATATATTTATATATTATGTCCCAACTATGTCGGTGGGTTCCCTCATGGATTCCATTTTAACTTGCGTTGTCTTTTTGTATGAGACGTAAGTTGGGAATAACCGAATAATTTACTGCAAATGCATATCCGAATCATATCTGTGACTTGTGAGGTCACGAAGGCTTGTTTTCGATGTTTTCTCGGACTTCAGGGATACGAATGAAAGCGATCTGGTTCTCCTTCGGTCCTTCCGCGACTACTTTCGCGTTTCTCGTATTGGGCTGGAAACCTCCCGTATTTCAGCCCAGCCAGCGAGCAGGCCATGGTCAAGATAGAGAAAGGCCGCGAGCACGAAGAGGCCCAGTTGCTCACCTCCCCCGCCCGCCCCAACAACGGCCTAATTAACACGGCTGTAGCAGCCCCGCCCGAAGCAACTTGGGCCTCACGCGCACGGTTCGATCGGCTTCCGGCGCCGCAGTGTTGCTGCTTCCGCGGCGGAGACGAGCGCCGAGGCGCAAGCGCGTTGGTGGCGATGTTTCGGAATTTGGATGAGCTGCAAACCTGGAAGGCGCGTGACAATGAATAGAACTAGAACATTCGGCGCGCACCATTTGAACAATCAAATGCAAGTAAATAGAAACATAGATAAGAACGAAAGACAGCAAACTACATATCCCTCAGGATCGGCAATAGTACATCAGTCAACACTCTAAATATTGATTTTTTACAAATATAAATTTGCTATTCAACAAATTAAATATGAATATTTATCTCTGGATTCGTTTTCTATATCTGATCTCACTTGTTTTCTAGCATAGCCATCACCAGCATGGAAGTCAGCCTCTGCTACTCATCTGACATGGCCAGCAGAAGCACTAACACCAGCACCAACAGATAGATGTGCATTTCCACTTAATATCCTGATGGCATCGGTATTCCTCAGAACAATAAAGAAGTCAGCTATCTCACCTCCAGCCTGCTGTTGGGAAAGTCAAGCGAATATCTGATTTGTTGATGAACAAATGTTAAAACAGAAATGTTAAAACAAAATTGAATTATTCAGTCATTAAGACTACACAGTACTCCACTTTACTAGGATTTGAAGAATGGCATGAAAGGGACTTCATGCTTATAGTGTGTCTCATCAAGACACCAATCAGAACCTAATATACAACAATCATAGTGATCACCCTATGCAGTCAGTATTTGGAATTTTTCCTGCGTAAGTAGTAGATACAAATTGCAATTTAGTCAGAAACGTACACATACGTACCTCGCCTAAGGATTGCATCTTTTCTCCACTGCAAGCAAGCAACAGCTCCTCTCGAGCACACGAATCACAAGCAGCAACACGCCAACTCCTCTATCTCCCATCGATTCAAGCAGCAGCTCCACCACTGTTGTTCCAGTGACTGAACCTAACTTACCATTCAGCTCATCACCATCCTCTCTTTTTTTTTACATTATATGCTTCCTTTTACCTTCTTTAACAACCTCAAGTTCTCGATTTTAGCAATTTCATTGTGACCTGATAAGTTGCTGAAATGATATAAATTATGTTGTCGATGTCTAGAAAAACTAACCTGAAAGTGATCATAGTTATAACTTGTGAGCAAGCAAAATATTAGATAGAAATAAAGCATGGCGTGCGAGAAGCACAAAAATAATTATTCTAATAAACGATATCACATGATAAGCAAGACTTTGTGTAATAGTTCTCTAATATTATCTGCAGTAGAAGCATACACAAACTTAGATACAAAACCAAATCAGTATTTATACTTACAAAAATGATGAGCTTGAGTTGCAGTCTCCATGAGCCGGAGGGCAGTAGAGGATGACGCAGATGTTGGTGGCACGGAGAAAGGCTCATCAGTAGCAGTCCTACTTGTTTGTTCCGAGAAAAATTAAAGAAACCAGATAGAAAGTACCTGAGATTTATTTAAAGCCATTTTCAAATTAATTGATACAAATCCATAGTAATTGCTAATTCAGGTCACAGCTTGTGCGCGCGCGTGGGTAGCAGGAACATGTCCAAAGTTAGTAAAATACTCAACTATTAATTATGAAACATACATTCAGTTCATGCATAAGTACAATAAAATCATCAACTATTGTTCCTAAGTTAGTAAAATACTCAACTATTAATTATGAAACATACATTCAGTTCATGCATAAGTACAATGAAATCATCAACTATTAACCATCAATTATAATACATACCTCATTCACACAATTAAGCTGACAAAGATGCCATGACTCTCACATATCCACAAGCTTTAGTTCAACTGAGCTAGCAATACAAGCAGGATAAGGCTGGTAGCTATGATTTACAGGCTTAGAGTCATGACCAGGGCATAACCAGGGCGTACAAATCTCATACAGAAAATCAAAGTATACTTTAGAAAGGGAGCGCTACCTTAATTCAAAAGGGCCAAGAGGCACTGCCGGTGAAGGTCCACATAATCTTTCGTCACCCGCGTCAATGTCCTCTGGCGGCGATGCTCATTGGCACGAGCAGTCCTCCTTTCTTCCACATGGCGGCACTGGCTACACTAAAAATAGATGAAGGATGAGGGCACGAACACCATAAGGGGAGGGGGAAGGGGAAGGAGCGAGGGAGATGGATGTACCAATGATGGTGCAGTGGAACTGCTACTGGTGGGCGCCGTGTACTGGTACCGCTTCGCCTGGTGAGGGAGAAGGGAACGTGCCGCAACTGAAAGGCGTGGGCATTGTAGATGGGCCGGAGTCTCCCTTCGCCCCCTCCTTCGCCAGGCAATGCTGTCGCCGCCGCTTTCTTTTGTGGCTGCTCATCACCTAGGAACCCGCGCCGGGGCGGCACATCGCGATCTTGCCAAGCCGCCCGTCGCCAACCATGGCGATGCCACGCCACACGAGTGCCATGCCGTCCCCGACAACGAAGCGGACGCGGGACAGGCTTGGGAGCCGCAAGGAGGCCCCCAAGAAGAGGTTCATGAGCATGTACCCATCGCCGCCATCGCCGATGAAGAGCAACCAATGGATCTGAGAGCGAGCGGAGAGAGAGGGGAAGAGGTTGGGGTTCGGCCCTGTGTGGGGTTTGGATGAGAACGGAAGGGGAAAGGATAAGGCCGGGCAAGCTATGGATGGGGCAGTGGTATCTCAGCGTTGGGTGCACAGGCCGCTCATGCGCCGGCAGACGTGCAGCCCCCGCGCGCTCTTCCCGCGCTCTTGCCGCCTGCTTCCTGCGCGCGCTCTCGCGGGGGACGCCGGCTCGACGGCGTTCGTCGCTACTAGCTACAACATGATCTTGCTGTTGTTCCACCGCCTCCGGGTGTACGAGCGCCTGCCACCCGCAGGGACGCCGGTGACGACGGCGATGGCGAGCGAAGGGCGCAGCTGAGACACGAGGTCTGGGCGTTGTGCACCCTCCTCACCGTGATGTTCGCGTGGAAGGTGGCCGCAGCGATGCCGTCCAGGCCAGTCGCCGCTGCCATGTCCCCTGCGGCCTCACCACGGCCGGCGGCTGCGTCGCCTTGTTCCATCACCGCCAGTGTCGCCGCTCTTGAATTCCTCCTCCCACGTATGCCGCCTCCACCTCCCCCCGCTTGCGGTCGCCGCAGCGAACCCAGCACCGACGCCCTAGGCTCCTTCCACTTTACCTCCGCCGCGACGGCTCTCGGCGGTGCGGCGCCCACCGCCTCCCGCTCCGGTGAGGCCGACTCTACAGCAGGCGTGGGTGTGGGCAGCGGCAGCCCCTCCGCCCGCCGCACCACCAGGCGCACATGGAACTTGCGCGCCGGCGGCGGCCACGGCCACCGCATCATCCCAGCCACCATCACCGTGGCCGGCCGCATGCGCCCCCATCCCTCCGAACCGCGCCCCGCGTCGGATCCGGATCCCGCGGGAGCGAGAGGCGACAGCGGAGAGTAGGAGGAGTAGCGGCGGGGAGGCGGCGGCAAAGAGCAGGAGCGGCGGCGAGGAGGGGTGATGGAGGCAGGCGGAGGGGGAGAAGGGGAGGGGAGACAACGGCAGGAGGCCGAGAGGGAGAGAGAGGGCGGCGGCGGGGAGCAGGAGAGGGAGGGAGAGGGCGGCGGGGAGGAGAGCAAGGGGTTAGGGTTCGGGGCTGCGGGAGGGTTTTTTTGCAAAAGTGCCTCGCGGAGGGAGTTTTGTAAAAATAGCAGTATTAACGAATTTTTTCTTCTTCACATTGAATTAAATTTTAATATGAGGATCTATTTGCAAAATATTCGAACGCGGTTCTTGGCTGAGTTGTGATTCTTAAAAGATCAGAGGACTTTTTTTTGCAAAATATCGATATCTCGCACCTGCTCGACCCACGTCCATTTTCCTCCGTGAAGCGCGGGGAGGAGGGCAAAGGGCAAAGGGCAGTGGTCTAGGAACAGCAGGCGGCATGCGGCGCGGCGGAAAAAAAATCCCGGAAGAAAGAAGACCGGAGCAACTTGTTTGGTGGGGCATGTTTTCAAAGCAGAGGGTCGCGCGGAAGCAGCGTCGTGGGCGCACGCGGGCCGCCGAGCGTCAACAGGGCTGGACTGGACGTACGCGGACGCGACGACCGCGGCTCGCTTCCTTTTCATTACTATTTCACATGGCGCAGCGACACGAACGGCTGGCCTCCGTCGGTCGGTCGGTGGAGCCCGTAGCCAATGCAAACGCAACCTCTTTCCAACTTGCTCGTAAAGGTCACGCACGCATCAGTTTGCTTCCAGAATTCAGAAAGGCCAGTCGACGCGAATTGCTAAAAGGAAAGGTTCAGCAGGGACAGATTGCAAACAATTATATATATTTGCATGATTGCATCCCAAATGCATCAAAACTTTGAAATATGCCTGTTCACATCCAGGCCTCGCGCGTACAACATCATGCCATGTTTGTTCTCGTTAACATTATATGTATATGGTGATACAAAAACGTACCGAGAAGGCAATTACGGTAGCAATAATCGAGAATTAAATGGGTGATGCGGCCGACCAAACCAGCCGCCGGCCGCTGCCGCAGGGCGGCTCCGATCTACTTGGGGTCCGCCATCCACGAGTTGATGGACTCCATGATCTCGGGCTTCCTGCCGTCGATGAACTTCCTGAAGCCGTGCTGCGAGTACCTCTTCCCCTCGTCGTGGTTCTCCAGCACGCCGGCCGCCCTCTTCTCCTTGAGCACCCTGCGGCACCAATCATCCACGAGATTTACCATCGTCACCACCACCACCGAATCCAACCAACTACTAATTAAAAAGCTAGGCTCGTTCATCACAGCACGAGCGCGCGCGGAAGAGGATAAAAATGATGAACCGGTCGATGATCCTTCATTACCTGACTTCCGGGTTGCCGGTGATGTTGCGGATGAGCTGCATCCCGCAGATGCCGACGGCCGTGCCCGTCGCGAAGAAGAGCGGCCACACCTCGGGGCGGATCCACCGCTTCGACCACGACCCGGCGGCGGCGGACGCCATCGTTCGGATCGGCACAAGCTGCAGGCAGGCAGATCTGTTTCTTTCGTGGCTCGCAAGACTAGCGCCGGCGTGCGGGACTGGCTCGCCTGCCAGATTATATAGGCGGCGGCCGGGCCGGGCCTTATGGGCCTCGCGGCGCCGATTGGGTTGGTAGGGTTTGTTTGAAAAATAAAAAGAAAGAGAGGCTCCTGCCGAATCGCCGGGGAGAAGCAAAGCAGCGGCGGCGTGGACAGGTTGGACACGCATGTGGACGCGGTGGTTGCGAGCGGGAGCGGGAGCGATTCGGCGGCGGCGGGCGCGGGTCGCCTTCACATGCCCAGTTTTCGTACGCCAAAACTGGCCCGTCCCGGTCGGTGGGGGTTGCCGAGGAGAAGAACAACTTGCGGGCCCGGGCACCGCACCGGTTCGCTTCCTCCGAATAAAAAAGTTCGTTGCTGCCCCCGCGCGCGTGCGCTGTACGCGCCGTGGTGGGGGCGTTTTCCCCACGGCATCAGCCTCTCGTGTTCGTTGAAGCGGTACACGTATCTGACGCGCGCCCGCCGTCAACGGTGCGCACGCCGGCAACGCACGAGGAATGGGATTTTTTTTTGGGATGCAACGCCAACAGTACTTTCTGTCTTTTTTTTTTCCTTAGATGTCACCTTCGTTGGCCCGGCTACGAAGAACCACCGTAACCTCATCAGGTTTGGTCTCGATCTGCATATTCACTCAAAACCTGATTAGGGATGGCGATGGACGTGCGGGTAGAGTAAATACCTGTCCGCGATAGTACTCGAAAGTTCAAGGTTTAACCATGGCCACGAAAATTATCGTCTAAGATTTCGCATCCGTGCTCATGGCCATATCCGGCGGGTACCAAAACCGTTCGGTTTGTTCATAAGAGCACATATAACATATCATTCTAACAATATAAATAAGAGTAAATTAATTTCTTGACCCTAATAAAAGTTCGGTTTAGTTTCTTGGCCTCTTTTAGATTGAGCTCGCTTATTGGCCTAAAAATAAATTTCATTTTGGTTCTTGGCCTTCCGTTAATTTGACAAGCTAATGGTGTTAAAAGCAACGTGAAATGACTCCTTTACCCCTGACCTAAAGCAACGTAATGCTTGTATGACTTTATTGTACGCTGTTGTAGTGTTTCATTTAGCGCTAGGGGTAAATGAGTCATTTCACGTTGCTTTTAACACCGTTAGCTTGTCAAACTAATGGAAGGGTCAAGAATCAAAACGAAATTCGTTTTTAGGCCAAATAAGCAAGTTCAATCGAAAGGGGGCTAAGAAACTAAGCCGAACTTTTCTTAGGGCCAAGGAACTACTTTACTTTATAAATAAATTTAGTTCGAGTATACCACCCATACCAGTCAATGTAAATGCCCGTGCGTTGCTACGGGCAACAAAAATTATACTAATCCATATATGAGAATCATTCAACTTTGTAAAACTTATGCAAAACTGAACTCAAATATAGCGATACAAATTTGGAAACTATCAGTTTCACCATTCACATTGCAATAGACACATTGCAAATGTACAACGAATATTTGAATCAATCTTGACATATTATCTGAAGAGCTGAACTGATGAAACCTATTATACATAACATCTCAATGGCTTCTTAAAATCATTTTGATGTGAGTGTGTAATTAACACCCAAGGAAGCAATCACCATCTTCGTTTATTTTGCAGCTCCTGTTTATGCTGTCTCTCTTCAGAATCTTCTCAACAAAGATGATTACTTATTGGGGCCGCGCGAAAACTACTGAAGACATATCTTCAATAGAAAATTTGCTACACCTCAAATGGACTTAGCGGTAATATGCAAAAGAATTGAGAATCTTGGCTGCTTCCTTATGATAATGTGATCTGCATTGGTGAGTCAGAACCAAGAAGCCAAGACTCACGTCTTTTACTATGGCTGGGCACCATCACCATAATTAGGAAGTAAAAGGACAGGGTGCACCATTGTAAACGTGTACTTCCTCGAAGATGTAAGTCCTTGTTTCATTCTTCCATCCTGTGAAAATGGAGTTAACAAAGTCAAAAGCTGCATATAATATGTGCCTCGAGTAAAATACACCTTGAAATCCCATCTTGGTTGAATAAATTTGACGTTTCAGTAACACTTCTGTTTATAAACTAAATATATAGCACCGTAATGTTATCATCTCACCATGTTTTTGCACAAGATAACACCCAAGAAACCAAGTAGCTCCAAGCACCCCTGCTACAATTCCAATATAAAGGCTTCCAGACCCCATTTATATCAAGAAGATGCAGGAACAAACAGAAGTTTAGAAGCAAAAATAAAAACTTTATAGTTGCAGTCAGTTCCCAGCTGCAGTAAAAAACAAATGTAACAACATGAGAACATCTGAAATGAATAATAAAGGAGAGAAAGTATTTACAGCGTACTTCAGTTCACACTAAAAAATTAAGTGACGGTTGAAAAGAAATCACACGACCAAGCTTAAATTGTGACGGTTGAAAAGAAATGACACAACCAAGCTTACCCAAATCATGACTTGAAATTGGGGCAGTTCTGGAGTCCAACTCATCCATCACTTACAGTGCCACTTCAATCAGCTCCCAAAGGAAGGAAAAATAGAAAGAAAAAACCCCAACAATTAGACCACAGAAATGGTAAAATCAGAGGGAACCCTTGCCCTTGAATCTGACAGGAACCCACCCTAACGAGTGATGACTTCACCATCATGTACGTGTAAAGGTATTGGGTGAGGTAGTAATAACCTTAGCAAACAATCCTTACTTGTTTTATATCCATCTGATATCAAAAACTGAATGTGCCTTTTTGTGAGGCTTAGTGATAGCATAGTGCCTTCATGTTCTCTTTGTGTAGGGAAGACATATAATAAGCGTTTAGAGATAAGAAGCTAAAGTCAGTAAGACAAATAGGTCACTGAATGGGGTGCGATAGTCATCGTGTTTCGAAGACACCATCTGCATGAAAGAGTACAAGTGATAAGTTTATTAGGACATTCCTATGACAACCTACAAAATTAAAAAGATGCATTCATTCATATACGTGTAAAACAATATGAAATTTGCACCAGAAATTAAGAAACATATGACCAATTTGAGAAGAATATTTTACACTAAGTTGTTCTAGCAATGACAACCAATTGAAACGATCGATCTGTCAGAGCAAATAAGGCATCACATTCTTTCCAGGGAAAGATGCAATCAACCCAATATCGGATCTATTGAAAAAGGAGGTGTGTTCTGCGGTGATGGTAACTTGGTCCTAGCTGATCTGTAAGTAGGGTGCCGCGTCAGAGGTGCAAGCACTGACAATCTTACTCTGAAATTGTGTGGTGATATCGCCTAATAAGATTAATCTCGTTTGATTGCTCCAGTACTAATAATTTTCACAGGCAATTAATCGGGAGGTCTTATTGAATGAAATTTCTGAACTTCAAAATCAGGCATCTATTGAACTTTATTTTGTAACTCTAATAGGTACAGTCAACTGTTTCTTTTAAACAACTTTTCCTTGTGCTGACAGGCTGCACAGATACTTAAAGAGAGAATAGAAACTGAGAAACAAAATACCTTCTTGCCAAAATGAAGGCGAGTTCCCCAGAGGTGATTCGTGCGAAGGATGTGATGAGCATGCAGTGGTGGAACGCTTGGAGCAGCAGAGTGTCCCGGGGCCGTGGGAATGGAGGTAGACGTGGCTGCAGGCATCTGATCCAGCGTGAACCTGTGGCTGCACAGAACCATGAGATGGACTGAAGCGAGGAGCTGTGCTGCGGCACACCAACGCCCTGGAGCGCGGGGTGGCGGAGGCTGCAGGGGCACGCGGCGAGAGAGGCGCGCAGGCGGCAGTTGGGGAAGGAGCACGGCGTCGGCGGAGGAAGCAGCGGGGGAGGCGCGGTGGAGGCTGGGGCGCGAGCAGGAGGACGACGGGCCGCTCGCAGGGCGTAGGGGCGGCGGAGGAAGCGGTGGCTGAGGCGAAGGCGCGGTGTGGGCAAAGGCTCGCAACGGACGGAGGCCGTTTGCGCGGTGTGTGTGGAGGCGAAGGCGGGCGACGGGCTGAGGCGAAGGCGGCGCGGCGGGCCGTCGACCTCGCGCGGAGAGCCGGCGAGCGTGGGGGAGGCCGGCGGCACCGGCACCGCGCGTCGACGGCGAAGCACGGAGGCACCCGCATGCGGAGTTCTGGTCTCGGCGTCGCGCGCCCACGGCGAAGGGTGGGGGAGCTCGGGGGCGCCGCGTTGCCGCCCGCGCGCGCGTCGACGTCGAAGGGCAGGGCAGACGAAGGCCGGCGAGCGAGAAGGAGCAGCTGAACCGACGACGAACGGCGGGTGAGGCGGCGAAGGGAGGCGCAGACTGGAAGTGGATCCGGCGAGATCACAAGCAGCGGAACTGCTCGCGAGCGAGAGCAGATCTTAAGGCGGGAGCGGTTTTGTTCTTTTTTTTTTCCGATTCGGAAGTGGGCTTGGGGGCTGCGGACGGATCAGGGAGGCAGATTCACTATAGTGGTAAGAGCATCCGCAACAGCCTAGTGAAAAGAAATTATAAATTTCCTACTTTTATCTATTATCTAAAATAGATTATATTTTAATTTGTTTAGGGACTCCAACAGAATATCTAAAAGAATCGCCACCACATATTCAAACTCACCACGTTAGCGTTGGCGTCTTTTTTTCCCTCTACCACAGATCGTATGGTACGTGCCTCAATCTATTTGGCCGCCGCCGCTGCTCGTGAGTTCGTGACTCGTCCGCGCCGCCTGGACGAGGTCCTGCCATCGCGTGAGATGGCTCCAATCTATGGGCAGACAGCGGCATCGACTGAAAATGGACATGGCGAGCTTCTGAGCGGCGATGGGGCTGACGATTCCGGCGGCTGATCTTGCGGGCGGAGGAGGTTTCTTGGCGATTTGGGCAACTCCAGATGCGCGAGATTAAATAACCAGACGAGGGTGCGCGGGAAGGCAAGCTCGGATGAGCGGGAATGGAAACACGCACGCGCGGAAACGACAGATTGGCGAGCGAAGAAGCCGGGATGGTGATGAGTCTATTTTGGAGATGCAGTTGCCGATACTGTTGGAGAGGCCGTTTCGTTGATAATAGCCAAATTTAGATAAAAAAAGATTTTAACGAGGCTGTTGCGGATGCTCTAAATGTCTACTTTGTTCTTTTTAGTTGCAGAGATAGTAT
Source organism: Panicum miliaceum (assembly GCA_032594955.1). Classification (NCBI taxonomy): domain Eukaryota; kingdom Viridiplantae; phylum Streptophyta; class Magnoliopsida; order Poales; family Poaceae; genus Panicum; species Panicum miliaceum. The sequence continues at coordinate 36,496,874 of CM064066.1, forward strand.
AAAGATCTAAACAATCCATCCTACATGATTTATTCTTATCTTTGATGTCTACTTTGTTGCATGCAAGCAAATTTTTAAATCAAGTATTTCATATGAGAAGCAATGACAAGGTACACCACCAGCGAACAATTAAGCAAAATCTAACTTCTTATTTACAGTTTGGACAATCTCACATATTAGTTCTCAGTACTTCATATATTCTACACTAGAATAAGACAAAAATGATAATAATATAAGTTCTCTAGATTACAGTACTTGTGTTAAGGGAACTCATCAGTGAGTTAGATTACATATCTATGCCCGATCTAGTGGCGAATCCAGCAACCAAGTGAAGAGGGGGCTCATCTCCCTTCACTTCTTCTTCCTCCCCTTCTCTTCTTTTTCATTCTTTATTCCAAACATAGAGAAAAAGCTTAAACGGTATCCATTAAATTTGGGAAGAAAGAGGGTTTGATCCCCTAAACCCCACTGTAGATCCGCCCCTGGGCCGACCCGTCTTACCCGGTCCGACCATACCCACGGACGGGGACGAGATTTGATATCGGTACCCTCACTCCACTCGTCGGCTACGGGGATCACGAGTAGTATAGCGGGAACAACGGGATCCATTTTATTGAGTTGGAACATTTAGCTTGCATTCTGTCCAAACAAATAACAACAACAAACCAAAACTAAGCATCAAGAAATTTTCACTAGGAATCAGTTTTCCCAAAAGGAATCTTAAATAACCTTTCACAGAAATCTAAAAGCTTTTCACAAAAAACTGAAACTTTTCGCAAAAAACTGAAGCTTTTCACTAATTACTTAAAGGAAAAGATCACAAAACAAATCATGGAAAATCTTTCAGAAAATTACAAAGACTGTTAAGAAACGAAACGGATGATGCTTTTTAAGAAAGAAAGAAAAGAGAGAAAAAATGAAAAGAAGGATGATGGATGGTGTGCCACACACGCCAATGAACTCGCTCTCCTCTTTTCGCCATGTTTATACCCCGTCATGGCATCAAGCTTTTCCATCACGGAAAATGTGGGGGATACCGGGTACTACCATATATGTGGGTATATATATCTAGGGAGCTGGCTAGGCCTGTTTTTGAAATATTATTAAACTTAACAAAAAATGAGACCATGATGGGGAATAGATCGAGTTGGAAAAAATAATACTACAAAAAGGGTTTTTAGAGGCTGGTCAAAATATAATTTTAGGGCAGGTGCGGTACCCGCTCCAAGTTCTCGCAGCTAAAAATGCGATTTTTAGGGGCGGGTAACGCGTCTGCCCCTGAAAATGATTTTGCCGTGACCCGCCCCTGAAAATCAATTTTCAGAAAATAAAAAAATAAAATAAAATCGAAAACAGCTAAATAAAAAGAAAAAAAAATATAGCAGGCAACCAGCCATTGTACTATCGAGTTACAATTTTTTGACAAAATATGCACACTTGCATCACCCGGAATTTGAACCGCATACCTCAAGCCTCGCGCGTACCTTCCTCTCTACCACACTAGACAATCACTTATGACTCTATGAGGTATGCTATTCTTTTATATTAACTCTGAAATTGATTTGTATGGGCGGGTGACGCCACCACCCGCCCCTAAAAATATTTTTCAATTTTATTCCGAAATTCATTTAAATCTTTCATATAGCAAAAAATTATCAACACTATGGTTATTATGAACTATAGATAAAAAATATACCAAGTATATTTCAGTGTATATAAAGATTAAGATTGTTGAAATCTTGAAGTATGACAACTTTGACGACTTGAGTTGTATGAGATACTATATAGTCATAGCCATATCTAGGTTCATAATAATTTTTTGGATATTAAATAACCTTAAATGAAAAAGTTATCAACTATAAAGTTTTAGATCTCGTCATTCTCTACAATTTTGATATAAAGTTTAACTTCATCCGAGATTATATAAAAAAGTTATAAATTTTGTTGTGTGGAACTATTTTTAGGGGCAGGTCATGCCATCACCCGCCCCTAAAAATGCATTTTTGGGGATAGGTGACGCCATCACCCGCTCCTAGAAATGCCACCATTTCCAGGGGTGGGTGGTGGCGTCACCGCCCCTAGAAATGCCATTTTTACCGTCCCTGAAAATGATGCCCATTTGCAGGGGTGGGTGATGGTGCCACCCGTCCCTAAATATACTTTTGTAAGGACGGATCGGATGCTACAGTAACCGCGCTCCATTTGAAGGAGCGAGTTATCTTTTGATCCGCCCCTAGAAAAAACATGACTTACCTTCAAATCGTTTTTGTACTAGTGAAATACGTAAACACATCGTGACAAAGGAACAACTTGTACCCTGAAAAGGTATAGTGGGAATAATGAGATCCAATTTATATATTTGGAAATTTAGCTTACATCCAAATGTTTGGGTCCAAACAAATAACGAGAACAAACCAAAAGTAAGCATCAAGAACATCACGAGGAATCAGTTTTCCCAAAAGGAATCTTAAAGAACCTTTCACAGTAAATCTAAAAACTTTTTCGCAAAAACTAAAACTTTTCACTAATTACTTAAAGGAAAATATATCTTTTAGAAAATTACAAAACTTTTAAGAAACTGATGAAGCTTTTGAAAAAAAAACGAGAAGAGATGCAAAATGATAAAGAAGGAAGAGGGATGGTGTGCCACACTCGTCTATGGACTTGCTCTCCTCTTTTCGCCACGTCTGCACCCCGTCATGGCACCTAGATAGCTTTCCCATCACGGAATATATATCTATGGATGTTGGGTGCAGCCCTATTTTGAAATATTGTTGAACATAACAAAAAATGAGAGTATGAGACCATGAGGGGGAATAGAGCTGGAAAAGCTTTTCACAAAAAACTGAAACTTTTCACTAATAACTTAAAGGAAATGGTCAGCAAACAAATCATGGAAAAGCTTTCAGAAAATTACAAATACTGTTTGGAAACGGATGAAGCTTTTTAGGAAAAAAAAGAGAGGAGAGACAAAATGAAAAGAAGGATGAGGAATGGTGTGCCACACACACCAATGGATTTGCTCCCCTCTTCTGGCCACGTCTACACCCCGTCATGGCACCTAGATAGCTTTTCCATCACTGAAAATGTGGGGACGTTGGAGCTGCGAAATATGTGTATAATACCTTGGGGTCAAGCTGGCTTGGCAGTTTCTAAAATATTATTCAACTTTTTTAAAAAAATGAGACCAAGGGGGAATAGATCGAGCTGGAGAAACATGTAAACACACCGTGAAAAGGGCCGGGGACAGCTTGCACACTTAAAATGTACCATATGGGAATAACCAGATCCATTTTATAGAGTTAGAACATTTAGCTTACATTCAAATATAATGTTCGGGTCCAGAGAGGAATAACGAAAGAAAACCGAAAAAGAAACAATATATCCCAGTATGTATGAAACTGGTCATCACCCATGGGGCATACACATAATAGACCGTTCACAAGACAGCTAAGCCCAAATGCGTGCAATGCAAAGACGTACCAATATATGGATCAGACCTAATGCTCCTTATCATTATCGCATGCATCGGCATGGCGATGCTGCAAGCAATTGCATCTCTCGCTCGATAGAGCATAGAGATAAATCTTGGCCATCGATCTACTTGTTGGTCGTCGTCTTGGATTCTGCTGCCGGCACGTTGTCCAGGGCGTGCATGTAGTCGCGGCGCTGCGAGAGCCAGAACCTGCGGACGCCGTGCTGCGAGTAGCGCCGGCCCTCGTCGTGGTTGTCCAGCACCCCGGCCGCCCGGTTCTCCTTGGTCACCCGCACCTCCGGGTTGGTGGTGATGTTGCGCACCAGCTGCATCACGCAGATCCCCACCGCAACACCCGTCGTCGCGAACAGCGGGTACACCTGCATGCACACCAGCATTCATTCAGTATTGCATCCTCCGATCGATCCATATGCATGACGAGCTTTTTTGTTTTTGTTAAGAGTACACGACGATCTTTCTTTCTTTTTTTATTAACAAAAAATCTGATGAAGATACGCATTGTTTAGTGGTGTTGATCGAGAAATGACCGTTAGTTGGAGATGCGTAAAAGATCAGCTGTCACCGTCACCAATTCCAGGAGAACATTGGATTTATTTGCATGATGGTGGTTTTGTGAGAGATCACACAACAATATATATGTATATATACTATCACAAATAGTCTAGTATGATCACATACACCTCGTACATACCTTTCGTTGGGTCATATACGCCCTACATCAAAAGATACACATGTAGGAGTAGCTACAAGCGCGTGTAGGATGGATTTTTCCTATATATATATATATATATATATATATATATATATATATATATATATATATATATATATATATATATATATAAGGGGCTAAAATGCAACAAGGTGCATTCTCCATACAAAATGCACCCATTCTGCAGTTGCAACCGAGAGACTACATCGATTGAAATTGGACGGAACTGGACGCGAACTAGTTGCAATTCAGACTGATCCGGTTGCAACTGCACGTGAACCGGTTGCAACTCAGACCGACCCGGTTGCAACTGGATGCGAACCGGTTGCAACTCAAACCGACCCGATTGCAATTGGACACAATCCAGTTGCAACTAGAACTATCACAATTGCAACTGAGAGGGTGGGTGCATTCTCTATACAAAATACACCCAGGTGCATTATAACAAATACACACACAGAGACAGCAAACAAAAATCATCATGAATTGAATGAATCTCCATTAATAATCACCCAAAAAAGAAACGAGGATGAAACTTAAAATCTTCCTGTTGGAAATGGTTGTTTCCAGCAGGATTATGATCGAGCAGTAACCACAGCGTTAATAAGGAAATACATCGCGAAGAAACAACAAAGAAAAACTACCAAAATCACACAGAAATTTTAAAACTGCTTGTGCTTTAGTACATGATGACAGGCCAACACCAGGATCATCATCTGTAATCAATCAGTAATTCAATCATACCTCCGCCTTAATCCAGCGGGAAGACGACATGGCGTCTGCGTAGGTTTGTGCTTCCTCGATCCTGTTCTCGAGATCGACGAGATTGGGGCTGCAAGGGATGGATGAGAAACGGAGGAGGACGCCTGGGTGAGAAAGCGCCTGGTCTTACTGGAAACCAGGAAAACGGTTATCACCTGCATGGGCCCTGCTATTTAGGCAACGGCAGTTTCTGCAGGACCCGGTCTTTCCGCCGGCGTGACCTCCGCCCGCCTGCACAAGTGGCAATACACACAGGAGATAAAACAAAAAAGAAAAAGGAGAGAAACTCAGCAATACCACGCCATGAACAATCACCAATTCACCATCATGATAGCTTCCACCAAAGATTGTTCCTTAACTTGGTATCTTAATCTCGGGGTTTTTCTAAATAAGATATTTGTTTCTTTTTCTAGCTGAATTGAAGGCACAAAATTGTTAGTACGTTAAGCCGTTAACATGCGGCGTTGAAGCTCATGGGCCGAAGACGGTTTTTAATTCATACATAGTTATTGGTGCGTTAAGCTATTAACATGCGGCGTTGAAGCTAATGGGCCGAAAGTGGTTTTTAATTCATAATTGTTGGTGCGTTAAGCTGTTAATATACGGTGTTGAAGCTAATGGGCCGAGTTCCGAGCGAAAAAAGGTTGCTGAGCTAAAAATTGTTCCTTATGAAATCATTATAGTTCTTGGAGTTCTATAAAGAGTGTCGGAGTTTCGACTTCAATGGCCCTTCCATTCCGACAGTTTTTTCTTATCCTTATACGTATATAGTGATCAAAATTTGGATCATCTGGTATCAAACTAGCTTATTGCATGCTAGCTTCGCAAAATACAAATATCTTCCCACCGGCCACTATCCCAATTTCTCACCACATTTCATTAGGACAAATGGTCGTTGTGCAACATAAATCTTATATATGAACATAACACATCCGGTTTTGCGGAATCAACAAGATATATAGTTATAGTTCAAAGAAATCTTCCACCCACTCTTAAAAATTGGGAGTTCCTCTATAGCAAATTATTGGAAGGAATACATTCAATTCTACATTAAGGCTTAGCTCAAATGATTACTACTACTAAATCTTATGTGTACCGCTCAAATCCTTTCCTGCAGATCCAGTCTTGCCCAAATATCCTTCTTCTAGAGGAACATTAATTTTTACCAACTATGTCTTTGTGATTACATTAGCGATTCTCTCATGTATTTTTCCTTATTTCTCCAAAGGACCTTTCAACAACCTTGGATTTGCATGCATTTCCTCTTACAACCTCTAGACGCCACAGAGGATATCCTTGTACCCTTTGTAAGTGCCCAATTTTTGAAAGGTGGTGCGTGCAAATTTTCATCAGTTATTTGGCAGGTGTGCTCAAAATGTGACGACCTTTAATGAGTCCAGCTTTTGCTTCGTATGCTTGTTTTGTCACCTCTGCCTATGCTCCAGTCATGCACTGTGGGGCCATCTCGAGTGTGGACAGAGATGGCAAACAACCCAATGTGAACATTTATGCATCTACTTAAACCATAAGAAGCCTATAGCCGAGACTCCATCTTCTTCTCCTCCGGCCTGACACTCCTTGGTCCCAAAACTTGAAATTCCTCCTTGCTCTCTTCCCTCACCGTCCTCCCATGGCGCCGGGGGAATTCAGTGCAACTAGTGTCATGCATATGATTGTGCGCCAGTTGTTCACCCGTTTGGTCTTCAACCTTCAGTTCGAGTCCTCCCTTTCCATGGAGATCATCTCCTTCTGGATGTGGCTTGAAGGGATTGGTCATGCTGACTTCCTTGCAAGCATAGACTCACTCGACAACTACCGTCTGCACTCAATCGCCTCGGCTGCAAAAATGTTTATTAAAGCTCTGCGTCTTAGGTCCATCCAGCAGTCAAATCATAGATCTATGGAAGGGGGCTATTTCCGCAAAGAAGCTGTGAAAGGCATTGTTTTCTACCTCAACAATGTCTGCTACAGGGTCTTAGAAGACATTCTCGAAGTAGCGACGGCAAAAGAAAACATCTACCGCCGTGCCAACCAAGCTCAGCAGCAATACGTGAAGGGCAAAGCTACCATGACCATGAGCACGGTAAGAGTCTGTAGATCTGTCAGTTTGAGATACACTGAAAAAAGTGTTTCACTTTGTTTCCGTTATCATTCCTGCATGCAGAAGGATCTCCTGTCCAAGATCAAGGCTTCTTTTACTAGTGCTCGTAGCCATCAAGAAGGCTCAAGTTCTAGAAGCATTGTGGTGCCGTCTCCAAAAGCTCACATCCTCAAGGATATAGAAAATCCAATCGAACAGTGCCTCTCATCAACAGACCCTTTGGCAAGCCTCTTCGAGGCCCTTAACATAAGGGAGGAGGAGGAGGAGGAGGAGGAGGAGGAGCCAGCTGATGCAGTAAGAATGCTGCTAAGTTTTTTACTTTCCTGATCTACACATTATTTATCCAATTGTTTTGCTGATGAGTCCTAATACCTTTCTTCCAAATGTTCTGTAACATGTTTTGCTACAGATCCAGATACAGCAACAGCCCAGCGTACCACGTGATGAGAGAACCCTCTTCGTGACTTTCTCCAATGGCTACCCATTTACTGCAGATGAACTCTATGAGTTCTTCATTGGGTAAAGTCTATTCTTGCCATGTTAATATTACTTACAGATATGTACACAGTGAATTTTAAGGTTGCTGACTTTAAAATGTTATAGTCTGAGTGTCCGAGAATGAAACATTAATAACTGAGATATCAAACACTGCCGGATCGCTTACTAAAATTTGAAATGTATGACTGATTCAGTTAAGTACTATATTTGAAATGTATGACTAGTGTCCTATATTACATGACCCATAGGCAGGCCGCAGGGGCCGATGTATGCTGTAGCACAGGAGTAGTGTTAGCCCCTTCTTTCCAGAAATGTTTAACCAATAATAGTAGGTGTACTTGTTAAGTATATATCAATGGATGGACTGCATACATGTATGCTATAGAATCTTATAATGTGAACCCCAAATACCTCAAGTTGTACAGTTTACTAGGGATTGTTTGGATCACTGACTGGACTATTAATCATATTCAGTGATTAATTTCCGTACCTGATTACAAGATTTCTACAGTTAAATCATATCTGTTTTGAACAATGACACATAAGCACAAAGCTAAGATCTTTTGCATATATGTATGTGCTAAATGCATCCACTGTGCACAGTTTATAACTGTATTGAACTTAAGATATATAACCTAACAGCTGATCGATCATTTCTTCGACCACGAGCCATCACACAAATCAGTAATAAAAATGAACTGTTTTTAGTGTTTTGAGTTACATGTATGTTCTTTCCTTAATATGATTATTGATTGTATTTCTTTGATTTAACAGGAACTTTGGAGATGTTGAAGTCATAAGTGTGCAGGAGCCGGTTGCACCTAAGCCACCACTTTATGCACACATCACGTTTTACACACAGGACACACTCTTCCGCGTCCTTGCTGGTCACCCGAGGGTCAAGTTCGTGATACGAGGGAAACATCTATGGGCTCGAAAGTTCGTTCCGAAGCGGAAGAAAGCTCACAACTTTTAAGCTAATCTGACATGCCTGGATGTTGGAGGCTTGGGGCCATATATATGTGATATGTCACATGCCTGCCGAAAACATTTGAATAAACCCTCCAGCGCTTCTTAGTCTGTCATGGGTCTTGCTTAATTTCTCCTTATGAACCTTGGCCAGATGGTTCTAATTTAAGTTTATGTCATGAACCCAATGTTAATGTTGATGTGTTAAGACTTGTGACTTTCAGTCTGTGCCGTTTATCTGCTGTTGTGTGATGTGAGATCACAGTACTGTCTTCTGTAATGTTATCTGGGATTATGGTTAATAATAATGTTGTGTTATGTGAGAACACAGTACTATTGATCTGTTGGAGTTTTCCTTGAGTAAATTCCGAAAATGTCTCATTCTTCCTGTTTGTTGGTGTTTTCCTTAAGTAAATTCGGAGCATGTTTTATTTAGAGTATTCTCCATTCTTTTCTGGGTGGGATGGGTTCACCTATGACATTTAGCTGTTTGTGCTCCACTGTTCTGGGCCGGGGTTATTCAGTTTTCTCCCAGGACAGTTGGTTACTAATTGCTGGATTCATTTAACTTTAGATGACTTCACTGTTCTGAACTGATTAATGATCTTAATCTCAATGCCAATATCTGATGAAAGTGATATATGGTATAGGGGTATACTGTGTTTTTTTGACAATTAAGGGTATACTTAATTAGCTGGTAACAATCATCTGAAGTTTTCTTTGCTGCACTATTTTTCTTGTATAACATGGACTAGTTAGAAGCATGCTGCTGTTGTACACGAGGCAGATCAAAAACCCTGTAGCTGCTGTTGTATAACATGGACTAGTTAGAAGCAAGCCAATACCCTGTAAGCACTCTTTGTTTGTCTCTCAACCTTTATTTAACCTTAGAGATGATTTAAGAGGCAGATCACATATAGAATGTGGGTCTTAGGTGTCTCTATATGATCTCACAGTCGTTTCATTTAGGGATCTCACAATTCACAAATTATCTTTTATATAACCCCACATATATTTAAGAGATGATATCTAAGTGAAGAAACAACATATTCTTGCACCTAGGATCTTTCTGATGTATATGTAAAGAGACGTCAACAAAGATGGCACTATTAATTGTACATGCCCTATTCACTGTCACAACTAACTTGCGCTAGTAGACGCTGATTCCAACACAAATTGCATCAATCTAAATTCATTATTGCCTCCCACCCGTTTTTGCATTCCATATATTCATTCATATTTTCAGTAGAGGGTAGGGGATGAGGAACAATTGATTGGTGGATGGACATCCAAGGGGTGTCAAAGGAGAGTAATTTGTGAGTACCCTCTAACACAGAGACCAGAACAAACCAAAATTATTGGATGCCAAAACAATCTAAGCAAAACCAAATTAATCAACTTCATCGAAGGAGAAGAAAGCATGACAACATCAGCGAGCTCTCCCCTAGTTTTAACAAAGGAGAGTAACTGTCACAACGGCAGTTTCTGCAGGACCCGGTCTTTCCGCCGGCGTGTGACCTCCGCCCGCCTGCACAAATGGCAATACACACAGGAGACAAAACGAAAAAGAAAAAGGAGAGAAACTCAGGAATACCACGCCATGAACAATCACCAATTCACCATCATGGTAGCTTCCAACAAAGATTGTTCCTTAACTTGGTATCTTAATCTCGGGGGTTTTCTAAATAAGATATTTGTTTATTTTTCTAGCTGAATTGAAGGCACAAAATTATTAGTACGTTAAGCCGTTAACATGCGGCGTTGAAGCTCATGGGCCGAAGACGGTTTTCAATTCATACATAGTTGTTGGTGCGTTAAGCTGTTAACATGCGACGTTGAAGCTAATGGGCCGAAAGTGGTTTTTAATTCATAATTGTTGGTGCATTAAGCTGTTAATATACGGCGTTGAAGCTAATGGGCCGAGTTCCGAGCGAAAAAGGTTGCTGAGCTAAAAATTGTTCCTTATGAAATCATTATAGTTCTTGGAGTTCTATAAGGAGTGTCGCAGTTTCGACTTCAATGGCCCTTCCATTCTGACAGTTTTTCCTTATCCTTATACGTATATAGTGATCAAAATTTGGATCATCTGGTATCAAACTAGCTTATCGCATGCTAGCTTCGCAAAATACAAATATCTTCCCACCGGCCACTATCCCAATTTCTCACCACATTTCATTAGGACAAATGGTCGTTGTGCAACATAAATCTTATATATGAACATAACACATCCGGTTTTGCGGAATCAGCAAGATATATAGTTATAGTTCAAAGAAATCTTCCACGCACTCTTAAAAATTGGGAGTTCCTCTATAGCAAATTATTGGAAGGAATACATTCAATTCTACATTAAGGCTTAGCTCAAATGATTACTACTACTAAATCTTATGTGTACTGTTCAAATCCTTTCCTGCAGATCCAGTCTTGCCCAGATATCCTTCTTCTAGAGGAACATTAATTTTTACCAACTATGTCTTTGTGATTACATTAGCGATTCTCTCCTGCATTTTTCCTTATTTCTCCAAAGGACCTTTCAACAACCTTGGATTTGCATGCATTTCCTCTTGCAACCTCCAGACACCACAGAGGATATACTTGTACCCTTTGTAAGTGCCTAATTTTTGAAAGGTGGTGCGTGCAAATTTTCATCAGTTATTTGGCAGGTGTGCTCAAAATGTGACGACCTTTAATCAGAGCGTGGAAGAGAGATGAGCCATCTGCGCCAAACCATCATGCTAGAGGCAAAGTAAATAGAATTTTCCGTACCATGCAAATTTTTCTTGAATAAAGGATGGGGATGGGTCTACTCCATAGAAGGAAGCTACCGTCATTGTCGGTCGAGGCCATGGCATCAAGGATCGAGAGGCCATACCATAAACGATCAAAAGGCTACAGTTGTTGTCGTAGTATATCTATCCCGCCACCATCCTCGTACCAACGGTATCATCGATCTTCTCCTCGAATCGATGCCATAGATTTCCTCATGGTGAGAGATATCAAGCATCTTCGAAGGAGAAGATTTGGATTGATGGAGATTGGGAACGAAGGTTCTACACCAAGATTGAGATTGGGAGGGGGGGGGGGGGTGAGGGGAGAAGGAGGGGCCGGGTTGTTATGAGGGGCAAAGAGGAGAGAGTACCACTCTCCTTTCTCTTGTTGCTAAGCTCTGGGTGGGGCCCGCATCCCACACAAAAGGAAAGTAGGTGGCGTTGGTGGAGGGTCGCAATCACGCGTAGGCCGGAAGAAATCACGTGAGGTGCTCACACCAGGATGATGGCGCCTAGGGTTGCAGTTGTCACCTCGATCCAAGAAAGATATATCGATTGGAGAAAGAAGGATGTCTAAGATTGAAGGACTTGATTGCAAGCCTAGATAAGATTTGACATATCTTCAAGGACTGGGATGAAATGTCACAACAAAAAGATCTAATATGCAACTTTTCTTTTCTGGATTGGATGGTCCCTATTTCTATTCTATAGATGACGTGGAATGTTATTTTCAAAGAAGACCATTGCCTATAGAAATATAATGTTATTTTCTACAGGATTTTTGTGTTTGTATAAGGTGGATATGTTGATGGGTCAAGATTATGCCATCAAGTATTGATGAAAAGGGGAGTAGTTCTTGCATGCCTTGATTATGCCTTCCATATGTATCTTTCTTTTCCACTTCATTTTAATCCAAACCCAAGATATGAGAAAGTGCAAGATTGCTATCACCTCTTTTCAGCTTGGTTTACCTCCAATTAATCCATGTTCAGACCATTCAAATTTTAGGCTGGCACTTTAAGTCCTCCTAGGAGGAACTAAAAGTAATTTAGAACATGTGCAATCAAGAATGCAAATTGGGAACATTGTTTGGAGCAACAATTCATTACTTCAGCTTTTTATTAATTCATTACAGAAGCGGGGTACACTCTCTGAGTCTGATGCAATTTCTGACGAAAGAAATATAGACTTCATCAGTATATCTTCTTCAAGGAATTCCTATTCAGTTTTGTGTCCAATGGTCCTTTCCTCAAAATGTACTGTGTACTTCTTTTTTTAACCAAAATAGTTTACCAACGAAAGTTCAGCTGATGTGGTGTCTGAATATGGACTGGACTACTGTTCAGCCCATCAAAACATTATAAAGAGAAAGTAACGAGAAGCCCGTTAAAAGGAGTGACATGCAGAAGCCCATCATTTATGCTTCACGGTGGTGTTCAGAACTTTAGATGCATCTCTAGCCAACACATCATTTACACAGGTTACAATCTTGCTGCTCGCAATATCTTGTAAAACGATTAAATTTAAGTTCTTAAAAAAATGATTAAATTTAGTGCATGGATTTAAATTCATATACGCACGGAGAATTGGAGAGTCAGTCATGTTTGTGGTTGTTGGAATGAACTGAATTTTTGAATCAGAATGATTCGACTTCAGAAATGTTTCGTTGTTTCGGTTCAGTACTCTGTTCACGGCAGAACAAGCGCTTCTTCAACAGTAACTGCGCGTTGTTTGGGTAATTAATGCATCCCAAAATTCCCAATCCATTTTCTTCTTCTTCTTCTTATTCTCCTCCATAGCGGAAGCAATTCGGATTAGTTTCATTTCCAGCAGTGCCTCGAGCTCGATCCAGGATCCCAAGCCCTCCACCGAGGCGGCGGCGGCGGCCGGAGTGCCGCGATGGCCTCGCCGCAGCGGCGGCGGCAGGCGGCGGCGACCCTCCTGTTCCCGCTGCTGCTGCTCTGCGACTGCGCCCGCGGCGGCGGGGACCTCCGGCGGGTTGTGGAGGTCCCGGGCGAGCCGGGGTCGGTGGTGTGGGCGGTGCAGCTGTCGGACCTCCACCTCAGCGCCTTCCACCCGGAGCGCGCCGCCGACTTCCGCCGCCACGTGGGCGACGCGCTCGCCATGGTGAACCCCGCGCTCGTCCTCATCACCGGCGATCTCACCGGTAGGCTTCCTGCCTTCTTCCTTCGCGTGTGGTTGGAATTTTTGTTTGGTTTATTCAAGGGGGTTCAGATCTGGTTCTAGTTCGATGTAGGAGGTTTCGCCTTTGGGGTTTAGGAACAAGATTGTGACAACTGTCAAGAGTATGATTGTGCATTTGAGTTGCTGCTAAAATCTGACAGAGGCACAATTTTGTGCAATGGGTAATACAATGCGGAAACAGCACCAACTAGCCCTCTATTGTATATTGCCACACATACCGTCAGCACTGCAAAATAACACCAACTAACCCTCTAATGCACACGATTGGAGCAGAGCAATTGCGCCCTTATACATTGAATTGCACATATGCGATCAGCAGCCCAAAGCTGTGCTGTGCTTTTCAGACACTGAGGTATGGAGATAAGCTGCAATGCAACTATCCACACCCAGTGAGTGAGTCTTGAGAGAGGTTTTATGGTGAAGTCAAGTGAGTGGCTTGGGTGAAAGAGTGGAATGAAAAGACTAGGATTGTGTTCATCGTGCCATGGAGTATAGATAAGCTACAGCTTGTTCCTAATTTGCAGTGCATAAGAAACCATGTCATATTTGCTTAAAGGAATGGCTCAGCTACAGTATTATTGGCTCAACTGCAGCATTATTTGCACTAGTGGATTGTTTGTTGCTATTAAAAGTAACGGAGCTATGTGGCTCCAATGTGTAGGCATAACTGTAATTCTGCCTTTAAAAACATTGTAAGCTAATGTCTGAAAAAGTATTGAATAGCCATTGATTGTCATTTTTTGTGTCAGAATTGGGTTCCTACTAAACCTACGAATTTGCTTCAATCAACTGCTGCAAGCAAAGTTCAGAATTATTCTTGAACTAATGCACCATTTATGATAGGCAGTGAGTCAAACAAATTTTAGACCTTTTCATGCTCCAATGTTGAAATGATGTTATAACCTAGGATGCTTGTTTACAGCTTGATTTGACCAACAGTCCACCGTTTGCTCTGTCCATGGAGTGTAGAAATTTATGTTTATTGTTAAAAAAGCTACGGCAAATTTTCAGGGGAACAATGGCACCCATCATTTCTGACTACAGTTGATGTCATTTGAAATTGTTCTGTTTCGCTTTTTACCTGATCATTGTGACATTTCAACTACTCTTCTTTTTTCTGGCATGATCAACATCAGTATTGTCACGCGAAATATTTATTACGCTTTTCCTCTTTCAAGATCAATTTCTGTAATATCGAGTATGCACCAATCTGTGCAGTCAATTTATTGAAAAGATGTCTCAAATGTCATGCTTGCATATTTTTTGTCGATTTATGTTATCTGATGGCAACTTTGCAGTGTGTGTGCTCATGTGGTCAATCGAAAAGGGAAATGAAAAGAATAATCTGTATCATGTAGGCTTAGAAAGTAACAGAATATAGGTTTTATTTTCTGTTCTTTCAGATTTACAGAGGCTTAATATTTTCTTTTATCTTCTATTCTTATGCTCAGATGCAAAAAGCAAGGATTTGTTGTCGTCAAGGCAAGAGAAGTCTGAATGGATTGAGTATGCAAGAGTTATTGATGATGTTGCTTTTAGGAGTGGGCTGAACAAGGAAATATTTTATGATTTACGAGGTAATCATGATTCATATGGTGTTCCTGAGGTTGGTGGCATGTTTGATTTCTACAAAAAGCACAGCATTAATGCAAGATTAGGACGGACAGGTGCTGTCCAAAGTATAACATTACAGGTTGGTTCCAGTCAGCACAAATCCAATTAATCTTTGCCAAGAAATGATGCATATTATGAATCCTGTTGCTAGTATGGTTTAGTATAAGTTCACTATGGGTTTGCTTTAAGTTTACATAATCTTTCCTGGTTTAATTTTTTTTGCAGAATAGTGGCAGGAAGCATTTATTTGTTGGATTTGACAGTGCAATGGGTGCTGGTCTCCGAAGCCCAACAAACATATTTGGGCAACCTACAGATCAGTTACTTTCTGATTTAGATGCAGCACTTTCACAGTGGGATAATCAATCTACAAGTTCCCCGATAACAAAGATCGCCTTTGGACATTTCCCTATATCCTTTTCTGCATCGACAACTTCAGGAAGAAATATTAGAGATGTTTTTCTGAAGCATTCACTCTCCGCTTACTTGTGTGGGCATCTTCATACAAATTTTGGAAGAAACCTGAAGCGCCATCATACTTCTGAGCAGCATCAATTTTCTTCTAAACAGTATTTTCAATTTGATGTTCACGAAGGTATGTCAACAGCTGTCAGTAATGGTAATTGTTCTGCAGGGACAGAGTCTGTAGCAGAATTCTGGGAGTGGGAGATGGGTGATTGGAGAAGTGCCAGGAGCATGAGGATTATAGCAATTGATTCTGGCCATGTCTCATATGCTGATATGGATTTCAGATTTGGTTCTAGAGATGTGATCATAGTACCCACCTTTCCAGTGGATTCACGGTTTATGCAGAGATCTTCAGATCCTCTTGATTTTATTTGCCAAGAGAAAAGTACCACACATCTAGGGACTGTGAGAGCCCTTGTCTTTTCAAGATACAAGATTGAATCTGTAACTGTTAAAGTGTATGAATCACATTATGGAAGTTTTCATTTGGTACTAGAGCAAGAAATGGAAAGAACTAGTGGAAATGGAGCTAGAGGAGCTATGTATACGTTCCCATGGAACTGGAGAGATTTTTTAGATGATTCACCAGATCGGTACTGGCTCCAGATAGAAGCAGTGGACATGAGTGGGGAGGTTTACCTAAGCGAACTGAGGCCATTTTCAGTTAATGGTCTAAGTGCAAAAGTTAGTTGGACATGGAAGGAATTTAGAGTAATGGGTTGCCAATGGAATCAACTGTACTACCCAATTATGTGGACTACCCTTACATTTCTTTTTTCATTGGTTCTAGTTCCTTGCACTTCACTCACATTCTTTGAGAATCAATTAATGTTAAAATTCCTTAGACCAAAGATGACCAGAAGAAGTTCAGGAGGATTTTCGCCTGTTAATTTTGAGTTTTTTGCAGCTGAGCTTTCGAAGATGTATATCATTTGGTCTGGAATGTTGTTGTATTTGCTATATTTGGTCTTCTTCCCATGGTTTAGTGGCTATGCTGTTATGGAGAATGACAATAAGATGTATTTGCATTACAAAGGCTGGAACACTAAGTATCTTGCCAACACTAGTAAAAGGCCATATATTGGTTTGCCTGACGTGATGGTTATTGTTCTTCCTCATCTTCTGTTTGTGGTTTTGCCAGCCTTTCTTGTTATAGCAGCTATAGCAGCAGAAAGAGCTTTGTGTCTAGGTCATGATATCTCCCAGATGGCAAAGAAGGATGATGATCACCATAAAAAGACATGGCACACGAATTATGTTGGCGTGCTTCACTGGTTTAGAAAGATTCTAATACTTCTATGCCTACCAATTGTCTGGAAACATTGGAAGGTTTGCTTTCCTTTCAACTTCAACTCATATACATGCAATTTTAAGTTATATGTCACCTATTGAACTCCCTTAGAACAACATAGTTCTTCTGTTCCCAAATTCATGAACTCTCTTATGCCGAATATAAAATTTCAAGTTGTGGTATTTTCTTTCCTTAAATTATGTGTGTGTTTAGAAAGAGTGATTTACAAACCTGACCTTTCAGAATCATTTTGAACTTGTGTATACCTGTTGCCAGTATAATGCCCTAGTGGCTTAGTCGTGAGGCGTAAGATGACATTAGAAGTCCCTCTTGGATTTTTCTTCCTTAAGTGACTTAAGTAATTTTTGTTATGAATAAAGTTTAGTAGCTATGGAGTTTAGCTTCACATCGTCTTTTGCTTCATGCAAGGTTTTAGGGTGAATAGGGCCTATCAATGTTCCCTCATTTTGTTTTCTCTGGTATGGTGAAGTTAAGGACTGCCTTTTTCAAAGGCTGTATTTTATACTAATAGCTATTCTGCACATAGAAAGATTTTCCATGCACCCCAATTGCTGTCACTGTCTCTTTTTTAATTGTTTTTTTTCTGCTCTCTGAAGGTAAGTACAGTATGGAGTTATTATGATAAGCTATCCTTTCATGAGATTGTGACCTTGGGCAGCTGTGAATTTAAATGTCCCGTTGAGGACGTTTCTGATCGAAGAGGATGGCTTCTCATTAGAATTGCATAGAGTAAACTAAATATCGAATCAAGTAGTAGCAGGTGGTAGGCACTTGTTGAGCGGGGAATAATTTAGTGGGAATTATTCAATTCCTAATAAGGTTTTTGTTTTTTTCTCTGATTGATTGTGTTATTTTATTATGTCGTGATCACATGAACCATACTTGTAAAATGCAAGCAAATCTGTGAGCTTCCACACTAACAAGCACTTATCTGCAGCATTGCAGAGGTATTGTCAGGGCATATGAGGTTAATCCATTCATGGATGCGCCCGTCTACTGCTTTGGTGTTCCAGTACTTCTGTGGTTGGCCATATTCAGGAGTTCATCTGTAGGAGTTTATCAAAATTGAGTTATTTGTACCACGGAAGACAGCAAAGCATTTATAGGACCATTTTCTCGCAGTTATACAGTGGAAGGTGAAATTCTATAGTTTAGGACAGTTCTAAAAAATGTAGAACAGGTCCCCTGACCTTAGCTGCCTCGTTCTTTAAAGAAAAAAGAACTACATTCAATCAGTGACAGCATTGACTCAGCTGTGAAGGTATGAATGGTAAATACATGAGATAACCCTGATTGTATTCTTTTTCTTTTGGAAAGGGGCCATTTTGTACAATTTTAAACGGCGTACATCATCCCAAAGTGCAATTCGTTTTAGCTATCCTCACCTCTTCCTAATACTGAGTTCTACACTACTGAGTTACTTCTCCATCATTCTATCCTCATTTTTCGTTGTTCTTAATTGTACTAGTAAATGGGCTCCTTTACTTGCATTTTCATATTAATGACTCATATGCTCTAAATGATTACCCAAGAGTCAATGATTGAATAGTAAGCATGGTATTTCACACACATAACACCTTCTTGTTCTTTTTCCTCACATATCGGAGAAGGTCCCACCATGGCACGGTGTTGCCACAGTTGCTAGCAGACGGTCCTCATAGCAGACTTCAATGGTCATCGCGAGTTTATTTTGCTGCATGCTTTTCTATTGTAAAAATTTCGGCCCAGTAAAAAATAATTAAAGAAATTCAAATAATCAAATTACTATGTCTCGGGTTCTCATTTTTTCCAAGATAAAATTCAAATCCGGGGATTTCTTGTACAGTCTAAACAAACTTAGAATTGTTCGCACTGGTTGAAAGTACCAAACTGAACGTAACAATAAGGTGCATAACGAGGAAACTTGCATGAGTAGCAAGGTAGCCATAATTTTGAACAACTCAAATTACGTAACATAGAGAGGTAGAGGGTGCAAGATTGAGTGGCCACAACAATTTGTGCTCAGCTGGTTTGCATGGTCCAAACAGCCACAAGTCCTTCCTCATACTGTCCCTACATATATAACATAAGCCATGGCGGGAGAGCTTGGACCCATTCATGAAGATCACTGAGCGCAGATAATTTCCATCCTTCTCTGTGTTTTAAATCATTTCTTCATACTGCACATGTGCCCAATTTTTGCAGTGGTATCATGCATGGAGGAAGTGCATCAATCAGCTCAGGATTGAATTGATGCAGACATCTTTGCACTGAATGCACCCTATGAATGAAAATCCACATCAGTAGAACATATTGAGTGGAACTACAGCCTGATGTTGAAATAAAAATCTGACGGGGAATACCTAATTCAGTGGATCAATGACCATTTCCTATTTTTATGCGCCGTAGGAACAGGAAGCTTCAAGAACTAAAAATGTCACCTTCCATGATGCATGTATATGAAATTTCACTTTGAGCTGGTATGTGCTTCACCATATTCCGATATTTCTGAACAAGATAAAAAGCAAATGTGTTCTGAACATTACCAAAAACACTTTAACATGCTTTTTTGTTCCATTCAGATTCAGAAAAGTACAGGCTATGTAACAAAAAATTCCTAGTATAGCTACATATCCTTGTGGGGGGGTTTGTATCGAAACTCCTAGGAGTGATATCAAATTTGTGATTTTAAAATTTTGGTTTTTGCAAGAAGGGGGTCGTTGTGCCCTTATAATATTTGGAATATCACCTATTTGCATCCACTTGATCCAAATAAGACTGAATCCATATGCATGATTGTGGAAACTCTAAGGTGCCATTTCATATACTTTTGTTGTTCTAGTGAATGCAACATCTAGGAGGCAGATGATGTTTTCATGGATGAGA
Organism: Panicum miliaceum; assembly: GCA_032594955.1. Taxonomy (NCBI): domain Eukaryota; kingdom Viridiplantae; phylum Streptophyta; class Magnoliopsida; order Poales; family Poaceae; genus Panicum; species Panicum miliaceum. The sequence continues at coordinate 36,516,641 of CM064066.1, forward strand.
ACAAATACAGTCTTGGTGGTGAAGTAAAGAAAAAGAATTGCAGAAATATGAAAAATAAAATGAGTTGTGCATATGGAACATGAAAAATTGAAGCATGCCTATTATTAGCTTATAGCAGACATTTGAAGTTTTGAATTGAAGCATGCGTATTATTAGCTTATAGCAGTCATTTGAAGTTTCGCATGGTACCTGACACAATTGCATTTGCAGCAGGTCACAGTGCCGGATTCTCAGCTTTGGTTCTGATGTGAACTTGGGCAATAGCTTGAGCTTGCTACACCTAGCAATGCTGAGATATTTAAGATTCGGAAAGTGCTCACTCTTGACACTGCACCATTCCTCCCACGCTTTCATGTTCCTGAACTTTAGCGACTCCAGTGCTGGAAACACATTACATACTCTCCTATTACTGCTTGAAGCGATATCTCCAACATCGCCATAAAATTCGGGCCCAACTAGCTTGACACGTGGCAGTGATTGTACCAAAATATGTTTAAGAGATGGTAGGCAGCCAAGGGGTGGTGGTTCTTCGCAATTGTGACAGTCTTTCAGTTCAATAGAAGCTAACCTGTCCAAGGGCAGCCATCCTGACCATGTTGGAGAAAAGGATCCATTATAATGCTTGATACTGAGCTCTTCCAGATCTGAATGAGGCTTGAGGCATTTCAACACCTGATCTTTTGCAGCACTAAATCCAGGGCCCTGTCTGTCTGATATGCCTCCCACGGCATTTCCTTGTGGATCACAAAGAGGCTTGTTAAAATTTGTAAGTTCAGACCATTCAAGTGTAAGCTTTTGAATACCCAACTTGTTCCAGAGGTTGGCTGCGGCAGCTTGTGCACCATCCAGGTTGTTTAAACCTGTGATATGAAGATGTCCTCTAAGGTTTACCAGTTCATTCAGTTCTTCTATGCCACATCCAGCAGGCTCATTTCCAATGGCAAAAAAAGGTAAGTCTCTGCAGCCTAGTCAACTCTCCTATCCCAGAAAGCATTTGTATGTTTGAATGTGGGATCTCTAGGCACCTTAAATTCAACAGGAGTTTTATACCTTGAGGTAACTGAGTAAGAGAAGAACAATTGTTAAGCTTGATCGTCTCCAGGTGGAAGAGAGCACAAATTGAATCGGGCAATGTCTTGATGGTGGTGTTATCCAAAGCAAGATAACGTAGATGTATCAGACTCCCTATGGATTTCGGTAACTCCATGATGTTTGTGTTGCTCAAATCTAGAGCTCTTAAGCATCAAAATCCGTGATCAGTTCAGAAGGAATCTTTGTTCTAAATGTCATCTTCTCTTGGTTTTGTTCTGTTCTTGCAATGAACAGGAAGGTTCGCAGATCATGATGACCACGAAATGTGTTCAAGTGCATTTCTTCAACAGAATAGGACTCTTCGTCGACAAAGGACAAATGCCGAGGGCTCTCATCTATTTTCATGGAATAAGGGTGCTGTATCATCTTACATTCATTGCCGGAAACAAACTGAGCAAGCTCCTGATACAGGTCATGCATGACAAACTTCCCTTCACCGATATCATGAGCTGGGGAAGGGTGGAAGAAGCACCTTGACACCAAACCCTTGAAGTAGCCATTGGCGATAACTTCAGGGGTGCAGTCTCCTTCAGCATCCACAAATCCTTGCGCGGTCCACAGCTGGACTAGAACATCTTTGTCGAAGACAAAGCCCTTCGGAAACAATGAACAGAATGCAAAGCATCGCTTCAGCGGCGACGACAAATGATCTAGCTCACCTTCAGCACTGGCAGTACCAGATTCTTCGCCTCACTACCAGCCCACAGTCCATTCTCCAGGACTTCTTTCCAGTGCTCCCAGCTGATTGAATTGCTGAGGGCACTACCGGCTGCCTCTCCTGCCAATGGCAAGCCCCCACACTTCTTCGCAATCTGCTTACCTATCTCGACAAGTTCTTGCTTAATGTTGGTGTTGCTGTTTGGCAGTGCCCGTCGCCGGCATACAAGCCAGCAGTCGTCATCTGACAAGCATTTCAGATGATACACCTTTGGGTTTACCATCTTGGCAACCTTCTCGCTCCTTGTTGTCACGATGACGGTGCCCCCCGCAGCACAGCGGCTCAGGGGAGCCGTAATGCAGTCCCAGTGGCTGGGATTGTCATCCCAAACGTCGTCGAGAACGATCAAGCACCTCTTCCCTGCAAGATGCTCAACAATGAGCTCATGAAGCGTGCTCAGCTCGTCGCAGTCGGGGCGAGATCTGGTGATCGCCTCGACGATCTTGCGCGTCACGCCGACGACGTCGAACTCCTGGGAGACCCAGATCCAGAACGTCATGTCGGAATTTTTTCTTTTCCTCTGTAGCCGACAAACTTGATCTTTGCTTCTTTTACTAAGAGATGTTTGGGGAAGTACTAAAATGTACAGTCCATCTAAACAGAAATGCTAATATGGTGGGATAAACTAGTCCATCCAAACACAAGTGCTAATATGGTGAAATAAACTTTAGCTAAAATTTAAAAAATTTAAAAAGGATATGAGTGGTAATAGGTATCTGTAACACCCTAGTTTTAATTTAGGAACCCTAAGTAAATTTTGTTAGAATCTGCAGGATCCATAAGGTTTTATTTCAAGTTTTTTTGAATTTAGAATATTTATCTTGAATCAATTAAAGTATTTAGCTATAAAAAGAAATATAAAGAAAATATGTCTTGTGCATTTTCATGCTGCATTGTTTGTTTTCATTTGAACTCAAATTTCAGATTTAAATTTAGATGCAATTGAGTGCATTCTCCTCTTGGTCCGGCCCATCTCCCCATCCCCTTCCTTTTTCTCCCGCGCGGCCCGACCCACTCGGCCACTTCCCTTCCTACCCCAGCCCGGCGCTCCGCCCTCCTCTCCTCCCCTCTTCTTCTCTCTCACTGTCAGGCGGGCCCCACCCGTCGGGCTCATCTCCTACCTCGAGCCAGACTCGGGTTTGAACCTGAGTCCGACCGAGGCGCGACGCGCCGTGCCGCCCTAGGCCCGCACGCCGAGGCCCGTAGCCACCCCATATATAGCGCCACCCCCGTGCCTCATCAACCCGCAGCCGCCGCCCCTCGCCCCGCAAACCCTAGCCCTATCTCGCCGTCGCCGCTTGTGCTTGGCCGCGCTGTGGACCCGCCGTTTCGCCGCCCCTCTTCGCCAACCAAGCGCCGCCGGAGCTCTGCATCGTGGTAGGGATCACAACCGGCCTTTTCCCCCTCTCCCTCGTGCCTTCTCGCCGCAGCAATTGCTCGCCAGAGCAAGTGCGCCGTGCACCGCCGCCGTATGCTCGCCTCCAGCCGCCACACCACCCTCTTGACCTCCCCACCACGTTCCCCGTCTCGCGCTCCCTCTTCCCGACCTAACCCGAGCCCAAACCATGGCCGGATTCGCGAAAACGCGATTCCCCAGCGAGCTTCCGGCCGCCGCCACCGCGAAACCCGCCAGCAACGCCTCTGCGCCGCCACCCGAGCCGCCTCACCCGCCGTCCGCCGTCCGATCTAGATCAGATGGCCCAGATCCGATCTACCCCGAGTCAGCCCAACCCCGTACCGGTCAATCCTAGGCTTTCTTGCAAAAGAGCCCCTCTGCTTTTATGTAATCAACCCGCAGTCCATACTAGTTCAAAAGTATTTGAAAAACAGTCATTTTTCTTCTGTTTTAACCCCTGGACTTTTTTAAAATATAACCCGCCGTCCCTAGCCCCTATGTTTGTCAATCTAACCCCTATGTTTAAGGTTTTTTTATGTTTTAGCCCTCGGTTACATCGTTCAGAGCCCTTTTAATTTCAAATCTTTTACAAATAAGCCCCTAGAACCATGTTTTAGCCATAACTTCTTCATTTTAACTCCGTTTTCATCGATCCTTGCACTCACACGATCCTTGCGATGTGTACAGTAGCTTTATAACCTTGTTTTTGCTATTTTATATTTTTTGGTGTACTGTTTCTTATTTGTTGCATTTGCTTGCTTGTATGAACATGTGTGGTGTGATAGACGGTACGCAGTTCGAGGATCCGCAAGAGTAAGGATTTGAAGACACCGCTGAGCAGCGGCAACTCTTTGAGGAAGACAAGTGGTCGTTGATCATACTTCAGTCCTAATAATCTTAAATACTCACATTTACTTTATATGCATGCATGTGTCTATAATATGATGGATCCCAAACTAAGGATATGCCTAGTTTCTTTTGAACTTCTTTGATTAAACCTGGGTTGTTTACTTTATGTTGTAGCTATGCTAGTTGCTCATCCACTTAGACTATGGTTGATTAACTTGAAAACAATGCTATACTTGATTTATTTCATGTTCTGGAATACCCTTAAGGTGATAATTATAAGATCATTGCATTAATTGGAACATGAAGAACCACCCAGAAAAGCAGTGCAACCACAATACTACATGGCTCTGATCTTGGCTAATTAATTAGAAACTTTAGCTTGTAATGGTCTTACCGAAAGGGCAAGAGGGGAGTGCGTTGATGGGGTATAGCTCGGTCCTCTTGGGGCTTAGATATGATCCTGGTTAAGGCGTCTTCCTCATTAGGGAAGGTTATGACCACTGCGGCCTGAAACCTTAGCGGACTGCTGCAAGTTAGGGAATCTTTGTGAATCCCTACCACTCACCTCGGAAGTGTTTAAGGGTCTTACAAACCCAAGCAGAAAAGGAAACACGAGTTGTGGGTAAAGTGTACAACCACTGCAGAGTGAAAACTGATATATCAGCCGTGCTCACGGTTAAGACTGGCTTGGACCCTCACATAATATATAAACTTGAAGATGATCTAAATTGATGTTCTTTATTTGTGTTGATGGCACCTATCTCTTTTCTCATTTAAGGATTTTGGTATATGCTTACACTTAGTTAATACTTGCTAAATAAAACTTGACCAACTAAAAGTGCTTATCGCAGTCAAACTATGTCAGCTATTCCTTGAATTTGGCCTTGCATGTCATATAATTTACTCCACTTGCTGAGTATCAACCATAAATGTACTCACGCTTGCTTTATTAAAACAAATGCTGCTTAGAACAAGATAATTGTCCGGAGTTCCTTGAAGATTTCGAGGAGTTCTAGGCGTATGTCTCCCAGTCATCTGCCTGTGAAGATGAAGTTCCGCTGCTAGTCAAAGACGTTTATTTATTTGCTTAAGATTAAGACTATCGGTTATGTAATAAAGTACTTTAATACCCTCTTTCGTTATTACATTGTTTCGGATATACACTTGTATCGTCTATCATATGTGTGTGAACTTGATCCTATCGCACATATGAGATGCATTCGGTTTCTTTTTAAAACCGGGTGTGACGGTACTAAAGTTTAGCACTCAACTTTAGCCTATACAAACAGACCTTATGTGCTTTTGTTATTAAAAATGCACAATATACAGAAGTATACTTTTTATACATTTAAAAATTTGATATCAAAGCATCATCATTTTTTTATTTATTGGAAGTAGTACTACTTCTGGATTCATTCAGTAAATGATTTTCCTGAGCTGAGCCGTAAGGGTTGCTTCGACACTTGACAAATATTGGGCGAAATGCCCAAAGTAGGCCTTATTTTGAGAAGGTTAGCTTTACAAATTATTTCATCATGCTTCATAAATTGTTGCATCTCTTTAAAAAAATATAGAAGAAAGTCTATTTTAATCCTACCAATCCACTTTGTCCATTTAACCCTTTTAATAATCTTAAGGCTCAATTTATTTCCCCAAACTATTTCAATTAGTCCAATTTACCCCCTACTGAGATTTTTCTTTTTTATTTCTACACGTACGAGTGGAATTTTAACTTCAAAGTTTGTACCTTGACTATAATGTGATGCACCGTGACTATAATATTCATGCAGAATTGTATCTCCGTAATCAATTTCGTATTAATTCTTCCTAAACTATGAAAATAAATATGAAAAATTTTTAATGTATTTTTTAACATAAGGCATCATGTTCTCCATCCATTCATATCAATAGGGGTAGATTGGACTAATTAAAATTATTTGGGGAGTAAATTGAGACCAAATTTTGCTCAGGGGGTTAAGTGCACAAAGTGAATTAGTGAGGGTAGTAAAATGAACTTTCTCCAAAAAAAATTATAACAATGGTTTTTGCAAATTTCTTCTTAACTTTAAAAAGAAATTGTTTGAAAAAAATTCATGGACTTAAATTGCTTAGGTTATTTCCGCTTGTTGAATTAGTGTTTGAAATTTTGACATTTTGCACAAGTCATGCTCTTGCACGGGCTAATAACTTTAACAGAGGTAAGTGTTCATTCATGGATATAAATTTAGAGCATGCGACAATGTTATAAAATTAGGGACATTGCAGATATTGCATAATTTAGAGAATTCCTTTTTTTTGCAGGTATAATTTAGACAATTCTTAGAAAGTACTTCAACAACATTCTTGGGCCAGGTGACTTGTCACTTCTCACTTGTACACTTGTCAGTCGGCGTTAAATCCATCGGGGCAGGTGACTTGTCAGTCGGCATGCACTTATTAATTGTACTATCGATCTCCTTAAGAATTCAGTTGTCTCTTTAACGTATGTTCATCACAGGGTACATCAGGTTCCTTTCTTTTACGTGCTGTTGCAGGTTCGGCGGACAGTTCAAGGTGCGGTTCATTGGGGAATTCATGGTTGCACTCACAGATGTACATTGCAGAAAGCATGCCGGGATCAGTGTCATTGGGGTGCAAAATCTTCGTTGCACAACATCCTCTTGAGTTTCTGTGAAGGCATCTGTAGTATGACCTGAAATGTTGCAGACTTTATATCAGATACCTGAAAATGCCATCACATTTATTGAGCACTTGTACATACAGTATAAAATCGTAACAGAAAAAGTATCTAATACAAATCAAGATATTTCCCAGCAATACTTCAAATTTTGATATAGCAATTTTGCATTTCCTTACAAGGGTTAATTGCTTGTCAGATGTTGGAATCGTAGATAGAGGTTCTGTTGTTAAACTATGCTTGCTGCACTGACTATTTACCTTTTAGCTCTTCTTTTCTGCTGTTTCAGTTTTAGTTGTGCTTGACCAATCTAATTGGAAGGTTCAATCGTGAAATACCGTTCGTTCCTTGGGAACGAAATGTGGACTTCTAATAATAATGATCTATAGTTAACTAATAAAATGCTTTCATATGTGGTTTGAATACTGAATCAGCTATCTTCATATAGAACACAAATGAAAGCATAAGCTATCCGTCTAAATGTTTGCCATAAAGATATGATCCAAGGTTATGACTAGTATCAACGTTTTCTCTTATTTTTATCTGGCTCACACCAGATATGATTCCTTACCAGTAAAATATATAGTTTCCACCATACTTATGTAAATCAAAACTTCTATCAATTGTAAATTACAAAATATATTTGTTATGGATAACAAGTAAGAAAGTTGTCTAGGAAATTTCTTGCCAGAGACATTCCCTTTGTGGGAGCTTTAAGAGTAGGTACACCCTTTTCTATAAATAAGAACTAATGTGACCTAGTTTACAATTTATAGGACAACTTTTAAAAAAACGCAAGGATTTCAGTATTTAAGCCATATGCAAAACAACCTGCTATAAATGTAACTAAAGAATCAAATGCAACTCCTGAAAGATGGAACTACTGTTCATGGCTCCCATGTAGTTTAGTAGTTACTCTATAAATATTATATTTTTACCCTGCAAGATTGGACCCAAATATATTCTTTTCTCCATGCTTTTCCCACTTCCAACTGTCAACTTGGAGATCTGTATATGTTGCAGTTTTTAGCACCATAGACCGCCTTGTAGGAGTATTCCCGTATATGAGGAAACAATTAGCAGAAAAAAAAAAGAGAAAATAGCATACTGCATTATTCCTAGAAAAGTAGAAAATTGAGATCAACAATTCAATGATAACAATATTGCTTCCATTTCAGAATCCAACGCACAACTTTTCAATTTCTTATTTGCCAAACTATGAATGTAATTCCATTGTCTGCTCAATTATTCCTCTTTATCTTTAGCTTCTATTACCTCTCTAATTCCCTACACTAGTACGATAATATCATGGTTGTTTTTGTATTGCAAAGGTGATAATAAGCCAAGCGCCCACAACTAGAACAGCCACCGGTCGGACCCTAGGTAGTGAGGTCGTGACTTACCTTTCTCCCTGAGTTAGTTGAAGTTTTTTTTTCAAACACAGATTAGTTTTTTTCACATTTTTTTCTACTATAATTGGAATGCACGCATAACATCACATTATTTAGGTAGAAACAGCTTCAATGGCGTCACACAATGACAATCAGAACTGATATTCTCTTTCAGTATTGTTGATCCTACAACGAAGAAAAGGAACTCTAACCTGTACTACCGAGTGTCAATATGACTAGTGGATCATCATACTTTATGAGAGGAAGGAACCACACATATGTTGAGTCTTTATTGGCATGTAAGCAGGGGCATGAAAATACGCTGGCCTCCTAAGAAGGTTATATTTTTATAATAATATAACAATATGAATTACTGTCCTACAATTAAATGGCATGTCGAATAGTAAAAGAAAATAGAATGACATGATGGATTTAAGTGATGCAAAAGAGAACTCATTTACCTTCCACCGTCCACTTTTTGTCTGTGATGATCTTCCAGTGAACTTCCAACCAAATCAAGTTTTGGGCACCTCACAACTCTTAAATCCGAAACAGATAAGGAATAAGCATACATTGATGACAACTCCTTGCAGTCACTAATTTCCAACTTCTTCAACGTTGTCAGTTGATGGGGGAAACTAATAGACCGAATCTTATTGAATCCTTCAATCTTCAGTGACTCGAGTGATGGGAGTTCTGAGAAGGATGGCACTTGACCACCGCAATGAATTGACAGATGCACTAGAGAAAGAAGCGGAGGTAATTTTGTGAGTTTTGGGCATCTACTGATAGAAAGATGACAAATCCGTGGAAAATCCCCTTCACTAATGCCAACCCAAAATCGCAAATCATACATCTCCCATAAAGTCAGCACCTCCAGGGATGGGAATCTAAGAGGATGGTTTTCTTCAATGGCCAGAGAATTACTCTCAATTCCAAAGCTTTCTATAGAATTCATTCTCTGTATGAAGAGAGATTTAAGACATGGCAGATCACCAAGGTATGGGAGCTCACTACATTCATGGCAGTTATCAAGTGTAACTGAGACGAGATTGCAAAGGTAAGAGTCCTGCATCCAGGCAGGAAACTTATTTCCAGCATAATTTCGAACGACAAGCTCCATTATGTTGCTGTTAGGTTGGAGATTTTGAAGAATATCGTTAGCAATTACTTCTCCCAATTCATCATCCATGTCTCCGTTGCTGTAAGACCACTCCAATGTCAGTGCTTCTAGGAAGTGCTTGCCGACTATGTTTGCTTCTCTGGCATCATCGGCTGTTTTAATATTCTCAAGCCCTGTTATATGAACATGCCCCAAGAGTCCACTCAGATTCTTCAATTCCACAATTGAACAATGCAATGAATCATTCCCAATGTTAAATACTGTCAGAGTTTGGAGATTTGTCAGCTGTCCTATACCGTGTGGCATGCTAACTCTAAAATTACTGGGTTCTTTTCGCACATCAAGATGTCGAAGCTTTGTCAAATTACTTGTGCTTCCTGGTAACTCAGTCAGGTGACAACAATCCTTGAGTTCCAATGTTTGCAGAGTGTCTACCTGTCCTATTTCAAAAGGAAGGGCCTTGATCTTCGTGTTGTTGAGAGCCAAGAACCTCAAGTGTTTCATGTTCCCAATAGAATTTGGCAGCTGTAGAATGTCTGTAGAGCTCAAATTTAGTGCCCTTAAGAATCTATATTTCACATAAAGATCATCCTGAAAAATTCTAACAACCGGGAAAAATCTTCTAACAACCAATAAGGACTGCAGATTTTTAATTTCTTTAATCAGCGTAACAGTCTTAAAATCTGATGGAACAAGCGAGAGGTGGGAAATATTTTCAGGATAACTGCAGAAGGGTTCCTCGGATCTGAAGCATTCATCCTTTGAAACAGAGTGTGCCAAATCGTGAAACAGCTCATGCATAACAAACTTATCTTCATTATCATTATGAAAGGGAGAGCGTTGAAAAAATGATCTGCAGAACAACTCGTCAAAATAATGCAGGCCAGTCTCTTCTGGTTGACAACCTTCTTCAGGGAAGACAAAACCTTGAGCTATCCATAATCGGATGATGTGATGCTTGATGAAATTATAATCTTTGGGGAATAAGGAACAAAATTTGAAGCACTGCTGAAGGTGTGATGGCAAAAGATCATAACAAAGTCTTAGTGCTGGTAAGATACCATCAACAAGCATATCTATTTGAGACAAGCCAATTTCAGAATGACACAATAACCCACTTAGGGATTTTATGCACAGTGCATTACCACCACATTTCTCAACAACCTTCCAGCCAACACTTTATAACGGAGGGTAACTTTTCACATCTAAACCACCAAGCACATGTCTGTGGAAAATCATAAAGCAGTCTTCTTTCGATAGGGAACTCAAGTAACAGGTTTGCGTTGCTCCCACATGGTTAGCGACTTCCTTGCTCTTAGTAGTCGTAATCACAGCACTTCCTTTTGAACAAACATTAAATAGTTTCAGTAATTCATTCCAGAATTGTGGGCTCTCGTTATCACAGTCGTCCAGTACAAGTAAGAATTTCTTGCCAGTAAGTTCTTCTATTAAAATTTCTTTGAGAATGCTCATTGGGGAATCACAACAGTAGGAGAAAGTTGCAAATTCTACAATTTTCCCTAGTAGCCTCTTTTTGTCACATGCAGGTACCCATATTCTCAAATCAAAGGTATCCAAAATCAATTTGTTATTGTAAATTCGATGAACCAGATCAGTCTTGCCGATGCCACTTTCACCAACTATGCAAATAGAAGTGACTACATGGTCACTAGTGACACCAGCCTCATCAAAATTAACAGACAGTAGCCTTTCGATAATACTTTGCTCGTGGCACTTATATGTATGAAAAGGAACGGCCTAAAGGACAGAAAAGATTGATACTTTACAATGAGTTATTTTGAAAATCAGCCTATTCTCAAATGGACTAGTAAGATGAGATTACAAACCTTTGGGTTGCAGTGGGGATGGACCCAGCTCTTCTTCCACCATCTTGACATGTCCAGGTGATTCTTAAGATCTTGAAAGGATTTAGAGAAACCTTGAATATTTCTATGCGGTGACATAGTCACACACATCAAATTGGCCAGCTTACACTCAACATCCAGGTCTAAACCATGGCAGCCTGATAAATTCAAGTACTTGAGTCCTTGAAGGATGCCAAATGGTTGTGGAAGCTCCTTCAATCTTTTGCAGTATGACAGATTCAGAATCTCCATTTGGCGAAGCGTGACAAAAGAATATGGTAAGGTCTCAAGTCTGGAACAGCCCGACAGATCCAACAATCTGAGCTTGGAGAGGTCGCAAAGCGACACTGGAAGATTCTGTAGTTTCTGGCAGTTTGAAAGAACAAGAATCTGCAAGTTCTGCAGCATTCCTAGTGATACCGGTAATGTGTGAAGAGAATAACACCGGGAGAGGTTCAAAGCAGCCAGATTATGAAGGGTGCATAGGGAAGGATGCACCTGTGCAAGGCTGCTGCAACTTGAGAGATCCAAATACAGCAGGCTTCTGATAAATGTGGGCAACAAATAGATAGGGTCAGTCACGTTTGTTGGTATTTTCTGGGAGTCCATCATACTAACCTTTGCACGGCCAGTGTATGTCAGATCATCAGAAACAAATGCTGGAACTTCCCGGTCCGCCTTCGCCTCAGCTCCAGCTATGCTCATAATGCCCAAGATACCGCGACATAGAAGGATGCAATGCAGGACCAAATGATTAGCCGAGATCAATTTACTTGAATTATGAGGAGCTGCAACGGACAATTCAGGTCTTCCATGTTCGAGGCCCTCAAGTTTGCCATCAATGGATATGACGGTAAGTTCTACCGGGGAAGCTGACTGGAAGAAGCTACTAGATGTTGTTTTTGAAGAATTCCCTGACACATTTGATCGTATTCTCACCTTCTCGTGGTTCCCAACTCCAAGAACTGCCTGCATCATCCTGCAGTGCAGATCTTGCAGACAGTCTTCGGCGTCGGCGGTCAAGCTCCTAACTTTAGTCAACCAGGCAAAGGACACCTGCGCTCCACTGGAGGGTGAGATGGTGTGGTGGTTCGAACATGAACAAGCTGCTGAGAGCCGCCTGATCGAGGAGGCCGAGCAGGGGTCAGCGAGCTCCAGATTGGGGGTAGCCATGGGAGGCTGCTTCGGGAGACGGAGTCTGCGACGGTGGGCATCATCCGCGTGCAGCTTCCAATCCACGAAGAAGCGGCCGTGTCCAGCTGCGCCGAGGCCGCGGTAGAAGGAGACGGTGTCGCCGGCGTGGAGTCCCTTCTTCCTGACGAAGCGGCTCCATTCCTTGGTCATGTAGCATCCCCGGAGCTCCTTCGAGTAGGAGCAGCGGAAGCTCCACTGCTTTCCGTTGGGGTCCTCAAAGGTAAACACGACACCCGGCATGAAGGGCCAGACCGCATCTTCCTCGGGGATAACCAGCCGTTTCCCCACGTCGGCCGGCGTGAGCACCTTGTCGAACAGGTGCTCCTTCCCAACGGCCGTCGCCGGCGGTGCCCGGTCGCCTCGGCTTTTGCTACCACCGCCGCCCTTCTTGCTGGACTGGGATCCAGCGGAGAACGTGATTCCGGAGCCCCACGAAGAATACAAGCTCGGTCGCCGCGGCGCAGATTCCTGGACGCGGAGCGGCCGCGGAGCTGGGCCCGGGAAGAGATCGAGTTCGACCTCAACGGAGGCGTCCCCTTGTTTGTCCTGCGATTCCCCCTCGGCAGCACGACACCTACTACTACCTCCACTACCAGGCTCCATGGTGGCCGGGTGCTTCTTCCGATCCGCAGCGATTCTTGCTGTTCGTCTCAGCGATTTAATTTGCTCCTCGCTTTTTCTCTCAATTTTCACTTGGGCTCACCAGTTGAGTGTCCACACGCGATTTGTTGAGCATCCGGGTTCTAATTGGGATTGCAAAGGAGAGGAGGAAGATGATTTGCCTTCTCGACCAAGTGTTGGCCTTTTGTTTTGTTTTCTTGCGAGCATCGGTCAAAGACAACTATGTCTGTGGTAGGTGTATAATCGGATGGATACAAACAGATATCACTGACTTTACATTGATTTTTCATACTAGGTATATACCCGTATGTTACTGCAGGTAAATAAAATCTATAAGCATCGATTTTTACCATATGAAGTACTTTTAACCACATATAGCAATGGAGGAATGCATTATACATTAAACGGAAGCACAGATCATCGTTAATAAAAATGACTATTGGACAATTCGGTTGTCTAGCATCCGATTTTTCAACCAATAAATTTAAGTAACGGACACAAGATTTTATGACACATGAGGCATGATCCTCAGTAGTAGCATGCTTGTAGCTTCAATCTTCTGCACCAACCCTTGGGCACCTAAATGTGTGTAGCTCTTCTCCGTGGCACCTGAACATATGGTAGTTCAAGAGACGACTTGATTTATTACTTCTCGTTCAAGAGTCTAGTTGCCATAAAACAGTTAACAGTATCTGAAAGCCATCACAAAAATTAATTTATCCACTAATTAGTTTTCTGAAAGTAAGTATGTTATTTTCAGGCATGAGAATAGCCAAAAGAAAGAGCGCTGCTTGCTAGTACTTATCAGGGGAAAAGGAATAATTGCCACCACCTCGGCCTCCTGATCCAAAGTCATTGTAAAAAAAATGCATTTCCTGTAAAAAGAACAGCTCAAGAAATTGGAAGTAGATGAAAGAGCAGAGATTTGATAATAGCAGGGTACATATGGAAAGTTTTAATAGAAACCGTACATCTGTTCTAACTTTGACACATACTACCATTGGACAACAGCTGTGACATTCTCAGCACTGTCAAGCTATGGACAGGATAAACAAATTAAAAGCATGGCACGTCCCAAGCCTAACCGAAAAAAGTCAGAACAATAATCCCCCAAATCCCATTTACTATTTTTATATCAGATAAATATCAGATAAGTAACATAATCTCTACTTACATCACTTTTATCCTTCATCTAACCATTCAAACATGCGAGCTCATAAAATGCCTACCAGGCCACCATCAATCTGCCATTTGCCTTGCAGCATTATTTCCCATGACATTCGCAGACTTCCAATCCATCAGGAGGATGAAGAGCATCATCTCAACATGGCTTATTCCATAAAGCTGAGAAATTGGTACATATAGATTAGGTCAATACTATTTATACATGCAGACTCGATATGAGAAATTGAATCTTAAGCACAAAATGAGCATCTTAATAAGCCTTCCTGCTGTCAACTTAGTATTTCACAACTGGGGGCTCGAGCAATTGTTTCACAACTGGGGGGATCGAGCTATTGTTGGAGCAAGGACCTATCCTGCTTTCTGCCCATGACTAAAACTATTTATATAGGTAGAAACAAAAAATTACGGTACTTAATTTTTTTGGAAGTGCCCAATGGAAGAAATCAGTTTTACATAGTTCTTATCTTATTCAACAATCAACATATAAAAAATAGGTTGGGCTCATTTAATAGGACTCAAGAAGTGTTGCATACCTTGAACACCAGGTAGAGCTTGTTTAACTTGACATCAAATTTCTCTGAGAAATTCATCTTAAAAAAAACACAATAACAATGAATTGTCTGCTAAGTGAAAGCCAAAACACAATACCAAAATGAACCTGAAAATAGTACAAATAATTGCCAATAATTACTGCAATACAAGAATCGTATTATGCAACGAGAATTTAGAGTTCAGGCAAAACAACAAGCTTTGAATATGCAATTATCACCGGTAGATGTTCGCAATGCAACTTGAGTGTCAATTCGTTTATGCGGACAATCTTACAAGAAACTAATAGAGTGTAGCCTTGTAGTTACACCTGGTTTGCACAGATCTTCCACTAACAAGAAAAAATCAAACTGTTATGCTCTAATAGATTGATGGAACTTCAGAGTAATGATCCACTCAAAGAAAACTTCATAACAATTTTCTACACTGGCATAATGATCAGTCAAAGATGATCAAAGAGGGAAAACTCTGCTGGTGGCATTTTTAACACACCACATTCTGTAACATTTGTTTGATTTTTTTTAGTGTAAAAATAACTCGAGAAAGCATTAATATGTGTAAATGTTGGTTGACAGTTATATAGAGATGAAAAAACCTAAGTAAGAGCTTAAACATATTCCCAGCTATGTAAAATCAAACATGTTCATGCCTCCTGTATTCTGGTGCCTACTGCAATTGTTGTGGCTGCCAGCTGCCCCACCCATCGTCTACATTTTCTGCAGAAATTGAACCCATCGCAAGTTACAAATTCTACAATCACAGCCACCCATTGACAAATATTAGAATTCCAAGTTGACCACTCAAACAGTCCAATATAAGCCACACCACATAGATCATACAATCTTTGCCTCTCATCTAGCTAAGTTAGAGCTACTTTAGCCTGACGAAACACAATTATTAATCTGCAGAACTATATATCCACTATTTATCCGTCAACAATAACTAACCAATCGCACTCACCTCTTCGGTCTCAGATTTCATGAAGAACGACACCCAGAGTATCCGGTATGGTTGGGGGCACTGGTGCAAATCATCACTCCCAGCAGCCATGGCGCAGCCTACGCAAATGTACATGAAAAGAAATGAGCAAAATTTTCCTATGACTTGCAAGTTCATTTGATTACTTTAGTGCCCAAAAAATCTATTTTAAAATCATAATCCAACTAGGCAAACACAAACAAATAATCATTAATTGAAATCTAGCAAGCTAATTTGATGGTCTACATCTTGATAGAAACAAGAAAATTATAAGAAAGCAAATCGGTCATGGTGCAGGCCTGAATCTGAAAGAGCAGACCTGAATATGAAAGATGCTATTTCCGCGGAAATGCGAGGCGAGCGAACCAAAGAGGGCAACCAAATGGCCTTGGCCTGCAGGTGTCCTCCAGGCTCCAGCAAGAAGTTGTCGATGAGATTGAATACTAGGGCCTCGGCACGCAGCAGCGAGTGGGCCTGCATCCATGGCCTGACCCTTCCCCTTTGTGTACTCATCGGCAACGGAGTCCTCACCCATCTCGGATGCGGCGAAGTACTGGTCTGTCTCCTCCCTCTGGTTCCTCATCGCTTTCCTCCTCTTCTCCCCCTGCAGCTTGGCGGGCAGCGCCCCGAGCGGAAAGAGTTTTGTCGCAGCTCGGGGACAGCGGGTGCCCGGCGGGTGGTGCCTCAAAAGCCGTCGAGGGTGAGCGGGCATGGCAGCCGAGGCGGCGGGCAGAGCAGCGGCGGCGCGAGCAGGCTTGCTGGTGTGCATAAGGCGTTTTTTTTTTCTCGAGCAGCCTTGAAGCTTCAGAGGCGAGCGAACTGCGGAGCAGGAGGCGCCCGACGGCGAGTTGGGGCAGAGAGGGGGCGACAACGGCGGCGTGCGGGGGGGGGGGGGGGGGGGGGGGGCGACGACGGCGTGGTGCATAGGGAGAAGGGGGGGGACGATGACGTGTGGAGGGAGAGTGGGGGTGAGCAAGCGCGGCCGCGACGTCGAGGTCCAACTAAGAGGATGAGGAGCACGCGCACTGCCTTAGAGGCCGTCGAAGCTGAGTCCTAGAGCGGCGTACGAGAAGGAGGGGCAGCATGCACGGGGATGGGGCGGGTCGGCGGTGACCGCGGCAAGCGGATGGAGCAGGCCGGCAGCAACCGCGAAGGGCTGGAGGCAAGCGGATGGGGCGGGCCGGCACGTGGGAGGAGGTTGGCGGGTACGGCTGCTGCATGGCGGCGCGGCGGCTTTCTCGGACGCAGCGAGGATGGAGGCGGTGGATGGGGCAGACCCGCCCATGGATCTGCCGCCCGTGGCCACCCCGTACGGTGGAGGTCTTCCTCCCCGTGCGGTGGGGGCTCGCCTGCCCGTGGTTCTGCTGGTAGAACCATGTAGACAATAATAAGTAGTAGAGATTTTCTGTCGAAGTCTAGACAGATATACTGACAAAATATATCCCAGGGATATCTACGTCACACCTAGATATTGACTTGTATTAGCTACATCTCAATTTTGTGTTGTGGTATGCATGCAACTTCATTTTAAAAAAAGTTAGGGTATTTTTTATTAGCACTACTAGAAAATAAGCTATTGATCCACCCAAATATACCAGTAGGCATTAGAGCAGTTACTAATGATATTTGGGGTGGATCAAAGGGTCTTAGGTGTGGCAGAACCGCCCAAATTAAACCAGCTTAAGTGTGCTAACTATAATCTTAATAGTTAATCAAATCACCACGCACTTAAAACGGTACAATCTGGCAGTTTGACAGGTAAATCACGATAAACCACGGATAATCTCGATCGAAACGTACACCAGAAGTCTCGCACGACGAAGAGCGCATATAGTACAAGCATGACACAATTTTATAAAAATAGAGAACAACATTAAGGTGTTTACAAAACATATCAAATTAGAAGCAACTTAAGAAGTAATAGCAGCGGAAAGGAATCTAACCTGAGGAAAGATTTTAATAGAGAACAAATAAAACAAAACAATAACTACGAAGATGTGAGGACGTCGTATCGAGCCCACCGAAGCGAATCCTAGTTAGCTCCAACCAGCAATAGCTATATCTTAAACAGGGTCAACAACAAACCCTTACCAACTAATACTCATCAAGACTTACCCGGCTAGTGGTATATACTAAGCCGACTCGCCGACTCCTAGTATGCAAGGCTTTTGGCTGGTGGGCGTGTTTTGCCAAAAAAGCTACTAACAGTGAATCCTTACTTTCAAGATTTTAGCACAAGTATATGAGATATACTATTTTCTATGTTCACAAGATAATTGAAATATTTAGAGTGGAAACCAAATAATTATATAGCAACAATAGTGAACAACAACAGTTGCAGCCTTCCTTTTTACTTCTTTTCTACGATGTGACGCAGTGATCAAGGTTTTGTTATCCAAGAGCAGCGGCGAGTCGATTCGATTTAATCCTTGCAAGGAACAACTAGTTTGGAGCTGAAATTTTTATGGTGGTTAGGTGCTATCCAAACATGGCTACTGTACAAAGATTACATGCTCAGGTTTATAAATTAATTATTACAACCAAAATAAGTTTTAGTTGCAATTAAACATGTGAGAGCAAGATAAATCTATAGATCCCTATTTTCTGTAAACACACAGCCAATTCTAGTGTTTAGAAGACATAAAAACATCATACAAGGGCAGTGGAAACACATTTTCTATTTTTACACGTTTCTATTATTTATAAACTATTTACTAAGCATTAAACAAGTTAAATCAATAACTCGGTCATACTGCATCCAATGAACTTGAAATTTTTACCGCAGCACAAACATCACATGAATAGCATACCCCAAAAATTTCACAGCAATTGGAGCATACAACTACAGATATGAATTTAACCCTAACAAGCATAGGCAAAAATCTAGAGCAAGATTTTTCTACTAACACATACAAGATTATACATATACTGCATAGATCTACTCACAAGGATTCCAAAGCATCTTCATTTGCTATTTTACGATTTTTCTACTATTTTCTACGGATTTTCAAAGCTTTAGGCGATTTGGTCCATAAAAGACTATACATATGAGTCTATGACAGTGCAGAAAACCCCCTGGACTTGTTTCAATTGTTGCACGAGGTCCTTCACGCGAATTTGGAGCAGAGGAGGCGCTCGGGGAGCTCGATTCCGGCGAGAGGAGGCCATGCCGGCGGCCGGGAAGGTCGATTAGCTCACCGGGGGCCCGTTTTGGAGGTCGAAAGGCGAGGAGGAGGGCCGGAAGGAGGGTTCGACAGTGGGGGCGGCGGTGAAGCTCCCAGGAGCTCCGGGCGGCCCTGTTCCGGTCGATTCCGGCCGGGGAAGAGCTTGTCCGGGGCTGGGGAAGGCGTGCGGAGGTGGAGGAGGAGGTGTGGGAGGCTTTGGCGCGAGGGATCGAAGGGGGAGGAGGTGTGGCCGGTGGATTTGGCCGAGAACCGGAGGCTCTGCTCGGCTCGGTCTGGAGGAAGGAGAAGGGAGAGCCGAGTGCGAGAGAGAGGAAGAAGACGCTGGCGGCTCGGGAGAGGATAAGGGCGCGGCTGCATGGGCACGGCATGGGCGTGGCGCGAGGACGGGAGCAGTGCCGCTAGGACGGGAGCAGGTGGGCTGTTTCAGAGATTTTTGACTGAATTTTGACCTAAATTTGACTGCAATTTCAACTATTTAAACATTGTTTTCCTACGTTCTTATTATACTAACTAAATAAAAAATTCATTAGATAGACCAAAATTTTCATTTTGTCAAAAGTTTAGTATTTAGGTAAAATAAGTTTTAAAAGCCACTCAAATATAGATACTTTGAATTAAACAAATACTTCATTTTATGTGATTAGATATTTAAATTAGGAATTTGAATTGGTTTCTCTTTGAAAATTTGTTCAAGGACCACATGTGCGTCATTTGGCAATTCAAAACGATATTAACATATGATGATAAAATTTATTTATTATCTTTATACATGCATAATTAGTACTAATGATCATGATAAGCAAATGATTAGTCCTAACTAAAGGTAATTAACACCAGGTTGCTATATTGGGGCCTTTAGTATCGGTTAATACTAAAACGTATACATTTGTACCAGTTGGTGTTTCCACCCCGGTACTAATATCTCCACCCATATTAGTACCTGTTACCCCGATACTATGTATAGCTTTTAGTATATGCTGGTGTTTCCACCCAGTACAAAGGTTCTTAGTTTAAAAGGAAAACACCTCTCTTAACTACAACTGTTGTGTAGGTGAGATGGTAAGAAAGGTACACACGAGGCAAGAGATCCCAGGTTCGAATCCCATCCACCGCACGCAAGTTGCAAGATAGAAGTGCAGAAAAATAAAGTAGTGGGTTAGAGAAATGCAAACTCGGCACATCTACTTTTCTCCCATGGTATCGGTGGGCTAAAGCCACCCTTATTCCACGTTGGAGCGCCACCAAGGTACGCTGCCGGTAACCAAGTCTCTTCCGGTCAAGAGTTTGGTCTCGCACTAAGGCTCACCCAAGTAGATCGGACCTTACCACTAAGGCAATGCTCACCACCTCTTGCACCGGTCATCTTGACGTCGTCTCACTACAGAGCTTCCAACGAATGAGAGGTCTCCTCGTCCCCCGCACAAAGCCATCGTCGCCGCTCCACAACAAGCCGGATGATCGATGACTTACCGGCGAGCCACCAAGACTCCAAGGGGCCGGCACTCCGAGATTGCAGCGGTGGTTCACTCTATAACTGAACACAAGGCAGCAACACACCTTGCTCTCTCACTCACTCTAGGCCTAACATAGCACTAACACTCTCAAAGATGTGCTAAAGCCTAAGGATGTGATCGATTGCACTATGGATGGTTTGGAGGTTTTCTTCAGTGTCTATGTGGTTCTCCTAAACTTCAGCAATCTCAAATGACCAGGGGAAGTGTTTATATAGGCTAGAGACCAGTCATAGCCGTTGCCACAACTTTCCCGAAAAGATTTAAAGCGTCGGTTAAACCGGTCCTAGGTGTCGGTTTAGCCGGTTACATTGAGCTTGCCTGGTAGCCACTGAATTCCAACGGCCTACTTCTACTGACATCATTGCACCGACACCTTGCACCAACGGGTGTCAGTTCAACCTGTACTAAGACTTTATCCCTCGAACTCTTCTACTGCTTGACATGCTCTCTAAGTAACCACAATACCAATGTACCGACGCCTTCTTTTGCATCATCGGTTCATCCGGTGATGATGCACATTTTGACCAAAATCTTCTGGAGCTTCTGTGCAAACAGTCCGTGCAATTTGACAATGCACCGATGCCTATCTTCATAGCATCGGTTCATCCGGCGCTACTGAGTTTTCCTACACTTGATTACGGTAGCAATTCTGAGTTGCACCGACCCGTTCATATTTGATGTCGTCGGTTCATCCAACGCCCTCATTCAAGCTGATACTTGGATATGGCTTGGACTTCATCCATATAACATAGAAATTCTACAAATATGCGCTCACAAACTTTGTTAGTCCCATTGACTATGTTGTCACGTAATCATCAAAATTACAATTATAGTTAATTGGGACCATATTTCTTATAGAGTTGATGGCTCATTCCACCTGGTACTGATCAAGGTTTTCGTAGTAGTGTAGTGTCCAGTACCCAAATAAGAGTGTTGTAAAATTTCAAGTATTTTGGGTGCACACTCCAAATTTTTAGTTACACTAAATCAACTTAGAAATTACATCAAAAAGTCACCATGACTCTAATGTAACTTAATTGAGAATCCAATATAAATTGGATGTAACTAGAAAGTTAGGTGTTATGGTCCATTTGAACACCCGGATTTTGATACGAAATGACCTCATAGAAAAATAAGATTACTCTACGCAGCACCTCAAATCTCGGGCTTCACCCATGACCAAAATGTTTCAATCTACACTTACATAGGTGGCAACATACTACAAATACATTGTAGTGATCTGGATCATCAATCCTGTCACACATACAAAGAAAAAGTCTACATAATCACTCCAATTATTCATGGTGGACTATTTCACCCTCCAACTATAAAACCGGATATTCGACTCCCTAAACTTTTCAAAACCGGTCAAATAACCCCCCAATTGGTTTTGGACGGTGGTTTTGCTACAGTGGCGCGGTTTTGTCTTTTTTTTATTTATTTCCGCTAAATCTTTGAAAAAATATAGTAAATCACAGAAAAAATTATAAAATGGAAAATCTAATTTTTTTAACTCCACATGAGTAGATCTACACAGTAAATATATAATATGGTATTTTTTAGTACAAAGTTTTTGTTGTAGCTTTAAATCTATGCTTTTCTATAATTAGTTGGAATAATTCATAATTGCAGCTTTTATGGTACAATTGTGGTGAAATTTTTATGGTGGAAAAATTATTGTATGCTTGAACTGTAGTAAAAATTTCATACTCATTGGAAGTTATACATGATCCAATGAGTATGAAATTTTTACTACAGTTCAAGCATACAATAATTTACCAACCATAAAAATTTGACCACAATTGGACCATAGAAGCTGCAGCTATGAATTATTTTAATTAATTATTAAAAAGTATAGATCTAAAACTACAGCAAAAACTTTGTACTAAAGTATACCATATTATATCTTCATTGTTTATATCTGCTCATGTGGAGTCAAAAAAAATTAAATTTTTTATTTTATAATTTTTCTTTGATTTACTATGATTTTTAAATATTCAGCGAAAATAAATAAGAAAGAAAAAGATAAAACCACGCTAGTGTAGCAAAACCACCGCCCAAAACCACTTGGGGGTTATTTGATCATTTTAAAAGTTCAGGGATAGAATACCTGGTTTTATAGTTTGGGGATGAAATAGTCCACCATAAATAGTTAGAGCGTTATGTAGACTTTTTCTCACGTACAAACCCAAACTCTCTCTAAATTGTTCTTTTAGTGCTCCAGCTTGCTATGCGTTACTCCCTGCCTAGCCTACATTTTGGCTTTTCTTTTATGCTTATTCCTTCTTTCTCAATACCTTCGAAATTGCATTTCTTCGTGGGCGACTCCAACCCAAGCGAAAAAATTGCATTGTGAAAAAATTGCATTTCTCAATACCTTTCGAAATTGCATTTCTTGGGATGTGAGAGCTGAAGCCTTGCAGCCGACCTGCCTGTTGACACTTGACAATGGGCCGAGGTGATTAAGTGAATGGATAAAGCTGATAGGGCATGATTTGTCTAGTCATGTAGATAAATACAAAGAGGGTACCTTACGAAAAAAATGTAAATACATTTAGTGGGCATGAGTTGTTTAAATGCTATAGATTTTACAGTGTTAGACTGAAGTGAAACTTCTTCTAGTGGATATATAAATAAACCCCCCCAAACGTGTAAGTGGATTTTTGTAATTTTTAAATTATATATTATATTTGATTCCACACAAGTAATGCAAATTATAAAAAACCTCACTTTTTGCCTAGTAAATTTGTAGATGACTACCAAAAATGAGAAACCGTCACCAAAAGATAAAATACCAGTTTAAATTAGTAGAAAACTAATGTCTAGATCTTTCACAGCATCATTTAATTTCAATCTGAAATTGGTATGTTAGTAAAATTTGTCTAACTTATGGCATATAGGTTATTCATCTCTGCCAATTAAAGATATACCATGATGTGCCCGATTGATCACGTCCTTATGTTGTAAGGCAAGAATAAAACATGAGATAGTAATTAAATATACATTTCTATGCGCTAATAGTAGCACATCTATACATAGCATAAATCTGTCTTTATAAAATATATGTCTAGTTTGTTTCATTTAACTTTTGCTTGCATCACCTATACTAAATGCATATACATGTATCCAAGAAATACAAAGATATCATCTCCAGACACTAAATGCTAGGATACAAGAAATCCTACCCTCAGATCTTTCCTCATATTTTCTGTCATATATAAAGACCACATCAGGTGTCAACCTGGGAACACACGCCGTGTACGCCTAGCAGTTATTCACCCCGTTCCCTCTGGTATTCTGGCGGGAAGGCGCGCCCGCCACGCGCCCCCCACCGCCCCCGTCGCGCTCCACTGCCCTCCTGAAGACCAGACCCAGATCCCCGCCGTTTGCTTCCCCGGCCGGCACGAATCTCTACACGCTCTCGCGGAGAAAACGTCTCGAGCTCCAGCCGCTTCCTTTCACCGGACCGGAGCGGCGAGGGACACGAGGCGTAGCAAGCGGAAGGGGGGGGGGGGGGGGGGAGGGGGGGAATCGAAGCTATCGTCGGAGAACCTGCCCGGGTGCGCGGGCGTCGGTTGGTTTCTGGGCTGCGTCGGGAGGTAATGCGGGACTGATTGCCGCGGGTTCTTGGGTTTTTTTTTTTTTTTTGGGGGGGGGGGGGGGTTCGTTTGATGTGTGGAGATACTTGGATTCAAGGTTATTTCTTTCCTGGCTGGTTTTCTTTTAGTTTCAGGATGCTTGGATTGGGGAACTGAGCGGAATGGGTGGTTTCTTGTTTCCTCGCTACTTTCTTGGCTGGTGGTTTGTCTTTGCTTATGTGGTTATTTTCAGCGATTTTCTTGGAATCCCTTTCAGAAAACTTGGACGGAGATCGCGGGCCTTTACTTGATTATACGAGCAGGAACAAGGAGTAGTTCTTGCTAGCCCAAATTGTAGTTAAGAGTCGATTTCTTGGTTGCTCTGTTGATGGGAACTGAATCGGTGGCATTTTAATTGATTTTGTTTAAATCACCTCCAGAAAATTTAGACGGATCATGAGTTGTTTCTGGCAGCAATGGGGTTAATTGCTTATCTTTTCTGGAAAAGAATCAATTTATTGGGGTTTTCTTGTTTGATGGGAACTGAACTAACAGTTGTTTCCTACCGTTATTGTTGTGAAGGGAATTGATCAGGGGGCTTCTATGAATCTAGTGGGATTTTTTTCTCTCTTTTGAACTTTTCTTGCTGGGCGTCAAACATTTGCTGGACAATAACTGTACAGATGACACAATTTTCTTACATTTTGCTGGCTGGCAACTTTGCATTGATGCATAACGGCTCATCCACATTTTCAAAGGTTTTCTGATGGATGGTGATGAAGCGAAGGAATCAGCTCTGGATTGTGCATCCAGTGCAGTCACTGCTATGTGTCTTGATGCCTCTTGTGAGCATGAATCAACACAACCGGACAAGAAGCAGCTGAAGAGGAAGAGGGCCTTCTCTGAATTGGATATTGTGGATAAAGAATCTGCATCTGCTGAATGGCAGCGAGAACTTGATGCATTGTATGAATATTACAAGGAGGTTTCTGGTCATCATGTGAAGCCAGAGGAGCTTGCGTGCTTGACGGGCGACTCAATTATAGCATGCTTACTGGAGGAGAGCAGTCTTCCCTGTGCAAAGTTAACAGATAAAATCTACAAAAGGTTGAAACTGCAAGATGGCGTCACTGTCTCTTCAGTGCGCAACTCGGTGCTCAACATTGGTAGTAGATCTTCGTATGGGATTTGTGCTATAGATGTCGATGAGCTGGAGGATGAGTCTGATTCAAGCCTGTGGTGTTGGGAGGTAATAATCTAAGACACATTACTATTCTTTTTCGTGTCTAGTGCTCCTTCATCGAATGGCCGTACTTAAGCTTTCTTTATCTATTATATGGCCATGGGACAGACACAAGATTTGGCATTGTTACCCTTGCATCTACGTAATGGTTTAAGCATTCGACGGACAGCTCGGAAGCTTATCCATGAAAGGATTCTGGCAGTTTCAGGTATGATAATTTTTTTATTCCCCAAGTATCTCCTCAAAAGGATAAAATTATAAGCTGTTAATGTTGATGGATTTATATTATATGACATCTGAAGCATTTGATTCTAGTTTAGTGCTTGGTAGTCACCTGCATGATCTCAGTTAGATACTCAGATTACTGCTAGTAATCTATGCTCAGTTATAGTTTTGCCATGCTTATCTATATTTGGTTGAATGAACAAACGCCTTCGTATGCATTAATGCACTTGTCTCTGTTTTTATAGTTTTTCTGTGCATTTTGGACCAGAAGATGTTTGATTTCATACCAATTGTCATCTGCATAGAACTAAGTTATTAAATGTTTTTATTTATTCTGCTACTATTTTTTTGGTCATTGCAATAACAATTATTGTTTTGATGGAACTTACCCATGCAATTCTTGCCTTATTAAGCTTTGTCTTTGGTAACTAAGAGTCTGGTGTCCTGTTTTAAGTTATCTGTATTACTTCCAGATACAGACTACTTCATGTATATTAGTAACTTTTATATTTTAATGCACGCATGTACGGTACGCTGCAGCTGTTTGGAAATACGCTATTATCTGACCATTCAATGGTTTTTATTGACGTCTGGTCTATTGAGATATGTATATTAAGTTTGGTCTATTGAAAAAGGGCATGTATTAGCAATCATGCTGTTATTGAATTGTTGTGCACCGTACCATGCAATGTGTATTGAGGGTGCATAATCTAATTTATTAAATTAGGAAGCCATTTAAGCTTGTTTTCCATAATTTAGATGCTCTGCATGCAGTCATATAGATTGGCAGCTTTACCAATTACTCCAACCTAAGATGGAAGTGGTTGTCATAGATGAATGAAAGGCCATTCTTTTAGGATATATGAACGAGGACCACTTACGTTGATAGTTGGCAATTCTACTGTATTATTGGGCACTATAGTACAGGAGATATTATATAACACATTGGACTGCATTAGTTCAAGAAAAAAAGAAGAAAACCTTTACCAAATATGCAGTGGATCCGGTGGTGGGTATACATCAAGTCTGCAAACTATATATTTCGTCTAATGTGAAAAAGTCTGTACATTGCAGAGGGCTATTGTTTCGATTTTCTTATCTTGGAATATTTGCTTCAAACTCATGAAAACCTGCTGCTTGATCTATTTTACTGGTTTCCATTACTTACAGGGGGCTTTGGCCAAATGGCCAGTACATTGATTCCAATTTTGATGATTGCAAGTTGACATGTACCTTGCCATGCTTCTTTGTCCTGTTTGGATTTTTTTTTTAAACCTGGCTTATAGTATAGCACTTGTTTTTCTGGAAAAAAAGGGATCATCATGTTATACCATTTTGTTGGCATGGTATTACACTTTTGCCCTCTTTCCGACACAAATTTCATATATATGTCCATATCCTCTATTGGTATTTGTTCAATTGTAGTTATATTGCGGTAGTTAGTGTAGCATTGTACTCTCAGCACTTCAGCTTTCGGTCTTTGGTGAATCTTTGGAAGGCATTTGGAGCATCTTTGTTTTGTTTCTTTGTATTTTGCATCCTTAGTGTACCAACTACAGGGAAGAAAACTAGTTTGGGTATGTGTGGAACTAGGTTTTATATAAGCATAGTTTCGGAAGCTACTAATTGGTCATTGCCGTCTTTCTACTCCCTAAGATTTCTTTTTTTTTTCTTGAACGCGCAGGAGAACTGCGCATCATTATATTAAGAAGAAAAGGGAGGGGGTTTTATCCCCCAAACGTTACAGATATAAAGGGGCTGTAACCCCCCCCCTCCCCCCCCCCCCCCCCCCCCTCCCTATTTACAACCACACTGACTCTCTTGCCAAACTAAGATGGGACCAGGATTAGACCAAACTCTAACTGTCCCTGGGCGCCAGGGCGAGGAGATAAGAAACTCCTCTAGCCCCAGCCAAAGACCACTGCTGCAGATCTTCAAAGGTGGTCGAAAGATTTCTTATTCAATTCACAATTGTCGAAGTATATGTCAAATAGACTGTAGTTCGATGACTTGTGCAACTTTAACACTCTGTTAAGAATTTGTGATTTAATTTTTAAGGGATGTTATCATTGTAATAACTCCTGGACATTTCTACTTATTGTTCTTGCCCTACAATAGTACAACATGAGTTTTGAATATGTTGTGTTTATGGTGTTATGAATCACAAATGTGCAAAGGGATGCTGAATGTTTTCTCCGTATTCTATCTTACAGTCAAGCTGGCTGCCAAAGACGCTCCTAATACTCATAGCAACCAGGACTCTCATTCAGTAAATGCTGTGGAAGTGCCAAATCTGGATGAGATTTGCTCTTTCGTTGAGAAGTCAAAACAAAAGAATGATGCTGACATGTACTTATCCTACTTCATCTACATATCTTAAAATTTTTTAACTACTTACTGGATCTTGCTTTTACCTGTAGAACTAAATTGCACAGCAAAGCAAAAGCACAAGAGTTACAAGCTACCAGGAAAACCGTGAAGGAACAGCAAATGATGGCGAGGCAGATTGAAAATGAGGAAAAGGAGAAAGTAAGTTTTTTCGTAACACAAAAAATCTTCTTTTTCAGTGTTTTATCTAATGTTGCAATTACTGGTAAATTCTTTGGCAAAAAGATAAAGAAAATCTATTTTGTCCATATATCTGATGGTGCTATATTACTGGTTTACATAGGCCATGGTTTTCTTCCATTGAAATAGTTCTTTTTCCTAAAATAGCTTGTGATGCTCAGTGATATTTGAAATATTTGTATCGGCTGATTTTAGCACCTGGTGGTTTAAAATTTGATGGAGGTTATTTTGAAGCTGAGACTTGATTAGAAACTGGTTGGGTCATACTGAAAGTTGATTAAAACATACTTATTTATTTCTTATCTCACTAGACGTCAAAACTTTTGTTTATATTTCTTTGTCCTTTAGTACGTGAAACTTGGCCCTCATTGTAAGTTGCATCTTTAAGGATCTAGTACTGGAAGTATATCTAATAATTTTCATTTATAGTAGTATTAGGTATTTAAAATAAAATATTAGAACCAATGAAACGATAAAGTGAACTTCTGAAAGATTTCAGCTTGTATATTACAAGTTAAAATTGTAGATAATAGCTGGAACATGGATTTACCATTGCTTCGGTTCTGGCTTTTCACCAGAAAAAAAATGCAAAGTAACTTTCCAATCACAAGCATGGTGCCTAGAGTAGTTATTAGATTCTGTATTGTGCATTTAAGTACTGTTTTCCAATCAAGATCGAAATGCTGACTGCTGAGCATGGATTAGTCGTTGCAATAAAGAATGCTGTTGTAAAGTAATCCCTGCATTGATATTTCTGTACTGTAATAGATAGTAATGACTTCCTTAATATCTGTGGTAATGCGACCCAGGTTAGATGCTAGTTTCCTATTGGGGAAGGTTATACTAAATTAGCATATGTGTTGTGAAATCATTGCTGTGTCTGTTATTCTAAATAACTTTTACGACATTACAGGATAGGGAACTTAAACATATGAAAGAAAAAGCTGAGAGGGAAGCAAAACGTATCGAGAGAGACAATAAGCGGCTAAAGAAGCATCAGGAAGAAGCAGAGAGGGCAAAGAGGAGGAAGGAGAAGGAAGAGGCTGGATTGAAAAGGAAGGCTTCCACTAAAAAGCAAGCAAACTTCATGGAATCTCTTTTCATAAAAAAGCCGAATAGCATCATGGAAAGTTCTAGTAGTCACCACTTGGAGAAGACTACATGTTCAAAATCATCAGGATCTGTTGAAGAACCTTCCATTGCAG
This sequence comes from Panicum miliaceum, assembly GCA_032594955.1. Taxonomy (NCBI): domain Eukaryota; kingdom Viridiplantae; phylum Streptophyta; class Magnoliopsida; order Poales; family Poaceae; genus Panicum; species Panicum miliaceum. The sequence goes on from CM064066.1 coordinate 36,545,797, forward strand.
CTACATCAGCAATGGACTGTACATTATCTCAAGCAAATCATTTGAGAGTGGAGGAATTCTGGGTGTAAGTTATAATTTTTTGCATCTGCCTCTATTTGAAGTTTTCAGTTAATAATATATACTAGCATACAATAAGATGCTATTTGGCAATTAATCCTATGAAACATCTTTTGATGTTAACCACTAAGATGACCGTACAATCAGGTTGCAAGCTTGTATATCCAATCAATATGAAATTTTTTTTGCCCTACATTTTCAATATATTCTAATTAAAAAGGTTAAAATGCAAGTCACGATTAGAATGATGTGTTAGTGGGGAGAGCAGACAGATCATCTGAGCATGATTGAAGATTGCCAACTTTATTGTGACTTTACAATGCAGGGCACATGTTTCTAGATGGAGAAAACTCTCTCAACATAACAGATTGCACCATTGGGGTGCTAGGAGAAGTCCTAAGGTTCAGCTGTTTCCTGAGCTAAAGCTACAGAAGTCATCTGCAACTGCACATTCTGATAATATGTCGACTCCAACAAAAGAGCTGTCATCTCAGGAGAGCACAGGAAGCCTTGATTTCAACAAACTTCTTGATGAACTGAAAACGCCATCGCATGAGAAGAATATCCCTTTTGGAACTGCTCGGAATAGCATATCATCTTCAGTTCTTTTTGTGAAGAAGTTTTTGCAGTTTGATAGAAGCTTCAGGCCAGCATATTACGGTACCTGGAGAAAGAAGAGGTATGCTCCAGATATTATGTATGATTACATAGATTTCTCTATATGGATTTTTTCTTCTGTTTTATTAAAATTAAAAGTTTTGCTTAGAGGATAGCATAGTTGAATTCAACTAGTGTTTATTCGTTCATGCCATGCATAAAAGATAGCATTTTCATATAAGATGGGTTCTACAGTTCTACAGTTACTGCAAGGCAACCCTTTCAGAGGGATCCAGAACTCAATTACGATGTTGATAGTGATGAAGAATGGGAAGAGGTACTTTCTTTTTTTCCCATTTTATCTGCTTTGGAGAAGAATTCTAAGTATATATAGTCTTGATGCAGGAGGATCCTGGTGAAAGATTATCTGATTCTGAGGAAGAAGATAAGACTAAGAATGAACATGATTTCATGATTGATGTGGAAGAGGAAACTGAGAACAGTTTTGTAGTGCCTAATGATTATCTTTCAGAGGATGAGGTATATCTTTCTTAAAGCCACCTCTCTAACCTTATGAGCATGTCAATTTCATCTTTCTATTACATGTTGCATTTTACTTGTTTTGATAGGTGGGCAACATTCTTGGCATATATGTATTGCTAATAGGGGCCCCTAATTATGATAAATAAAAAAGAAAACTCAAATAACATATCGATCAGTTGCCAGAGATGATTGGAAACATGGGTTATTACTTGATTCTGAATTTGCAAGTAATAAGTTATTTTACAGTTGCTAAATTTTGCCAGTCCATGTGTAGGATGTTGCTCTTAGTGTCTTGTAAGATGCTCTTTAGAACACTTTTAACATGGGAAATGCTAACGTAAGATTACACCTCAATAAATTGTCATGTGAAAATCGTGTTGTTCTTTATTCCTGTCATTGCATGATTGCTTCTTCAGAGCCTTCTTTTCTTTTATGTAGGGCGTGCAATATGAGCCTCTATGTATCAAATTTGATGAAACCTGCAGCATGCTGAGCAACCCTGGGGTAACAGTTGAGAAGAAATTTCTTCATAGTGCCACTGAAGATGCTCTCAGGATAGACAGGCCTTTAGTCATATCCAACCTAGATCATAGGAAACTTGACCTGCTGAAAGCTGAAGATATCACTGCAGAGAGACTCTGTTTGCAAGCTCTTTGTATGAAGAAATACCCCAGTGACCCCATCATTGATGTGCCTATGGTTGTTAAAGTGACAATGGAAGATCCAGCATTTTGCCGATTAAATAAAAAGAGCCCTAGAACACCTGTACCATCCAAATCCATTTCAGATTCAGACATGCCTGAATTTGTAAGTTTCTGGGAGACATTTAGATGGCACTATTCTCTGAAGTGTAAGATTTCTTATTAAATCATGCTGTTTTGCAGGCCAAACTAGTTACATCATGCTCTCAAGGGATGGGCAAATTGGTGGAGGTATTACATGAGAGATTTCCATGTGTCTCTAGGACGCAACTGAAGAACAAAGTTCGGGAGATAGCTGAGTTTATCCATAACCGCGCATTTTTGCACAAAACTTTCTCTGAACCTGTGTAGCCATATTTTCTTAATATCAAATAAGAGTATAAATTTGAACAGGTTAAGAAAGATATCTTGGATCAGTACAGTATATGTCTCTCTCCAGGTACTCAAGTTATACTTTACTTTCACTGCTAGATTTTGTAAGTGATACTTTTTCTTCTTTAGAAACGTGATATAGTGTTGCTATGAAACAATTAAGTAAGTAGTTTTCAAAAAAAAAAGAAACAATTAAGTAAGATATCTCAAATATCAGCCCCTGGTCCTAAGTATAATTGATGTTGTGGTGTTTAAATCAAGCTTTCTGACACAGAGGCCAGATGAAGTGATATGAATCTTGTTTGTTAATGGATAAATGTTTGACAACTTACTCTAGTCAGCAAAATTAGCTCTTGTTTTATCCAGCACTGTTACATGTTCTGCTTCCTGCAGTGATACAATCATGTCTTGCTTTATGTTACAGATAAAGTTGGAAGCCACAAATGTGCAGGGCCGCACTCCTTCCAATAGTGCGTGTCACCAGGAAGGACAGGCGAATCTGCTCCCCATTCCGCCCTGAAATCCGAAGTGAGCAGACGACAAATCGGTGCCAAAGGTTCCAGTGGCAGCGCACCGCATACTGATCCTTGATAATTGAGGTTACTGTCCCAAGGCCGTCGCTGGCCGTAAGGAAGGTTTTGGTAGCACAGCACATGTATATTTGCTCGTTATTAGGTTAGGTTATACGAAGTATAGATATGTAGGTTCAGTATACAGAATCCCATATACTAGCAAGTAGGCGCTGTAGCCTGTGCTGTGTAACTGAAGCACTCTGAGATTTCTCTCAGGAATGGTTGATCTGTACCTCCCATGAGAATCCAAGCTGGTTGCTGGTGTTGCTACTGGCTACTGTCACGCACCTAATATCTCTTAATGTTGCCACCATTCTGTCAGAGGTTGTTGGTGCAGTTCTGTGGTTAATTTTGTCTTGCAAGATAATAGTGCGTACGTTGATGTGTTGGTATGAGTTTAATAACACTGCACAAAATGCTCGCGCTCTTTCAGTCATTATCTGGAGCCCAGAGCAGTTTCAAGGAGACTTTTCCAGGATAGTACTGACGTTTGCAAATGGCATTGTTATGTCGCTCCTCGCCACACCACTGCCACAATCACACAATACAACACTGCTTATCTTCTTTCCGGTACTATTACACGGTACACGCTAATGTTACACTTCCCCCCCCCCCCCCCCCCCCCCATTGCTGTCAAATGTCAATTATGCAGGCTATATAAAATTTGCACCGACATAACACAAACTAAACTCTGTTTCAAAATCAATAATCCACAGCCCGAAATCAGATAGCGCAGTCTTGCAGAGGCACAGTCGCACAGAGCGATTCTAGCGGCCTGCCAGAGAAGCCGAGTAGGCAAGTACTCCTGTCATCCTGTGTGCTTCGTTCTCTTAGTATTGGGCTTAACAAAAAGAAAAGAAATTACTGGGCTTCTTAGCTGCGTCCCAACTAGGGATGCAAGTTATATATATTTTGGATCATTGGGTCAACCGAAAAAGCTAATAAAATGAACTAAAATGGTATTCTACGTAAATAATTTGGAAGGAGAAATTAATTAGAGTGGTATGCCATCATAATTAATTATCTTATCAAAAAATATTATTAGGTACCCACTTGCATCCTTAGTCCTAAACATCCCGATTTGGTTGACGACCCAACTCAAAGTATCTGCAATGAAACGGAAGGAGTCTATTTATGCTTAACTTGATGACCCAACTCAAAGTTGAGAAGCACAATGGCCCACTCATCATATATTAGGAACAACTAGAGGTGGTAACGGATCATGGTTCTAGTGCTCTCTTCACAATCCAACTTAACCCTTATATTTTTTTAGCTCAAAATTGTATAAGATAAGAGTCCGACCCTTTTAAAGCCTGACTCTTGGATTATCTAGGCTAAAACTTGAGGCCCTTTACCATCCCTAGGAACAACGCAGGGCCATATGCCTTCTCAGTTGTGGTCGAATTTTTTCATATGATGGAAAAATAGTATATTTTGTACTTTGCATATATATAATGAAACTAGTCCAAATTAAATTAGTAAGCTAGGATAGAGTGCACGCAGGTAATCCAATTTTTTTTACTGAAAACCTTCTATTTTATTGAGTGCAAAGAAATATAAAAAATTATATATATATATATATATTAATTGATATTAGATTATATGCAACACAAAAAATCTTACAAACAAAAACAACAAAACAATGAAAAAAGGGGAAAACATCATTTTAAAAACCTAAGAAAACCTTAAAACATAACAGTATGTGGGATCAAATGGGGGCTCCTATATAACTTGTGGAAGCTAGTTAACCAATATAGCTTTGAAGCCCATTAGATTCAAATTAGAGGTCTAAAATTAAACATTTCGGAACATTAGATTCAACAATTTTTAAAAGATGAATCAATATTTGAAAATAGTGAATTCAACATTTTTCAGAAACACATTGCAATATTTTTTAAAAAAAATACTAAGCTCAACATTTTTTTAATCTATTTTAACATTTCAAGAGAATGGATTCAGCATTTTTCAAAATCTAGATCAATATTTTTTTAAAAAAAAAATTATTCACTGCTTTTCTTCTCTGGCGACGGCGAGCACAACAGCGGCGGCCCACGGTGGAAGTGGCAGAGGCGGCAGAGCGGGCGCGGCGGAGGCGGCAGAGCAGGCGCACGGCGGCGGCGGCGGCAGCAGGAGGGCCGGGGAAGGAGGCGGTGGGCTGAAGCAAGAAGGAGATCGAACGGTCGTAGAACCCTGCACGAATCTCGAACACCGGAATCCATGTAACTAATGGACTTCCGAAAGCTATATACATTTGACGGGATCAAATCCCAAGCAAAAGGTCGAACATCTGGCCCAAGAAACAAGGCGACTAAGCAAAGCACCAACAGTGCCACACTAGGCCCAATGAACACGAATTTGGCCCGCACAAGGCAAGCAATCATGGTAGCTTTAAAAATTCATCGAAATTAACTGAGTGACCAGCAGTTGCGAAACTTATAGGAAATGAAATATATTTGGATATTTTTTTTTCAGATAGTTCTAATTACTCCAGCTGTTTTAGTCCTTCAGGAAAGACAAAATCAAACTACATGCTGCAGTATCTGTTCAAAGTTCTCTTGACTAATCGTGTGAACTGTATCATGGTACACACAATTCATGCTGTTCTTTTAGGTGGGGAAAAAACAATGATTTCTTGGTGCTTGATCCATCATCGGAATCATAATTGGAAATCGGACAATCAATGCCTCGCACGATCATGGCACGGTCTGTACACGGAGTGGAAGAGCACAAAGTTGGTGGTGTTGTATAGACGGCGACGATCTTCCTGAATCATGTTTAACATTATAATACAATAATCGATAATGTATGCATTAGTATTCGGCTGTATCAATGCACGTGTATATTTGCTAGTTTTATAGAAAAGGTGTAGCAACCGACCTAACCAATCCTCACCAGCCCAAAAGGCCGTGCCAGGAAAGGAAATGTTTCGCAGAGGGCAGAGCACGCAACGCGGCCTCGTGGGCCGGGCTGGACCCGCGCAGGTAAAACAAGCCGGGTAAGAAACCAACTTCTTCTCTTCTCTTGTCGTGTCTGCGACGCCGTCTCGCCTCTCGCTTGCTCGTCTCCGCCCCCTGCCGCCATCTCTGCTTTCTCCGTGGATTCGTGGCGTCTCCCGTGCCGCTGCAGGCGACGCGACCCGGCAAAGCCAGGCCGCCTCCTCCTGCCGGCGCCTGCTCCCGTCGACAGGCGTCCCCCCTCCCTGCCGGCACCGAGCAGGGCGGAGAGCTGCCGGGCCTCGGACTGGCCGGTTCGTTCTCTTTCCTTCTCTTGTACTCTTGCTCGTAAGCAACCCTAGCATCCAATCAATCCAACCAAAATCGAATTTTTGCGTTCTCCCCGGTTAGTTGGGGGATTTTTGTTTGTTGCCTCGCGCGCTGCGAACCTGATGCATCCGTTCGCTCCCAGTTCGGTCCCCGTCTACTTCCCAAAAGAAATTTGGGGATTCGATAACCCCTGATGCCCGCCGGCGAAATTAGGTGACGGATTTTGATTCTTGCATGGCGCTTTCGGGAGTGAAGGTGCGTTTTGTTGCGAAAAATGTATACGGGGTGGACGGAATTTAGATGAGGAAGGCCGTATGAGCTCTGGCCCTGCAGAAAATGCAGAGTTTCAGTGCTGCTGAGACCTTCTGCTACTTCTATGGACTTTTCAATCCACTGATGATATTTAGATTTGGATAATGAGGAGAAGCCATGCAGACTCCACTCGATTCGGCTCCACGAGCCTTAAGTTTCTGGAGCGTTAACAGTTTTGTGTACCCTAGATTCCTCATGGTCAATCTCCATACATTTAGCCATTGGCATGTGCTTTTTTCTTCTTCTTCATAACATCAGTTGTTTGTACACCTGCAGGTATGTTAACCATTTTCTCATTGCTGGTTTTATTATTTCAGGGAGTTATGTGCTAGACATTGATTGCCATGTCAGCACGTAGGGAGGTTGTCTCCTACCACCCATTGCCTGCACCAGGAGCAGTGAACAGCCTCAAGGATGAGATCCAGTCAAAAGTTGTGGAAACGGTTGGCAATGCGATCAACTCATTTGATCCAAAGTCGTTGCCTCAGCATATAGAAAGGGGATTGGAAACAGCTGGAAACATTATTAATTCATTTGAGCCAAAATGGTCTGGACAAAAGGAGTTTGATTTTGGCGGGGAAGCTGATTTCCATGATGGATATCAGTGCCCTGATGAGTATTGGGGCTCTGCACCAGTGAAGGTGCAAAAGCCAGTAAACATTAAGAACCTGCTGGGCGGTGTAATTTCGATCATCGGCCGCAATTTGAAAACTACTGAAGGTGAACAGCCAAAGGACAATAAGACCAGCGTCTCTTTCCTGGGTTCAAGTGATGATGGAAATACATTCTTGCATTCTTCCGTTTATATGCCAAGCGCACCACCAGTTCTTGATGAAGAAGCCTTGAACTACAACATTTATAGGGCTGTACTGGAAGCAGAGCCACCAGAATGGCTTCCTGATAGTTATGCTAGCTCGTGCATGCAGTGTGCTGCTCCTTTCACTGTTGTTACGCGAGGAAGGCATCATTGTCGATTCTGTGGTGGGATATTTTGTAGGGCATGCTCAAAAGGAAGATGCCTGTTGCCTGCCAAATTCCGTGAGCGGAATCCACAAAGAGTTTGCGATGCTTGTTATGATAGGCTTGATCCATTGCAGAACTTATTGATCAATTCTGTCAGCAATGCCTCACAAACTGCAAAGCATGATGTTATGGATTGGACTTGTGCAAGAGGGTGGTTAAATTTGCCTATTGGGTTAACAATGGAGCATGAGATTTACAAGGCAGCAAATACCTTGATGAGTTACAGCCAGGTTCCTGAATTTCATTGATTTCTGTATCTGTATGTTAATTCTTTGAAATTGTTGTCATCTGAATCTAATAAGCCCATAAAAAAAAATCTCAATGCAGGTTGCAAGAATTAACCCTGAGAAGTCTATTCCACATGCAGTACTTAGTGGAGCAAGTGGGCTTGCCATATTGACAGTTGTAAAAGCTGGTGCTATTCTTACTTACAAACTTGGGACTGGCCTAGTAGTAGCTCGAAGATCTGATGGGTCATGGTCTGCACCATCTGCTATACTTTCTGGTGGTTTTGGATGGGGAGCACAGGTAATATTTTGTTGCTACATTTTGTTTTGTATGGTAAACTTTTAGTTTTTACTAGATAAGTCATAAATGGCACTGCCTTTTCTTGCTAGGCTACAAATGCAGCACCACCTGTTTATTTCAGTAGTGTGCTGTATTGTGTTTTTTTAGGGATGTTATGCATCACTTATTATTTACTTAAGAGAGGCACAGTGTGTTACATTTAACAGTATTTCTATCTTCACTCTTAGAAAACATGAGTTTGTGCCATTTTTTGAATAAAAAAACTATATCTTGCCACGGGTCCGTGGCTCATCTCATTTTTGAAGCAGTATCATGGAATGATTGAATAAAGTAGAATAGACATCACAGGAATTGTGCAGGCAATGATTCCTTACTTTATCTGCTTTCTAAAGTGTTGTGTTTAGCAGCTACACCAATAATATGTTTTTTTAATTCATTATATCTATTTTTCCTATGCCCTTGCAAATTTAAGGGAAGAAATGAAACGTTTAGGTAGAAATGGCAACAAATTGTGTTGCCTGGGGTTCTGCAAGTTCATTCAGAGATAAATATGAGCAAAACTTGCTGCTTATTTTTTAGAAAATGATACAATTCCTTTAGGTTGCCATCCTTTGTACAAGAATACATTTTTTTTAATCTTTGTTAGATTTACAATACATGTTTGTGCTCATTGTTATTGGCTAGTGGTGATTTATGTTTTGGGTGTTAGCAGTCCTGGTCTTTGCGTATCATTTCTGGTTGCATCTTATGTGCTTGTCTTTGCACATACAGGTTGGTGGTGAGCTAATGGATTTTATTATAGTGCTTCGGGGTCCAGAAGCTGTCCAAACGTTCTGCAGTCGAATGCATTTTTCACTAGGGGCAGGTGTAAGTGCTGCAGCAGGACCTGTGGGCAGAGTATTAGAAGCAGACATGAGAGCTGGTGATAAAGGATCAGGAGTTTGTTATACATATAGCTGCAGCAAAGGTAACAGTTTTGTCTTAGCTTGTAACTTTCAACTTCATGTAATTTGATGTTTCCCAATGCTTTTGGGCTTATCATCTTGGAAAAGTGAAATGTGCAATGACCATACAATTTATCGCAAGACAGAAAATGTAGCCTACAAAGCTTTTAGTTTATTTTGGTTTATTATTTTTCTGAATTCAGTATATATTCAGTTCTGCTGATTTAGAAGTTAAGTGCATTATCAAAATTGAATGTTTAGTTGTCTAGATCTTGGCGCATTTGCTAACATCTTTCATGACTGACTGATAACATGGATATTCTTTTTAGTTAATTTCACAATATTTGAATAATAGCCATCGAGAACAGTTTGCATGGGCGTTCATGTCCTTAAGACCCCATCATACTTACCTACAGATCTGTGGTTTCCATTCTTTACAACTAATTTCACATGTTCTTTCATGTGACTTTGCAGGTGCATTCATTGGTATTTCATTAGAAGGGAATCTAGTTTCCACGCGGATGGATGCTAATCTGCGGTTTTACGGGGATCCGTATCTAACAACCAGCGACATCCTCATGGGGAATGTGGAAAGGCCAAATGCTGCCAAGATTCTTTACAATGCACTGGATGATCTGTACTCTGGGCTGGATTGCTAGATCACCATGAAGCCGAACTGTACATGTGTACTTTGATTATTTGGATTGTAACAAGTTGTATATATATCCATGAAATGCTGCTCGTTTGGTGGGCGAAATTTGTATAAAATGAAATGCTCAATAGTCCGGTACAGTCTCAGGTCGAGGAAGTTTAATAGATTAACTATGCAAGTAGAAAATCATTGTTGAAGTGCTTAGGCGTAAGGCAAATCATATGGGGTTGGTTGCTGGCCGGCTACCTACGGAGTACAAACAACGTTTCATCAAGCTTTTTCTGTGCAAAATGAGAATGTCATTTCAAATTTTGTTTGAAAAAAATTCTCTATCCTGATAGAATTTCGATATATCTGATATTTCTCATTTATCGACAGCGTCCATTAATTTTTATTTATCCATAATGTAATCCCATTACATTAGCGGAGTGCAGTAGTGCACTCGGTCCAGCTGTGCCTCCGCAAGCACTCCACGAGCTCGTCGACGTACCGCTCCTGCCGGCCAGCATCACCGCGGACGACCACCTCGTGCAGCCTCCTCGTGTTGAGAGCGAGCTTCTTCCCCTCCATCACGCTCGGAACCGCCGCGGCGATGTCATACCTGCCGAACCAGCCGTCATCCCGCTCTCCCAAGAACACGCCCACCGCGGCGTGCGTCAGGATATGTCCATATTTATCTCTCCAAATAAATTTAGTATAACAATATATTATATAATTAATCTAATAAATACTTATTTTGTAACACAAATGTTAAAACTATTTTTTATAAATTTGATTAAAATTATTTGACTCATCGAGAAATAAGAATTTCATTTCTTCCGGAACGAAGGGCATATTACTAAAATTGGTCGCAAATCAATGTGCAAGCCTTCCAAAAAGCCATAAATCAGATTTAGCCAACCCAAAGCGTAGGCCTCGGCAGGCAACCGTCGCTGAATTGGAGCCGGCAATTACCGGTAGCCATCCCATTCGATTCCCATGCGGCGACCCTGGGTTCCCCGCGCCCTCCACAAACTCCGTTCCCCATCACCCCTCTCTGCTCGCCTTCGTCTCGCCTCCGGCGCCTCGAGATCCCACGCGCGCTGCTCCGTCGATCGCCAGGTAACTGCTGCCCATGAACCCTTCTCGATCCATGCTTCAATCGTATCCGCTGCTGCTGCTGCTCTCGCTTGATCTTACTACCGAGATGTGGAGTCTGACCGGTGACCGGCCGGGTTGGTGTTCAGTGCATGGCCGGCCGTCTCTGCCTGATCCATCCGCCCTCTTGCGTCTGCATAAACCATAGGGACCGGCGCCGGGGGGCGATTTGGTCCCAATTGTTTAGTTTTTGTTTTGAAACAAAGGCTTCGTTGATCCCTGTTTTACTTGTTTGTCATCTGCGTTTCTTTTTTCCTTGATCTATTTTATTTCAGTCTCAGATGACCCTCTTACAGTCTTACTCGTGCTTTGATTTTTTTTTTGGTCTTGCTCCATTATATGTGCAAGTTTTCTTATTGCTCATGGAATCTGATACGCCAACGTTTTGATCTGTATGGAAGGATGTCGTCCTCGGGCAGTCCAAAAGTGAAGGAAAGGAAGGTCGACAAGGACAAAGGTGGAGACAACGATGATGAAAAGGGAGGTTTCTTCGACAAGGTTAAGGATTTCATCCAAGATGTTGGCGAAAAGATCGAGGAAGCAGTAGGCGTTGGAAAGCCTACGGCCGATGTTACTGGGATCCACATCCCCCACGTCAGCCTGGAGAAGATAGAGCTTGTTGCTGATGTTATGATCGCCAACCCGAATCCTGTCCCCATGCCTCTTGTCGACATCGAATACTCGATCGAGAGCGAAGGAAGGAAGCTCGTGTCTGGAACGATCCCTGATGCTGGCACCATTCATGCCCATGGTTCAGAGACTGTCAAGATTCCCCTTTTACTGATCTATGATGACATCAGGAGCACATACAAGGAGATCAAGCCTGGAAGCATCATTCCTTACAAGGTCAAGGTCGTTCTTCACATAGATATACCTGTACTTGGGAGGGTTTCTTTGCCGCTAGAGAAAAATGGTGAGATTCCGGTTCCATACAGACCAGATGTTGACATTGATAGGATCAAGTTTGAACAGTTCTCTTTCGAAGAATCGACTGCGACCCTCCATTTGAATCTGGACAACAAGAATGATTTTGACTTGGGACTGAACTCGATGGATTATGAAGTGTGGCTAGCTAATGTGAGCATTGCCTCTGCTGAGCTCAAAGAATCTACGAATATTAAGAAACAGGAGATAACAACTATGAACTTACCTATAAGCTTCAGGCCTAAGGATTTCGGTTCTGCTATGTGGGATATGATTAGGGGAAAAGGAACTGGTTACAGCATAAAGGGACACATTGATGTCAACACTCCTTTCGGACACATGAAAATACCTATAAGCAAAGAGGGGGGAACAACTCGTCTTAAGAAGGGGGATGATGATGATGATGGTTATGACAAGGTATATATTATCTCAAATTTTGGTGTTCCAGCTAATTAGCATTCATCATCAGCACTCTGATCAATTCCTATATATGCTAAACTGAAACTTTAGCATTTTTGTAGATAAATATTTCACAAAAAGAATCATAGGTTCAGAAAGGTTCCATAAACTCTGAATTCTCACATTTCCTGTTATTTAAAAGATTTTTATAACATCTCTACATTGGAAAATACAGCACTCTTCCATAGTGCAGTAAATGGAATCCTACAATCTTATTTCCACTGAACTGAAATTATATTCCCTTGGCTTTTCCCCACTAAGCTCAGTGCTGTTCTCCTATCTGCCACAAAAACAATTGCCAATATCTCTGGTAATGTTTCATCAGTTCATACTTGTCATGCGTCATTATCATCCAGTCAGCACATTTGGACGGATGCTATACACTTGTAATTTTCTAGGAAAAAATGATACTACCCTTACACTGTTGGTACCACAAAAAAAATCTACTATCGCCTTCCAGACAATTTCTAGTAGCATCTCCAAAAGAACAACTGCTTTTAGTTAGTCAGCAAGGGCAATATGATATTTCAAGGAAATTAGCTGACAACCAAATTGACATTGTTCCTTGTCCATTGACTGTATGGTATATTAATAGCACAATAAAATGTTGCAGGAGTATAAAAACACAAAGTGAAAACTTGGCGTGGTAAAGAGGAAAATTTCTATAAATTTAAGAACTGTTCTTATTGAGAGACATAATATTGGACAATTTAATTCACTTATAATTGTTACCATTGCAAGTTTGTCATGGTTTCATCCATTTCAATTATTTTTCTTCATGTTAATTTGATTTAATTAGAAATAGTTGCACATCGATCTGTGTGGAGTTTCATATTTTCCACAAGTTATTGTGAACTAGTATGGTTTGGTGACCAAAACAATAGACAAAAGGGCTTTTATCATCTCACCTTTAACTTTATATTTTCTTATTGCATTGCAATATAGAGTTGTTTGTCTCAAGAATATGTGCTGTTCCTTTCTTTCTGAAAATATGAGTCCCTTATGTCAACTTATTCTTCTTACTCACGTCTAATTCTTGCATATATGATTTTTGCAGGACTAAGGTGGGAATACATTTTTCTGAAGCATATAAACAAATAAGTAATATTTGTATGTCTGTTTACTATGCTAGTCAAGCGATCATTTCAGCTTATAATATTTAGTTTGGTTACGTTATGTATCCAATATTTGTTATATTTTTTTGTCAGTATTCCTGATCTCGTAACTCTCCTCTTCAGAGCGCTTTCTTTGTGTATGGTTATAATTTCAAATCAAGGACATCAAAAACATGTTCAATGAGCCAAGGTTACTCTTTGATATATTGTTGATGTATCATGGTCACACGTCCAGTTTGTGGTGTTACATGATGTTTGTCACGTGGATGCAGTGTCGTCTGAAGTACTAATATGCATATACTAATTGAAAAGTTAGGTTTGTAATACCATTGCGTCAAGTTTGACAAACAATAATATTTTATCATTCTAGAAAATTCTCGAAACAAATGGTCTATCTATACTAATCAGAATCTCTCATGAAGTTTTCACGTTAATCACAGAAATCAGTCCACCATCTATATTTTAAGAAGGCCTAGATATGTTCTCTAGATTTCCTGTTGTTCCCACATGAATCGTAGACATAGGACCAACAAATCAAATTAAAGGCAATAAAGCTTATATTTCTCTTTTTCTAACATGCGACGTAAATGCTTTGACAGCTCATGAAAAATAGAAACATACTGCCTCTGTCCCTAAATGAAAGTTATATTCTATGATTCAATATTTGTCACACAATTCTTGTCATTGTTAATGTGTGCAATGGAGGCAGTGTTGGCTATGTGGTAGCTAAGAGGTCAACTCATCTACGGATCTACCCCAGCACTCCCACCCAACGCACACTAGTTCCTCCACATCATCTGATTGTTCTTTTTTGATGTAATCATTTGATTGTTGTTCTTGGGGCGCAGCCGTAGCTGTGCATGTGACTCATCATCTGCATGTATGCAGTTGACTGGACTCTATAGCATCTGAGTCGTCTTCCACAATGTCACTCTTCAATCCAGCTCTTTTGGGCAATTTCGAACTAAGTGATTAGCTTCCTCTTCACAACACCTGCCCATGCATGTGAAAAAGTTATTGATCTTGGAAAAAAAGTAAGATAGAACTTAGTCAGGTATCGATGTCGATTAATGTTTGGGGTGTTAAGTTTTGTGCAGTACTAGAAAGGCAAGGTGGACTCAGATCCAAAGTTATACATCACTTGAATTCATACCAAAAGAGGACTGGATACTTCCATGAAGACCATTGTGTGGGCTTGTTTCCTGGTGCCGCTCATTCTTATTGTTCACCGCATCTCTATACCTTGCTGTATCATTCTCATTGGTCCTACTAGTGCTACCTGCTCCAGTGGTAAGTGTCGGTAGTATGGATGAGTATGTATATGATGGCTATGGTAGTATCAGCACGATACTTTTAAATTTTGTGCCAGTCATCATTACTGTTGGTAGGTGACAATGTGCATTTCAATTGCCATCAAGTAAGCACGTGGAGTTAATTATATTTGTCAAGAATTTCCAATATTCCCATTTTTGCAAAAAGAAACAGATTATCTTTGCAAAAAAAAAATCCGCTACTATGAACTCTGGTCTCAGTACATCTTTTAATCTATTTTGAAACTACGTTTAGTTTCACCCTAAACTTTTTTCCGCGAATCTTTAAACTTGGTTTTCTCATGAGCGTTTCATCAGCATGATATATTTGAATGGACAGCTTTATTTTGAGAAGTCAGGATTTGCCCTTGTTATTTCAGACAATCTGTTTGGTGTTCACCAGTCAAGCAGCTCCCACCTTGATGATTTTTTTGCCTGGAATTGCTGGTGGGAATTTGATTTGTAAAATAAATGAAATACTGTGCTCACTTTTGACAATGTATTGACGAGGAATCCCAGTTCATTTATTCCTTTTTCATTTCCATTGTGGCCACTTTTGACAATGTGATGCAGAGGAATCTCGATTCATTTATTCCTCTTTCATTTTCATTTCAATTCCCTCCAAGGATCCATGGGAACCCTAAGGCTGAGATTTCACCAGCCCTACGGAAGCCCGTGGCTAGCAAATCCTTCTCTCAAGCTAAGCACCAGGGGCCGCCCAAAAGGCAGACGCCACAGTGGTCACAGGAAGGCACGAGGTGACTAGCAGACGCCACACAGTATTCGATATTTTTAGATAAACGAATAATTCAATATCCCATTTTTCTACACAGTGCAATATATCCAGCCTTTATTACGAAAGTGACCACATATGACCAACAAAGCTGAACTAAAAGTGACCAGCTTATAGGCAAAGCCTGTTACTAAACCGCCACCTATTCTTTGCAAAGATATTGATTGCTGTAGTTTCCAAAGCTCGTCAAGCTTCTAGTATAGTGTCTTGCTCCTCCTGCTTGTGTAGTAAAGTTCATATCTGATCCAGTGAGTAGCCCAAAATACATGGTATTCGATATGGTAGTATCTCACTTCATTTTAACCATGATACTTAATGTATTCATTCAGTGCTTTGAGATTTGTAACCAATATCAGGCAATAGTTGAAAAGCATGTTCCTCATTGATCCTAGCGCAATGCAAAGGGATAAAACTTTCACAGACACAAAATAAATGAACAGTCAACTAAATAAAAAGTTATGATCTTACATCGAAATGTCCAGCATTTTTTAGTACAGTGGATTTAATGAAATGTGTAATAGGGATCAAGTTTTGTTCTTCTCCTGGTCATCAAAAATGAATTTCCCCGCTTGCTGTTTTTTTCTTTTGCACAGAGCTAAGGTTCACGTGAACTCTGAATGGTGTGAGCGGTTGACTGGTGACTTTGGTACTGTGTCACCTGCCGGTAGCTTGGTTGCGAGCAGGGTCGCATTCTAGTTATTACTTTTCCTTTCATTGTATAGATGGGGTTTATGATGCCTGCAAGTGACATGAAAGATAATTTGTACATTCCATTCTGCTAGGTATATATGGCTTCTGCCGGATCAACTGATCAATTTTTTTTGAAACAATCAACTGATCAATCTTTAGTTGTTATATCCTCATCAGATCATCAGATGGAACATAGATCCTGCTTCATGTATAGGAATGGCCGTGTTTATCCTGGCGGTTTTGCAGTTTTAACGGCTTGATGTTCTGTTTATGGCTTCATGGAGACAGGTGTAGCAACCAGCACGAACTCCAGCATGGACCTGGAATGTGGCGACGTAGCTGGACCCAGAGAATACCCAGGCTCTGTTTGCCTAACCTCAACAGCCAAGTGAAGGAAGGGTAGGATAGTATAGTGGACCTTCAGGCTTATACTAAGCTTTCTCCCATCCTCTGCATCCAAACACACATAGATGCAATCGCAAAACAATGAACAGGAGTTCTCAAATGGCAGAAGATTGGAATGCCCAAATAAGATCGGATCCAGTTTGAACAATCTCTCGTTAAACAACCTCTCTGGTTGGCAAACAAGTGCATTGTTGTTGTGTCCAATGAACCAGATTCTCCCATCTTCCACACTCCAAAATCTTGTCCATAGTGTTTTTGTGGTGTAGAGTTGATCAATTGGGCTTGGTAGCTAGTTTCCTGACAGCTTCTATTCCTAGATATATACAATATAAGTGATTGTTTTTTGCTCCTGTACAGCTAAGGGTGATGATGAGTAATAATATATAAGGCCTGAAGAAGGGGGAGGAGCAAAGTTCTCCATATAAGATGCCGATTCAGCTAACTGCTTAGTTCTTGGTTGATGCCGCTCGGCTGCAGCAGCTGCTAGCCCACTGCAAACCTCAAGTTTCTTGAGCTGTGGCAATTGTTTTTCCGAAAGTTGTCAGCCCTGCAAAAATGACCACAAACTAACATCACAATGGTAGGGGAAAATGGTGTTCATCACAAGGATCTACCGTCTCATAGGTGGAATTACAGCTCCAATATCTTTCCTAAATTTGTTCTTTTTTTCCGTGTTCAAAGATTATTCTTCACGTTTATTACTATTTCGACAATATCAAACTATAAATTAACCTTCACGTGAGGAACAGAATCACCATGATGCTGTTCTTCCTTTTATCTTCAGATTGACGAACTAACTAGTCGATGGGAATATTGCCTACAATTGGAAGCATAGTGCCATTTATTCCTGAAATCAGTCTACAAAAAACGCAAGCATCCCCTACCGAGTCTAGGACTCAAACCCATGTTGGCAGGTTCCATCAGAAGAAACCTAAACAATAGAGTGTTGTGCCATGATATGCATGACTGTGTAGCAGCACATATGTTTTGATGGAAGTTTTTCAGTATAGGAAATTAAAATTGACCTATTTGTAACCTTTACAATTAGGTGAGTCAATTATGTATGGCAACAACCCAGAAAAAGCATCCTCAGACGGGCACATGCCCATATGACCATGAGCAACTTGAGGTTCCAGCATGCCGCACACATGTGGCATAATGGGTGAATAAAAGGAGCATCAAGGTCAACCAGTAGAAAATGGCGCTATGCTGGATGTCAGCAACATGCGCATCTGCGCAGCTCCTTGTTGTAGAAAATCTTACAGCAGGGGCGACACAATGGTTTCCACATCTGGGTGGCGATTGAGCCATGACGCCTGTGTGAGGAGCTGCGAGCAGGCAGTGACAGTTTGCTACAAAACGACTGGAGATAAGGCTTAGTAATTAGGCAGTGCCAGTTTCCATGTGTCCGATTTACCTGCCACATACGACCTGGTTTCAAGGCAGCTACCTGGCTTCCAACAATGCTACAGAGCAGATCAAAGGTCAACTAGAGCGGAGAGGCTACAACATCGACCTGGTGCAAAGAGAAGTAGAAGTGGCTTGTACTTGTAATTCCGATTTGGTGTAGACTAGTGTCAGGAACATTATCATGGTAAATGGCTAAGACAAGGATCTGGATGATGCATATCAGAAGGGCACGAGAATGATCATGCCAGCAGCATGTGCTTGTCACAAGGGAAAAGTGTGTAAGATAATTGCAACATTAGTGGTTGAAAACAAGTCAGTTCCTCTATTCTATAGCCTACCTAAATATACCAATTGAGCGGCAGAATATTGAAGAGCCTATAAAACACTACTGGTTGCAAACAAGAATCCATTCATCTATTCCATTTTTTCATTTAGATAGGCTCATGGACCATCAAATTCTGTAGCATTTTTGTGATAAAACTTTTGATCACTTGGCATCTGATAAGGCAATATCTAACCTCTTCCTATAGGTGTATGTGAATGAAACACGGACCATTCCGGTCCTTGTAACTTGTCTGCACAGTGAAGTTTAGCAGCTATCCTTATTCATGAACGAGTGCTGGCATATTGCTAACGGCGTGTCCCCAGGAGGACCGCTCCTATTTCTCTATGAGGAACTCGCACAATTACTTTTTAAAGGAAGATTAATATTAATGCACACTTAGTTCCTTGTTGGTCTTCTTTTTTTTCTTCCTGGATGTCTTCTTTTCCCACATATTCCTCACATAGATGTTTAATGGTTTCTCTAAAATATTATATTTTATTCATGTGGATAAAAAGAAATAAATTTGGTAAAAGGAGCGGTGCTTCCAAAACGTTGATGAATTTGTATATATTGACTGCATCTTGTGACCTGTTGATGTCAAGATTGAGTGGTGTATACATATCCATACATATGAGGCCACCTCACATTTATATAGGTGAAGGTCGGTGGCTGTTATATTGTTGTAGCTTTTATTTTTGTCAAAGAACTATAATGTACATGGCACTCCATATATATAGTCACAATACTATCCTATTTCATCTCTTCATTATGATGCGTTGATGTATTCATTGGGCCCTTTGAGTTATTTTACCAATATCCTTATTAATAATCTCTCAAGTTTAGCTTAAGGAATAAGCAGACTTGACAGAAGATTGTTGTTCTAACAATGTTAATTGATGACCATTATTGCTCTTGATCAGTTCTAGATATGAACAGATAACAGTATCTAGAGATTAGAGGATCGATCATCCTTGTTTAATGTGGCGCCTCAAAGCTCCAGTGCACGAAATCAAGGAGTAGGAGAGCTGCTAGACATGGACATGGCAGCTGAGAAGAATCCTGCAAATTGAAAACTGTGTCTCTGCTTGAGTTCCGAATCAGAGATAGGAGCAGAAACAGAGTTGCAAACAGGAACATGCATGGCCTCTCGGTGGCGGGCTGCATAGCAAGAGCTTGACTGATCCTTCTGGCTATCCTAAACTGACAGCATGGAGCTACAAAAGGGCGCATATAGCTAGTCTATTGTATGATTCCGCTCCCCTTGAAAGCATGGTCTATTTCCTTCTACCTTCCATTCCAATGTATAGAATATTTTTATATGCTATTCTTCTTTCACGGCCTTATCTTTCTTTCGTCAGAGGTGGTGGCTCAATGTTTCTTTCTTCTCCTTGCCTTCCTCTCCACAAGCAAGTGTATATATATGGTTGAACGGACAATATATATAGGATTGGGATGCTGCAATGGGGACTTCAAGTTATATTCTAGACACTTCTTCTAGAGACTAGTAGATGTTCTGATGTATATTCATTCAAGATAGGGGTCAAAATGACATTGTTCTTCCCTATCGCTACAAAAGTATTTGCAGTGTACTCTCAAGTTTAATTGAGTGGTAGGTTACAATCCACTTGTCCTACGGTTGATCACATGTATAGAGTAGTTAATTTTTTTTAAAAAAACTAGACTTGAACCCCATTTCCATTCATAGAATGAAAATACAGAAATCATGTTTGAACAGGCAAGATGCCATGGAGGAACTCCTATGCTAATAGTCTGTTTCAAGAAAGTCACAAGCATGCAGTCTGCTGAGGTTCAATAGGACACCCAAATATTTAATGGGGAAACTATAAATTTTACACGTGAACAAATCAGTATACCCGATATATTTTTCATCATCCCTATTTAGTATGGCTACATCACTTTTCACAAAATTATTTCACAGTTCATTCAGGAAATCTTCGAAGTTACTTTAGCGGTACCTGGAAATGAATATGACTCACCCATTGCATTAATTATTCAGCATGTGCTAGCACAGGGCCGGGGAAGTATATGTGTAAGATAATTGCAACATTAGTAGTTGAAAATAAGAGTCCGTTGACTCTTGGTGCATTTATATTACTAGAGTCATATTCCTCTATTCTAAGTATCCACATTGAGCAGCAGTGATGCCACCCGGTTGTTTGTGCATGAAAACTTTGTCACTGTAGTTGCATGGACTGTTGGCCATTGCCAGTATGAAATACTAATTTTCGAGCACAAGAAACTTGCCACAGAGCAGACACACGCCCATGTAGGTTGTAACAAGATACAGCAGGATCAATCGCAGGCCAACAGATGAGGATGCAACCATGCAATTAAATCACTTATTTATTCAGAACCTGGAACCACTCTGTTGTGCGAATCTCCGTTTTCCAGGAGTGTGTCTGCTTGACAGGGACTTCAGGAATCATGGGTAGCTGTTAGGCTTGCGGCGACTATTTGGTTCAATTCTGCTGCATTGGACATGCATGAGCCCTGAATAATCTAAGTGACCACTAGAAGAATTCGTTCCAGACTACCTAGAGGGTACTGTGGTTTGCTAATTCCTTCTGCATCCCGTTCCTATGGGAAAATATTTATGTTGTACTACTTCCTTTCGCTGCCACAGGCTGCCTGCTTTCACTCCTTCATGTGTTGCTCTATCTCCAGATTGTGGCAAACTAAGAGGCCATGGGCAGGGCAAGCAAGCCTGTGATACTATCAAATATATATAGGGCTAAATGGTATAGTACGAAAAGCAGAGGCTGAGAATGGTTGTGATACTAAATGGGTGTACCATATATGCTACATGTCCAATAAACAGTATTACCAATTGAATTCTTCCCTGATGTCTTCTATTCCCACATATCGCTGACGTATTTCAAGGGTTTGTCAAACAGTGCCTCCAAATCTACTTGATGTCTTCTATTCGCACAAAATAGGATGGAGTACTCCTTTTACCTGGAATATATCACATGAATGACCATAAAGATAATGCGTCCAAATCTTTATAGCAAAAACAACTGCAGCAACCTCCAAATCATGTGTTTACTTTTTTTGTTTCTGTTATTGCATTGTCTGTATCATTCTGTGCTAGACGTTCCCATTTTTTGTTTTTGTAAAGCAGAAAAAGTGCGATGTTGTGGTCAAGCCATGAAGACTGTTGATCTCTTTACTTGTTCACACTTGGATTGCACAAATCATATACCCTTTTTATGCGGGGTTAGACTAACTGATACTGAAGATAAAAGTTGAAAGCAGAGAAGCACATTGCTTATTGAGTCTGCATCCAGATCAAATAACTCTATCCTTAGCAGATCTTTGCTGTGTTACCTATTGAATTTATCACCTTTATGTAAAAAATAGGAAAAAGATTATTTTAAGAGAAAATTCCTTATTTGACACTGGGAAAATGAGTCATTCCTTTCTTGGCCCTGAAATTTTCTTCGTTCCCTATTTGACACTCGCTTCAACTTTCATTCCCTATTTGACACTACCGTCTGTTCTGTTACTTATCCCGTTAGTAATCGTGGGTCCCGCTGTCAGATAATAACGTTTGGGTCCAAATTACCCAAGGCAGCGCACGCAGCACGCCGAGGAGTCTCCCGTGCGTCTCTCTCCCAGGTCTCTCCTGTGCGTCTCTCTCAGTCTCTCCCAAATTGAGGCGGCGGCCGGCCGTCGCCTCCCTCGGGCTGCTTCGATGGCGGCGGCGAGCCCCCCCCGGCCGGGGGAGATGGCTGCGGCGGGATCCCCCCGGCGGGGCGGGCCAGCTCCGGCGGGACGGGGCGATTTCGGAGGGATCCTCCAGGCGGAGCGGGGCGGGTCCGGCGGGATCCCCCTGGCGGGGCGGGGCGGGTCCGGCAGATGCGGCGGGAGGCCCCCGGCGGAGCGGGGCGGCTCCGGCGGGATCCCCCAGGCGGGGCGGGGTGGTTGCGGTCGGATCTCCCCGGCGGGGCGGGGTGGTTGCGGTCGGATCTCCCCGGCGGGGCGGGGTGGCTCGAGCAGGATCCCCCCGGCGCGGCGAGGCGGCTTCGGCGGATGCGGCGGGAGCCCCCCGGTGGGGCACGGAGGATGCAGTGGGAGCCCCCGGGCGGGGCACGCTAGCTTCGGGGAGCCCCCCCCCTCCCCCCCCCCCCCCCCCCCCCCCCCCCCGGCAGGGCGCGGAGGCTCCAGGGAGGCGGGGAGCGCTAGCTTCGGGGAGCCCCCCGGCGCCAGCATGCGCCTAGGGGCAAAAACGTCTTCTTAACAGCCACCTAACACCATTAGCTCATGAATTTAACTGCGGTGTCAAATAGGGAACGAAAGTTGAAGCGAGTGTCAAATAGGGAACGAAGAAAATTTTAGGACCAAGAAAGGAATAACTCATTTTCCCAGTGTCAAATAAGGAATTTTCTCTTATTTTAACACCTACTCGTCATTATCTTGATTATTTTGGCTACTGAGAGGCTTTTTGATTTAGAGCAGCAGAGGTCCATCGGTTGCTGCCAGCTACCGGGGGATGAAAGATCGGAAGAGGGCATGGATGATTCCATGAGAAACTCAAGACAAACAGATCATATTAATGTCAGACAAGGCCAAGATGATAGCAGCGAGTCGATTGCATTCACAGACACAAATGTTTATTAATCTCTCATGCATAGCTTAAGGAACAATAATCATTCTTTAGAGAAAACTGTACTGTTGCAGTAGTGTTAATTGAGCAATTACAAGGGCAATGGCTCTAAGGACCTTGTTCTAAGTTGATCGGTCCTAGCATGCATGAACGGATAAAAGTCTCTCCATATTAGAGGATTGATCATCTTCATTTCATGTGTCACATCATAGGTAGGTCCGTACATTGCCTCATTAAAAAAAGGTAGGTCCATACACGAAATCAAGGAGAACCAGGGATTTGGTCCACTTGTGGTCAATAGCAGAGTACCAGAGCTGGGTGAAAAGAACATAGAACACAAAACACTACATTGATTTTGCCAATTGATGCACACTACGAAACTCTCCAGTACAGAAACTGGAGCTCATGCTGCAGGAGCTAGAGCATGGATAGGGACACTATCTTCAAAGCTAATTTGTATTCGTAGAGAGTCAAAGCAGAAATGGTAGTTATGATCTTGGGGGCTCCGCTACTGAACAAGCTCCGAATTTTCTTCTCTGGTTAGTTGTACATTTCATTGTCAGTTCACCCCCAATTGGTGTACCATGTCTCCATCAGCCTTCCATTCCTATTGTATGCTAATAATTTTATTCTTACCGCTACGGCTCATTCTAAATTTTTTGCTGCTATGTCTCCACTAAAATTTAGAGGTCATATATGGGGAGCAAGATGGCGCCCGTAATATATGATGGTACTCTAAAAGCACCACTTAGTATAAAGTGTAGGTGAAGGTAGTTGTGGCATCTACTACTTGTGAACACATTTTCGCTGGTCGAATGTTGGGAGGCAGCATGGGTATAATTCTTGCCCACCATTCTGTCGATCATGTGCTACCAAGTGTCAATTTCATGCTTTTTTGTCATAAGGATCCCTGATTTTCAGACCTCAATGGGAGATTTTATTAATGTAGTGGTGTTCATGCTGCTCACCCTCACGCATGTACATACGCTTTTTCTACCAGATAGTTATCTATTTTTGGTGATCCATCCATCGATGTTCCTTTTTTTTATCACGTGAACTGTAGAGGTATAGGATCAACAAATCAAGTTAAATGAAATAAAATATATGTTTCTCTTTCCGAGCCTGTTACATAAATGCATTGAGCTCATGAAGAATAGAAACCTAACATGTTCTGTGAATGCGTGATAGCCCATGAAACTTTGAAACCTGTGGCCATGCAGCTGCGACGGCACGACAACAACAGCTGGGCGTACATTGACCTTATCCTGGCAAGTATCCCAGCCTCCCAGGTGAGTTTGCCATTGCTTGCGGGATGAGAATCAAGCTGACAGAGTACAATATATAGCATTAAAAAACTAAGCACAATAATGCAAACGTACAACAGGTATTGCAAAAGCTGATTGATTGGCTGCCATGACCACGTCGATGAAAGCAGTTTCAATTCTGGTGTACTGGCATCATGCATGGTGACATGGCTTGGATGTGCAATGGAGCTAGTGTTAGCCATGTTGTAGGTACGGGCTCAACTCATTTACCCAGTTCTCTCAGCAATGCACACAAGTTCCTGCGCGCCATCAAATTTTTCATTGGGCGTCTCGGTGACACAACTTCCGCGTGAATGGAGTTGATTGGACTCAATAGCCTCTTAGTCGTCTTCCGCAACGATGCTCCTAAATCCTGCTCCATTGATCCCTTTTCATCCAAGTGATTAGCTTCCTCTTCAGAACACTGGCCCATATGCAAAACTTATAGATCATTGTGCGGGCTTGTTTCCTCATGCATCTCATTCTCATAGGTCGATCGCCCTCTCATCTGTTTCAGCTACTTGTTATGTCTATGCCTTGTTGTAGCTACCTTTCTCCGTGGTTGAACACTCCTACTAGTACGCCTAGTGCTCGCTCCAGCGGCAAGTGTCGGTACTATATATATGGAGAAGTACATATATAAGATGTTTATGGTAGTTTAAAGTTTTGTGTCAGTCCTTATATATGTATTGGTAGGTGACAATATGCATTATTTCAGTTGGCATCAATCATGCACGTGGAGTTAATTATTTTTGCGAAGTAAGGATTCTTGCTCACATTGAAACATGGTTGAGAACTAATCTGACCGGATGCAGACATGTCTTATTGTGAAGCCAGGAATCATGAACAATAGTAGTAGTTCTGTACTGTGAGGGTAAGCCCCCATCATGCAAGGCGGGTGACGTGCAGCTCCAGCATTTCTGATCTCTAGCCTGGGGCGGACCTACATATACGTACACATATTTTCCGGTGAAAGATAGTTGGGAGGGCCGTTTACTTGTTGACGGTGTTTGCACAGGCATGCACCTTTTTTTTTGTCATACATCATCCCTTTTGTTAACAGAACAAAATATATTTTTATATCCTTGTCTGTGGCATTCCAATGTGTTGATCAGCAGCTGGCACTGGACAAAGAGCATGCATCACTGCAAAGGAAACTCTGATGTACAGAGGCAGTCTCTGGACAGCAGCCAGCCTAGTCATCTATAGCTCATGTTGCTCACACAGGTGTCTAACGTTGGCTAGTCATCCAAATATGCAATTTGAAGTAGTTTCTGCAGATTAATTGATCGTGTTCCACCCATGAGGCACATCCAACAGCCATGCTCTGTTTTGCTAACTTCCACTCGTCTAGTGAAATATGGGTGTTATAGTTGTGGACCTAATGAGTTATCTGATGCTTTGATGGCAAAAAGTCAACCAACACGGCAATCTCCTTTTGCAATCTATAAACGAGATGGGTTGCGTTTGGTTACTTGTATCCACCTTCTATTCCTGCTAGTCATATGGAATTTTGTGGTTGTTTTTCGATAGCTAGAAACCTGGTAGCCTCTGTTTTAATTTCAGTATAGGCTTCTGCTCCTGGGTAGCTTGTGGTGATGAATGAAAAAGAAATGTATAAGGGCTGAAGAAGTGAAGAGGGGGTAGGAGAAAAGTATCGCATAGAAGATTGTGATTCAGCTAGCTGTTTTCTTCTTTTGGTAGGTGGCAAGCAGGCGTGAGAGGGACATTTGTAAATATGAAGTACGAACTGTGGAATGGTTCTAATTAGGCCCTGTTTGTTTCCTTGCTAGATTATATAATCTAACTTATAGTTGTAGGATTATATAATCTAGCCTATAATCTGAAATAAGCATCTCCTCCATGACTTATAGGATTATCATAATCTAGAACAAGGATTATATAATCTAGATTATAATCTAAGATGTTTGTTGATCATTGAGGATTATTTAAGCTAGATTATATAATTTATGGGTAAACAAACAGAGCCTTAGTCTCATCGGCTGTTTATATAGGACAAGGTGTGGCTTAGATCTCAAGCGATCCTAGAGATAGGGATCACGATATTCAGCCACAAAACAAAGTAATCAACTAGAATTAGACGAATGTAAGATCAGGCTACCAACTAGTGGTGGTAGTGGACCAATATGGCTCTAATATCCCCTTCATAGTCCAACTCAGTTTTACTTATTTTTAGCTCCGAAATATATAAAATATGAGCCTAGGAGCATGAACGGACGTGCTGTGTTTTTTCTATGCCCATGGGTTAGGTAAAACACACTACTACAGAGCGGAACATTCCTTGCGCAAGGGTATGGTGATCGAGATACCGATTTAACCAATACTTGATCGCAAGAAGTCGACAACTTCACTATCCTCTGATGGAGAGTAGATCCTTAGAGAACATACAATTAGTCGGGTAGGGTTTGGCTGCTAGCGTCCTGACACCTTCTATTCATAGACATAGGGAATTTTGCGGTTCCATTTAGACAGCAACCGGCTAACCTTTGTTTAACTTTCAATGTAGGCTTCCGCTTTAGGGTAGCTAAAATGTGACAAAGAGAAATATATAAGGCCTGAAGAAAGTTGAGGAGAGGAGTATTCCATATAACATGGCGATTTAGCTAACTACTTCCTTCTTTTTAGGTGGGTGGAAGGCCAGTAAGCCATAAATAATAGAATGTTCAACTGTTCAAACCACTAAATTTATTATTACATAACAAGCAAAGTCTATAGGGGCTAGTAAGCCATAAATAATTGGATTGATGTCTCCATGATCATGTGGGCCAACATGAAAATGGAAACATAAAAATACCAATATACTCTGACTCATTTTTAGAAACAGTTCCTGTCCAACAAATTACAGGTACGGTCCACAACTTAGATTCTTTGTAACACATTTCTTTTATTTTTTAACCATTGAATCTGGACACAAATAGCTCCTAAAATTCCCAAGTACTGTAAAATCCTGAAACAAGTTCAGTAGGACCAACCTTAGCTTGCAATAAGTGAAAGGAAAGGTAACTTCTACTCTCCATTGTGCAAGATATGACTTCGGCGGGATCAACCGATCAAGCTGTATGTGTTATTTCCTGGTCAGATCATCTGAGAGAACGCTGATCCTATTTCATGCATAGGAATGGTTGTGTTTATCATGGTGTCTCCTACTCCTAGTGGTTTTAATGTTCTGATGTTTTGTTCTTCAGGTCAGCGTGTTGCTGCTTCGTGGCTACATCAAGTGTAGGAACATATCTATGCGCACGTCTTTATTTTTAAAGAGGTGTGGCTAGCACATCACCACCGTACCATGTGTGATGCAACCAGCAAGAACTCCGGCGTGGACTTGCAATGTTGCAACCCAGCTGGATCTGGATCTGGATCAAGAACAGCGTGGACCTCAGTGGTCAAGTGAAGCAAGAGTCAGGTAGTTGATCAATTGTCTTCCTTTCATGTGGTGCATCAAAGATAACCCATTACAAGGAGTTGCCGAGATGGAAAACATGGAAATGGCACCTGAGAATAATCCTGCAAATCATAAACTGGTTCTGCTAGAGAATGGAAGCAGAGAGTCAGAGCTGCAAGAAGAGAATAAACGCAGAACTCTACACATTTGGTGTACCAAATTTCCTTGTGTCTTCCATTCCTACTTGAGGAGAAGGTTTGTTCGATTCTATCCTCATCACTGCCTTAACCGGACCGCTCCTTTATTTTTATATATTTCTCATGTCCAGTTCAGACTCAGTACAGAGAAAGCAAAACCACTATATATGTGACACTTGTCCTGTGGTGTCGTCTGGATCCTTATGTTCTGAAAGTGCACATCTAGATCTATAAACATGCTGGGCCTGTTCCCCACATATACCGCCCACATCTACACATTTCTCGGCTCAAGTCGGCCACTGAGGATATCTAGATCAATCTGTTGTTAAACTGCCTTTCCGGTTGGCAAACACGAGTCCAACGTACCATATTTCCAACTTACAGTCCCCACGCTACTTTTGCAGAACTGCCCAAAACCTTGTAGTACAGTGTTGCTCGGGAGTAATTAGAACCATAGTGAATATACATGTATATCAATTGGGCTTCGTAACTAGCTTCCTGACGCCTTCTATTCCTATATGGACAGCACAACATTACGTGATTGCTTTTCAATATAATATAGCAAGATGCTAGTCTCCGTATAACTCTTTAGTCCTAAAGAAAACCTATTTTAACTTTTAGTTTACATGCTTCTGCTCCTCGAGCAGGCGAGGAGTGAAGAAGTACTAGTCCTTATAAGATGCTGATTCAGCTAAGAGTGTTTACTTCTTGGTTGGTGGCCAGCAGGCCAGATGTGATTCTTTTGTATTACATAAATATCGGAGTTGTTTATCCCAGACAGCTTGAACTATTCATGCCTACCACGGCATACCCATCTGGCACTCGGAGCCTGCTGGAGGTGAGTGGCGACAATGCATCATCTTCCATTCTGTCGAATGAGACACTCCGATCCATTGTTGCATTCGGGGAGATGATGATTTTGATGTCAGACCGAGCAACAACGAGCTATGCATGGTTGCATTTGACAGGCCGTTCACCAGGCAATAGGAGATCGAGTCTCTATCAGTTGAGGCTACGGCAGCTTAGCAGAAGTTTAATGATATCCACCTATCTACACCGATAAATCTTGATACATGAAGCTGGAGTTCCGCGACAGTAGAAGCATTAAAAAAGAAAAGATACAAAACATGCGATAATATTCCTGCATCAAAGCTGCCACACCCTGGTGTACGTATTGCCGTGATCATGTCAAGTACGCCGCGTGGTTTGGTGTCCCAAGAGCACAAGTGCATGAACCATGAAGAACCAGCATCTTCATCGCAGAGCAGTGGATGAACAAAATTCAGAGCAGTTTTTGGCAAATGACAGACTACTGTACTACTCATTCAAGAAGCCAAGTGGGGAGCATGTGAAAACAGTCTCATCAAGAACAACTTTAGTTGCCTAGGAGTCCTGGAAAAGAATGGCCGCTGTACTCTTTGAAATCATCTTGAATCGTTTTTTCTGCGATCATATTTTGTGCACATAGAAGCTGGAATATTAATCTCCCCAAATTAATTTATTTTGGCCTTAGACGCTGCCGTGACTTCAATTAGGCAGCAAGTTTCGTGATCTCTGATATCATAAAAGCCATCAAGTATATTCGTAAAAACATCATGTATTGCTGCAGGAGAAACTCTGGACAGCAATACCATATTAGTCAAAAGGAAAAAACATATGACAACGTCACTACGTCAGAAAAGACTAATTAGTGATGGCTCCCGGCACACATTAGTGACGGCAAATCTGTGCACCACTTAATTTTTGTCTGATATGATACACATCAGTGATGTGGAAAACCATGTCACTGATGAAACCTAATCAGTGATGCGTTTTGCCCAAAACTCGTCACTAATGATCCTTATCTTTGACGCTGATTTGGTCTCATCAGTGATATCTGATATCTTAAGTGCCATGAAATGTATATTTGTAAAAACATCATGCATCGCTACAGAGACACTGGACTGCGAGACCAGGATTCAGATTCATCAAGTTTATTAACTCACGAATCACTTCAGTTGCTCACAGAATGTTTTACTACGGTAGTAGTCACTAGTGGTCATGTTGCTAGGACTGGTGTCTAATTTTACCCTTTAACTACAATTTTCTTTTTTATTTCTCTATGCATAAGTGGAGTTTCTTTAAGTCAAAATTTTGTAGGGTGACAGTGGGCATCATAACGAATGTTAAAAATTATATTATAAGTTTTCCTTCATTACTTTTTATATAAGTTTATATCCAAAAATTAATTTATTATTAGATGTTGTAGCTGTTAAATAATGACAAGAAAATTCATAACATGTTTTGAATTAATATTTCCGTGAATTTGCTTGTGTAGAAACATATATCCCAATGATTAATTTATTATTAGATATCATAGACAATTACAAAAATGTTTATAACATATTTACGTGTAGAAACATATATATGCATATCTACATATTTCCTTGAATAGGTGAAAGGTAGTTGGGTGGGGCATTTACTTGTTCATACCTTGTTTCTATCATATTCTCTTTTATACAAAAAATATATTTTTATCTCCTTGTCCTTTAAATGTGAGATTTACTTTTCAGCATGAACTCCATTGGCTAGGTGAGCAACAAGCTTTGATTTATGATTTTAAAGCGTCAGGCGTGCATGAGGAACTCCATATAGCAAGATCAACTCTGTGAAAATTAAATAAAGGAAAAAAAGACATCAGCAAGTCGATTGAATTCAGGCACCACGGTTCATAATTTGTCCAGCTCAATTTATGGAATCAAGTAGACTTCGTCATGAACTATTTTACTACTCCGGTAGTGTTCATGTTGCTTGCACATCTGTTTAATCATTGTTACTATACTGTTAACTGAAATTAACAAGAGTAACAGATGACCTTATTCTTAGTTGATCGTCCAAACTAGGAATATGCATCTATTACCGCTGATTGATGAGTTGCCTTCAGTTCATACGTCCAACAGATTGTTCTTTTTTTTGTATAGTCCAGCAAGCTGAAATTTGCAGGGCAGAGAATACAGTATGCGGGACACAATCCACTCTGATGCAAATGAGAAGGCACTCTAGTGTGGTAGTAGGATGTGATGACACGGCTGGAACCTGAACATCAACGGCCGTCCTCCATCTGGTTAAGCTCCGCGGTCAAGTGAACCTACTGGCTTATCCTTGTTAGATAAACATGTCTTGTAAGATCTTCGGTTAACCGAGATATCAAGGATAAGGTTCTTACTGTATAGATCATAGAGTAGAGCATATCTGCAGTTTGTTGTATCTTGTTGTAACCATAGATTAGATTGCAACAACCTCTCCATGATATCTCAACAATTTAAGCCACGGTGACAGGATGTTATCACCACCCCCTATATAACACACACACTCTTCAACCCTAGCTGAGAGGGCAACCACGATTATACCAAAGCTTCCAGCGCCTCTGATTGTTCACAATCCTTTGTTTGATGTAAAACAAGAACCCGACCAACATGGCAGTTCCATGGCACTGAGTAGAAGCATAGAGAATATACCTGAACCTCAATTGGGCTTGGCAACTAGTTTCCTGACACCTTCTACTCCTAGACGACAGCACTCCGAGATTGTTTTTGGACAGCAACATGCATGCTTGTCTTTTTTGTTATCTTCCAATATATCTGCTATCACTTCTGGGTAGCTAATGAGGACGGAGTGTAATACATATGGGTTGAAGAGAGGGGAGAGGTGAAGTACTCTATACAAGATGATGATTAAGCAAACTGCGTACTTGTTCGTATTATAAAGCCAGGATATTCTTAGGGCAGTTCCAATAGGCTGAGTAGGATAGTTTCTACAGCATTAATGAAGCTGCCACATAAGCATTAACGGGAGAATTGGAGATGAAAGAGAAGCAAACCGTTTCCTATATGAGAAACGGTGTCTACACGCGCTACAAGCACGAAGAAGCCCTCGCTTCCGCGTTGGGGGCGGGCACCAGTTTCCATCCGCGGAGCCCACGCGCCTGTCCTCACCCCAGGCGACTACCGTCGTCACCGCTCGCCGCGCCGCCCTGAGCAGGTGCACTCCTGCCGTGCCCCTCGCACGAGCTCGATCGCCGCTGTCGAGACCGCCGGCTTGCTCAGCGGGCGAGCTTGCTTTTTTATCGCTTTGTTTTTCTCCGTTCTTCATCCAATCAAAAGGCCGTCCATGGAGAAGCTTATCTTGCAGCCAGCAGGGAGGACGATTCAGGCTGTCACAAGCTTGATTCGCAGATTGATGACCTCAAATTAGTTGTTGGTGAGTTTGATACGGAGGCCATTGAGGCTGATTTGGGTTGGGAGAAGTTCGATTTGGTGAGGAGAAGCACAGCTTCAATGGTAATGACTCTCAATTCGGTGGTGAAAAGTTCAATTCGAGTGGCAGTAAGAAGCATGTAACCGATCCAGGAGGTTAGATTGGGGATCAAAGATGCGAAGCTTCGGAGAGATGAGTGTCGCCTGAGTGAGCAAACCTGCTGCCGCCGCCGGCCTCGATCTCCTGCTACGCAGCAGCCGCGCCCAAGGACGCCGGCCTCGGCCCTCGACCGCAGTCTCGGCCTCGAGCTCCTCCCGTGCAGCCGCCGCGCTTGATGACACCGGCCTTGGCCTCATGCTCCTTCCGTACAGCTCAAGCACCGGCCTTGGGCTCATGCTCCTCCCGTACAGCCGCCGTGCTCGAGGATGACGTCCTCGGTCTCAAGCTCCTCCCGGTACGTGCAGCAGCACCCCACGAGTCCGCTGGCCTTTAACCTCCTTTGCGCAAGGGCTGCACCCACGACACACATGAAGACGACGTCGACGTACCCACGCACACGCTCGCCATGGCCGCGTATCGTGGTGGCAAGGGGGTTCTTGTGGAAAGGAGCAGAAGAAGCAAAAGGTGGCCATTGCCTAGTGCAATGGGCTAAAACCATGGGGCCGAAGCTCTGCTTATGACATCCAATTTGCAGGCTCTCATAGCCAATTTGATGGTATGTCAATCTGGAAAGCTGAAGTGGAGCGGAGAATTGGAGCTTGAATAAGAGGAAATTGCATAGAACACAACATCGATTAGGCCAATCTGATGCGCACACTGAAATCATACTCCGATGCATCATCTCCCAGTCGCCCGTGCTGCAGGAGCTGGAGCAAGATAGATCGTACTCTGTTTGGTCAACCACCAATGTCTACCCCCAATGTCATTAATGTTAACTTGAGAGTCAATGAAGCAAGGGTAGTTATGATCCGAATCGCAACTACTTCGCTCTGTTGCGCTATGGTGCTGGACCCTTCAATTTTATTTCTTGGTTAGTTGTATGTTTCTTTGTCGATTCATCTCCAATCCCATCGGTGTACCATGTTTCCTTCAGCCTTTCGTTCCTACTATATGTTAAAGTTTATCC
Organism: Panicum miliaceum; assembly: GCA_032594955.1. NCBI lineage: Eukaryota > Viridiplantae > Streptophyta > Magnoliopsida > Poales > Poaceae > Panicum > Panicum miliaceum. The sequence goes on from CM064066.1 coordinate 36,578,822, forward strand.
TCTTTTCTGCCGCTCATTCTCCATTTTGTGTTCTGTCTCCTCTCAAATGAGAGGCCATATACATGATACAATAATGTTTTATTACGATCGTACGGTCAAAGCATCACTTGGTATATAATACAGGTGAATGTACTTTTGGCAGTTTAGTCGCAGAGACGTGGCTGAAACCAATTTAGTATGTATTAGAGAACATTTATGTATATATACATTCATATATTCTTCTCTCTTCATCATGTCCTTACAGCCTTCTTTCTTTCGTCTGAGGTGGTGCCTCACTGTTTCTTACTTCGCCTTGGTCTCTTTCTCTCCTACCACCAGAGGCTCTAAGGGAAAATGCATGTATATATGGTTGAATGGACAACTATTTATTCAAGGCATGGATCAAAGTGACATTGTATTTTATTATTGGTTAAAAAATAAAGTACTGCTCCAGCAAAATCTGTAGGATTTGAACACATGGCAGATTCTTCATATATGTTGGAGGTGCACAAGTCAAATTACCTGTTGGATAAGTTTCTTCTCAAATAATCATTTTTTCACTGATGTATCCTATGCATAGTCACAAAATGTAATGGTACTGTTGAGGAGTCTTGCGGTAAAATGTGATGTACTATGTAGTTATTACTTTTCTTTTGAGTATAGCGAGCTCTACAAGATATAACTTCTGCACTGATCAATTTCTAGTTGTTATATCCTCACCAGATCATCATAGGGGAACCCAGATCCTGTTTCATGCATAGGAATGGTCGTGTTTATCCTGGCGGTTTGGCTGTTTTAACAGCCCGATGTTCTGTTCATGGCTTGGTGACGACAGGTGTAGATAGCAACCAGCAGGATGAACACACCACAAACCTCTCGGAATTCGGATGCAACCAGCAGGAACTCCAGCATGGACCTGGGATGTGGTGACGCAGAAGGACCCAGAGCAAGAATGCCCGGGCTCTGTTTCCCTAACCTTGCTAAGGATCGTGGCCCAAAAAGGGGGATGAATTGGAACTTTTTCAATTTCTACCAAGTCCTTAACCTACAACTAGTGTTGCCCAATCTATGAATTCAAAGCTTAACAACTAAAGCACACTAGCAAAAGAATCCTAGGTAGGTAAACACACTAACATGCTCATGTTGCCTAGTTGATATCACACTAATAAATATATTGCCTAACAAAAAGAGCACACTAGCAAATCCAAGTCCTAGTCAACAAGCAATCATAACTAGAGTATGTAGAACTTAAATGCAATGCTTGAAAGTAATGAGAAGGCACACGAGACAACTGGATTTTTTCCCGTGGTGTTGAGGAGTTGACGCTCCCCCCTAATCTACGTTGGAGCACCCACTAAGGGTTTCACCCCCTTGCCTCACGAAGAAGCAAGTCTTCACTAAGAATGCTCCTTCTCCATCTCCGGAGCGGCAAGCTTCAAACTGTGCACCATCTTTTTCTTCTTGGGACTCCCACAAACTTCAAGAGCTCACCAAGAACCTTCGTGTCACCGAGACCATCTAGGTGCCGTCAAACACCAAGAGTAACAAGCTCCTAAGCCTTCACTTGACCCACACATAGCTGGCCATGAGATTCAAGCACACTTGCTACTCCCTATGCACTAATGATGTCCTTAATCTTCAATTAAGAACTTTGCAAAACCACTCTAGTGCCTCACTTGCCCTTGACTCTCAAATATGAGTATGAATGCTTGCTGGTGTCAAGAGTACATCATTTGAGCTGTAGCACATGTATATAGAGCCCCTCAAAGATACTACCCGTTGCTCCATGTCCTGCCCACGCAGCATTGACCGACTCATTCGGTCAGGCAAACTTGCCACCAACGAATCAATCGGTGAGCACTTTTCAGACTGGGCTAACGGTCACCGACAGCTGACCGACTGATTCGGTCATGGCATTTTTCATAATCACCGAACCTTACTGTCTTTACTTGTCTACACAGAAGGTTTCCTCAACCACCGATTGATTCGGTCCATGTAATAATTCACCACCGACTGAATCGGTCCTTCATGTATGTTTCCCAGTACAGCACCACCGACTGGTTCGGTCATAGTCTTTGTCATACCCACCGAATCATTCTGTCTACACAGAACGATCCGTTGTTATAAAAGCACTAAACAGATAGAAGGGCATAAATGCAATTGCCATATATATCTATCTTGTGACCCTTTGCCCCAAAATAATTAAGTGCACTTTAGCGTTCAAAATGTATCCCCCAAAGACTGCATTTTTAGATTCTGGACAAGCTAGAGTAGGAGGGGCATGGCACCAATCCTGTGATTAATTGGCGCCTTCCACTACATGTTAATTTATTAAGGATTTGGAGAACCAAACAAATAGCATAGCCATCTAAAATTTGTTAGATCTTGATTTAGTAATTAGACGAGGCTCGGTAAATATTTTTGTGAGGATAATGGAATGTGCTAATATTGGAACACCACCAATTGATCTTCCACCCAATCCAAGTTACATGACCCATGTGCTCATTTTTATTTTAACAAGCATGAAAGAAATTTTGAAACAAAACATATTGTGCTCACATAATTGTTGCAGCAGAAAACTCCTGATCTATATCTTCCTCTATCTTTAGTCCTCTTCTCTATCTCTATCTATATCTCTATCTCTATCTCTATCTCTGTTTGTATCTCTATCTATATATCAGTACTGCAACAACCTGATCCACAACAACTGTACACAGAAACAAACTATTACCGTAGATTTTCCAGGAAAATAATTTCCTTTGATTCGATGAGCAGATATGCATGATGGTAGGATAGTAAAAGGAAATTCCCTTCCAGCAAGGCAGATTGAAACCAAATTCATTATCTTCGTTCCACTTCCAAGTGTTGACTATAAGTACAATTTATATTGTTTGAGCAAGACATTGGTTAGAGAAATGCACGTAGGCCACGTGGAGGCTTCTAAACCGTGGAGAATATGTGAAACTTAATTCAGAGGTGGCCAAAGTTTTTACAGTTCTCATCTGTTCTTCATAGTTGCTAAAAGCGAGTTTCTTCCAAGCCATTGTCTGACCTGGAGTAACCAGTCAACGCCCTGCTTCAATGTACATTCAACTATGAGAGACATTGGACCGAAAAGGTACTTTTGTTCCACGACCCACACAGCCGGTACCAACAGGTCTGGAACCAGAGCAAGATGTCCTACCATGTTTTATTTACTAACTCCCATGGTGTAAGACGGCATAATTGAAGCTAACTTGTCCTGACCGATCTTCTCCTCTATGAGGTGACCATGTTGCTGTGCTTCAGTCAACAGCAACGTACAATTCAAGCCTCTCTTCTGGCCAAATGCTTCAGTCAATAGCTACACAATGCCAGCCCTCTCTTCATGATCCTCCCATGATCATCGATCGACAAAGTCCCAAAATAACGCTAGTGGATAGAATGTGTTGGACTATTTCCTTTTGCCTTCCACTCCTCAATGAGAGTATTTGCTACTTTCCTTCGTCACTGTATGTCGCATGTCACCTCCTCTTTCTCCACCATGTTATATGCTATCGCTTTCTTCTCGCAGTGACAAATGAATATATAAATGGGGAAGCAAGATGATGCTAACATCAAATATATAATTCCACACTCAGAAAAGTCACTACTACAAAAATTATATGTAGAAATGCTCCGGTTTTTCCAAAGGCGGGTCAAAGTGTAACTCGTTCCTACAAAAGGAGCGGGGTACTGTAGTAGCTGACCTGCCCCTGGAAAAGCTTTTCCAGGGGCAGGTGATGGCGTCACCCGCCCCTGGAAATTCCATCTTTAGGGGCGGGTGACGCCATCACTCGTCTCTAAAAATGCCCATAAAAATCTGGGTGCCACGCTTCTTCCTCCTCCCGACAGCACAGTGCTTGCTCGGGGGAGGTGCCGCCCGAAAATCCAAAAAAAAGAGAAAAGGGGGGGAAGGTTTTAAACTTGATTTTCTTCAAGGTGGGGGCTCTAGGAGGAAAGTTGATGCTAATCCCATGTCTTTTCTAAGCTTTTTGGATAGTTTTAAGTCTCAAATGGAGCTCCCTTACATCTAGCTAGATCTAGATCTCCATGGTGTGAATTTGCTGTTTGGGGCTCCATTTGCCTCAAACTTTTGGATGAAGTTAGGTTATTTTAGTAGGAGAACAAGATTATGTAATTATTTGGGTCCAATCTGTATGTTTTAGCCTCCTTCCTAAGTAAACAAGCTTCTTGATCCATGGAGGAGAGAGAAGAAGTTTTGTTTTTTTTTTCTATGTTTACAGGAATGCATGATAGTTGTTTTCAACAAAATTTAGTTGTTCAATAAAAGGTTGGGTTTGATTTTCTTTTGTTTTTACATGTTAAATTGACTTTTTCCAACATCTATGCATACATAAAATTATATATTTATAGCCATTTGAGGATCTATTTGCCTCAAACTTTTGGATGAAGTTATGTTATTTTAGTAGGAGAACTATATTATGTAATTATTTTGATCTAATCTTTATGTTTTAACCTCATTTCTAAGTAACCAATTTCCTAGATCCATGGGGGAGATAGAAGGAGATTTGAGTTTTTTCTATATTTGCACACATGCATATCTAGGCGTATATAAAGGTATATATTTTCTAAATTATTGTAGAGCTTGTTTTAAGCCATTTAAATTATTTGTTGATGTTCAGAGATGGATAGGACATGGATGTACAAAGCACGAAATACGGATGCCTATTTTCATGGAGAACTTAATAAATTCATTCAAGCTGAGGAAAACCACGCAACAAATGAGAAGACACAAAGGATACCTTGCCCGTGCAAAACATGCAAGAATATCAGAGTATTCACCAACACAACTACAATCAGATCGTATGTGTTGGTGGGTGGTTTTCTTAAGAATTACATGATTTGGACGTATCATGGCGAGAAAGCACCCCCTCCGATGGAGAATACACTCAATGAAATGATAGAAGACGTCATGTTTGATAGATTGTTTGATGATTATGATGAATTTTGTGCGGATGTCGGCGATGGTGCTGGTGATGGTGTCGGCGAGGGGACCATTGATGGTGGTGGTGATGATGGTAGTGCCGACGAACTTGATGATGGTGATTTTCTTAGCCTGTTGTTGCGCCACACCAAAGCAGAGCTCTTGGTAGGTATTGCAAAGGGGTTAGCAAACTTCGAGACGGTGAAAAAATCAGCGGAGGAAAACATATACGAGCGATCAAAGGGATGTTCGAAACACTGGACTGTGCTTCGTTTCATACTTGAGCTGTTGACTCTAAAGGCTAAACACAGTTGGTCAGACAGTAGTTTCAATGATCTCCTGCGTTTGTTGGCTTGGTTGCTTCCAAAGCCAAATAAAGTGTCTGCCAACACCTATCGAGCAAAGAAGCTTGTCAGTCCGTTTAAGATGGGTGTGGAAAGAATTCATGTATGTCCAAATCATTGTATTTTGTATCATGGGGATACTTTCAAAGACTTGGATAAATGGCCTGTTTGTTCTGCAAGTCGATATAAAAACAATGTCGGTTATTGTGGTGGCGACATTCAAGGTCCAGGTGATGGGAATGAAAGGAAGAGGAAGGGTGCAAGGAATAGTATCACCTCTGTTAAGCCAGCAGACACTACTTTAAGCATTTTTGAGAAGCAGAGCAGAATTCCTGCTATGGTTATGTGGTACCTCCCAGTTGCCGACCGCTTAAGGCATTTCTTCTCCAACCCAAAGGATGCTGAACTGATGCGGTGGTGGGACTCGGATAAGCGCAAGAAGAGCGACAGAAAGCTCCGACATCCAGTTGATGCTCGCCAATGGAAGAAGTTCGATGAGCAATATTATTTGGAATTTGGAAAGTACTTGAGGAATGTTCGGTTTGCGTTGAGTACAGATGGAATGGATCCATTCGGTGATAGAACTAGCACTCACAGCACATGTCCAGTGATCTTGACGATGTACAACCTGCCTACATGGTTATGCCAGAAGAGAAAGTATCTTTTTCTGTCGATCCTTATACAAGGCCCCAAGCATCCTGGCATCGATATTGATATTTTCTTGAGCCTCTGATGCAAGAGATGGAAACTCTATGGAAGGAGGGTATCAATATTGTTGATGGTTCTACACGGCAGCCCTTTAATTCAAGAGCCATTATCTTCGTCACCATCCATGATTATCAGGCTTTGTTTGTCCTTTTGGGAAAGGTCAAATGTAGGATGGGATGCATGGTCTGCGTGGATGACACCGTATCATCTTTCCTGGAAGGTTCTAGAAAAGTAATTTACCTTGGGTACAAGCGCTTCTTAGTGGAAGGACATCGTTACTGAAGTAAAAAGTTCTACCACTTTTTTGATGGCAAGCCTGAGTTACATTCTAGTCCAGTAAAATGAGACGGGCACTATGTTTTCGAAATGGTCAGGACCATCAGGTCACCTATGGGAAGATGATGAAGGATGGGAAAAAGAGAAATAGAGATAAGGCACCTATCGAAGGTGTACCATTCAAGAAACCATCCATCTTCTACAAGTACTTGCCATATTGGGCCGATCTTGAGGTCCGCCATGCAATCGATGGTATGCACGTGAAGAAGAATGTGTTTGGTAACACAATTGGGCTCCTTCTGGAGACATCAGCCAAGATAAAGGATACCTTGAAATCACGTCAAGACCTAGTAGCCATGAAGATAAGAGAAGATCTTCACCCTGTGGATAAAGGGAATGGAAGATATGGTTGACCAGATACGGGCACTTGGTCCACTTTACCTATATAAAATGTGGACATATGAGCGTTTCATGTCCATTCTAAACCGGTACGTACCGAATTGTGCATACCCTGAGGGGTCCATGATAGAGGGATACAGTACTGAGGAAATCATCGAGTGTTGCCTAGATTACCTAAAGGATAAAGTAGGTATCGGTTTGCTTGTTCCACGCTTTTTGGGGAGGTTGGAAGGGGTTGGCACAGTTGGGAGGAAAACCTTCATCGACAAGGATTTCAAAGGTGTGCAACATGCACACTATAGCATCTTGCAGCACCTCACGATAACGACACCTTTACTCGATGAACACTTGAGCATGATTCGTGCCGAAAGTAATGGCCGCTCGGATGATTGGATCATGAGAGAGCACAAGCGTCAATTGACTGCATAGTTGAAGGGCCTGGATCTGCCAGATGGGAAGACCGTGGAAGAATAAATGATCAAAAGATTAGCGGCTGACCCGTCTAGCCAGGTCATGTCATGGCAAGGGTATGATATTAATGGATACCTATTTTATACTAACGCAAAGGACAATAAGATCGTGTCTCAGAACAGTGGTGTTCGTATTGAGGCCTTAGATGAGAGAACAAATCAAAGTACCACATACTATAAAGTCATAGATCATATATGGGAAGTGCACTATGGTTCCAAAGTCCCAGTCCCAATCTTTCGGTGTCGTTGGGTCAAACACCCAAGAGGTGTTGAGGTGGACGGCTATGGGCTCACAATTATTGACCTCAACAATGTCGGTTACAAAGATGATCCATGGGTACTTGCTTCATAGGTCGCACAGGTGTATGTAGCTGATCCCGCAAGAAGACAAAGCACATTGCCGTCCCTGGAAAACAAGATATCATAGGAGTTGATGGTATTAATGATATGGAAGAATATAATCAATACGATGAAATGAACCTTTTCACAGACCTGCCACAGAAGATGAGAAGTATAGAAGCAAGAATAAGGAAAGACAACAAGCCATGGGTATGCAAGGATGGAGAATCGAGAATTGTTACCGCTTAAATATATAGCTAATAAATTATTTTTGGATTCATGTAATCTCTCTAATGTCGCGTGCATCAATGTATTTTGAATGAATTATGTATATGAGACCTATTAATCTAGTAAACTATTTTTATGTTCTAGCCTCATTAGTTATTGTTGAATTTCCTATATCCATATAGGAGAGAGAAGTATATGCTTCTTGTAGTTGTATTTAACAAAACACTCACACACTAACACACACACACAAGCACACCTACACTACAAAATAAATTCTCTTGTCATATTTTTTTCTAGTTCTATAGGTCACAATATACTTAGGTTACAAATTTTACTTTTTTTATGTGTTTTGCTATTTTTCTGAATTAAATGAATTTACTGAATGATTTTGAAAATTATTTTCAGGGGCGTGTTGGGGGCTCACTCGCCCCTACAAATACATTTTCAGGGGCGGGTGGGGGCGTCACCCACCCTTGAAAATAGTTTTCAAAATTATCCGGTAAATTCATTTAATTCAGGAAAAATAGCAAAACACATAAAACAAAGTGAAATTTGTACCTTAAGTATAGTGACCTATAGAACTAGAAAAAAATATGATAAGAATATTTCAGCATATAAGATGATTAAGAGTATGGAAATCACAAAGTGTGCCGTGAGTTGTATGTGATAGATGTGTGGTAGAGTCATCCATTGTGTTTTCCACACTCGAAACCATTATATACGTTAAAATATGGTTATCATATTTATTTCTAGTTTATTTTTTTATGTATTTTGCTATTTTTACTGAATTAAATGAATTTACAGAATACTTCTGAAAATTATTTTCATGGGCGGGTGAAGCCCCCACACGCCCCTGAAAATGTATTTGTAGGGGCGGGTGAGGCCCCAACCTGCCCCTGAAAATAATTTTCAAAATAATTCAGTAAATTCATTTAATTCAGGAAAAATAGCAAAACACATCAAAAAGTGAAATTTGTACCCTAAGTATACTGTGACCTATAGAACTAAAAAAAATATGACAAGAGTATTTCAGCATATAAGATGATTAAGAGTGTGGAAATCACATAGTGTGCCTTGGGTTGTATGAGATAGATGTGTGGAGAGCCATCCATTGCGGTTTGCACACTCGAAACCATTATATACGCTAAAATATGGTTATCATATTTTTTTCTAGTTCTATAGGTCACAATATACTTAGGGTACAAATTTCACTTTTTTTATGTATTTTGCTATTTTTCCTGAATTAAATGAATCTACTAAATTATTTTAAAAATTATTTTCAGGGGCGGGTGACGCCCCCACCTGCCCCTACAAATCATTTTTAGGGGCAGGCAACACCCCCACCCGCCCTACAAATTATTTTTAGGGGCGAGCGACGCCCCCACCCGCCCCCTACAAATGCCCTCCTATGTATAGAAGAGGGAAGGCGGGACTTAGCCAAAATTTCGCATTTCAAGTTGGACGCCGTCAGGGTGCCGGATTTTGCCCTCGTCTCCGCTCCGCCGCCGCGCCCTCCTCCCTGCCCGCGCCGGCGACCCTCCAGGCGCGCCCCGCCATCTCCCCGTGCGCGCGGGCCTCCTCCACCCTGCTCGGTGGCACAAAAAATGTACGAACTTACCGAGCTTCACAAGCAAGGAAAGTTTAAAGCCAAGAGGGAAAAGGATGTTCTCAGTACAACCATTGGGTCCAAAGAGCATGGAGGCTGCATCAGAGGCTTGTCCTCTAAGGTGACCATCAAGGATGGATTCCACCAGGACCGGGCTAGCTACAGGAAACATGACCGCTACAAGGAAGAAATGATAGAAGCAGCAGAGAAAGCACTACAAAGTAAGTTTAGGGAATATTTCCAGGCAGCAGTTGCAGAGGAGCAGGTGTCGAGGCTAATGTTGATGAACTCGTCGCAAGAGGTGGGGCAACAGATGGTGAGGATGCCCCCTCTTGTATTGGGCCAAGCGAATATGGCATGTGCTTAGAGCAGTGTCGTATCTACCACAGCACAACCATACCTGGTAGATTGCATATCCATTACTACTCCCTGCTTGTTGCTGTATCTGATCGGCAAAGCTGGGAAGACAAAGGAAGTTGCAAAGGCCCAGGTGTATCCGGTTGGCGGTTTGTTTGAGGAAAAACCGATCCCGCCCCTATATGCATACGTACAAGTGGAGCAACTCCTGAAATCAAGGTATGAAGATAACGAGATAGACATCCCCACTGCAGATGGGAAGAATTGCCTTGGAGAATACGTCGGTAGTACCATTCTGTGGCATAAACGAGATATTGTATTGCTTGGTCCACAAACTATTGCTGCTCCGGATCGTACCTCGCCAGGGCCACCACAACAACAAGAGGGAGCAGCACCAGAGCATACTCCACCAACTCTTCCATCTCTACCGGCCCCGCCATCATCACCACAAGCACAAGAGGGGATAGCACCAGAGCATACTCTACCGGCCCCACCATCACGATCACCGCGAGAGTCATCACACCGCCCCGCTATCTCCATCGGTTCAGTTTGCTCGATCACGAGAGCCATCACCACCGACCTCGCTATCACCGTCGGCTCAGGTTGCCCGATCACGAGAGCATACTCCACCGCCTCCGCCAGCGGCTCCGCAGTTGCCTGTTCCGCGAGTGATACGGGCTTACGGGAACAATACAGAAGGGAAAGAGATTCGAGATTTATGGCATGCTGCAAACAAAAAGGACAAGTCAAAATCTAAGTCAAAGGATGATGCCAATTCTGGTGCCAGCAGACGAACGGCCTATTTCTTGCCCCGCATTGACACGGACTTCAAATAGGATGTTGGGGTTGATACACTTCTAGATTTACCGGATTGTCCTAAAAAATTTGAGTATGGTAAACAATTTCTAGAAGTAGGGTTGATACACTTCTAGAAGTGGGCTATCACAAAGCTTCCAAGTGAAATGCAGAGGATGCATAATCGGTAGAGGAGGGCATGTAGTCTTGGGCTCCGTACCCTATGTGCTCTGTACCATTCGCAAGTATTCGGACTTCAAGGACATGACATCATGGATGTTATGTTCGATTTTAAAGACATCCACAACATTTTGCGCCTTGGTGAACTAGACATCAAAATGGTTAGACTCTTGTGCATGTAAGTACCTCATCAATACTAATATCTTGTATGTTATGGCATTAATTACTATATATGCATATCTAATTGATTGATATACATTCAATTCTATAGGATGCAAACAAATGATGCCATTTACATCATAAGACGAGGTATCTTGATCCTACAGCTATTTGCGAGACTAGGCACACCGGGCCAAGTAAGTGGAAGGACGACGATGATATGCTAGATGGGTGTGAAATGCCCGAGGAGAAGAATGAGAAATGAATGTCATATCACAAAGATGCCATGAAGAGGGTTGTGGTTTAAATACGGTTTATGATGGAAAAATGGCAAGACGAGGCCGATACCATATACGCGCTATACCACATCGGGTAAGTCTAATCTCGATCTTTTGTGACGATATACACTTGCCCCGATCCATAGCTAACAATCGTATATAATATTTTTGCAGAGGTCACTAGATTGCTTTTGTGATACAGCCAAAGAAAGGGAGAGTCCTCGTATTGGATTCCTTGGATTAGCCAAAGAAGAGATACACGAAATTCTTATTCATCCTGAAAATATTAGCAAATTTCTTATCTTCCATTTTCCATAAAAGTTGATATTTATAACCTAACTTGTTCATTTCTTTCTTTTAAAACATGGCTTACGGGCACTACATTAAAAAAGGAGGTGCTCATCCCATCAAAAAAAATAAAGAAATAACTCTACGCACAAACTTCCCGTGCCACAAGCAACCTGCAAATTCCGGGTACTACGGGTATTACATGTGCGAGCATATGCGGGTGCGAGAGAGATACACAACTGATCCTGAACGTGTAAGGGACTACTCTTTATTAGGGATAGATGTATATGTGTACATTATTTTTGCATCTATCTAACATTTGCTTAATCTTTCTGTGGATTTCATTAATTGCATATTCATCCAATTCTGAACATGGGACAACTCCATGAGAAACAACTCCTAGAAGTAGTAGCCAATTTATGTCATTTTATTATGCATCAAGTGATCCACCCATTAGGCACTTTTTATAAAAAAGAGCACGAATTAGCAGCGGGCCCTAAATCCATTAGTCTTCGTTAGTGGGCGAACCCACACCATAGTGCTCCTCAAGTAGCGTTGGACACTAGGCTAAAAACATGTATTCAAGAAGAAGTTTTAATGATGTACTGTAATGATATATATATGCTTTGTTTCTATATGATTTAATTTTGTATGTACAATTATTTATATTCATGAAATACATTCCATGTCGATCACTATGATATTTGATCGCGCACTTGTCAGACCCGGGGCAGCGAGACTGTTCACTTGGCGTACATATACATGTAGTATGGGATGGCACATGGGCCATACCTTATCCTCATTGTAACTAGTCGTGTAGCACTAGGACTAGTCAGACGTAAGGAAACTACCCGAGCCGTACTCGGGTAGGACTTCTCAGGCCGTCCCGACTAGGACTTCCATGTAACCTTGTCTCCCCAGACTATATAAGGGCGGGCAGGGACCCCTCTAAGGCATAACCAACAATCTCATAACCTCTAAGGCAATACAAACCACACAGGACGTAGGGTATTAGACTCTCGGCGGCCCGAACCTATCTAAACTTTATGTTCCTTGCACCTTCGGGTTCCTGATCTCGACGATACCATAGCTACAACCTACCACCTCAGGGGTGTCCCTCAGTGGGCTTGGCAGTAAAACACTGACAGCTGGCGCGCCAGGTAGGGGTATTCATCGAGCATCCACCGGAGAACTTGATGGCATCCTGATGTGGACATCACCAGAATGGATACACCCACATGTAATAAACACACATGGAAGGTATGGAGGACCAAAGAAGTTGATTGGGGACCAAGCCTAAGTCTTCCCAATGTTCTCCATCAGGCCACCACGTCACTTTTGGTGCAGGGAAAGAAAGAGTCCATGTCCAACACGTTTTGGAGGCTGGATTCGGACTGCTGAACAGCATCAAATTGTGACGGACACCACAGTCGCATACGGACTCAGATAGGGACGTTCAAGTACTTCGTGGAAAGCTTATGAAGTCTAGTTTCATATGGATCCGGACTCAAGTCCATATCTCTCCTGATTCGTCGGCAATGACCAAAATACTACCGACTGGTTTTCTGTCTAAAGGTGCTGCGACATCTTAATTTGGCCCGATGGGCTTTGTATCAAGTCGGGTCCATTAGGGACGCGTCCTAGGGTTGGAGTGCGACTCAAACACCCTCTTGGTCGTCCTCCTAGGTATTAATAAGGGTTAGAGCCGCCATGAACAGATTGGGGGGTTTTTGTTTTGTTGAAAGTTTAGCCATTGCTACTTCCTTGTAGACGCGTGTGTCGACTAGACCATCCATTCTACTCGATTCGGAACCCCACCTTGTTGATTCCAGATTGGTTATTATCTCCATATTTGCAATTGAGTTGCTTGTTCTACTTGTTCTTGCTGGTTCTTCGATTGCTTGCAGGACAGGTGCCCTACTGGCCGGGTGTCGCGCTCCAGGAGAGGCGGGGGATAACTCGATTTGAGATGGAGGCGACGTTCACGGCCCGACTACAGCCTTCCAAGGACGCTGCGCCTTAGCAACCGATACACCATCTCCAATGGCTGCCGCGACACCCGGCCACTAGGGCACCTGTCCTGCAAGCAATCGAAGAACCAGCAAGAACAAGTAGAACAAGCAACTCAATTGCAAATATGGAGATAATAACCAATCTGGAATCAACAAGGTGGGGTTCCGAATCGAGTAGAACGGATGGTCTAGTCGACACACGCGTCTACAAGGAAGTAGCAATGGCTAAACTTTCAACAAAACAAAAACCCCCCAATCTGTTCATGGCGGCTCTAACCCTTATTAATACCTAGGAGGATGACCAAGATGGTGTTTGAGTCGCACTCCAACCCTAGGACGCGTCCCTAATGGACCCGACTTGATACAAAGCCCATCGGGCCAAATTAAGATGTCGCAGCACCTTTAGACAGAAAACCAGTCGGTAGTATTTTGGTCATTGCGGACGAATCAGGAGAGATATGGACTTGAGTCCGGATCCATATGAAACTAGACTTCATAAGCTTTCCACGAAGTACTTGAACGTCCCTATCCAAGTCCATATGCGACCGTGGTGTCCGTCACAAGTTGGTGCTGTTCTGCAGTCCGAATCCAGCCTCCAAAACGTGTTGGACATGGACTCTTTCTTTCCTTGCACCAAAAGTGACGTGGTGGCCTGATGGAGAACATTGGGAAGACTTAGGCTTGGTCCCCAATCAACTTCTTTGGTCCTCCATACCTTCCATGTGTGTTTATTACATGTGGGTGTATCCATTCTGGTGATGTCCACATCATTCTCCCCTTCTTGGCTGCAAGTCGTCCTCGACTTGCTCCAACGGCATTCAAAGGTGCTTGCTTTGTTGTTGGAACATGGAGCGACGACTATGCTGCATGGGCACAACAAACAATGCTCCCGTTCTTCAGGCTGATCCTGTTGCATAAGAGAAAATCTAGAAAAACTTTGCAAGATATTATTAGTGTTAATGCAGCCCCCTATTTGCTCATGGTATTGTAGCCCAAAAGGATATTTCAGATTAGAACAGATATACACTTTATGCACCAAATATTATCCTTTGATGTCATTTTTTCCAATTGCATGAAGCGAACAATGATTTAAACTTGGCAAATTAGAATCTAATTGAACCTTCTCTTTTAGACAATTTAGATTACACAGAATATTAAATTCAATATAACCCAAAGTATTTAAAGAAGACAACAATTTTAGTTCATCTTGTACACAAGTAATAGGATGAGAAGGATTATCTACAGCATATTCGTATGGTTCCAAACCAAAAATATCACACTTATTCATTAATTCTGGTATATGAGTAAAAGAAGTATTAGCACACAAGTCCTCTTTATCATAAGAAACAACAAGTAATTTATCTTGTGAAAAAGTTGAATCAGCAGCAGGTTCCACTATTCGTTGCTCTTTGTTAGCATGTAGAGTGGACAAAGTTTGGACACTATGAGTCACATCATTCTTGCAAGTATTCACAAATGAAAGAATTTCTTTTTCAGCATGGAGAGCAAGACAAAACAATTGACCGATATAGCAATAGGACTTGCCAATTAACAAGTTTCGAATTTCAGAATTGAGCCCTCTCATGAACCTATTCATAACATCTTCCATGCATTCATCCAATCCACCAAACATGATACAAATTTTAAAATCATGGTAGTATTGTTTCACAGTCCTACTACCCTGTTTTAATTTCTCTAGTTTGGTAAGCAAATGATCAACATAATATGCAGGAATATAGGCATCTCTAAAATGTATTTTGAATTCTTTACAAGTTTGCGGAATAATGTTATGCCTACAAATATATTTCCATTCTAGCAAAGCATTTTCTGTTAAAATATTAGAGGCAATATAAATCATTTGTTTCTCCGACAGGTCATGCTCATCAAATTCATTATCTACTTTTACCTCCCAATCAATGTAAGCTTTAGGATCAAACTCACCAGGATATAAAGGCAAGCATTGAATAATGTCCACAATATTTTGTTGTTGTTTGCTCCGCTCAAAAATCACCGTACCACCTGCCATGATCAGTAGAAAACAAGAACACAAAAATAATATGTATCCTCCTGTCAACTACTAGAATGTGTCGGTTGTAATTCTCTCAAACTCAACTTGTTTAATACGAGCTCTTACCAGTTCTTACCAAGCAAAACAGGATGAGTCGGCAACCAACAAGTCAAGCACCTTGAAAGAAGTGTATCGGTGCCTTAGCAACAGAAAACTGTCAAGCTATAGTCGAGTATGTGGAGCTGTAGGTGGGCCGATCAAGGGAAAATACTAGCACCATGTTAGTCAGAAAAGCAAGCTGAATAATTGTTCAACGGTGGTACTGTGCTGGTCCTAGCATAGACCGTACTAGAGGCGCGAGCCTGGACACAAATGAAGTCACAAAGCACCAACCGAAACAGCAGGAACACAAAAGATGGATCAGTCCCTTTCTTCTTTTTCGTTTCTTTTCTTTTCTTTTCTATTTTTTTTCACTTTGTTTTCTTTTTTTCTTCTTCTTTTTTTTTGTAGAGGACTAAAATCCTTTGTTTGACGAACAACGCAACAGGATTACTGCATATAGCTGCTACCAACTCAGATTGACGAAACTTGTTTCACGCAGCCAGACGCACAAATCTCCAAGTCGATTCTGGAGCACTTAGATGGAGTTTGTGACCCAGGTCAGATCCGTTGGAAAGATCACGAGTTACGCTTTCCAGATTGTACTAAAACGCGCAAATCGGAGACCGGACACAGAAACAATGAAAGTTTTCTTCCACTGATGAATTGAAACTCCGAGACAAAAAGAGGTGACAAGAACTCGAAACTCTAAAGGACTAAACTAAGACCAGCAACACGACGCAACCGATGCAACCGAAAACTCAACAAGCCCTAACTAAGTAGTACCAGCAAAGGCTCAAAGGGTTTATAGGATTGCCGGCAAACTAATCTACCTTTTTTTTTGGTTTTCTGGACTATAGGAAAAAAAAATAGCAAAGATAAGTCTCTCACCGATAAACCTTGCTCTGATTACCAACTAATGTGAACCCGCCAGGGTTTGTTCCCGATCTTTCGATGAGAGGCGGGGGATAACTCGATTTGAGATGGAGGCGACGTTCACGGCCCGACTACAGCCTTCCAAGGACGCTGCGCCTTAGTAACCGATACACCACCTCCAATGGCTGCCGCGATCTTGTGGAGCGCGACACCCGGCCACTAGGGCACCTGTCCTGCAAGCAATTGAAGAACCAGCAAGAACAAGTAGAACAAGCAACTCAATTGCAAATATGGAGATAATAACCAATCTGGAATCAACAAGGTGGGGTTCCGAATCGAGTAGAACGGATGGTCTAGTCGACACACGCGTCTACAAGGAAGTAGCAATGGCTAAACTTTCAACAAAACAAAAACCCCCCAATCTGTTCATGGCGGCTCTAACCCTTATTAATACCTAGGAGGATGACCAAGAGGGTGTTTGAGTCGCACTCCAACCCTAGGACGCGTCCCTAATGGACCCGACTTGATACAAAGCCCATCGGGCCAAATTAAGATGCCGCAGCACCTTTAGACAGAAAACCAGTCGGTAGTATTTTGGTCATTGCGGACGAATCAGGAGAGATATGGACTTGAGTCTGGATCCATATGAAACTAGACTTCATAAGATTTCCACGAAGTACTTGAACGTCCCTATCCGAGTCCGTATGCGACCGTGGTGTCCGTCACAAGTTGGTGCTGTTCTGCAGTCCGAATCCAGCCTCCAAAACGTGTTGGATATGGACTCTTTCTTTCCTTGCACCAAAAGTGACGTGGTGGCCTGATGGAGAACATTGGGAAGACTTAGGCTTGGTCCCCAATCAACTTCTTTGGTCCTCCATACCTTCCATGTGTGTTTATTACATGTGGGTGTATCCATTCTGGTGATGTCCACATCACATCCATCAACGTCACTAGCGAAGTGCTCGACAAGGGCACAACTTTCGTCTTCGGCTCGTGGATCTGCATCGCCAACGGCTCGAGTGGTTTCGACAGCCACCTAGCCAACTCCACGGTGCCTGAAGCTTCGAGCTGCTCGAGCGGACTCGACGAGTTCATTGACAATCTCAACGAGATGCATCCGCTTCTCACCAGCGAGACCGAGGAGAATTCCGTCACCGACGCATTTTCGACTCGTGTTCCAACACGACTCTCCAGGTCAGGCTCAAGCCGATCTGGGGGGGAGCGTACCCGATTCCACTTTGGATTACGCAACGCGGCTTCTTCTTACGAGGAGGCCCTACGGTCTAAGTCCCTCTCTGACCAGGAAGCAGACTTAGATCTCCTACTAAAGCTCGGAGACAAGGATGCCACCGCTAGCTAGGAGGCTCCCGTTTTCGACGCCTACTCGGATTCAGATGACGAGCCCGACTCCTCTGCGGTCAGTCATATGGGTCTGACCATTACAACTACTCAGCAGGGCAGATTCATATATTGGCAGGGCATGGAGCCCTCCGAACTACTCAATGATGATGCCTCCTTAGTAGCCACCATCCAGCAGCTGCCTTTTCAAGAGGGCAGACCTCTCGCTCCTTTCCAGGAGGAGACTACCAGGACGTCCACCACGGCGGTCCTGGCCACCGATTATTCAGGCGTCTACACGCCAGATCGCGAAGTCTACATGGCTTCCATCCGCGAGGTCGACGACGACGAGCCTGGCATCGAGTTCGACAATGAACTCAAGGACGCGATCTCCGGCGAGGAGTTCACCGCTGACGCCCCTCAAGGTGAAGACGAAGAGCAAAAGCGACGTCGTCGCCTAAGGAACTCTAAACGCAACAAACGCAGGCGCAATGCTCAAGAGCGCGCCCACAACCCGCATTGGCAAAGGGACCTGCGACGGGATTTCGATGCTGCTGGAGAAGACGAATTTGTTACCCCCATGGGTAACATCTACGAAGCTTCACTGCTCCTACAACGGAGCCCACAAACAGACGAAACTCAGCGGATCATGCGACTTGTTAAGCAAGCCGCAGTCCAACTCGACAAGATGAATCCGCTGCAGTCTATCCAACGTACTCGCTCCAGATCAGAATGACACGGCAGCTCTGCTCCCCAGGGTAGTCATGCCGTCGCAGGACACCTCAACCCTCGCAACAACCAACAAGTTGAGCAGGAGGCTCATCAAAACTACCCCAGGCCCAGGGGTGGAGGACAACCCGTGGGAGGCCAAGGCCACCAGGGTAACTAGCTTCCAATACCCCCTGGCAACCTGAGGCAGTACATCAACAGCAACCGCGACGCGCGTACCATCATCTCCAATAGGCATCGCGAGGGTTGGAAAACAGCCCTTGCGATGACAGTGACCGCTTCCCGGCTTTTACTGAAAGCCTCACCAACCGCGAGATTCCAAGGGACTTCAAGCCCACAAACATCCCGAAGTACGATGGGAAGCAGGATCCACGGAAATGGCTACGATGTTACTCTGTGGCCATCGAAGTGTGCGGGGGCTCTAACTCGACTAAAGCCCGCTACTTCCCTATGGCCCTAGAGACTGCACCGCTCACATGGCTGGAAACCCTCCGGCCGAACTCCATCGACTCCTGGGAGGCCCTGAAGCAGGTCTTCGTCGACAACTTCCAAGGTTCCATGATCCCGGCAGGTACCCGCCATGACTTGTCGCAGATCAAACAGGAGGAGAACGAGACCCTGAGGTCGTACACGCGTCGCTTCTTCGACACCAGCGCCACCATCGCCAACATCGCCGACGAAGAAGTCATCGGCTGCTTCCGCAATGGGTTGGCCGCGAAGCAAACGTACCGCGAGTTTGGGAGAAACCTCCCGACTACCGTACTCGAGCTCCACGACAAGATGCAGCGATGGGCAGATCAAGAAGACGAGGAGAACGAACGCTTCCCCAAGCGCAAGACCGACAAGGGCAACGACAACAACCGCCCCGACAAAGGCCAGTACAGTAACTCGGGCTCCGCCCGTAAGCGGAAGACGGAGGACCAAGTGGCCAACATCGAGACCAGTCGCAACAACAAGAAGTCGGGCAAGCTGCAGGAGCAATACGAGAAAATTCTTCACAAGCAATGCCCGATACACCCGAAGGCCAAGCATACCATGTTCCAGTGTACCGTCCTCCGCAAGAGCCTCAATGCGCCACTCCCCGATGACGAGGAAAAGGACAAGGACAAGCCGGACGACGGCAACGACAAGTCAGGGCCTCCGGGTTTCCAACACTCGACTAATACCGTCAACATCATCTTCGGAGGCGACGATGGTATTCTCACCAAACGCGCGAATAAACTCTTTCGGCGCGAAGTCATGTCAGTTGAGCCAGCAGTGCTGCGTCCTTTGAGACACAGCGAGGTCCCGATCTCTTTCTCCAGAAAGGATCTATGGACCAGCTTCTCCGAGCCGGGAAAACTCCCGCTCGTACTGGACCCGGTAGTCGCGGGCTCTACACTGACCCGGGTACTCATCGACGGGGGGAGCGGATTGAACCTGCTCTTCCCAAGTACTCTGAAGAAAATGAGGTTGGACATCAGCAAGATGCTCACCCCAAGCAAGGCTCCATTTTACGGGATCATTCCGAGTAACGCGGCTACAACGATCGGCTCGGTCACCCTGCCAGTTACTTTCGGGACAGCTGACAACTTTCGAACAGAGTACATCAATTCGATGTCGCGAACTTCGAATCATCGTACCACACCATCCTTGGCAGGCCCACGTTGGCCAAGTTCATGGCGGTACCCCATTACATCTACTTGGTTTTGAAAATGCCAGGTACCAACGGTGCGCTATCTCTCTGCGGCGACGTTGAGAAGTCCTATGACTGCGACCAGGAGGCGATCAACTATGCTGCATCAGCTCGTGTGCCAGAGCCTTCTTTAGAAGTACTCGCGGCCGCGCAACAACTCTCCAAGACAGAGCTGGAGGTGGCGAACAAGAGGCCAAATCCGTTGAGGGTCAAGCCGAACTCCGACGTTGGCATCAAGGCCATCCAGCTCCAGGAGGGTGATTCATCCAAGACCGCTCTGATCGGCGGGAACCTGGACAGCGAATAGGAACTTGCGCTCATCAACTTTCTTCGGGCTAACCGAGACATGTTCGTCTGTAAACCAGCAGACATGCCAGGTCTGCCCAAGGAGTTGATCGAGCATGCCCGAAAAGTTGATCCCAAAGCCACTTTGAGGAAGCAACGACTACGTCGTTTCTCTCCAGAAAAGAGGCAGGCTATCAAAAAAGAGCTAGCTAAACTACTCGTGGCTGGTTTCATCAAAGAGGTGTACCATCCAGAGTGGCTAGCCAACCCTGTACTTGTTCTGAAAAAGAATAATAATGAATGGACGATGTGTGTCGACTATACCGATCTCAATAGGCACTGCCCGAAAGATCCTTTCGCGCTACCCCATATTGATCAAGTTATCGACTTCATCGCTGGCTGCGTTCTGCTGTCCTTCCTTGATTGCTACTCGGGTTATCATCAGATTTCCCTCAAGGAAGAAGACCAGATCAAAACTGCTTTCATCACCCCGTTTGGTGCCTACGCATACACGACTATGTCGTTCGGGCTAAAGAACGCGGGTCCGACCTATCAGCGGGCCATCCAGCTATGCCTTGCTGATCAACTACACTGCAACGTTGAAGCATACGTGGATGATGTGGTTGTTAAAACCGGAAATCCCGACGAGTTCATCTCTGATCTCGAGGAAACCTTCAACAGCCTGCGAAGATTTCAGTGGAATCTCAACCCGACTAAGTGCGTCTTCGGCGTACCACAAGGGAAACTCCTCGGTTTCATCGTCAGTCACCGAGGCATTGAGGCTAACCCTGAGAAGATAACTGCCATTACAAACATGGGGCCCCATAGAAGATTAAAGATGTGCAGAAGCTCACAGGCCCCATAGGAGAACGGGGTCTACCCTTCTTCAAGCTCCTCAAGCGGCAGGACAACTTTGTTTGGACCAAGGAGGCAGCGCAGGCATTGGAGGATCTCAAGGACCACCTTCAATCGCCCCCCATCCTTACGGCTCCGAACCTAGGCGAAAACCTGCTACTCTACATCGTTGCGACTACTCACGCAGTCAGCACGGCTATTGTGGTGGAGCGATCCGAGGAAGGCCATGCCTTTGGTGTGCAGCGGCCAGTGTATTTTGTTAGCAAAGTCCTTTCTGAGTCGAAGGTTCCTTATCCTTTGATTCAGAAACTTTTCTACGCTATACTCATTACCTCGAGAAAGCTTCGCCACTACTTCAACGAGTACAAGATCACAGTTGTTACTGATTTCCCGTTGGCGGATATAATCCACAACCGGGATGCCACTGGACGTATCTCAAAGTAGGCAGTGGAACTAGGGGCTCTCAGTATCGACTTCAAGCCACGCACGGCCATCAAGTAACAAGCCCTAGTCGACTTCTTGGCAGAGTGGCAAGAAAACCAAATACCAACTCCAGCTAACCAGCCAGAACATTGGGTCATGTACTTTGATGTTTCACTCAAGCTCGAAGGCGGTGGCGCAGGAGTACTCTTCATCAGCCCGACTGGTGAGCAACTTAAATATGTATTCCAAATACTATCTAAGGTCTCCAACAACGAGGCCGAGTACGAGGCATTATTGCACGGGCTACGCCTGGCTGTCTCTCTTGGCATCAAACGACTACTCGTCTTTGGTGACTCGCTGCTGGTGGTCCAACAATGCAACAAGGAGTGGGACACCAACAAAGAAACCATGGACGCGTATGTTGTGGAAATCCGCAAGCTCGAGAAAAAGTTCTCAGGGCTTGAGATTCGTTATGTGCTCCGCGACAACAACGTCGGGGTAGACGTACTCTAAAAGCTTGGCTCCGAGCGAGCCAAAGTACCGGCTGGAGTCTTCGTTCACGAACTCCACCACCACTCTATTCCAAGAGTAGAGTGAGGAACCATCGACGAAGGCCCTGTGGAGCCTGGTCAAGAGGTCCTCATGATCGAGCAGGATTGGCGTACATAGTTCATCGACTTGATTAAAGAAAAGAAGCTACCTCCCAACCTTGATCCCAAGAGTGCCGAGGCTATCCGACTAGTCAGGCGTGGCAAGGGTTATGTCCTAGTCGGAGATAAGCTCTACAAGCGCGGATCAGTGTCAGGAGTACTCATGAAGTGTGTAACTACCGAAGCAGGGCGAGAAATCCTGGAGGAAATCCATGAGGGCGCGTGCGGCAATCATGCGGCTTCCCAAACTCTAGTTGGGAAGGCCTTCAGGTCTGGGTTCTATTGGCCTACGGTTTTGGCACACGCCGAAAATCTCGTTTGCCGATGCACCAACTGCCAATTCATCAGTAAACAAGCTGATGTCCCTGCTCACAAGCTGATCGCCATTCCACCATCATGGCGGTTTGGATGTTGGGGCCTCGACATGATTGGTCCACTGACAATGACACGAGGAAGCTTTACCCACGTATTGGTGGCATCGACAAGTTCACCAAGTGGATCGAGTACAAGCCCGTAACAACCTTGACGGTCGATAGAGTTGTCACCTTCATCTGTGACATACTCCACCATTTTGGTTTCCCTCATACGATCATCACCGACCTGGGATCCAACTTTACATCACACGGGTTCTGGGAGTTCTGCGAACGAAGCGGCATCGTGGTCAAGTATGTCTCGGTGGCTCATCCAAGGGCCAATGGCCAGGTGGAGCGCGCCAACGGCATGATCCTCGACGGGCTCAAGAAAAGACTCTACGATGGGAACAACAAAAAGGGAGGCAAGTGGATTAATGAATTACCCACAGTTGTCTGGGGGCTTCGTACTCAACCGAGTAAAGCCATAGGACAGTCACCTTTCTTTCTCGTCTACGGGTCAGAAGCTATTCTCCCAGCAGATATTATGTAGAATTCCCCCAAGTTAGAGATGTACAAGGAAGGCGAAGCTGATGAGGCAAGGCACTTGGAACTCGACTGCACTGAAGAGGTCAGATGCAATGCTTTGCTTCAATCAGCAAGATATCTACAAGGCGTTCGACGGTATCATGACCGCAACGTCCAAGAAAGATCCTTCAACGTTAGGGACCTGGTCTTACGCCGCATCCAAGATGAGACTGGGCTTCACAAGCTCAACTCTAGATGGGAAGGACCCCTCATCCTCACGAAGATAACCAGCCCAGGGTCGTATCGACTATAATACCCTAACGGCCTGGAAGTTTCAAATTCTTGGAACATCGAGCACCTACATCATTTTTATGCTTAAGAAATTTATACAAACCCCGTCAGCTGTAGCGCAGCTTAGTATATAAATTCATGATTATTTCGGTTC
This sequence comes from Panicum miliaceum, assembly GCA_032594955.1. Classification (NCBI taxonomy): domain Eukaryota; kingdom Viridiplantae; phylum Streptophyta; class Magnoliopsida; order Poales; family Poaceae; genus Panicum; species Panicum miliaceum. The sequence continues at coordinate 36,602,467 of CM064066.1, forward strand.
CTCAAATGACTACTGTATTTCTATTCTTTCAAGCAACATTGAGTACACTCGGGGGCTGTCACCAAGAGTTATCTCAATACGCTACTATTGACTAATCCTTGGAATACTCAGGGGCTAGCGCGACGAGTACTCTCCATCACGATTACAGTCTATTACCTGCCTCTCAGGCTAACCTATTCAAACGAGTTATGGGACTTATTGCCGACTACCTTCCTCTATGGCTTATTCAAGCTAAGGGGCAAGGTCTCTTAAGGTAAAGTCGAAGGGGTCATCACACCTACACATAGAGGTTCTATGAACTCAACTCTGTATAAAAGTACAAGTCTAGTACATAGTTCACCAGCTGAAGCGATGCCTTTAGGGTAACTATACACTGGCATTAACGTACCAAGTTGCTTAATGATTACGTTTCATACACGTCACTTCATAAGTCGAGCGTAGCAAACAAACAATCAAACAAGCATAAATATATTACATGAGCAAACTGTTGTTTTCAGCAAAACATACACAGTTCATTACAAAGCTCAAAATAGTGGGAGGTCATCAACTATCTGATGGGCAACATCTTGCACCTCAGCCCGGTACTCGTTGAATCGCTCCTCGGTACACTCCCCGGAGACGCCCTCAGCGAAAGGACTGACGTCCACACTCGGGTAGTATGACTTCACCACTGCTAAAGTGTGGGTTAAGACAAGCTTGGCGGTGCCGGATGCATAGCCTGTGAACCTTGCTGGAGCATCCACAAGGCGCTGCACCAACGAGCGACCACCTGGTGTCAGGTTGACAACCTCACACAGCTGATAAGTAGCCGTTGCGAGTTTTTCCATCTCCTTCTCCTGCCGCTGTTTGTCCCGAGCCATGGAGTGGATCTTCTTCAGGTCCGCTGCGAGTTGCTTGTCAGCATCCTTCAGCTGGCGAGTCACAGTCTTGTGCTCCTCGTCCAGATCCGAGTACTTCAGTTGAAGCTCTTCCAGGGCCTTCTTCAGCTGCTCCTTTTCTTCTGTAAGTTCGTATATATCACACTTCCAGTCAGTTAGCGCTCTTTCAATATGAGCATACTCTGGGACAAGCATACATATATACACCTCAGAAGAAAGACATAGGCATAATACCACTCGGGTCGGGGGAAAAGACTACTTACTCTCCTTCTGGGCGGTCAAGTCCTTAACTTTCTTGAGGGCCAGATCGTGCTTTCGTTGCTGATCAATCATGGCGTCCCGGTGCGCGGTCTTTAGGGCAGCCAGCTCTTGCTCGAGCCTGGCGTTCTTGTCCTTTTCGACCATCAGGTTATCCTCGGCTTCATGGGTATGCGGAAGCACGTCCCCAATCCTGGAGAGCAAGATTGATTTCTGCCTCGAACACTTAACAAGGTCCTGCATGGAACAAGTCAGTACACTTCTATAACAACAACGTCAAAGGAGGTACACGACTACATACTTTTGTGTAATCAGTAAAGCGGCGTCCAAGCTCTATCATGAGCGTCACCGTCTCCGGCTTCACAAGGGGGTCCTCCAGGATCTCGTCGCGAGACAGCAAGATTTCCTCTTCCTGTCGCTCAGGTACTCGGGAGTCTTCTGGGACCTCCTCTTGACACTGAGCTCGGGAACCCTCCGGGACCTCGTGCTGACCTGGAGTACTCGTGATCGCCTGCTTCCTGACCTGAGCACTATCTTCAGTATTCGCCCCGGGAATATTCCCGGGGGCTTCCTTTTCCAGTTGCGCCCCCGCATCTGCCGGGGGCTCAAGATCTCTTCCTCCAGTACTCGCCGGCACGTCCTTATCAACGGACGGCTCGGCGTTGCTCGTGGCGAAAGGCTCCTTCGGCTGCGAGCTCGCGCTCGTGCCTGCCTGGATTGTACTACAGGAAGCCACGGCGGGAGTTTCCGACTTCCTGCAAAGATGTGTTAGTACTCAACAATAACACCAATTACAAAGAAAAAAGAAGAACATCCTAGTTGCTAACCTTGGTGGCTTCCTGAGGGGGAGTGCCATTGGCACGACCAGCCCTCGTGGCGCGGTCTTGTTACCCAGCCAGGTTGAGAGTCGCGGACCAGTCGAGGGCGATGTCTGCCTCGACATCAGACTCCTCTCCCCGATCAAATCAACTACCCCTTGCCTCGGGAGCTCGGGTTTCACCTTAGTGTCACTAAAGGGACAAATCAGCCAAGAACTCGCGGAACAAAGGCGAAATCAAACAAGTCAGAACAGAAGGCTACTTACATCGCTTCGTGACTGCTTGGTGTTGCCGCTGCTGCACCAACGCTCCGTTTGCGAGTTGCTACCCGCTTCGTGCGCGGTGGCCTCGCAACAACGTCACTCGCGTCTCCTGTAGCGGGCGTGTCTTGGGCCGGCTCCTCAAAGACGGGTTCAGGCGGGTCAGACCTGAACCGCTCCAAGTTGCCCTACAGACAAAAACAAGTCAGCAAACGACTACTCAGCTCAAGAACACAGCAAAGGTACTTGGGTTAGTGCTTACCGGGTATGGCGAGTAATCTGCTCCAAAGAGCCTCGGCACGTACGGCTCTGAGGTCACCCCCGTGAACAGACGCGTGACCTGGCGCATGACCTCCTCGGCGAAAGGCACATCCGGCGCCATCCGTGACAGGTCCTGAGTACCCTCGTACTCAAAACCAAGGTGAATGTGCTGCTGGAGAGGCTGGATGCGACACTCGATGAACGAATATGCCACAGACTCTCCAGTGACGCCCTGGTCCCTGAGGTGCTAGATCCGCTTCATCAACTCGGGGATGTCGCGGGATTCCTCCTCCGTTGGCTTCTTCAGCCAACACTCCTGGCGCTGCGGCGGGGCATTATCCCGTCCGGGGAGGTTAGGCTTGTGGTTCCTGATGTAGAACCACTGAGCGTGTCACCCGGACAGGCTACTCGGGGTTGAGAACTCGAGGTACAGCGCCTTATCACGCAGCTGTACCCCGGCTCCCCCAACTAGTGCGGGGTTGTCCTCATCTGGCTGGGGCTTGAGGCGGAAGAGATGACGGAAAAGATGAAAATGCGGGCGAATTCCTAGGAATGCCTCACAAAGATGCACAAAAATAGAAATGTGCAGAATTGAGTTGGGGGGAAGATGGTAATGCTTGATTTTGTAAAATCCAAGCAAACCGCGGAAGAAATTGGAAGACGGAAGGGCGAGGCCGCGATCGGCAGAAGGGGTGAACATTATGGTCTCACCCGTGTTCTCCCAAGGCGATGAATCGGTGCCGGCGACCCGCCATTGGACGACGCCCTCCTCTTGCAAGACCCGCTCGGCTACGAGCCGGAGCAGATCCCTCTCCTTGATCATGGAGGCCCTCCACGACAACCCCTCGACCGTCGTCCTGGTGACCTTCGCCGACGGCGGCGATGGTCCACCTTCTCCATCGGCTACCCATTTCTTCCCGCGACCGGTGCCTTGCTTTCTTGGCGCCATGGGTCGAAATGTCACCGGGATCTTTGTGCGCATGCCACGGAGAACTCACACAGGTCTGGGTGAAAATGGTAATCGAGGATTCGAGCTGTTCTAGGCTTGGATTGAGGTGGAGAAGTGCTCGGATTTGGGGCGGCGGCGGCTAGGGCTCTTGGCTAAAGTAGATCTGTTTTTACCGCAGTGAAAACAGAGTAGGGTGAAAACCCTAAAGGGTACCGCGGGGTTATTTATAACCAGCAGTTCCCCATTTTTCCTTCGGAAGCCAAAGAGTTTTTCTCGGGATAACGATTCGATTAAGAGGATTTTATGGGTTCTGTGCAACAGATAAGGGAAACTAGGCGTTTTCTCTGGGATAGGCTCCTGAGAGTTCGGACCTTTCCACTTCTAGTGCAATTTAACCCTAAAATTTCGCACAATTGAATTCAAAAACCTACATTCCATGCTACGACTTTTTAGATCCTTTTTTCCAAAACTAGGGAATTTGGATTAAAGGCTCGGGGGCTGCGGGGTACGTGTCATCAATGGCTTATTTTTCAAAAATTCTTGGAAGATACAGATCAAAGATTCAAGATTAATTTGACCCTCAGCCTGATTCTTCGATTCAACCTAAGGCTCGGAGGCTACTCCATATGGAGTGCGAGTTCATCGCACCCCATATAAAAGAAGACTTGAAGACTACTCGGGGCTTGAGCACCTCACAGCCTCGATGCAGCCAAGTAAGTACTCGGAAGACACCTTCTCAAGGGGACTCAGCAGGGACCTGAAGACACCTTCCAGAAGTACTCGGAAGCCTACAGTACTCGGCTGCGAAGAGCTCGGGGGCTTGTCAGACCCGGGGCAGCGGGACTGTTCACTTGGTGTACATATACATGTAGTATGGGATGGCACATGGGTCATACCTTATCCTCATTGTAACTAGTCGTGTAGCACTAGGACTAATCGGGCGTAAGGAAACTACCCAAGCCGTACTCGGGTAGGACTCCTCAGGCCGTCCCGACTAGGACTTCCATGTAACCCTATCTCCCCAGACTATATAAGGGCGGGCAAGGACCCCTCCAAAGCATAACCAACAATCTCATAATCTCTAAGGCAATACAAACCACACAGAACGTAGGGTATTACGCTCTCGGTGGCCCGAACCTGTCTAAACTTTGTGTTCCTTGCACCTTCGAGTTTCTGATCTCGACGACACCCTACCTATAACCTACCACCCTTGGGGCTATCCCTCGGTGGGCTTGGCGGTAAAACACCGACAGCACTAGCTTGATAGGTCAAAATTGGCGGGAAATAAAATTTTACAAGGTAGCGGAAATAGATTTGAAAAATTTAAATTCAAATCAATAAAATTTTAGGCGGGAAGGATGTCTTCAGGGGGCGGGTCATGCCCTAACCCGCCCCTAGAAATTAATTTTCAGGGGCGGGTCATCACCTAAACCGTACCTGAAAAGACCTGCCCCTGAAAACTGATTTCCAGAGGTGGGTTAGGGCATGACCCGCCCCTGCAAAAAGCTATTTTTAGCTGCAACAAACAGGGGCGGTTACCGCACCCGCCCCTTACAAATGGGTTTTTACCCGCCCCTAAAAACTGTTTCTGTAGTAGTGAGTCATGTTAGGTACAAGTTATTATTGGTTCATGTGTACAAGTTGTGAAAATATGGCATGCAGATGATTCCAATGCACGGAGTAAAAATGGCACAAAATTAATGGTGACCGAAGTTGTAGCACTACCCCTAAGTTCTCCCGTCGAGATAGATTTCATTCCGCTGTGAGGCAACCATTTGCTGTGCTTCAGTCAAGAGCTGCACCATTCGAGACTGATCTTATATGGCCAAATGCTTATTGTTTCTTTGAGGAACTATGATCCTCACATGACCATCGACAAAGTACTAAAACGGCACAAGTGGATGTAATGTGTTAGACTATTTCCTTTTGCCTTCCACTCCTCAGTGAGAATATTTGCCCCTTTCTTGCACCCCACCTGCTCTTTCTCCACCATGTTTGCTAGCTCTTTCTTCTTGTGGTGGCGAAGTGAATAAATGGGGAAGAAAAATGGTGCTAACATCAAGTATCTACACTCAAAAGATCCGTGTTTGTACACCAGTTATTATTGTTGGTGGGTAATACATAAGGATGTAATACTCCATGAATCTATAATGTTTCCAACTAACACAATGGAGTTATGTTGTGGCACATAAATACTAGTAGCTTTCGACCCTGCATTCTCTTTTACATTTTCCTACAGCCAAGAGAACATTACTAGTAGTCATTATATTACATACTTATGTAATGAGTTTCTTTAGAATGCCAGCAGGATAGGTGGACCCGACCTTTAACTGTACTCCATCCGTACCAGCATATATCCTTTACGAGAAAACTGTATATAATAAACTGAAGTAATTGGTTTAAAACTATTTGTCAAAACTAAAGGGGTTATTGTTTGCTGTTTGGTAGGTGAGAAGATGACGTGCGTCCAATAATATTAGACTACATTTAGTCAAGTTAATTAGTACATGCTACAAAACTTTAAGAATATATTCATTCCACTTCCATGTGTCCATCATAGATACAATTGATATTGTAAAACACAGATTAGGCACTGATAATAAGAGATATGAAAGTACGGGGTGGAGGATTCTAAACAATGGAGCACAAGTGGCACATAATTCAGAGGTATCCAAAGTTGTTAAAATCCCCTGTTCCTTCAACTCGTACCTGCTATGCTGCTACGTACATTCATGTGTGAATTGCTTTTTGACTTGTCGTGCACTTTCGATTTTTTTTAACAAAAATCTAGAGGTTCCGAGCTGAGATTCTAGATCGATCAAGGCACTCCACGACCCACAAGACCGGTGGCATGCAACAGGGCGGGAACTGACTGAGATGACTATTTTGCTCTGCGCTAGGAGCTATTCCGGAGCAGAGCTTTCCTGCCAATTGCCTTATTGCTTTGAGGAATGAGGACCCAAGATCCTCCCCTGCCCTGACCACCTAATAATCAATAAGTGCTTGAATGAGGCAACTGGATAGCTGACGGTGATAGCCTATTTCCTTTTGCCTTCCATTCCACTATGAGAATATTTGCTATTTTCTTCTGAATGCAGCACCTGACCTGCTCTTTCTCCTCCATGTTATGCTTGCTCGTTCTTCTGGTGGTGGCAAAGTGATATATGATATGGGGAAGCTATCATCAGATATATAATTGTACACTCACAAGAGCCCTGTTGTGGTTGGTGAATAACATATATGATGTTATACTGAACCAATCTATAATGTTTGCAACTAACCCAGTTGAGTTCTGTGGTGGCACATAAATACTAGTGGTCTTCAACCGTGCATTCCCTTTTAAGTATTCTACTACCGAGATTGGTTCAGTATTCTACTACCGAGATTTATGTATAACATCCTAAATGATATTGTAACATTCCCTTTTACCTATTCTACTACCGAGATTTGTTCAGTATAAAATTCTTAATGAGATTGTCTCGTTCCATCTAGGTTCCTAAACTTTGAAAATGTGCATCTAAAGGCATGCTAATCATTTTACGTGAGGTCCAAATCTCCATTACTTAAGTTAAACCGCCTGTGTGGCATCCTGACTGACATGGACCTGTCATACAAGACCCACACGTCAGATCTATCTCTCTTATTTTTCTTCATCCCCATTAAGCAGCCCAAGCACCCTGGAATGACGCGGACACAAGAGACTCTCGATTGAGTTCCGAATGGTCCCAAATGAGGCACTAATAATACTAGAAGACAATGCAACCATAAAGATAAACCCTTGTGAAGTTGATTTATTTTTAGTATATATATTGTCTATAGATGACATGTAAACTCTTACACATAGAATCATTTATCCCCACAGGAGATGCTCTTATTATTGTAACTTCTCCATCCATCCTAAACACCACCATTTAATCTACCAATTGGCATCATTATCCCTGCAGTCTGTGGCTATCTCTATCAGACCCCAAGCAAGGCTGATGTATCTGGTGACGTCGTAAAATTCCTCGGTTTTATCATCATCCCAGTTGTTGGAAAGCGAGATGGCGCAATCCCTGGACGTCTCGCCTAAACCGTCCAAGCATGTAAGCACATCCATAGCTTTACCCCTGGGGGTTTTCTTGCCCATCGGCTTCACATCAAGAAGTCACGGCAAACAGGGAGCCTGCGAACCATCTCTCCATAGTCTGCGGAACACCACATGAATGCACGCCACGCCTTGTTGTGCACCGAGAGGCCATGGAGGATGTCGTCGATCTTGGTTGCGACTGAGTTGGTGCGCTTGTCAAGGATATCCAAGGCGACGACAGCCAGGTCACCGTGGTCCTTAGCCACCATGCTCTGGTTGTCGGAATGGAGCACGGACATGCAGCATTCCTCGTCGAAGTGCACTCTGTTTAACAGCAAATCATTCGACATGTTCTTGCACGCCTCCACCACCAGGCTGTTTGCCTTGATACCGCTGTCGTTCTGGCTACCGGCACCGGCTGCTTGAGCGACAGCCACAGCTACGGAGAGGAGCAGAGCAGCGAGGGCTAGGGAGGCCATCGGATGCACTGCCATTGTTCTCGTTGAAATTTCGTATGTGTTCTGTCTGAGAGTTTGACATAGGCCCCTTGATTTATATTAGCTCTCATATAGCCCCGACGAAATTTCAAAATTCCTTTACTAAATTACTGTTCATCACTAATCTAAGTAGCCTTGACCCCATCATTTAAAAGAGCCGACCCCGGCGAGCTTTTGGGCTGGCTTTGCCCCATTAGAAATGTATATATCAAATAAATGTATACTTCATGTCATTTTAAAAAGCTTGAGGACACATCAAAGTATTAAAAATGTGGCACCATCACTAAACAGATTGAAGGACATAAACAAAATTGCCATAGCTATCTTGTGGCCCTTAGTCCCAAAATAAATAAGTGCACTTTAGCTTTCAAAAATTTATTCCACAAAGATTGCATTTTTAGATTCTGGACAAGCTAGACTAGGAGAGGCTTATCTAATTAAAGCAATATTATCCCTATCAATAAAAAGCCTTTTCGGAGAAGTGCATGGCACCAATCCTGTGATTAATTGGCACTACTTCCCTGCTTCCACTACATGTTAATTTAAAAAGGATTTGGAGAACAAAAACAATAGCATAGCCTTCAAAAATTTGTTAGAACTTGACTTAGTAATTAGACGAGGCTCGGTAAATATTTTTTAAGTGGATAATGGAATGTGTGAATACTGGAACACCGATTGGCCTTCCATACAACAATGCAAGCTATATATGACCCATGTTCTCATTTTTATTTTAACAAGCATGAAGGAAATTTTGAAACAAAACATATTGTGCGCACATAACTGTTGCAGCGGAAAACTCCTGATCTATATCTTCTCTTCTATGTTTAATCCTCTACCTCTATCTCTATATCTCTAACTATTGAAACAACCTGATCCACAAAGAAATGTACACGGAAACAAACTATTACCCTAGATTTTCCAGGAAGGCTGGAACCAGATTCCATGCATTATCTTCGTTCCACTTCCAAGTGTTGACCAAAGTACAATTGATACTGTAAAAACATTGACCAGTTGTAAGAGAAGTGCACGTATGGCATGTGGAGGATTCCAAACTGTGATCCCGTGGAGAATATGTGTCACTTAATTTGTGGACAAAGCTGTTACAGTACTAGTCAAAGCCATTCTCTAACCAGGAATAACTAGTCAATGCCTGCTTCAGTGTACATTCAAGTATGAGAGAAGCTGGACCGATAAGGTAATTTTGTTCCACGACCCACACAGCCAGTACCAATAGGGCTGGAAGCAGAGCAGGATGTCCGACGGTCCTACCCTGTTTTTCTAACCTCCAGGTTGTAAGACGGCATAGTTGAAGCTAACTCATCCTGCCAGATTTTCCCCACTGTGAGGTGACCATGTTGATTTGCTTCAGTCATGAGTTACACAATTCCAGACTTCTCTTCTGGTCAGATGCTTATTTCTTTGAGGAACCATGATCCTCCCATGACCATGAAGTGAGTCCTAAAACGACACAAGTGGAAATAATGTGTTGGACTATTTCCTTTTGCCTTCCATTCCTCAATGAGAATAAATTGCTATTTTCTTGCACCTCACCTGCTCTTTCTCCACCATGTTTGCTAGCCCTTTCTTCTCGTGGTGGCAAAGTGAATATATAAATGGGGAAGCAAAATAGTGCTAGCATCAAATATATAATTGTACACTCACATAAATACTATCGTAGCTTTGGACCCTGAATTTCCTTATACGTTTTTCTACAACCAAGAAGACATTAGTAGTAGTCATTATGTTACATACTTATGTAATGAATTTCTTCATCACTCCTACACATGCATATCGCTAGGTTAAAATGGGTCAATACCAGCGAGATGTTATAAATGGTTCTGAAAATTCATCATAAATATGCATATTGCAGACAGTTTTTTATCCAACCGTCAGCTAAACTAGAAATGATGGTGAAAAATCAGTCAATACTAACCCAGGAGAAGACTATAATAAACTGAAGTAATTGGTTCGAAACTATTTGTCAAAACTAAAGGTGCTGTCGTTTGCTGTTTGGTATGGGACAAGATGGCGTGCGTCCAATAATATTAAACTACATTTAATCATTTTTGTACATGCTACTAAATTTTTAAGAAGATATTTTTAGGAAAATAGCAAAGGGCTATATAGTAGATTTTAAAACCCACTATTACATCTGAATTTGTTACATTTTAGTACTTTGCTACTTTTGAAGGTGGAATGAGATAATTTAGAGAAGCGACCATTCATAAGACTATATCAAAATGTAATGATGCCGAGGTCTTTCAAAAAAGCCTAGGTTCTTTGGAGGGGCTCTGGCTTTTGCCAATTTCCATGAAAATAATTTTTGGTGCTTCAACTGAGCAAATATACATGCTGAGAGAAGAATCCATTCCATTCATTCCACTATGAGAATTGATATTGTAAAACACGGATTAGGCACTGATAATAAGAGATATGAAAGTAGGGGGGTGGAGGATTCTAAATCATGGAGCACAAGTGGCACAAAATTCAGAGGTAGCAAAAGTTGCTAAAGGCCCCTGTTCCTTCAACTCGTACTCCTCCATTCCACTTTGGGGACCCAAGATCCTACCTTGCCCTGACCACCTAATAATTAGTGAGTGCTAGAATGACGCGACTGGATAGATGACTGTGAATTGTGCTAGCCTATTTCCTTTTGCCTTCCATTCCACTATGAGAATATTTTTGCTATTTTCTTCTTCACTGCCAGACCTGACCTGTTCTTTCTCCTCCATGTTATGCTAGCTAGCTCTTCTTCTGGTAGTGGCAAAGTGAATATATAATATGGGGAAGCAAGATCGAGCTAACTCTTGTGACTTGTATGTTACCATCACATATATAATTGTACACACACAAGAGTCAAGAGCCGTGCTGTATACTAGTTAGTGTGGGTTGGTGAATAATATATAGGATGTTATACTTAACCTATCTATAATGTTTGTAACTAACCCAGTTGAGTTCTGTGGTGGCACATAAATACTAGTAGTCTTCAACCGTGCTTTCCCTTTTCCGCATTCTACTACTGAGAAGACATTAGTAGTACTCATTTATTTTACATGATTGACACACATGTAAATTGAATTCATTTTTGTGTATTCCCCTCCTACTACCCCTTGCCTTTGAGTTGCTCCGGGTCATGGCCAACTAAATGAAACTAAGGGATTATTGGTTGTTCTTTGGTATGTGACAACATGACGTGAGTGCAATCCTGATATACTGCACTAGACATGTTCATACATGCTACAGAAATTTTGACAATATAATATATCTAGTAAAAAAACTTGCAGCGCTTTTAGAGACAAAAAATTGTTGATGCCAGATTGCGTGCAGTAATATATATAGCAAATTCAAACCAGTTTCAAGTGCCCACCATAGATGCAATAACAATAATGCAAGTATGACAGGTGAACGATTCTAAACCATGCTCAAAATTCTAAACCAGTTTCAAGTGCCCACCATAGATGCAATAACAATAATGCAAGTATGACAGGTGAACGATTCAAACCAGTTTCAAGTGCCCACCATAGATGCAATAACAATAATGCAAGTATGACAGGTGAACGATTCTAAACCGCCCTCAACAACGATTGAATCAAGATCCTGCACCCCCAAATCAAAGGCCCGGCCAACTGAATCGAGGTCCGGCGTGATCGAATCGGGATCCTGTGCGGTCGAATTGAGGTCTTGTGTGTCATGACAGGAGAGCGTGCGGCCACCCGCACAGCTCAAAATTCAGATGTGTGTCCAAAGTTGTTGATGTACCCGTAAGTATTTCACAATTAATTGTTAAACGCCCCTGCTCCTCAAAAAAAAAAAAATGTAGCTCTCTGGGTTAGTTGAAGACTTATTTTGTTCTGCCCTGAGGTGACTATTGTGCTCCATATACTCCAGAGATACACCGACTCAGCTTTGGTAACTGGTCAATTGCTTATTTCTTTGACGAACCATGATTCTCTCCTAGCCATCTACTAAGTTCTAGAATAAAGACACAGGACACGATGCCATAGCCTATTTCCTTTTGTCTTCCATTCCCTACGAGACAAGAGAATATGTTAATTTCTTCTTCACTTCCACATCTCACCTGCTCTTTTCTCATCCATGTTTGGTGGTCTAGTGAATGGACATACGAGGAAGCAAGGTAGGCTAACAAGAAATATATGTAATGCTACTCTCTGAGGGTCCGCATCGTATACATTTTATTACTGGTTGCTGAACTGACACAATGCAGTTCCGTTGTGGCACATCCACACCCTTCATTGGCTTTTACGTATTTTTTTTCTATGAAGAAGAGATTAGTAGATAGGTAATCATTTATGTTGCATACAGTTACATAAATAAATTGCTCCATCAACCGGACGCCTATGTAAAATGATTATTTTTCCTATTCTACTATGTATGTACCCTTGCTCATTTTGCCATCTTACATTGTGTGTGCTGTTCCAGGTCATGCCAAGTAATTGAAACGACCGGATTGTTGGTTGTTGTTTGGTATGTGACAACATGATAATGCGAGTGCAATACTATCATACTGCATTAATCATGTTGATAGATGCCACATAAATTTTTCTCATACAATTTATCCTGGTAAAATAAAAGAGCGCAGAGCTTCTGCACAAGCTAAAATATGTCTTACTCTTATGTGCCATCATTGCTTGTCTTTCAGTGGACACATAATCACCTTATCTTAACTAGGTTCCAAAGGAACTTTGCAATAGCAAATTTCCTTCTGCCTTCCATTCCAATATGGGAACATTTATAATATTTTCTCCTTCACCGCCTCATCTCAGCATCTCTTCTGAACACGCAGGAGAGCTGCGTGTCTTTATATTAAGAGAGATGTGTCCATTTATATGTATATGTTGCTTGTTCTTCTTGTGATGGCCAATTGAATCACCGAATGGGTAAGCAAGACGGTGCTACAATCAAATATATAATAGTAAACTTGTAGAGTCGAGTCATACACTAGTTATTTTTGGTTGGTGCGCAATTTCAGATTGCGCAATTTTTGTGGTGGCATCAAAACTGGTGGCCTTCAACCCTATGTCAGATTGTACATATATGTATACCAATGTTCTCACTTATGTTACACAGTTCAATTTTGTTCTGACGTCCGTATTTCTTCTATGACGAAGAGAGATTAGTAGGTAGTCATTTATGTTGCATATAGTTACATAAAGTACTCCCTCCTTTTTATTCATAATATGGATTTTTCGTTCGGACAAATCTTTGACTAAAATTACTAATTTAATATTTATTTTATGTGATACAAAAGTATAATACTTTTAGAAACTATTTTTAATATGAATTTGATGACGTCAAATCTTGATCAGAAAAACTGTGATTAACAAAAGTAATTGTTGGTCAATGAAAGGAAATAAATTCGTAATCCTCCAATTCTGTGTATTTACAAGCACACGGATCGAAAGCCTTGAGAGAGCCCAACGGTGACCACTCCGGTCCCGGCGGCCACCTCACCGCCGGTGACTGCCTCGGTCCCGGCGTCCACCTTCTCCTTTCATCCTTCCAGAAACTTCGTCGTCGGCCGAAGCACAGGAACGGCTCTCCCATCTCTAGGCTTCAGGGTTTTCACCGGCGTCACGCTGGACGCTGGGTGCTGCCGTCGGTGCTCAAGGTCTCAAGATTCCACCGGCGGCACGCTGGACGCTAGGTTCCACTGATCCCCTAGGTTTGCGTTTCAAGACCTCCTTGCGTGCTTTCTCTCCTCCTTCGATGGATGTCCCGGTGGAGCTTGCTTCTAAACTGGATTTCTCCCATGGTATTAAATTCCGGGAGGAGGTTCTTAATTGATTTGGGACCTCGGTCCATCATCCCTCTTCATGCCCGGCTGGATCTTTCTTCCTTTTGGCTACTTTCAGGCGATTCACTTTCAGATTATCTGAAACTTCAGTCAGTCTGGCATTAGCGGCTTGTTTGGGTGGTTCTCCTGATGGTTTTCATGTTCAATTCCTGAGTGAGCGCCACTTCAGATTCTCTATTTCTTGCAAGAAAGTGGGTTTTATTATATATGGTCTTCGTCGATTCATTGGTTCCTCCTTTGATGTCTATTTTCATCTGTGGAACAATGGTGTGCCTCACTGGGAACGTGAGAAAAGACTCTGGGAAATTAAGCAAGAAAAGGAATGGATGAAGGTCTTGTCAAAAAATCAGAAACGTCAAAAGAGACGGTCTGCTCATTTTGTTCAGAAAAAGGTCCACTTTGCGGAAAATTTGGTTCAAGATTCTCCTCCAGTGAAGCATAAGCCACAAGTTTTAATCCGGTTTGGTGATTTCAGTGTGCCTATTCATAAGGTCGGCTTGAGCACTCCAAGTTTTACTTTTGGAAGTACTACTCGTCAGAATTGTGCAGCTGCCACGATGCCTCTCTCCACCACCCTTAGCAGTTTGAATCTTGATTTGCAAAATCTAGCTGGAGAGTCTTTGAATAACTCCACGAAAAGCCCGAGGCGACACTCCGAGTTCCAAGCAGGCTCTTTGACCGATGAGAATTTATTCACACAACAGTCAGATTCAAATTGTTTCTTTGGGTCTCTCTTGCCCTGCGGTAAGTGCTTATCTCCAGGGCATAAGGCCGTTGGTTGCTCGCTGCCTTTCCGCTGCAAGCAGTGTTACAACTATGGTCACAAAGCCCGTTTTTGTTTCACCAAAACTCGGCCCAAAGTTTTCTGGGGCCCCAAGAAGGTGAAGAGTCACGCGGAGGGGCAGTTCCCAAAGGAAGTTAACACCAGCCCCCATTTCGTTACTCGCGCGAAAGCATCGGACCTCCACCTTCTTCACCAAAGGAAAAGCCTCTCTGCATTCGCCTGCCCCCACTAGCAATTGTTCACCCCGATCACAATCCTCCCCGGCGAACTCAACTCCATCGGACGACATGGCAAACTTCCCGTGCAATCCAATGCTCTACGTCCCCATGGGCTTGCATGTGGAGCATGGATGGGCTTGGCCAGCAAGGTCTTGAGTTACGCTTGGCGGAGAACCCCTACGACGACATGAACAGTATGGCATCGTCGAGCTCCACCCCGAGCCGCTGCAAGAACAAGTGCAAGATCTTCTACATGATGTCTCTGAGTTCTTGGAGGAGCAGTTCCCGGTGAGAATCCTCTCGGAGTTCCTATCCCCTCTTGGTTTGGGACTATTTCAGTTCGAAAACCCCATTCAGCGCAATAGTCTGATAGCAGCGTCACCCATTCCTTTCGGTCCTGGTTTGATTAGAGTTTGTAAGCATGATGGGGCGCGTAATCTCAGAGCCAGCGTATACAATCAAGACTGTTGGATTATGTTTTTGGCTTTTCCTCTGGATTACCAAACTGTGAATTTTATAAGGGCGGCTGTTGCACCATTTGGCAGATTAATTCAGTGGTTTGAGGGTCCGAATAAGTCTCGAGTTTTGATTCGGTGCCTTGTCCTTGCCCCGGAAAGAATTCCTACAAGCGTGATTGTATCTCAAGGAACAATGTTGGGCGGAAATGGAAGATCGTGGTCAGTTCCAGTGTTCATCTTGGGTGGCAATTTCCCAGACGCATTTCTGAGGGATGAGGATCCTGTCCCAGCTAATGGAATCCCTCACCCGGTGCATGGAAATGTTCTAGATGGCAACCCTAATGCACAACAGCATTGGCATCGTGATTTTGTGGGTGCAGCTCAAGGTGTCCAGAATGATTTGGGTCTGAACAACGAGCAGATGGAGCAAGCTCAGGAGGATCTGCAGATGAATGGTGTTGAGGAGGTACATGCCGCCCACAATGGGCTTGAAGAGCCAGAAGTTCAGATGGCTGACAATTACCCACAGGAAGAGCAACTGCCACAGCATCCTGATGTACCTTAAGATACCATCTCCTTTGATCAATCAGGATCCACAGCACATTACCTACGCGCTCATGGTCCTGATATCACTTTGAACATTGAAGATATTCTTCAGGGAACAGTCAGATCATCATCCTCTTCTACTTCAAGTGAGGTTTCTTCAGCCTAACCTTAAGTCAGCAGTCCTATGCCTGTCTGCCTGCAGGTGTTTGAGATGAGAGCTTTCAGTTGCCTAACCAAAGAGAGTGTTCCTGCTCCTATCACTCCAGCTGTCAAATTGGATAGGCTGAACTTCTCCAGGCTAACTCCAATTGTGATCAACACAAAGCTTACCAACTAACAGAGCGGAATGAAGGACAGAGATGCAGGACACTCTGATGCTTTGGCCATAGTTCCCTTCATGCCTTCTCTGCATGCTGTCTTGATCAAGATTTGGGCAGAAGCACAAGGGGAAAATAACAATGACAATGAAGCAGTATATTCAGATTTGAATATAATGGACCAGATGTCCGATGAAACTGGTTGAAGAGCCCACTGTGACTCCAATTTCCAGAAAGAGGTATGTCAGTCTACCTCGGGTGACATCAATAGCAAATCCAGACATGCCTCTGGAAGAGTCCTCAGTTAGAAGGAGCAGTCGGCTAAGTAGAGGCAAAGATGGTTTTCAGCATATCCAGCTTGAGGATCATCCAAGGAAAATGCAAAGGGTTTGGGTTGTAGTCCCTGTCAGGAAGTGTGATGGGGCTAAGCTACTGGACAACCCCCCCAAAGCCACTGATGAAGTGGTCCCAGCTCAAATTCCAGTTGAAATTTTGCGAGGATGGGGTCTAGATTGCAATGTTGCTCCTGAGGAGTTGACTGAAGAAGCTCTGTCCAAGTGCTGCTCGTCCCACAAGGGCAAATGAAAGTACAACATCAGCATGTTTCATCCAAGGGAGCAGCTCCTTTAGTGCCCTTTGGAAGCCCCTCAAGCTCCTTTTTATTTCTTTGTCCTGCTCTGCTTTGCTCCAAACATACTTTTGTTTCTTCTATGTTGATCTTCTGGCGGTGGTGGTTAGGTGCTCTATTCCTGCTTTTGGACTTCGGGTTGTGGTGGTCGGTTGAGACTGGTTTTTGGCGGATAGTTGTTTTATTTCTGTTTGTGAACACCTGGTTTGGTGCTTGGTTGTGTTCGAGGTTCTGACTGTATTGTTGGTGATGATGATCCTTGTTATATCTTGCTCGTTCAAGAAGTCTGTCAGCTTGCACCTGGTCCCTCCAGCCTTAACTTGTGTTCACCTGTTGTTCAGGTTGTCAGCAAAGCACTACCAGCTTACTATTCTAGTAATAGTAGCTTTCCTGCTCCTTAGAGTTGTTTTAAATGAGTAGAAACTGGAATATTCTTTGCTGGAACGTCAGAGGAATTAAAAGTGAAAGCAAATGGGATGCTCTCAGGAATATACTTTAGGAAAGTGCCTGTTCAGTAATTTGTCTCCAAGAGACAAAAAGAGCCTCTGGTGGTATCCTTGTTCTATGGAAGAGTGCAATCTTTTCTGGAGTCACAGTTGAGAAACAGAATTTTGCCATCACTATGATGTTCACCTCTTGTGACAACATGGAAGTTTGGAAGCTCACAAGCTCACTGTTGTTTACGGGCCATGTTTAGAACCAGCGAGATCTCTCTTCACACAATGGCTTAAAGATCAGCAAATCCAACCCCTGGATAGTTGGCTATTTCTTGGTGATTTTAATTTCTATAGATCCTTAGAGGACAGAAATAAACATGGTGAGAACCTGAATGACACTTTCCTCTTCAATGACATAATTGGGCAGCTTGGTCTAGTGGAACTCCCAATTAAAGGTAGAGCTTTTACATGGAGTAATATGCAACATGATCCCTTACTGGAACAACTTGACTGGTTCTTTACCTCAGTGCACTGGACAAAGAAATATCCAAACTCTCTAGTTCTGCCCATGTCCAAGCCCATCTCGGATCACATCCCATGTAAGGTGACAACTGGCACGAGCATTCCAAAGTCCAACATCTTCAGGTTTGAAAACTTCTGGCCTGAGATTCAAGGTTTCATGGACACTGTTCGAACCTCTTGGTCACAGGAGCCACGTCACAAACAGGGCCTTCCCTCAATCTTGGCGGCCAAATTCAAGCAACTCAGACAGGCTTTAAAGAATTGGAGCAAAACTTTCTCCAATTTACAGAAACTAATAGACAACTGTAACAAAGTGATCTTTTTCCTGGATAGCTTGGAGGACTGTTGATCTCTGTATGATGTTGAGTGGAACTTCAGAGAAATCATCAAGGTCCAGCTGTTTAGCCTCCTAAAATTTAAGAACATCTACTGGAAGAAGAAGTATACAACAAACAGGGTCAAATATGGAGATGAATGCACGAAATTCTTTCATGCTATGGCTACAGTGTCCTACAGGAAAAATTTAATTACCCAACTGAAGGATGACTCGGGCAGGGAGATTTGTGATCATGAAGGGAAAGCTGCCATAATTTGGAACACTTTCAAGCAAAGAATGGGTGTCTCGGAAAACCCCACAGTGCTTTTCAATTTGGAGGAACTACTGAATTCTAATTTTGATCTGAGCAGCCTCACACAGCCCATCTCAAAGGAAGAAATCGACAAGGTGATCCAACTAATGCCATCAGACCAAGCACCAGGCCCTAATGGATTCATCATCAAGGATGATTTCTACAAGCTTTGTCGAGCTTTTTTCGATGGTATTATTGATCTTGAGGCTATAAACACCTCCTTGATAACGCTGGTCCCAAAAGTGAACAATCCAGAAACCATCAATGATTTTAGGCCAATTGCACTGCTGAATTGCAGTGTTAAAATCCTAACCAAAATCCTAGATGAGAGATTGCAGAGAGTCATTCTGAATTTGTTACGAATCAGTATGGTTTTCTTCGATCAAGATCAATCCAGGATTGTCTAGCATGGTGCTTTGAATATATTCATCAGTGTCACCAATCCAAAAAACAAATAATTATTTTGAAGCTTGATTTTGCCAAAGCATTTGACACGATTGAACACTCTGCAATTGTTGGAGGTTATGAAACACATGGGTTTCCCTAGCAAATGGCTGCACTGGATTAACATGCTCTTTTCTTCTGGTCAATCCTGTCTTGCTGAATGGTGTCCCTGGGAAACAATTCAAATGCAAAAGAGGAGTACGTCAAGGAGACCCACTCTCTCCCCTCTTATTTGTCCTGGCTGCAGAACTCCTTCAAGTTGTTATAAACAAGGAATATCATGATGAGGCTTTAAAGATGAGGCTTTAAAGGAACCTCTACCGAAAGGGCACCCCGACTTCCCCATTTGTTCAATACGCGGATGACACCATCTTGATTATGCAGGCTGATGAGCTACAGCTGCAACATCTTAAAGAAATCCTCCAAGTCTTCTCAGCTTCAACAAGGCTTAAGATAAATTATAATAAATCTCATATGATTCCGATCAATGTAGTGGATGGCAGGCTTACAAGACTTGCTGAAGTGTTCGGCTGTCAGATAGGTTCTATGCCTTTCACCTACCTTGGTTTGCCAATGGGCACAACCAAACCTCATATTGAAGATTTTGCACCTATAATGGATAGAATCGAATGGTGCCTAACTGCTTGCTCCTCGTTGTTATCCTACTCTGGTAGATTGCAGTTAGTCAACTCAGTTATCACTCCTTCCTGTCTTTATGCGATGTGTTCCATCAAATTGCACAAAGGAGTCATAGATAACATCGTCAGGGCTCGGAAACAATGTCTTTGGAGAGGAAACGACTTCTCCAAAAAAGGAGGTAACTTGGCTGCTTGGTCAATTGTCACTCTTCCAAAGGAAAAAGGTGGTCTGGGAGTACTAAATCTTAAGCTTCAAAATGATGCCCTGCTGCTCAAACATCTCCACAAATTTTATGCCAAAGAGGACATCCCTTGGGTCACACTCATATGGTCTTCGTACTACACTGAAAAAGTTCCACATGGGGCACGAGAAACTGGCTCCTTTTGGTGGAAGGATATCCTCAGACTTAACACTCTTTACAGAGGTGTTGCTACATGTGTTTTGGGTGATGGTTCCACAGTGTTGTTCTGGGAGGATTTATGGAGCTCACATGTGTTGACTGATTCTTTCCCCAGATTGTTTTCATTTGCGACCAATTCACAGGTCTCAGTCCAGGAGGTGATGCAAGCTCCTGATCTGGATAGCCTCTTTTCCCTCCCCCTCTCTCAAGAAGCTTTCTTAGAACTGCAGCAGCTCCAACCCTATTTAGGAGAGATTTCCTACAATGCTGACAGTAAAGATCAATGGACCTTCATATGGGATAACCCCATCTACACCTCCAGTAGATTTTACAGATGTATCTTCTCAGGTTACCAGGCAGAACAGACTTTCTCTTGGCTCTGGCAAACAAAGTGCACACCTCGGTTAAAGTTTTTTGCTTGGTTGCTGATCGTTGATCGTCTAAATACAACGGATATTATGAGGAGGCATTTTCATATACAGTCAGGGTCAACTTGTGTCCTGTGCAATGACGGCATCGAAGAGGACAGAGATCACTTATTCTTTGATTGCCGGTTCTCCAGAAATTGTTGGCATAAATTGCATATTCAGTGGGACATGTCGCTAGGCATTCACGACAGAATCAGTAGTGCAAGGGCTATGTCTGCACAGACATTCATGGACACATTCATCATGGCTGCATGGGAAATATGGAAAATGTGTAATGCTGTTATCTTTGATGGAGCCCGTCCCTGTGTTCAACGTTGGACCGTGAGGTTCAAAGAGCAGTTTCTCCTCCAGCTTATCCGCTATAGAGAAGATCATAGATTGTGTATTTCCCAATGGCTAGACTCTGTTATGTAACTCAGTAGCTTGTAGCAAGCTTGCTTCTCGCCTCCTCTCCTCTTTCTTGTATATAGCCCTGTAAGTTTTGTAACCCTTTTGTTCTTTTAATATATTTTATGTCGTGGTGCTGTGGGGAACTCCCCCAGTTTTTTGCCCTCAAAAAAAAATGAAAGGAAATAAGCGCATTATAATTCCAAACAGAGCTGTTAGAGTATGTGTCGATTCATGACAGTTGTTAAAGGAGGATTCAGTAGTTCCTGAAGCCAAACTCTAACCAGGAGGATGCATAAAGGCATTGGTGTTTCTCCATTGTTACTAGTATTAACTTATAAAAAAAAATCTCTAACTAGAAGTTGAAGAGTCCAAGAGAGTTATGCCGTGTTACTAGTCAATGCCGAGCTGCTAGAACCGGATTGGAAATAGAGTTCAGTGCTCTGAACTTGAAGTCAACTTGGCCTGACGGGGACTGCATCACTCATCATTCCGTGTTCAGCCACACAAGCTGTTCAGGAACGACTCGTGAGGGGGTACAGCAATGCGATACCATATATCCTTCTGCCTTCCATTCCTATACTATACGAGAATATTTTGCTATATATTTTCCTCTCCGTTTTATGTTGCTCTCTGTTACGATGGTGGACAAATGAACAGTAGTTATGAGCAACAAAGATGGTGGCCACTTCCAATGCGAGTTTCATCAATATTGAAGGGAAGAAACTACTGAAACCTGGAAAAGAAATAGAAACTCACGTTTACGGCTGTACCCATAGCCATGCCACTGATTTTGGGCCACAAGTTCCTACTACTGCTTCTGCTGGTTGGGCTTTGCGTGCGCGAATTTGCGGGCCGCTCAGTTCTGTGCGGGCCGTGGTGGGCCGGAAGGTAGATAGAAGCGCCCGGGTGTGACGACCGACCGAGTCAAGCAAGAAGCGCGAACAACTGCCGTCCTCCCTCGTCTCCTTTTCCTCCCACTCCGCCCGCGCGGACTCTTCTCATCTCCTCTCGAGCCGTTGGAGATCCACACTTTCCTCCGATCCCTCCCGGCCCTTCCCTCTCTCCACCGATCGCTCTCCGCCCGCCGGGCGATCCGACGCCGCCATGGACGTCGAGTACGACGTCATCGTGCTGGGGACGGGGCTCAAGGAGTGCATCCTCAGCGGCCTCCTCTCCGTCGACCGCCTCAAGGTACGTACGTACGGCGCCGGCATCCTCTGGAGATCCATCGCGTGACCGGCCGGATCGTCCAAGATCCCAATCGCGACATCGATCGAGGGACAGCTACCTTATTCTTATTCATTTTCCGTTGCCTTGAATCGGGACGGAGCACACTTACTGATGGAATGCAAATTCTCGTAAAATAAACAAGCATGTGACTCACCAAACCCATGTATCGATTGATCCTGAATCTGCGATTCTGCGTGTCATCAGGTGCTGCATATGGACAGGAATGACTACTACGGTGGAGACTCCACATCGCTCAACCTCAATCAGGTGAATATGTGCTCTGCTCGATCTCTGCCCATGACATTTTGGAGTACACCACCCCCCACAATAATTTTAGAGTTTGTGAAACGATGGCGATCAGACAGTCATCCATGAGATCGAGTCACCCGCATGTACAGCAAAATCCTGATGATAAACCATGCATATGGATTACTTTGCCCATCTTGGCTATGATGATAAACTACATATGCATGTTTATTGATGAAATATTCAAATGGGGCTGACTGAAATTACATTGTAATTCAAATCAAATTGCCATCTACAGCTCTGGAAAAGGTTCAAGGGCGACCAAACACCCCCTGCACAGATAGGATCTAGCAGAGACTACAATGTCGATATGGCTCCAAAGGTCTGATCATTTCCATTTTACTATATTTATTTGCTTGTGATCACTTTGTTTATAGTAGATTGGACTGAGATATTTATGACACTAATGGGATGAGAGATACGTAAGGCTTGTGGATATTGAATGTTAATGCTAGTACTCCCGCCATGAATTTGTAATTCTGATGCGCACACATATATGATATATGTATATTGTGAAAACGTGCTAAACATGGACGTATTTTAATGTGGTTTATCATGATTGCTGCTTGTCATTAGACGCTGGAACATGCCATACAAGAACTAATAGCAAAATTTTATTTATTTAGATCATGTAATCCCAAACAGTGCCTAGGCTTATTAATGAACTGTAAAGACATGAGGGCTTTACAGGATTTCTCTATAAAGCCATATTATTACGAAATGTAACGGCATTCTGATTAGTTTATTATGGACCTGTTTTTATGGCAATCATTTGATTTATGATATCAAGCAAAGGTCAAACGTTGCCTTTTCACTGTTGGAGTAACAGTATAACGAAGAGGGTACTTTAATGAATAAAAATTGGTACATGAATACTTTACAAGTTTTTTCTATGTAAGACCACATTCTGACATATAATTCTTTTCTGGCTAGTTTATGATGGCAAATGGTGCTCTGGTCCGTGTACTCATTCATACTGGTGTCACCAAGTACATGTCCTTCAAAGCTGTGGATAGAAGCTATGTCTTCAACAAGGGAAAGGTTGAATCCCACTTCATCATAAATCTGCAGTCAGAACTCCATTTCATTAATATTGTCACCATTTATGATGCATGTTTATCAATTATTTTTGGCTCCAGATTCACAAGGTTCCTTCTACTGATATGGAAGCTCTCAAGTCTCCACTGATGGGATTGTTTGAGAAGCGACGAGCAGGGAAATTCTTCCTTTATGTTCAAGATTATAAGGAAAATGACCCAAGCACTCATAAGGGTTATGACCTTACGAAACTAACTACTAAACAACTTATCTCGTGGGTACCCATTTTACTTCTTTGCCTTAGAACACTTTTTAATTACTATACAATGCAATTCAGTATTTGCTTACACAATTTCTATTTTGAGTTTCATACATGTTTGTTCCACATTCTACCTCCAGATATTTCATGTCTAATGTCTGCAATAGTTATGTGAAACCTTGATATTTTTACAAATAATGTAATATATGCCTTTCAAGTTCTGATATCTTTGCTGACACCATTCTGGATAATAAAATACACGAGTGGTATTGTACATGCTTCAGGACATTATATAGTTTTGTTTGTTTCGTTAACTGCAATTACTGAAGCCTCAAACGTTTTTCTTGATATGCTCTGTCCATCAAAGCCACAACACGATGTTCTATTTTAGGAACTATAGGTGGGCAGACCACATTGACTTTGGATTCAGAAAAACAATATCTGTCAATGAACATGAATAATTAGTACTCTGCTTCATTGAGATCGAAAAAAGGCTATTTCTGTCTGCTGATCTACACAGTGTTTTTATTGTCACAAACTGCATTATCTGATGGCCATATGCAAAGAGGCTTTAGAATAAAGGATTATATTGCAGCATGAAATTCTTTCTTCTGGATTGTTCTGATTTATCTGCCAATGTCTTGAAATATGATTTTTCCAAGTTCAGGACTTGAATTTTAGTGTGCTGTTACAATTATAATCTAACTTCAGAAAAGATTCAGTCTATTGAGATTCCTCGTTCTAATTTGTTTTCCAGAAAATACGGTTTGGATGATAACACGATAGACTTCATCGGTCATGCTGTGGCTCTTCACAGAGATGACACCTACCTTTCAGAACCTGCACTCGACACTGTAAAGCGGATGAAGGCAAGTCTTATTCCCAAAGACAAAAATATCCCTTGACACCGTATATTTGAATACAGAATTCAAGTTTTTCCAGTTGAAGATTTATAATTTTTGAAAATTTATCTTAGGGCACCATTTATGGGAGCCTTTTGTTTCAATGTTATTGTTGACCAATTAGAGACTGATATAAAAACATTATGCTGAATCCTAGGCCCAGTTTAGCTAAAAATTTGATTAGAGAATTGAGTACATGAGGCTTTAGAGATGGAAAATAAATCATAGTTATTTTTATAACACCACATTATTTGCATTATTATTGCAAGGAGAGGCAGGGATTCGCGAAAGCCATTTGGCAGTAACTAGCAACTTGAACAATAAAATACACCTGAAGGATTATCCTCTTTTAAGTACTCAATTCTCTTAATCCAGTACCTGTGCCTAGGCTTGACCCCTTTTAATTATTATAACTACTATATTACCTTTTCAAATAAACTTTTAATAATCTTTATTGGTGGTTATTGTTGGCATCGTCATTAACCTACCCCATCTTTCACGGGACTATAAGACTCTGTAACCTTCTAGTTAATGTTGTAGTTTTTGATATGTGGAGCTAGTTTGTCTCATTACTTCTCATTTTTTGCTTCTTATCTTACACTTGTTTAAAATATTGCAGCTTTATGCAGAATCAGTGGCTCGTTTTCAAGGAGGATCACCATATATTTATCCCTTGTATGGCTTAGGAGAGCTTCCACAGGTCAATACTCAATACATTGTTCATCTGATTATAGCATTTTTGTATCATGATTATGTGATTTTCTTTTTCCATTTATTTCATACAGGGTTTTGCTCGGCTGAGTGCTGTCTATGGGGGCACCTACATGTTGAATAAACCAGAGTGCAAGGTATGAATGTGTGGTATAACCATTAGCATTTCCCTCACTGTTCTATAGTGAACGTTGCACCGTAATGATTATGTCAAAGAAGAGGGAAAGCTTTCATGTCTGCAAGAGGAGTTAAGGTCATAAGAATGAATCTGAAGAGTATTGGGTTCATGCTACATGTTCTTTTATTTTTTGAGTAGATGGAATCGTTTGGAATCAGCAAACTATTTCTACAGAAGCACCAGCCAAGATAAAAGTGGCCATATTGATGTTTCATAAGTATTATGATGAAAATTCTAGTCCAGTACAGAAATGCTTCTGCACAGGTGCTTGTGATAACCCAATAGTTACAGGGCAGAGTAGAAATCGCGCTACATGATTTCGTATAACTTCAAGCAAGGCGCTACATACTTGCTACTTCTATAGCTAGCTGGTAGATATGTGACTTGCAATGTAATATATATTAATAGTTCAGGTCGAATTTGACTCCGAAGGTAAAGTCTGTGGTGTTACATCAGAAGGGGAGACTGCCAAATGCAAAAAGGTTGTCTGTGATCCATCCTACCTACCTGACAAGGTAAAAAAACTTCCTGTTGTCTATTTCTTTTCTTTGTAGCTTACCCTTTTTAATTTTCTGAAACAAAGATGCTAATTACTAATGGTGACACGAAATAGATTACAGTACATTGACTTAGTACGTTCTTGTTATAAATCATTTGATTATGAGATATGAGAAAACGTTATATAACCCTAGTAAAACTTAACAGTTGTTAGAGATACCGGATTGCAGAGTAAATGTTGTAAATAATTCATAATTATATACTTTGTTACCAGGTCAAAAAAGTTGGAAAAGTTTTTCGGGCAATTGCTATCATGAGTCATCCCATTCCAAATACTGCTGAATCGCACTCAGTTCAGATTATACTACCACAGAAGCAGCTTGGCCGTAAATCAGACATGCAAGTATTTCTTATGTTGCCTCCAACTTTGATCCACTGAGTGGTTGTTTCAACTTGACATATTTCTTTCACCTTTCATTTTGTTTCTGATAAAACAATGTCCTTGTATGTATGCCAGGTATGTTTTCTGTTGCTCCTACTCTCATAATGTCGCATCAAAGGGGAAGTTCATTGCATTCGTGTCTGCACAAGCAGAGACTGATAATCTACAGACAGAACTGAAGCCTGGGATCGATCTTCTTGGGCCAGTGGATGAGTTATTTTTTGACACATATGACAGATATGAACCTACTAATGACTCGTCATCGGACAATTGTTACATCTCAACAGTAAGTATTTGCAGAAATAAGAAGCATGTTGTTACACCTCCTTACCTTGTTTTCAATCTGCCTTTTCAGAGTTATGATGCCACAACACACTTTGAATCCACTGTTATGGATGTGCTTTCCCTTTATACAAAGATCACTGGAAAGGTACCTTCCTCTGCTTTCCTTTATTCACTGCAAAAAGGACTAGATGTCTATCGAAAAATAATTAAATGGTATATTTTGTAACACATTTTATTTCCACAATTGTGTTATGCTACTGATCATATTCCTTTAATTCCTTCTAATCCTCAAGCAACTTTCTTTTTCAGATGGTTGATCTTAGTGTGGATCTAAGCGCTGCAAGTGCTTCCGAAGATGATATGTGATGCTTGTTAGACTGTTACCCTGGTGCAATGTAGCTAAATATTCAACTAAGCTTTGGTTTTGCAATTTCTTATTAATTAGACTCAGGACCCTTTATTTTTCAATTATGTTAGTTATTTTTCATGAGAAGATTGTATGCTGTATATTCCAAGTTTTTGTTTTTTGATATTGATAAGGCAATGTACCATGTTAAGCTGTTGAAGATACTGTCATTTATGTTGTCCAGGTAATACTGCATGTTCAATGCTATGTCCGTGTATGGATCCAATGTTTGCATACGTCATGTCGCTAATTTTCTAGTTTTCTGATTTTCTCATGCCTATTTCTTTCTATAGGTGCTAAGTGTTTTGAAATGTCAAAGTTAATAATTTATTACAATCATTTAAATTAGTCTTTTCCGTACAAAAGTTGTATCAAAAGGTCTATGCCTGGACAACTTCGTTCTTCCTGGACTTTGTTTCTTTGGTGATGGCAGCATACCGATGGTGGTGAGGTCCTCTAATGGGTAGTAGTAGCTAAAATCTCTCCTTCCGTTCCTTTATTCAAAAACGAGGGCAAAATACCAAATGAAAAACAAATTATCTTTTGCAAACCTTTTTTATTTGTTAGAAATAAATACTTTATGAGCACAAAGACAGCTGCCCAACCTTTGGTGTGGCTCAATCTCAGCCGTTAGATTGGCAGACTGAGACAAGTAATTTGAGCTATGGGCTTATCTGGGATAATATGATCACTTTTCATTCTGCAAATGGACAATACAAGTATTTAAGTTTGCACATTATAATTTGCCTGAATTGTGCCCCTTGATAAAGGTGAGGTTCTCGCTGTTTAGCAGGTAGATTCTTTTATGTTTTCTTGCAAACATGTCCAATGTTGAATGTGGGGCTAGATGTCTTTTTCTATATAAATGAGGGATTTGTTCCATCGAAATGAGACGAAAGCGGGAATAGGCCGTGGTCAACATTCAAAATGTAGGTCGAATTAAAGAGAGAATGTGCTATGATCAAGTGGGTTTTTTGAAAAGATTCAAATATCTGAGGGGAAAAAGAAATATGTTTATTTAATATTTGAAGAAATATCCATAATCCTAATAATAAGAAAAGGGTTTTAATCTGAAAGTTTAAATTACAGTATCAGTTAAGTGGTTTAAAGTGACAAAGAAAGTTTTAGAATTCATTTTGAAAGTTACTTTTCTAGACGATATTCGGTACTCATTAGCAGAGGAAACAAAATTTAAAACACAAAAATCCGTCATACTGACACGCAGGTTGACATGACTTCCTTTTTACCCATTGAGGGGATGGTAATTACGAGCAACTGACACACCCGCGGTGGGGCCCGCGCTTGTGCCTGGGCCCTGGGCGGCTGGGCCGATGCGGTGATTCCAACTGTTCAGAGAGGCGCCTCCCACCCACTCGCCGACGGCGAGCTCCGCCGAAGCGGACGCTGGAGACCTCCATTTCACCCCAGTTCCGTCTCCCGGCACGCCCGCGCCCCTGATATCCTCGCCCGCTTCAGGCTCCTGGCCTCGCCCTTCCTCCCCGCCGTCCAGACCCAGCGCCGTTGAGGCCCCACCCCTGTGTCCCGGATCGCCCAGATCGGGCGCAGGTGACCCAGCCCTCCTGCGACACGGCTTCTGGGCACCTCCGCACCCGCGATTCCGAGGCCCGGCGCCGCTGCGGCGACGACCACGGCCGGAGTGGAGAGCCGTCCTCACCCCAATCTGGAGGTACTCCCCTAATTTCTGAAGTTCTGTCATGGGGGAAGTGCGAATATGCGATGCAGATATATGTGATCTGTAATGGACTAGTAGTACCAGGGAAATAAGAAGATGGCTATGTTAATGCTCCTAGTAGTACCAGAAATTGGGCTGTGGTAAATTGCAAATTGCTCCTATGATACGCGATGTTTCCAAATAACTGTGATTCTTTCCCATTCAGCAAATAGGTGGTTTAGGGCGTGGTTACTTGATCCCTGGTGTTAAATGTTCACTGTTATGCCGCATTAGGTCATAAAAGTACTAAAAGCAACACAGAATGTAGTAATCTCGCAACAGTGTGAGCGTATAAAGCAAATAGCCACAAAAGATATGTTGAGGTACATAGAAGAAACTAACAATAAAAAGAACAGAAAGACTTTCAGACATTTCGTACTTCCATGGGTTACTCTGGTCTGCCAGCCAGTGCAATTAAATGCCAAGTTGTCAAACAGGCTGGCTTGAGTTCTCATCAAAGACAGAGTGTTTGTTAAGGAAGCCAGTTAGAACCTTTCTTTTGGAGTAGTGGCATCTCCAACAATCACAAATGAACAGACTGAGATCTCTTTTCAGGAAATAACTGTAATAACATCAATTTGAGTTAACTAAAAATGGTTAGCCGTTTGATTCAGGTAGGGACTGAAACTAAACATGTTCACGAATTGTTTTGGTTTCAGTTTTCCAACGCAATGGAAGGAACAAAGCACAGGATTTTGAT
This sequence comes from Panicum miliaceum, assembly GCA_032594955.1. Classification (NCBI taxonomy): domain Eukaryota; kingdom Viridiplantae; phylum Streptophyta; class Magnoliopsida; order Poales; family Poaceae; genus Panicum; species Panicum miliaceum. Next base: position 36,631,799 of record CM064066.1, read on the forward strand.
GGTGTCTGACTTTTTCTTCCCAAACTTCGGTGGAGTGGAAAGCCATATCTACTACCTATCACAATGTCTGCTTAAGCTTGGCCATAAGGTCCTATTTTCCTCGCGAACTCTATTGTTCTCTTTTTTCTTATCCATTCTTTAGGATGTTAGATATGCTCTTGAATCTGCCATTTTTATCAGCTTTTTTGTTGCATAATACTAGATTTTAGGGTGCTACATGTATGTTGTGTTGCTGCCAAAATGGATGACATGGACATGCTTAGGAGATGTTACCTAATATATACATGCTTAGAATAACTTTAAAATACATTAACTAAGAGCCACAACAGTTCTAAGCAAGTTATTGAATGAAATTTCATCTGTGATTGCCTAGGTTGTCGTCATGACGCATGCATATGGAAACCGATCTGGAGTACGATATGTCACAAATGGTTTAAAGGTTTATTATGTACCATGGAGGCCATTCCTCATGCAGAATACACTACCTACATTATTTTTGACATTGCCAATTGTAAGGACCATTATAATTCGAGAGAAGATTTCTGTCGTGCATGGACATCAGGCCTTTTCAACCCTGTGTCATGAAGCATTGATGCATGCTAGAACAATGGGGTACAAAGTTGTCTTCACAGATCACTCACTTTATGGTTTTGCTGATGCTGGAAGCATTCACATGAATAAGGTGCTGCAGTTTACTCTTGCAGATATTGATCAGGCAATATGTGTCTCTCATACAAGCAAAGAGAATACTGTATTGAGGTCTGGGATATCTCCTGAGAAGGTTTTCATGGTTCCTAATGCCGTTGATACAGCAATGTTTACTCCCTCGCCCAAGCGCTTAAGTTGTGATGAAATAGTTATTGTTGTGATCAGTAGACTAGTTTATCGAAAAGGTGCAGACCTTCTTGTGGAAGTCATTCCAGAAGTGTGTCGTCTATTTCCAAAGGTGAGTATGAGCTACATCACTCTTTAAATTAAAATAACCATGTTTAATTGTGTATGTACGGAAGTGAAATGCAGAGTGCTAATCACTAAATATTTTGATTGTTGCGCTTTTTGTTGTATATACTGTTTTGGATTTCATAAGGTTGTTTTATCTTGTCAATTAATGACTCCATGGACTTGTCAGGTGCGCTTTATTATTGGGGGTGATGGTCCAAAACGTGTGCGTCTTGAAGAGATGAGGGAGAAGTTTTCCCTTCAGGATAGAGTTGAGATGTTAGGAGCTGTGCCTCATGCTCAGGTGCGGTCGGTTCTGATATCTGGTCATATATTTTTAAACAGGTAATTTTCCTAAAGTTTCCATCATGTCCTAATTCATATTTAAAATATTGTTAATACTCTTTCTTGATGGACAGATCTTGTTTATTTTGAATTTGGGATACCTTTTCTGCACTTACAATAGATTTTTTTAAAATTCTTCTATCAGATTATTACAGTGCTCGTATGAATACATGCTTCATAAACACAACTTTGGAATAGGATTTAGTGTAGAGTAACTTCTCATGGACATTGTTTTCAAAGTTCTAGATATATTTTAGATGGATCAGGGGTTAACTATAGTACAGTTTTTCTTCCTTCTCATCTTGCATATCCTACCTTCTTGTCAATTGGAACATAATGCTCCAGAGAAACTAGATGATAGACTAGTTAATTTCTCGTGTCACAGATGCAAAAGTGTGACCATTTTATGGATAACCACAGTAACACTGAAACATAGCTTTTTCTTATTTTTAGTTCACTTACAGAGGCATTTTGCATTGCCATTCTGGAAGCAGCAAGCTGTGGACTGTTGACAGTAAGCACTAGAGTTGGAGGTGTCCCAGAGGTCTGCACTTGATTATCAGTTTCTCTTTCAATGAAAACCTGAACATTTGTTATATGGTTCTTGAGCTTCCTGCAAACCATTCTTTCTTTCTTTTTTCTTCAGGTTCTTCCTGATGACATGATAGTACTTGCGGAGCCAGCTCCAGAAGATATGGTAAGAGCTGTCAAGAAAGCTATCGATATGCTACCTGGCATAGATCCCCAAGTTATGCATCTTCGGGTGAGTGTGAGCCTCAAGTACACACCTTGTTTGATCTCAGGATTGGACCATGTCTCTTGGGTTTATTTTGCATTATCGTTTTTTTAGTGGAGATTGCTACACACTTCTTTGGTCTTGATCAGTTGCTTCTAATGTGCATCATAGATGAAAAAACTTTACAGTTGGGATGATGTGGCCAAAAGAACAGAGATTGTTTATGATCGTGCAATGCAGTCACCAACAACAAATTTGCTAGACCGCCTTCCCCGGTGAGTATACTATAAGAAACAAAATGTTAAGAACTCATACTGTTTCTTCAATAGAATTTGTATGTGAAACAATATATGGCAGATATTCCATTTCATTATTGACTACAGCAATTTTTTGTTATCATTATCTGCTGTTCATGTGCTGAATGCACTTATACTATTTGTAGCTAAATCTTAGTCAAATTGTGGACAATATTGCTCCAGCTTCTGCACTGACACCCAAATTGGAATAAATTCATTGATTTGGTGCCTCTGTGATGGTGTAGATATCTTACCTGTGGATCTTGGGCTGGGAAGCTGTTTTGCATAGTTATGATCATCAATTACCTACTATGGCGCCTTCTAGAATTCCTACAGGTATTTGTGTATCTATGCTTTTCTTCCCCCTTTTTTTTTTGAGATTTAGTGGAAGCTTATAAGACTTATCCCTCAGCCTGCTGAAGCTATTGAAGAAGTCCCAGATATAGGTCCACTACACGCTCAGTTGGATTCAAGAGATGATTCATGTGAAGCTCAAGAAAAGCAGATTTAGATTTTGCCCAGTTTTACAGACAGTTGGGTTGACCATCATGGTGTCTTCTCCATGTCAGCATTCATTGTGCGTTTCTGGTCCACGTACAGGGTATGCCTTTATGAATTAGGTCCTAACTCAGAAATGTCTTTGGGAAGTTTCCAGCTCCTGTAGTGGTAACTGAAAGACAGAAAGAGAGTCGACTGCCCCCCATTTGGGCGGTTTCATGTCATGCTGGTTAAAGCTATGGTCCGAGTCTCTTTCATTGCTGGCTCCACCCTTTTTTTAGAAGTTAGTGGATGATCCATGTTCTTATCTCTTGCTGAGCCATGATCCATGCACAAAGTGCCCAGTGAAACAAGGGGTACTCACTCATTTGCCGTCAGATGTTTTTGCCATCTCTCAATCTTTTTTTTTTGATGGCAGCCATCTCTCATTCTTGACAGCTACTGGTTTCGAGTGCGCCCCCAAAAGCATCGTGGAATTATTGTGATCGGCTGTTAAGCCTGGATTGCCATGCTGTAATAATACCTTGTGATAATCCGGTAGCAATCTTCCATTCCGCTGTGACGACACACCATACGGAAGGACAGTTTATGATGCGTGCAACGGTGCAGGGCACCTTCGGTTTGGTTGGGGTCTTGCTAAGTTTGGTTTATTCTCAGCAATGCGTGAACATGAGGTGTATGACTGGAGCTGACGAGTATCATCAAATGGCTAGTCCCTTCTGGCCCTGTTTGGAATGCAAAATTTTGACCGTTTTGTATGTGAGGTACTGTTTGGAAGACATGATGTTTTCAAGTGACCACAGAATCCCTACGGTAATTTTTGTCAAAAAAGTATTATGTTGTAAGCAGTACACTAATCGCGTCTCTGTAGAAATTCTGTGAAATTCCTTAAGCTTCATGTTGCCGTGATGTTTTTTTACGGCATAAGGTGAGGCCGGATATATTCGTGGCGATGTCCTTTTTTGTTAGGTCTCTTTACACGCGTTGCCATGGGCGGAGCCAGTATGGATGCATGGGTATTCCTAGGAATACCCAACTATTTTACCAAAAAAATACGGTTCATACATGTATACATGTCCTAGTGGGTAAAGATCTCAGTTTCTTGCATCGTAACTCATCAGTATAATTCGCGACCCAATTCAAGTAGGCGAGCACTTGCCTCCCACCAGGCCAGCCCACTGATTCAGCACAGAAATGCCCCCACGACCTACTCATGCAGCAACAACGCTCCTCCCGTGACTCGGCGGCATAGGCTAGGGGGTGGCTCAGGCGGCAGGCACACGCCATTGCGCAGAGCAAGCCAAGCAGGCCTACAACAAAATAGATGAGCACTAAGCACCGAGCTTTCCAATTTTTAATTTTGTGATGCAACTGATGTAGAGCTCCGCAAAATGTAGAAGAAATTGATTGGAGTAAAGTAATCAGATTTGAATTGTTATGTCGGAGATGTCTTCCACTAATTAAATTTGTAATAATTCTTCAGAATTTTGTAATTTCATATAGCTTGGAAGATTCTTTGAATATTTTGTAATTTTACTTAAGAGTGAAGAATTTAACCTTTGGTTAGCGGTCTTGGTGATTTTTTACTGGGAATACCCAACTTTAAAATCCTGGCTCCGCCACTGCGCGTTGCCTGTTCTCTTTATACGGGTCTGTGTGTTTGCTGTATTCCCTTTTCGCGTTTCCTGGTGTGTGGTCGGCACGCTTCGTGCAAACGAGAGGTCCAGGCATTTGATCCCAGCCCAAGGCTTTGAGAAAGTGGCTGCAACAACCACCTCAAGTTTGGGCATTAACTTCATGTGCACAGCATGAGGACGCAGCCCAACTCATTCTGGAGATACTCTGTTCCAGAAATTTTGCTTCTCCGTTCAAATCAAGAACCCATTTTGGAGAGCATGTACCAAGCTTTCAGTTCAAAAGTTTGCAGCCCTGGATATTGTTGGAACCTATCCTAATCTGTTTTCACACTTTCAGTAACTCGTAATCTCAAATTTCTGAATTCTGATAGCAAGCAGCCTGTCCACACTTAAAAAGTGTTTTTTAAGAAATGTACCCAGTTTTGCATAATCTCGTTTTTCTTTAAAGAATTATACCAGTTTCTCCATTATAAAAAATAAAATAAATTAACAGAATGATGTTCTTCGAAACTGCCGAGAAGTTCTGAAAATCCTCTGCTCGCTCCCTTTTTTCCCAAAGAAACGAACAAACAAGAGTCCTCGTTCTGTGCCCCCGTCGGCACGCCTCCCAAAGCGACAGCGAGGCGCGCGGCGCGAGGACTCCTCCAACGAGTCAGAAAGCGCGCAGGAAGGCGGCGGCGGCTGGCGAGAGAGGCAAGGAGGAGGAGGAGGAGGAGGAGGAGGAGGCGGAGCAGAGGAGAAGGGCATGGCCCGGCGGCCGGCGTCGTGGGAGCAGGGCGGCGACGAGTACGACTACCTCTTCAAGGTGGTGCTCATCGGCGACTCCGGCGTGGGGAAGTCCAACCTGCTCTCCCGCTTCACCAAGAACAGCTTCGCCCTCGACTCCAAATCCACCATCGGCGTTGAGTTCGCCACTCGCACCCTCCAGGTCCGCCGATTCTGCTATTTTACCCCTCCCCGTTCCCCCGTCTCTCTTTCTGTTCCGGTTCCTTGCTTGAGCACAGCAACCTCTAGTATATAATCGTGAATTCTTCGCTAGTATTGTTTTGACTTTGAGGGGGTAGATTCGGTTCCTTGCTTGGGTGTTCTGTTTGAGCGGTTCTTGGCTTGCAACTCCCTGGATTGGGTTTCTTGGCTTCAGAAACCGCTAGGAGAAGTCGCGTTTTGCATCTACAGTTGGTTCGATTCCCTGCATCAAATGGTGGTGCTTTCTGAACTTTTCTGCAATGGGTGTGCCGTGGGCGCGCGGGGTGTGCTGGTGGCCACAGATTAGTCTACAAATTTAATTGGGTACCAGTTTTTTTCCCCCTACGGCTAATGAGTTTAGCGGCAGCATGTGGATTTTTTTTGTTTTCATTTCAGTTTGCTAAATGAATGGTCCAGAGCAATACAGATATGCGAGACGGGTGCGAAATAGTAGATTAGCATCTGCTGGTAATTTCGTTGGCCAGTGTAAGTTGCCACATTGCTTGCTCTTTGAACGAGGCAGTGTCCTAAAAGTGTCCTTCATGTGAGTTATTTTGCACTTAGGAACATCTTCATTGAATACACTACCATTCCATTGTTTCTATATCCCCCAAGAGCATTACTGTATCTTGACATAAAGAAGTATGATGCTTGTTGATTCAAAGAGCTAAAGTACGTTTTTTGGCATTTGTGCAACAATTTATATGTTGCATATACCGAGTCTTGTTAACTTGTACATGTGGTCTTGGCAAACTATTGTTGTTTGATTTGGTTTTGATGACAGTTAATGTGGAGGGGTGCCAGTTTTACTGTCCTTAGGTACAAGTCAAACCTTGAGATTTTTGGGGTCTACTAGCTCTTGGTTTTAAGTTATTTGTCATCCAATCTGGCTAGGTCTATATGGATATTTCTGGAACATCAGAACATGTTTGTCCAATGTTTTCTACCATGTTCCCAATTTAGACTTATTCTTGCTGACTAGAACATCATCTACTTGTGCTGCAACTAAAAATGGTGAGTAAGCATCCATCTTTTATTGATTCACATGATATGCTTGGTTACCCATCTGATCTTGATGGTATTCTATTATCTTTGACAGGCTTTCTTATTTAAACTGTGCACAATTCTTCCCAAGTTCCCTCGGTACCTAACCTAGTTCAAAAGTCAGCATAACTCATGAGCACGATAAATCATTTAACTAAGAGCTCAACGACTAGCAAATCTGGTGCCCCTTAGATAACTAAAACAGAATGGTATGTCCTGCTGCAGACAATTGTCAAAAGCCTCATAAGTTACCTTATGGTTTCATGTAATTGGAGCCAGCCTAATACATGGGTGCAGTAATATAAAAATGGATGTACCCAAGAATTGGGAGGTCAATCCAATGGTACTAATTGAAGAAAGGTGTTAGCAGAAAGGTTATTGAACACAGCAGTTCATCAAGCCAAAATCAGGGATGACCTCATAACTTGTTTTGTAGTTGTCCTAGCTCAAGCCTCACAACTGGCACTCAAGACAAGTTTAAAACTTTTGAGATATCTCAATGACATTAAAGAGGTGGAAAACGCTTCACGTGTGCCACCAGTGATGCTGCTGCCTCTCCTCACTTCTGCAGCTTATGACTATATATGTGATGGTTGTATGCTGGTTGGACAGACCAGTCACACATATAGCAAGGTTGTAAAGAGGTGACTGGAAGCTGTTTCCTTCAAGCCATAGTAGTTGAAAAGGCAAAATGAATGATAAATTAAGTGAAGTGATCACTGACCGACATTTACTTCTGGTCTGAATTACTCCCTGTTTTAGACCCATGCCCGTTGAACCCTTTGTTGGGGGTTTGGGATCATTCACAAAGAACATCCTTAGCCTTCTGACATAAGTTTTCCTTAGACATATATTCATAAAAAACAATCAACTTGTAGAAACAACATGTATGTTAGACTAGTGGAGAGATCACACATGAACCATGAGTATGTATATTGACCATTGTTTATCATGTATGCCTTGGTGATTGGATTCATTTTTTCTTTCATTTCATATTAGTTAGGATATTGTAATGCTCTGCTCCGTATGATAATCTTGGTTGTTTTGCATCCTAGGTAAATTTCTGGTTCCTCAATCCCAGAACTCGAGTGGTCTCTTCTTTTTTATGTTTGTGAATGTGAATTGTTATAGCCAAGGAAGACAAAAATGATGAGTGATACTGGACTTGGAACTTGAAAGTTCTCGCTGCATGTTTAAATGGATTGAGTTAGTAATTAGATCAGTGAAATATGGAGAAATACGTTTACTATGTATTAATGTGCTAGGAAACTTTTCCAGTATGAAACGCTATAAAAGCTCTATGACCATTTGGTAGATTGACATGATCTGCTCAGCTATGCTGTTAATATAAGCCCACATTTTAGTAAATTTTGTGCACTCTGCTTAAGTATGTAACATGAATGCAACTGCTTACACTTGTTCATGGTATTAGTATCTTCAGCTATGAATGGGAAGATAATCTGGAACGTAATATGACATTTATGGACTGTTTGGCTGGACCAAATCCCAGCCTGATCCACATGGATGGGCCAGGAGCTAGTATTTAAATTTTTGGCCCTTCCATGTGAACTGGGCCAAAATATCTCACCCATTCATGTGAATTGGGCCAGGATTTATATCCCAGCCATGGAAGCCGAGTAAGTAACATGAATAAACAAATCATCTGAAGAAAGTTTCTCGTTAATCTTGTCTTTCAGATAAATTGATCACTATGCCACTATATTATGTGATACAGCAATATACGTTGCATTTACCTTATGAATAAACTTTGCCCTTTATTAATACACATACTTCCTTTTTCACTGCTAGAGAAGTTACAAATATTGATTTCTCTGATCCAGGTGGAGAATAAGGCTATAAAAGCTCAAATATGGGACACTGCTGGGCAGGAGAGATATCGAGCAATTACAAGTGCTTACTATCGTGGAGCTGTAGGGGCATTGCTAGTCTATGATGTCACTAAAGTAATGACATTTGAGAATGTGAAGCGGTGGCTGAAGGAGCTCCGGGACCATGCTGACTCGAACATCGTTGTCATGCTCATTGGCAACAAGATCGACCTTAGGCACCTCCGTTCTGTTGCAGTTGAGGATGCTGCAAGCTTTGCAGAGAGCGAAGGGTTGTTTTTCATAGAGACCTCTGCGCTTGATGCAACAAATGTGGAGAAGGCTTTTCAAACTGTGCTAGCTGAGATCTACAGAGTAATCAGCAAGAAGCCCCTTTCATCTGAGCAGTCTGTATCAGGGTCTGGTAATATCAAAGAGGGACAATCCATTCAAGTGTCAGCCACAAATTCTAGCACCCTTACGTCACGGTGCTGCTCTTCTTAGATGTGCTCATCAGGATCTTCTAAATAACAATTAAGGTCCTGTTTTGATTCTTACATATTACTCTTTGCGTGAACAGTAACTGTAGATTTTAAGAACAGCAGACTTGTGACGCTAACTACTTGACCTATATAGTCATGTTACATGAAAAGCTGCTGTAGGAGGGAAGGTGTATCGCTCTGTGGCTGTCTGGCTGAGCAGAAAACTCTGCATCACTGCAGCAAAGCTCCCTGCTCTTACCTAGTAGCAGGGTAGTATTTATATAATTTGCAGTTGTAACTTTTATTGCGTTAAATAAAAATCAACTTCACTGCATATACACCTGTCCATCATTTGTCTTCTCCTGATATTCAATCTGTATATGGATGGATTATCCTAGTTTTGAAGGGGCTAATGTAAATTTTTGATAGGTTTTTATCAAAATCCGAGTTTCATATTGGTTTGCTAAGGCTTCATGGAGGTCTTCATGGACCCGATTGGAAGTTGGAACGGGACTTTGCTGTCCAAATCTTTTGTAAGTTGAAAAGGAAGAAAAATGAGAGAGCTGTAAGCGCCCATGCTTTCAAATCTGAATTTTGAGCGGACAAGGGACGCTAAAGTTCCTGCCAACAGAAAAGAAGGTTATGAACATTATTGTTGGAAGATCAACCCGTCTTTTACAGTTTCTGAAGAACCATTTGCATACTTCTACGTGACACATCTGTCGGGAAATCTGGTGGGAAAGCTTCTACGTGGCATGCTTGATGTGGCAACTTGATTCCTGATGGCTCCCAAGCCTACATTCTATTGCTTTCGCCTAGCGTGAAATGTAAAATGCTAGAATAATTTATAGTATCTCTCGATTGGACATCTAGTTTTGTATTTGCGGTTTTGCCTATTAATTTGAACCTATCCACCATGCACGCGTATGGGAATTCTCAGAGAAAAAGGAATTGATATGTGGATATATATAATGTCATTGACCAGACACGTGTAAAATGTAGTGTTGCCATGTTTTTTGTCAGGCATGCATGAGCTGACTTGGATACGCTTGGCATGAAGCACTTGCCGATTCGAAATTAGTACTATATCTTTATACAAAAAATTAAACTTTACATCTATAGCCTGTCAAAATATATAGTATATCTTTAGAGAAAGAGATGGAACTTGTAACCAATTCACTCAAACTAATCATTGCATTGTACTTAATTGCTTCGTGTTTAGCATAGTATAGTTGACCACTACACATGCATTCAGGGAACTAATATGGCTTCGTAGCAAGTATACTCAAAATACTACAAGCAAGCAGGCAAGTAGCTGCATTTATCCACATTTGAATTACTTGTAAGCAATCAAACAGAACTTGTGTGCCCACAAGCTTTTTATCTGAGATCGCACGCGTATACAGCGATGCCAGAAGATAGGCTTGGGTGACGAAAGCTAGCATATGAAATGCTATCTGTTTCAGTAGTAAGCTGGCAGGCCAGGTTCTCTAAGGATGGCATTCTCACAGCCCAGCATCAGAACGACGTCCCACATGCTTGGCCGGTCTTCTGGATGCTGTTGAACACACAGAAGTCCTATCTGAACCCATCTCATTATGTCGGCCTTCCGAGGCTCACGATGCAGTGAGGGATCGATGAACTCCATCAGCCTTCGTGCTGCCCACAAGTCCCAAGCCTGAACAAAGCTAATAATGCCCATTAGTGAAACTGAAAACTAAAGAATGCTGCAGCACGTAGGTTGTGAACTTGTCCATAAACCTCATCAGACAGAGTTAATTAACCATGTATAGGAGGGATTTAGTGTTGGAACTTTTGGGTGGTCAGAAAGGCCCAAAAGAAATAAGCCCGTTACGCGCCTTGATCGGAGGCCCAAGCCCAACTCGTGGTTGTGGCCCTAGGTCGCTCAGCGCATAATAAATAGTGGGACCCGACGTTTTTGTGATTAACCTAATCAGACGCAAAACCCTAGCCGCCCACTACAGCCGTCCCGATCCACGGCGGCGCTGGAGCCACCTGAAGGTCACCGCCTCCGCTTGCCGTCCAACACCGGACAGTGCCGGTATAGGCCGGAATGAAGACGATACCCGGCGAGATCGACTACTACATCTACGTCGGGAACATCTACGGGAACGACTACGGCGGATCTGTTTTCGTCCCCAACAAAACCCACCGCCGAGATGTGGTCCTCAGCGGCCCCTACGATGACCGGCGGTCTAGATCTAAAACCCTTCTTTGTTATTAAGTTTATTCTATAGGTTGTGCTCATATTTAGGTGTTAGATCCTGTTAAGATTGAGTTTTAAGACATGTTTGTTCTAACATTTGGTATCTTTCGCCTAAGCACCTAACTGTGAGCCTTAAGAACCTATAGATCTACTCAGTTTTAGATCTTGGTTGGATGTTTCACGTTTAGTTCTCGGTTTTATTCATGTTCAGTTTAGATCTGTTAATTCTGAGTTTATTTTCGCATGAATAAAGTCAGATCTGAGAGATAGAAAGCATAAGAAAGTATAAGAAAGCATTAGATCGAAAGAAATCCCACCCGAAAATCCCTCCAAACCCACGAAAAAAGAATAGAAACCCCACAACGGTGCCCGATTTTCCGCTAGATTTCAACGTACTTCTCGGGTACACGCATGGTGATCCTCGCATAAGCTTGCGCGGGGCATGTAGCACCCGCGGCATAAGACAGAGAAAAAAAAAATAGGCGCGGCCGTGGCGGACCGCGGAAGCGGGCCGCCTCCATGGCCGCCGTGAAGGCGCCGGAGACGGCACGCCGCCGCGGCCCGCCAAGACGGCGCTCCGCCATAAGCGCGGCGGCGGCGCCATGAGCAGGCACAGCGCCCTGGGGGGCGGCGGCACGGCCACACGCCTGGCGGCCGCCACCATGAGCAACCGCGGCTGCGGCGCCATATACCAGTGCGGTAGCGCGGTCCAGAGCAGGTGCGGCAGCGGCGCCATAAGGCGGGGCGGCGGCGCCCTTGGCTGGCGGCCCCGTGAGGCGCGGCTGCCCACGGCGGAAGTGCCCTGCGCGGCGGCGGCACCAGAGCGGCACGCGGCGGCCCGAGGCGCGGCCGGCCCCAAGCGCGGCGGCGCCCTGAGGGGCGGCGGCGCCATGAGGACGCGCGGCCGGCCCGCGGTGGTGGCGCCATGAGGTGCGCGGTGCGCCGGTCCGCGGCGAGCGCCGGTGGGCCCGCGGAGCGCAAGAAATGGATCGGCCGCCGGCGGGTGGAAGAAAAGAGGAGGAGAAATGAGTTAGGGTTAGGGTTTGAGGGAGAGGCCCATCCTTTTATACCTCCGATATCCACTCCCGACCGTCGGATCTAGGGTAATTGAGATGAACGGCCGAGATTGAGCCGCGGGGGGGGGGGGGGGGGGGGGGGTGTTTGAGGCCGGCGCCGCTTAGTGGGCCGTGGACCAGGCCGGGGAGGCAAAACGCGCCACCGTGGGCCGCGGGCCCACGCGGGTGGGGGGAGAGGCGCGCACGGCTAGGCCGAAATAGCGGCCCAGCCGTTGGTTTTCGTTTTTTTTGGCCCAAATCAGTTTAAGGCCCTCTCTTAAATTCAGTTTTATTTATTTTATGAGTTTATTTTCAGCATATTTCCCTATTAAGCATTAAGAAATTTTAAATTGAGGATTATTACGCTGAAAATTACAAGAAAATTATGAGTTGCTATTCTGAGTAAATGAAACCAACGTGAATTTTATTCAGAATTGCTTAGTTTATTTTGAGCATTTAATTAATTTCTGACCGACGTTGATTTAATTATTTGCTTTTAAGATGCTTAGTTTAATTTAATATTATTTTGCTTCTGCCCAACGGTGATGCAAAATTAAGTTTTCCGCTGCGTTAATTACGCTAAGTCATTAAGCTATTTTGTTTCTGCCCAACGGTGATGCAAAATTAATTCATAAGATACTAAGTTTATTTGCTTTTGCCCAACGGTGATGCAAATTGTTTATTCAATATTTTAGTCTAGCCAACGCTGATTACATTTATTATTTTGATTGTCGTTACTGATTAAACTTTATTTTTATGAACAGAAGCAACCCCCTCCAGCATCATGACATATATCAATGGTGTTTCTCAGTTGGGAGGGGATAACTTCGTCAAGTGGAAAAATGAGATTGGTTTCATTCTGCTGACGATGGATGAGGATCATTCCCCGAGGCTGCCCGCTCCTGTTGCACCAGTGTCACAAGGGACTGAGGATACTACCCTTGTTGCACGCACTGCTGCTTATGAGAAAGAAAAAGAGCGCTGGGAGCATTCTGACAGAGTGGCCTTAAGTCTCATGAACATGACCATTAACCCTTCCATCAGGGGAGCTCTTGACAAAGAGCCTAAGAATGCTAAGGACTTCATGGATAAGATTGAGAGCTACTTTAAGGGGTCTGACAAGGCCAATGCTAGCACTCTCTTATCTCAGCTTGTGAAGGCTAAGTATAATGGGCAAGGCAGTGTAAGAGAGCACATTATGGGCATGGTCAACATGAGGGACAAGCTTCGAGACCTCGACTGCCCCCTTAATGATGCAGCGCTGCTTCACCACGTCATGATGTCACTTCCATCGGTCTTTGAGCCATTTAAGATAAACTATAATGCAAGCGATCAGAAGTGGGACATCACCACGCTTGTGTCTAAATGTGCTCAAGAGGAAGAACGGCTGCGATCTCAGAACCCTGACTTTGCCAACGTCGTTAGACATGAGGGACAAATGGGAGGAAATAAGAGGGCATCCCGCCCCAATAAGCCTAAGAAGGGTAAGAAAATGTGAAGCTCCTCAGCAGAATGATCCGTCTGCTCCTAAGAAACTTATCTGCTACCACTGCGACAATGAGGGCCATGAGAGGAAAGACTGCCCCAAGTTTAAGGCGTGGTGTGAGAGAAAAGGTAATAACGACATCATTTCTATAGTCGATGAGTCCTTTTATGCATATTTCCCATTAAGTACTTGGTGGATTGACTCTGGTGCCACCATTCATGTCACAAATTCCTCATAGGGATTGTCTGGCGTGCGGACTATAAGAAAGGGGACTCGAAGGTTAAGAGTCGCAAATGGCGTTGAAGCTGACGTGGAGGCCATTGGAGCTCTCCAATTAGAACTTAGTGGCGGCTTTATTCTTCACTTAACTGATGTCCTTTATGTTCCGTCTATTGAGAGAAACTTGATTTCTATTTCTAAATTAGATTTAGATGGTTATTCATGCACTTTTGGTGACAGCAAATGTGTAATAAGTTTGAATGGTGACATTATTTATCGAGCACCTCTACACAATGATCTTTACTTACTGTCCCATACTAATGTCTCTGTGATGAATGTAAGCGAAGTTAGTCACAAACGCAAGAGAGGCAATGAGACTTCATCGAAATTGTGGCATTCACGTTTAGGCCACATTTCGAAGGGTAGAATGGAGCGTCTCATTAGAGAAGAGATACTCTCAAGATTAGACTTCTCTGACTTATACCAATGCGTTGAATGTATTATGGGAAAATTTACAAAACAAATTAAGAAGGATGGAGCTAAGCGCAGTTCAGGAATATTAGAATTAATTCACACTGACATCTGCGGCCCATTTAACGTTAAGTCGGTGGATGGTTTTGGTTATTTTATAACATTCACTGATGATTACTCCCGTTATGGATATATTTACCCCATAAGAGAGAAATCCGAGGCACTTGATAAGTTCAAAATCTTTAAAGCTGAAGTAGAAAATCAGCATCAGTTAAAGATTAAAGTGGTACGGTCAGATAGAGGTTGTGAATATTATGGGAGACATACCACATATGGACAAATCCCAGGTCCTTTTGCTAGATTCCTTCAAGAAAATGGAATAGTAGCACAGTACTCAACTCCTGGTGAACCTCAGCAAAATGGTGTGGCAGAAAGAAGAAATCGCACTCTAATGGATATGGTGCGCAGTATGCTAAGCAACTCCACACTGCCAGTGAGTTTATGGATGGAAGCGCTGAAAACAGCCACGCATATAAATAATCGCGTTCCTAGTAAGTCAGTCTCTAAGACGCCTTATGAGCTTTGGACTGGTAGGAAACCCAGCATTAATTATTTTCATGTCTGGGGCTGTGCGGCTGAAGCGAAATTATTTAATCCGTCCCTTGGAAAATTAGATCCTAAGACAGAAAGCTGCTATTTCATTGGATACCCAGACAGATCAAAGGGATATCGATTTTATTGTCCTAAGGGTACCACTAAGTTTGTTGAGACGAGACATGCAGTATTTTTAGAGGAAAATAGATGCACTGAGACTAGGCAAATCAATCTCGAGGAAATGCGGACTTATGATTCTACACCGCTGACTCGTGATTATTACGTACCTATTTTGCCTAATTTTCAGAATACACCACCAGCCCAGACAGTTGATTTTCCAGAAGTAAATATGGAACGAGCGCCTGTCATAAGTGAGCATGAGAATGTGGCTGATGAGCATCAAAATGAAACTGTGGCAGAACCTGTTGAGAAAGTACAGGATCAGACCGCCGCTGGGACATCAGAGGCACAGCAAGAAGCTACTGCTGAGCCTGTTCCAGTGGAGCAGCCACAACCTCTGAGAAGATCAACACGAGAGAGGAAAACTACTATCTCCAACGATTATGTGTACATGAGTGAAGAAGCACATGACATGGGGAAGATTGATGATCCAAACTCGTTCAAGGAGGCTATGAATAGTGAGCACTCCCACAAGTGGATTGAGGCTATGGAAGAAGAGCTGAAATCTATGAGTATAAATAAGGTATGGGACTTAGTAGAGATTCCTGATGGAGCTAAGAAGGTGGGCTGTAAATGGGTCTACAAAACTAAGTATGACTCCAAAGGGAAGATTGAACGTTTCAAAGCACGGCTTGTGGCTAAGGGGTTCACACAGCGAGAGGGAATTGATTATACTGAGACCTTCTCGCCCGTCTCGAAGAAAGACTCGTTCAGAATCGTTATGGCTCTGGTAGCTCATTTCGATCTCGAGTTGCATCAGATGGACGTTAAGACTGCGTTCTTAAATGGTGATTTGCATGAGAATGTATACATGGCGCAACCAGAAGGTTTCGTTGTGGAAGGCAAAGAACAGTTGGGATGCAGACTAAAGAAATCCATTTATGGGTTGAAACAGGCATCCAGACAATGGTACCTAAAGTTTGATGAAGTAATTAAGAAACTGGACTTCGTTGAAAATATAGTGGATAATTGTATATATATTAAGATCAAGGGGAGCTCTTTCATCATCCTAGTTTTATACGTGGATGACATCCTATTAGCAAGCAGCGATAAGAACTTGCTGCATGAGACAAAAGGTTTTTTCTCATCGAATTTTGATATGAAGGATCTCGGTGATGCCTCTTATGTACTGGGCATTGAGATACATCGAGACAGATCCAAGGGTGCATTAGGACTCTCTCAAAAGGCTTATATAGAGAAGGTTTTTAAAAGATATAATATGCATCAATGTTCAGGCACAGCTGCTGCAGTGGTTAAGGGCGATAAGTTTGGGCAGTTTCAAAGTGCCAGGAATCAGTTAGAAATTGATCAAATGAGTTCGATTCCATATGCTTCAGCTGTTGGAAGCATTATGTACGCACAAGTATGTACACGCCTTGACTTAGCTTTTATTACCGGGATGCTTGGTAGATATCAGTCTAACCCAGGAATGGATCACTGGAAAGCGGTCAAGAAGGTCTTGCGTTATTTGCAGGGCACTAAGCATCACATGCTCACATATAAGAAAACTGAGAATTTAGAAGTAGTTGGCTATTCAGACGCCGACTTCACAGGCTGTGTTGACACTAAAAGATCGACATCAGGTTATGTCTTCACACTTGCGAATGGAGCAATATCATGGAAAAGCTCCAAACAATCACTCACTGCAGCATCAACCATGCAGGCTGAGTTTGTGGCATGTTATGAGGCCATAGGGCAAGCTGTGTGGCTCAAAGGATTTATACCCGGATTAAGAGTGGTAGACAGCATAAGCAAATCACTAAAGTTATACTGCGATAATAAAGCCACAATTTTCTATGCTAGTAACAACAAGTCAAGTGGTGGTGCCAAGCACATTGACATTAAGTTTTATGTTGTGAAAGATAGAGTCCAAGATCGTACTGTTGAATTAGAGCATATAAGTACTAAGGATATGCTCGCGGATCCATTAACGAAAGGCTTACCTCCCAATCAATTTCGTGAGCTAATTGCCGGCATGGGACTATTGGATAGCCTGTGGTCTTGGAGTTAAAAGGGTCATAAGACAACCGCCTCCCATTAAGTCAAGTGGTTTAATGCATTGTGGATAATTGTATCACAATAGGATTATACACTGTTGTGATACATTATTTCTTTACATAACTCCACTCTAAGATTGGCGTCAATTTTTAGGCCTTTAGACCAAAGGGGAGAATGTTGGAACTTTTGGGTGGTCAGAAAGGCCCAAAAGAAATAAGCCCGTTACGCGCCTTGATCGGAGGCCCAAGCCCAACTCGTGGTTGTGGCCCCAGATCGCTCAGCGCCATAATAAATAGTGGGACCCGGCGTTTTTGTGATTAACCTAATCAGACGCAAAACCCTAGCCGCCCACTACAGCCATCCCGATCCACGGCGGCGCTGGAGCCACCTGAAGGTCACCGCCTCTGCTTGCCGTCCAACACCGGACAGTGCCGGTATAGGCCAGAAGGAAGACGGTACCCGGCGAGATCGACTACTACGTCTACGTCGGGAACATCTACGGGAACGACTATGGCGGATCTGTTTTCGTCCCCAACAAAATCCACCGCCGAGATGTCGTCCTCAGCGGCCTCTACGATGACCGGCGGTCTAGATCTAAAACCCTTCTTTGTTATTAAGTTTATTCTATAGGTTGTGCTCATATTTAGGTGTTAGATCCTGTTAAGATTGAGTTTTAAGACATGTTTGTTCTAACATTTAGTACTCAAAGAGGTTCACCGACGTACCCACTTATTTAGAGGCCCGTAATCACGAGACTCATCAGACAGTGCTAATGGAGGTGGAGGGCCTTTCTTTCCGCTAATGATCTGAAGCATGGTAACACCAAAGCTGTACACATCGGACTTAACGGACAAGCAGCCTCCCCTCTTATATTCGGGGGCGATAAACCCTCTGAACGATGATGATAGAATAATTACTGAATTTTTACCAAGAAGATATTATGACAAAGTGAAAAAAGAAGGGTCACACATTGTTAAACGCAGTCTCACCGTGAACCTGCTACAATGCTTGTGCAGTCTACATCTGCACCTGGCTTTAGTGTTGTGGATATTCCGAAGTCACAGATCTTAGGGCTCAGGTCTGAATCCAGTAGTATATTGCCTGGTTTCAAATCTCCATGAATTATTCGTGGCCTGCATAGCTTGTGCAGATACAGAGTTCCCTGAGCTATCCCTTGGACTATTTCACAGCGTTTAGGCCAGTCCAGTGGCGACTCGGTCGCTCGCTTTCCTATAAAGTTCAAAATATGTAAATAGGAAAATTTAAACTAACACTATAATCTGATCTCGAAATTCAGACATGAAGCTAACAAGAACAAACCGTATATGAAGGAATCCAAGCTTCTGTTCGGCATGTATTCAAGGACCAAGATCCTTTCCGACTTTTGAGTGCAGTATCCAAGAAGCGTAACTATATTTGTGTGCTGAAGCTTTGGTATTAACTTAATTTCATTTTCAAAGTAACTGCATGGAATCTTCCCATCATATGATGCTCTTTTGGCAGCAACCTCGAGTCCATCTTGTAGTACACCCTGAAAAGCATAAACAAAATGCGCAAGCAATAATTATGCAACTTTATGGAGAAAATAGTTTTATTTCGCAAAAGATGACCAACAGCAAAAGATATGTATCCTTTTGCGCATTGTGTGCAAAAGGAGACCAAAACCATAGCATGTGGAAAGTTGTACGTGCCTTGTAAACAGTGCTAGTCGAACCGAAGCCAATTTTATTTTCAAGTGAGAAGTAATTTGTAGCATCCGCCAGCTGGGAGAGTGCAAACTCTATAAGACCTATTGACCATGAGAATATATACATCGAGTTAGAAAATTTACATGCAGCATTTTGGTCTGTAATAACTTACTACCTCTTTTTGGGAGACCCTTAGTGCTGGGACTAGAAGCTGTCTCGCCATGGTGTGGGCATACTCGTCCCCCATCCTAATAAAAAGTAAAAATTAGGGTCACGCAGTAATAATAATGTTATAAAAAATAAATCAATATCAAGAATGAGGAGTACTGCATGGAGAATTCTTTGATTCCTACAACCTATCCATAAGTTGGGGTTTGTTTGCAACACAGGTATTTCACTTATCTTCTGCACAGCATTCCTGATTTCATCCGCGGTACCTGAGACGGTAGTGATTTCGCTGTAGGTGATCGCATTTAAGAGTGCCGAGAGATACCGGATGTTGAAATCCATTTCTTTCTGCACCGACTGTAACTGGTCTGCAAGGTTGCCACCCTTGCAGAAGTGGTGTGCGTAGCTCCTATGCTGGCATGATTTGATGAGCATGTAGGCTTGGAGGAGAGTGCCCCAGAGCCCCTGTATCGGCTTCCACATCTTTGGGTGCTCTATGTGTTGGAATTGATCTTGGCTTAGTTAAAATGGACCTAATCCTAAAGGGGCTAACTGCCCATGAGAATAGGACCACGTTGGACCAAGCTTTGCCTATGATCAGTGGACCCATCCAACTGCTAAGAGGCCAGGTCCCAGGCCACCACGAGCTATAAGAAGGGGGCAGCCACTCCTTTTCTGCGAGAGGAAAAAATTAGATAATGCGTAAACAAAACCTCTGATCAGGTTAGCTCACGAAATGGCACTGAAGACCTCCGTCGTTTCCCGTCTGCGTTTCGTCACGCCTGCATCGAGCAGGCGCAGGTCATCAGCGCCTCTAAGAGGGTCTACAGATCGAGAAGTAAGTAATTAAGTTCTGATTAGTTGAGTTCTTATTAGGTGTTCATGTAATCAGACTATAAGATTTTGCTAATCAATGAGTTATTTAACCAACATTTGGCATCAAGAACCAGGTTAGTCTAATCATGAACCCTGAAGTTAATTTCTACTTGTCAATGTGGATTAGATCTGTGCAGTGAGTTTCTAATTTTTCGGTTTATTCATGTTTTAATATAAATTCATTAGTTCTAAGTTAGATCTCGCATAAATAAAGTCAGATCCGAGAGAAAGAAAGCATAAGAAATGAGTAGAAAGCATTAGATCAAAGAAATCCCACCCGTAAAACCCCTCAAAAACCCTCGACATGAGTACAATATAAATAATAAGAGCCCCACGGCGGCACCCGTTTCCGCTAGAGTTCAACGTACTCCGGGCGTCGCATGGTGGCCTTCGCATAAGGCCGCGAGGGGCACGTTGGCACCCGCGGCGGCGCACCATGAAGATAGCATGGTGCACTAAGGCTCCCACGGCACACACAAAAAAAAAGAGGCGGCGCCACGGCGAAGCGAGCCGTGGATGCGCCGTCGGCCCCATGGCTGCCGTAAGGCGCCGGAACCAGCGACGCACCTGCTACCGGCGACGCCGTGGATGAGGAGCGCGCGCCGGACTCCAGAGCCGACACGCCGGCATAAGAAGGCGGCCGCGCGCCGGACCCTGGCCAGCGGCGGAGCTCCGGACTGCCCGCTCCCACCGAAGCGGGGCATCAGAGGCAGCCATGGAGCCCCGCCACCGGCCGGCGAGGACGCGGCGGCGCTAGGGCCAGCGGCCGCCACCAGCCGGCGAAGGAGCGGCGACGCCATGGGGCGCGGCGGCGCTAGGGCCGGCGGCCGCCACCGAACGGCCAACAGGACCGGCGGCACCATGAGGCGATGCGGCGCCGGCGGCTGCCACTGAGGAAAGGAGGAAACGAAATGAGTTAGGTTTAGGGTTTGAGGGAGAAGCCGGCCATTTTATACCTCCGATTTTAACTCCCGGCCGGTGGATCTAGGGCTATCGGAATCGACGGCCGAGATTGAGCCGCCGGGGGAGTGGGGAGCGGACGCCTGAGCTGGGCCGCTTTGGCGGCCCGCTCGTTGGTTGCTGGGCCGCCGGCCCAGGCCGGTGGGGGGAGGAAGGGGTGTGGCTGGGCCGGATGGCCGGCCTGCCCGTTGGTTTTTGGACTCTAAGCCCATTTAAGTTTTAAGGCCCCGAACTTCATCTTTTAATTTAAAGTTTTATCATTTTCAGAGCTTATTTCAGTGTATTTGTTCAATATTTATGCTCTTGGCACTAAGTCATTTTGTTTTGAGCATAGCTACACTGAGAATTATGAGTTATCATTCTGAGTATTTGAAACCAACGTGAATTCTATTCAGAATTGTTTAGTTTTATTTTGAGCATTTAATTAAATTCTGACCAATGTTGATTTTAATTAATTACCATGAGATGCTTAGTTTTATTTATGTTATTTTGCTTCTGCCCAACGGTGATGCAAAATTAAGTTTTCCGCTGCGCTATTTGAGCTAAGTCATTTTGCTTCTGTCCAACGGTGATGCAAAATTAAGTTTTCGCTACGTTATTCAAACTAAGTAATTTTGCTTCTGCCCAATGGCTATGCAAAATTAAGTTTTCTATTGAGTTATTGATGCCAAAAGTTTTTTTTGCTTCTACCCAAAGGTGATGCAAAATTTGATTCATAAGATTTCATTTTAATTGTTTTATTTTGCTCGTACCCAACGGTGCTGCAAAATTTAAGTTGATGTTAAGGTGCTTCTATTTAATATAAGTTAATGTTGAAAAAGGGGCCACACTAAGTGAGTTTTATGTTTTATGCATTATTAGAATCTAAATATCCTATTCTAATTTTTTCGCTTCCGCATTAAGACTCTATTATGATTAAGTTTGTTCTAACCAAAATGGACTAATAAGAAATTTTTGGTTGGAGAAATTTTGGTTAGAAATAACATTATGTCAGTCTTGGGATTTTCTAATAACACCTTTATAAGTAATGGTAAGGTGTGCTCCAAACAAGTGATGATAATGTGAGTTTTAAGTGTCTCTAATTGGGATGGAACCAATGAGAAGTTCTGATTAGATATCAAATGTCATTCCCAGGAACTCATGATGGCTCATATTTTAGAAAATAAGAAAAGTCGTTACTAATCATCTGTCATCTTAATTAGTTAACTAAACCTTTTCATAGGTAGTTCATGAGTCAGACCATCATTAGCTATGATTTTTCCTTCGTTTCTGCCCAACGGTGATGCGAAGTAGAATTATTAAGTTTGGCGACAACATGATATATATCTAACATATTTGGTTTTCGATCATGGTAGATTGTTATTCGCGTTTTATTGTGGATATCAACATTGTTAAGTAATATCCCATTCAGTCATAAGTTTTTGGCTAATTTCAATACCCTATAAGCAACATTGAATAAGATCACTATTCATACACACAAATTTAACTCTCATTAGATAAGGCTTCAGAAATTTAGAATGATGAAGATAATTCAACAATTTTCTCATCGGTTGAATGGCTAATAGAGCAACTTGGATAAAATAAGTATACCTTCTGTGATTATGCTAATAAGGATGCGGGGAGAAATCCATAAGTCAGATTTTTTTAAAGAACATCTAGTATGGATTAGGACTTTTGAGTCCACTCTCTAAGTAGTTGCTTCTAGAGTATAGTGGACAATGATCTAGTTCAGAGAAAAGAGTTGTGTGTTTAAATAAATGAGTTGGCTAAGTCTAAGATGAATTATCATTGCCAACATAATTATAAGATAAAGTGGAGTATAAGCATCATAAGAGATCATCGATTTGTGGCATACCTCCATTATTGATGGGGTTTTGTTCCACTTACAGCTAAAGGGTATTGTATAAAGAGTACCGCTCAGGAAGTAGAAACTTTATAAGTAATTCATACCGCAAGATATCGTAGGATTAAGACTATTGCCTCCTCACGACCTCACTTATTATCTGTTTCTAATAGAGTCAAAACAGTGAATTATTGTGGGTTCACATTCAAAATGTGACTCTAAAAGAAAATTTACGAAGGAGCTTCAGCTTATGCTCATGGTTGATGAGGCAAAAGAATATCCATAAGATTAAGGGATTGAATAAGAGAAAGTTGATGACACTAAAATAGTGGTACATAAGTACTGTAAGAAAGTATTGAGTAATAGTATCCAAATTTCAGTACATTGGTTCTTAAGGATATAATTAATTATGCACATGAGTATGAGCTCTCATTAGCAAAGTCCTAGTCATTAGTGCATTGATAAGAATTCAATGAATCATTTGCCATATGCTTAGCCTAAATCTATGTCCCTAGAGGATATGTCAGGATCTGAAGGTTATGTAAATTTCTTTGGATCTGGGGGAGCAATTCACACTAAGTTCTCTGACAATAATTAGTTGGAACATTAGATTCCTATAAAAGTTTGAGCTTGTTTAAATCATGAGGCATAGATTGAGAAAGTGAAATCTAGAATATGCGTTTTGAGTAAAGTTGGCAGCCTTATGAGCATGTTATCGACATTTCCTTAGGAATAATGAAAATAATCTAAGATAAGTCCTGTGATAAGTCTTGGAGTTACACATAGACAAACGGATAATGTTGAAAGCTGATATAAGTTCTTTCATCAGCATTAAGTTATGACTTCATCCACGAATCCATTAATGAGAGTTGATCAAAACGTGGATTGCTTTACCGATAAATTCACATTTTGAGGGGGAGATTAGAATGTCTCATTAAGATAGAGATGGTGACTGCCCCATCATTCTGAAGATAAGAATTATAGTTGGAAATTTAAAGCATAAACACATGTGTTTTAGATGGTACTATAGAAATAAGTATACTCTGATAAGATGCCACCAAATTATAAATCCCTATGCATGTGTATTCATTAAAATCATAAGCTTCCAACTTGAGATGGTACTATTATATTTCAATTACGTACATATCAGATGAATATTTCTTGGTCAAGCAAGGTTTAAGTAGATTGGTGGGAATAGAAATAATAATCCCACATGAGACAATCACCCAAACCTAAATGCCTAATGGAGTTCCTAACCGAGTCAAAACAGTGGATCATAAGGGTTCACATAAGCAATAGTAACTCTAAGAAAGGAAATATTTCTACTCATGATAAGTGACTATCATAATTCAAGGAATTGAGCTTGACTCTTGTTGCTCATTATTTTGAAGAGCCATGAGTATCTATATTATGGTACATAAGTTTTAGAGGGGTATTGCATAATGTTCGTTAATGTCTTTTCCTTCAGTGATTCATATTATCTCGATAATGTTCATTATGTCTTCGAATAATAAGATCCATCGAGATAGGTCCAAAGATTTACTAAGTTTGACTCAAAGAAAGTATTAAGTTTGACTCAAGAGGCATGCAGTGACAGAAGTGTAAGATATAATAACTATGTCATTCTTGATATTTGAGTCAAGGGCAATAAGTTTACCTAAGTTTATTGAGAGCCCTTAATGTCTAAAACCGGGATTTTAGCATAAATTAATCTAGGATTGGACCCCTATTAAACTTCTAATAAAAGCTTTGCATTATTTGCATAGCACTAAGGCATTATATGCTCACGAATTAAGAATCTGATAGCCATTGGTTGTTCAGGTGCTAATTTTACAAGGAGTGTTGAAATTAGAAATTCCACATAAGTCTTCACTCTTACTCGAGTTTGGGGGAGCTATATTGTGGAAGGCTCCAACCAAGCTCGCTAAGGAATGAGTGACATTTCAACTTAGTCGTGACATATTTTTGATCCTATCAGAAATTAAGAAATTAAAGAATAAGTTTTCAGCATGAGACAATTTTCCTTAGATTAAGAAACTGATCCCGAAATCACCATAAGAAGTGCAGTTTAGTTTTGAGTAACATGTCTAGTGGTATTGCCAAACTCATGACATTGTGAAAGAAAGATCCAGAATCATATATAGTATAATGTTTAAGATCATGCTCTAATGACGTAAGTCGATGCTCAACATATAAGTGTTAAGGGTTGAACAACATTCAGGCTATGTTTCCTAATTAAAGGGTTGTCTCAATTTGTGCTGGCTTTATGAGTTGTGACGACATGTGATTTTAGGATAAGTGAGATCTCAAATCCGTGATTCTCAACACATGTTGTTTTCTTATTACTAAATGTGCATGATGAAGTTGAAAACAATTTGCACATAAGGACCATAAGTAAGTTGGTCATCTCCCATAGTGTCTAAGTGATTAGAGTAGGATGACGTATCGTGGGCAATGAAGTTGCAATGGTGTTTATTGACTGTTGTGATGCGTTACCTCGTATATTTTTCTACTACAAATGGAACTTAAGACAAGCCTTACGATCAAGGGGGAGAATGTTGGAATTGATCTTGGCTTAGTCAAAATGGACCTAATCCTAAAGGGACTAACTGCTCATGAGAATAGAACCACGTTGGACCAAGCATTGCCTATGATCAGTTGGCCCATCCAACTGCTAAGAGGCCAGGTCTCAGGCCACCACGAGCTATAAGAAGGGGGCAGCCACTCCTTTTCTGTGAGAGAAAAAAATTAGATAATGCCTAAACAAAACCTCTGATTAGGTTAGCTCGCGAAATGGCACTGAAGACCTCCGCCGTTTCCTATCTACATTTCGTCACGCCTGCATCGAGCAGGCGCGGGTCGTCAGCGCCTCTAAGAGGGTCCACAGATCGAGAAGTAAGTAATTAAGTTCTGATTAGTTGAGTTCTTATTAGGTGTTCATGTAATCAGACTATAAGATTCTGCTAATCAGTGAGTTATTTAACCAACACTATGACCTTCAGGTTTGCCAATTCGTGCAGCAGGTTGTCGGTGGCCGACGCGAAGTGAGAGAGCTGCTGGCACTCCTCATGGTTCCGGCGCACCGTCTCCACACCCTTCACGATCATGCTGATCAATTTGGACATGTCCACTCCGACTGGTCCGGCTATGTTAGCAACCTTCCTCAGGCACTCCCACAGCGCCATCTTGCCTGCTCCTAAGGATTAAAGCTTACTGATGCATGCTTCAGAAGGTACTACATGTAAATTGTATAACTGTATACATATACAACAGAAAGAAAACACACACATCTGCGATTGAGCAAAGAAGAACAAACCTTTATTTGTTCAGAGATGCCTCCCGATGAAGAAATGATGAGTAGAGGACTCTCCCCAATTCTAGCCAATGCAGTCCCATCGTGAGTTTGGGATCTATAAAAAGGTGCGTGATGAAGAGCATGCCTTTCCTGGTGTACTTAGCTTCTAGGAAGCAGTCTAGCATTTTAGCAAGCCAATAAGTAATTCATTTTTTGGCACGTGATGCATAACAATATTTCTTATCTGACAGATCTTGGTATGTCAACCACCATCCAGAAGATGAGGCATGGCTTGTACGTACATACCTTTCTTTTGCGCGTATGCATGGCTTGTACATACCCAATGGCATGGGCTATTTTTTTTTGGGGTCAGCCTCTCAATGCATTGATCCCATTATTGGCATTCACATGAGTGTGCCATCTTTCCATATGTTCATGCTTGATTGACCCTCAAATTTTCTCTGTTCACTTTCTGTCTATCTCTTTGTGGACTACATGTCAAATGCACGGAGGCAAGGTCACAAAAATACAGGGGTCTAGCTTTGAAGAGAGTATTCTTTTAGATTCCAGGCTCCATTGAATCCAATATATTGTACTTCCATACCTTCCAATATAATGTTGTCAAACTTTTTTTTTTGATGGGCAATGTTGTCAAACTTATTTAGTTGTCTCACCTTCGAATAATGCTAGTGCTATATCTCTGAGCTTGTGCTTTGCTTATGGATGGACACACAGCAAAACTGCATAATGACGGACCCTTAAGTTGTCAATAGTTCCTTAGCGTACCAAAAAAAGTATCAATTGCTATTGATATAGGAAGCCACACTTTAACAATCATTGGAAATAAAGAAAAAAAAAGAGTAACATATAAACAGATATCGCCAAAAGTTGTCCCAGATGATAAGCATGAGAGGTGACTTCAATTTTAAAAAAGAAGTCTTATTGTAACATGTTTATCAAGTGTCTATTTATTACCTATAAACATAGATGTGTCTGTGTCGGCCACCTGTTCAATCTCTTTCCAGGAACCAACATGGGAGGCATGGGCAGCAGCATAAACATTACTGTTAAAGATTTGCAGTGTCCAGTCCAATAATAATCACTGCAAAAACACCAATATATGGTTGCTGCCAACGAGGAGCCCACTATAGGCAATACTACCCTGGGTCATCACTCAAGGAAGCAAGTAACCAGATAGCAATGATTGGAAAAACTCTGAAGGATTCAATATTATAAGTAACTAGGGTGTTGCTTGCTTCACGAGCAAGGAACAAGGGTGTTTAGAGAGCTTTGTTGTTTTCAATGAGACAATCTGTCTAACATGGTTAACAAGCCGTCTTCCTACCACACCATAGCTGCAGCACTTCCACAAACTCTGTGTTGTAAACTCAATCATAATGGGATGTTTCATTTTGTTGTTTCCAAGAGTCCCGCGGGACCTAGAGAGCTTTCAGTACATGGATGAGATAGCATGCTCTAATATATAGCATCATCATATATATTGTTTTATAGTAGGTCATGCATTTAAGTTCTTATAACTGCAAAATATTTTTTGCATACAAAGAGTCTATATTTGTAGGCACGTAATAATTATGTATCTATAAAATTATCTCTATAATTCTTAACACCCAATAAACCACTACTAGATAACATGTCAAGACTAATTGAAAGAGGAACCTAATAATAGGGCATAGGAGATACGGTTTCAGATTAAGTTTGGCATCAGGATTTTAAACCCTGACGGTTTTCGTCATTTCCTGGTAGTAAGGGTTTTAAGTGGAGTCGGGATGGGTTACGCTCGCTAAGTGTCGGGAGGAGCTGGTACCCTTTTAATGTCACACTGATCAACTTTGCGCCGCAATTGGCGACTTTGTTTGGGCACCCTGATTGTGGCGCAGAGTAACGCTTCCAGCAGAGCCTCCGCAACCGTATGTCTTTATTTTGCGTGTAAAAACCATTATGATGAATCAGACACATGCTATGAACAGTTCTTTGTGGAATACGATAGATTTACCTGAGATATTTTTCACATTGTGGAAAAAGCATTTCAGCCTCTGCATCCACTTGATGCTGAAAAACTATATATATTACATGAAATGTATGTATACAGATAAGAAGATTAGCAAGACAAATTAAGCATCAGAATTCAAATTATACTTTTCCGTTTTCTAGTCTCAAACTCAGAAAATGGTTGTAGCAAGACTGGCTCGATCCGTTTCATTGCAGTAAATAAATTACTACTTTGAAATCGAAAATGAAAACTAATTTGCATTTATATCAACCAAATAACCTGGTAAATACTTTTGCCAATTTATATCAACCAAACTATGCCCTCCCCTCCACCGGCTTTTACCATTTGACTCTATGCGTGCTAGGATACTCTAGCGTATCTCAGTAGAGGCAATGTTAATAACTCATTTGGGCGATCTGAGCATCTGATCTGTACCACAGCACCACCGCTATCAGTGGCTGCATTACTCAAGTACTGGCTAGATCATAGCTCTCCTGATACCTATCAAGCCTGGCAGTGTTACCCTATACCGGCGACGTGAAACATGAGAGACATATTGTAGATGCTTGCTATTGGGCATACTATACGTTGGATTTATTTGTAGCTCGTAGAGCAGCCGCCGCCACGCTGCCGCCGCGCGGCCTCTCTGACCATGCATCATGCCACCGCATCCCAATATCTGATACTTCTTTGGTCTGTTTGGCGAACAAAACCCCAGCCCAATCCAGATGGATTGGCCTGAATTTTCTGGCCCAGTCATGTATGCTAAGTAGTATGTATCAGGACAAAATAAATGATATGAAGAAAGTTTTTTTTCAAGTTTATTTGTTAAAAAAAAAGTAATAACTTCCCTACAACCAGCCGTAATTTTGTCCAGACGTGCCCACACTTTCCATTAGTCCGGCTGCGTACTATGCTTATGTAATCCATCAACTATAGCAAACTAGACCACATAATCCTTTCATTTTCTATGCATTCGATGACTGCTGTTCAACTGGCGTGGCACATGCAAACAATTTCAAAATGCCATCAAATTCAAATTTTGATTACATAACTGTATCTTTTTCGAAGAGACCTTCAAAATAAGACCCCACTTGTATATGTTTCGATAATATTTTTCAAAGACATATAAATTGCTTTTTGTATAATGGAAAAATACCAAAATAAATTAGTTGATCTGCTAAAGTTGCATATTATTGATCATGCAATAAACATTCACCTATCCCAACAAAGTTGTTTACCCTCATCCACTAATCACACCAAGAAATCTTTCTTCGTAATATCAACACCAATATGCACTTAACTAAACTCAGACTTGTGAAGCAACATTTTGTAAAGTCATAAGCAACTATTGCAAAATCATAAGCAAAATAGAGTACACTAAAAAGTATTTTCTCTCGTAAAAAATATATCATTGAAACATAGTCGGGAGAGATCTTGTTTTGAAGCTCTTATTGAAATAAAAGTAATGGTGTAATCCGATTTTGATTTTGATGCTCGATTTTGAAACTACGGACTTTTATTTTGAAATTATGTGTACGTGCACGGTTATCCATTCTTTTACTCCCCTCACATGTGCACGCATGCGCTTATGTCATTCCTCCTTTTTCCTTCTCTCCTTATCCTCTCACATGCATGCACACACGTGTGTTGCCGATGCATAATATGGCCGACCGTAAATTGGTTTATAGTACGGTCGGCCATAAATTAGCCGCGTCCCATCCTTATTTCACTATATTTTGGGATGCATGTTGCACATACCTAATGAAGAAACTTTGTATTATTAAAACAGGAATACTCCTTTCTTTCACTGCTATAGAAGTAACAAAATATTGATTTTTCTGATTTAGGTGTAGAATAAGATTATAAAAGCTCAAATGTGGGACACTGCTTGGTAAGAGACATATCGAGGAATTACAAGATGGGCCTTATCAGGCACCTTCGTTCTTCAAGATGGGTAAATACATTATGGCAGATCAACCTGTGTTTTTCATTTGTTTGAAGAACCATTGTGCACACTCAGGATGATATCCGAAGCTTTGTGACTACTTCAACCGATTTTGTCACCACTTTTGAGACCTTGTGAGGAATTCATCTTTGAGATAAGGTACAATTTAATCGATGAGGTAAATATCTCGATAAATAGTGGATAGTTTCCTTGCCCTTAACTTGAGGGGAATGCCCTTGCTATGATGGAGGGAAAAGCTTCTTTAGCGGCAACTTGATTTCTTATGGCTCCTGACCCTATATTCCAACTCTTTTGCCTAGCATGAATGCAGAACGCTAGAATCTCTAGTATCTCCCCAGATGACATCTAGTAGCTCTGAGAATTCTGTAACTTATCCACCAGACATATGGGAATTCTCCAAGATAAAAGGCATTTTATAATGTGACTGATGTGTTGTATAAAGTTATGCTGGGCAGGGCTCGAATTAATGAGAAAGACGACCAAGAGTATCATCATGCTGCAACCATCTCTCTAGCCATGGGCCCTACATGCATGTGCAAAAATTAGTGTTTCCATGGTTTTTGTCAGGCATGCATGCATGAACTGGCTTTGATACCCTGGGAAAACTTGTTAATTAGTATGATGCATGTCCTTATACAAAAATTATAGTATTATTGCTCTATATGATCGTTGGCTTAATAATGAGCACTATTATTGGGCCACTCGAGATTTCATAGGAGCAAATTACACCGTTTCTCATACAAATGGCATTTTTTGTTGAAAAGGTTTTATATGCATGAGCGTGTTGCTAAATGTTTCAGTAGCTTAGATTCAAGTCCTCTTCTCTAGGCCATCCAATCCTGTGCTGTCAACTGTTCCCCCAACTCCATGTTACATCACAGTTGACTCCAACTACAATCATCATGCAAAATAGTGATAACAATGTTATCTCCCTAATCGGATCATATTGCATACACCGCAGCTCTATTGTTTATCATTACTGTTAGTTACTTTCTAGTGTAAAAGTAGTATTACTTATCTTAAGGAGGAAATGCAACCGTGAACCACGCACTTTTCTTCATTGTTTGGTCCAAACTGGTGGATTTGATACCATTATCATTGTGACATGTAATTCTTTGTCATTCTTGGGTGATGGAAGTCATTTCCATTTAATCGACAACCAATATTACTATTTCCTTTTTACCGCTGACATATATATGTACTAAAAAATGTAGTGTTCTTCGTTCTTCATAAGAAAAACAATTTTCAATCATTCTGTCAATTTATTACCCAACCGATGATTTGAAAATTCTTTGTGTCACAGGGGTCAACCCCATCGACATGCTGTGCATTCTTTGACATTACAATGTTCTTATCTGTTTGTAATGATCGATTAAACGTTCCTCCTAGTTGGCCATGTATCCTTGTTTGACCATTCAAGGTTGTCGTTGTCTCGTGTTGAAGCATCCTCGACTCTGGCTTCAGTTATATGTCATGTCAAAACCAGTTGGAATGTGCTCGATTTGTACCAATACCTTGAAATTTTTTTAGGGACGGACCAAAATATCACCCGTTCTTACAAATGGGGCGCGCTACTGTACCAATCGAGCCGCCCCTGTAAATCTATTTGTAGGGGTGGCTCACCCCCTCAGCCGCCCCTACAAATGGGCGCCATTTTCAGGGGCGGCTGGGGGGGGGTGTGAGCCGCCCCTAGAAATCAGCGCCCGGGGGGGGGGGGGGGGGGGGCGGTGCCGATTTGTTGGGGCGGGTGAGGCCCCAGCCCGCCCCTACAAATCCTTCACCAATTTCAACCGAAAACTCATTTAATTCAAAGAAAATAGCAAAACATATGAAAAAACTCAAATTTGAACTAGAAACATATTGTGCAGTAAAGAACTAGTAAAAAATACGACAAACATATTTCAGTACATATAATGATTGAGAGTGTTCAAAACACAAAGAGAGTCTTGAGTGCAATGAGATAGTATGTTGTGGAGGTGCACATTATGGTCTCGACACTTTAAACTATTATATACAATAAAATAGTTATTTGATATTTTTATTAAGTTGTACATGTCACATAGTGTTTATGGTAAAAATGTTAAGTTTTTTCGATGTGTTTTGCTATGACTTTTGAATTAAATGAATTTTCAGTGGAAATTGGAAAAAGAATGGTTTTTAGGGGCGGGCCGGGGTGCCACCCACCCCTAGAAATCAGCGCCCGCGGGGGGATCGAGCCGATTCCTAGCCAATCCAAGCAGGGGCGCGCGAGGAGAGAGTGAAATCGGCGCCGGCGGGGGGATATCGAGCTGATTCCTAGCCAATCCAAGGAGGGGCGCGCGAGGAGGGAGTGAAATCGGCGCCCGCCGCGGGAGGGGAGGGGAGGGGTGGGGGCGGGCGCCGATTTGTAGGGGTGGGTGAGGCTCCAGCCCGCCCCTACAAATCCTTCACCAATTTCAAGCCAGCGATCCGCGGCACCTGCCTCTCCACCAATCAGCGCTCGCCTCCCCCCTCCTATAATAAATAAACCAACCCACCGCCCCCTACCTTCCCAGCGCCAACAGCAAAGACATCCTCGGCTCGCCCAGATCCCCTCCCATCCACCGCGAATCCGAGCAGCCCGCCGCCGCCGCGACCCATGGCGCCCAAGGCGGAGAAGAAGCCCGCGGCGAAGAAGCCGGCGGAGGAGGAGCCCGCGGCCGAGAGGGCCCCCGCTGGGAAGAAGCCCAAGGCAGAGAAGTGCCTCCCCGCGGGCAAGTCCAAGGAGGGCGGCGGCGAGGTGAGGGGAAGAAGGGCAAGAAGAATGCGAAGAAGAGCGTGGAGATGTACAAGATCTACATCTTCAAGGTGCTGAAGCAGGTGCACCCGAACATCGGCATCTCCTCCAAGGCCATGTCCATCATGATCTCGTTCATCTACGACATCTTTGAGAAGCTGGTGGCCGAGGCGGCCAAGCTCGCGCGGTACAACAAGAAGCCCACCATCACCTCCCGTGAGATCCAGACCTCCGTGCGCCTCGTCCTCCCCGGGGAGCTCGCCAAGCACGCCGATTCCGAGGGCACCAAGGCCGTCACAAAGTTCACCTCCTCCTAGGCGACCTAGGCTAGGCCGCCTGTAGCTGTAGGCTTCACACTTTTGTTCATGTGCGAGTGACGTGATTTGGCTACTGCGGATGGTGCAGTTAGAATTTGTAGGGACGGCTGGGCGGAATGGAAATCGCAATCACGATCGCGAAAAATTGGTGGGAAATGCAAATCGCAAAAAATAAAACCCATTTCCAGGGGCGGGTGAGGGGGTGACCCGCCCCTACAAATGCATTTCCAGGGGTGGGTGAGGGGGTGACCCGTCCCTACAAATGCATTTTCAGGGGCGGGTGAGAGGGTGACCCACCTCTGGAAATGGATTTGCAGGGGCGGGCTGCAAATAACTACTTTTAGCTGCGAAAACTAGCAACGGGTGCGCTACCCATCCCTAAAAGTACGTTTTTACTTGCCCCTAAAAGTGCTTTTCGTAAGAGTGCGCTGCGCTCAATGAAAATCTGCGGACTTGATCAGACAGCGACACCCTTAGAATTAACAACCGTTTAATTAAAGAACTCGTTCCTGTCAACCGTCACAATGTGCTTGTGGAATGATGCAAGGAGTTTACTAGACCAACTGAAGAATTTTCAAGAGAACATTGGTCAAACACCAACGCAGATCACCGGCGATATGGAGCGGCCTGCAGAACGCTTCCTCCATCGCGCAGCTCGCCGGCGTGGACGCCTTCGTGCTGATCACGGCGATCGTGCGCGCGGCGCAGACGGCCAGGCGGAACAAGAAGACCTGCCGGGAGCTGGCGGAGCAGGTGGAGCGGATCGGCGGCCTGCTGCGGAGCCTGGAGGAGCATCCCGGGATGGGCATCATGCGGCGGTCGGAGACGAGCGCGCCGCTCGTGGAGCTGCACGAGACGCTCCGGCGGGCGTGCGCGGTCGTCGAGTCGTGCCGGCGCGGCGGCTACGTGCGCGGGCTCTACGCCAGCGGGTCGCGGGCGACCAGCCTGCGCGACCTGCAGGGCAGGATCGCCTTCTTCCTGCAGCTGTTCCCCATCATCAGCCACCTCGACAGCACGCGCCTGCTCGTGCAAGTTATCGACAGCGCCGCTGCTCGTGCCCCGACCTCCGGCAGGGTACGCAACTAGTACTAGATATGTATATTTATTTATATTTATATATAATCTGGAGGTAATTTTGCTTTATGTTGTTACGCAATTTTCAGGAGGCCAGAGAGGGTCTTCAAAGGTCTGTTGCAAATCACTCAGATCCTCAAGACGATGATAGGTCTCTCTCTCTCTCTCTCCCCCCTAAATATTTTGATGTTTCAACTCTTTTTGCTGCAGGGTTCAGAATTTCAGTTTTTCTCAGTTAATGAATGCCACAAATAGCTTCTCATTTGAAAACCAAACTGAACAAGGCCTCTTAGCTACTTTATACAAGGTAACAATTTGTTTTGTGTTTGTTTATGCTTTTGTAGAGTTAGCGCGAGCGATATATATATATATATATATAAGCATTGAAGCATGTGTGTCCATGTTTTTACATTTTAGGGTCAATTACATGGCAATGATGTCACCATAAAAAGCTTTCAATTATTTCTAGTGAGGGGCAACAGGTACCACCAAGTATGAGTCCATATGAGCTATTTAAAAACGAGGTTAAAATTCTCCCCAAGCTTCAGCACAATAACATAGTGAAACTCAAGGGATTTTGCGCTGAAAGAAGCGAGAGGGTTTCGGTATATGAATTACATGCAAAATGGAAGCCTTGAGGACGTCATCTTTGGCAAGTTATTCTGACTACTAATACATTCTTACATTCTTTATTTATATTCATAAACTTCTTTTTTTTCTTTGATTTTGATCACCTAACTACTTGCTTGCTGCTTTCTTCAACTGATGATTGCCATCTTTTCTAGCGAACAGTACGCATGAGAGGAGGCTTCATAGTTGACTGGCCTTCACGCGCGCTTTAAGGGGTTGCACAGGGTGCAGTTTATCTGCACCATCACTCCAGGCTGCGCATTATCCATGGAGATTTGAAGCCAAGCAACATTCTCTTGGATTCTGATATGAATCCAAAAATTCCTAATTTTGACATGGCCAAAGTTTTATCTCCAGGCATGATTCAGGATACCGGCATGTGTTGTGGGCCCAGTGTACGACCCATCATTTCTCCATTATAACATCATGAATTTTATTTATTTTCATCTTGAAAAATATATCTCAATTCAGGATTGCAAAAAAATGATTACATTCTAGATGCAACAAACCAACAATTAATACAGAAATTATTTTCTTTTTTCAACTGAATCTTACAATTTCAAGACATTGACATAACCTTTGTTACCTTTCAGTGGATTTATTGCCCCAGAGTATATGACAAAAGGTACATTCTCAGTAAAGACCGACGTGTATAGCTTCGGGGTCATGGTACTCGAAATTATCAGTGGGAAAAGATGGACTCGGTCGATTCAGGAAACTAATTACCGGGATCTACTAACCTGGGTAATTAAACTTTTTTTATTACATATCACTCTTGAAACAAGTTTCCGAATTGCTGACATGAAGAAAATTTTTGTGAAGTTAAACACAGCACGTGTGTTATCTTGTTCCCCAGGCCTTCAATAGGACACCGTACGGCGCCAAGCTGGTGCAGAGGCTCAAGGGTTTCTTGCCTCCATCGCTGCTCGGCATCTCTTTCTGCAGCAGGGCTCTGCCGAAGTGCCTCTCATTCTCAGCGAGGAGGAGAACGCTGTCACAGCAGAGGGAGATGAGGAGGTGCGTTCGGGTGGCGCTGCTGTAGTGCTGTGCATCCAGGAGAAGCCGAAGCGCCGGCCGGAGATGCTGGAGGTCACGCGGATGCTGAGCCCCCGGAATGCTAGGGTGCCGTTCCCACGGCGGCCAGGCTATGCCCGGGAGAGCCCGATATACGCCGGCGATAGGAGCACCACCCCTTGAGGCTTTGTTTAGACAAACTCATCATTTCCTTCCAATTCCTGATGGGGGTGGTGCGTGTCGGCCTGTCGGTTCGCCGAACCGGCCACGAAAATGATCCTAATGGGCTCCTTTTGGTAACCATGAACTCGGCCTGGGTAATCGGATCGGATTCACTGCAACCTTAGGGTCAAGTGGTTTGACCCACTCCTCGCGACTCCCTTCCGGTGCCGCCGCCGCCTCGATCTTCCGGGGCAGCTCCTCTCGCAGATCCTGCACACGCATCCGCACCTACTGCCCGCCGCTGCCGAGCAACAGCTGGAGCAGCTCCATACGGAAAAGGAACGGAGCTGCGACGCGGCCAACTGCGTCAGGGGCAGCTGCACCGAGCTGCCGAAGCTGATCCCCGACGTGCCCAACTACGAGTGCCACTGCGACCCCGGCTGGTCCCAGGCCTGGAAGGCCATCCCCTTCTCGCCCTGCGTCATCCCCAACGGTAATTGCTGAATTGATCGATCCTGACCTCTGTAGCATGCGCTGGTTCGTTAGTTCACCAACAACCATTTAATTTCCGGCCTGCAGCGTGTAGTCAGTTTCCTAATGAATATTCCAGCCTGAGCAGCCGAGCTAATAGCTAGGCTGGTGTCCATGTCTCACAAGCCCAGGACGATGGATGGGAACTGCAGAATGCAGAGCAAGTGTGAGCCTTTATGCTAGGAGGAATAATTGCATGAGTCAGGAATTGCATGAGTAATTGTGGTTGTTTTAGTTACAAGATGCAATTGGGGTTTAGACATAATCTGCTCTTTGCTCTGTATTCGTAGCATTTTTTATATTGCTCATTTTCTATGGGACATTTAGATATAAGTAGAAAGTAGATAGGCAGAACAATGGGTGTGCCTCACTGTATAGTTTTTTATTTAGCATGCTGCCTTATAACACCTCTTTGTCCATGCCAAACTGTTAGTATGCTTTATTTCTTTTGATAATGTTTCATGTTTGTGCAGATAATGGATGTGCCACATGGAGTTGGAGAAGCGCGGTCAAGTAGTGGTAGAAAGCGGAAGAGAACTCCTCAGCCATTCAATACTCCAGTACTTGAAGGAGTAGACCTCAATACCAAGGCTCCGGAAGTTGAACAAGTGCACTCATTTGAAGACATGCAAGGTTAGGAAAAGTGTTAACAAATATGGCCCGTCAGCTTAGGTCAACTGTCATGTCTCCTGAAGGAGTTTCTTTGGATAACTGGAGATTCAGTCAAGAAGTGTCTAGGAAAGAGTTAACCCGGATGATCTCGCTTCACGGGCTACCACTATGGAAGCACTGGTATGCTTGCAAGATTGGATGCGAGCCTCAGGTACACTCTCTTTCCAGTTCTCAATTTTGTATGATTTGGAAAAGAAAAATATTTCTCAGATCTGACTTCAATCCAACTTTGATAGGTTCATCAAAATTTTGCATGGAAGAGATTGAGGATTTCGTCGAGCTACCTGATTCACAAGAATGACATGGTTAAGTAATAATTTGTGAAATATTTTGAGATCATCTATGGGGTTATGGGAAACTGAACATGCTGCATCTCTGAACATTCAAATCGCCACTTGTTTGCTGTGTCTAGTACCATATATCCAGTACTATACTTGGAATGATATCACTTCTCTATCCTACTGAAAGAGCGGTCTTCAATAGTTCTATTTTGGATGTCACAATGCTTCAGTTGCTTTTGATGCTTCCTAAAAATGAATGGTTACTGTTAAATATAAGCCAATGCCAAAGTTTTATCCGTTCTTTTTTGGGTGGGATCTCTGAAAATGAAGGAGGTTGTTGGTCAAATACCTCAGGGTGTCCATGTGGACTTCCAAATAAATTGGAGAAGCTCTTTGTATAACCATTTTTTTGTCAAAGATTTAAAATAAACTCAAAGGCATGATGCTTCATCCTTGATTCTGTTCCATGTGCATCTTTTGCTTAAAAAGGTGAGTCTGAATATGCTACATTTACGGTGTTCTACTCAAAGCTATGTCACTTACTTCTGTGATG
This sequence comes from Panicum miliaceum, assembly GCA_032594955.1. Classification (NCBI taxonomy): domain Eukaryota; kingdom Viridiplantae; phylum Streptophyta; class Magnoliopsida; order Poales; family Poaceae; genus Panicum; species Panicum miliaceum. Next base: position 36,669,597 of record CM064066.1, read on the forward strand.
AAAGTAATATGTTTGGTTTCTGTGAGAGGGTGAGTTCAAAGACAAGGGACATTAATTGGTGTCTTAGCATTTGGGCTGGGATTGGAAACATCCGTATGAAGGTTGTTGTGTAATGTGTGTCTGGCCAATTGACAGGGTAATGTCAATTTATCAGAGCATTGTCTCTGGCCAATTGACAGGGTAATGTGTGTCTGCATAGCCAAAGATATTTACTTTCCATTATCCTTGTTAGTGGTTACACAATGCTTTTCTCATGTCCTATCTGTTTATGCAGTATCTTGTGCTCCCTCTCCCGCCATCGCTAGCGACATCTTTCAGGAGCATGAAGTGAAGCTGAAGCTGATTATTGCTGCTGTGCAGGGTGCTAGCGGCCTTGGAGATCATCAACCAGCAGCAATAGGGTCAAATGGGAAGTTTGCTGACTTCAGTAGCATTGTTATTCGGATGGTTTTCCAAGAATTAGGAATGGACTTAACTTTGATGGTAGTCTCTTCAGATTGTTTAGCTAGCTAAAACATGTGTGTAGGAACAGCAGCCAGTAGCATACAGAATTTCTAAACTGCATAGTAGTCGTTGTTAATGTAACATCTTCCTGCTGCCGTAATATGAATATATCGTGAAGTTCCATCCGCACGTTAACTGCCGTAATATGATTAACAAATGGTTCGATCCACGAGAACCATTGGAGCACCAACGCAGGTGGCTTAGGAAGAAATGGTTAGAGGGATGCTCCTTCCATCCTTAAATGGATCGATGGATAGTTCCAGGGTCGCTCCATGGAGCACCCACGCCCATCTTTACTTCCAATACGTATGGACTAAAGGAGAAAACGAACTATTCACCTCAATCCCTCCCCATATGAATTGGAAGCTTGCCTATTGGTACTACTACTATGATTGCATTAGACAAGTTGCATGAAGTTAAAGCAGTTCCGTCCAAAAAGAAGATCGTCTGCATCATTGTCAAAATGGACCGTGAGAAGGTCTTAGCTGAATGTGTACGTCTTTGTCAAAATGGACATGAGGACTGATGAGACTTTTGAACCTAGTGTGCTTGTTGATTCCAGAGATAGCCCCAACAAGCAGCCTGCAGTATGTCTACATGCCATTGTATTTATTTTTATTTTGTGGGTACTATATATTAACTATTGGGTCAAAACGTATCTTATAACTTCTTAGTTTCTTCGCATGCACTTGGATATATATGCAAGGGTTACACATGCGTTCTCCAAAGGGAAGTTCAGTGAACGTGTGTGCGTATACACCTAGACCGGCGGCTAGGCATAGGAGACGTCAGGAGCAGTCAACATGGATCCACTTGGAGTAAACGTGGGTCAGTCACGGCCATTTCCTCCACCGGAACAGATCGTCCAAGTCCGAGTTGATGAGGGCAGCAATAATGCTGTTCACGAGCTCAATGCAGCAGCTCATTCGTACAGCAATCCTACACTGAGAGGGCCATCAGGTTTTAGACGGGTCCTGGATGCACAACTAAGCATGCAACGCCGGTGAAGGCGAACGTGGGGTCAGCGCCGAGTGGACCTGATAATCTACAGCAAACAAAGGCAAGGGCGAGTGCATCACGCAATGATGTGGTGGTGGACCGGCATGTGATCCAGCAGCGGACTACGACATACTTTACCTCTTCGGCAAATACTGAAAGTGAGTCTAATTTGATTATGACTTCGACAAGTATTGGCTCTGATGATTTAAATATGTCATCACCTGTCTTATTGGTGGCAGACTCTCTTGCACACGCTCACGTAGAGGCAGTAACCCCTGAACTGGAGGGTGTGAAGACACCACATCACCAATCGGAGTCTGGACAGTTGGAGGCATCGACACCGACTGGTCTTAGGACACCGACAAATTCCATCGAATGTACTATAACAAAATTAGCTTGCCATGAGGGCTCAGTTTTTGTTGATGGTAAACGTAGAAGTGCTCGCGCTAATTACTCGTATACTGCCGATGGTACACCTGCAGCTGACGAGTTAGTGTTTGACAAGGCCAAGAGGCGCGCGGCAATACGGAACCTGGACAGTCCTGCCGCAACTAGCAGCCAGGGTGCGGATGCAGCTGGCTCGGCAGGTAAAACTTTCACAACCCCTACTATCGAGTTACAAAGGGATGCATGTATAGCCAATTTGAATTTGATCGGAATTTCGTTGGGTAATAACACCAAGGCGATTAATGTGTCTTATAACGCGCTGAAAAGGATGGAGGTTGATAGGGTTACTGTACAGCCAAAAATAAAAGGAACTGGAAGGGTGGGTTCTGACTTCAATCCCTTTGAAATAAGCGATGAGGAAGACCGCGAAAGTGATTGCGGCCTTCTTTCTCACTTAGTCAAGGAGGTTACTGATGTGGATCTGGATGACCTGGACTTGGCCACAAGAATTTGTGACCTTAAGGAGTCCGGTCGTAAGTCCAAATCTTCGTCAAAAAAGGTTAAGCTACGAAGGAGGCAGCAAAAATTAAATAGAAGTGTTTCCTCATGAAAGATATATTTTGGAATAGCAGAGATCTTTCAGACTTTGCTAAATACAGATACATTTCAGAAACTATCAGGGATCATAACCTCGATTTTGTTGCTGTCATGGAGACCGGAAAACAAGATATGTCTAGATCGAATCTTAGTCGTCTTTCTGGGGGCGCGGATTTCACTTGGCACTGTCTCCCTCCTAGAGGGCGTTCGGGCGGGATATTGTTGGGAATCAATTCAACAATACTTGATCTATCAATAATTGTGGAAGGGGAATTTTTCATTAAATTTCATCTTCATAGTAAAGCGGATGATTTCAAATGGATTCTGATGGCAGTCTATGGTCCGGCACAGGATGACTTTAAGTCAGCCTTTCTGTCGGAACTCGTTCTTACATGCCAACAAAATCCATGGCCAACTTTAATCGGCCAACTTTAATCGGGGGTGACTTTAACATTATGCGACATAGTAGAGGGAAGAACAAAAATAATTTCAATCCACGTTGGTCATTCCTGTTCAATGCTGTCATTGATAGTTTTGATCTTCGGGAGATTGATTTGACAGGGAGACAATACATTTGGACAAATTCTCTAACGGATCCGACCTACGAGAAACTCGATAGAGTTTTAATGACAACTGAGTGGGAATTCAAATTTCCGATGGTAACGGTACATGCACTGGACAAAGGCGTCTCAGACCATACGCCACTTTTATTGGACACAGACGCCCCATCCTATACGGGGATCGCAAAACCGTTTAAAATGGAACTTGGTTGGTTATATCATGAGGATTTCAGGGAATGTGTCACATAAATCTGGAATAAACCGGTATCTGGACAGAACTCAGTGCAATGCTGGAATAGAAAGTTGGGGGCAATAAGAAAACACCTACGGGGATGGGCTCGCCATCATCATGGGGTATATAAATCTCAAAAGGAAACCCTCCAAACCGTGGTAACAAACCTTGATACTTTGGCTAAAACCAGACTACTCACTGATGGGGAAAGGGAACAACTAGAAAAGGCACGTGATGACTTGATAAAGCTCTTATGTGAAGAGGAACTCAAGTTTTATCAACGTGCAAAAACGACTGACGTTCTCTTGGGGGATAATAATACAAGATATTTTCAGATGATTGCCAATGGTAAACATCGAAAGAAACGTATTTTTTGCCTAGAGTGTGATGGGACTAAAATTGAAGGACAACAAAATTTAAAAGGATACATCACATATTTTTATAAAGAATTATTTGGTCTCTCTGAGGATAATCATTTCACCTTATGTGATAGGATGGATGATATCCCTCAAGTTAGCAATACTGAAAATGAATTCCTGACGGCTCCATTCACCGAAAAGGAGATCCGGGATGGAATTTTCGATATGGAACATAACAAAGCTCCGGGCCCAGATGGTTTCCCAGTTGAATTCTATCAGCATTTTTGGGATGTCATTAAAGGAGACCTGATTCTTATGTTTCATGATCTACATGACGGCGACATTCCCCTTTTCAGTTTGAATTTTGGTGTCATAACCTTACTGCCAAAAATACAAGAAGCTAATAAGATTCAGCAATTTAGACCAATTTTCTTGCTTAATGTGAGTTTCAAAATTTTTACAAAAGTGGCGACCATTCGTATCAATTCAGTTGCAGATCATTTAATCAGCCCTACACAAACAACATTTATGCGAGGTCGGAACATTCTAGAAGGGGTTGTTATTCTTCATGAAACGGTACATGAGTTACATCGGAAAAATATTAGTGGGGCTATAATTAAAATAGATTTTGAGAAGGCATATGACAAGGTGAGATGGAATTTCCTACTACAAACGCTTCGGTTGAAAGGATTTTCACTCAAATGGATTGAGTGGATTAGGTCCTTCATCTCAGGCGGAAGTGTAGCGATTAATATAAATGATGAAATCGGCTCTTATTTCCAAACAAAAAAAGGTCTTAGATAAGGTGACCCACTTTCACCAATATTGTTCAATATTGTCGCAGATATGCTCACACTTCTCATCAATAGAGCAAAAGAAGGGCATCAGTTGAGTGGTATGGTGCCCCATCTGATAAATGGTGGTCTTTCCATACTATAATATGCTGACGACACAATACTTTTTTTAGAACATAACCTGGAACAAGCTCATAACATGAAGACAATCCTTTGTGCATTCGAGCAATTATCGGGTCTGAAAATTAATTTTCATAAGAGTGAAATCTTTTGCTTTGGTGATGCAAAGAACTTTGAAAGTCACTACATGCAACTGTTTGGCTGCAACACGGGTGCCTTCCCTATCCATTATTTAGGAATTCCTATTCATTATAGGAAGTTATCAAATAACGACTGGTTGAGGGTGCAAGAAAGATTCGAGAAATGCCTTAGTAGTTGGAAGGGTAAAAATCTTTCAACCGGGGGACGTCTTACACTCATCAACTCTGTTCTTAGTAGTCTACCGATGTACATGATGTCCTTCTTTGAAATTCCAAAAGGAGTTCGCAAAAAGTTGGATTACTTTCGCTCTAGATTTTTTTGGCAGCGTGATGAGCAAAAAAGAAAATACCGGTTAGCAAAATGGGACATCCTGTGTCAACCGAAGGACCAAGGGGGACTAGGGATACATAACTTAGAATTAAAGAATATAGCTTTGCTCAGTAAATGGTTGTACCGTCTGTTAACGATAGATGGCACTTGGCAACAGATCATACGCAATAAATATCTCGGGACTAAACCTTTGGTACAAGTCCAATGGAAGAGCGGGGACTCCCATTTCTGGGCAAGCCTAATGAAAATAAAAAGAGATTTCCTAAGATTCGAAAATTTTATTATAAAAGATGGGTCACAAGTAAGGTTCTGGAAGGATATTTGGCTAGGGAATAGGCCACTTCGAGATCAATATCCCCAACTTTACAATATTGTACGGAAGAAACAGGATAAAGTGGCTGAGGTACCGAGTACACCAAATCCGAATCTATCCTGGCGTAGAGATTTAATTGGTAGCAAGTTGGTAATATGGAATAACATTGTTGCAAGGCTTCAATCAATGGTTTTACCCCACGAACGAGACGATTTCAAATGGTACCTAGACCAGAATGGTGTCTTTTCGATAAAATCACATTATCTTGGTCTGATTAATCAAAATACTATTAATTTCAACAAGAGAATTTTGGAAACTGAAGGTCCCACTAAAGATTAAAATTTTTCTGTGGTTCCTCAGGCGAGGTGTTACCCTTACTAAAGATAATTTAGCGAAAAGAAACTGACAAGGAAGTCAACAGTGTTGTTTCTGTCACGAAAATGAAACGATACAGCATCTGTTCTTTGATTGCCGACTAGCATGATGGACCTGGGCATTTTGTATATGCATCCTTGGGCCTTTCTAAACCTCGCAATGTACCTAGTATGTTTGGGAGCTGGCTAAACGGAATACCAAAACAATTTAAAGAGTCAGTCCTTGTAGGTGCGGCAGCCTTGTGTTGGTATGTCTGGCTCTGCAGAAACGCTGTGGTTTTTTATAACAAAAAATCTTCTTTTTTGCAGTTTATCTTCTCGACTACTCACTGGCTCCGTACGTGGGCTATACTTCAGCAGGCCACTACGCAGGATATTCTTGTAGCGGCGTCTCACTTCTTGGCTCGGGTGGCCAAGGATTTTTTTTGCCCGGGCACATGGTGGCGGTCTAGTCTCAGGATTGGCAATCATTAGTGTGTTGGCTTGTGTCAAAACTCTTGTGTTTCAGGCTGTGTGCTCTTAGGGCAGAGGTCGGGAAAATTTTAAGATGATGTATCACCTTCATGTATTTTTCTTAAAATTAATAAAGTTTCCCTTTAAAAAAAAACCTGACGGCTGCTAGTGAGCCAAAACGTACATGTGAGATCCCACGCCTCCAGCTGATCGTCGAGGTTGCCAAAACTAAAAATGCCACAACGAGAGATGCCGTAACTGGAGACTAACTAATCTTAGCATCTAAGAGGCATGGGAAGCACCAGGAGAATTTGACGGCTCTTCCATTTGTGTAAAAGCAGGAAATCGAACTATTTATATATATGTCCTATACGCGATTTAATATTTGCTTTATAGAGCAGTTCAGGTGTACCGTTCTAATTTGTCTTCTATACCAGGCCTAAGTGACTACATAAGTTGTTTTTAGATGAATTGATTGTATAATTAAGCAAGGATCCTCTAATTCACGGCACTATAAGCCGCTAAGGCGGGGAGGTTATACGGCAATTCTGTCAGTGAGGATAATAATGTTGCATGTCCCTTCTAAGGAAAGAGGCAGCCCCTGCATGAGCCAGTTCAAGAATCAGCGGGTACAAATCCTCAATAGTTGGACATAACTGTACTGAATCTTTGCAAAACTAAATCCGATTTGCATTGATCACACAAGTATAAAGAAATATTGAACAATGCAGTGGCAATTGCAAGGTGTAAAATATAATAAACTCAAGAGACTATTTTTATTCCGGAGTAACATTGATATCTCACTGTGGAAAGTATCATCTATCCTTGCCTATTTACTACCAGTTCTTATTGCATACTGGCGGTGGTAGTCCACCATAAAGAACTGGCAGCGTAGCTTATAGTTATATACTAGTGTGACTGCTCTTTCTTGTTTTGCAGCTTGTTTTCAGAAAGTCATAACTCTTCCATATGAAGTCTGATAGAGACAAAGCATATCTGAAAATTGTAGCTTCTTGATATATAAGATATAAAATATTGTTGTTAACAAAATTTTAATTCGAATATATTAAATGTCCAAACAATCTTCTAGTACTTCAGACCTACTACAGTACATCATCGACCTACTACTACAGTACATCATCGTGTTAATGCGAGAACTACAAGACAGTACAAGTGGAGATATAGTAGGCTTGTTTATATGCATTATTGCACTAGTTGCATATGTGTTCTCCTCGCTATGAATCAACCTCAGTTTTGCAAACTTTATTTTGAAATCTCTACTACTAAAAAAAGCCTAAGCGGGACGAAGACCTCCGTTGGTGTGTCGCAGCGCGATCGTCGCACTAATCCATCTTCGTCCCGCGGATAATCAACGTATGGCGTCCGATCCTTTCGTCCATCAGCTAATCAACGTAGAGCGTCCGATCTGTACGTCGTCATCAGCACAGAACGCGCCCGCGATTCCTTCCGTTGTGCGCCCTGTGCCTTTGAATTTGAAAACCCGTTATCATCGCATCTCCTTCCATATCGCGATATCCTGGCTTTCCTAGCAACCCTAATTCCAAACCCGATCGCGAGGCTCCGCTGGTCCCGGACTCTCCCAAAAGTCATCGCGTCCGCCTCAGGCCGCCGTTGCGAGCGCCGATTGCTCCAGGCCGTCGTAGCGAGCGCCCACTGCAACAGGCAGCCGTCGCGATCGAGCTCCCATGGGCAACAGGCGCTGTCGCGATCGCCGACTGCCCCGAGCCGCCGACCCGAGCGCTGACCTTCATCTTTGATCTTTGATCCATAAAATCAGTACACGATCCCTCTTTGTTACCACGTCGTGATAGCTCGTCAGACCTGAAGCGCGACTTCACCTGGGTACATGCCCTGGGCGTCAACTTCGGCGCCGGCCACCGCCTCTATGCCGGTGCCCGCAGGGCCGTCGAGTGGGACGAGGACGAGGACCACATCCAGATCACCTTCGACGCCGAGCCCATCGACATGGACGCCGTCAAGAAGGCCCGCTGGGTGTCCAAGGCCCTGCCCGGCCTCTCCGTCACGCGCATGGACACCGTCAACACCGTCATGGTGGAGCTGGACGGCGTGTTCAGCATCTCCGCCAATGCCGTGCCCATCACGGGCAAGGACAACTGGATTCACAGGTACGACAAGCCGGAGGGTGACAGCCTGGTGCACCTGGATCTGGGCTTCCAGTTCCACAACCTCACCAAGGACGCCGACGCGTGCTTGGGCAGACCTACGGCAAGGTGCGTGTTTTCTCCATGGCGTAGGACGTGAAGCAACTTCGTCCAGGGATTTGTCTAACGATGTTTGTTTTTTGTTTTGCTAACTGCCGTCGCGATCGCCGACCTTCATCTTTGTTCTTTGTTTCATTAAATCAGGGTACTGTGTTCCTCGGGATCCACCTGTGTTTTCCCATTATGGTAGCCTTCAGATCCTGACCCCCACGTTGCATGTTGTATCAAGGTAGTACTTGTTTTCTCCATGGCCCGGGACATCAAGCAACTTCGTCTAGGGATTTTATCTAACAACGTTTGTTTTTTGATTTGCTTGCATGCATCAGGCCATGAATTCTTAGAGCACACATCTTGGCGAGATTTTAGCACCAATCCCCCAGATACAATTTTTTCGGTGCACATGAAATGTGTAAATTATCTATGCCCTTGATCAATTCGAATTATCAATGCACATTTTACTGTATTTGTAGGTTCACAAATTAATGATGATGCCATTGAGATTAGAAGACAATGAGAGAGAATCTGGTCTGCCGCCACGACTGATGAACAAAGGAATGAAACAAATAAAAAGCGGCGTGAGGCTTCTTATAGGAGGAGGAAGGATGACGCGCACAACAAAGAAAATGTGCCAGGTTGGTATATAATTAGCTGAGTAGTTATAGTAATTAATTTTTATTCATGGAAAAGTGACGTTATGCCTAGCTTCTGACAACCATGTGGGACTTTTGCACTCGTACAAGCCAACAGCATAGTTTCCCATGGTCATGACCACCAAACCGAATGGATCCACAAGAACTTCTCTACTCATCCTCAGTCTACTATCAATTCAGTCAGACACCACTGGCCATGTACTAGGTAATGATAAACTTTTATTTCTTGTAGCAATGGCGTCAGCTCGTTACTGCTTTTAGGTGATCGTCGTCTTAAGCCGTTGTGAACTTTCTGTATATGGGAACCTAGATCCTAAGTAATGCGAATTGGCGACTAGATGTTACAACCAGCGCAACCATTCCTACCATAACCTAGATCCAAGTTATTGTTTAATTGTGTTTAAACATGGTTTCCACAATTGGATAGTGACTAATTTGAAATTTAATATTTTCAATACTAGGCAATGAAAATGCTATCCAAGTGTCAATCTAAACTTAACCAATCATGCAGAGAGCTCGAGAGTGAAGACAAAGCATACCATGCAAGGAAGGTAGCCAGATGTTAAATGAAAAAGCCTCAGAATAAGAAAGGTGTTGAGTGGAATAGAGCCCACACAAGACTACGGAAAGATTTCTGAGCCAACAATCTTCATCCGGAATCCATCACAATGGAGAATCCACAATTTAGGCTTGAGTTTATACACACTGATGTATGTAGTAGGGCCCAGAGTCCAATCTGAAGACCGGTTGTCCTGGATCTAAATGGAACGCCTGTCTACGTTCAGACAACATCGGAATAGGTTGCTCATAACCGCCCAGTTGAAGATAACCCAACGTCACCTACCACTCACCCAATTGCAAAACATCGTGTGCCATCGGGGGAGAGACAAACGTTATTGGCTCGACGCAATCATCAATTTGAATCAACCATAGGTAGAAGAACAATTGGGTGTTTTGCCGATGCCACCAACGAATTGGAAGACCCAACGCAATCTATTATCGACAACAATGGTGAATACAACCTCTTGATCTGATTCATTTTATGACCAATATTATATTTTACTAAAGCTTTACTCCACTAGATTAATTAATGTAAACGACGCCCTAAAGTCAGGAATGAGGGCACGTTGCCATAATGTCTCCCATCTCCCATAGCGATGATGACCTAATACATATTTCATTAAATCTAAATGTAATTGAACATTTTTAAATCTAAATGTAGTTGAACATTTTTAAAGGAATACTAGAAACTATTTCCTGCTAACATTAAACACTATCTTAAGCACATCATAGAAAAATATATAAAATAGGTTTAGTTGGTCGTGAATCCGTGATTGGATTTTATTAGCTAGTTATCTCAAAAAAAAATTGAATCAACTATCTTCGTGTTACATGTTGCACTATGGTTAGATAATATTTATTATTTTGGTGAATGATCTTTGTGCTGCGGTAATAAATTTTTTTGTGCACGAACATAGTGAATTGAAAATGGACTCCATGTGAGAACAATTAATTAGCTACCGAACATTGGCCAGTTGCCTAGGTAAAATTGTGTGTATAAGAGTCGTAAGACATTATCACTGCTACTACCGACGAGTCGATATAGATGCGCAAAACCAAAGTTTGAGAAGCATGCATCAGGAATTTTATGGTTGCTTCTTTACCTGTATGCTAAAAATACTTTTCTACTGTTCCGAGGTAGCTTCCCCATTCTCTCCTTACACAAGTATATATGTGCATGCACCATCCTCCGGACTGCGTTGTAACTCTTTACTGTATAATTTGCATACTACTAAGGTAAAACTGGTGTGCAGCGTGCAAGAAGGGTACGCAATCACCCGACAGGCGGATTGTCATTCCTTCAACACTAAAGGGTCGGATTGATCAAGAGGATTTGAGGGTGAGGGGGGCAGTTACGCGCGCGGCACAGGCCTGCTGGCCTGCCTGGCCATGGCGCATGCGAGGCCAACACATCCTTTGTACCAGCACATCCACGGCCATCTTCAACTGGCTGGTTGCTGTCTTGCCAATGCCAGATGGTCGAATTGTTTCGGATGCTTATTTGAATATATAGATGACTTGAAATTAAGAAGTTCTTATAAACTATGAAGATGTAGTAGGTCTCATCAAAAATATAACTTGTCTCCACCTCGCTCCATATGAAAAGGTGGTTATGAATTTTTTAAACCAAGCAATAAAATATGAACCAGCAATGATACATTGACAGTAAAGGCCATTTATGTCACAGTGAAGATACGTCAGATATGGTAGTACTAGTATTTCCGTTAACATGCCAGCCCTGATTAATGTTAGCCTCATAAAAAAAATGTTCGTGTTTCGAAATATGTGGCATATATATTAAACTTTTACTAACATGTAGAGATGACTTCATAAAACGCCCCAGACATTACTTCTACGATGATGGTCAAATGAATATTCCTCCATGCCTGATGCGCAATATTATGAACCTTGACAAGGTCTTAGTTGAAAGTGCCTTTATCAAAGTGGACGTGTGAACTGACAATTTCCAACCGAGTGCCATAGGCTCCGTCTCATTTATTATTTCCATGTGCTTGTTGATTACAGAGAGCCCGGCCCACATATATATATATATATATATATATATATATATGAGAGAGCAGTGCCCTACATAGTAGCTTGCATACATATGTGGTAGTAACTAGGGAGACATGCAAGGGTACGCATTCTCCAAACAGTATACTCACTGCACATATATGTATGTATAGATCAAGGCTAGTAGCCAGGCTTAGGAGACATCAGGAGAAGTCAACATGGATCGAACTGAAATACCCGTGGGTCAGACACGGTCGTTCCTTCCACCGGAATAGAGCGTGCATGCTTCGATTGGAATTCAATTACGACAGGCCTAGGCCCGCCTGCCGGAACTATGTGATGGCGGATCAGGGCAATCAGTCAAAACCACAGGTGAGCATCCATCCGTGACGTCTCAAAAACCACATCTGTGCCCGTTATTGAGCCAACACAACAAAACCGACGTGGGTAAGGGAAAAGTATCACTGCCGGTATAAGCCTCAGCACAGATAAGCAACTATCCCTGCTGAACCTTGTATGGATATGGGACCACATCCGAACTTGTTGACTACAACAAGACGCAACATGGATTCTTGTGTATCCCACCCAGTGGTAATTACACTACAGCACGATTGTTGACATAACTATTGGCTCTATTTATGGACCGGATATTGTAGCAAGATCCAAAAAATTGGTAATTAATAAAATTAAGCGTGTATTCATAAGGAATTTACTGGTAAGGATGTGCAAATAGTGCCAAAAATGGACAATGATGTACACGTTCACAAGGGTAAATTTCTTAAGAGTACGTGTAAGGCTAATCTCAATAGGAGTGTCATGGAAGTGTCATGAGTATTAAATATCATACCACATCAGCAAATTGTTGCTGACATTGCATAGTTATTTATAAGGAGAGAGGAGGGGAGTTACATGGAATGAGAGAGAAGTGTCATCACCATGACACTCCTTCAGCATAGTTACCAGATTCCCAGTCTTGGTAACTGTGCGATGACACTCCCCACTGAGACTGGGCCTAAGCATAGCAAACATCGCAGAATAAATGCATTACTAATACAATAATTCATAATGCCAAACTAAATGAACAGCCTAGGTAAATGGGTCAAGGCGCAATCTGTGCATCGTCTGAATCGCACCACCGGCACTGCCAACAAAGTTGTGACGATAGGGCCGTCAGTAGCGGCACTTCACCTCTGGCAGATGTTTGGTAATATGCAGTTGTAAAAAGGAGCCAAGATCAAGATAACTTACTTAAAACATCATATCAAAAGTCCAAAATTTTGAACATATACTGAATGATACTTTCAGATAAGCTCCCAACATGGACCATTTCGAACGCCATATGGTTACCGTTTGTATACCAACTCCATAGTCATTACTGGCATCGGTGTCATAAGCTCAAAGCATGTAAACATAAAGAATATCAGAAAGCTTCTATGCAAATGGTTATATAACATTCTAACCCCGGCAATTGCAGAAAAATATCAAACTTAGCAACATCATCGTAACACATAATCTAGTTCATCATGCACTAGACAATAATGCATAACCTATTTCAATGGATAAAACTATAGGGTAGAATCTGCAGTACTTTAGGCTGTGTTTATAGCAGAAGAATCTGAAATTGTCTTCCTCTGCTCCAAATTAAGAATAGGTGTGACAGGTCCAGGGACCAGGGGTCCCCAGCGAGCCCACTTCTCGCTGACCAGCCCGAGGCCGTGCCTGGACGAGCGCCATTCCTCGTAGGCGACAGCTCCATCCGAGCGGCCTAGGCCCATTATCCTGACCGACAAGTCGGTAGGGGCAAGCCTGGCCCATGTCTCCGATCTGGGAGGCGATCGGAGACCAGGTCCGTACCATGGCTCCGACTGAAGACTCCGACTACGCTCCGCCTTGCACTTGCCCACCTCCACGACTGGCAGGCTGGTCGGGAGGCCAGGCCCGGCGTACCAGCAGGCCCCAGGAGTAGGTGCGGAGGATAAGGATGAGCCTCGAGGTCAACTTGTCGTACACAGCCAACCACTCCCTCCATGGGGTCATAGTCCCCTCTGCCATGGCAGCAGGCCGCCACTATTCTACCTGCCCCGTCCTCGCAAAGGGACGGGACGGGACGTCATCATGATACAGGCAGAACGCTCCTATGACGAAGTAGTGACCGGGTGAGGCGCCAAGGATGGGGCGTGATAGTCGTACCGTACCTATCGACACCCCCACGATCACCGACCGACGGAGCATGACGCGCAGGGGCAAGACAAGACGCTTGCCCCACGATGCAGGACTTGGACGGTGATCACCGGAAGACTCCGACTGACGGGATGGGAAGACCCGACTGACGAAGCTGACGACCCCGATTGGCGGGGTCTGGAGTCCTCTCTTTCTATCCTTACACCCTTAGCTCCCCTGTAATGGAGCCCCCCTTGGACTATAAAAGGGAGGGTCATTCGCCTAGGAAAGGAGGGCTATCTCTCGATAGATCTGAACCAGAAGGACATCTCATCACATCCTCCACTTGAAAGCTTGTAACTCCTCTAAAACTCTCTCGAGCACCTGGGTTCAATCAATACAGCCGACTGACCCCCGACTGGACATAGGGCATTTTGCCTGAACCAGTATAAATCTTAATTCATTGTGTGCTAGGCCGCATCCGATCACGACGTGCGATACACGCTTCGAGTAGGTTTAGCTGCCGGCCATTTCCGGAACCAACTGTTTGGCGCCGTCCGTGGGGAGGACATCGTGCGTCCACCGTCCCGGCGATTGGATGGCCTCCATCTCCGGCACCTCCAACTTCGCGAGCCTGGGCGGTACGATCCGCTTTGGCTCGCTGGAGTTTCCCGCGGCCCCGCGCATTGGGCTGTGGGAACCTCCCGTCTTCGCGCCCTTCCAGGCCTTCTGCTTCTAAAGCCTGGACTTCGTTGCCGATCGTCTCGGCACGCTTCATCTCCGTGAGGAGCCCACTCCTCCGATATCGCTCGAGGGAGACACTCCCTCGAACGGGCCACTAGCCGACCTCGACACTGAGGCGCTGGCGCGGCGCATCGAGCTCATGCTCGGCGCCGACCCCTAGCGAGCGACGTGGACCTCGTCCTATTCTCGCTGCACAACTTCTTCCGTCAACTTTCCAAGGGGACCCCACTATCCCCGCCTCGCTCACCGTGCAGCCAGTTCTCGTTCGGCCTCACGAACGCGCAGGCGTACACACTAGGGAGCTCCCGAGAACCATGCCGCTACCTTTGCTCGCAACAAAGCTCATGGGCAAGACGGGATACGGCCCAACCTCATTCCACGATCTCCTCTCCGACGATGACCTCCTTACTGAGGGCTCCAGCGTCGAAGATGTGTCATTCCTCGGCTGTCCCGCACTACGGGAATGCACCATGGCGGATGTGCAGGGGCCACAGCCGGTCCCGGTGGAAATCGGGGACACCCACACCTCGCCAGATCTGCACGCGCAGGCCTTGGCTAACGCCCAGGCGCACGGCAAGGACCTACGCCAGCGGTGAGAGCACCAGCCACCGCCTGCGTTGATGCATCCCCGATGCAACTTCGAGCCTAATACTCATAATGTGGCGAGCGGCGCGCGAGAGCACGCACGTCAAGTCCAGCAAACCATCGTCGCAGACGCCAACGGCCCCCCGCAGTTTGTGCGGGCCGGGTAGAACATCGCCACCGCAGCGATGCTCCTACGCAAATTGCCCGAGCCTGCAGACCCTCAACAGCAGGAGCCCCACCGCAACATCCGGACGTTGGTGGAGCGTGTTGCCGTACAGCAGGCCGAAAGCTACGCGTCACGCCACTGGCACGCAGCCTCCTGCCTAGTTGGAAGGGTAGGCTCGCAGCAGCCAAACCCCTCGGCCCACCAGTAGCAAGGGCTTCCACCACGGGCAGGCCACGACGCCGTGGCTGCACCGCGGTATGAAGCGGCGCCCGCCGCACAGCGCCCCCCGGTGCGTGGCCGGCTCGGGCCCAACTACGACGCACGCAGCGTCATCCACTTGCGGCAACTGGCCGCCCCGCCGTGGCGCCAATATCGATCGGGCCGCCACATACGTGGCCGAGGCTCATCAGCCCGAGGGGGAGCACAAGGAGGCGCCTCCCAGGCGAGGTGGCTGACCATGCGACCGGGACGGCGACCGAAGCCCCAGTCCGGATGGCCCGAGTCTACGAGCCTTCGGATGCTGCATCCAGGAAGCGTCATTCCCGCCGTACTTCCGACCACCCACCAACATCACCAAGTACGCCGAGGAGACGAACCTCCCTGTATAGCTGGAGGACTTACGGCTCGCTTGTCGGGCCGGAGGAGCGAACGATGATTTTTTTCATCATCCGGTATCTCCCCATTTGTGTTGGGGAGTACGTTCGAGCATGGCTCCAATTTTTGCCGCCCAACAGCATCCGTAGCTGGGCAAAGCTCAAGCAGGTCTTCGTCGGGAACTTCCAGGGGACGTACGTGCGCCTCGAAAACTCCTGGGACCTCAAGAGCTGCAAGCAGAAGCCTGGCGAGTCCCTTCGGGACTACATCCGCCGGTTCTCCAAGCAATGCAATTCTCTCCCTGACATCGTTGACGCAGACATCGTTAGTGCGTTCCTCTCCGGGACCACATGCAAGTCCCTCATTCATAAGCTCGGCTACCGAAAGCCGCGCACCACCCGCGAGCTCCTGGACATCGCCACGAACCACGCCTCCAGCGACGAGGCGGTCGGGGCGGTCTTCACTGACGACCAGACCATGGGCTAGGCCAAGCAGGAGGACCAGGATGAGGGCCCTTCCTCAAGGTAGGAGAAGAGAAAGAAGAAGGACCGATGTCGCCCCAACCCCAACACGGTCGCAGCGGCAGACTGAAGGATAGCAAGGCAACATCCTCTCCAACACTTGGAACATCGAACAGTTACGTCTTTTCTTCCCCTGAATTCAGTCCCTGGTTTCATTCCAAGAGCCGACTCCTATGGCGCCCTGGCCCGAACACTTTTGGCCCGTGTCGCTCGGGGGCCCCACGGGGGTACACCGCCACGCGTGCTGCTACCCCCTCTTTCCTTTTGTAAATCGCACACAAAAAGGCAGCATTTTTCGCCCAAGCGAAAGAGCGACTCATTTTCCCATCGCAACCTAAGTAATTTTTGTTGGGCAACCTGACCTACCGAACCCTCGTCACAACCTACGGTGAACTAGCAGCTGACGCCACTCGGGCCAGTTCCCAGCTACACACTGCAACCTTCGGTTAACGAGCAGTTTCGAAAGAAAAGGTGCGAAGGTAGAAATCACTCGAGGAAATAAAGGGATATGGGCGGGACCAGCTTCCCCAAAAATCATAAAACGAAAGCGATTACAAGCACTTAGATTGTTCACTCGGGGGCCCTTCAAGATCCCCGCACAAACTGCTCTAGAAACGAAAGCTAACATCATGACAAATGCTTTTGTTGCGGCACTCCGTCCGTGTTGGCCGATGACATGGACGGGAGGGGCTGCGCTGCAGGGTCAACCGGAAGATCGTTCTGGCTAGGGACCAACACAGTCGGGGTGGCACTGCAACTTCCCGGGTAAGCCTTAATGCGTCACATCCCAAGTCAATAATCGTATTTAATTACTCGAAAAAAGTGTACAGATGATAAAAGCATGCCAATGGATCCTGACTCGGGAACCCAACCGATCGAGGTTCGAAGGTCGGTCTGCGAAGGACTGAGGCCGCCTCGCGTCAAACAGAGCCAGGGGAGAAAACGCGGATGAGCCCCAGCAGCCCTTGCCCGACCTGCTCAGGCAGCAATTTGGGTCATCTCAACCTTCTCGTCCGATCCGGACCTCGAGCCATGCCCACAGAATCTCCATCGAGGAGAGGCCAATGGGCCACCTGAGTCGGTTGAATGACTCGGGCATCTGCCGGGAGGTGGGTCACGGAGCAGTGGAATGCCTCCTGCGGGCTATGCTGACCCTGTCACGAACGACGGACCCGGATTCCACTCGGACGCCCAGAATTTTGCCCGGGCACACCCGTTAGGAGCTCACCGAGCCTGTCACTCGAGCCATCGAGGCAAGTGACGCCGGCTCAACCCCTCCAGTCGCGGAGACCGCGGACGGGGTCACCTCCACGCATGTATGCACACGACGCCACCGACCCGACTACCCTCCTTTATTGCAAAGTCGCGGCGAGTCGGGGGTATCGTGTTCCCACTTGGAAGGGATGACAAAATTCCAGCCCCCGACCGGACTCGCGGTCGAGCGCAGCAAATGCAATACAACCCGGGATAAATGCACTTTATTCCTGGCGACTAAATATTGCAAAGTACAGTCGGCTCATGGCCGTTACAAAGTACGAAAAACCCATTACCACCACCAGGGTGGTAACGCTGGTAACCTTGGGAGGGCTACTCCAAGCGCGGGAAGACTGGGAGGAACAACTTGCTCGCAAGTCTCCTTCTTGCATCCCCTTCCCCAAGGACACCTTGGCAGGGAGCGATGGCGAGCAGTCCATCTACCGCCAACTGAATGCCCACTCCACCTCGGGCAGGCCTCAAGATTCCGCACCAAGAGCAGGCGGGCGACACCGTTGCGGCGCACTTTTTGCACGACAAAGCCAAGGCGACCCCGATTGACTCGCAGTCACAAGGGGGAGCCTCTCTTACGTTGTATCTCTCTGCGGCTGAGGCAGGTCGATGAGACCTCTCACTCTGAGCGAAAGCACGATGCAGTGAGAATAGCACAGGTCGATGCGACCTCTCACTCTGAGCGAAAGCACGACGCAGTGAGAATAGCGCCTTCATGATTAAACAATCGCAAAGTCGCTCGGTGGCCTCTGACAGGTCCAGAGACCCGGGTCCCCAGCGGGCCACTTCTCGCTGACCAGCTCGAGGCCGTGCCTGGACGAGCGCCCTTCCTTGTAGGCGGCAGCTCCGTCCGAGCGGCCCAGGCCCATTATCCAAACATACAAGACGGTCGGGGCAAGCCGGGCCCAGGTCCCTAACTTGGGAGGCGATCGGAGACCAGGTCCGTACCATGGCTCCGATTGAAGACTCCGACTAGGCTCCGCCTTGCACGTGCCCACCTCCCCGACCAGCAGGCTGGTCAGGAGGCCAGGCCCGACGTACCAGCGGGCCCCAGGAGTAGGTGCGGAGGATAAGGATGAGCCTCGGGGTCAACTTGTTGTACACGGCCCACCACTCCCTCCACGGGGGGTCACAGTCCCTTCTGCCGTGGCAGCAGGCCGCCACTATTCTACCTACCCCGACCTCGTGAAGGGATGGGGCGTAACGTCATCATGATACGGCCGGAACGCCCCTGTCACGATGGAGTGACCGGACGAGGCGCCAGGGACGGGGCGTGATAGCTGCACCGTACCTATCGACACCCCCACGACCACCAATCGACGGAGCATGACGCGCAGGGACAAGACAAGATGCTTGCCCCACGACGCAGGACTTGGACGGTGGTCACAGTAAGACTCCGACTGACAGGATGGGAAGACCCAACTGACGAAGCTGACGACCCCGACCGGCGGGGTCGGGAGTCCTCTCTTTATATCCTTGCACCTTTAGCTCCCCTGTAATGGAGCCCCCCTTAGACTATAAAAGGGAGGGTCATTCGCCTAGGAAAGAGGGGCTATCTCTCTATAGATTTGAACCAGAAGGACATCTGATCACATCCTCCACTCGAAAGCTTGTAACTCCCCCAAAACTCTCTCGAGCACCTGGGCTCAAGCAATACAGCCAACTGACCCCCGACTGGACGTAGGGCATTTTGTCCAAACCAGTATAAATCTTGAGTCATTGTGTGCTAGGCCACATCCGATCATGATGCGCGATACACATTTCGAGTAGGTTTAGCTGCCGGCCATTTTCGGAACCGACAAGGTGTGTCCTCTTGAACTAATTTGCTGCCATATTGTCGGTGTTTCTGACCGCCGACTAGTAAATTTGTGCTTGCGCGTCTGGATCAGATGGTGTGCAAGGTAGACACAAGGATTTATACTGGTTGGGGCAGAATGTCCCTACGTCCAGTTTGAGCTGCTCGTGTTCTTGCACTGGTTTACAGTAGAGATTACAAATGGTCGAGAGAAGGAACAGACTCCTAAGTCTCTGGTGGCGGAGTGCTATGTGAGTGCGTGAGTGTCTCACAGTTGGGTCCCCCCTACGGGGGTCCTCCCCTTCCCTTTTATAAGCCAAGGGGCGGGGGTCGGATGAGAGAGAGAGAGGGGGGGAGTAGAAAGAGGAGGGTCGCCGGGATTCCGCTGCTCTCCTTCCCTTTACGTGGGCCCCGTTGGCCCTGTAGATGACGCTAGAGGTGTCCCCGCGACGCTCCCTTGCAACATAAAGAGAATGTTCCGTATATTTTTTCCTCCCTTGCACTTGAAACCTTGTTTTCCGGCGTCATGAGCAATGGCCTCAGATTCTGATGCTGTTCATTTCTAAAGAATATTCTGCATATTTACTTTCTTCCTTGCACTTTCCACTTTGTCTTTCGTCAAGACAAATAGTACCATTTGCTCTCATTTTAGTGGTTTTGGTTCGGACACATGGATTTGAAAGATTGAGATCAGCAGGATTCACCTCTTGTTTCCGTTTTTTATACTACGTAGTATTAATATATTTCGGTGCTCAGGAAGAAATTGACAAATGAAGGTTTGAGGTCCGTAATTGAAGCCAATTTGACATGCTAGGTTGGTACAAATATGTTCTTTGCCAACTTTTGATACTTGTCACAATCAAACATTAGTACTGAATTAGTTACCCACCGTAGTTGCCATTTTATGTTTGAATCAATATAAATAATTGCTGGAGCCAGAGCATTTTGAGTATTGAAGATTGATTGGCTCTGGTGTTACGTTTTATGCAGTATATAGATGTGAAAAATATTTATGATGCCACTGTGTTCTCTATTTGCTAATGTTAAAATACAGTATGGTCTATGTATGTTAATTCTGATAATGTTCTTATATCTGTTAAAATTTTGGCAATAACTCAATGAGGCTTTGATCTGATTGAAAATATTGATATTTGAAGTTCAGCTTACCGCAAATATAAGTGTTGATTTGAACAATGTAACACTTTTGTGTTAAAAATTAGTTCAACTTACCTCTCCCAATTCTTGTTGATGAAATGTGCCAGATAGGTAGAAGACCAAAACTGGAAGCATATGTGTGAGGACTGGGATTCGTTATTTCTTTACCTTGAATGAGTATATCAGTATATGAATATTTTTAATTGATTTGGAAACTTGATTGCATAGTCTTGATGTGAAGGCTGCTCTTGGCTCTGTGTGAGTTAATGTTTTTTTTTCTGTATTTACTTCTATAAAAATTCCTCATTAGCTGTTTATGGCAAAGTCATTAGCTATTTACTTCTATAAAAATTTCTTGGCAACTTGGTTTATGGCAAGTGGTACTATATATACTAGGTCTAGGTATATCGGTGTGATACGTCGACATGCTTGCACGACGAAGGGGGGTCACAACTTTCTGATCCAGGATCTGATGCCAAGCTCCTGACCTTCTTTGTCATGTTTGGATTCAATTTAAGGTATTAATTTGTATCACTCTGCTTCATCTTGTTTTTCTTATATAAAATTGACCTTGATATAAATTTTGAAAATATAATTCTATTCATCAGAATTCTTTATGATATGTGTTTGTGTGTCATTTGCATAACATGCCCTATAATGCTGAACGAGCGTGGTGGATAGATGATCATGTAGCTGTGCACATTGGATGTGTGTCTGGATGTTATATTCTTTGGATTTAACAATGTGGTGCGGATCAGTGTTTTAGATGATTTGTTTTCAAATGAATGAATGTTTACTTTATGTACTATTTTCTTGTTTGTTCATGTTCCTTTCCAAACAATTGTAAAATCTGATATGCAATTAGCTATTCCCTTCCTTACCTAGGTCGTCATTTTCGTAGCTGAATTGCGCCTCTTATATAAACGCATTATGTTGTAGTTTCAAAAGTTTTGCATATAACACTTCTAGCAAGCTCAAGAAGTAGAATATGGTTTCACTCTGTATGGGTTCAGAATCATAACCAATATGGAAGCTGTGAAAGATACCCCATAAAATCCTTTTAATCATTGTAGTATCTTCTACATTAAGCCGGAAGATTGGCGTGCCCCATACTCTAGTATGTACCAATTGCCGACTATATGAGATACCATTGACCACATTCATTTGCACACAGGGACTGTAGTTGTTGATGGTTTCTGGTTACTAACTGCGGTCGGGTTTGGTTGGTCGTGGCAAAAGCAGTAATGGCCAAGACTTTAAGTCCGCCTCAGGATAGAACAAAGGTGAGGTTTCAAAGTTTGTCCCTTAATAATATAGCTACGTTTTGAATTCCACCAGGTGATCTAATTAGCAAATGGTCCAAAATGCCCCTCATAGTTAAAGGTGGCATATGACGTACCAGTAAAAGCTTTCAGGTACCGAGCTTACTACGTATGTCAATACGTCTTAAGGGTGTTGATCACAAACAAATCCAAGTACATAGAAAATAGTCTTAGTTGAGAGCGTCCTTGTCAAATTAGTGGTGTGGACTATCAGCACGGCAATGCAACAGACTATCCAAATACTGAAACTCGTATTTAATTATGAAAACAAACATTTGACCAACCGTGTCACATGCTACGTGATCCCTGAATTTTTACCCGCGTCTACAGTACGGTATAGATTTTTACCCATGGGCAGATCGCGGGCAGAGATTCTTACCCGCGGGTACCTGAAATCGAAAACACCGAATTGATTGCTTAGATTCGGCCCAGCCCACCAAAAAACCGTAGCAATCCCACACCTGCCTGCTGCTTCATCCACTGGACCACCCACCGCACCTCGGCCGCCGCCTCCAATCGCCCGTCCCTCGGTCCCCCTCCGCCCCTCGGTCCTCCGCTCGTCCTTCTCGGGGCCGGCCGCCGCCGCGCCGGGCAGGGCAGGCCGCAGGAGGCCAGGAGCCTGTCGCTGCCACCCGGCCCGCGTCAGCGGTGCGGACCCGGGGCCCGAGGCAGGGTGCAGACGAAGTGACGAGCCCCCGACTCTCCGATCGAAGCGGAGATTCCCACAAAGCCCCCCCCTCTCCTCCAACCCGCGACGCATTTCACCGGGCGCACCAGTACGGTGTCCGTGTCGCGCTCTGCCCCCCAGAAAACCCCACAACGCGCGGCGGGTTCGCGCGCGGCCTCGCCCGCCATGGCCGCTGCCGGCGGCGACCCGCTGACCCCGTCCTCCGGTGAGCCTCCCCCCGCGCCCCCCCCCCCCCTCCCTGCGTCTCGCTTCTGATCGTGTGGCGGATGCGGATTCCCCTGCGGCTACCATTCCTACTTGTTGGGGAAATGTTCCTTGTTTCTTTTCCGCTTCATTTCTTCGTTTGTGCGTGGGAGGGAATCAGGGAACGCGGGATCTCCGTTGGCTTGGGGGATGTTGGTGCTGCATTTTTCGCTGTTCGGCGAGGGCTTCGGTGGGGATTTAAGGTTTTGTTGGGGGTTCGCTTGGGGGCGGGGGGGGGGGGGGGGGGGGGGGCGGGGGGGTTGATTTCCTTCGGGTTCGGGGGGATTGTGTACGTTTGTGCCCGGATGAGGCCGCCATTCGCAAACGCTTCGGTTTACTGTCTTCCATTGGTCTCCGTGTGGGTTGGGGCTTCATGCTTTACCTCGGTGATCGCCGGGGTGATTTTCTGGGCAGGGGGTTCAAGCTTCTGTTGTGGCGGACATATTTTTTTGGGATCACCGTGGCATGGCTTGCCTTTTTTAGGCTGAAACTCAGAGTCATAAGCTCCCGTAGGAAAATGGCTTTTGGATTGAGGGCATCTTTAAGAGAGAACTACGTGTCCTGTCATCTTTCTTTGTGCTTAGCAAGTTATGCGCTGCTGTTTTTTCTGTTCTGCTTTGAGGATACCTGCCTCTGTTTTGTTTGCTGCAACAGTGGTTTAGAATGTCTAAGGACGGATAACAGGTGAAGCAGAGATGATAGCAGTTTTGATTTATGTTCCCGTTGTGCTCTGCTCAATATTTAGTTAGCTATAGATGGCATTGATCTTTACCCACAAACTGTAGAGAATGAATGGTTGCCTTGTACTTCATGTGGGGTAGTGAAATGAAGGTAGCAACGGTGTAAGCAGTAGCGTGACCGCGCTCATCGCTCACATTATGCAGACTAAGTAAAAATACATGACATATACATGAAATGCTCATTCTTTTGTTATGATTACTCAGCTTCTGTCTTCACCATTTCCAAGTTATTATGCAGGCAAAGTAAAAATACATAAACATATACATGAAATGTTCATTCTTTTGTTATGATTACTCTTCTTGCTACATAAGCAGGTTGACTTGGTTGATTTCATGTTGTCCAATTTATCTAGACTGTCATATAAAGTTATGTCTCATCTTCTCTAAGTGAAGCCTTTTTGCTTTTATAATTCCTTATTTTCCCTACACATGCTATTTTCTTCTGATTAACATCTTCGTGAGGTTAACATTTGGTTAACTAGTAAAGCCAAGTTTTTCCTTATATATTTGTGCTGTTAGATGCATTTATACTGCTAGAACTTTGCAAACAAAATCTGTGTTGTATTTTGCAACTTATTACAATGCATGTGCTTCTCTTTGGGAAATGTATTGTTGATGTTTTTCGTAGAAATATACATGATCTGGCATTATGAATAAATTTACTTGGCTTTTCTCTCCCGTGATAGTAATCCTTCTGTTTTTTGTAGGCATATTTTACAGAAGGCACAAGAAATCTGCTGAGCGTAATACCAGTGTATTAACACCTGGAGTTGCAACCTATTCCAGTGGTCATGCACTTCCTGTTGCAAGTAGGGTCCCCAGTTTGGAATTTGGCAGTGCTAGCAAGGAATGGGAAAACATTCGTCAGCGCAAGGTCCAATTGATCAACTTCCTTTCTAGTCTGGAACGTCCCTCTGAAAATTCTGTGATAGCCAACAGAATGGCAGGTGGCAAATTGAACAATTATTCTACGGAGCCAAGAGAACAACAAGAAAATACTCCAATAATAGTAATTTCAGATGATGAGGATGGAAACAATTCAGGATACAAAGAACTGACAACATCTGATTTGGCTAGTAATATCACAAAATGGGTGGCATCCAATGGGATGAGCCAAGCATTTGAAACCATGCAGATTGAAGGAGACAAAAATACGCAGATTGTTCCATATGGTCAAAGTGCAGCTTTAGTGAATCAATTTCCTTTGCAAACCAGCTGGCAACCATCTATTCAGTTTGAGAGAGTTGTATTGCAGAAAAGGCCTGAGGAGCAGCGTATGCAAGATCTTGTGGTATTTACCTTTCAATTCCAGTTAATTGGTGAATGTTCAATTCTACAAATCTGTATTTTTGTGCTTATTCTACTGCCAAGATGAACGACTTTGTATTCCAATGCTTAGTTCTTGTTTTTCATTCTAGGCTGTTAACATAGCGGAGAAGAGAGCAGAAACACAAGTGTTCCTTTCACATCCTACAGAGAAAAAGCGAAGGAGATCAGACCCCAGCTTGCATGTCAGCGAAGATGCTACCTGTGCCCCTAGACAAAGGAAAAGAAAATCTGGCACAGATCCAGTAGCTGCTGATTTGTCCTTGGATTTAGGACAAACTGATATTTCATCAGAACCTGACCTGACTATGAAGGAAGAGGAGAAACCAAAAAATGAAAGTGACGGTCTTGAGGAATATTGGAAAGATTTTGCGTTGGCCATCGAAAGTACAAAGGTATGCGTGTCAACCACAGAATTTGGTTTATAGTGCAGCACTCTTTAAAAAAATTTCCAGATGACTGCTAATTCTGCTTGTGAATACATGCTGTATTATCTATTTGAATATTGAACGCTGCTTTCTACGAAGCATCTTCATGGTAGTATATTATGCCTGGTTGATTGGAAGAAATATACTCCATTTCATAATGTAAGGTTAAGCCAACAATATGAACACTGCAAGAAAACAAAAGATCCCAACATAATTTGTTAGAGATGGAGAAAAGCTGTGCCTATAAGGGATGAAATGCTCCAATAGACATGTCATGATCACAATAACTTTATTAAAATTTTGTACTGTATTAATTTTTACGCACAGCCATGACAACTACACCTAGATTACAATGATGACTTGTATCGTGACATAATAACTCCCAACAAAAGGGAGTATCTTATTATATGGGAACTAAGTGGTAAATAATGAATAGGGGTTCATCAGCTGAAGTGTTCAAAAATGCATTCCGTTGCCTTTTTGAGGCTTCCTATCTATCATGACAAGTTTGCATTCTTGCTGTTCAGTTCAGTTGTTGGTAACTGGTTTGTATTATCTGTGATTCTTGATTTAGTTACTTTTATTGGTCCAGATTGACGCATTTGATGAGGCGGCAAATGAGAAAGAAGAGGATCATGGAAAGGTGGAGGATGTCGACTGCAATCATGACATTCGGATTCATGAAGATTTGGGCCATGTATGCCGTGTCTGTGGAATGATTGTGAGAAGAGCTGAATCAATAATTGATTATCAGTGGAAAAAGGTTTGTAATTTGTTTGAGATATATGAGGCCTTTGTAGCTCTCGTTCATTTAGCACTAAAGTTATTTTTATGCATGCATGTAATTTTCACTTTGGGACAATCCTAAGAACAGGCTCCATGTTGGGGTGTTCTTGTTTAGCAAATGGCCTGGTAGTTAATTCTTACACTAGTTCTGCTTCACTTACGTTACAGTTTCAAGTTTTGAACACCTGTGATGTTAGCTTATCTTCTCATTTCAGTTCATATGCACTAGTTCCATACTCATTGACATCAGTGCAGCTACATGATCCTTACAGTTTTAACTTTTGAGCACTTGTGCTGTTTGCTTACCAGCCTATTCCACTTGACATGACTAGCTCTATACTCTGCCTCGATAATTTCATTATCCTCACCTTGTATGCACATGGAACAAGTTGTGAAATACTGCCTCCGCTTCAAATTGCAAGTCGTTTTGGTAAATTTAGATATATAGTTTTTGCTATGCATCTAGATATACGCTATGTCTAGATACGTAGCAAAAACTATATATCCCGATTTGCTATAACGACCTACAATTTGGAATGGAGGGAGTATAAACAAATGTCATATTGACATTTCCTTGAGAATGTCAAATCCTTTTCTTGCTAATAGGCCAACTTCTCCCGAGTTTCACTGGTTAGACCTTGAGGTCCGGGGGTCTCCCCCTGGTCTAGTCTTTCTCACATCAGTTCCAGCTAGTATGAAACAATAGACAATCATTGGAATATAACTCGAAGATCAGTAATTGCTTTTTTCATTTCTACAAAAGACATGTTTACTTGCAGAGTAACCTTGAACTTAGGGCATTTTGCTGAAAGCCTGATATTTTTTGGTTGCTCCCCCTAAATAACTAGAGTAAACTAATATCAATTTATATTATAATCATGAGATTCAAATGAAATTCAAATCAATTTATATTGTAATCATGAGATTCAAATGTCTAAATCTGCACAGAAGAGAATAGTATTGGAGAAACCAAGTGACCTTAACGTTTTCTTTATTTCAGGCTTCAAGGAGAAGAACAAGTTGCTATGGAGGACATTCAAAGGATGCTGAAGAGATAGATTGTGGTAGTGTTAAACTGTCTGAAGATTTCATAGTTGCAGATATTGCTATTCATCCTAGACATGCTAAGCAAATGAGACCACATCAGTTGGAAGGATTCAACTTTTTGGTTAAGAATTTGATCGGAGACAAGCCTGGAGGTTGCATTCTTGCTCATGCCCCAGGTTCGGGGAAAACATTTATGCTTATAAGCTTCATTCAGAGCTTCCTAGCAAGGTATCCATCTGCAAGGCCCCTTGTTGTGCTACCCAAAGGGATATTAGGTACATGGAAGAAAGAAATTCAACAGTGGCAAGTACAGGATATACCGTTGTACGATTTCTACTCTGTTAAGGCTGAAAAAAGAGTAGACCAACTGGAAGTCCTCAAATCATGGGAAGACAAGATGAGTATACTGTTTCTTGGATACAAGCAGTTCTCCACAATTGTCTCCGATGATGGGCGCAGCAAAGCAGCAGCTGCATGTAGGGACAGGCTGCTAAAGGTCCCCAACCTTTTGATAATGGATGAGGGTCATACACCAAGAAATAGGGAGACTGATGTACTAGAATCTCTGAGTAGAGTGGAAACACCACGCAAAGTGGTCCTTTCAGGTACACTATTCCAGAATCATGTTGAGGAAGTGTTTAACATTTTGAATCTTGTTCGCCCAAAGTTTCTCAAAATGGAATCATCCCGTCCTATTGTTAGACGGATAATGAGTCAAGTAGAAATGTCAGGTAGAAGTTCGAAAGGGATCGCCTACAGTGCATTTACTGAGTCAGTTGAAAACACATTGTTGAATGATGACAACTTCAAGAGAAAAGCTCATGTCATTAGAGGTCTTAGAGAACTTACAAAGGATGTTCTTCACTACTATAAGGGTGATATCTTAGATGAACTACCTGGCTTAGTCGACTTCAGCGTGTTCTTGAAACTCACTTCCATTCAGAAAGAGATTATTCAAAATAAGATGGGAGCATATGACAAGTTCAAAAGAAGTGCGGTAGACACTTCATTGTATGTTCATCCTTGTCTTTCAGAAATTTCAGAAGTTAATGCTGAGGATAGGGCTAACAACTTGACAGATAAGTCAATTGATATTATGATTGATTCCATTGATGTAAGAGATGGGGTGAAGGCCAGGTTTTTCATGAATATCCTGTCACTTGCTAGTTCTGCAGGAGAGAAATTACTTGCTTTTAGCCAATATAGACTTCCAATGAGATTTCTGGAAAGGCTGCTGGTTAAGGTGAAGGGCTGGCATGTGGGGAAAGAGATTTTCATGATCTCTGGTGATACTATTCAAGAAGACAGAGAATTGTTAGTCAATCAATTTAACAACTCTGCTGATGCAAAAGTACTGTTCGGTGCTATCAGGGCATGTGGTGAGGGTATCTCCCTTGTTGGCGCGTCGAGAGTTGTCATTTTAGATGTTTACCTGAACCCATCTGTCACCCGTCAAGCGATCGGGCGTGCATTCAGGCCTGGACAGCAGAAGAAAGTGTTTGTATACAGGCTTGTAGCTGCTGATTCTGCCGAGGAGAAGCACCATGAGAGCGCATTCAAGAAGGAAGTTATATCGAAGCTATGGTTCGAATGGAGTGAGCACTGCACAACAGAAGACTTCAAACTTGGTCAAGTTGATATTGATGACTGTGGGGATGAATTATTGGATACTAAAGCAATGCGTCAGGATGTGAAGGCACTGTATAAAAGGTGAACCCCCTGCCTCTCAATGTCCTGATATTGTTTTGCATGCTAGTAGTCTCATCCAGAATTTGTCTTTGTAGGTAGGTAAGAAGCTTTGTGGCCACTGGACGCCATGTAAATATTGCAATGCTGACCATCCGAGCTGGTACATGATCTGATGTGAGCAGATTTTCCTCTAGAATCATGCCTTACATTACATCATGAAAACAATGCTTTAACGGGTACTGTTTCTCTGCAGGGTGATACAGTGGCTTCGTTGTGGTGACAGACCTCAGTATGATCTAAGCTAGGACTTTACGTTTCTTAGTCATTTTCAAACTATGTCTATGGTATGGCTCCTTTGTAGTATGTGCCAACTTGTGACAGCAATCGGGTTGATCCTCGTGACTCTGTCAAGTTACTGAGGATTAACAGCCATCGTTTTCTCCTCATAAAGTTTTCGTGAGCAACAGGAAACAACTCAATAAACCCTTTCGTGAATGTGCGCTCAGTTTGTTTTGTTCTCCAGCATTGGAGGTTATGCAGCTGTTTTGTTCTTGGGTGTTGGAACTATGCAGTGCCCTTCTTTTTGCGCCCAATGCAATGCAGGCGGAAGCGAGCAGAGGCCATTGGAAAGCTCAAAGGTACTGTGTGCTTGAGATGTTTAAAAACCGTACTAGTGGTTTCGCTAT
Source organism: Panicum miliaceum (assembly GCA_032594955.1). Taxonomy (NCBI): domain Eukaryota; kingdom Viridiplantae; phylum Streptophyta; class Magnoliopsida; order Poales; family Poaceae; genus Panicum; species Panicum miliaceum. Next base: position 36,699,168 of record CM064066.1, read on the forward strand.
GACGTTTAGTATGGCTCGTCATAGGTTCTGGCGCTCACTTGGTTTATGAATTACGAAGCTCTCTTTCTCTACGCATATGAATTAAGATATCTGCCTCTTAGAACATCATATGAAAAAGCTCTTTTTGTTTTCGTCTTCTTTTGTTTTGGAACACAAGAAAGGCAGGATGGGACAGTGTAGGCAGGAAGGGAGCACTGATGGTTGGGGGATTCATGTTCCGTTTGCTTGTGTTCTTCTCGTGGATCTCAGAGTGTAGGCGAGTGTGGGCACCAAGCCACCGAGCTCACAGAAGTTGTAGATGCCTAGATGGGGCACTCTCCAACACGACTGGGATCAGTCTGAGTGAAGAACCCAGAAGATCTCACGACTCACGAACCATCGCAAGCATGGATAGTAGTGCCATTTCCTTCAGCGGAAGGTCAGAGGTGGGAAACAAGGCTCAATTTTCTCTTCTCTCTTTTTATATGATTTTGATACGAGTTTCTATCAAAACTCTATTCCATCACTATCCAGCCCCCGATAGTATGTTCCTTAGATCTGAAGCAACTAATTTTTCTCCTAACTAGATTCTTGCCCATGCGTTGCCACGGGGAGCTAAACAATTTTAAACATAATGTATTACGGATTGTCGAAAAATATGATGTTAATCCTAACAACATGCTGAGATTTTCTTTTTTTAAAAAAAGTTGATAAGAATTAAACCAGTGCGACCGTGATAGTGGCACGCCGCAAAATTCCTATCCATGTAGAATTGCATGTATGATTATTTTACTTCAAATAAAATTCTAAAATTTGATTTCTTTTGTTTTTAGAATCGCTGTGCTTAAGAAAGTTAAAATGTGCATCAGATAATCATGCTAATGCAGTTTTTTTTGAATTGTTGAATTTAAAATTAATTGTTGTGCCCAAGTTGTGCAGTAAAGTAGCAAGCCTGTTTGCTTAGTGGTACTTAGAGTTCCATTTAATTCGGTACACTTCTCTTTTCAAAAAAGAAAATGCGGTACACTTGGTGCTAGAGAGTTAGGAAGTACAAAAGTCGATTAGGTTGCCTGCCAAAGTTGAGCAAACATTCCTTTCAAAAAAAAAGTTGAGCAAACATTGAGATGATTTACTATTTTATTAAGGCTACAAAAACACTTACTATATAAATAGTAGCTTTTAGAAAATCATAATAATGCTTAGCTCTCATCTGAATTTGACAATTCAAACTCTACGGTCTATAGTATTTGCCGTGCTGCAATTTCAGAAAATGGAGCTCCTATATTTTTTATGGTACAGCCCTATTTAAGTCTGGACAAGTATAAAGTTCATCTAATAATTTAATAACTTGATATAAGTCTAAATGGAATAAATTTTCGTACACTTACAGCTCGCGCTAGTAGCACGCATAAGGAATAGATTTACCGCTATTCACCCTATCCCACGAAGTCGACGCCTCGTCTTCTCAGACCTCAGTAAGATCGGAACCGACAGTTCCTCTTCCCCAATGTTCGAACTCTTCCGCGATGACCTCTCCTTGAGTACGTAAGAGGCAGGGCAGATCGTCCATGTGACATCCCCGATGTCACTACTGTACCTAATCATATGCATTAGCATTTATGAAGCATCTCATACGTTTTTGCATGCATTTGTCACATAAAATAACCACTAGAAACGAACTTCTCCTTAATTATCTAATACTCTAAGAAATTTTGTAAATAAAAATCAAGCAAAGTTGTAAATCTAAGTATATGTAAAGTTTTGGTAAAAGTGGTGAAATGTTGTCAAAACAACTCAACCTTGATTGGATTTTTAAATTGTTGTTTGAAGTGTAGACCCAAGTCGTTTAAACCTGAAGTTCCAAATTCTAAAATAGTGGTCATTATGTCATCTTCAGGTGTTAATCAAAATAGTTTCCACAAAACACTAATCATGCATGTTTGGAAAAATGGAATCCCCGTAATTTTATCCAACGAAAGAAATTTGTTTCAAGAGTTTTGGAGATCATTTGGCCCATAAATGTTGAAAGGAAAGGAAATTGAAATTCATCAGTGATGCATAGGGCCATGGTTGAGCCAGACCGAGGAACCCGCGCGTAAATACGAACAATTTCAGGGGCCTATCTTCACAACCGTAGACTCATATGAATAGTGCTGCACAGGGTTTTTTCTTTTTCCTTTTCAAAATACCGGCTGAAACTTTGGAAAATCATAGTAAATCATAGAATAATCCTTAAATTGAAACTGAAGATGTTTTGGAATCCTTGTGACTAGATATATCCTGTGAACCTATAATATGGCATGTTTTAGTAGAATAATATTGCTCTAGATTTTTACCTATGCTTGTTAGGGATAAATTCATATCTGTAGTTTTGTTGCTCCTTTTGCTGTGACATATTTATGGAAGGCTACTCAACGAGAAAAATTTACTATCAAAATATAGGAAACGTGTGTTAACATGTTCAATGTCCTAAATAAGCAACATTACAAACCCTATATACTTCTACCCTACAACTTCGAGTAACTTCAAGTAAGTTTTGATCGACTTGTAACTCTTTTCTTTTTCTAAATACTTGTTAAATCTAATATGTGTATATATGCTTGTATATCTATATGTGCATCTTCTTCATTGGATTTTGCTCGTAATTTGTGTGGAGTCTAGCAAACTTATAGTGTTTGACTCAAAGAGGAGACCACAGTTGGACATCCTACACATCATAGACCCAGTGAACAGGTAAGTTTAATTTGTACAAAAAATTCTTTTTATTTTTAGATCAATAAACATCAAACATATTTTTAAGCGTAGGGTGTGGAAAAATTTGTGAAACAGTATAAAGACGGCGGTGAATGGAAGGATAAATTGACCATTAGAATGAACTTTCCGACACGTGGGGTCGCAACAATTTTGCATGTCATTTGGTGTTCTGTATACGCATACACAAATATTGTATTCCTACTTTATTCCTCTTATAGTGTTCGAGATGAGAAGCCGGAAATAATTGGTGTGGGTACTATGTATGTGAATTCATCCACACTCTAACCCATTTCGGGAAGGCTACGGAGGACATAAGAGTACGTACAAACCGTTCATAAATACATTTCTAATTATGCTGACACGATGAGTTAATATATCGAGAATTATTTTTTCAAAATGATAGATGATACGAATCAAGGAGAAAGTTCTCCATGTGGATAGGATTACGGTCGTGTCGGAGCAGCTCATAGAATTCATTATGAGGGAGATCCTGGATCCTACAGGCGAGTTCTACCACGATGGCCATATTAATAGAGTATCCGCATCGACGTCAAGTGGGACCTAGTATTTGTAGTCGAGACAGAAATGATTTCTCGTAACATTTCTAGTACTTGTAATCGTGATATTTGTATATTTGTAAATACTATTATGCCTAAATAACTTAACTACATGATCGGCGGTGACATTTAGTTATTTTCATATATTATTTTAACTCGAACGCGACTACGTATAGTAGTGTATAACTTGGGTACGCGTAGCAATTCTGGAAGCATAAACAGTAATAAACAATTGAAATAAAATAGGATTTGGAAAAAAGGGGGAAAACTCTATGGTACTGGTTGGAAAGACCAACCGGTACCTAAGGGCCGGTGTCCAGTACTAACACTTTCAGTCTCGGTTCTCTAGTACCGGTTGAAGAACCGGACCTATACTAATTTTCAATCGGTAGTAATGGCCTATTTTCTAGCAGCTGAAATAAGCCGCTACTATATATGATTGCCGACTATACGAGAAACCATTGACCACATTCATTTGCACACAGGGACTGTGTTGTTGATGGTTTCTGGTTACTAACTGTGGTCGGGTTTGGTTGGTCGTGGCAAAAGCAGTAACGGCCAAGAGCTAATATAGCTACGCTTTGAATTCCAGCAGGTGATTTAATTAGCAAATGGTCCAAAATACCCCTCACAGTTAAAGGTGGCATATGACATACCAGTAAAAGCTTTCAGGGATCGAGCTTACTACGTATGTCAATATGTCTTAAGGGCGTTGATCACAAACAAATCCAGTTACATAGAAAATAGTCTTAGTTGAGAGTGTCCTTGTCAAATTAGTTGTGTGGAGTATCAGCACGGCAATGCAACAAACTATGCAAATACTGAAACTTGTATTTAATTATAAAAACAAACGTTTGACAAAAATATTTTCTCTTACTCAGGTGGCGCATGCAAGAGCGCAAGCAGGGCAAGCCTCATTGACAGTTTGTTTGTCTTTATTTATTGTGTGGATCCTGCTAGTGATGCCTGCACTGCTGTGCATTGCAGCACTTGAGGAGCGATGCTCACTTTTGAATGTGGGGCCTGATTTTTTTGCAGGCTTCACTCCACGTTGTGGAGGGCCTCATTATAGTAACTGCCAAAACAAAAATAGCATAAATGTAACCAGTAGGGCGTCACTGGAATCTCTTTCCTTCCTAGGTCCAATGCTATATATATGCATTGTAGTGTATAGTTCGCATATAGATGAGGTAAGAGATGAGTATGCAGCGTGCAAGGGGTATGTGCACAGCAAGCTAAGGCCAATAGCTGGGCTTGGGAGATATCAGGAGTAGTCGACTTGAACCCACAAAGTGGACGAGGGCCAATGTTACGACCGTTCCCACTGCGGTAGAAGCCATCAGGAGTGTCCCGGCTAATATCCAGGCCAGGTAGGAATTTGCCCGTGTATTTTGGTTAATCTCTCCATCACTTTGTTGGCCGATAGGATTTTCTATTGATGTTATATTTGTCCCTCTACAGTGGCGTAGGGGGGCCTCATTTTCCTCCTCTTCTTCCTCCCTCCTCTCTTTTTCTTCTTCTTTTTCCTCCTTTTCTTCTTCCTGTTCTTCATTCATGGTTCAAAATTGTTAGTAGATTTTAGGAAGGACTACATGGGTTGCATGGGGGTAGGGGGGGCTCCAGCCCCCGGCACCCTCTAGATCCGCCCCTGCCCCTCTAGGATCTTATAGAAGAGTTAGAAGAACCATCGACCTTAATCTAGGAAATTAAAGTTCTCAATATTAAATATTAGTATAGTACATGGCTACAAGGCACTAGTAATAGTGTAGCTGCTGATCAGCTACTTAGTGTTCAGCATATGTTGAATCCTACTTAACAAACGTTGCTTCAGCAAATCTTGAATCCTACTGAATGCATAGCAAATCAACCAAAAAAAGCTCAGCTAGGCTTTCCCTGGCATTCGTTGTTTTGTTGCAAAGCAGAGGCAAAGACTAAGAACAACGTGCCACTGCCATGCACCCATCAACACTACGCCTGTACATACACTGACATATAAGGTGGTCAAGCATGACCACAGTTTTATTGTGAGACACTGTATTGAAGTTTGCTTCTTTTGTTCTAAACAGGAGGTACTTTCTGAAGCCTGTTTTCTTTAAAGGTGACACAATGCTACCGTTCATATGGATGCAATTGATCATGCGTTTTCTTTTATTTTCCGTATTCTATTTATTTGATCAAATTGGTAGCTATGGCAGTACATTTGATTAGTAGCAAGCGGTATATATGGAGAGTGCATTACCAGTAACTATCGATCATTATATTATTACAGGTGGCTCATAATGAGAGATCCTCCTATAGTAATCATTGTCACAGGTAGTTTTGAACCAACTGTTTTGTTGCCTGATTCCTGCAATTACGAGTAGGGCAGCTGATGGCTCGACATTGAAAATGATTTATAGAACCCACGCTGATTTGGCTACCTGTACTACCACTACTGCTATCACCGCCGGTCGTAAAATGCCATCCCCCGTTGGATCAAATCGACGGTGATAGCATCGGCTGTCACCGCCGGATCTAGAACCAGCGGTGATGCCCTTAAAAAAAATGCAAAACGAAGCACGCTGCCCGCAAGCTCCTCCGCTGCCTCTGGCTCGCCGCATCCACGCCGCCGCCTCTGGCCCGCCGCGCTGCCCCTGCTCCGCGCCGCCGCCTCTGGCCCGCCGCGCTACCCCGGCTCCGTGCCTTCGCCTGCGCCGCGTTGCAGCCGTGCTCGCCGCGGATCCGCGCGGCCACGACACGCCCCCGCTCGGCTCGCCGCAGATCCGCCACAGCCCCAGCCCCGCTCCGCGCCGCCTCGTGCCGCGGCCGCCGCCGGCCCGGCCCCGCTCCGCGCCGCCTCCGTGAAGCGGCGCCGGGCCTCGCTCCACGCCGTAGCGCTGCGCCCCCTCCGCCGGCCGCGCGACGCCCGCTCCGGCCGCCGCGCTCGCCGCGCCTGCTCCGGCCGCCGCGTGGGAGGGCAGGGGAGCCGGCGGCGGGGGAGGAGGGGAACCGTCGGGGGGCGGCGGGGGGGCGCGGAGAGGATCGAGGGGATGCAGCGGGATAGAGGAGTGGATTGGGAGGGAGAGAGAAGGACCTTGGGGGGAGGAAGAGGGACCGGGGGGACTCAAGAGGAACTGGGAGAAGAAATGACAGGGAGGGTGGAGGAAGGGAGATAGGGAGGTAATTACATCACGTCGCTTCATAACACGACCTAATGGTGATGCCTTTTGAACACATCACCGCCGGATCGTATTACGAACCGGCGGTGTTGTCCGGTATCACCATCGGTTCTATTTGAATCCGGCAATACTAGCATATCACCGCCAGTTTTGTTTAAACCTGACGATGATGAGACGTTTGCAATGATAGATTTTGTAGCAGTGTACTAGTGTCACTGTGTCTCAGCATGGTTGTGATCAACAAGAGATTCAGCAACTGAAGATTAACCTTGGCGTCTAGGTGAACCAGAGGTAAAGTGAGAGTGCAGTATAAATATATCCCCCTCAGGGTCACTGCTGCTCTATGTATATATGCAATGTAGTGTGTATAGTTCCCATACCAATGTGGTGAAGGGTGAGTGCTGCATGCGGTATGCAAGGGTGCACAATCTCCAAACAGTTCAAAGCACATACGTATACACAGCAAGGCCTGTAGCTAGGCTTGGGAGACGTCACGAGGAGCAGTCAATATGGACTGAGCAAAAACAGGATGTCATAGCCGTGGTACAGTCACGCCTGTTCCCTCTACACGTCAAAGCTTCGCTTCGAGATGTTGTAGCAAAGGCTGGCAAGCAGATGCACTTGACATGGGCATGTAGGGGCCTTGGCCAGGAAACATGCCAGCTCAACGAGATCGCGGCGTTCACAGCCATTGTGTACCAAGTGCTCGATGTAGTCGTTGATGCCAGATGCTACATTTTCTTCCCTCGTGGAAACAGTGCAGAGGTTCGGCGCAATCTATTTATTCACTGATGAAACTGGACAATAATAACAGCAGTACTGAAACTAATATTCAATTGAATCCATATAATTGGACCGATCAAGTGTTAGAGGCTACACTATCCCTTATCAGTTTGAACTTTATTGATCATACACGGCTACACATGTGCACAACACAACCGCCCCAACACACTCGATAGATCGATAAACTAAGGAACTGATGACTGGCTCGAATCTTTTAAAGCAGTAGCAAACCACATTCGCAATGAACTTAATTTAGGTCATAAAGTGCCAAACTAATTAAAGTAATAATACAAATGTAGCCAAGAGGGCATCAGAAAGGCAAATAACCACTCTAACTCCATTGAAGTTCTGGTACACATCTTCATTCACATATGGATGAGGTAAGATGAGCGTTTATGTTTCCCAGGGCCAATGATGTTTATGAGATTTATAGTTTATATGGATGAGGTAAGATAAGTGTGCAGCGTGCAAGGAGTTCAGGTCACATATGTAATATGTATATAGCAAGCTAGGGCCGATAGCTAGCACTTGGAAACATCAGGTACAACTGCAAAAACACCTATCACTGTCATCCTATAACTACCAGTTGCTTCATTGCTATAACTACCGGTTGCTTCATTGCTGGTTTGAAATAATCACCTACTCATTCGTAGGATGAAGACAAACTTTATATTAAAATTATATAGATCCACTAGATCTGAAACTTTGTAGTTTGTAACTTTTTTATTAATTTATAAATTTTAGATGGCCAAATAGTCGATAAAGTTCTTAGACCTATCAAACGATCTCAGATGAAATGAGATCAATATTGAAGTTGCAGTACTTGACGAAATCTACAACTTTGTAGTTGATATCTTTTGTATTAAAAAAAGTTTAGAGTGCAAAATATACAATACAAGTTCTGTACATGTTAAGTTAAAACATAATAACATCCATTACTTAATCATAATTTGTGCTTAAGTGAGATGGTAAGAAGGTTATACTGGATCCTTGAGTTTGTCGTTATGAATATCTAAATAAACACATTTAGATTCTTTTTAGTGACTATTAACGCCAGCTCCAATCACAAACCTACAGTGATGCCCCATATCACTGCTGGTTCTAAACTAGCGATAATAATAATTGTTATTACTGCCGCTTGTCATCTAGCGGTTCTCAATTTCAGCCACGATCGGGTTTACGAACTGGCAGTAATAATGTTTATATAATTAAATAGCGATGAGTCGACTTGGTTTTCCACAGTGGATTAGAGGGACAGTTTAGGCCATTATTTCTACACCGAATACCATGCAAGCTTGAGTTAAAGATGGCAAGTACCTGTACAAGTCTTCAACGATCAAGCTTATTACTAGTTCAATATGTCTCAAGGGTGTTGATCGTCAAGAAATAATTCTTCCAATAGCACATAAAAATAATTCCCAACAGCTTGGTGTAAGGAAACAAATGGAATAGGATTAAATTTCTCCAATTCTTCCAATTTATATTAGCATATATGTTGGGTTTGCAAACCTTATATTGAACCAGCAGCTAGCTAGGGAATTAGCAATTTGGAAAATCTAAGGGAGTGGAGAAGTCGCTAATGTTGGGTTGCATTTCGTGGAAGTTTCTAAACCTGGACATAACAATATAAACATTTTTTTCGCCCATAACAATACATGGGCCGCATTTTGATACTGAAACAAACGATAGAACTTGTTGGCTTCATAAAGATGGAGATTTTTGACGTGTAAAGCCTTTAATTACTGACACCTTCTAGTTCTTACTGAATAAACCATGTATTTGCCAAGTCAATGTGATCTCTGTTGAAGCTGGCTTGGACAGACACTATTGGTGCAATGAGTGCTGCAAACATCGTTGCTTGTCTCGACTTGACTTCTATGGACTTGCTTGAGTTTCGAGACATATGCCTAATTAAGTACTAGTTTAAAGTTTAAACAACATGAGCTAGTTGAAGTGAACACCGAAGAGGTATCATTAAATAGGTTCGAGTGGTGGTCACATAGCACATTATTCCAGGATATTTTGTGCTTTTTTACAGTAGCTTCAGCTTGATGATAAATAATATATTAAATTAAGATAATAACTTAACTCTGCATGATTTTTGTAATTTTCCAAGAGCTCTTAGTGAATGCCGGCAATTATTGATTTTTAGAATTTTCTCAAATACATTAGTGATTTTTAAAGGCATTCATGTATTTTGTATATGTATTTGATACTTAATGCCGGCCTGCCTTTTGAATACATTAATTTATTTAATAGTTAATGCATTTAATATATTTAGAAAAAATGGAATAACCTTGTAGCTAAAATATCCACTTACCAGCTTTCAAATGGGAGGGACATTTTTACCTGGGATTTGCATAGGCATGAAAATTTTACAGTATCTTATAAATCAAGGTACACCCTTCGTTAATAAATTTTTATGGAAGCTGAAGATTTCTTTAAAAATAAAAATATTCCTTTGGTATCTTCAACAAGGTGTTATTTTAACTAAGGATAACTTAGCTAAGAGAAACTGGTCTGGGAGTAAAAAATATTGCTTCTGTGATCTTAATGAAACAATTCAGCATCTCTTCTTTGATTGTCAACATGCCAAGAACATTTGGAGAGTTGTTCATGTAGCTGCTGGATTAACCCCACCAAAATCAATATCGCATATGCTTAGAAATTGGTTAACGGGCATAAGCAAGAAAGAAAGAAGTTTGATTTTTGTTGGGGCTGCACCTCTTATGTGGGCGATTTGGTGTACATGTAACGATTTGATTTTTAGAAAAAACAATTTACCTCATTTATGCAGGCTATTTTTAGGGGAGCGTACTGGATGCGATTTTGATCCCTACTACAGCTTGAGGACACAAGGAAGACTAACTGTTTGGCAAGCAAGGGATTGGAGGTTGTTGCCTTGGATATCTTTGCTAAGAATGGATGGAGAAGTAATAATAGACTTTGTTTTTGATTTCTTCAAGCTGTTTGTGTACTCTTTTTCTATTTTTTCAGTTTGTGTGCTGAGAGATTTGTAAAAACTTGGCTGTTTGCAGTTGCAGAGGCCGGAGATGTTTCCTTTTTCTAAAAAAATTACATTAATGTATTTATATACTTAATGTATCAAATAACTATTGACATGCCGTCATTTATAATTTATGACATTTTCCAAGGGTTCTTGTAGTCTAATTAAGACATTTTTCAGAGTTATTTCCTAAATGGTTCATGGTTTTGTTGTTGAATGGTTGGACATTCTTGGTTGCTAATTTTTTTCTCAAGATTTGTACATATTGGATTACAAAATCCTCGACCACTTGAACAAAATTTATGAAGAAGAATAATAATACTCAACCATTTGAGTAAACCACTATGAAGATATTGAATATGTTCTAATGTAAAGCTCAATTAATTAGTGAGAAATGACCTCGTGCCCCTAATTATTTATAGCAGTTTTGATTGAAACGACACCGTTTATTTTTTTCTCTAGGTCATCAATAAATGCTAATACATTGGAATCAGAAAAGTATTATCTACTACCCTTCTCTATACGATTTCTTAGTATTTAGCATTGCTTTAATTAGATGGACCTGACTAGAAGCTAAAAGAATACTCTTTTGTGGAATAAAATTTAAACGATAAACAAACACTTATTTTAGGATGAGGAAATATTCATTAGATTGTAATTATGGAAAAACCACCATCCAGTACCGAAAACATAAATTCTCATCCTCACAATGTTTCGGTGCCAACAAAGATGGACAGTAATAATGTAGCGTGTTAAACTCAAGCCTCATCATCTGGTCTAAACATGGGATCCAAATTAAACTCCCAAATACGAATCCGACCCGCCACCTACGTCGTGAGGGGCTTAGAACTTGTAATTGAGACAAAAATGATTGCTCGTTACATTTCTAGTACTTGTAAGAGCAACTCCAACGGACCAGATAAAAATCCTAGCTAAATGAAGAGGTAAAAGACTAGGTAAAAAAATAAAAAGCTTCTCAAAAGGTGGGGGAATCAACATCCTCTCCAAATCTTGACTCTTCATACTTGAATCACATCCACGTCGAATCCGACCCCACATGTCAGTGACCTCCTCCATCCCCTGCCCTGTCCACGAGTCGCCTCTGCCTCGCCAGAGGAGGGGCAGCGGCGGCGGCGGCGAAGGGAGGGAGGGGCGCCGGCGCGAGGGAGGGACCAGCGGCTCGCGACGACAGCAAGAGGGCGGGACCGGCGCAGGACAACGCTCGACGGTGGGGCTGGCGACGGCGCTTGACGGCGGGGGCGGCCGGGGACGGCGGGGGCGGCGACGGCGCGGAACATCGTGGGCGGCCTGGGACGGCGGGGGCGTTGCGAGGGGAGCGGGCCGTGGGACCTGCATGGGAGGCGAGAAGAGGGAGATGGCGAGCGGGACAGGCTCAGTTTCTTTGCCTAGTGAGGGGGAGGAAATACTGAGCAAGATAGCTAGGCGAGCAAAATACAGAGTCTGTTGGATCCGATTTTTTATAAGGTTTCTCTTTTTTAGCTAACTCATAGGAAATACAGAGTCGGTTGGAGTTGCTCTGATCGTGATATTTGTATAATTGTAAATATTATTATGTCTAGATAACTTAGTTAAATGACTGACATTGGCATTGACATTTAGTTATTTTCATAAATTATTTTAGCTCGAACGTCACTAATGAACGTATAGTATAGTAGTGTGTATAATAGTGTATAGTTTGGGTACGCGTAACAATTCTGTAAGTATAAATAGATATAAACAATTGAAATAAATATGATTTGAAAAAAAGAGATCTACTTTGATACTGGTACTAAAGGAGGCCTTAGGCACTGGATAAAATACCCAGCATCCAAGACCGAGACTTTCACTCCCTGTTCCCTACTACCGGTTGAAGAAGCGGTACAAGGCCGGTTTTCAACCGGTAGGCCCTTTCTCCAGTAGTGTATAGCTAGTCTTCTCTGCTGGCATAGACTACAGGGAGCCGCACACGAGTTTCTTTGACGCGTGGAAAACAGGGGCCCGGCAGGCGGCAGGCACGACGGTAACAGGGCGATGGAGGATGTGATGAGGACAGAATTGTGGAGGCCCCAGCAGTGCAGAGGTGGGGGTCCTCGTCGACGCCATGCATTCCAGTCCTCCATAAGCTATGATGTCCCAGCATTCATCGAGCTCCATGGCCACGGATTTCCTTCAGTTCCTGTCTACCGGTCAATTCTAATTGGGCCCCTTTGTGATTCTGCTCCAAAATATCTAATTTTAGATAATTCTTATCTTACCATGAAGCATGACAACTTCTCTCTCTTGCCATTTTAAAATTCTTTTAGAATCTTCTCAAGTATACATTACTATTTTCAACAAGCTGCGTTAAAGAAAAAAAAAGCATAGAAACTATGCTTACGAAGAGAAGTGACAGATAATTTTTGATAACACTGCTTACAGAAGATCATGTTGCCTTGTCAAGCAGAGGCAATCAATTGGTGTACATTCCAACGCAGAATGATCACTACAGTTTATTAACTTGACATCAGCAACAACTCTAGAGTTTTCAAGTTCTCCTAACCATGCTTGCTGCTTGTTCTTAAATGCTAGGCTAGGCATATTATGCTGGCAGAGAGAAATTTTGGTGGGATTGAAGAACTCTGCCAACTGAACTTGAAGCATAGTTAATCTGTGAAAAGAACTAATTAGCAGTTAGTTACCCGGAGTATGATAAAAGCATACCTAAAATGAATGACTTTTTTTCTCTTTCTTCTTACGAGGTTAAGGGTATCCTTCATAGTAGACAAATTGAAGAAACCATAATAACAGTACATCCAGTGAATGCTATCATGAATTGGCAAAAAAGAAAATATACAGAAATGCATGCTTCGAATATGATTAATTTGCATCTGTGAAATTATTGATCGGTAAGACTAATCTACAAGCACCGTTTAATATTGTTTATATAAGTGGATCATGTCCAGTTCACCGGGTGAGTGAAGACAAATTTCATACATATCCATTCATATCTAGCACTATGCTAACCATCCTAAATATATGGCTTCTCATACAAGATTACATGAACGATAAAGTAGTATATTGGAAAGAATTTAATCTCGCATAGAGTTACGACCACAAATAAAATGTGCCCAGCACTTCTATTGGGAGTCCATTAAATCACAGCTCCGAAGAAATGAATAGTGCACTTTAATGATAGCATAGTCCAATGAACATTTTAGCAGAAAGCTTGATTTTAGGATACCAAGAAAGATGGAGTTACCATTAGAAAAAAAAATCATCACAATACCTAATTAAATTTACATCAATTTTGTGGTCGTTAACATTGATCACATTAAAAAAAAATTTCTGATGCAGGCAGCAAAAAGGGAACTATTGCTTTCAGGACAAAGAATATATCATACTACATATGAAATTTCTGACCTCATATCACTACCCCAACTTAACAACTACACCTAGAAACAAATCGCAAACTTAACTGTTGGAGATATTGGCAAGCTTACCCAAAACATGAAAGATCAACTAACAAATTGATATTGTACAACCACAAGCTCTGTTAGCATATCCTACAAAGCGCAAAATCCATCCAGGAAGTAATCACAAGACCATTCAAGAACCCAGAATTCGGACGAGCAATGTTCATGTCGTAACTGCAAATCCTAAATAGGAACATACTAACAGATTTCTCCAATCCATTCTACCACGGCAACCCCTCATGGCAATCGAGCAAAGATAACAAAATCAGCTTATAGTCTAACTCGTCGGCAAGACAATATTACCGAGGACGCCGCGACGTTCACCAGCGACCGCGCCATCGTCACCGCACAGAACCTGAAACGCGGCAGGCAGGACATGAGTTTCTGCAGAGATGCAGGCTGCAATATTGGAGAACAAACCGAACTCGGGAGGAAGGCCGCGGGGTGGGTAGGCACTAACATTCCGTGGCCGCCGGAGAGGGCTTGGTCGGCGGGGTCCGTCCACTCGTCGAAGCTGCGGGGGCGGGGGAGAAGAAGCGCGGGGGCGGGTGAGAGCACGGGAACAGGGATCTTGGCGGCGGAAGAGGAACAGAAAGAGATCGAAGGGGTGAAGCGGCTGGGATTCGTGTGTTTTCGTTACATCCAGCCGTAGCGGCGGTCGAAGACGAGGCGGCGGGGGGGCGGAACCAGCGAATCGGACCTCGGACGAGGAAGGCTGGGCCGCCGACGCCTATGGGTCTGCGCCTCTGCGGGATTGCGGCGCTGTGGTTCTCGTTGACCTCGCAGACTTCCATCATTTTTAACAACATGACGGTTCGAATCCTGCCGATCACGTTTTCGTTGTTATATATTTTATTTTTTTGCTTTCCATCAATTCCTCCTCCATTTATTTTTTTTATTGCTTACTAATGTGCAGGCTCATAAGGCATTATCAATGCACATTCGTAATCACAAGTGTCTCACGAAAACATATAGAGTAGTGCTGTACACGTAACAAGATGAAGAGGATGACAATGGAATTATATTGAAGGCATCATGAAAGGCTAATCAAGCCAACAATGACCAAAAAATATGCAAGCAACAACAACATTCTACGTGTGACATCAGCGTGCATAAACATCACTTGGATATCCAGTCTGACTGAAAGGCACGTATAAGGAACCAATCAACCGAAGTAGCCTGCATGTCATATCGAAGCTGATTCAGAGTTCCTGACCACGCATGCATAATGTCCACTTCAAAGTTGCCGATGACACGAGATGACTGTTCAAGAGGATTAGAGGAACCGTTTCTTCAACATGCGGCAGCAACTAATCGTACTGTCATTTGTTGCAAGGGGATCGAACGAGATTTGCCTCGGTAGCAGCTGCATCCCTCCATCATCGTGAGAGTCCCTGATACCTCCAACTCCTATTTTCTCTAGCAACGAGCCGGCCTTGACACAGCCATGGGACTACCTCTCCACTCCCAGGGTCCTACTCTTCCATCTCGTATATGAATACTTGTGCCACAATAGAATGTGGATGAGGTGAAGAGAGTCCAGTGCACATATAAATGAGGTTTTCTAAAAGAAACGCAAAGAAATAACTGTTGTACTATGACAGGCATTTAGTTCCAGTTACATATAATCCGAGAAAATGTGTAAATATGCAGTTGTACAGGAGAAGATGCACCGATCTATATATCAAGAGGAATAGAAATAGTCCCACAGCAGCTAGTTCGCCTCTCTGCTCAATCAGCGCAAAACATTGGATGCGTTATATGTTCTATTAGGTTGGGCTCTCGTAACTCATTCGACATGTAGTGACTCATCATCATTATTTAGCGTTGTATATACACAATGTGAACTTTAATTCAATCATAATGTCGATAACATCAAATGCGACACATATGGAGCATCGATTGTAGCGAGATAAGAAGTCTCTAGTCTAGAAAAAGTACAGCACTCAGGTACTGAATGACAGTTGTATGTGACCTTGAATAAATGAAAAGCTCATGCATCACCCTGCTTTTATATCAATGTTTTTAGTGTTCTAGGAACACTAGGAGCAAGTCCAATAAGCTTGTCTTATAGATGAACCATGCATGTCATTTGGAGACCAAGTATATAGATATAGACAAGTGATTCAGTAACATCTCTTCTCACGAAGTACAAAACTTTATATTCTAATTATAATGGGCCCGCACATCAGCTTTTCTTTTATGCCCCACACCCACCCGTTGGTTTCCTCACGACCTCACTGTCGTCCTGAATGAAGCACCAGCAACGGCACCTTCGTGGGGCCTCTTGCTCCACCTAACTCATGGATCGGAAGCCACCTGCAGCGAGCTACATACATGGCTGGTCGTCTAATTTTGTGAGAGATCCAGCGACCTGCCATTATATTTCAACACCGTTGCTTGTGCCCGTTTGTTCTGCAGTAAATTTTCCCAAATTGCTAAGCATTTTTGGGTCAGTTGCTTGTATTAATCTATTATTCCTCGCATTAAGAATTTATTCTTTGGTTCTTTTTTCCCACTAGCTTACATTGATTTCTTCTTTCATTTGATTTTCCAGATGCTTCCCGGCGCCCAGCAGCTCACTGCGGAACTGCAACCATGAGACACACATCATGGCGGACTGGTGGTGAGTCACCGGCGGTGATGTCCACCACCACTCACTTCTTATAAATAGATCCATATATTCTAAATGGATAAGAGAGATATGGACTTTCCGCCCAGCTTAAATTGTCTCCTTTTCCTTCTGTTTGGGAGCTGCATCAGCCTCGAGCAGTTCTAAAGAAATACGTTCGTAACCATGCTTGTCTAAAAGGAAGCATTGCAAAGGGTTATATGACAAAAGAGGTCATTGAATTTTGTGTTGACTATGCAGATGAACTTTGCCCAATTGGGTTCCAGTATAACGACATGAGGGGAGGCTGATTGGAAAGGGTACACTAGGAAACAAATCAATAAATGTCAATGATCATGCTTCATTGAGCAAAGCACATTTCACTTTTCTGCAACAGTATGGTGGTTTCGTACATCGAGGAGCACAAGCAGATCATATGAAGCTAGTACCCTTGGAAGTCTGAAACCTGGGTTACAAACAATCACATCGAAACTTTTTCCACCTGGTTGCACATGGAACTTATGGCTAATGAGGACATTCATGAACAACTTGCCTGGTTGGCCAGGGGTCCATTCAATACAATCTTGACGTACCAAGGATATAAAATTAATGATACACATTTTACACAAGATCCCATGACAAAAAGAGCACCAATCAAAATAGTGGTGTCTGTATAGAAGCCATAGATACTAATGGCCAAAGCAATTTATATTTTGGTTACATTGAGGAGATCTGGGAACTCGACTATGGGCCTTTGAAGATTCCTTTATTTCATTGCCAATGGGTGAAGCTGACCGGAAAAGACGTTGATATTGACGTGTACGGAATGACAATCGTAGACCTCAAAGAGCTTGGTTATCGAGACGAACCATTCATCCTAGCCAAAGATGTTACTCAAGTTTTCTATGTGAAGAACATGTCCAGCAAACCCAAGAAGGACAAGTCTAGCAAATCACAAATCAACGGAGGACAAGTCAGAAGATGTTGAGCCAAAGCGCCACATAGTTCTGGGAGGCAAAAGAAAAATTGTGGGAGTCGACGATGTCACGGATGAAGAAGAATATAATAAGGCTAAGGACATGACTCCGTTCGCAGTGGATGTTGACACAAGTATCCTTTTAGCCCAGGAGGACGCTCCCTACGTACGCCATAATCATAAAGAAGGGATGATTGTAAAGAAAACTATCGTTAATATTCCATTAGATGATTAATTGTCTCTTGAATAAAGACGCCTTAGGTACCGGGTCTTTAGGTACCGGAAGCGTCTTTAGGTACCGGGTCTCATTTTCACCCGTACCTAAGGGTCGGGGTATAAATATCACCGGCCCTTCCTCCCTTCTTCCTCCTCCTTCCTTCTTCGCTCAGCCCCGATTGACGACGACACTGGCCGCCAGCCGCCTCGCGCTCCTCGCCTTCCGCCGCCGGCCTCCCTCATCCTTGCCGCGCGCCTCCTCGCGTCGCCTCCTCGCCGCCAAGCCGCGCCGCCCCAAGCCGTGCGCCCCCCTCTCGCCGGCCTCTTCGCCGTGTGCCTCCTCCGTCGACCTCCTCGCCGCTCGCCGGCCTCATCGGCTGCTGTCGGCCACCTCATCGGCACGCACCTCCTCGCTCGCCGCGCGCCGCTCCTCTCCGGCCGCATCCTCGCCCCCCTGCCCCCAACCGGCGCCGCGCGCGATCAAAAGTAGGTTGGCGCGCGGCGCCGGCCGGGGGCCGAGATCGCCGGCCGACCGTCTTCTTTTTTCATTTTTATTTTTTTAGTTTAATTTTTTGTTTTAGTTAAGTAAGTTTAGTTTAGTACTTTAGTTACTTAGTTATTTTAGTTAATTTGAGTTTAGTTTGAATTTAGTTTATTTAGTTAAATTAGTTTAGTTTGAATTTAGTTTATTTAGTTAAATTAATTTAGTTTGAATTTAGTTTTGGAATTTATTTAGTTAGTTTAATTACTTAGTTTTTAGTTAATTTAGATAGTGAATTTCATGTACATGTATTATTCTAATGATGTAATTTTCAAAGATTGATATATACAATATTTTTCTTGCTAAAGTGTTCCATGAAATTACATAGTAATTTTAGTTAATTTAAGCTTAGTTTGAATTTAGTTTTGGAGCTTAGTTTATGTAGTTCGCATACACATACACTCACACACACAAATAACACTCAAATCACATACACATAGACACACATACACTCGTACACACGCATACACATACACATCGACATCGTGAGGGCTTAGAACTTGTAATCGTGACATTTCTGTATTTGTAAATATTATTATGTCCAGATAACTTAATTACAAGATTGTCAACGACATTTAGTTATTTTCATACATTATTTTCACACGAATGCGACTAATGGACGTATAGTAGTGTATAGCTCGGGTACGCGTAGCAACTCTGCAAATATAAACTGTAATAAATAATTCAAATGAAACATGATTTGTAAAAAGGGGGAGAAAACCCTTAGGTACCGGTTGTAAAGACCAACCGGTACCTAAGGGGCCGCCAGCTTGCATCAGCGTGGCTGCCCCTGAGGTACCGGTTGGTCTTTCCAACCGGTATCTAAGGGCTTAGGCACCGGGTAAAATACCTGATGTATAAAGCCGTGACTTTCAGTCTCGGTTCCCTGGCACCGCTTGAAGAATCGGGACCTATGCCTGTTTTCAACCGGTACTAAGGGCTTGTTTTCCAGTAGTGCTAGTGCGAGTACCATTATGCTAATTCTGATCATGCATAACACCAGCATATATTGCACTCCCAATGCCTCTAACTCCTATGCCACGCATAATTATATGTGATCAGCCTCGTATTACAAATCATATTACCATCTAGCACCAGTACCCTTGAGTTTGATCTCAATGGTGAAGACTGAAGCTAACGCGGGGGGGGGGGGGGGGGGGGGGGTGGTGTTATAAAGAGAGGAACCAAAGAGCACAACAGTTTGTCACTCATGCGAGAACTAATTAATGCAATTTAATGGTGTAGTGATTACAGTTGGTGCTAGTATTTCTATATTTCTCCAATAAAATCAAGTATATATATACAACGTTACTTCTTCTATATGAATTATGATTCCACTTCTTTTTTTACAAATCAATAGTTTTAATAAACGATGCTGCAAATTAATTGGTTAGTAAATGAGAACACAATCTGGATGTTGATGTTGGACAGTTGCCTGTGGCCAGTAAGCTAAAGGGATAGAAAAAAACACAAATATAGTTACAAATATCTAGATCTCATTATTCAGTGTATATCAATTTGTGCCAAATGAAAGAACGTAATTCTTATCGTACATTCATGTTATGAGCATTCTATAGTTTACTGGCCAAGCACCCGACATATGTTTAGGTTAACGGCATTTTAATTCTCTTACTTCTAAACAAAAATCATGCCTTATTGCGGGCTGTAGGCCTGCAAATTGGGATCAGAACCTCTGTTTTTAACTAGTTCCTCCATTTCCTGATTCCCTGCAAGAACTAGCATTGATGCCGGGGAGCTCCAAATGAAGTTGTAAAATCAATCATGGACCTAACTTTTTTCAAGGAAACAGAAGGGATTAGACTCCTACTAAATATACATTAACAACAGGAAAAAGAGTTAGAAACAGAGAAAAGTCAGGTCAAGGAATCTACCCAATCTCCTGTCCTAGACATGCTGCCATGAATATCAGTCAAGAATGGATACTTGCAACTGGTAATTGTGTGGAGGATTAGTAATAACCTATGCGAATCAAATAAACCATCATGCTCCCAAAGATTATTTCTACTCTTGATGGAACTGAAGTTAATGAAGTATCCAGTACGCTCCCAATACCTCCAAGTCCTAACCGTGCTTAGGAACCTTCTCTAGGTAACTGCCGTCATCTTCTAGTAACAGTAGTGCCTAGAGACATATATAACGAGAGCAACAAGAATATACAAACCAATACCACCTGTGACTCGTGTGAGCACTTAATGCACTGAGTCTTGTTGCACCTTGCACTCAATTCAATGCATTGAGTCTTCTTGCATCTTGTACTCGGATTATAATGGTCTAGCTATTCTTGCTGCCAGTATCTCACTCTCCAAGAGAATTACATGCGCGTACTTTTTGTGCCACAAAGCATTTGGTCAGTAATGAGAAAATAACCATGCACCGAACGTTGTGGGTGAAGAACTTTAGATTAGGCAGTCTTTCAGCTCTAAGTTGATAGTGGTGATAACTGCTACTAAACTGAAAGTTGGGAAGCGACCCACTAAACTTCTGAGAAAGACACCGGCAACAAAGCTCTGGTCTTGCTGCTAATAGTATAGACATCAAAAGAACGGACATTATCTAACGAGACCCCCATGAAGTATAGTAAAAAGAATGCTCTGAAGACACCATGCAAGCATTAATTGCAAGCGACTGCAGCGCAACTTGTCTGGGTGAGATTTTAGAAGTTGGACTGCATCTCATGGACATTAACGGAGTTGCTGACGCCTCCAGCTCCTATTTTATCTTGTAGCTAGGCTTGTCACAGGATGCCAGTTGCCGTGCCTGGGAGTCTGGGACTACCTCTCCACTCCAGCATTCCTAGAGTCCAACTCTTCCACTTTGTATATATGAATAGTTGAATACTTGTGTCACAAAAGTTCACTGTGCATATAAATGAGGGTTTTTCTTAAGAAAAAGAAACAACTCGTGTCCTGTACTATTGCATGCAGTTAGTGCCAGTTACGTACAAATGGAGCAAATGAATAAATCTTCAGTTGTGTAGAATAAGGTGCATGTGTATATGACGAGGACCGGAATTAATCCCACAGCTAACTTGCCTTTCTGCTCAATATATCAGCACAAAGCAATGGCTGTATTTTATGTTCTACTAGGCTAGGCTTAGGTTCTCATTAATTTGTTCGCTTATACATAATTAAATTTTTATTCTATTGTAATGTGTCAAAATACGTGCATGAACCTGTTTGATAACAGTACATCAAATAAGATGCATGTGGAGCATCGCATTTTTTGCCTTCTATTTTTTTTTTGGGGGGGGGGGGGGGGGGGGAGGTAAATAGAGGTTCAGACCTCCTAGTTTCCATTATTGAAGAACTGCCAGAGTCCACATCACAAGTCCAACCAAAATAACTAAAACAATAGGCAACCCCAATCTTGGACCAATATGTTTGCAGCAGCAGCAGAGCCTGTCTATAAATCACTGTCTATTGTAGCAAGCCGAAAAGCCTCTTAATTCAGCCCAGAAAAATCCAGCACGGTTGAAATAGAATGCTGGCTGTATTGCCCATAAATTTTGATGAACTCTCCACATGCATGTGAACTTGAGTATTTGGAAAGATTATGCATGTCTCTGCTTGTAGCTCCTCTATTTTTAATCTAGCACCACGCGTTCAAGCTAATCTCGAGTCCTTCAGATGCTCCCATGTATGTGAGTGAAGAAAGGATATTTGCTGATGGCTAATGTGTGGTTGCTAGTACGGCGTTCCAGAAACACTGACACCTTCGGCATGCATGTCAGCATAATGCCATGCAGGTCGGTCATGAATGCATGTTTGCAGCTGGCTATTGTGCCGAGGATCTCAAACAATATAGGAAACAAGTAAAATGATCCATTACGCATCTAAAGATTATTTCCATGATATTGATGTAGTTTGCGCAGCAGCAGCATCCAGTATGTTCTGGATACCTCCAATTCCTAGGCTTCTCTGGCTATTGCTATCTATCTTCTAGTGACAGTAGTGTTGCCCTGGTCACTCACATACATGTAGAGAAAATCTTCAAATTTAAGCTCTGCCTAAAGAAATATATAATGGGAGCAACAAAATATGCACAAATCAGACAATGCAGTTGCCGGTATCTATCTTATTATCCAAAAGAATTACGGTGCCAGCAGTATACTAGAAATAAATAGGTTACAAATGAAAATATTGCTATGTACAAAGTGGTGGATGAATAGATTTAGATTTCAACTGTCTTGCAAATGCAAGTTGACCACAGTGGTAGGTACTAAAATAAAGGGAGAAAAATGACACAATGTAGGACAAGCATCTGCGTCCCATTCGCACCAAATCAAAGTATGTAACATCTTATGCTATATTTATTCTATGAGTGTTCTAGTACACTGATCAAGCACCTGACATATCGTTTAGACAAAAGGGGTTTTAACTCCCCAACTTCAAAATAAAAACTAAGTCTCGTTGCAGAACTATAAGAAGAAATTAAAATAAACATGCAGCAATAAACTCTAAGTAACAAATCTCTGCTAAAAAAAGTAACAAATGTCCTGCTTCATATAGGAGAGACATGAAAATAATAGAGGATATCCATCGAGACCCACATAGCAATGTTGTAAAAAGATTAGAGCTTAGCGTGGGGAAAGGGCTGGGTCCCTGTCAATTATGTTGAAGCTGGGGAATGTTTCTTAACACTAGATTCATCCAAGCAAATGTGTAAATTATAATACCTTTGGTCTACCTCTTTCGGCATACGAGCCGTTGATTTGTGTATTTCAATCAACTCTATTACATCGAAGGCACAAACTTCACAACCGTACACAAAAATATAGTGCAATTAGTCCATGGTACTTATTAAGTGTTTCATTAGTTTCTCAACAATGTAGTGTGAAATAAACTTGATATTCTGTTTCTTCCTACAAACATGCATCACAACACTCATCAATAAAGATTAAAGAAGAAAAATTGCAAAAAAAAACATCCCTAGAAAACAACTTGAGGAAGGACACGACAAGCAACATTGTCATCATCTTGGTGTGGCATGCATCTGCACATAAGGATAAGGAGGCGTCATTGCAAATGGGGTGTATGAACACTATCACTTGGATAACACAGCAAATTGCAACAAACCTAGGCATAATAATGGTCACCAAATAGCCACTCAAAAGAGGAACCTGTTCTCCAACACACTTGAGGAAGTCTTACGGTACAAACCAGAGATGCACCATGCACTACCGTGGATTGCGAGCTTTCAGCATGGTATTTGTCTCGGCATTATCTTAGCTGTCGCATACCTTCAACATTTTTGGACTTCCTGATGCCTCCAGCTCCTATGGTTTCTAATACCTAGCTAAACTCATCACACAACATGTCATGCATGGATAGGATTACCGTGCTCTCTAGTGCTCCTCTTCCGCCTCATATATGATTTATTCATAAAACGTGAATGTAGAGAAGCTGAAGTGAGGCGTATTTTTCCTATATATAAATGTCAGTAGTGTTAGGGATGCAGTTAATAATATCATGAACTGATATGCAGATGGACAGTATATATCCACATGTCTCGATCTATTTGTTCAGTAGTTTTATGAAAATACTAGAAAGCCGCAAGAACAGTATTGGGCTCATCCTTTTTTTTAACAAACAATTTGGCCCACTTTTCAAACGTATGAATGAATTAGTACCATGCACAATTCCCTATCATTACTACTAGATCGCACAACACCTCGGATAGGACAACACAACGGATTCTCACGTGTTTGAAAAGAAAGGGATAGTCTGTGAAGCAATTCACCGTTTTGCACCCGAATGAAGACATCAACTCCAATTAAAACGTTCGGAGTCAACAAATGACTGAAATTCAAAGTTCCAAGTCACACTACTACTTGTGTGATCGTCTCAAATAATGTCGTAGTAATGTTTGCTGATATATATACATATATGCTAACAGAATGTACATTGGATTTTTTGTTTTCTTTCTAGAAACAAACGGACATGGAGGTCCAACCATGCATCTTAGTTTCTGTTTCAACAAAGAAAACCATCCTATCTAGTTTCCACTGATTAGATAACAAACTCCATTAACTTCTACATCATGAACAATATCGAACTAATATGAGTTAATCCATTCCCTTAGAGCTAGCTAGTGCATAGCTGTGAAACAGAACCTTCAGCGTGTCCTCTGTTTCTTGTCCCCTGCTCAAGCTTTCCATCTGCAAGTATCACTATCTGTCCTAGGGAAGCTTCCATGAGGATCTCAAGAAGAGTAAGAAGGTCAGGTAATCGATTATTCTGCCAAAGTTTGTATCCATACTGTTGATGGATATCAAGTAGCAGCAGCATCCAGTACGCTCCTAATGCCTCCAACTCCTAGGCCATTCTTGAATTGGAGCCTTCTCTAACTACTACTATCTTCTGATGGCTGTAGTATTGTCCTGGTCTTACACATATATGTAGAGACCATCTTCTTATTTGAGCTCTGCCTGAAGACGTTTGTATATATAGCGACAGCAAAAAAAGTGCAAAAATCAATACCACCTGTGACTCGTGTGAGCACCTAATGCATTGTTGGGACCGTATACGTACTCGGATTAAAATGGTCTAGCAATTAGTTCTTGCTGCCAGCATATCACTTTCTTCAAGAGAATTACATGCATGTACTTTTGGTGTGCCACAAATCAATCCACTGTGACATCTGTTTATTCTCATGCCCTATTTGGGAGAGCTACAGTTCCAGAATCTATAGTAAGATGAGTGACATTGTAAACACACAAAATAAAGCTCCTTTTATATAAATAACTTTAAGTCGTGTTTTGGTAACTAAGAAGTGCTACTACTCATCACACACATAACATAAACTCTTTCTAATCATTGTGCGCTCTGTCTGTTTGCTGGTGCGTCCTCCAGACCAATGCAAGGAAGAAGGGTTGTGGAGCACATCCTCATCATTTTCAATAGCATGCAAGCACATAATAGCCATACAGGCATGTCGAGATAACTACGAAGTAGCCAGCAGTAAGAAGCGGAGCCTTGCTCATTTAAGAACAGCAGCTCCAGCCTCCATCAGCATGACTACCTTGCCGTGAAAACGAGAGAACTGAATGAATTGGTGCAAGAAAGCCGGCAGAGATAGCATTTCTCATGGAGTTACCAAAGTGGGGGCCTGTCTTGAACATTCTTGGTGTCTCTGATGCCTCCGGTTCCTATCTTCTCTAGCAGCTTATTGCTTTATCAAAGAGCACTATATGGATCGCACTATCTTTCCGGTTCTCTTCCTCTGCCATATTTTATATGAATACTTGTGCAGCACAAGAATGTAGATGGACCGAAGAGAGGTTTGGTGTGCACATAAATACAATGTAATACGGAACACATAACTCGTGTGTTGAACTACATGCCGCAGCTATACCAGTGACAGTTCTACTTATGATTGTAGGTAACGAGTATATATATACTTGCAGACTGATAGTACTCCATATCTCAGTTCATTTTTCAGTTTATCGAAACACTAGAGAACAAGATATGGTTCAAGGATAAGATTTGGCCTGGTTTTTTACATTGGAATAATGACTCCCAGACTTCCTCATCACGAGAAACACGGCACAATCAGCATTACAGCATTGATTGTTTATAAGTCCAGGTACCATTAGTACGTGCTTTTATAATGTGACTCGTCATTTTGTATCAGTTATACAGTTAAATAAAATATATAATATCAATTTGATACTCAAAATGAATGAGCTAGCATGCCAGAAAAGAAAGAAATATGCATGGTCTGATAGTCTTGAGCAAATTGCTGCTGCAAATATATGCCAAAAGAATGTAACGTGTGATGACATCGAATATGCATGATGTAAATGGAATGTTGAGTTTCGCCTTTAATTTTTTATTTTCTTAGAAAGAAGAAATGAAATGGAATTCCAACCCTTCTAGATTACTTTCCATGAGTCATAGGGAAAATAGAGGCAAAACCATTGATGGGTCAAATCTTCGGAGTTGATTAATTTCCTAACCACCCAAGCAAGAACGTAGTGTACTAATTATAATAAAAAACATGATGTACTCCTGTAGTAATTCTTAATTAGCTCAGCATCACACAGACACAGAGTTCTATCTTGAGCAATGTAAGGTTGTAGGTAGCAAAAAAGCATATAGTGTCTTGAAAATCGTCCTGCAGCTATCTAGTGAATTTTGTTGAAACTAGAACATGCCGCTGCAGGATCTGAACACCTCATACTCATGCAGATACATATTTTTTTTAGAAAATGGGATTGTTTCTGGCCTCTGCGACTGTACACAACCATGTTCTTACAACAAATTAAGCTAAGCTGATCACCGAAATAGAACTAAAAGTTCACCAATCTTATGGGAAAAAACCACAAGTAAATTCTACTATTTCTTTTCCATCTGCTCTTGGCTAGGATATCCAAAGCAGTGACTTCCAGCACTTCGCTTGTCATCCAAACCGATTCCTTTGTGTCTTCACGCTGCATCAGGGACCAAAACCGCAGCCAATAAGCTTCCCTAAATACAGCCTTGCATAAACAAGTGTGAACCATCTTTTTCTCAAATACCATATCATTACTAGTACACTAAATGCACAACTCAATACCACCTATAACCCACCGGATGAAAACAATAAATTATCAACTAACTCCACTCCATGTACTCTCTTCAGTATTGCCACTCCCCTCTCCTTTCCGATGTCATGGGATCACACTAGACTCAATGATATCAACCTTGTGACAGCCATTCGTAGACAATTTTACATATATTTGTATTTTCTCGTGATACCTCCAGCTCCTACTTAAGCATGTTCCTCAACTCACTCATATATGAAAGCATAAGAGCACACAGGCTAAAAATTTAAGAGAGGGGGGGGGGGGGGGGGGTGGGTTCCTGAAATGTACTACTATGAACATGTATTTCAGTCCCAGAGGCTCCACTGAGTCTACTCACCAGCCTACTGTGGTATATCTAGAGCTATTGTGTACTACCCTTTTAGTAGAAATGTGTACAAAGCACAATAAGACATTTATTAAGAAGACCTAGCAAATCATCGTTCCACTTTATTAGTTTTGGATTTATAGCATTACTTCTTTACCTTTATATATCTATATCTATTAATTTGAGTTTCTCTATTGACTTTGCATCAGTTATAATACAAATACATAGAGGAACCCCAATGAAAATATATTTCATGATAGATCTTTGGAAAATTTCTATTTTACTACCGTCACCAATTCATTTTATCCTCTAACCCTCACCCGCACCGCAAAAATAAAATAGGCTTGATTTATTCCCTTGAAATATTTTAGTTGGTCCAAAATGTATTTATTTGTTTCTCCTCGTACAAGTTGAGTTTTAAGTTCAAATTTTGTGAGGTGACTTGTAGCATAATACCCTATGTTAGAAAAGTACTTTAAATTCCATGATAGATGCACCTTTAGTTGTATAGAACAAGATGCATCTGTATATGAAGAGGACTAGAATTAGTCCCACAGCTAATTTAGCTTTCTGCTCAATCAGCACAACGCAATGGCTGTATTATGTGTTCTATTAGGCTAGGCTCTCATAATTTGTTTGCTTATACATAATTGAATTTTTGTTCCATTGTAATGTGTCAAAATACGTACATGAGCCTGTTTGATAACAGTACATCAAACACGATGCATGTGGAGCATCGCATTTTTTCCCCTTCTATTTTCTTGGGGAAAAAGGTAAATAGAGGTTCAGACCTCCTAGTTTCCATTATTGAAGAATTGCCAGAGTCCACATCACAAGTCCAACCAAAATAACTAAAACAATATGCAACCCCAATCTTGGACCAATATGTTTGCAGCAGCAGCAGATCCTCTTTCTATAAATCACTGTCGATTGTGGGAAGCCGAAAAAATCCAGCACTTAGGACTGGACGTCGGTTGAAACAGAATGCTGGCTGTATTGCCCATAAATTTTGATGAACTCTCCCACATACATGTGAACTTGAGTAAATCGAAAGCTTTTGCATGTCTCAGCTTGTAGCTCCTCTGTTTTTAATCTAGCACAGTACCTCTGTTTCCTGTACCCCTTTCAAGCTAATTGTTGACGCCAGATTTTGACACGTGTTGAATCGGCGTCAGGAGGAGAAGATTGGCCGATGCAGCAGATCTGAAAGCTACAGTAAGGAATCGGCCGATTGAGGTAACAGTTGAAAATCGGCTGATTGGTGGCGCAGCCTATACCAACAGGATGGGATTATTCCAGAAAATCTTGGTCAAAAGCTGGTCAACAGGGCACGCCAAGTTGGTCAAGGAGCAATTGAAGGGAATCCTGATTGGATCAGGGAACGGCGGCGGAAGATTCTGCGGGAGTCCGTTTCCTTTAAAAGTTCTTATAGATATAGTAGTTTTCCTGTTTTTAAATAAGGTTGTAACGAGTCGTAATCGACCAGGAGTCCTAGCTTTAGGGTATAAATAGGAATCGTCAGGGTCTCGCAAAAAAATCAACACATCAATCAAAAACAATACTTCTACTTTTCCAGCAATTTACTTTCAAGTCGGCGACTTCGCCAATACCTTTTCTTCTTTCACGAGTTCGTACGGATTGGCAGGGCTGCATCAACTTGATCTCCGGCCAATTGGTAGGTTCCGCTTACCGAGTAATATCCGAGCTTTAACTACGGGCGCATCCCTGTGGTTTCGTTTGGATTTATTCACCAGTTATCGATATTTACTAGAATTGCAAGTTTTACCTGTTATTCTAGTATTATCACCAGTTATCCAGCTTGAGATCAGAGTAATCGGCTTCGTCATTGTTCTCCTTCGATTTATCATCATACAGCCGATTAGATCTATTTCAAGTGTTGTCCTTGCAGTAGTCGTCTAGATCGCTCCAGCAGTTTTCTTTACGATTACTATACGATTATCGGCTGATCCATAGCCGATCATCTCTACAGCAAATCGGCCGATTCGTCGCCGACGCGCCCCTCTGGACAGATCGGAACCCCAGCCGATCGACGCGCCTGGAATTTAATACTCTATTTCCTTGTCAATCAACAGGTCAGATTGACTGGCACGCCGCGCGAACTGCACCAGGGCGATAACCCGAACAGGAGCTAAGCAGATTCTCCCGGGTCGTGTGTCCGACGCTGAAGACCCATCGGCCGATTCCTATCCAGCCGATTTTAGCGCCAACACTAATCTCGAGTCCTTCAGATGCTCCCATATATGTGAGTGAAGAAAGGATATTTGCTGATGGCTAATGTGTGGTTGCTAGTACGGCGTTCCAGAAACACTGACACCTTCATGTCAGCACAATGCCATGCACGTCGGTCAGGAATGCATGTTTGCAACTGGCTATTGTGCGGAGGATATCAAACAATATAGGCAACAAGTAAAATGATCCATTACGCATCTAAAGATTATTTCCATGATATTGATGTAGTTTGCGCAGCAGCAGCATCTAGTATGTGTTGGTGGAGGGTGCCCTTCGGAAAGAAGAAACACCACAACAGCCCACGGAAACGACCTCCGAAGGCACGCCGGGAAAAGAGGCGCCTTCGGTTGATTCAAACTAATTCTCTATTTAACCGGAATCCGTCCCATTAGTTACAGTTATAGGAGTATTTATAGGGGGCAGTTCACTTACCCTCCAATGCAATTACATCTTTCTGCCCCCTCAACAACTATATTCCAAGAATATTGTAAGGGCAAACAGTAATTTCCTATCTAAACCCCTTTATAGCTCATCACGGCCTTCGGGCCCAGCTCGACTTGCTCATTCCCTACGCTACGGGCGTTCGCCCCCCAGACTTCATGGCACCTTCGCCGACTTGGTCGCAGTGTTAGCTTCGCTCGACTCGTCCTTCGGGAGGTCTTCGTCTCAATGACTCTTCGGCTCTGCTGAAGACCCCTGACTTGTTCACCGAGCCCCCCGAGGGTCGCCGTCGCCCTTCGTCTTCTGACCCTTCGGCGCGATCCGAAGGTGGCGCCCCCCAACAGTAGCCCCTCGAGGGCGAGGGCCTTCTTCAGAAGTCCTGAGGCCTCGACTATTCTGTCACATGCAGCGCGGCTCGAAGCGCCGCCCCTCGGATCTTCGACGTCGAAAGGGAAAAACGTGTTCCTGAAAAGAAAAAATGACGAAGACCGAAACCCACAAGAAGGGAGAAAATGACGGGAACCTATCATTTAGGTAAATGGTAAAAAGACCGCCCAGCCCCTCAGTGCCCGCGGAGACCCGTTGGTAA
This sequence comes from Panicum miliaceum, assembly GCA_032594955.1. Taxonomy (NCBI): domain Eukaryota; kingdom Viridiplantae; phylum Streptophyta; class Magnoliopsida; order Poales; family Poaceae; genus Panicum; species Panicum miliaceum. The sequence goes on from CM064066.1 coordinate 36,729,394, forward strand.
CGGTCAGCTGTGACAAGGGGCGTGAACATCTTTTTCTCTTCCCCGCGCTGACATGCTATATAAGCGTTGTTCCGTTCGCCTCCTTGATTATGCCCACTGCTGCCATTGCTTGTCCCCACTCGTCCGAGCCCTCGCTTTCATTTTCCGAGCCCTGCTGCTTCCATCTCTTGTCCAAGATCTCCCTTCACCCCTTGGTCCTCATGGTGCCGAAAACTGAACGCGCGAGGCCCCTAACCAGATCCCTTGGTATCAGCGGCGTGACCAAAGCTATGACCACAGAAATGGTTCGCTGAGGGCAAATTGTTGCCGGTCAAGCCCGCCCCCCAAGGAAGGCGAGACTTCGTCTCATCCAAAAAAAGATGAGGTTGTAGTGTTTTGGGACTTGTTTACTGTGGGGCTTCGGTTCCCCTTGGACCCCGTGTTCGTGGAGACTCTTCGTCTGCACAACATGTTTCTACACCAGTTAACGCCCAATTCTATTGCTCGTCTGAACTTGTACTTCTGGCTGGTGAAAACCTGCCGCTTCCATCATTCGCCCGAGAGCTTCGCCTTCATCCACCGGGTGCACCACTAGCCCAAGTATGTTGTGGTGACAACATCGGATGGCACTGAAGGTGAAGCCGAAGCCCAGTATGGGTGCTACAATTTCACCTACCGGGAGATAGTTTCTAGCCCGGTTACTGCTTACAAGAACAAGTGGCCTGTGGATTGGACTTCGCATTGGTTCTACCGCAGGGTTCCTCTGAATGAAAACACACAGAGTCACCCCCTTGTCGCGGAAAGGATCCGAAACTTGGGTGAAACTCCTCGGGTAGATGTCGAAGACACGGAGGACCGCTTGGCCTTCGTTGCCATGCTTCGGGAGGTGTCCAAAGTGTTCGGCACCCGTGATCTAACAGAGGAGTACATTGCTTGCCACTGCTGGCCACTGAAGGCCGGTTCGTCCATCAAGGCCTGGCTCCCAGAGGCGCAATGGACCAGAGGAATCCCCATGCCGAACTTCGGTGCCTCGTTAAACCTCAAAAAACACCTTAAGTTTTATTCTTGGTATCATGCTTAGTTTTGTACCTTGCTTTGTGTTTTAATGGTGCTTTTTGTACATAAATTGATGCAAATTCTGTGGAAAGTTGGGCCGATGACATTCTGGGGGCCGAGTCCATAGGCGAGTATAAAGCCATCATCAAAAAGCTGGGCGGGACTCGCACCAATCGCGTGTTTCGGGCCTTCGAGATCGAAGCCCCTCCTCGCAATGCTGCTATCATGCACCAGGCCGCCGAGGAGAAACGGAAACTGAAAAAGGAGGCCCAAGGGACGAAAGCTGTTGGCGGTGCTCCGGTCACCGCACAACTTGAGCAAAAAAAGAAAAAACTTGGTGCAAAAACTGGCAGTCCACCAAAGCGGACTCGCGTTGCGGACATCCTGCTCGGGGCTTCTTCGCCCCTGACGGCCAAAGAAAACATTGAAGATGCCCTCTCCGCCCCTCCTTTGTCTTCCGCGCCACCTCCTCCATCTCCGCCGAGGATCTCTAGCAGCGGCTCTAGCCCGCTCCCCGGCCTGGATGTTAGCGATCAAGAAATTGAAAGCGACGATCAAGTTGACATATTGGGCTCGCCGTCCGGGGATGCAAAAACCTGCGACCTCGTCGCTGCTGAAGGAAAGCTAAGTCTCTCCAAATCTCAGAGTAGCTCGGGTGGTTCTTCGAGCTCGTCCTCTTCCTCTGGTGAAAGTAGAAAAAGAGCTTCTTAGGTGGGGAATGATAACCACGAGAGATCCGTACTTGCCGCGGTGAAGTCCAGTCGTAGTTCCTCATCCAACTCTGAGAGCAACGGTTACTTCATTAGTTCCGAAGACCCTGTTGCCACTGCTGCCGAGCTCAGGGCTTCTGGAACCAATTTGATACGTGGCAACATTGTTGGCAGCCTTCGGTTCGAGAGCTAGGACCGGGAGTGCGCTCAAGAATTTGATACGTGGCAACATTGCTGGGGCTTCGTTCTGCTTTCCTTTGATGGAAAAAGAATTGCTGAAGACTGGCACACCCCACATGCTTCAATGCGCTCAAGAATTGGCGCTAAAATCCTTTGTGGCTGCCCGATGCGCAGCTCGCCAGCTTCAAGCCAAAGCTTCCTCCATCTCCCGCATGTCTGATCTGGAAGAGAAAATCGAAGCTTCAAGCCGAAGCTTCCTCCATCCGCCGCCCTTGCCGAAGCCAATGAAGCATCGAAGCTCAAAAACAAATATTCTGATGATTTGGCTGAGACACAAGTTCGTCTCGATTTGGCCTAAGCTCGGGCAATGAGAATTCTGAATAAGCTCAACAAGTCACAAGACAGTTTTCGGCGTTACCGAAAGGCTTTGACCGCCAGCATCGGGTATCTTCGAGATGAAGTGCCCCGCTTGCTATCTTCACACGGTTTAACTGCCCCGGAATTGCCCGGCCCCAAAGACGTGGAAATTATGCAATTCTTCCGGTGGCTTTGGTCTTGTTTGGCTATGGTGGAGTTCGGTAGTCGTCTCCATGGTGACTTGTGCGCCATGGTAGCGGCACGCACTCTAGCTACCTTCGTTTGCAGCCTTCTGCCCGGCAATAAAAACTCTTCGATTGGTATCACGAAAACCCAGCTTCACGTGGCTTCGGAAGAAGATGTGCTTCCAGAGAAGCTATTGCCTTTTCTGAAGAACATCACCAAGAATTTCATTGAAACTTTCTATAAGGAGAAGGGGGTTTGCCCTGGTGGATCGGGAAAAACTTCAGGTGAAGGAACATGTACGCGATCCAATCCTTCATCTCTTGTCGATCTTATGCTTCGGCTCTAAATCTCTTTCCATAATGTAGCTGCAACTGAAAGCGGAACTATATGCGAAGGAAGCGGTTCATGTCTCCCAACCTTCGGTTTCTGCTGCTCCTGCCCTTGAAGGTTCCTCATCTGGCCTCCCCTCAAATATCATGATCGACTCTACATTGACTCCTGGCGCAACCGAAGAAGTCGGTACTTGTGATGAAGTGCCTGAGGGCGAAGAGGTGTGAGGGGGTCCATTGCTCTTAAACACTTGATTGTAATATATATACTTTTGGATGCTAACGCCTTCGGCCCTGCGCAGGACCTTGCATCGGAACCTGCGCGGGTTACCAAAGGTATTCTGCCTGCGCAGGACCCTGCGTCGGAACCTGCACGGGTTATGAAAGGTATTCTGCCTGTGAACATGCACCGTGATGGTTTTTTTATTACTGGTGAATCGTGAGGTCGAAGTTCAACGCAATGTTTCCGTCTGTCTCTTTCAGCAACTTTTGGGATAGTAAACTTCGCTTGTACGAAAAATGCAATGCCGCTGCGAAAAAATTCTTCGCCAATTTCCAAAGTGATCTTATTTGTCAGGCTAGGATTTGGGCTGAATGCCTCCTTCGGCGCGAAACTCGCAGAACGCAGCGGTGCTCCGATGCGCCAGCTGCTAGGCCCGAAAGGCTTTGAGAACACAAATCCGAGCCTATCGATGATTGTGGTCCTTTGGAGTTTATGTATCGTGTTCCTACGTGAAGTGGAAAGATGATGCCATCGCATCTCTTGACCCTGCCTTGTCTTCGGTTGCAGGGGTGCCTATTGAAGACGAACTTCGCATTATGGCCGAAGATATCGTTATTGTTGCGGTTCAACAAGTGCTAGATGAAGTAGCCCGTCATGTGATTGCTAAGGAACCCTAGTTTTTCCTGTATGTGCTTGATGTATTGCCTTCGGGCCTTTATACTTTGTAACTGGGTGTGGATACTTGTCTTTTCAGCAAAGTTTGTCTATGTAATCGAATTGTTCTGTACTTTTTAATGAAAAATGTTCCGTCTTTGTATACTTTCGACTGGTACTACTTGTCGTGTTCAACGCTTCGACGCCATGATCAAGTATGAGTAAACGTGAAGCGCCGCCCCCCTTGCTTGGTCGTGGTGTCAATTTGGCGAGAAGCCTTCGTATTTTTGGTTTTGTGAATGCCTTCGGCATCTAGCATGAGAGGACTTCGACTTCCTTATTTGTGAATGCCTTCAGCATCTAGCACGAGAGGGCTTCAACTTTCTTATTTGCGAACGCCTTCGGCATCTAGCACGAGAGGGCTTCGACTTTCTTTTTTGCGAACGCCTTCAGCATCTAGCACGAGAGGGCTTCGACTTTCTTTTTCTTAAGTGAAGCAAAGGGACGCCAAGCCTTTGTAGCTTTGGTGGCTCGTGCTCACTTATTCTTTCAGCACCATTTGTGCTGCGTGCCGATGACAACCCCTCTTCGATCCGGAGGGGGTAGTTGCTTCGGCGTTCTTTTCTACCTTCGGTAGATGCTCCTCTTTTTTGGGGGATCCTTGTTTATATTTCACAAGGGGTTACACAGAATGCCCGCCTCGTTAAAAACCTCACACCTTCGGTGACCATGACGGCCGCCCCAAAGGCTTCCCCCATGAGGAAAAGAGTACGTGTCCTTGGTTACACTGCCTGGTACTAATGCGTAAAAAAGAAAAGAGTACAAAAAATAAACATCTACGAGCCCCTTCAGTTATCTTCCCTCCAGTGGCCCTTACAATTTTCCTATACAAAGTACTTCTGCAACATTTCCTTATTCCATGAGTATGGGTCGTCGACCCCTCGAGCGACTGAAGTCTGCAGGCCTCTGGTCTTGACATCTATGTTACTAGGAAAGGTCCTTCCCATGTACTGTTCAATTTGCCCTTCATCTTCCCCTTCGGAATGCGCCTCAACACGAGGTCTCCTTCTTTTATCTCCCTTGCCTTCACCTTCTTGTTCTTCCATCTTCGGGTCTCATCTTGATACTTGCTTAAATTTTTGGTTGCTTGCAGCTTCACTGTCTCTATGACATCGACGGTTGCCGCCATGTCTTCATGCGTATTGTTCTCCGTTCCCCAGGAACCTAGCTTGATCTCCTTCCGGGTCATGCATTCTTCTCTGTAAAGAAGCTTGAATGGTGAGAACTTTGTGATTCTGGACTCTATTGTGTTGTGTGACGAAATGACCCTCGGTAGCTCATCCACCCATTTGCCCTTCAGTTATTCCGTGATGTTCTTCTTGATGCCTGTGAATATGATGCCATTTGCTCTCTCTACTGCTCCGTTGGACTAAAGGTGATATACCGAAGCGAAACATAACTTCGTTCCCAGCTGATCACTGAATGCTCTGAAGGTGGCACAATCGAACTGTTTGCCATTGTCCACTGTCACTTCTCTCGGGACACTGAAGTGGCAGACAATGTTTTGCTAGAAGAACTTTTGCAAAGCTTCGGCTGTGATGTCCCGAAGGGGTTTTGCTTCGACCCATTTGGTGAAGTATTCCACTGCTACGGCTACGTATTTGTAATTCTGAGGTGCCGTTGGCAGGGGCCCAACAATATCGATGCCCCATCGGGAAAAAGGCCACATCGGGGGTATTAGATGCACCTCTTCGGGTGGGAACTTGCTATAGTGTGCATGCTTCTGGCAGTTGGGGCATGTTCTGACCACTTCTTGAGCGTCTGCCACTGCCGAAGGCCAATAGAAACCTTCTCTGAATGCTTTGCCTACAAGGGCTCTTGTGCCGATGTGGGATGAACACATTTCGGAATGAATTTCATTGAGGAGTTGTTTGCCTATGTTTCTGGATATGCATTTTAGAAGCGGTGCGTACACCCCTCTTCGGTACAGGTCTTCATTAATGATCGTGTAGTTCCTGGCCCAAAGGGCCATCCTCGTTTCTTCCTTTTCATCCTCCAGAATGAAGTGGCCCTGGAGAAATGCCATTATCGTCGACCTCCAATCCTCACTAGCGATTGCATTCACAAACTTGATCGGGGCTTCGTCGCTATGAATGGAGGCATGTTTCAAAGTTTCAAAAAATACTTCCAGAGGTAATGGGTTCTGTTGGGCGGCCGCCTTGGCCAATTCGTCTGATTATTTGTTCAGAGCTCTCGGGAAACTTCTGACGCTGAAACCCAAGAAATATTTTTCCATCCCTCTTACTGCCGCCAAGTACTTGACTAGTTCTGTGTGTTGTGCCTTGTAAGATTTGTCCACGTGCCCTGTCATCAGTTTGGAATCTGATTTTACAGATAACCATCGAACCCCCGGTGCTCTTGCTTTTCAAAGTCCAAGAAGTAATCCCTCGTATTCTGCCATGTTATTCGTGCATCCACCAAAATCCAACATGGCTGCATATTTCAACTTTATGCCCAAAGGGGCCACCAATACTGCCGAGGCGCCTGCGCCTTTCTCGCAATAAGCTCCGTCACATGCCATGTGCCATATGACTTCAGTCGTTGGCTGTTCCTTCCCTTGGGAGGAAGGTGTCCAATCTGCGATGAAGTCCGCCAATACTTGGGACTTGATTGCACTGCGTGAAGTGGAGTTGATTGTGTGTTCCGCTAGCTGAGCTGCCCATTTTCCTATTCTGCCGGAGGCCTCCCTATTCTCGAACATGTCCCGAAGGGGGTACGATGTTGGCACTATTATTCTGTGGCTGTAAAAATAATATCGAAGCTTCCTTGCTGCCATCACTACTACGTATGCCATTTTCTCAATTTCAGAATACAAAAGCTTGGACCCACTGAGAGCTTCGGACACAAATTACATCGGGATTTGTTTCAATATCCCTTCGATTCTGCGCTCTTCTACTAGTGTTGCGTTGACTGCTGCTCCTGACGAAGCAATGTACAATAACAGCTCAGCATTCGGTGATGGGCTAGACATGATCGTCAGGTTCTCGATATGAACCTTCAGCTGCTCAAATGCTTGTTGCTGTTCTGGCCCCCACTGAGAAGTACCGGAGCCTTTTAATGCCTTGAAAAATGGAAGGAGCCTTTTAATGCCTTGAAAAATGGAAGGCTTCATTCCACAGACTTCGATATGAACCTGTTCAGCGAAGCCAATCTGCCTGCTAGGTTCTGGACCTCTCTTTGAGTTCTAGGAGAATTCATGCGCCTGATAGCTTCGATTTTTTCTGGGTTTGCCTCAATGCCTTATTCTAATATCATGCAACCAAGAAATTTTCCTCCTCTCACCCCGAAGACACATTTTTTCAGATTCAATTTTCCTCTTCTCACCCGTTTTCTGGCTTCATACCACAACATCATCCACATACACCGACACATTCCGGTCCAACTATGTTCCGAGGACTTCTCTCACTGTTCTGTTGAAAGTGCATCCTGTATTTCTGAGTCCCTTCGGCATTCTGACGTAGCAATACGTGCCGAAGGGTGTAGTGAAACTGGTTTTTCTTCGTCACACCACCTCATCCAAATCTGATGATATCTGGAGAAGCAGTCCAACATACACATCATTTCTGACCCGGCAGCTGCATCAACGAGGGTGTCGATGCGGGGGAGGGGGTAATCATCTTTTGGACAAGCCTTGTTCAAATTTGTGAAGTCTATGCACATCCGCCACTTCCCATTCTTCTTCGGTACCATCATGACTTTAGCAAGCCATGCGGAGAACTATACTTCCCGTATCACTCCTGCATCTAGCAGTTTCTGGACTTCGGCATGTGCGGCCTTCTTCCTCTCGTCTGACATCGTCCGCAGACGCTGCCTTACTGGCCTGATCTTTGCATCGACATTGAGTACATGCTCCATGATGTCTCTGTTGACCCCCTTCAGATCTGCTGAAGACCAGGCAAAATTGTCCTGGTTATTTTTGAGGACCTGTATTAGACGTTCCTCTTCGGCCTGCTCGAGGCCGTTGCTGATGATCACTGTTCGATCTCGGACATCGTCACACAAAGGAACCTTTTTTGTGTGCTCTGCTGGCTTTACTCCTGAGTCTACCTCTTGGGCCTCGGTAACTGTTGGCTCTTCAGTTTCTTTGCTTTCTCCAATGACATGGACATTTTTTGAAGCCTGAGACGTGTTGTCTTCACACCTTCGGGCTTCCTCCTGACTACCGAAGACAGATATAACCCCCCATGCTGTCGGGATTTTCGTGCATAGATACAGTTGATGTATTGCCGCTGCGAATTTGTTGATGATATTTCTTCCGAAGATGGCATTGTATGGGTATTGGATGTCAACAATATCAAATGTTATGACTTCAGTTCGCATGGTTGCACCTTGGCTGAAGGTTACATTAATGTAGGCTTTACCAACAGCTTCTATTTTTTTCCGCCGAAACCAATGAGGGAGTATACTGACTTCTTCAAGTCCTTCTCTGTGAAACCCATCTGGACAAAACACCACCAAGTAATGACATCCGTAGAGTTTCCCATGTCGACCAGAATTCTTCCCACGTCGTTCCCGAAGAAGTGTACTGAGTTTTTGCCGATGTTTGCTCTGATGACTAGGGGTCATTGTGTGGGAAATGCTTCAGCTTTAGGTCTGCTTCGGTGAACGTTATGGGAATATGAGACCAAGTTGTTATGAAATGTTTTCCCTCACATACGTGATTGACAGCCCGAAGATAGCCCTTTCTCTGCCTCTTTGTCTCGTTCACCGGCTCATTAGACCCTCCGGATATTGCATTGATTACATTTACCATCGAGCCTCCAGAATTGTTCACCTTTGGAGACCCTCCGGCCATTTCCGAAGCTTGGCCTGGCTCTACCCTCAGGGCTGGCGGAAGATGAGAGTTTACTGGGTCGTACCCTTGAGTGGACGCGCTTCGCGCCCAGCCATGATGATACGTCGGGGGCGTCTGTATATGTTGTGCCACGGGTGGAGCTGGCAATGGCAAATACTGTGGCACATACGGCGAAGGGTTGTAATTGAATGCCGGATAACTTGTTGGCCACTGGGGGCCAACCCTACAGGCCCGACTCTGTCTCCCCTGGAGGTGTAGTTCACAGACTTCAGTGGCTCCGATGGTTTCTTCTCCAGCTCTTCTTTCTTCTCTTTGGCAAAAAGGCATTCATTTGTCCAATGACCCTGGTCTCTTCCATGAAAGTAGCAAAACAGTACCTTCGGTCCCGAAGACCCTCGGCCTCCTCGACCCCCTCGGCCTCCTCTGCCGCCTTGGCCGCCCATGTTTGCTGGGCTTTGGAAGTCGTGTTGTTGTTGGCCTCCAGAGACTGTGTTCATAGGCTCCTGCCCTTGCTGCTTTGGTGGGTTCGCATGCCATGGCTTCGGCTGCGACCACTGGTTCGTTCTTGCCTTCTTCTCTTGGTTCATGGCTTCGATCCTCCTCCTCCTTCCCCGGTCCGACTTGCAATATTCTTGCATGACATTGAAGAGTTCCCCGATAGTGTTTGGTTTACACCTGTCTAGGTAGTCTTGGCAGGACCCCACTCATAACCCACTTGTTGCAGCTTTGATGATGGTCAAGTCCGCCACATTTGGAGCTTTTGCCCGTAATTCAATGATGCGCCGCATGTACTCTTGCAGCGTCTCCCTCTCCCCATGCTTAAAATTGTGGAAGTCACACGATGTCAATTCCTCCATCTTCAATCCTCGGAAACTGGTCAACAACTTGGACCGCAACTGGCCCCATGAGTATATGTGACCCTTCGGGATGCTGGCAAACCAGCGTTGCGCGGAGCCCTTTACGGCCATGATGAAGGCTTTTGCCTTGACTGTCGAACCCCCTCCGTTGGATTCTACTGCAGCTTCATACTTGAGTAAGAACTCCCTCGGGTCTGTTTCCCCATCGTATTGCGGGAGGATCACCATGTTGAAATGAGGTGGCCATGACGTCTGCTCAAGTTTGACTATCAACGGCGTCCATGGTTCCTCTCGCCTCCTAGACCTCCGGTGATGTTCCCTTCGGTCCCTGTGATACTCATCTTCAGAACCTTCATCGGGATCATCCTCGATGCGAATGGTTCTCTCCCTTGGCCTTGCAACTCCGGAACGCACGCGCTCCTAAAGATGCCTTCGGGGTGGGAGTGGGCTGTCTGTTTGTGCTGTGTCGTCATCCTCCAGATGGCATAGCTCTAGCAGCCTTCTCTTCTCTTGTATCTGCTGTTGCAATAGCTGGCAGCGCAGCTCGTCTTCTTGGAGCTGCCGATACTGATTGATGGCTTCGTCTTCTGCTCCTTCGGGTGTTGTACGCTTTGATCTTGTTTGCATTTGGGTTGTTCATGGCTGTGCCGCTCGAGCAGCTTGACGCAGTCTCGCTCTCGCTTCGGCCGGTCTTATCTCGATCCTTCGGTAGGCCGCATTGTCCTCCGCGGGCACTCCCATTTGCTCAAGTTGGACCTCGAACTGTCCATCCGCCACATCTTCGACTTCCACATCTTCATTGCCTATCTGGTTCTGCTCCGGCGCGAGGACGAGGGCTTGAGTGTCCTTCGTCTGCCTTGCCGAAGCACTGGAACTCCTCTTCTTCGGTGCCATGCAGTGTGCTGGGCCGAACCACGGTGGGCGCCAAAACTATTGGTGGAGGGTGCCCTTCGGAATGAAGAAACACCACAACAGCCCGTGGAAACGACCTCCGAAGGCACGCCGGGAAAAGAGGCGCCTTCGGTTGATTCAAACTAATTCTCTATTCAACCGGAATCCGTCCCATCAGTTATAGTTATAGGAGTATTTATAGGGGGCAGGTTACCTACTCTTCAACGCAATTACACCTTTTTGCCCCCCAACAATTATATTCCAAGAATATTCTAAGGGCAAACAGTAATTTATTCCCTACGCTACGGGCCTTCGGCCCCCAGACTTCATGGCACCTTCGCCGACTTGGTCGCAGTGTTAGCTTCGCTCGACTTGTCCTTCGGGAGGTCTTCGGCTCTACCGAAGACCCCTGACTTGTTCATCGAGCCACCCGAGGGCCGTCGTCGCCCTTCGTCTTCTAACCCTTCGGCGCGATCCAAAGGTGGCGCCCCCCCAACAGTATGTTCTCGATACCTCCAATTCCTAGGCCACCCTTAATTAGGAGCGCCTTCTCTGACTATTGCTATCTATCTTCTAGTGACAGTAGTGTTGCCCTGGTCTTTCACATACATGTAGAGAAAATCTTCGAATTTAAGCTCTGCCTAAAGACATATGTAATGGGAGCAACAAAATATGCACAAATCAGACAATGCAGTTGCCAGTATCTGTCTTATTATCCAATAGAATTACGGTGCCAGCAGTATACTAGAAATTAATAGGTTACAAATGAAAATATTGTCATGTACAAAGTGGTGGATGAAAAGATTTAGATTTCAACTGTCCTAGCTAAACTCATATGGCTTGGTACTAAGCCTCGCTGTCTCGCACGGTCCCAGCAACACATGTACTACGTACGTGCAGGTGTATGCGTGCGTCCACCGCCTAGGGCTCTCTCACCTTATCACCCCCTTAAAAACTTTCTGGTAGCTACAAGGTATCTTGCTAACAACCGCTCAAAATAAAGCTAATTATTTACCATTTCTAATATAACAACGCCCCACCGTACAACCTCCGCGCACCGTAGAGTAGAAACCTAGCTCACGGCCGGCCGGGTGTTTCCGCTGGCCCGGATGTCCCTAACCAGACCGCCCGCGCGCTCATCAGATCGAGCACCACGCGATAGACGGACACGGGTTTCTGGTGCTAGTTTGGCCGCCGCCGAGCCGTGGCAGCAGTCAGCCGCCGGCTGGGTTGCATTGGTTTGTTTGCGCTCCAATACGTTTGCGGGCTCCAGTGGCCTGGCTAATGATGTCAACGGATCGGTACGTATGGAATCGGATTCGGATAGCACTTTTTACCATATTTTAGATCGGATACGGATACAGATTCGAATATTTTCGAATATGAATGCAAAACGGATACCTTGAATTCGGATATTTACTCGATATATAAGATAACGTTTAGCTATTTTCTTTAGTGGTAGTTTTAGAATACAAAATTATTATACATGTACAAACTAAATGTATAGCAACATAAAAAGATAGCTAGTTCAAAATAGCTTATTTATTAATAAATATTTTAATAAATAAATACATAAAAATATGACTAGAAATAAAAATATATTTGAATAAATATATATTCAATTTTTTATTAATGTATAAATATAAAAATTATAAAAGTAATTTCACCAATAAATAGATAAAACAAGAATATTTAAAATTAAATTTAATATTATTATTTTTTATTATAAAAATTAATAGTATTGGTTATGGCAAATGAATATAAGTTTTTAAATAGTTTTAATGAAAACGAATACGGATAGTGCCGGATATTGTCGAATATGGATGTGGAATCGGAGAGAGAAAATTAATAAAAATGGAATACGGATGTATCCACTTTGCTACCATATTAAATTCGAATACGAATACGGACATCCATATTGATGTTTAAGCGGATGCGGATATCGGATATTCGTATTCATCCCTAGGCCTGGCGCCTCGCCTCGGTTCGCGTGACGCACCAAGCCAAACCCCCACAGGCGCAGGCCACGCGTCGGGTCAAAAGCTACCGACTCGTCACACATGCTCCCCAGTCGGCAGTGGCAGTGTGCCTTTCCGCGGCGGATCAGGATGGAAGCCCTATGTGGGTTCCGCTCCGTTCCGTGGCGTTCCAAAAATGCTCCTGCGCTGATCTACTATTCTCTACTAGGGCACGTTTGGTGCGGCTCACCAAACGCACCCTGCGGTGAAGCTCCTGCGGGGTTTAGGGAGAGTGGGAGCTCTTTTTGCGGGCGCTCCGGTGGAGCCGGCGGAGAAAAAAACGTGGGTCCGCCTGCTCCAGCTCCGGCTCCGGCCTCCCGCAGAGCCCTGCCAAAAGAGTCCTATATATGGTGATCAAGAATTTCAGTTGATGGACTAGCAGGACTACCTGATCATCAAGTTTTAGTGTGAGTGAGGTCCAAAAATTTCAATTGACGGACTAGCAGGACTACTCAATCATCGGTTGAAAGTTTCCAAGTGGAGGGTTTATTCGGCACAATAAGCTAGCGTACTAACAACCTACAGCTCAACAGCTCAATCAATCAATGATCACTGCATGGAGTCAAGTTGAGGTGCTGGTCGTGCCAATCCATTTTGCCCGCTCTGCAAACACCCCCACCAGTGGGGACTGCATCTCATGGCCACTGAAATGCACGCAGTTCTGTTGAAGCCAAGGTGGAAGCCAAGGCCAAGTCGTCGAGAGGGGCTACGCGCCTACGCCACGGATGGCGCCAGCAACGGAGCCACGGATGTACTCGCGCTCACGCACCAGGCACACGGCATCGCCCAAGAGCTTGTTTGGTTCGCCGATGAACTCAGCCTGGCTCCCGGTAGCCTGGCCCAATGCATGTGAGAGCGTGGTGTTTGGTTGTCTGTTCGTACGAGCCAGGCTGTCCCGAGAGCCTGTTTGGTTGCTCGCACAAGGACGGGTTGCATGAGATAAAAGTATACAAAATCATCATCATAATATTTATAACATGCAACTATTATCTTATAGCTCTTAATTTATCTCGCTACTCCTTAATATTAATCGAAATATGTTCATACCATTTGATATGTGCTAATAATGCATTAGTAACGTCATTATATGGTTAATTACCCGCACCGCGCCAGCCTGGCCGCGGGTCTCCTGCACGCGTAGAGTCTGGCCCCACAATACGCCAACCAAACAAGCGTCATTTCTCGCATGCGGAGAGCCTGGGTGAGAGCTGGTGCAAGGTGCAGCCAACCAAACGTGCCCCAAACTGGCCACCATCGAAACGGTGGTACCCGTATCGTGGCTCGTTTGACTCGGCGTTGGCGGCGCAGTCCGCCGCACGGGCCGGGCTCGGCGCGGCCGGGTGCGTCGATGCAGGCCGCCGAAGCCGTCCGTCCTCTCCAACAAATAAACCCAACCGTGGAGGTGCCCTAGTTCTTCTGCTCCATTGCGCGCGATCAGCAAACTGTGCCCTCGAGCGATCGGCGGCGGGATCATCCGACCATCCCTACCACTCCGATCCGGCACAGCCTGGTACGTTTCTACTAGGCATCACGGGCGCTACAAGTTGCTGACGGATTCTGGACGGATCATCACTGGAATTTATGGGTTTATATATATGATTTAACTTTCTTTTTCTTCTTTTGAGAGGAATGAACTTCCATTAGGTTTCCCTGCATGATTGAATCGAGCGTCCTGCAGCCGTTTTGACTGTCCATCGGAAACGGGCTTGGCATGTATATACTGTTTTTTTTGTTTAGTTGGTTATTTGGTGCAGTGTCTTACATGCCATGATCTCTAATTGTGCTTCGAATGGAATCAGCAAGGGCAAGTTTATTCGTGCAACTTCTTGTTGAACCGAAACATCTAATTTGACTTTTAGTTTCTGATTTCATATATAATTCATATGCATTAGAGTTTCTAGCACCATTGCGTGCCTTGTACGTAGTAATCTTCTTTGGAGCCTGATTCCAGATCAAACTTCCTTGTTTCGAGATCAAACACCCTTCCCCTTCCTCTCTGTCGCAACTCCCTCGCTGCTCCATGCCGCCGCTCAAGCCCGACCGCGCCTCCCCCGAAGCTCTTGTCGAGCTCCCACTCCACCTCCCCGGCGCCGCTGGCGCCGACACCGCCGGCCCCATGCTCCGGGATCGGGACCTTCGACCGGTGGCCTGGGCGCCTGTGATGCGGAGGCCGGCAACCGCTGGCCGAGGCGGCGCACCAGGGACTGCCCGCCGCCGCCGACCGCGCCGGTGTCGCCCCAGCCCTGCCCCCGCCGGCGACGACCGCCCACCCCGTTTCCCGCCCCTCTCCCTCCTCCCCTACCTCCGTCGCATCCTCCGCCGCCCCGCCGCCGAGACCGGGAGTGCGCCCGCGGCCACTTGCGCGCCGCCACGCTCCTGGCAGTCCTTGACGCAGTCGTCGACGACTCGACGCTAGGGACGCTCGGATGGCCCAGCAGCAGCTTGGCGACGCTCAGGTGGCCGCGGCACCTGTCGCTGTCGATGGCGCGCAGGGCGTCCTTGCTGCGTTCCAGGACTTCAACGACCTCGCCGATGGAGGTGGCCAGCGACGACGCCGCGTCGTCCACGGCGGGACACACTGGTTTGTGGGGCCTACAGATGTTTACCTATCCCCGTTGACCCGCGGTAGAAACAGAGGAGCGTGTGCTGCTGGCATGCCCGGTGAAACCGAGGAGGGACAAGTGGAGTTGAGGAGGGACAAGGTGGTGGGGTCCACAGGGTTAAAATGGTTTTTTCACAGAGCATCTAACAGCATTAGGATGGAAAATCGGACAGACAGAGTGCCAATCTAGAAACGAAAGTCAAATTCATTATACGAAAACTTTTGAGGGCTATGAAATGAACCCATCATTTTTTATGTTAAATAGGAAATTCTCTCATAATTTGTAGGTCTAGACGGATGTTATGCACGTACACGTTAGAAAAATTCTTGCTGGCAGAAAGAGAAAAGGAGAGAGAAAACGGAACGGGCACTTCATTCCTCGCTGGGCTGAGATTCTGTTTGAATCACCTCTGCTAAAGTTTAGCCAACTCTTTTTAGTTAAAGGGCTCCAAATATAAGGACTAAAAGAAAATTAAAAGTAAAAGGACTCCAGAACCGTTTAGTCCATTAGTCCCAAGGGGTGGCTAAAGCTCCACTTTACCACCTTGACCCCCTCCCCACCAACCTTATCCACTCGCCCGCCGCCCCTCGCGATCCGCTGTCCCCGCCGCCGCCTCTCGTGACCCCGCTCTCACGCCTTCGCCGGCATTCCTGCGCAGTCGCTGGAGCTCATCCATCCCGCCGCCGCCGCCTCACTCCTATGCACGGGCCGTCGCCGCCCCTCGCGACCCGCCGCCGCCGCCGACGAGCTCCTGCACCAGCGCCTCGAGCACGGCGGCCGCGACCTCATCGCCGACGTCCTCCGCGGCGTCCTCCTCCTACGCCTTGGCGTCGCCAGCTTCGGTCTTGACGGCGCCCAGGCAGCCGGGGCATAGGGACCCGCCGCCGCCTTCTTCCGCAATGCGACCGAGAAGAAGGCCGTGGCGGCGGCGGGAGGTGGAGGGGGAGTGGGCCGGCGCTGCCGGGGGAGGTGACGCCCGAGGCCGCCGTGGATTCCCTCCTCGCGGCGGGGGTCTCAGCGGTGAAGGCGACGTACGTGGAGGAGCGCCACCTCCTCAAGACGTTCCAGATCACGGCGCGCAAGCTCGAGTCAGAGCTCCGTGCCAAGGATGCCGAGGCCGACCGCGCCAGGGCCTCCCTCACCGCCGAGCTCCGCGCCGAGCACGCCCAGGAGGCGCGGCTCCACCCGGGCTGGACCCTCACGTCGCTCGACGAGCTCCACCTCTCCGGCTCCACCACACCGTCAAGTCGATCCGGTCCTTCACCAAGTCGATGCTCAATACCGCACCAGCAGAGCAAAACAAGGCCGGCGCAGGGGCAGCAGACTAGAGGCATCATGGTTTTTTTTACTGGTACTTTAATAACCTTTAGTCTCTCCTTCCAAACATTGGAAGGGACTGAAGTTTAGTCCAGCGACTGAAGATCCAAACAGCGCCTGAATCGTCGCGCTCGAGGCGAAAACGCCCGCTCCCAGCCAGACGCAGTCGCAGAAGCTGCCGCTTTCCTTTCCTCCGATCCCGCGTGTCTCTCGCGCAGTTCCTCGCTGATTTGCTTCCACACTCGCCAAATTGCCCTCCGCTTCCGCCAAATCAATCCTCCCGCGCCTCAAATCGAGCCATCCAACGCCAAATCACAGAGTAATCCCCCAAAATCCACTCGGACGCCACCAATTCGCCCCCACATTTCCAAATCTCAAACCGTAGAGTCATCCCCAGCCGCAGCAAGATGAATCGGCAAAATCCAAAAGGACGTGTGCGCGGCAGCCGCCGGAGGTCCCGTCGCCGGCGCCTCAGCTCGTCGTGCCACCACCGCCACCACAGTCCGTTCTGCCACCATCCTTCCCTTCCATCTACGGACCCAGTGCTTGGTTCCCCTGGAACACCGCGGTCCATGGTGCCCTCCCTCGTCAGCTCCATGTTGGTTCGTTGGGGGTACAACAACCAGGCACGGCGGGCTCGTCGTCTCAACGTCTTTGGTGGGCACCTGCGAGCATTGATCCTTGATTTGTTTCATTATGTTCTGATGGCTGGATGGTTTTTCAGACGTTGTTAGATGACTGATCTGGCCATAAAGTTGCAGACCACAGTAGATCGTATGTACATGGAAGTATTAAAGTACCTTTTTTTTCATACAGCTAACCTCTTAGCCAACCCACTATATGTGTTGGCTACATTATCAGCTATTCAGCTGTAAATGACACGGCAAGTGTAGTCAGCGACCAACAGGATAAATCATTAGCCTTAGCCTTGCTCTATAGCCTCTCCAAGTTCCTGCCTATTGTGTCCAGCCACGTGTCCATGAGACGTGCTTTCATTTTCCTCGGTCCACATGGTCTCCGTACTGTCTACACCTGCTGCCGTCTGCTGCGTCGTCCGCCGATGTTTTGGTTTGCCTGCCCTTGCGCTGGAATTGGGCACGCTGGCCTGCTTCCATGTTCTTGCCTCAGAGCATCTCCAAGAGTGTGTAAAAACTATTCCCAAAAATCTGTTTTGGCTAAAAAACTGAAAACCAGGTATCACCTGCCCAATTTTTCCTCACGCCCAAAACCAGGGTCATCCGTTTTCGCCAGCACTCGGCGCTCCCAATCCCGGAATTTGTCGCCGATGCCCGCGCATTCTCGGTTCCCGCGCGCCTCCCCGCCTGTTTTCCCTCCCTCCTCGCGCCATTTTCTATACAAGCGCGCCGCCTCCCATCCGTCCTGTCCTGGTGGCTGGTTGCCGCAACCCTCCTTCTCTGTATGTACAGGTCGCGTTGGCTTGCCGGCGCCGCCTTCGATCCGTCCACGGCGACAGCTTCCCTCCGTCCACAGCACATCTCCCGTCTGTCCACTAAAAAAGATCCGTGACCAGAAAAAGAGGCCGATAGGAGCCAAAGTTTGTTAGGATCCGGTGAAAAAAATTAGAATCTGGGCCCACTCTAGGTGAGGTGGCACATTTAAATTTTTTGGGCATCTATTTTTAGAAACTGTTGGAGAAGGTGTTGTTTTTTATTCTCAATAATTTTTAGCAAGGTCCCAAAACATGATTTTTTGGGCTTATTTTTTTGGCACTCTTGGAGATGCTCTCAAGACCGTTCCTGTGTTCGTTCATGCCTCTCTATTTTTTTTCCTCATTTCGTTCCTTTATTTGGGCTCATTTTCATCTTTTTTTTCTGGGTCGTTTGCCGTTAGTGATCCGGACGGGGACCGCGTCCAGGTCACGCAAGGGTCCTGTAGACCCTGATGCGCCGCGTCCTCCGCTATTCATGGCGGTGAGTCTTCCATCACCTTCCTCTGTCCTCCTCGGCTCCCTCACTGCTTCTTGGTAATGGTAAGTTGTGGTGATTTCTTCGGCTCCCTCCTCTTCAATTTCGTTCCGTGGATGGTGATCCTATGGTAGATTCTGTCGTTTCTGACTGCTGTCTGTTGTTGTTTTCCTTCCTCTTTGTTTTTTATATACCCATTGCTTCATTATCACCCTGTCCCTAGGTATCGGTAGGTCTCTATCCCACGGTATGGTCCCGGCATTATTGGCTTCAATCGTTATTGGCTCCTATCATGCTAACCATTTAGCGTTCATTTTCATTGCATTGGTTGCTCTTTGTTTGCATTTCTGTTCTCAGACATATGATGTGCTCACGCGCATACTTATTGCTTCTTTAGTGTTCTATTGTTAGATGTCTTTCTCGTATCTGTTCGATTTGGATTAGCTATGTCCTTATTGTGTTTACACTGGAGAAAGCCCAGTACAAACCCCAAAAATAGGACGAACCCGGTGGTCATTACCGCTGCCGCACGCACACGGGCGCGTCACATACGAAATCTACACTCTACCGTAGTTCCGAACTCCAATCACTTCTTAGAGAAGAGAATAGCAATACTCCAAGGGCCCAAAATCTATACCTGCTTTTTCCCAAAGCCAGGTTTTTTTATAAAATCCAAAAGCAAAAGCAGGTTCCCCCCTCTTTCCCTGGCTGTGGCTGTGTGAGGTTTGAAGAAATTACCCACTACCACTTGTTATGAGCATACTGATTCATTTTTTTCGTTCTTCTCCCGTCCGTCGCCGTTCCCCACCTGCGTCGCCACCCGCTGCCCTCCCGCGCTCCCGCCGCCACTGCCCTTCCTCTCTGCCACCCGATCTCTCCTCCACCGGTTCTCCCGCGCGAGGCGCAACAGCAGGTCCCCGGTGAAGGGTGGAATGGGTGCGGGAGCTCGAGGGGAAGCCGAGGGCGAAAGCAATTAGCCGGAGGCCTACCGACGACGGCGAATCGGGGCCGGCGACGAGCTCGGGTCGGCGGCTGAGGTGGGCGGATGCAGTCGTTGGGAGCTTGGCACGACGAGGGAGAGCGGCGGGCGAGTGGCGGCAGAGCTGCGGGTTGTCGAGGTGAAGCCGTAGATGTTGCGAATCGACCAGAGATGCGCAGTGGGCGACGAATCGCCGGTAATGATAGCAGGAGGAGGGAAAAGAGGAATGGGGGGGGGGGGGCGAGGGGCGAGGGCATCTATGCTACGGCCGTCGCGCTCTTCGCGTTCCTCTACTCGCGTGGGAGCAAGGCCAAGGACGCCCAGGTGTCCAGGCTCGCGCGGGAGGAGCGCCCATCGAGGCTCAAGCTCCGCGCCGCTCTGCGTGGCACCGTGCGGCTCGTCATCGTGGCGGGGACCGGGGAGTTCGTCGCCAAGTCATTCCGCCGGAGCCAGCCGCCGCCTCGAGGGTTGTGGATGACAACGTTCTGGAGCTCCAGGAAGAACGGCGTGGGGGAACAAGAAGATGATGACAAGTGGGTCCGCTCGTCAGTGAGAGAGTTGAGTGAGGAGGGCTATGGATGACACGTGGGGTCCGCTTAACAGTTTTCTCAAAAGCTACAGCTGCCCAACCAAACGGCTTTCGACTTTCTCACAGCCCGCACCTCACAACAGCTTTTTCTACGGTCCACAGCCCACAGCTGCTTTTTCAAAAGCCACAGCTCAACCAAATACACTAGCTTAATCCTACCACCAGGTGAATCCTAAACCCCACGCTTTTTGAGGGAATATGGTGTCCACGAAATGCTTTGCACACCTTGCGCGTTTGCTAAACCCAAGCCGCACTTTATTTAAAAAAAAAGGAAAGAAAGGGAACCTCCCCCCGCGTCGGAGGTGACTCGGGCGACGCCCCCCTCCACCGCTGCCACCCCCCCTCCCGCCCTTCTCTCCTCCTCGCTGCCGTCGGAGCAGGGCACCGGAAGACCGTATGCCTGTGGGGAAGGTGGCGGCGGGGCTTCCCTCTCCTGCGGGCTTGGTGCGCGGGCAAGGACGCGCCAGCACCAGGCATGGCGGCGGCGACGGCCAAGGGCTATAGATCCGCCGTCCTAGGGGCCAGATCCGGTGCCCTCGGGCCCGGATCTACACAGTGCGGCGCCGCCGGCTTCCCCCCTCTCGGCGGCGCCGGCTTGCAGCGCACCCACTTCAAGGTCTTCGTCGGCGACGACGACTCGTCGGGCTCAGCGTCAAGTGCGCCAAGGAGGTGGCCACCGCCATCCGCGGTGCCACCATCCTCGTCAGGCTCTCCGTCGTGCCCAATAGGAGTCCGCGGATGCGTACGGGCGACGGCACCGGCGGGGGTTGGAGCTAGTGACGGCGGTGCCAGGCGCGGCGGCGGCGGCAACGGCTCGGGGCACCACATCTGGTGCGCCTGAGGCCAGGACTGTATGGTGGCCCGGCTGCCGGCGAGCTGGCCGTACGGCGCCGCTGAGGCCGCTTCGGTCTTGCTGCTGTCTCAGTGGTCGGAAGGTGATTGCTTCTCTGGTGCGGTGCTGCTCAAGGTCTCGGGGAGCTCCAGGCGAAAGCTTTGCCTGACATGCTGTCGATGCTTGCGATGGCGGCGTCCGCGGACGTCGTTACCTCCCTGGAGGCGTCGTGATAGTTTTCTCTATCCTGCGTCGCTCTAGAGGAATCATGGATTCTCTTGGTAGCTTTACTCTCTCCAGGTGAAAATCTAGATCCTGTCGGATTGAGCAATGTTGGCGTCTAGACGTCAAGTCCTCGTTAGAGGCATTGTCTCGGAGATGGGCATCATGAACTTGTGCATGGTGCCACGCCCTCAAGGTGAATCCCAGCCACAAGCTCTTAGCTTTGCTGTGGCTGCCGGTGGTTATTCATGGTTAAGCCGCAATTTTGTCCTTATGCTAGGACATGTTGTTGTAATCTGTGGTTATGCTATAAATTTGTTCTTACTGGGGTGTGTTGTACGAGGTCTAGTTTAGCTAAATAGGTTATCAGAGTTTTAGTCCGGTTTTTATAAACTAATCTAGCATTGTAGGATTTTGTCTCATTTTCCAAAGAATAAGGTTTTTGATACGTGATCTGCCACACTTTTTGAATATATTCCGGTGGGGTACTCTCCGCCAGTGACATTAAAAAAAAGGAAAAACGGGGACCCGAATTCGGCTACTGCACCAGGCGCGAAGAACGCTCATCGTACTCCCCTGGTCTCCCCCCAAAACCGGGGCCTGGCGGGCACCGGGGCGGAACACGAGGCCATCGGCACGAGCACATCGCCCCACCGGCGCCTATAACTTCGAGAGGCAATCTTGCCACTCGCAAATCCCCTTCCATTCGGAAGCCTCCCGCCCCACCGCCTCTTCCCGAGCGCGACATCGCCGCCTCGTCGGAACACTAGAACCCCGCCGGCGGGCACCTCGTCGCCGATCACCGGGCATCCGCCATCCACGGCGATGGCGAGGGCGGCAGCGCGGCCGCGGCGGCTCGAGCTGGCCGAGCGGTGGAGCGGGATCCAGGAGGATGAGGAGGCCGAAGACGGCGGCGAGCCGTCCGCCGCCAAGCCCCACCGCCTCATTCGGGCCAAGGAGGAGTGGTACGTGCGGCTGCAGCCCTGCCAAGTCTCCCCTCATCGCTCACCCACTTCGCTTATCTCTTAAGACCGCGCGGCGGTCGGTACCATGCGTAATCGTGCGCGGGTTTAGGGTGTCTTCGTGGGTTTAGGATTGCCCTGGGATTAGGATTCGAGCAACTTGGCTGCACACCACTAGGCCTGGGATTTGGTTTCTGGCTAGTTGGATTTGGCAGTGCGAATTTCAGCGCCTTACTGCCTATGAAGTCTCTCGAGCTCCTCACTTTGACTTTTGTAACTTAGCTGATCGAAACTCGCGGATTCCAGGGTTTACTAACATCATGAATGCAAGTATTCACTACAGGAAACAGGAAATTCGCTGAGTGTAAACATTTTGCCGAGTGCTTTATTTCGGGCACTCGGCAAACAGCCTATTTGCCGAGTGTATTCAACCCGGCACTCGGCAAACATATTACACTCGGCAATAAGGTCGTTTGCCGAGTGCCATAAATAAGACACTCGGCAAACCGCTCGTAGACACTCGGCAAAGGCACGACACTCGGTAAATAAACGGCGCGTGCATCGCACGTGCACCGTCCGTCACCGGACTGGGCCGGCCGTTAGTCCTTTGCCGAGTGTTGGACGCCGACACTTGGCAAAGAGGCAGT
The DNA here is from genome assembly GCA_032594955.1 of Panicum miliaceum. Lineage (NCBI taxonomy): Eukaryota > Viridiplantae > Streptophyta > Magnoliopsida > Poales > Poaceae > Panicum > Panicum miliaceum. The sequence continues at coordinate 36,751,765 of CM064066.1, forward strand.
TCGCCGAGTGCCACTGCAAGACACTCGACAAACTTATTACTTCGCCGAGTGCCTCACCCTGGACACTCGGCAAACAAAAAAAAATTTCGTCATTTTGGCCTCCACACTTTTTCTACTCCCCACGTAGGAGATTTTGTAATCCATAATAAAAGTTGGTATATTTTGTGGTCTGTTTGCTATTTTTAATGAAACGATTGCATTAATAGGAATTTTTTTATTCATGCCAAATTTTAACTGCAGGTACATTAAATGGTGGATTATAATCAGTGGAAAAATTATATCCATATTATGGAGTCCGGATTGAGGTCTCAACCAGGAAATGAAAAGAGATTTTGAACATTGTTTTTAAAAAACACGACCACGAACGTGTGGTTGAATGGTTGTTAAATTCTAAAAAAATCAAACGAAATCTGAAAATCACAAGATTTGTCAAGATGTCATGATATTATGTGTGGAGGCTGTGGTAAAAAATTGAGAAGGTTTCGCCCAATTTCTGACATATGATGCTTAGAAACTGACTCATCTCCTGGAAGGATTCATAGAAGTTAGAGAGGATACAATAAGATTTGGAGTCCAAGTGACACTTGAGTTAAGGTTTGGCTTCAAATCTTTTTGTATAGGCAACATACAACACAGATTGGTTCGTGTCAAAATTTGGAAATTTTTCGGATGCGTTTACTATTTTTTATTGATTAAATGCAATTATAGATTTTTAGTAGATATAAATGCAATTTGCGCTATAACTGCATGAAATAATAGAACATTATCAGTAGAAAAATAATTTAACCATTGTTGAGTGATGGTGACACGATTTTGCCCAAGTATATTAGAAAAAGTTATGTTAAATATAAAATATTAGTGTATTTTGCCGAGTGTGTAAAAAAAACACTCGGCAAAAGTACCTTTTGCCGAGTGTTTTCCACGGACACTCGGCAAAGAAGGTACACGGACCCACTGGCAGCATTCTCCTCCTTATTTAAAAAACGAAAAACGCTTTCTTTGCCGAGTGCCTTAGATCTGACACTCGGCAAAGAAAGAAGATTGCCGAGTGCCAGATCTCGGGCACTCGGCAAAGAACCGGACTTTTAAAAAAATGAATCTTTATTTTGCCGAGTGCCAGATCGCGGGCACTCGGCAAAGAACCGGACTTACGTTTTTAGCAGACCCCCGCGCGCGGCCTGGCTTCTATCCTAAACCCCGCGTTTTTAGCCGCCCCGCCGCCCCGCCGCCGCCCCGCCGCCCCGCAGCGCCGCCCCGCCGCCCCGCCCCGCCGCCGCGTCGCCCCGCCGCCCCACCGCCCCGCCGCCGCGCCGCCCCGCCCCGCCGCCGCGCCGCCCCGCCCCGCCGCCCCACCGCCCCGCCCCGCCGCCGCGTCGCCCCGCCGCCGCGCCGCCCCGGCCCGCCACCCCCGCCGCCCCCGCCGCCCCGGCCCGCCGCCGCGCCACCCCCGCCGCCCCGGCGCCCCGCCCCGCCGCCCCCACCGCCCCGCCGCCCCGGCCCCCCCGCCGCGCCGCCCCGCCGCAGCGCCGCCCCGGCGCCCCGCCCCGCAGCCCCGGCCCGCCGCCGCGCCGCCCCGCCGCCCCGGGTATAATTCTTGCCCACCATTCTATCGATCATGTGCTACCAAGTGTCAATTTCATGCTTTTTTGTCATAAGGATCCCTGATTTTCAGACCTCAATGGGAGATTTTATTAATCTAGTGGTGTTCATGCTGCTCACCCTCACGCATGTACATACGCTTTTTCTACCAGATAGTTATCTATTTTTGGTGATCCATCCATCGATGTTCCTTTTTTTTATCACGTGAACTGTAGAGGTATAGGATCAACAAATCAAGTTAAATGAAATAAAATATATGTTTCTCTTTCCGAGCCTGTTACATAAATGTATTGAGCTCATGAAGAATAGAAACCTAACATGTTCTATGAATGCGTGATAGCCCATGAAACTTTGAAACCTGTGGCCATGCAGCTGCGACGGCACGACAACAACAGCTGGGTGTACATTGACCTTATCCTGCCGAGCCGCGCCGCCGCCCCGGCGCCCCGCGGCCCCGCCGCCGCGCCGCCCCGGAGCCCCGCTGCCCCGCCGCCCCGGTGGCCCGTCCTCGAGTCGTCACTTTGTACGATAGCAAGGTGAGTTATCCTACACCTCTATTTCCGTATGATGTTCGTATATCACGTAACCTAGTCAGGCGTCTCCCGTTTGAAAGAGATACGGTTGGAAATATGTAGATGTTTGCATATTTATAACCGTATCTGTTTCGAATTGTCCATGTCACTTTGGACAGCACGAGGATGTGTAGGTGGGTTTAGTTTCCATAGTCTACTCCGGTCCGAGTTAGAGCTTCGGCAGGACCTCCCAATTGTTCTCCGGATACACAATCTCCATTTCCAGGACGTGTATTTGGAGAACAGCGGGGAGGTGCTACCGAAACTCTATCTCAGGTCGGAGTAGACCATGGAAACTAATCCCACCTACACATCCTCGTGTGGGATTAGGACCTATCTTCACCTAATAGACAGTATAGGAACGCGTAGATGCAACGTGAGTTTTTATATTACTCGCTGATGTTCTAGAGGATGGAGGATCGTCAGTGGATGTACACGGGCCGATCTAGTCAGAATTCGTTGACCGATGAGTGGATAAACAAGACCGATGCATTCTTGGAACGAGCATTTGCAAGGATCAAAGGAGGAAGAGATACTTGGTGTCCGTGTAGCAAATGTGGAAACCTGCGTCGGCAAACCAAGTTAGGAATGGGTAAACATCTTGTTAGGCACGGATTTACGTCAGACTATACCATATGGATCTACCATGGTGAAGTCGATCGTGGGAGGGACGAGGCCATCAGACAACGTATCGAGCAATATGATGATGACGCCAGGGTGGGAGACATGTTAGATGACTATCATGAAGGTCGTAGGGAGGAGGAGCCCGAGGCTACCGCAAAGGCGTATTACGACATGTTGTGTGCGGCACAGCAACCCCTTCACGGGCATACCAAGGTCTTTCAACTGGATGCCATTGCACGTCTAATGGCTGTGAAGTCCCAGTTTAGCTTGAGTCGAAACGCCTTCGATATTATGTTGACAGTTTTTGGGAGCCTGCTCCCGGAGGGTCACATCTTGCCAAAGTCTATGTATGAGGCACAAAAACTTCTTCGTGCACTTAAGATGCCATACGAGCAGATACATGCTTGTCCGAAGTGATGCATCTTATTTAGAAAGGAATATGCGGAAGCAAAGTACTGTATAAAGTGCGAATCGTCTAGGTTCCTGGAGATAGACTCTGGTGACGGTCAGAAGAAGCAGCTTGCAATTCCTGTGAAGATCCTTCGGTACCTTCCCTTCATACCGAGGATCCAACGGCTTTACATGTGTGAAGAATCCGCGAAACAAATGACATGGCACAAAACCGGACGTCGATACAATGCTGAGAAGCTGGTACACCCATCCGATGGCGAAGCTTGGACAAAGTTTGATGCGATCTATCATGAGAAAAGTCGAGAGGCTCGTAATGTACGTGTTGCGCTCGCAACAGATGGGTTCAATCCTTATGGAATGGCTGCCGCCCCGTACACCTGTTGGCCTATGTTCGTTATCCCCCTCAATCTCCCCCCTGGTGTTCTCTTTCAGCGACAGAACATATTTTTATCGTTGATAATTCCAGAACATCCAGGGAATAATATGAGTGTGTACATGGAGCCTCTGATTGATGATTTGGTCCGTGCATGGGATGAAGGTGTCTGGACATACGACCGTGCTACAAGGACAAACTTCAAGATGCATGTTTGGTACCACTACTCTCTGCATGACTTGCCAGCATATGGTATTTTCTGTGGCTGGTGTGTTCACGGGAAGTTCCCATGCCCAGTATGCAAGGCTTCTTTAAAATTCATTTGGTTGACGAAGGGTGGCAAATATTCTTCATTCGACAAACATCGACAATTCCTTCCTCCTGACCATCCTTTCCAACGAGATATTAGAAATTTTACAAAAGATGTCGTAGTTAACGAACCTCCACCGCAGATGCTGACCTTAGCCGCGGTTCGTGCTCAGTTAGACGCTCTTGAGGTCAACAATCATGATGGTGGTTTTGTGGGATATGGCGAGCAACATGCCTGGACTCAGAGATCCTGCTTGTGGAACCTCCCCTATTTTGATGATCTTCTTCTCCCACATAACATTGATGTTATGCACACTGAAAAGAACATTGCCGAGGCAATTTTTAGTACAATTATGGACATTCCTGACAAGACAAAGGATAACGTTAAGGCTAGAGTGGATCAAGCAATGTTATGCAACAGACCAAAGCTAGACATGGCGCCTCCCAGAGCCGGCAAGTCGTGGAGAAAGCCTAAGGCTGATTTCGTCCTGACGAGGGCGCAAAGGAGGGAGGTATTACAATGGTTCCAAACGTTAATGTTCCCTGATGGGTATGCAGCGAATCTGAAGAGGGGAGTGAACTTAGCTACTATGCGAATCAACGGGCTGAAAAGTCATGATTATCACATATGGATTGAGCGCCTACTTCCGGTGATGGTTCGAGGCTATGTCCCTGAGCATGTGTGGCAGGTGCTAGCGGAGTTGAGTAATTTCTTCCGCCAACTTTGTGCTAAGGAGTTATCTCGGACCGTGGTTGCCGAAATGGAAAGAAGGGCGCCTGTGTTGCTCTGTAAGTTGGAGAAGACCTTTCCTCCTGGCTTCTTCAATCCGATGCAGCATATGATTTTACACCTCCCGTATGAAGCACGAATGGGGGGGCCGGTGCAGGGCCGTTGGTGCTATTCAATTGAGAGATGTCAAAAGGTTCTTCGAAGTAAATGTAAAAACAAATGTAAAATTGAAGCCTCCATTGCAGAGGCATACATTCTGGAGGAGGTGTCAAACTTCACAACAAAATACTATGCTGACAACCTTCCTAGCGTGCACAATCCACCCCCTCGTTACAATGACAGCGAAGTGGAATCGAGCCTTAGTCTTTTTTGAGGACAACTTGGAAGTGCAAGTGGTGCGACACAGAAAAAATTGAAACATAAAGAGTGGCGCACTATCATGCTGTATGTATTGACCAACCTATCCGAGGTGGAGCCGTACATACTGTAAGTTCTGAACACTCCTAGTTTTTTCTCAATTTTTCAGTATTCTTCGTCCAACTCTCATGTTTCTCGTTCGTATAGGGAATTCCATCGTAACTTCTGGCGTAATTCAAGGGAACCTACCCCGCACGAAGCCGAGACTCTTCTCAAAGAGGGTGCAGGAAATGGAATGCCCGATTTCATTTCTTGGTTCAAACATAAGGCCCAAACCGATTCGTCTATGAATGCCGAGTTGAGACAGGTTGCCGATGGCTGTGCCTACAGGGTCAAATCTTTTACCGGTTATGATGTAAATGGATATCGCTTCCACACAACAAGCCATGAGCATAGTCGGCCCAATCGAAGAACGACAAATAGCGGAGTTTTTACGCCAGGCTTTGATGGTGTAGAGTACTACGGAAGAATTGAAGAGATATACGAACTAACTTTTCATGGCTGCAAAGTTCTTAATCCAGTCATATTCAAATGCCATTGGTTTGATCCATCAGTCGTGAGACGGGCACCTAATCTTGGGTTAGTCGAAATTCGCCAAGCATCCGTCTTAGAAGGAGACGATGTGTACATTGTGGCTCAACAGGCCACGCAAGTTTATTATTTGTCTTACCCGTGCCAATCCGACGACCGTCTTAAAGGTTGGGATGTTGTGTACAAGGTATCGCCGCACGGTAAATTACCTGTACCAAACAATGAAGATTACAACATAGACCCCAACACATATGACGGAGATTTTTTTCAAGAAGATGGCCTCGAAGGGAATTTTGAGATTGATTTAACCGACGCTTTCGGAATGGAAGTGGATAATGAAATGGTTGCTGAAGATGACGCTGGAGAGGAGGTTCATAATGTGAAGGAGTTAGAATTACTTCAGCGGTTACAGTTAGGACAGGAGATTGATGATGACACTCCTCCTTCGGAGCACGGGAATGATTTTATTGACACGCGTGACAGCGATGATGAGACTTATGATCCAGCTAATCCCGATCATGACGATTATTTCTAAGACATGTATGGGCCGTACTAATTTATTTATTATTTGTCATACCATGTAATTTATTAAGTATGTTTACTTTATTTTGCACATCTTACTAATTATGTTTTGTTTATCTGTGCTAATTGGTTTACTCTTGGCAAATGCAGGAACAATGGTGGGCGGTACGAGGAAGATTGCAGCGATTTACGAAAAATTAAAAGCTACAGCTTCAGGGTCAGGTGCAGGGTCAGACGCATCGAGAGGTCGAGGGAGGCGTCGAGGGAGGGGTGGAGGCAGGGTGATGCACAGGTCGAGGAAACGGAGGGGGCACAGGTCCTTGGTAGAGGCAGGGGTCGGGGCAGGGGTCGAGGAAAGGGTAAAGGGGTGAGGCCCCCCTCGCCTGCGCCTTCGTCGTCGTCGTCGGAGGAGGTACCTTCCGCGCAGGCCTCTAGTGACGAGGCGGAGGTACAGGAGGAGCATGACCAGGAGCAGGAGCAGGAGCAGGAGAGGGAGGAAGGGGAGGAGGCAGGGGATTCGCAGTCCAAGATCTGGTTGCGAGGTCCCTCGTCCCTCCCGAGGCGACCGATCCCTCTTCATTTACGCCCACTGATTCAACCCACTGGGGCAAAGTAAGTTCCTTTACATATTCACAATACTTTTGATATGTTGAAATCTACAATAGAAACTAATAATCTATATTAATCACTTGTGCAGGAGTTGGACTAAGCTCAGTGGGGGTGCCCACAACCGCAAGGTCAACGGCATAATTGGTCTTTTGTGTAGGCTACACTTCCCCGGTCTAGTGGTCTTCGCCGGACAGGAGGAGCCGGCCTACACGTGGGACCACTACGTCGCCGCCGCCGACGTCGGTGATCGTGACCACAGGCAATTTGCGAACAAGGCGGAGCGGGTGAAGGCCGAGCTGTGGGTAAGTATTCGAAGCACTAGATTGCTTAATACACCAGCTTCGCTAGACATTCTTGAAAAAATACTTGTTTGCAATGTGTCTATACGCAGGACTTTTATAGATGCCAGGAGGGATTCGAGGCTAGGGCGGCCTCCGTCATTGAACAAGCCGCCAAGAAGCTCGTTAAGGACATGCACTACGAGGCGCGGGTTCAGGCCATCATCGACTTCTATGCTGAATACAGAAGGATGAGGGTCAAAAAAGAAGAGGCCAGGACAATGAACCTGACCAAGGAAGAATTCATGATGGTACGTACAGAAAGTTAATATTTACTATTTCTGAGATTAATTACGCTTCACTTCTTTTGTTACATGTCACACACTTGATGATGTAGGTGCCTCCGTGGTGGCGCCGATCCTTTACCCGGTGCTGGGAACAAATGGTGGATGTGTGGTTGCAGCCCGGGTGGTTGGAGAACCACGTTGCTTGCCGGGAGCGGCGTCTGCAGATGCCATATGCAGCACACCATCAAGGCAGCCTGAGCCTTGATGAATACAAGGAAAAATGGGTACGTGAATTCGTTTCTTTATTCTCACACATAATACTGCATATTTTGTAATCCTTTTGTATTTTTGGCGCAGACGTCATCACATGAAGGCCAGGAGTGCTCCCGGTTCAAGGCATGGGTTATGTCCAAAAAGGGCAAGGCCACGGCAGACATCGACTTCAACCTGGAGGACCCGCCCGAGGCATACAGCCATCCCAGCATCCACAGCCGCATCACCGCGTACACAGCAATGGCGAGGGAGGTTCATGGGCCAGAGTTCGATCCGAGCTCTCAGGATATTGATCCTGAAATTGTGATGAGGGTGGGAGGAGGGAAGAAGCATGGCAGGTATTGGATTGGGGATAGCGTGATCGACACTGCCAGTACTCCCACCCTCTCCCAGATCCGAGCAAGGAGCACGGACTCGAGCCCCGCGATACAGGCACGGCCTACCGCTGCACAGTTACAGATGCAAGCTCTGCAGGTTATTCCTGTTTGTTTAATTTTTCATTCATTTTGTACATATCTTTTGCTTGGCAATAAGATATTGGGATGAAATATTGTAGGCCCAGGTGGAGGTAGAACGGAAGCGCCGGGAGGAACTAGAGGCGAGGATCGAGGCGAGGATCAAGGCGAGGATTGAGGCGGAACGGCAGCTAGAAAGGCAGAGGACGGAGCAGATGTTGCAATACATGCAGAGTGTCTTTCACACTTTAGGTCAGACTCCACCACCTATGCCACCGAACCTATTCCCGTCACCTTGACCACCTCCTGCAGCTACTCCTGTGAGTCACTCTCAACCTTACAATCAACCTAGAGTTAAACTAGAAACTACAGGCACTACAGCTTACACTAGAAAAGTGACTAATGCAATCTCTATAACTTTGTGCAGAATCAATCGGCGGCGTCCAATGCGGATTCTTCTTGGGGCAGTGGCCACCTGCACATTCTCCTCAGCCTCCTCATCCTCCTCAGTGACTTGTGAACTAGAGGTGTTTCTGATGCAAAACCTGTGAATTACTTGTTTGTGAATAACTTGTTTCAACGAGAACTTGTGAATGTTATTTGTGTGCTTGTGATGCTTGTGTTGCAATTTATATGCCTGTGCTGTAATTTATATGTCTGTGCTTGTGTGATTGTTTTTTGAGAGGGGTCCTTTATATGTCAAATTTCTGTTTTTTTAGTAGGGGGACAGATACTTTGCCGAGTGTTAACACTCGGCAAAGAGGCCATTTTCTGTTAGGTTGACGTCTTTGCCGAGTGCCACGTGGAAGGCACTCGGCAAAGGCGTCATAAAATTTTGCGGGATTGGCCCCTTTGCCGAGTGCCACGTGGACGACACTCGGCAAACCGAGTACTTTTTGCCGAGTGTCTTCCGTCTGACACTCGGCAAAGCAGCCGTTACCGTCAGAAACCGTTATCGCCTTTGTGCCGAGTGTTTTATTTTGCCGAGTGTTGTATGGCACTCGGCAAAGGGTTTGCCGAGTGCCCGACGATCGACACTCGGCAAACCCACTGTTTGCCGAGTATTGTTCGCCGAGTGTTACACTCGGCGAACCCTTTGCCGAGTGTATTTGGGCCTTTGCCGAGTGCCTGGGGCACTCGGCAAACTTGCTGCTTCCGGTAGTGATTGTTTATAATGGAATCTGTGCTGTTGGAAGTCTACCGACAGTACTTTACTACTTTTATTTGATAGGAACTAGATTTTGCAAAACTGAACTTTTTCAATGGTGGTTGCAGACACAGTATTGGATTTGTAATGTGCTCAGAAGTAGACACTGGATGCAAAGTCTTGGGCATAAGGATTGAGTGTTTAGGTTCCAAGTTTGCTGGCAGTAAGTTAGGGAATCAGACGATCATAGGTCGTCGTATGATGGCTGTTACACCTAGGGTAGCAAGCTAACTGTGCGGATCTACGACATGATATGGGCTTAAGATTCACTAGCCTGAACGTAAACTTAGCTAGCTAAAAAGTGGATCTAAAAGAATGCTATGGGTTTAAGATTAGCCTCACGAATGGAACTTTCCAAATAGCTCATGGACATTATTTACGTTACTTTATGTGATGTTTTATGTAACAGGCTTTCGTGCCAGACATTGGATTAGGCATTTATAGGTTATAGCCAAATTCTATATGTTTCGTGGCCCATCTTTGTTAATTTTAGTTTGGGCACCAGAACAGTTTCATGTAGGTGAGTATGCGGACAACATATCCATTTGATAACCGCAACATTAAGGTGGGGGTCACATTTACTTAATTTTGGAAAGAAGCATTTTCTGAGTTTGAATTGACGTTTCTGCAAAAGATACAGTAATCCCCAAACAAATTCTCAGTGAGCATGGTATGAGCTATGTAGCTTTTTTCTGTTTCTTGATCTGATATTGGATGTGCTGAGAAAGTTAGTTATTAATATGAGTGGTTATGATCTTTTCTTCCAGATGACTATTTCAAAATGGGTAAAGCTGCGTACCAAGCAAATGACATGACAAACCAAATATTGATCACTGCTTGGTTACCAAATTAAAGGACCACTACTTCATTTTGCAATTCCTACTCTGCATCTTTAGTTCCAATCTTAGAATGATATGTATCTAGTGTTGTGTTCAGGAAAACTTAATTGTTGTTGCTTTTTTATACCACATAAATATAAATCTTGAAACAATTAATTAGTAGGTGAGAAGGGTTTCAAATTATGCACCTGTTTAGAAATTGGCATTGTTTCTTTTCTTGACTTTCTGACATTAAATGGAAGCTGATGTAGTCTAGGGTTATGATGAAAGAACATTTCGGTCTATCTGAAATTAACTAGCCTCGGACACCAAAAACACGTAAGGTTAGTTCATGATGCTCCCTCGTACGTCTCCCTTGTTATCCTAATGAGATCTTACACCTCATGTTTGTCAAATCATCTGCAGGTTTTCACATTGTTATACTTTCCTGGTAAATTTGCCAAAAGAAGAGCATATTTGTTGTGGATATGCTGATATTATGGGCTCCTTCTTGGAGACATTCCATGGCTTCTTTGATGATAAGGATGATGAGTCATCTCTTAGAATAATATGGAGACGAGTTACTTCCTCTGGTGTATGAGAGGATCAATATAAATTGTCGTACCCAATCTTGCAGTATGACGACAGTGTTTCAGGACCCTATGGATATTGCATGGTTTCTTCACTTGATCCACTGGGGAAAATCATCTCTCCTTGTGATTATCAGACATTGGAAACAGTGCGTGCTCTCTTTATTGAAACAGCTAAAAGGTTCATATAGTGGTACCATTCAGCGCTACATTGAAGATCTTGACAATATCATTTCGCATGGTTAGAATAATGCTGAAACCTTTGAATGTATATATTAGAAGCTTTTAAAAAAATTCGTAACACCTTTTGCCTTGCTTTCAGATGCAGTCAGTATTGATGAACTTGAAGAGTGTGTTTCAAATCTTAAACTTGCACTGTCCAAGGAGGCTCCTGCAACAGTTAAAAGGGGAGAGTTAATTGATGCACCGATGTTCAAAGAACCAATTGTTAGTGTCCCTTCTCCAGTTCAGCGGAGACATACTGGCATGGACAATGTTGGGAATGTTGAAAGCACAAAGCCCTCCTGTTCACCAGATATTCACGAAATAATACTCCTTTCAGATAGTGAAGATAATTTAGCGGCTGCGGATGTGTCCAGTGAGGAGGTCTTATCATCAGTTATGGAGAATGATGCATCAACTGCTTCCAATATGTCGAAAGAAGTTAAGCCTCCAGAACAAAGAATGCTGACCGAAGCTAGACACATGCCTTTAAAACCGCAGATATCCACTCCAGCTAGTAATATTAGTGCTTCTTCTAGACCCATATCAACAGATAGTAGAGGCAACATTGCTGCCTCAAAACGTTTAGATGGAATGAAAAGACGAGGCTTCCAACAAATGCAAATAATAATTCCTCTTTACCAAAATTGGTTAAATCATCTGTTAATGGCACTTCTCAACCTAAATTGGGTAGCTGGTTGTTCAGCTTCCAGTGCCTGTTGGAAGAAGACAAGGTTCTGGCAGTAAGGTTACAAGTACATGACGGCTTCAGCCAACCTAAATTGGGTAGCTGGTTTAAAAATATATTGGAAATGGACTACTTTGCTGTTTTTGGGTTATCTTCTTCTGAGCTAGTAAAAATGTTAAAAGAAATTCCTGTATGCTTTGATTCACAAGCTCAATATGTTGAAATTTTCCAGCCACTAGTTCTGGAAGAGTTTAAGGCTCAGTTGCAGAATTCTTATGTTGAGACCCCTCTTGATGACATGATTTGTGGATGCATATCTATCCTCTCAGTTGAAATAGTTGATGAATTCCTTATTGTCCGTGCCCGCCCTGAGAATAGTTAGTCTATCAAATTTAAAGGCTGTATGGAGAATGATTTGTCAAAGGAAGGGCTTTAATTTGTGCGCAGTCAAATGCTGCAGTTGATGAGCTTGTGTCAAGACTCAGTGAGGGATTCTATGGTACCGACGGAAATATGTATAGGCCTTATATAGTGAGAGTTGGTAATGCGAAGACAGTTCATTCTCCAAGTGGGCCCTCTTGGCCACCCACGACCTTGGCTTTTTAGAGAATCCCGCTCCTGTGTCATAGGATTGGCCTGACTCTTCAAGACCAAAGATACTCGGCTTCCTCTTCATCAAGTCACGAAATTCGACCCTTAGTTAGCTGCACCAAAACTAGAGTAGGGCCAAGCCTTTCTTCATCGATACACTTGTGGAACAAAGATTGTCGGATGAACTGAAGACTAATAATGATGGCAAAAATTCATCTGATGGTGAATCCTCTAATTCACTTAGGGCTAGTTTGGAGAAGATCGTGGACAGAATTAGATATTATGAGTCAAGGCGAAAACTAATCGAGTCTGATAAAAGTGAAGATGGTTCTCCTGTAGCTGATGAAGATGAGGTCGATGAAGTTTCTAATGAAGCGCTTGATGGAAAGCTTAACTTTTTGTATGCACAGAAAAGGAAAGTTTCTGCAGAACTTGCCACTGCTCACGCATGTGAAAAGAATCTAGCTGATGAAAACAAGTTTCTAAAGCACAAGGTACGGAAGTCAATTCTTGGAGAAGCAGAAATTATTGTGACTACACTGAGTGGGTGCGGCGGTGACATTTATGGAGTTTTCTCAGAAACTGCTTCATTTAATAAATATGGGACTTTTTCGGAGCATGCTCTGTTTGATGTTGTTGTTATTGATGAAGCTGCACAGGTATTATTTAATGCTTACTGGGTTCTTTAAATCGCTCTGGCCCTATGTTCAATTGAACCAAATAATATGTTTCTCTTGGTTTCCTTCTTTATAGGCCCTTGAACCTGCAACACTGATTCCACTTCAGCTTCTGAAATCAAGAGGAACTAAATGCATAATGGTAATGCAATACTTTATAATACTTTTTGGCAGTACAATTATTTTGAACTACACTGAAGCAATACTAGATTTCTAGTTATTTACTTAGCAATGTCCCTTTTGAAGGTTGGTGATCCCAAGCAGCTACCTGCTACTGTGATGTCTGGATTAGCTAGCAAGTTTCTCTATGAGTGCAGCATGTTTGAGCGCCTACAAAGAGCTGGTTACCCAGTGATTATGCTGACTAAACGGGTAGTCTATTATTACGGCATTCTCTTTCTATAGCACAGCTTAGATGCCTTGTCGGGCTGGGCCATCCAAACAGTTTATGCTATCTGCTTCTAAATAGCTTTGTGCAATAACAACCTTGATGACATTATTAAATGGAGTAACAGGGTCCTCAAAACTGTCTATATCACGAATGTGCAGAGCTCGGTCCTTGTTTATTCATTCATTATGTATTCATGTATCGCTGGATATGTAAGTGAAGCAGTCAACTTTTAGGTTAATTCCTTGTGCACTTCTTTTGATTTGTCTGCGGTATCGCATACATCCAGAGATTAGCAGATTTCCATCTTTACATTTCTACGAAAATAAACTGCTTGATGGTGCTGAGATGGCCGAGAAATAGGCTTCATTCCATGATCATGTTTATCTTGGTCCATACATGTTCTTTGATATTGCTGACGGTCGTGAACATTGTGAAAGGAATGCTGCTACACAGTCACTCTGTAACGAGTTTGAAGCTGATGCAGCTCTTGAAATACTTACTTTTCTAAAGAAAAGGTGATAGGATTGTTTCTCTCTGCGCGCTTAAGGTTTATTATTGTGCAGGAAACTGAAGCTCTATGTTTTCTTCATGAACAGATATCCGTTAGAGTTCTCTAGGAAAATAGTGATCATTACTCCATATAGAAGCCAGCTCTCTCTACTGCGTTCAAGGTTCACTTCTTATTTTGGGCCTGAGATTGTTGCTGAGATGGAGATAAATACTGCGGATGTTCAAGGTCGTGAAGTTGATATCTTGGTGTTGTCAACTGTTAGAGCCTCTAATTCCTCAGATGATAGGCATTGCACTGGTGAAGCACGCAGTATTGGGTTTGTTGCAGATGTTAGACGCATGAATGTTGCACTGACACGTGCCAGGCTTTCTCTATGGATTGTTGGAAATGCAAGAACTTTGCAGATCAATTCACATTGGGATTCCTTAGTATAGAATGCTGAAGAAGGGAATCTGTTCATCTCAATTAAGCGGCCATATCGTTTGATATATGAAGAGGTCCAACCTCATCCCAGAGATATACACGGTACTACTGGTAGCTACCACACCAGTCATCTCAAGCAGAAGGATAACGGAAAGGCTGCTAGGATGAGCTCAAAGAGAGTTGATGCTCGACTCCAGAAGGAGCAATCAACACATGCTGCCAGGAATGTAGAAAAAGAAGGTAAAAGACCTAAAGAAAAATCAAAATGGGCATCATGCTGGGATCAAAAGGTTCCTAGAGCTCATGAGTCGAATGTGAGATCTTTTGTGGGCAGGTCAGAAAACACTGATCAGGATTCTGTGATGAGAAACCAAATGGAGGTTAAAAAGTCGACTGTGCGTAATGATAATCATCTGGAGCTTTCTAAAGGCTTGGTGAAAGGGGGCTCTCTTGAAGGCTCCAGTGTTAGAAGGCAGATGGAATTGAATATACCTGTGGAGCAGAATGTTTGCAAGGAAACTAATAAGGCCTCGTCAAACCAAGACTTGTTTCAGAATCCAAAGGGCTCATTGAAACATGGTCTCGACATGAAATCAGCAAGCAAGAAAGATGATGTTTCTCCACCAGCAGTTCCTGATCTGCAGAAGTTGATACAAAAGGCTAAAGGTGCAAGGAAGTTTTCTGAGAAGCCTAGATGTGATAATCCAAATAAAGTGGATCTCAGTGAAACATGATGGAATTTTGGATCCAGCAAATAAGAATGGTGCTTGTCCACCAACAAATCCTGATATGAAGATGGCTGATAAGGCCAAGAGGAGGAGGTTCTCTGAGGAATCAAGACCTGGGAATCCAACACAAGTGGATCCCTCACGTCCATCTCATTTCAATGAAGCAAGTAGCCATGTGCCAGAACTCAAGAAAAGCTAATCCACTAAATTAACTAGTAAAATTGATTTAATTGCAGAAAGAAAACGACCACGTGAGGATGTCGATTCTTTGCTTTCTTCAGCTCTTATATCATCATCCACTTATCGTACCAAGAAAAAGAAATGAGAATAAGCCAAGGCAAGTTCACGCTACTTTAACTATGCTAGAGATAAAAACAGAACTGGTTATAATCATGCTACCTTAACTATGCTACAGACAAAAACAGAACTGGTTGTGTTCTTTTTGCTGGTCAGTGCTTTGCCATCAAGACTTAGAAAGTCGTGTACCGGTGTTTGCTGCTTTATATACGGAACCTATATCTGCAGTATTGTTGAAAGTTGCACATTTTTTTTTCTGTTGTCATGTTTGATCTTATATTTTTGGGCTTTGTTTTTTGATAAAATTTTGCCCCGTTTTATTAAAAAATATCCTTAATGGTAGTTTTTATACTGTGGCCGCGTATGCTTGATTAATGATTCACGTGTAATTCTATATCCACAACAATTTAACATATCTTTACTGGATCTTTTGTTCCGAGTCATTTTTTAAAAGCAAGCTTTGCTATGTATCAAGTTTTCGTCTCTTCCTGTATATTTTTGTTCGTATTTACTGCAATTGTTTTGACCTGCTTTCTGCAGCTAACACACTTCTAAAATTGTAATCAGGTGGCAGCAGATATTTCATCTGTTCTGCAGACCATAAAGAACATTTGGCCCTCTGACGGGATCGTGCTGATCTCATGAATACTGCAGTTTCCGTGGAAGTGCTTGAATTATGAGTTTCCGTCTTCCAAAGCTCACTTCTAGACTGGGTGCTGTATGATTGGCAATGGCTGGTGCCTACAGAGGGAGAACTACCTCCCTCCGATTCAGTGACAAGATTGTAGCAGCTGATTTTCCTAGTGCTGGAATTCTTTTGATGTCTGTAAATTGTTTCTTAGAGCATTTTATTTCCCATTTTCATCCATTTGGATGTGAGCAACAGAGTGATCATACCGCTTGTTGAAGTGCAAGCCAATTTTGCCCTGTAATATTTTGCAAATAACACCGTTGTAGCTAGAGTGCTGACAGAATTTGACATGTGCCTGGTGGTGTCTTCAAAATGAAAGGGATATCACGTGGTTTGCGTCAGAACGAAGGCTTGACGTTTAAACATTTCCTTTCGTTTGCACGACGTAGTTCGGTAGTTGTCTACTGTGCTCAATTCCTAAATGTTGTGTTCTCGTTCTGCATAAACAGTGCCAAGCGTTCGTCGATTTAGCTTGTTCTAAGAGTAAAAATTGTGTTCGGTAGATGATGCTTACAGCGAGTCCCACGCGTAAGTGGTAGGAGAGAGGAGATGAGATGGCTAACATGATGAGGGCAGGCGCAGCTTGGTCATTTCGCATCTCGGATCCACGCTGGCACGGTGAGTTGGCATGCCACGTCAGAATAGTGGTAAAAATATTGCTTTGTTTGTTCGGGAATGGCAAATATGTAGGATCAACCGTAAGGATGGCTTTTGAAGAGGTGCCAACTAGGGATGGCAATGGGTACCTAAAACCCGAAACCTGATGGGTTATTACTCCATTAGGGTACGGATTTAGGTTAACTTTTAGCCCCGTGGATTCGTCAATGAGCAAGAAGTTCTACCGGTTGGGTTTATGGGCACGGGTTTGTTCCTATACTACCCAACCCATAAACCCGTGGGTTTTTTAAACCCGATGCAACTTAGTACATGCTATCATTTTATTGTGAATTTGTAACAAATTTTATGTAAATACCATCCTTTTATTATGAACTTGTAATAAACTTGATTTTAATACCACCATTTCATTGTGAACCTGTAACAAACTTGTTAATACAATTGTCACTTGATGTAATTTTATTCCCTCTAGTATCTTTATACAATAGATTATGAAGTTATCGCTCATTCTATATTTATGCAAACTATGATTTGTTGCTTAGACAAATGTATTATCTCCCTTAATTGTTTAAATTGAAGCATAGTTGATAATAAGAAGAATGTGCACATATTGATCATTGACAAGGTTCGCAAGGCACACCAATGCATAAAGGAATGTTCTCGGTCACGGATGACCTGTGGACGATCGTGGGTACCCGTTAAGCGACGGGTTTGGGTTTGGGCAAAATTTTATACCCATCATGGGTATGAATTTTTTATGGGTTTAAATAATTTTCTCGGGCACGAGTTTGGGATAGCAAAACCTAGCGGGTTTGTTCCCATTGCCATTCCTAATGCCAACCGTAAGGATGGCAAATAGTTAAATATCCCCTCTCTAGCAGCACCACTGCACTGGTTTCTGGTCCTGTGTTTGATCCTTCAGATGTGTCCTTCATTTTCAGCAAGCGGCAGCTAGTGCTTTTGCAGAGTTTTCTTGTGTTTGTGCAGGGAGAAAATACTAAGTGATTGTTCTTGTTCAGGGAGAAAATTCCAGTGCTTGAAGCCAAGAGAATGTAGCTAGTTCTTGTGGTGGTTGTGCCGGTGCTTGTAATTGTCAGATTGGCAAAATTGATTGGCACCAGTGCTTGTAATCTTCAGAATGCCGGCATTTGGTACAATTTCAAATTCCAGCTGTAAAAATTCCATTTGGTACAATGTTATATTGACAACGTAATGGGAGATCTCATGTAATGGATTTTGTACAATTCAATAGTATGGCCGAACCTTCAGTATCACTGCCCTGCTCAACCATTCTAGGAGGTTCAGTTGTCTTTGCTCGCTCATACTACTCATCCCTCAAGCCTAAAATCTCATATAGTTCATCCTCACTCATTTGTTTAATTCTTCCTTCCTCATCATGTGTCTCAACAATTGGCATGCAACCACAGGAGTCCAACATTCAGAGAGGGAACTTTCATTAACATATATGGCTTAAAACGGAAGTAGCAATATTTGTTAAATGAAACTTGTCAAGGATCAGGTACACTTGACCCGCAAAAAAAAAAAGATCAGGTACACTTTCCTAGTTTTAATAGAGTTGTAACATATACATAAGGACGTACAGATGGAGCTCGTTTGCATCAGATTCCATGCAGTTGCATCTCAACCTGGTGCTCGTTTGCATCGGATTCCATGCCGCACTTGCATCTCAACCTGGTGACCGCGCCGCGCGACAGCCAGCTGGCAATCGTGGTGCGTGTTAGTCCTGGCGGGAAGGACAAGGTCAGGCGATCGGCAGCGGTAGCGTTCTGGCAGACACACGAAGCCTGCAGGTTTTACTCATCCAATCAACAGATACTAGTTTTTTTTAAAAAATCTCAGTTTTAGTTTTTTTTTAATTTTAAATCTAGAACTTCCACGAGCAAACCATATAGGTAAAAACTTTGGCCATGAGGATGCAGAAAATTTAAATACCAAAATTTTACTATTATCAGACTTTCTAATTTTCACAATGCATTGGCTAACACTATCTGAAATTATCTCATTGCTAGCAAGTAAATTACCTTGCTCAATCCATTTCTTAGGATTCCTCATAATAATATTACGGGTAGATGTATCAACTAAAAAAATAGAATCTAAATAGAAATTAATAAATTACTTGTAAAGCATAACTTGTCAAATACATTGGAGAGAGATGGAATCTTGATGTGAATGATGCCGTGCTTCTCCTCTTCTGGAAGCCTGTCCCATGTTCTGCAGAAACCGACCAGACCAGTTTACCTAAACTGGTTAGGCCCGTTTTTCAGGATGGCTGGAAAACACCAAATGTTGGCATGTCAATGCCTTCTCCTTACTCCCGGGTTATAGTCTTCAATATCTTTATGTTCTTCGCTGGCTGAACTTGGTTCAGTCATAAATTGTTGTTTATTAATAACACAATAATCACTAAACAAATGTATGAACCCTCCAGATTCTTGTATAATTCTAGCTCAAATTTCATCACGATCTATATGCTTTTGACCTTCTCTAATTCTTCCAAGATAATACTAGTAGTATTTATTCATCAATGGTTTTAAGCTCTTTCGGTAATGAGACAACATGAGTGCTGCCGGAACTTTCCAAGATAAAAGAAAGGAACAGAGGCATCACATACATAACAATAGAAACACAGAGAAGACTTTTTTAGAACGTGCCTGAGTATGTGTTTCATTAAGAGGAGGAGAAAGCAAAAGCATACAAGAGTTTGGGTAACAAACTGGAGCACTCACTGGCCGCCCCTCTCAACACAAACAAAAAACTATAATACAGCCATAATGTCACGATCAGGGACGCGGCCTAAAGCTATAGCGAGACACTCAACTGAGAAGATAAAGTCCAACTTAAGAATTAACTTCATAGAAAAGAAGCGTCAAGTTCTGCAACTTGATCATTTAGTGGGGGAGCAGGGATGAGATCATCTAGGAGCTGAGGATGGGCCTGATCTTGCTGTTCCGGCTCCATATTTAGGTCATGAAAGGACCGTGACATCTTATGAAGAGGGAGGGGTGAATTAGGTGTTCTAAAAACTAAGACTCTAAGCACTAGGTTTTTCTATGTGTTGCTATCTCTACCGCACAAAAGTTTTGCACCCTAGGTTTCAATCCTATAAACTACACAAGGCAATTCTAGAAAAAGTAAATGCAGAAAGTAAGTGCAAGAAGTAATGCGGAATGTAGAAGATGTAGAGATGCAAACTTCCGGCACGACGATTTTTTACTGAGGTATCGGAAAGCTCTCGCTTTACACTAATTCTCGTTGGAGCCCCTCGCGAGGGAATGCTCGCGCAAGGGCCAAGATCCCGGTCGAGTAACTCCGTGGAAAGCCGACGGGCCTTCCCCACGCGCAAGTGGGTCTCCACCTTACCTTTTCCGGATGCTCACCGCTGTCTTCACAAGATAGAGCTTTGACAAATCGCCAAGGGCCTCTCCTCCCTCTCACAAGCACCGGCGGTCACTCCACAAACGCGGTTGGAGGGTCTCGTAAGACTTACAAGCCTCGGAATTACAACACTTGGTGCAAGTAAGCACCGATAGCAGTAAGGTATGCAAACCTCGCCTAACTCTAGGCTAACACCTAAAGCAACGCGCTAAGAGGCCTAAACTAGTACTAATCAAGCCCTAAGACTTTTGCTAATTACCTTAATCTTCTCTTTAGAATTTTGGTGGATAGAGCACTTGTGTGTATGTGGAAACCAAACATATAGCTTCTCCAAGCTCTAACACACTTGAAATGGCCGGGTGGAGGGGTATTTATCCCCAACAAAAGAATCTAGCCGTTGCTCCAACGGGTAGAAAATCTGCCTTGACAGACTAAATCGGTCCCCTCTCAATGCACTGACAGTATGAATCGGTCAACTAATAGTATGAATCGGTCCCCTCTCAATGCATTGACCGAATGAATCGATGTTACTGTGAAGGTAACCGTTGGATGGCTGACTCCCGGGCCTCTCGAGCCTCACGACTGATTCGGTGATACTCCTATGGACATGACCTAATTAATCAGTTGTTCCAGAGCCGTTCTTCTTCCTTCTAGGGCCCGACTGATTTGGTGTCCACTCTTCTCCTTGATAGTATTAGTCGATCAGTTGATAGTATTAATCGGCCAGTTGAAATAATTAAGCTGCCCCGAGTTGATTTTTCACGTGTATTTTTTTGTTTGATCTTTTGGATGGTTCCCATTGCATTATTGGAACCTATAAACATCTACAAAAGCATGTCTTGACAAAATATTAGTCCCAATGATTGTATTGTTATTCAATCACCAAAATCACAAACAATGGCTTAAGGGCCATTTTCTTACAATCTCCCCTTTTTTGGTGATTGATGACAATATAACCAAAGCAAGAGATAATAATGTGAAATTAAAACAACTACATGCTTGGATGCAATGCAAGAGCAAGAACATATGCTAATTGATATATGCAAAAATACCGACTGAAAACATGGAGATGATCATACCTTGCTCTTACCATTTGAAATACAAATCCCCTTGTATGGTCACAACGGACATGAGACTCCACCTCATTCAATGCCACTTTTATCCCTTTCTTGGACCAAATTATTGCAATCTCCCCCAAAATAGAGATATATACTTGCGATATGCACTTGAGGTCCTTGCTTTCTTGCATGCTCCTCCTTAAGAGCGGATCCCCCTTAAGGTATACTTGCTTTGATCGCTAAAATTCTTCCCCTTTGGAATCAAACACCGAAAAGGAAGACATCAAATGCACAAGGGACAGTTTCATAGACCATGATCTTTTAGATGTAGAAGGCAAAAAAGATCATGAATATGAAACTCACATAACATAGATTAAGCTCCTGCTAAGTGTGTGCATACATATGGTGGAAGGCAAAGCATATGCACAACTAGTCAATTAAGACAAGATGAGGAGATTAATCTATAATATGCATGGAGATAGCTTCAAATGAATTTAAATATATGGAATCAATGAGGGCAGAGATACCACATGTAGATTGAAACCAAGTGAAGAGAACACCATGTATATCTCCGGAGATATTCTTCTTTCAACTCGAGACTACACAGATGATAAGCTTGCAAATAAGGTTAGTCTCAAAATCACAAACCATAAGATAGCTCCTCCTAAATATGTGCATACAAGTACTCGAATTACTTTTGAGAGACATGCATAACACCAGCATCTATTGCGCTCCCAATGCCTCTAACTCCTATGCCACACTTTATTATATGTGAGCATCCTATTACGAATCGTATTACCATCTAGTACCGGTACCCTTGAGTTACTGAAGCTGCCGCGGGGGGGGGGGGGGGGGGGGGGACCTTCTGCATTGGAGTCATCCTTAAAGAGCACAACAGTTTGTCGCTCATGAACTAATTAATGCAATTTAATGTGTAGTGATACAATTGGTGTGCGCATCTCTGTCTCTCCAATAGAATCAAGTACATATATATACACTAATACTTCTTCTATATGAATTATGATTCCACTTTTTTTACAAATCAATAGTTATCCAAGCATAGTTATTTATATCGCGACAGCTATAAACAGTTCCATGGTCCCATTAACAAAACATCCCCTTTTCCTTCTTGTTCTTTATCATAACGCCTATTCCGGGATGAGTATACTACTTTTTTTTTTTACAAAAACAAGCAGACGATTTTCCGATTCTGACTACCAATTCCCCTACTACCTCTCTGGCTTATCAATCTAGGAAGCATAGAAAATCCAATTTCGGTAATCTTACCAAACAAGCAACAGATTGAGCAACTAGCACGAAAGCCATTGCGCAAACAGGCATCCTCTTGCTTGGATTCAAAAAGAAAAGAAGGTTCATTGGAACTGAAAAGAATAAACAGGAAGGCATGCTTTCAATTTTTTAGAATTAATAAACGATTCTGCAAATCAATTGGTTAGTAAATGAGAACACAATCGTGGACAGAAGTACTCTACTGGATCAATGGCTTTTGATATAGTTGTCTTGCAACTGGAAGTTGACGGTGGACAGTTGGCTGTGGCCAGTAAGCTAAAGGGATAAAAAGAATAATATAAATATAGTTACAAATATCTGGATCTCATTTTTCAGTGTATATTGATTTGTGCCAAATGAAAGAACGTAATTCTTATCGTACATTCATGTTATGAGCATTCTAGTTTACGGGCCAAGCACCCGGCATATGTTTAGGTTAATGGCATTTTAATCATGCCTTATTGCAGAACTAGTACAAATAATGAAGAAAGTTTAGCGCTTATGCCTAACTTTTCTTGGTTATAGAAATTGGTACAGCCTTTTGCTGGCTCCATGGAAAAAGAAAGAAACAAAGAAGAGAACAAAATAGAAATAGGATTAAAGAAAGAGCTTTCAACTTTATGCGACAAATTACCTTGTATTTCCTTGTTCAAGCGCTGCAGAACAAGATACATGAGATTTTGCTTGGTTTTTCCACTTATGATTCATGAATTAGTCCAACTGCTCAATCAGCACAACACAGGGGATTTGTATGCACTCTATTAGGCTAGGCCACTAGGGCATCTGTTAAGTGAAGTGAATCATTTCCATGTATTTTGTATACCGGACGACTCTTCGATACTCAAAACTCAAAAAATCATTCTGAGAAGAAAAAGAAATAAACATGCACAAGTCAAAAAATCATTCTGAGAAGAAAAAGAAATAAACATGCACAAGTGATGGTCTGGAACACTGATATTTCCTGATATGCTAAAAGAACACACCGTATCAAAACGGATAAGCCTGTGTGATAACACAGATTGCGGTGAAAATGGAACATGTGATTTTGTTTTCTTTTCTAAACAAAACGAAACGGGAGATCCATCCTTGCTTCCAGTGTTGAATCCTATCAAAAGAATTGCGGTGAATCTATTTCGTTATTAGAAGCCAGCTACTTCAGCACAGTGCTAGTTTTCTAGCAGCAGTGCAGGTCAACAAGTGTCTAGAGTCTAGAAAAATGCATAGTTGAAACAGAGTGCGGGCTGTAAGGCCTGCAAATTGGGATCAGAACCTCTGTTCTTAACTAGTTCCTCTATTTCCTATCCCCTTGCAACAACTAGCACTGATGCCGGGGAGCGATCCAAACGAAGTTGTAAAATCAATCATGGACCTGAACTTTTTTCAAGGAAACAAAAGGATCGGACTCCTACTGAATATACTTAACAACAGGAGAAAGAGTTAGAAACAGAGAAAAGATTCAGGTCAAGGAATCTACCCAATCTCCTGTCCTAGACATGCTGCCATGAATATCAGTCAAGAGTGGATATTTGCAGCTGGTAACTGTGTGTAGGATCTTTAATAACCTGTGCGAATCAAATAAACCATCATGCTCCCAAAGATTATTTCCATACTCCTGATGGAACTGAAGTTAGTGAAGTATCTAGTACGCTCCCAATACCTCCAAGTCCTAACCATACTTAATTAGGAGCCTTCTCTAGGTAACTGCTTCCATCTTCTAGTAACAGTAGTGCCTGGAGACATATATAACGAGAGCAAGAAGAATATGCAAACCAACACCACCTGTGACTCGTGTGAGCACTTAATATGCATTGAGTCTTATTGTACCTTGTACTCGGATTAAAATGGTGTAGCTATTCTTGCTGCCGGTATCTCACTCTCCAAGAGAATTACATGCGCGTACTTTTTGTGCCACGAATCGGTTGGTCAATAATGAGAAATAATCATGCACCGAAGTTGTGGGTGAATAACTTTAGATTTAGGCAGTCTTTCAGCTCTAAGTTGATAGTTGGGGTAACTGCTACTAAACTGAAACGTAGTAAGCAACCCACTGAACTGCTGAGAAAGATACGGGCAACAAAGCTCCAGTACGTCTTGCGGCTAATAGTATAGCTAGACATTAAAAGAACGGACATTATCTAATGAGAACCCATGAAAGTATAGTAAAAGGAAAGGAAAAGTTCGTTTTCAACCCTGAACTATCACGATCGTTCGATTTTAAATCCGAAACTACAAAACCAGACATCTTACATCAGCAAACTAATAAAACCGTGCAAATTATCCCCCGAGCCGAAACCACTCCGGTTTTGCTATAACGTGGCAGGTGTTTTCTGACGTGGCCACCAAAAATTACCAAATTGCCCCTTATCCTCTCTTCCTCTCGTCTCTGCTCCTCTTCCCGGCCACCATGCGCCTGCACGGCCGCGGCGGCGACGCTATGCCCGCCGCACCTCCTCGCGGCGTCATCCTCGGCCTACTCCTCCGCGGCGGCGTTGTGCCCGCCGCACCTCCTCGCGGCGGCGTCCCCGGCCTCCTCCTCCGCCTGCATGTGTCGGCACCTCCTCGTGGTAAGGAGCACGCGGAGCTGGTCGATCTTGGTGGCGTCGAGCGCCATCTTCTCATCGGCGAAGCGGCGGAACTAGCGGAGCTCCATCTGGACCTCAGCCTTCTCGCGCTGTAGGCGGAGCATCATGGCCATGGTGTCGTTGGCGGCGCTGGCCGCGGCCCGCGGCGAGGCGCTCCTCCTCGACCTCGGCCTGCAGCGCCGATGCCGTGGACTGTGCGGCCGCCACAGCCTCCCGTAGCGCCGCGCACTCCTCCGCTGCGTCCACCCGCGCCGCCATGGACTCCCCCCGCGCCACCGCGGACTCCTCCACTGCATCCTCCCGCGCGCCCGCGGACTCCCCCTCTTCGCCCTCGCCCTCCCCCTTCTCCACGTCCAGCTTCCGCTTCACGAACCGCCGCCACGGCACGGCTGGCGAGGCTGAGGAGGAGCAGCACGGGCACCGCACCCCGGTGGCGGCGCTATGCCCGCCACACCTCCTTGCGGTGGCGGCGGCGGCCTCCTCCTCCGCGATGGCGGCGCTGTGCCCGCCGCACCTCCTCGCGGCGTCGTCCCCAGCCTCCTCCTCCGCCTACATGCGTCGTCACCTCCTTGCGGCCATGGACGACGGCCACGACAGGACAGCGGCGCCGCCGCGGCCGTGCATTCGCGTGGTGGCCGGGAAGAGGAGCAGAGACGAGAGGAAGAGAGGATAAGGGGCAATTTGGTAATTTTGATGGCCATGTCAGAAAACAGCTGCCACGTCGTAGCAAAATCGGAGTAGTTTTGGCTTGGGGGGTTTTGCGCGGTTTCGTTAGTTCGCTCGCTAGTGTAGGATGTGTGGTTTTACGGTTTCGTTAGTTCGCTAGTGTAGGATGTCTGGTTTTATAGTTTTGGGTTTAAGATTGGACGATCCTGATAGTTCAAGGTTGAAAAATGTACTTTTCCCTAAAAAGAATATTCTGAAGACACCATGCAAGCAGTAATTGCAAGCGATTGGAGAGCAATTTGTCTGGGTGAGATTTAGAAGTTGCACTGCATCCCATGAAAATCAACGGAGTTGCTGATGCCTCCAGCTCCTATTTTCTCTTGTAGCAAGGCTTGTCAGAGGATGCCAGTTGCCATGACTGGGAGTCTGGGACCACCGCTCCACTCCAGCATTCCTAGAGTCCAACTCTTCCACTTTGTATATATGAATAGTTGAATACTTGTGTCACACAAGTTCACTGTGTATATAAATGAGGGTTTATCTTAAGAAAAAGAAAGAACTCGTGTGCTATACTGTTGCATGCAGTTACTGCCAGTTACGTACAAATGGAGCAAATGAATAAATCTTCAGTTGTGTAGAACAAGGTGCATGCATGTGTATATGAAGAGGACCAGAATTAATCCCACAGCTAACTTGCCTTTCTGCTCAATATATCAGCACAACGCAATGGCTGTATTATGTGTTCTAGTAGGCTAGGCTTAGGTTCTCATCATTTGTTCGCTTATACATAATTAAATTTTTATTCCATTGTAATGTGTCAAAATACGTACATGAACCTGTTTCATAATAGTACATCAAACAAGATGCATGTGGAGCATCGCATTTTTTTCCTTCTATTTTCTTGGGGAAAAGGTAAATAGAGGTTCAGACCTCCTAGTTTCCATTATTGAAGAATTGCCAGAGTCCACATCACAAGTCCAACCAAAAGAACTAAAACAATGGGCAACCCAGTCTATATATCTTGGACCAATATGTTTGCAGAAGCAGCAGCAGATACGCTCTTCTTTCTATAAATCACTGTTGATTGTAGCAAGCCGAAAAGCCTCTTCAGCCCGGAAAAATCCAGCACTTAGGACTGGACATCGGTTGAAACAGATTGCTGGCTGTATTGCCCACAAATTTTGATGAACTCTCCCACGTGCATGTGAACTTGAGTAAAAGGAAAGCTTATGCATGTCCCTGCTTGAAGCTCCTCTATTTTAATCTAGCACAGTACCTCTGTTTCCTGTCCCCCATGCAAGATAATCTCGAGTCCTTCAGATGCTCCCATGTATGTGAGTGAAGAAAGGATATTTGCTGATGGCTAATGTGTGGTTGCTAGTATGGCATTCTAGAATCACTAACACCTTCAGCATGTCAGCATATGAAATGAAACATCACAAAACGGTTCGTAGCCTAGTGATTGTGACACCTGAAAGCACCGGTGCCTAGGTAGTCTTGCGTGGTTGAGGATGAGGTTCATTCTTTCAACAATACCGTGGGGGTGGCCATCCCCCCCCCCCCCCCCCCCCCCCCCCGGCAGCCAAGTTTTTTAGTTTACACCAAATACAAATAAGGAGAAACAAATCAAATCAGACCTCCAAACAAAGTTGTAAAATGAATCACATGTCTTAGAAATGCTTCACAGTCATGCATGTCGGTCAAGAATGGATGTTTGCAGCTGGCTACTGTGCGGAGGATCTCAAAAAATATAGGCAAGTCAAATAATCCATTACGCATCTAAAGATTATTTCCACACTATTGATGCAGTTTGCGCAGCAGCAGCATCCAGTATATCCAGTATGTTCTCGGTACCTCCAATTCCTAGGCCATGCTTAATTAGGAGCGCCTTCTCTGACGACTATAGTGTTGTCCTGATCTTTCTCATGCATGTAGAGAAAATCTTCGAATTTAAGCTCTGCCTAGAGACATATATAATGGGAGCAACAAAATATGCACAAATCAGACAATGCAGTTGCCAGTATCTATCTTTATCCAATAGAATCTATTATCTTAATATAATAGTGTTAAGCCATCATGTTCGCCAAGAGGGTCTAGAAATTCCCACGTTAATCTAAAAAGAAAGAAGGATTTGCATCGTCGGATTTTGTGAAGATCTAACGGTCTAAAAAAACTCAAAAGTCCATATCAAATACGATTAATAAATAGCTAATTCAGAATTAAAAACTAAGAAAAATTAGAACATGGCTGAAGAATCCATGTGGAATACGATTAGTAAATAGTTAAATTCAAAATTAGAAAAAATAAGAAAATTAATAGTTGTCCAAAGAGTCCATATCAAATACAACTGATAAATTTAAAAATACAAAATTAGTAGTTAATTTGTATAGCGATTAATAAACAAATTAGGAAGAAAAATAGCTAAAGAAATAGTATAATCTATCTATTATATTAATAAGGGAATGTTAAAATAAGCCACCACATTCGCTGAGAGGGTCTAGAAATTTCTATGTTAATCTCAAAAAGAGAAGGATTGGATTTTATAAAGATCTAACTCAAAAGTCCATATCAAATACTATTAGTAAATAGCTAATTTTAGAATTAAAATATTAATAAAAATGGTGATGTGACCAAAGAATCCATACCACATACCAAATAGCTAAATTCAGAATTAAAAAAAAAGAAAATTAGGACTTAACCCAATGATTAGTAAATAGCTAATTTTGGAATTAAAAGATCAAGAAAATTAGGATATGACCAAAAAGTCCATACCAAATACGATTAGTAGATAGCTAATTTAAGAATTAGAAAAATAAGAAAATTAGAACTTAACCCAATGATTAGTAAATAGCTTATTTTTAAATTACAAAATTAAGAAAAAATTAGGACATGACCAAAGAGTCCATACCAAATACAATAGTATTAAAAAAATGCCACGTTCACCAAGACGGTATAGAAATTACCATGTTAATCGGAAGAAGAGAAGAATATACACCGTTGGATTTTTATAAAGATCTAACGGTCTATAATTACTCAAATAGCCTATATCAAATATGGCTAATAAATATATATAAAAATTCGAAATTTAAATAATATTCCTTTCTTTCGTAATTTAATAGGTGTCTTGATCAACTTGGATTTCCAGGTTCCCACGTTAATAAAAATATGGCCGTCTATCTGTAAATCAACCTGGATTTCCATGTTCCCACAGTTACTACAAATATGATCGTCTATCTATAAAATCTTTTTAATCATGTGATCAAGATTCAAGTATCATGATTAAATAGTTTAATTCAGTCGCATCATCTTGCTGATGCACCAAAACAACAAAAAAGAAAGCAAGTGCAATATAAGCATCCACTGTATGGATTGAAAGTTGCAACGAGAGAGGAAAGTCAGGCTAGAGAAAAAGCAGATGCATTTGATTGCCAATTAATTAAACTCAAATTTTGCAGCTGACTTGCACAAAAGACCAAGCACCCAAGCTAGACTATCGTCACGATGGCTCTACCTCCAGCAAGAGGTTACTACACCACAACCTCATATTTATGCATTTTCACTAAGAGACAGTAATTCGGCAAACCTGAACAACTGACGACTTTCCATAATAATTTGTTGAATAATGCTCTGGTGTTAATTTATGGTTGTGGTGTAGCGAGTGCTCCACATTCGATCAGGCATAGCAGTAGCATGGTACCGGAAAGCAATTGCAGGATGTGACTAGCAAACACTGACCTGTAAAGCTGCCCTCAACCAGAGCTTCAACTGGCCGAGAGAAAACCAGACTCCTGTGCTAGACGGATTGAATCGGCATCGTGTCCCACAGAGAAAACTAGACTATATCTAGCAATTTTTGTCATAGCATACGTGAATCAAACGCTAGCAGCACTGATGGAAGGCAACACACGTTGTACTTAACAGTGTATAACTTACAAACTAGCTGATTATATGGATAGCTGCAGTGCAGATCACCATGGCGCAATGATCGTTCACATGCTCGAGTCGTGATTTTAACCGATGCTTATGCACATGTACGTGCTTCCAATGATAAATAAGACTTAATTACAACCTTCATTATTCTGAGGCACACCTCAAGGGTACATAATTTTTGGAATTGAAGCTTAAATATTCTGAAAATTTGTTGATTGCCTTAGCTTCAAATTATAATTTTTAAATTATTTTTTAACGCTGGAGTCTATACAGGTCATTTGCCCTGCACATTAGCATGGTCATTGCGTTACGGATGCGCATGAAGGAAAACATTTGCCAAAGTTGAACAATGTGTATTGTGAAATAATATTTGGAGGCATGACCACATTAGTAAGACGGCCATAGACAAGCACAACTTAATTGTAGCATCTTACATGGAACTGTGATCAAAAGAAAATAGAGAAAAATATCAGCATGGGTCAGATCACAAAATGGCCGGGTAATTACTATCATGGAGAAAAATAATATTTTGTTAGTAAAAAATAAGTTTAGCTCGATAGCAGCATATAGAGAACAATTGTACAATCAAAAGGTAGAAAAAAGAATCACATTGCTAAGAACCAATTTCAATCTAGAAAACAATGAGCCAAGTTATGAAAATCAGGGACATGACAATGATAGCACGATGGTGCAGCCACAACATGATATCAACCCATTCACCGAGTTGAGCATTAACCTACGTGGACTACACTGTTGCTATTACAAAAGTATGGTATCACCACTAGCGATAATAAGAAGCATTGTGATTAGTTGATGGCTGAGATCTAAAAAATTTAATAGAGACAAAAAGATGATGCAATCACGGTAGAGTGCCGATGCGATCTAGAAAAAACATCTAGGGAAATTAACGTTTGACATGCACGCAATCTATAGCAAACCACGGGTAGGGTTTGACTAGAGGAAATGATGTGCACCGTCAGGGGTGCATCTTCCATGATCATAGTATAGCTATACCTATGATAATATGGAAGCATGTATATATATGGCTATATCAATGGGTGACTGAAGGAAAAAGAAAATAAAATATATTGTTACTTATAGCGGTATATATTGAACAACACACCTAAGTCTTTTTCTAAAAGTCTAGGGATAATTTATCATGCACTGTAACTAAAACATTCAAGAAAAAATCATATATCGCTAGTAAAAATTAAAAAGAAAATATCCATGTTAAAAATAAATATCTAAGATATTTAGTTACTTTCAGTAAATATCCAAAAGATATGTTTCTATATAAGGTATTCATTTCTCTCCTAAGTCATGTAAAAAATACCATAGAATATGACAGTAGAAAAAATATAGATGGCACCAGTGTCTGTACTTTTAGGACAAAGCAATTATAATGGCATCTATTACTTTGGAGTAAAAAAAAGTCTAAATATTGGAAAAAAGAACAGGTACCCGCGCTATTTGCTCGGGCCACCTTGCTAGTTATATACACTGTATCTTCTGTGTAGTCAATAGCGGTGCCAGTTTACTAGAATCAAATAGGTTAACAAATGCAAATACTGTCATGTACAAAGTAGTGGATGAATTCATATTTCAATTTCTTTGCAAATGGAAGTTCACTATAGTGGTAGGTACTAAAATAAAGGGAGAAAAATGACACCGTAGTACAAGCATCTGCGCCAATTTATTTGCACCGAATCAAAGCATGTAACATCTTGTGCTATATTTATGTTACGAATATTCTAGCAGACGATCAAGCACCTGACATATTGTTTATATGAAGGGTTTTAACTCCCCAACTTCAAAATAAAAACTATGTTTCATTATAGCTCTATAAGAAGAAAACAAATAAAATAGAATTGCAGCACTAAACACTTAGTGACAAATCTCTGCTCAAAAAAGAAAGTAGCAAATGTCTTGCTTCATATTAGAGTATATTAGGGATATCTTTATATTAGGTAGACTAAGATTGTATCCGTATCCTACCATATCTGTAGGAGAGGCTCCTTGCCCTCCAAGTCATGTACCCCTATATATACCAGTCTAGATCTCAATACAATCAATCTATTATACATCAATCCTATTATTCTATTGGTATCACGAGTTTAGGGTTTCAGATCCTAGGCCACAGGTTCCGCTGCCTCTATCCTCTCGCTGCGCCTCTGTCCTGTGCGTGTCTACCTTTTAATTTTGGCATACTAGCCAATTGATCTGTGTATTTCAGTCAACTCTATTACATTGAAGGCACAAACTTCACAACACCAAAATATAGTGCAATATTCCATGGCACTTAAGCGTTTTATTTATTTCTCAACAATGTAGTGTAAAATAAACTTGATGTTCTGTTTCCTCCTATACAAACATCACAACACTCATCAGTAAAGGTTAAAGAAGAAAAATAGCAAAAACATACCTAGAAAACAACTTGAGGAAGGACACGACAAGCAACAACAGCATCATCTTGACGTGGCATCTGCACAGACGTCATTGCGAATGGGCCAATGGGGTGCATGAACACTATCACTTGGATAACGCAGCAAATTGCGATAAACCTAGGCAAAATGGTCACCAAATAGCCACTCAAAAAAGGAACCGGCCTGTTCTCCATCATGCTTGAGGAAGTCTTGATGAACTATACACTCCCGTGGACCCAAGCTTTCAGCATGGTGTTTGTCTCGGCATTATATTAGCAGCTGCCTACCTTCAACGTTTTTGGAATTCCAGATGCCTCCAGCTCCTATTTTTTCTAATACTAGCTAACCTCATCACACATGCCATGCATGAATAGTATTACCGTGCTCTCTAGTGCTCCTCTTCTAGCTCATATATATGATTCATTCATAAAACGTGAATGTAGATGAGCTGAAGTGAGACGTATTTTGCATATATATAAATGTCAGTGTTAGGGATGCAGCTAATAATATAATGAACGGATATGAAGATGGACAGTATATATCCACTTATATATATATATCCACTTATATATATCATCTTAGTTTCACTAATTTTCACTAATTTTCTAATTTTCAAAATCAGATAACAAACTCCATTAACTTCTACATCACGAACAATATCGAAGTAATAGGAGTTAATCCATTCCTTTAGAGCTAGCTAGTATCACTATTCCGCTGAAACAGAACCTCCAGCGTGTCCTCTGTTTCTTGTCCCCTGCTCAAGCTTTCCATCTGCAAGTATCACTATCTGTCCTACGGAAGCTTCCATGAGGATCTCAAGAAGCGTAAGAAGGTCAGATAATTCGATTACTCTGCCAAAGTTTGTATCCATGCTGTTGATGGATATCAAGTAGCAGCAGCATATATCCAGTACGCTCCTAATGCCTCCAACTCCTAGAACATGCTTAAATTGGAGCCTTCTCTAACTACATCTTCTGATGGCTGTAGTATTGTCCTGGTCTTACACAAATATGTAGAGACCATCTTCTTATTTGAGCTCTGCCTGGAGACGTTTCTATATATAGCGAGAGCAAAAAAAAATGCAAAAATCGATACCACCTGTGACTTGTGTGAGCACCTAACATAATGCATTGTTGGGACCGTGTACTCGGATTAAAATGATCTAGCAATTAATTCTTGCTGCCAGCATGCATCTCACTTTGTTCAAGAGAATTACATGCATATGTACTTTTGGTGTGCCACAAACAAATCAATCCACTGTGTCATCTCTATTCTCATGCCCTATTTGGGAGAGCTCCAGTTCCAGGATCTGTAGTAAAATGAGTGACACTGTAAACACTCAAAATAAAGCTCCTTTATATAAATAACTTCTAAGTCATGTTTTGGTAACAAAGAAGTGCTACTACTCCTCATAGACATAACATAAACACTTCCTAATCATTGTGCACTCTGTCTGTTTGCTGGTGCAGTGCGTCCTCCAGACCATTGCAAGGGCATCCTCATAGTTTTCAATAGCATGCAAACACATAACAGCCATACAGGCATGTCTGAGATAGCTACGAAGTAGCCAGCAGTTCGAAGCAGAGCCTTGCTCATTTGAGAACAGCAGCTCCGGCCTCCGTCAGCATGATTACCTTGCCGTAAAAACGAGAGAACTCAATTCATGGTGCATTACCTCTTTTTTCCTTGGCCTTTTTTTTCTAAAACTTCCCTATTTAACATCGTAACTTCGTTTCTTCGTTAAACTGGCCCTTCCGTCAGCTTTGAGCACTAACGGTGTTAATAGCCACATGAAAAGAGCATTTTACCCCTATTTGTATTTATATAACTTGTATTTATATAACCAAATTGATATTGATATTGTTACACGTTTCTGAGCATAGTCCTGTCTGTTTTGCGAAAATTGTAACACCTGATTATTTAGATGTTTTGAAAACGTGTTCAGACGAAGTTTAAACTTAAAAATTGAGTCAAATTTGGATCAACGGGTCAAAAAAATCTCACCTGCTCCCGTACGACGCCCCTGGCCGCTCGACGCGCGGCGAGTGTCTGCTCGTCGGCGTTCTGTGCCGTGCCACGCGCCGGTCTCTGCGGCAGCCCGGGCACGAGCCTGCGCAACGCCATGACGACCCCCGCCCACTTGCACGCCGCGCCCATGCTGCCGACGTCGCGCGTCTCAATACTTCGGCGTGCCACGACGACGGTCGGCCGTCCTTGTGGCACTGCTCGCCGTCCTCGCGCACGGCACGCCCGAGCGCGGCCACCTGCGTCGCCGCGACCTTATCTCCATCCCCATGTGCCTCCTTCCCTTCCTCTCCCTCTCCCTGTCCCCTATCTTCTTCCTCCGGCCACCATTGACAGACCTTGAGCAGCTCACCAACGCCGGTCAAATCCGCCCGATTCCCTCCATGGATTTCAAATCCCCCGTACCCGAGGCTCACTCACCTCCCTAGCTCCCTCCCCAACCTCTCCTACACCAGCTCCGACCACCACCTCGCCGGGAATCGAAGATTCCCCGGCCGCCGGCCTCCAGTACCGCCCGAGCTCCACCTCACCGTCGACCCTTCCTCTCTGGCCATCCTACGCTCGAACAGACCCTCAAAACGGAACCCCGGTGAGCTCCTCGTCCTCCCCGGACCTTTCGCCGCGTGATTCCGTCTCCGAACCGCCAGGAACGCCGCCGCGCCGCCGTGGCAATCCTGCCGCCGCCGCCACAACGCTTCTTTTCCCCGCCGCGGCACCGCTTCTCTGTCCCCCGCCGCCGCTGCAGGTCCCCTCCCCCCACCAAATTCGGTCATGATGCTCCGTCTCCACTTGCAGGCGCAGGCGGCGGAGGACTCCGTCCATAGCTGAGCGCCGCTCGCGGGCGGAGGCCGCTGTGAGGAGTGCGCGCCTCCATCCAACGCTCCATGGTCAAAGCCCCGCGGCGCTCCATGCCCCGCGCGTGCCAGGCTGTGGATCTGCGCGAGCTCGAGCCTGGGCGGCGGATTTCGAGCTCAGCGCGACGGATCTTGAGCTCAAGGCGGCTGGCTCTACGCGGTGAATCTCAGCCGTGCTAGCGAAGCCGCTCGCTCGAGCTCTGCGCGGTGGAGCTTGGCCGCGGTGGGGCTCAGTGGAGGGGAGCAGGCCGCCGAGGGAGGAGGAGTTGGGCGGGAGGGAGGAGAAGCTGCGCAGGAGTAGAGGCCTCCCTACGCGCCCGTGGGAGAAGGGGCCGGAGGGGGAAAGTAGGTGCCTCGCTAGAGTAATAGATCCCCTGTTGGAGTGCAGTTTTTGTCCTTGGTCCCTACTTTTTGAGTAGGGATCCGTGCGGTGGCTTTGCTAGAGTTGCTCGTAGTGAATACTTTTCTGCACCAAGAGAGATTCAGTTTTGCCGGTTGCAGTCTTGGAATGGGGTTTGTCTGCAACTTCAGTTCCCATTGTCTTTGCTTGTATTACTTCGTTCTCCTGTTGGTGGAAAGATGGACAGGTCTCTTGTATATAGTCTAAAAAGACATGTACATAGTGCTATTCGTATACACTAAGAAGCAATGCATCCCAATTCAGGAAACATGCCGGGATCATTGATGCTGTATCCTGTCATCGTGAAGCGGCAACTCTTTTATCATCAGAACACGCCTTCTCCTCCCCACCCAGGTCACCCAGTCAGGATCCCTTGACACAACCCTGTACCCTGCT
Source organism: Panicum miliaceum (assembly GCA_032594955.1). Classification (NCBI taxonomy): domain Eukaryota; kingdom Viridiplantae; phylum Streptophyta; class Magnoliopsida; order Poales; family Poaceae; genus Panicum; species Panicum miliaceum. Next base: position 36,787,224 of record CM064066.1, read on the forward strand.
TTGGCGTAGAGACCTCGAGCGCCATCGTCATCCTCATATGCCCTCAGAACCATGAATCTGTGCCTCCATTGGAGCCCTAGTGCCTCACAGGCCTTCAGCAGTGCCGTCCCTAGCTTCCTCCTCCTGCGGGCATGAAGAAAGCATGAACATGGAAAGATAGGTGATTTCCTGGCCCCAATGAGCAAGTAGAGCTGTGGAAGCTAAGAAGTGTGAATGTTATAGGATACCTGAATGACGGTAGCACTGCGATTCCTGACACATAGAGGTACTCATCAGCACCTTGGAGGTGCTTAAGGATGTCATCTTCATCCTGCACCGTGCAATCCACAACCCCGACAATCTTCTCATATGGTGCCTGTGACAACTGGGTGGTTGGCTCAGCTTCTTCAGCCACCAAACAAGCATATCTAAGGAAGAACAGGGTTCGGTTGTCAGCAAAAATGGTATACAGCAAAATGAGGTTGAGGCATTGATCATATTGACTAGTCCCAAGATGTGGATTCAACAAATCCGCACGTCTAGCTAGAACACATGTCAATTGTAATTTTAGCAAGGAACTCAGGACGCTCTGGTCTGGACACTAAATTTAGCAAGGAAGTGTTTCAATACTAAGCATAAAAGGTGAATTATTCTACAACGCTGAGGTAAATTTGACAGTCCCTGTTGCAACTGAAGACAACTAGGAATACTGCTTGCAGCCACACTGCAAGCTGTAAATGATAAAATGAATGCAATTTAGTCTTTGGAAAAACATAACACTACTGGATTCAGATTGATCATTGATGTACTAATGGTAATCTAATCCAAGCCAAAAAGATTGAAGTTAGGCACTGCCTGTTCAGAACACACAGGCAAAGGAAAACAGAGTGACGATTTCAACATTGCAACCCCTGATTTGAAGCACAGATAGCAAGAGCATCAGTCAGTCACCTGTCCGGCGGCGAGTTCCTCACTCTGTAGATGAGCGCCGATAGCACCTCGGCCTAATCTTGACCCAACACCAAGCAACGAACAACACCAATAGTTACCACCAGAAATTCAGAACACGAACAGATCCAAAGAATGAGCAGGGAGCTCAGATGCGAGCATGTACTTTGAAGAAGTCGAAGAAGAAGTCGTTGAAGAGCGCGACGGGGACGTGGAAGGCCTCGGCCTGGACCTGCGCCACCCGCCGCATCTCCTCCCCGACCCGCCCCATCCGCCGCACGCCCCACCCGGCCTCCCGCGCCAGGAACCCGTCTTCCTCCTCCTCCTCCTCACTAGCAGCGGCCGCCACAGCAACGCCTTCCTCCGTCGCGGGCAGGCAAGAAGGCACCCCCACCCATCCCGGCCTCCCCCTGCTCGCAAGAAGCCTCTTCTTGGATCCGCCGCCGCCGCCATGGACACCGGTCCTGTAGGGAGCGGGGCCAGGCCTGGCCGCGGCGGCGGATACCCCGCGGGAGGCGGCGCAACGGCGGGACCGGGAGGACGGCGAGAGGAGCTGCGGGAGGAAGAGCGGGGACGCGCGGAGGGCGGCCATGGATTTGGATTCTGGAGGCGTCGGCTTGGGAGCGTGTGGACCGTGCGAGACGGCCGATGATCTCACCCAGGCAGGCCTGGAATCGGAATTGTGATTCAATTCCACTCCATTTGCCCATTACCTCATTCCTAGAAATTGATTTGACGATTCGGAGCCAAATCCAGGAACCCATGACGACCAACATAATTAGAAAGCACTGATGCCTCTAGTATATATAGACTTCAGAGCCCAAGTTAATTGGTTAAGCACATGGGAAAAAATGGGTTAATGATGCTGCCAATCCTGAATGTACCACAGGCATCATTCTCAAGCAAATTCTGTATAATTGTTCAAAGTTGCCCATGCATGGAATCATCTATCATTTATCTGCAGATATTATGCATCGTAATTTCTCTTCTTTGTGGTAGATAACACTTGGGCTCTCTACTAATATTTATCCTTCCATTTAATTATATTATCAACAAGGAATTATATATACGTCGATCATTATTCTATTTTAACACAGTATGTACAGTACGATTAACTTCAACATGCATATCATCGACACTTAACAAGTTCTGCCACGTAAGTGTTGGAAATATGCGTTTAAGTAGACCAGATTTTAATTTGAGGTAAATTATATAAAACAATGCTACTGCTACGTAGTTTAAATCTAACAGCAGACAAACTAAACAAACTAAACAGAGTTGAAATAAGCTCATGTAAAAATCCATCACACTTACAGATCAGCGAGGCAGTGCAGAATGTAGTCGATCGCCCTCGAGTGGCAGCGCAGTTGCGCTGCCCAGAAACCTTATTGCCGCCCCTCGTGCAGGCTTCACGATGGCAACGGCTCGGAGATACCGCTCACCTTTCTCCTCTGTGCACGCCAAGGAGAAGAGTCAGCGAGATTCAGCAGCTCAATCACAGCACAGTTCATCAGATGGAGAAAAAGAGAGAACAGAAGTACGTGGGTTTTCCGTGTGTTGTTCCTAGACGTCTCCAGAACTTCTTATAGACGAGAAGGCAGCCCACTGCTGACCGTTATCGCTATAAAATCACCCACTAATTAGCAGTAGGAACCTCTCAATAACTCGGATTAATACTGCCCATTTAACTCGAGATTATGAGATTAATACGCAGATGGCAAATGGTTTTTACACCAACTTCGCTTGGTTGCTCACTGCGTCGCAAATCACAAGTCACGCGGTTCATCACGGGAAAATATATACGCGTATATGCGTTGTGTAAACTAGTCCCATTCTTCTCTTTGTTGTGTATCCAACTATAGGAGAGAGCTCTCCTATTTAAGTTACCTTGCACCAACCCAAACTAGTAGTACGTATGGGACTATTGGATGTCATGCACTCTCTCTTTGGAATTTCCGAAATGTACCTCTTCATGGGCTTATTTTCCAGCAGTAAGTACTAGTACATCATAGAAATGGTCCAAATAGATATGAAATACAGTGGTTATAAACAACAACTAATAACCCATGCTCGTCATGGACACTGTGTAAGAAAACAAAGATTTCGTGATGGTGGCACATTTTCATGAGAGGCATGAATACACCATTATGAAATTTCTTTTTTTTCATGAAAAAAGATTCAAAAACCGTCATGAAATTTAGGTCTTTTGTGAAGGTGTTGCAAAACCATCATGAAATAGTTTTACTACCATGATGGTTCTCCAAAACTAACATGTAAATAGATAACCCCCTCTCAAAAATATACGCATGCCTATTTCACCCATGATGCTCTCCCCTAACATATGGATCCCGCGTACCGATATATAAGGCGCACTAGCTTTTTCTAGGGTTTCCCCTCCCTCAGCAACACATAGGCCAGCCACCACCATCTCAGATATGAGTTTTGATTTCGACTATCCAACCTTCCAGTTGTTGCTTGATTTTGGGCCAAGAAAAGTTATGCTGAAAATACAAGTCACTACTGCAAAAATGATTTATAGCAACGCCCCATTTTTTCTTCAGGGGCGGGTCAAAATATAATCCGTTCCTACAAAAGGAGGGGGGTTACTGTAGTAGCTGATCCACCCCTGGAGAAGTATTTTTAGGGGCGGGTGACGCCATCACCCGCCCTGAATAAGCATTATTCAGGGGCGGGTGAAAAATGCTTTCTCCACGAGCGGGTGGCGCCATCACCCGCCCCTAAAAATGGGGCCCTTTTTCAGGGGGTGGGTGATGGCATCACCTGCCCCTCGCAATGAATTTTTAGGGGCGGGTGAAAAAGCCCAAAAAAATTGGGTGCCACCCTTCTTCCTTCTTCAGACAGCTCATTGCTTGCTCGGGGGAGGTGTTGCCCGAAAATTCAAAAAAAGGAAAAAGGGGAGGGGAGGTTTTAAACTTGATTTTCTTGGAGTTGGGGGCTCTAGGGTAAGTTGATACTAATCCTGTATCTTTTCTAAGCTTTTTGGATAGTTTTAAGGCTTAAATAGAGTTCTCTTACCTGTAGCTAGATCTAGATCTCCATGGTGTGGATTGCCATTTGGGGATCCACTTGCCTCAAACTTTTGTATGAAGTTAGGTTATTTTAGTAGAAGAACAACATTATGTAATCATTTGGGCCCAATCTTTATATTTTAGCCTCATTCCTAAGTAAACAAATTCCTAGATCCATGGAGGAGAGAGAAGAAGATTTATTTTTGTCTATATTTACACACATGCATTATAGTTTTTTTAACAAAATTTAGTTGTTCAATAATAGGTTGGGTTTTGTTTTTTTAATTTTTAGATGTTAAATTAACTTTTTCCAATATCTACGCATACATAAAAGTAATTATTTATGGACATTAATTTGGACTCTATTTGCCTCAAATTTTTGGATGAAGTTGAAGTTATGTTATTTTATTAGGAGAACAAGGTTATGTAATCACATGGATCGAATCCTTATATTTTAGCCTCATTAATTTCTAAGTAATCAATTGAGTTTTTTTCTATATTTACACACATGCATATCTACGCGTATATAAAGGTATATATTTTCAAAATTATTGAAGAGCTTGTTTTAATCCATTTAAATTATTTGTTTGATGTTTAAAGATGGATATGATATGGATGCACAAAGCATGAAGGATGGATGCCTATTTCCTTGGAGAACTTAATAAATTCATTCAAGCTGCGGAAAACCACGCAAAAAATGAGAAGACACAGAGGATACCTTGCCCATGCAAAACATACAAGAATATGAGAGTATTCAGCGACAGAACTACAATCAGATCGTATATGTTGGTGGGTGATTTTGTTGAGAATTACATGATCTGGACGTGTCATGCCCTAACCCGCCTCTGGAAATCAATTTGAAGGGGCGGGTCATCCCCTAAACCGCCCCTGAAAAGACCATTTCCAGGGGCGGGTCATGGGTTGACCTGCCCCTGAAAATTGATTTCCAGGGGCGGGTTAGGGTATGACCCGCCCCTGGAAATGGGTTTTCAGGGGCGGGTAAAGTACCCGTCTTTGCAAACAGTTATTTTTAGCTGCGACAAACAGGGGCGGGTACCGCACCTGCATAAATAGGTTTTTACCTGCCCCTAAAAAACATTTTTTGTAGTAGTGAGTCCTAGTCTGCTAATAAAATGTCTCAACAGATATTCAGGTGTTCACACTTTTGAAAACACCATATAATCTGATGTTCCCTAGCTCTTCAGGGGAAAATCATCCAATTACTCCAGAAGTCCAAGTATGACTTGGCCATTGCCATCCACAAGTACAAGTTCCTACCCTTGAAAGCATTAATATGCTTTCTAGCTTAATCTCGTTTAAAATCAGCATCTTCAGTGAAACACAAGACGGGGCAGCAAAAACTGCGATTGTTTGTATCCTTGAAAAGCTCCTGCTATGAAGAATGTTGGCATTCCCGATACATCTTTATTAAATTGCACAGAACAAGCTCTGGTTGATCAAGAAAACACAGTGAAGCTAACCACAAGTTGGAGATAGCTGAGTTACACATGCCAAGAGGTCTGACGATTTGAAGATCTACTACTTATAGGGATGTTGATGGAGAATAATTATGCTTTTTTTTGAACGTACGGGCACGAGAATGTGCCTATTTCATTGATATAGCAGAAGAGTACATCCGGCTAGCCAGTGCAAGGAAAACAAAAATTAATCTCGCAAAACTAGGTCCGCAAGATCTTTGGCCCCAGCTGCCACCTAGGCTAGAGTTTCCTGTTTTATGATCGATTTGAGGACCGTCGCCGACGTTTCATGGTGTCCGAAGACTCTGCGGTTCCTCTCCTTCCATAGCTCCCATGTGACTAGCATGACGATGCTTGCCATGGCCTTGCGCGGTATGGATGGTGTCGTCGCGGTGTTGGACCACCACTGGGCAACACTGTCGGTGGGCTGCCATTCCTGCGGTCGCAAGGTCGGCTGTGCTGTCCACTCAGTTGTGAGGTTCCATATTCTCCTCGTGTATCTACATTCCGCTAGAAGGTGATGTGCTGTTTCGGGGGCACAACGACATAGGGGGCAAGACGGTGAGTGCGCCCATCCCCTTCTTTGCAGTCGATCGGACGTCCATACTCGATTTTGCGTGATGAACCATATGAAGAACTTGCATTTAGGTGGTGCCCACGATTTCTAGATATAGGTTGACCGCATGGTTTTGGTGCATCCAAAGAACTGCGCTTTATAGGCCGAGGCCACAGAGTACTGCCCGGAGGGAGTTAGCTTCCATGATATTTGATCTTCTTGGTTTGGAAGTAGGTGGACGTTTTGTAGCTTTGTCCAAAGTGTGGTGAACTCTGCAAGGTGTGCTGTTGTAAGACCGCTTTGCAATGGGATATCACCGATCTAGGAGTTGCCCGTGAGGGTCGTTTCCACTGTTATCTTCTTCTTCTTAGCGACCTTGAAAAGGTTTGGTGCGAGATCTTTAGGTTGGCATCCTTGTAGCCAGCCGTCGCTCCATAAACTCGTTTTCCTTCCATTGCCTAGGGTGATGGTCGTACATGCTGCGAACAAGAGGCGGTCCGTATTGTCACAAGGGATTTCCGTGCCCACCCAAGCCTTCTGCGTTGCAGTCCATTCCTGCCAGAGCCACCTCAGTCGCAAGGCTCTAGCGAAACGCTCAAGATTGAGCACTCCGAGGCCGCCATTTACTTTTGTGAGGCAGGTTCTGGTCCAGTTGACCTTGCATTTGCCTGCAGTGGGGGCCTCGTCACTGGCCCAGAGGAAATGCTTGCGCATCTTGTCTAGATCTTCGAGAAGGTCTTTTGCCATCTTGATCACAGTGAGTAGATAGAACGGGCTGGGATGTTAGCACCGATTTGGTGAGACATGCGCGTCCAGCTTGTGTTAAGTGCCGGCCATACCAGCCTGAGATCTTTGCCGCCGCCTTGTCCATCAGAGGTCGGAACTCAATTTTCCGTAATCGCTGCACAGATAGTGGCAGCCCGAGATACTTAATCGGGAAATTTGCTCGTGGCATTGGCAAGTTTTGGAGGATGTCGTCAAGGTCAATGTTAGCGCGGCTTATAGGAGTGATAGTCGTTTTGTTGATGTTTGTGTGTAGGTCCGTTGTGGTTCCAAACTCATTGAGAATTTCTATCAAGCTGTCAATGTCTTTTTTTGTTGGCTTTATGAAAACTGCCGCATCGTCAGCGTACATTGACACTTTGAAGCGCACTAGCTGCCCACCAACCTTGTTTAGCAACCCAAGGTCTGTGGCTTTGGAGAGTAGACGATGTAGTGGATCAATTGTGAGGATGAAAAGAAGCGGAGAGAGCGGGTCCCCTTGTCGTAATCCCCGTCCGTGCAAAATCGGCTCTGATGGTATTTCATTTAGTAGTATCCAGGAAGTTGATGATGTAAGTGTGGCCGCTATCCAGTCCTGCCATCTTGTCGGGAAACCTCTTCGCTGCAGTAAGTCTAGAAGGTAGTCCCAACGCACCGAATTGAAGGCCTCGGAGATGTCAAGTTTCATTAGTAGTGTCGGCGTTTTGTTCCCGTGGAACTGTCGTGCTATGTTGCATGTATAAGAAGTTATCGTGGATGCTACGTCCCTTGATGAATGCACTTTGGCAGGGTGCAATTAGCTAATCCATACGAGGCGCCAGTCTAAGAGCTAGGATCTTGCTGATGATTTTCGCGAAAGCATGTATGAGGCTTATTGGTTGGAAGTCTTGTATTGCCTCGGCTCCTTATTTTTGGGATGAGCACGATGCTCGCTGAGTTGAGCAGGTTAAGGTCCGCACATCTGAGGCTGTGGAAGTTGTTTAAGGCCGCAGTGACATCTTGCTTTATCGTTTCCCAGCAGGTTTTGAAGCAGAGGCCGGTGAAGCCGCCCAGACCTGGCGCTTTGTCACTTGGGAGCTGAGAGATGGCCGCGAGGATCTCCTGTTTAGTGAACAGCGCATCAAGTGAGGACAGGTCTGCCGCCGGCACTTGTAGCTGTTCCCAGTTGAAGTCTATGGTTCTTGTCGGCGGGGTTGCCATGACCGTTGAGAAGTGGTTGGTTATGATCATCTTCTTGTCCTCATGGGTCACCGCCCATCCGTGCCCATTTTGCAGCCTTTGTATCTAGTTCTTTCGTATTCTTGCATTTACCTTGAGGTGAAATTTTTTTGTGTTTGCGTCTCCTTCCCTGAGGTAGGCAACCCTTGAGCATTGTTTCCATCTGGCTTTCTCAATGGCCGCTCAGCCCATGATCCTCCTTTTGAGTTTAGCACGCAGATGGAACAAGGCATCAGAGAGTGCTCTGTGCTCCTGCGCTGTGACGAGGTGTAGTATGACTTCTTGAGCCATGTGGAGCTTCATTCTGGCATCTGAGATGAGGGTTTCGACTCCATGCTTTGAGTGCTTTCCCGGTAATGAATAATTTGTGTCCCAGTCTGTGGAATGGCTCGGTGTGCCTGGTTGGTTGCGACCATGCTTGTTTTACTACTTCTTGAAAGCGCGGTAGTTTGGTCCAGAAGTTTTCGAATTTGAAGGGGGTCGGTCACCTTGGGCCGAACATGTGAGCTAGCAGTAGCGGGCAGTGGTCCGAGTGTGAGGCGGAAAGCGCATGCAGCGCATGTTCATCAAACGTCGTGTCCCACCCCTGGCTGCAGAAGAATCTATCTGGCCGTACCAGAGTCGGCGATCGTCGCTCATTGCTCCAGGTGAATCTTCTATTCTGCAGGTGTATTTCCTTTAGCTCGCAGAAGTTTGAAGTTGCTCCAAAACGTCGCATGAGCCGCAAATTTAAATTGCGACTGTTTTTATCCTTGGCCCTATAGATGATGTTGAAGTCACCCAACAGAAGCCATTTTGTGTTGCTAGCCGGTTTAATTGGCCGTAGATGATGCAGGAAATTTTCCTTTTCTGCCCGTCGTGAAGGCCCGTAAATGCCTGTCAACAGGAAAGAAGCAGCAGTGTCGCGCACTGTAACAGTCGTCGTGATAGAGTATCTACCAGTTTCAATTTGCTGCATATCAATCACTCCGTCGTTCCAAAGGAGCAGTATTCCTCCTCTGGTCCCTTGTGCCGGCTTGAAGGCGAAATGGTTGAGCCTATAGGCCCCTAGAAATAGTGCTAGCTCTATGTCGATCGCTTCTAGTTTTGTCTCTTGAAGGCAAACTATGTGGCAGGTGGTTGCCGCGATTGTTTCATGCACGGCCAGGCATCTGGCCGCCGAGTTTAGTCCCCGCACGTTCCAGCACAGTATTTGGAAGTCGTTTACTATCATGTTGGCCACCGGCAAGGCGCAGTAGTTCGATGTGGGGATGGGCTTCCCGTAGGCAGAGGAGCACATTGTGTGTGGCAACATTCAGGCGTAGAATTAAAAAGGAGTTTTGCTCGAAGGTCAATGCCAGCAGAGCAGCGCAGTTTTGGAGTCGCATCTAGTGAAGCGCCCGAAGGTCGAAGCCAGCAGGGTCGGTCGAAATTGAAGCCCGAAGGTCGCAGCCAGCAGGGCTGTTGTTCTGAAAAGAAGTGCAGGAAAAGGATCCGTGGATACATGAGAAATGAAGTTCTCACATGGAGGACATCAGGTCCTTTACGCCGACGCGTTGCTGCTGTCCTGCTGCAGGTCGTCGACGCCTTCCCCGCCCATCTTTTTTTTTTTGAACGAACGGCCACAGACTGCGCTATTACTATTGATATAGAAGAAGGGTACAAGCAAATGGTCCTCGGGAGAAGAAAGAGAGAGGCTTGTAAAAAAACAAGTAAGTATGTAAGAACTAAACAGATCCGAACATAGATCTGAACAACGTCCTAAGCTCCCTCCAGAAGGGCAGAGAGGTGCTTGGCTCCCGCAATGCCCCAAATTCTAGCCTCTTCCTTGACCTTGAGTAGTAGGATATGCTTCCCCGCCCATCTGCAGCAATGCTTCGTTGACCTCATCGTCGTCCTCATCATCAAGGCCAAACAGAGCAGTCATGACGGCGACGATGTCCTGAGGGAGCGGCCCGGTGAACATGGCGAGGAATTCTTAGAATAATTATGCTGAGGAGAATGAGTGCTTGATGGTTTGGCTCAAGTATATATGAATGCCGGATGGTTCGACAATGATCAGGAGATGCAACACGCCTGATCATCTGGTGCTCAATGTTGCTGCGAATGGAGGCCTAACGGCTACATGCACATGTGTTGCACGCTGGATGTTTCAGTGGGTGTGAAGCTAGCTAGTATCATGGGTTACAATGTATTTGCACATGTGTTGCACCGAAAATTTGAGCCCAATTGAGCGAGGATAGTTCTAGTGGTTAATCCTAAATACCACCCTACTCATGCATTTGAAGGTGCTGTGGAGTCAAGAGAAGCTCACAGTAATAACTTGGGAAGAGTACTAAGGCACCATAGTGTCAAACATAATCATCCAAGGCAATTAGCATAAGATTAGCTAGTGAGTGATTAGTTCTAGCCTAGTCCTAGAGAGAGTCGTTTGCTAGGTGTGGTTCCCAAGAGATGGATCAAGGAGTGATCGAACCATGTAGTGGTGTGGCCAGTAAATTTATGGTTTGCTTGCAAACTATTCGTCTTGGTGTGGAATTAAGAGTGATGAGCGTCATGAACCGAACTATAATCCTTAGTGAACAAATGTGAACTAAGCCTCTTGGGAGTACCACAAATAAATTTTTGACCCGAGCCTCTTTCTCATCAGCTGTTTAAATTACCGCCTTTATTTTCCATATTTATTTACCTTCTTCTAGTCTTCTTTAGTGCCTTTATTTACAGAGAAGTACTTACTAGGTTAGTTTGATAGGTTTATTTGCTTATAGATTTCAAAACTCTTCATGATAGAGTAGGCACACTAGACAAACCTTAGTGCAAATCTAGATAGTGTAGGTATATTGTTTTGTGATTTCACAACTAATTTATATTATATGTGCATGTGCAGATGTGCTTGCAGTACAGAGGGAGAAGGGCAGTGTGCTTTTTCCATCTTTACTAGTAGCCCTTGATGGTGAAATGGTTCTTAGCACCCACCTAATGCATGCAGGTGATAGGGTGAACAAGTGATTCTATGTATCATTTTAGAGGGTCTAGCAGGCGAAAAAAACTGCTGGGATGGTGAAAGTGTTTCACTATTAAGATAAACAAGCTTGATAAGGAGGGTGTAAACTGGTTTATTTATTCGTTGTTCCCAGCGCCACTATACTCATATGCAGTTGGATAACACTATTGGTTATTTAGTTTTGATGTTACTGTGAAGAGGCTTTTCTGTAAGTTTCTATTCTCGAAGTGCATTTTTTTATTACATTACTTAATTTCAAGTTATGGAAATACTTTCACCTTATAAGTTCATTCAACTTTTCAAGTTAGTATTATCACATAACAATATCCTTTCTAGTATATCAGCAGGCCACATATTTTTCATTTGGCATCACGTTTCTATGCCATACCAAGTATATGCGGATTTTATTCTGTATAGAGATTGGAGTTAACAGCGTTCATAATTTCAGGAAAACAAATCATGTATGTGGGTGTTGGGATGGTTTGATAACCGATGTCATGATCCAGAACTACTCCCTCCGTTCCAAATTGTATGTCGCGTGGATTTTGCTATGCATCTAGATAAATATTATATCTAGATACGTAGGAAAAATTATGTATCTGGATTTGTCAAAACGACCTACAATTTGGAACGGAGGGAGTATAATTTTAGTGGAAATAAATTAATATAGAAAAAAAAGTTAAAAAGGTTTGGGGAGCAGAAAAAATAATTCAGTGTAGGCAAGCATGGTACTTCGAGAGAGTAAACTATTTCTTTTACTTCGATTACTTTCTATACTCACCTGTGGAGTTGCGTTTCTGAAGAAACTGTAGTGACAAGCATGAAAACATTTTCAGACAACCTTCCTCTTTTGAACAGTGGTGAGAAAGCTCGCGGCGTGGATAAAAAGGAAAGCTACAGTGGCTAATAATTACACAGGACTAAATTACTGCTGGGTAACTTCTAGAACATTCGATTCAGACCTAGCTAGGGTGCCTATACCTAACGAAACAATCCCCAATTCTACATTTCATCCATTCCCGGTCAATCGCACAAGCGAGCACACTCGCTCTAGCGAAACCCTAGCCGAGATGTGGCGTGCGCGGAGATCTCAGCGGCGGAGGCGGCAGCCGCCGACGCCGGAGGGCGCTCTGGATACTCTCCCGACGGAGATCCAGGATGATATGCTCGCCCATCTCCTAGCCCGCGACGTGGTGCGCACGTCCGTGCTGTCGCCGGCCTGGCGCCGCCGCTGGGAGTTCGTGTCGGACCTCGACATCAGCGTCCACAGCTGGGAGACCGCCATTGGCGTCCTGGTGCGCTACGCCGAGCCAGTCCGCCGCGTCAGGATTATGGTTTTAAATCGCCGGCTAATATGTTTAGCGGCAGGCTACCATTACGGCGTTTAGCGGGCTGTAGTTGCGGGCTAAATGCCATAACGGCTACCCTTCCTAGCAGCTATAGCCAGCTGTAGCGTTAGCTATAGCCCGCTATTTAAAATCTTGGTCAGTATCCGCGGCGTTCCCCACGGCTTCGCTGGGCGCGCCGACAACTGGTTGCGCCTCGTCGCCGGCAAGAGGCCCCGCTCAGTCTCCCTGGACCTCCCGGTCCGCGACTCACCCGCCGCGCTGCCATCGCTCTTCTCCTGCGACCCCGCCGCGCTGGCCGAGCTGAGGCTCAGATCCTGCGCCCTTCCGGCGCCGCCCGTCGGATTCGCCGGGTTCCATGCCCTGGCCGCGCTCTCCCTCGACGGGGTCCTCTTCCCCGCCGAGAACGGGTGGAGGCAGGTGGAGGCGATGCTCGCCGCGGCGCCGGGCCTCCAGGAGCTGAGCCTGAAACACATCGTCTTCCACGTAGCCGACAGGAGCATCCCCGGCCAACCTCCGGCGGCTTGTCCTATGCCTGAGGCTCGCCGGCGCTGGCTCGTGGGAGCTTGGGGAGCTGCCCAAGCTGGAGGATGCCAACGTCACGCTCAACTAGTCCCCGGTCGACAGAGACTACGGCAAGCTTTTCAGAGCGGTTTCCGGCGTCAGGGAGCTCAAGCTCGGTAATTTCAACGGTATCACATATCAGGTGATGAGCATACTATGGCCGTACGATTTTTTCTAAGTGATGATCCAAGATTGTTTAGTATTATATTATGGTCGTATGCTATTGATGATTACTGATGATGAACTTTGCTTTCTTTTCTTGCATTGTACTGCTTCTCATTATTGATATCAGTAGTTCTTACTTATATTGTTGCTCATATTTTGATATATATCAGTAGTCTTCTATACATGCAGTAGATATTATGTAAAATAATTAATTCTTTAAATTTTCAGGCACCTTTCCTGACAAGTCTTTCAACCGAGTTCCAGAACCTAAGGGTTTTGAAACTTGACACAAACTTTTTTATCATCTCGACATTTTTGTCGACATATTCACTACTTCGTGAAGCTCCACTTCTTCAAGTTCTTGAAATTACGGTAATATTTGATATATTGTTCATATATAGTTGTCTTACCACCTTTCCTTCATCCTTTTAGTGTAACTAATTGAACTGAATCCATTTGTTGTGCCTTCAAAACATTTTTGCATGCAGGATTCCTTTATAGCTGCGGAAATCTCTCAAGATGGTATAGTAGCTGGATTCATGCTTACTGTCTTGCCGCATTGCGCTCTGTTAAAAAATCTGGAATATCTGCGTATGATTAATATTTCATGCTCAGAAAATGAGATGCGCTTCATCCAGCATGTTCTTCACCGTGCAAGAAATCTCCAGGCAGTATCTGTGGACATGTTTGAGGGGAGTAGAAACACTGCTCAAGAGGCATCGAGAGAGCTCAAAGAGTATCAAAGAGCATCGCCAGCAGCAAGGATCACTATTAAGCATGGAGATTTTGTTTGTAATGTTTAAAATATGGTGTTACCATTATTCGAAATAAATTATGCTATGTATTTAGCTGCTGAATTCTGATCATGGTATCTCTAGCTGGAAGTAAACTTTATGCTTTGACTGTATGAATAACAATTCTTCGATCCATGATGAAAAGCATGGTTGTTCCGGTAACCTATTTCAGGGAATGGCCTTCTGTGTACCTTCACCTTGTTTCATGGCATGCAAGTTAAATAGTTTTAGATCAACAGGACCAAGCCCTGCCCCATTTCATTAACAAGGCAACATTTTGTCTGGGTTACAGCCAGTAGCAGATTGAGCACAGAAAAAACACCGCCACCATGGCGAGACCACCTAAGAACCAACGTCCAACAGGGGAACAAACGCCATCCGCGAAGCATGACAGTACAGCAGCTAGACAAAGTGAAAAACAAAACGGGGAAACTGCTCCCAGCTTCAGAGCCGGTTCAGGTGGAGAGCCAGCCCGCGCCCATCTTGACTTTCTTCATGGTCAGGCGATCTCCAAAGGGGTCGTCAGGGCCGCCTCCAAGAAGCTGCACCATTGGCCCAACCCGGCCAAGAGGTCGCCCTTGAACATCGGTAACCAGGCCGTCATGCTCCTCCAGATGGTTCGGAGAACCACCTTGATGTCCCGCCAGTCCTACTTGCGAAAGATCATATCATTTCGTGTTAGCCAAGCACCCCAACACACTCCAGCAGAGATGCTGTTAAGCAAGGCATGTTTTTTCTCACTAGTCCAACGACTAGCCAGACTGAGAAAGTCAGAAGTAGTAACATTAGAGAAACGAAAAGTATACTCCCAGATCCTTTTGGCCACCACACTTTCAAAGAAAAGGTGGTTTATAGATTCATCTTCGCAGCAAAATCTGCATTGAGGTGGTTTGGAGATATTCCCTTTCAGGAGGTTATCCACCGTCATCAGTTTATTGTGTGATAGCAGCCAGAGGAAAACTTGGATCCTGCGGGGTACTTGAACCTTCCAGACAGAAAGAATAAAAACTGGCTTCACACCTCTAAAACTAATCACAGCATAAAAGGGTTTGAGAGGAGTAAACCCCCTTGCTCTCATATTGCCACACTAGAGAGTCACCATCCTCATTATAACACACCTCTAAAACAATTTCAGAGAGTTCATACACTTTTGCATCAAGTACTCACTGAAGTTCTTCTGAAATTAAGTTTGATATCCACACCATCCCACACCTGAGAAAGCGTCACATTGGTCTGATTACAGATAGAAAACAACTCCCAGAACTGCACTGCCAAAGGGCAGTACCGAACCAAATGTCTTCCCAAAACCTAATTTTAATCCCATCTCCAACCTTCCACCTATAGCCGAACTTCAGGGCCTTAGCAGCACTCATGACACCTTCCCAAAAAAACAGAAGATTGGCCATGAGGAAGGCAGAAAATATTTGGGACACTCCTCATGTATTTTTGTGTCACTATGGTATGCCACAACTTACCCTCATCAACTATGTATCTTTTAACCCAAGAACCAAGGAGGGCAAGATTCATATTTTTCAGTTCAGGAACACCCAGCCCTCCAAAATCTTTTTTCATACTCAGTGACGGGGACGAATATCACGGATACACCAAGTGAGATCCTTAGGGGACTAACCGTGGATTAACTCTCCCAACCGTGCAGCTCGGCCTAACTAGGCCGTCACGCGGCCACGGATAGCTCGTCAGCAAAAGGAACGTCGACGGCCCAATGCCAAGCCCAGATACGGGGCACGAGCTGCCTCGCCCGACCCTGAGGGTGTGGACCCAGTCTCGCCCGACCCCTGTGGGAGAGGGCTCCGCCTCGCTCGACCCCGGGGGCATGAGCTCGGCCTCACCCGACCCCAGAGGGAGAGCTCCACTTCGCCCGACACCAAGGGCGCGAGCTCGGCCGCACCCGCCTCAAGGATGTGGGGCCCTTCGGGTCCTACAGGGGCGAAAGGTCGCGTCTGGGGTCAAACCTCTGACATGGGGTAGGTGAGGGAGTGCCTCGACGTGACTCCCGGAGGTGATACGCCATAGCGGCAGGAGCCCGCCGCTACCACGGCGGGGCTTAAGCCGCAAAGCACGCCAAGGCCGCACGCCGCCCGTCTTGTCAGAACGCACGTCACCCACCATGATGGGGGCCCGCGCCACAGGACATGCCGGGGGCCAACGCCGCCTGTTGAAGCGCACCTCGCCCGTCGCACCGGAGAGCGGCGCAGGGACACCCCAGCCATCATCTACAAGGCCAACGGCGCCCACACACAGGGAAAGGGAGCAGCGGGATCTCGAGGACTCTCCTTTTTCTCCTTATCTCTCTCTCTCTCTCTGTGGTATGTATCTGATCCCCTCTCCTTGGCCTATAAAGGGGACGGGGAGGGCCCCCGCGCGGCGGGGGAGGGGAGGAGGGACGACTCAAGAGGCTAAGACTCGAGACACACACGCACCCGCACGAACACATTGCCACCAGAGACCTGGAAGCTCGTTCCCTCTCTCGACCATTTGTAACTTTGTAACCCCTACCGTAAACAGGTGCAAGAACACGAGCAGCTCGTGATGAGGACATCACCAAGGTGGATACTCATGAGCCATGCCCGTCGCCAAGTTTCAAGTCGTCATTAACTTGCACTCCGCGTTCGGTTCGCATTCAGCAGACCACCCTGGACGGAATCGGCCATATCTCCCTCATACGACATCGAAATGAGGTGTTCTTTGATGCGTTGGAAAGCTAACTACGAAAGATTTCTTTTGGTTCTAGTCCTAGCTCCAAAAGGTTTGTGGATCATTCTGTGTGACCACGACAAGTTGCTGCGTCACCTATTTTGGGCTAAGTCAGCTTTGTATCGTGTTGGGCCTTAAGCCCATGTTGTGGGCGCCCCCCTGGTCGCCCCCAACCCTAGGACACCCCCTCTCTGGTATAAACTCAGTAGCCACCGCGATATTAGGGTTGGGCTTTGGTTTAATTCTAGTTTTCCATCGAGAAACAAACATCTTTGATTGTAATTGTGACGTTGAGTCCTTTTGCTGTTAATCAGGGCCCTCGTTCTTGTTCTTCACCACTGTGGCGATTAGTCCTTTTATGTTCAGAGCTCCCCATATTCATCTTTGCTTTATACACATCTGCAATTTCAGATTGCGTGTTTACCCTTTCTTGCTTGTGTTCTTCGATTCGTTTGCAGGGAAAAGCCTTCTTAGCGAGGTCAATCGAGTTGTGCTTGGTTGATAACCAACAGATCAGCAGTGTAACAGTTGTAGGGATTCGAATCGTGTCTGATTAGAAGCCCGGATCGCCAACATCGAGACTCCATCAATCGAATTTACCATACCTAACGGAAGATCAGGCCAGTGCTACATCAAGTGGTATCAGGATTCAGGTTACCCGTGAGGTATAATTTCGTGTTTTCCTTTAGATTCATCTCGTTTTCATTACCTACAGTCCACAAAAAGCCCAAAAAAATATACACTTTCCGTTGTCCTATCACATGTTTTAGCCATTGCAATTTCGTTTCAGATTCGCTTTGTTGAGTTTGTGTCCGTGGTCGAGTCTTGTAGCTAGTTTAGGATGTTCGTCGCCTTAGTTCAATCGCTCGTCGCTGTTTATGTTTCTGCCGCTATCCCATCAACCTTTACCCAAACAACAAGTCGAGCCTTCACGTTACTTGACTTGCCCTCGCTAGCCACCTTGTGTGAACTCTCGCCGCGCAAGCCCTAGATAGGTTGCAAGCTGCCTTATATTTTTCACCTTGCATCGTAGCCCTCCTTAATTCATCCGGCGATACCTGTTGCTACATACACCAGGGAAGCTTTGCCCTAGGTTGTTCGCTTGCTGAGACGCTTTGCTCAGCCGTGCTTCTGGGTTGGAGAATAGGGACGCTTTGCCCTATCCGCGCCAACATGTTTTGCCTCGTTTGTCATCTCCAAAAACACTCATTCGGAGGCCCTTATTTAAAATAGGCATAACTTTTTGCTCATAACTCGGATTGGGGCAAACTTTTTTTTGAAATCGTGTGAAATTTAATTTTGCACCTGAATTTCCCCTGCTTTGCCAGGTTTGCCGTTCTCAGATTTTCCAAATTTGCCTTCTAAGTGGGAGAACTCAAGCTCCAAAGTTGTTGCATGCTTTTCATAGAACATGCCTTATTTTCTTTGGACCACATCTTAACTCTGTTGAAGCTGAAAATTTTTGTGGTTCCATCTCGTGTGTTCCCTGTTCGGAGAAAAATATAAAAAGATAGTTAAAAAATAAAAAATTGCAAAAAAATAAAGACCGGAGGAAAAATCAGGGAGAAAGAGAAAAATAATTGCATGATTTGTTGGTTGCCTGTTTTTGAGTTTTGTTCATCGTCCTTTGTTCCATTTTGTTGTGCTACATCTAGGGACATCTCTTAGCCAGCCACTATGACTAGTACTTTGGCCACTTATTGAACTTTGCTAATCTGCTTTCGATAATTGTTGTTTCCTTGCTATCATATTGTGCCTGTCTAAGCTATACATATACTTCTGTTCACCTTGCAACTGTTACACTCAAGCTTGGCAACAGATTATGCCGTCCTGTTGGATTTGGTAAGAACACTTGCAAGACAGTGCTAAGCCGCTTGAGATATTGCATCCCGCTTTCACCACCACCTGGTAGTTGTTAGTTGACAGGGATAATACCTTGGTGTTGTTTTTTGCTGTCTTCAAACCATGTCGGGGTCATGGAAAATGAGTGGAGTCCCCTTTGGACTTCAACGAGTGTGTGTCCAGGGATGAGCTTATGAGGCTTCTTGATGACCAGCGCACCTACATGAATGGAAAATTTGATGAGTTGATGCGCACTGTTACAAGTCTAGTTACCCGGATTGAACATGTTGAACAACAGCTTCCTCCACAGCGCCCCTGACAACCACCACCTGGTGGCGACGAGGAGGACGATGACGATGATGACGACCTTGATGCTGCTGCACGCGATGCGGCTCGTCTTCGGCGTAATCGTCGTGGTATGGGAGGTAATAATAATCGTGGTAATAATGATCCTTTTGCTAAAACTAAGTCTACCATGCTTCCCTTTACTAGCAATGTTGATCCTGAGGCTTATTTAGATTGGGAATTTTTTGTTGAACAAAAATTTAACTCTCATGTAGTTCCTGCTGAGCATAGAGTTAGACTCGCTACTAGTAAGTTTACTGATTTTGCTCTATTTTGGTAGAATGATCTTTGGACTGCTCCTAATAATGCCAATGCTATACCTCAGACTTGGAATGCTTTAAAGTATGATCTCACTTTGTGCCTTCTTATTATCAACGTGATTTGCGTTTATAATTACAAACTTTAAATCCGGGTGATAAAGGAGTAGAGGAGTATTATCAGGAGCTCATAATTTGTTTAGCACGTTGTAATATACATGAGGATGATCAGGATATTTGTGCTAGCTTTTTTGCTAGTTTGCATCGTGATATACAGGATATCCTTGATTACAAGGACTGGACCAGGTTCAGCCAATTGTATCATCTTGCTCTTAAAGCTGAAAGAGAAGTACAGGACCGACGACAACAACAGACTCTCAGATCCAACACTGGAAAATCTTTTCTGCAGTGTTCCGACCTCGACAAGCACAAGGCGTCTGTTGCTAAGCCACCAACGACACCGCCTGCTACTACACCTATTCCCGAGGTGAGTAATGTGTCTTTTGTGCAGCCCCAACAGCCGAAGAAGGTTGTTCCTACTGGTGCTTCATCGAGCCGCTCCACCAACATCGTGTGCCACCGCTGCAAGGGAATGGGACACGTCATGAAGGATTGCCCGAGTCGTCGTGCATTCATTGCTACCAATGATGGAGGATATATAAGTGCTAGTAGTGTTGAAGATGATTTGGCTCCTGTTGCTAACCATGTTGCAGATTCAGATAGCGAAGGAGAGGCTATTGATCCTATGACTGCTGCTGTGGGTTATAAATCTTTTCTTGTGCAGCATGTGTTGAATCTATTCTTGTGCAGCGAGTGTTGAGTACACAGGTTGAGTACGAACCGGAGAAGTTACAACGCCATAATTTATTCCACACGTTTCTCATTGTCAAGGATTGTCGTGTTCGTACAATAATTGATAGTGGGAGCTGCAATAACTTGGTTAGTTCATATTTGGTCAAGAAGTTTAGCTTGACCACACGTGATCATTCCAAACCTTATCACCTCGAATGGCTCAACAATAGTGGTAAGGCAAAGGTAACTCGATCAGCAAAAATACACTTTTTTATTGGTTCATATCATGATTATGCTGATTTTGATGTTATTCTTATGCAAGCATGTTCGCTGTTATCAGGACGTCCATGGGAATATATTGATGCTTTACACCATGGTACAACTAATACATATACTTTGATGCATAAGGGCAAGAAAATTATTTTACTTCCCTTAACACCTGCTGAAATTGTAAAACATGACAAAGAGCTTGCTGAAATTTCTAAGAATGATCATGCTTTAGACCCATTTGATGCTACAACCAAAGAAATTAAGTTGAAAGGAGTTGCTTTATTTGCTAAAACAACTCAGAATGCCAAAAATTATGTAGATGGTGCACCATGTTGTAAATACTTTGTAGACATGTTTCGTTCTCACATGATCATAATCCTATGTCTAGCACTTTGCGTCCTGCTGTCACTGACCTTTTGCAGGAGTTTGATGGTGGGATGGAGTCAAGGATGGCTCCAATTCAAGAAGGGGAGGATGATGAGGACATCACCAAGGTGGATACGCACGATCATGCACGTCGCCAAGTTTCAAGTCATCATCAACTTGGACTCTACATTCGGTTCGGATTCAGCAGACCACCCTGGATGGAATCGGCCATATCTCCCTCATACGACATCAAAACGAGGCGTTCTTTGATGCGTTGGAAGGTTCATGGATCATTCTGTGTGACCACGACAAGGTGCTGCATCACCTATTTTGGGCCAAGCCGGCCTTGTATCGTGTCGGGCCTTAAGCCCATGTTGTGGGTGCCCCCCTGGTCACCCCCAACCCTAGGACGCCCCCTCTCTGGTATAAACTCGGTAGCCACCGTGACAATAGGGTTTGGGTTTTGTTTAGTTCTAGTTTTCCATCGAGAAACAGATATCTTTCATTGTAACTGTGATGTCGAGTTCTTTTGCTGTGAATCAGGGCCCGTTCTTGTTCTTCACCACTGTGGCGATTAGTCCTTTTATGTTCAGAGCTTGAACCCATATTAATCTTTGCTTCATACACATCTGTAATTTCAGATTGCGTGTTTACCCTTCCTTGCTTGTGTTCTTTGATTCGCTTGCAGGAAAAGTCCTTCTTGGCGAGGTCAATCGAGTTGTGCTTTGTTGATAACCAACAGAGCAGCGGTGTAACAGTTGCAGGGATTCGAATCGTGTATGCCCGAACCAGTATAAACCCTTGTGTCTTCTTTGCACACTTTCCGAGCCAGACGCGCAAACACAAATTCACTAGTCAGCGATCCGAAACACCGACACTCACCAACTGCCAGTTGGCCAGGTGAATCTTACCATGTTCTTCATAATCATCCCACATACAGTTTGCCATGTGTGTATTAATAGTGTCAACAGCACACTAAGGAAATTTAAAAAAGGACATTAGGTACACAAGGATGCTTGCTAAGCAGGTTTTGATAACAATCAACCTACCAGCATGTGACAGGAGTTTCCCCCTCCAGCCCGTAATCTTTTTGACTATCTTATCTACTAAAGGTTGGAGGTGTTTTCTCTTTAACTTCTCATACTACAGAGGCACACCCAGATATTTGATTGGGAACTCCACAACAGGGCACCCAAACACTGCAGCCACCTCCTACACCTCTTGTTCCTCACTTTTGTTGTAATTAATTCTCATACCATACATCAGCTCAAAAATAGTTAGGATTTTCTTCATGTTTCTTGTTTTTTTCAAGTCCTTTTCCGGTGTCATCTGCATATTGGAGGCTAATCACACCTTGTGGGACAAGATCTCTACCCAGCCCCCTAGTAAGGTCCAAATTTGAGGCCTTAGCCATCATTCTAGTTAGAATATCCACCACAAAATGGAAAAGGATTGGGGAAAGGGATCACCTTGTCTAAGCCCTTTCCGTTTCAAAGTACTCCCCCTCCCTTCCATTCACTTGGACTCCCACGGATCCATTAAACAAGATTTTTCTAATCCAACCCTGCCATCTCTCACCAAAACCCCTTTTTCCAGGATTTCCATTAGGAACTCCCAGTTAACCCTATCATAGGCTTTCTCATAGTCCAGCTTCAAGACGACACCCAGTTCGTTCTTTTGCTTGACACTGTGTATCACTTCATGGGCAGTCACAACACTTTCTAAGATGTATCTGCCTTTTATGAAAGCAGATTGGTTACTACTGATCAATCTTCCAGCTACCATATTGATCCTATTGGTTAAAACCTTGGTAAAGATTTTCTAACTGCAGTTAAGGAGGCTAATAGGCCTGAACTTATTCATAGTACATGCATTAGGTTCTTTTGGAATAAGAGTAATAGCAGCAAAATTAATTCTAAAGATGTCCAGGTCACCATTATGGAAATCATAAAACATATTCATCAAATCATTTTTAATGACACCCCAGAAATTATGATAGAAAAGGAAAGAGAGCCCATAAGGCCTAGGGCCCCCCCGGTATAAGATTCAAAAATAGCTTTCCTAACTTCCTCTTTTGTAAAAGGGGCCTCTAACTTACAGTTCTCCTCTTCAGTAATTTTATCTGTGTCATTGAAGATATTATCACCTAGGGTACAGAAAGATCTAGCTTCAAACTTAAAATGATTTTTGTAGTAGTTAGTAGCCACTTTTTGTATTTCTTCAGTACTATGGACCATCCCATCAGGACCTTCCATAAACTGAATCAACATTTTCCTCCTTCTCTCCTTCGCAACCATATGAAAATAGCTGGTATTTCTATCCCCCTCTTTCAAAGCTCTATCCCTAGATCTTTGTCTAGCTTTTATCTATTCTACAGCCCACAAGTTATTTAGATGCATCATAATGTCATTCATTCTATTCATGGAAGCCTGATTTGCACCATGACTTTCGTAGAAAGTGTCTAACAGATCATATTCTCTAATCAACTCTGCTTTTTTCTTCCTATTAGCTGCCTCCACATTTGCACTCCAACCTCTCACTTTTTTCCTAAACTCTCCTACTTTTCTCTGCCAAATCTCAATGCTAGAGCCAGTAGCAAAGTTTCTGGACCATAGATCTACAACCATATTCTTAAACTCATCATATTGTAGCCACCATTTTTCAAATTTAAAACGAGGCTTCTGAAGGTTCACTCCCTCCCCAGAGTCCCAAAGGATGGGTGTGTGGTCACTTGGCGCTCTAGGCAAAACAGTGCATGTAGCCAAAGGGAATTTTAAGTCCACATCAGTTGTGCAAAACACCCTGTCAATTCTAGACATCACCAAGTTTTCTTGATTATTTGCCCACGTGAATTTCCTCCCCAACAGGTGTAGATCCAGCAGATCACACCTATTAATCCAATTATTAAACTTATCACACCAACCTAGGTTAACGTGACCATTATTCTTATCCCCAGGGCCTCTAACTAAGTTAAAATCTCCACCAATGATGTGGAGCCCATCCCAGCTCTCACAAATATTCTGTAATTCCTAAAGAAACTCATCCTTTTTTTCATCATAGGTTGGCCCATACACGGTGGTGATCATTAAAACACACTCATCTTTCTTACATTTAACCACCATACTAATGCAAAAAGTTTTAACATGCCACTCAAAGAAATCAAAAGTATCCTGATTAAAACCAAGCAAAATACCCCCAGTAGACCCAACAGAAGGGAGCCAATTCCAACAGAAGGCTTTCCCTCTAGCAAGGTTAGCCAGATAGCCATCAGAGAAAGAGTTTCTTTTAGTTTTCTGAATCCCAAAGAAATCCAGGTTGTGCTGTTTACAAAGCTCAGTTATTCTAGTTCTTCTACCTTTCTTCCCAGACCCCCTAATGTTCCAAAAAATCCCTTTCATTTTAACACTTTTTCATTAGGGTGCTTGCCCTGTCTACTATTTTTTCCAGTCCCCTCCAACAGAGGGCAGTTAAGCAGCACAACATTTTCATCTATAGAAATACTATTTTGACCAGCAACTTTATTCAAGACATTTTGGGTATTTTTACCATCATTCAGCATTGGTTCATCTAAAGTCTCAATATCAACATCAATAACTTTAGCAAGAGAATCACACTTTCTATGAGAAATATTGGAGTGAGGTTTTTGTTTCTTACCTTTCTGAGGGTAGTTATCTTCTAGGTTCTTCATTTTCTTGATATTCATTGCTTTGTCCCCAGCAGTTCTATTGTCATTTAGAAATCTAGCACTCTTCCTTTCAGCAACCACTGGTCCCCACTTCTTAGTAGTCTCCTTCTGCACCTTCTCAACTGAAACCTCACTGTCATCCTCTTTCTGTTGTTCCTCCAAAATCTCCTCACTCTCCATTAAAACACCTCCCGCCACATTGCTTTGGTTGATGCCAGAAACTGGTGGTGAGTCCCAGATAGGCCAAAACTAATCTGCATTTCTGTATTACTGGGAAGGATTTCATCGGGGAGGTCACAATATTTCATTTCCTCAGATACCTCAACTTCGCCCTCATGCAGTCCTTCAGGCTCATTCTAGGCCCCAAGCCAATCTTCACACAACATATCCTCTCCATAATCATCCACCCATGTGAAGTCACCATCATCATCAGCAATCTCCATCTTTCTCAGGAGCTGTATATCTGTTCTTCAACTAGCCCCTCAGTCTGGATGGATCTTTTAACTCCCTCTAGTATTTCAATGTGGTTCTTGTCAATAACATTAGTTGTCATCCAGGACTCATAACCTCTTCTAGAACAAACAACCTGATCCTCAGGTTGAGAAGCAGCCCCTTTAGGGGTAATGTCATCTCCTGGCATCCCCCCATAGAAGAAATAACTTGATTTTTGGTCTTAGAGGCAACCTTTTTCAATGCAGAGTCATTGTCAGGGATATTCTCTTTTGGGGGAGTATTTTTTCCTCCAAACTATGGACCATTCCATTCTCACTGTTACCTGTATCGCTAGCATCACCATTATCCTCATCCATATCCTGCCCATCCTGTCATCACCTCCTCCACTATTTCATCCCTAGGTTTAGTGTTAGCAGCTTGTGGGGGAGGGGTCTCTACTACAACAGCAATGTTGAATAGCTTACCCTGCATGCAAAAGAGTCTTTGTTTGGGCATCTTAGTAGCATCTCTGCACTTAATCCTAATCCTGGCCACCTCATAAAAGCTCTGGAATAACCCCTGTCAATCAACCTCTTCTAGCAAACCGAAGCTTGAGGCCATCTGGTCAAAAATTGACCATGAGCACCATTTGGGGGGCACTCCTCTAAGCTGTAACCACACCTCACTTAGCTGACCATGGGGTTCCAGATCCCCATCCTAGACCTCTACCTTGATAGAGACACCTTCTTTCTACAAATTGATGGAGTAGAGATCGGCCATATCTTGGACCTTCTTGTTTGGAGGGAATCTAACCAAAAAACACCAATCATCCGGTTGTCGACCTGCCATGGCCATGTAGGATTGAAGCTCTTGAGTTCCTTGATTAATTCCTCTTTGGAGATTTCCCCAGTATCAACATACACTTTACCACAATTACTCATGTCAAACATCAATTGGTCTTTCACCTCTGGTACCTCAACATTGTAGAAACCCAAACCAAAAGCAGCACAATATTGCCAATGTATTTTGCACAATTATGGCTCATCTTCTTCATAGGACAGTCGTCGACAGTGTGGTTCCCATCCTTGCATATGAAGCATATTTTTGGTTTGGGGCAGTTAGCTTTACGATGCTCAGGAACTCCACAATTGAAGCAGACAACATCTACAAACTTATCCAGAGACTCCTTAGCCATAGCCGCACCAGCATTCCCACCAGAGATTTCCTTTTTTTTCCAGATCAACATCCTTGTTACCACCCAAGATCCCAGAACTACTACCAGAGGAAGTGTTCACCTGAGTTTGCTTGCTCTTATGGTTCTGGTTCTGATGAGGCCCCAGAGGACGGGGTGGCCCAAATCCCGGGTGGAACCCCTGGTTGCCATAGTAGTACGGCGGTGGAGGAGGGTACTCGGAGTAGGGAAGCCACTGCAGCGCACACCAAACTCGCCCCCCTGCCACCACACCCAGCCATGAGGACGCGCGCTCGTATCTGAGCGAGTCGCGGCTTGCTTCTTCCACCCCAAGCACTGCTTCCAAGCTTGAACTTCCTCGCTGGTTTCAGTCTATCCCCATCAGACACGGGATAGCAATCAGCTTTAGTGAATCGTCGCTCGTCAACCAGATCCTTCCTGATCCACACGAGGGTCGAGTTTGAGGATGGGATCGCAGAAACCCTAGGACTCGGTGGGGAACAAGATGGAATCTCCCAGAGCTGGCCGAAAAATTCTTCCACCTCACAGCCTTGTGCAACTAGGGTCCACCGAGGTCCGTTTGACTTTGTCTTCCCTTCTTTTGAATCACCTGATTCCCGCTCTGCTCTCGACGAACAACATGAGATCCATCCCCAAATTGATCACCATCCAGGGCACCAACGGCAGAGGATTGATCCCCAGAGGAACGCACCTGCGGTGATCCCCCGATCTCCCTCACGTCCCCAAACCTCCTCGTCGGTGGAACGAAAGGGGGAAAACGACGCCCCAGTATTTGGGTCTCATGCTTCCTCAGAAGTCTTCTCATGCGCGATGCTCCGATCAGCTCCTCGAGATCCAGCACTACCGGGCCCGGTTTGGAGCGGAGAGGGGGGGGGGGAGGATTCCTCTCTCGAGCCATCATCCTAGCATGCGAGGATGTTGAAATCCAGGCGGCGCGGTGTCCCCCACCGGGAGGGTGGAGTCGCCGCCTCTCTCCCCTCTGCTCTCATGAGTTTTCCCATTGCCCAACCCGGAATTCATGCAAGTTAAATAGTAGAGCACTGGTTTGTTGAGCTTCATAATGGAACTTTTAATTTGTTTAGGTATTAGGGAAACAATTGTCCAAATAAATCCAACCATCCAACCACAGATAAATTAAAGCATCTTGTTTAACTAGGAAAATAACATGGTTGGATCATGTCGCACATCCATATTCCGGTACTTATTCTCCACTACTAGAACATAAAACGCGCTTTGCGCGCCCTATCATGATTTTAATTCAATACCTCTCAAATCGTGATTTCACTTCATGACCTCTCAAATCGTCCAATTACCTTAGTAGAGCAAGTCATGTAGATATAGCCGAATAAAATAAGTTGGGAATAGGAAAGAGTCAACAAAGAGAGAAAAGTAGGCATAGTTCATTATAAGAACATGCGAATGTTGAACACCTCATGTAGAATGAAAGTAGGCAAAGAAACAACAAAGGCAGGAAAAGTTCACCATAAGTTAAAAAAAAAGAAAGTTCACCAGGAGGACAAAGTCATGGCAGATGTCTCATGCAGATAGCTTATTTTGATAAGTAATAAGATTCAAGAACAAGCACGATGTAGATAGAGTCAATGACATTTCATAGAATTTTAATGACAAGATGCTAGTGGCTGACAAGAAAAACAAGCCTTTCCAACAACGGCAAACATCATTAGGAGGAAAGAGAACCAACTAGACATGAAAAAATACCCCAAAATAGGGTGAGTTTCCACTTACGGCATGTCCAACAGTGGGCTTGACAGTACATAAATCGGTAGATACTAATAGCAAAAATAAAGCATTTCAGCCATTTATACATAACGAATATGCCACAAGCTGCAAATAATTATGGAAAACATCACATGATAAGATCTTAGTAGATAATCAATTGGGGCGATCTCCACTTCATCAGGATTTAGAAATCTCGGATAACCATCCTACTTGCTCAAGGAACCATCTCAGCCTGCAAGATAACCATCACAATTTCACTTAGCAAATCACATAACTCCCAGAGCAACAAATAATTTAAATTTTGTTATAAGCACCACAAGGAAGACACAAGCAGCGACCGACCTACTTACTAAGATACAGAGTTCTAGCTAGAACATGATCATCATTAGCATTTCAGCAGATCCATACCTCCATAGTAATATGCTGGCAGATAGAACAGGACTTGAAGCATTGGTGTGATGGACAGCTCCGGCAGGATCGACACCCTCAGCTGTTAGCAGGATCGACACTCTACTAATTTATGCAGCACCAGCAAGCAAGTGAATAGAAACATCTACAAATAATCTGGAGCAAATCATGAACATGGGCAAGACGGAACCCATGATCACATTGGTTGCCTAAGTTTATGACATCCATTAGAGGACGACACCTAGGAGACAAAGACATAGAACTGGGAGTCAAGCTTGTCGTGGGAATATCATCGAACACATGGGAGGGGAAGAGAGAGGTAAGGAGCCACCAGGTGAGAGAGAGGAACGGAGGGGAGGGGAAGTCAGGGAACTGAGGGGGAGGGAATGAGATAAGGTGGGCCCCACCCTCCCCTTTGTGGCTCTGTTTGCTAGCTCCAGCACGCCGAACGCTCTGGTTCTGGTGCATAGAGCAACGTGGCGACGCGAAGGGCACCTCAAGGCCACGAAATGCAGACGAACGAGGAGGGGGCAGCTGTCTTTAAGTTACCCGATATCTCATAAGGCTTCTATGACAATTCACACATGAATTTGATGTTCAGAAAAATGAAAAACGACCTGCAGCAAGACGGAAGGAGACAAAATGGTAAAATTTGGTATGTGTCATTAGGTAGTACTTATTTGAGTAATTATATTGTTTTTCCCCCAGAATCGGTAATTATTCTGTTGTGGGTAAATAATTTCCCCTATCTCAACAAGTCACCATTCAGTGGTCCTGAACGAATTTTTCCTTTTGTCTAACGGAGTCCTATGTAGAATTCAGAAATACTTCCCAAATCCTGCCAGGATTGAAATTCTTTAGAAGATTCAGACAAACGACAACTGTATAGTTAGTTGATGCTAAATGGTAGAAAAAATCTTGAGCTGTTGATTGGCCCGGCATTTTAGGTGTTCGCAAAATAGTAGGAGCTATATACTAAAGCCTCAAAAATATGAACCAATAATGAAGGGTATAGAATTTTTTTAAAGCATGTGGTAACTTTTTTATGGGCATGAAATATATGGCAACTATTAACCACATTCTACACGTACGAAATTGTTCATTATCAGACAATCAGTTATTCCCAAACCTCGTGTGGGGCTAATTGTTTTCATTTACCATCTCATGGAAAACCCTTTTCGTTCCGCTTAGCCCTATCGGGGTGATAGGTTCTATAGGAACTGGGAGATCCTATTTGGTCAAATACCTACCGAAAATTCCTATTTTCCTTTCATTAAGGTACGAGAGCATCTTATTCAACAAGAATGAAAGCACCTTTTCATTCTTTCATATACTAGGAGTTTTAACTTGGAAAACACAATGCTATTCTACCTGTTTAGTTCTGCCACTTATTCCTTTAAAATTTTTGGTTTCTCCTTGGCTGAACTTGTCGTCATATACATCTAGGAAACCACGGAGCAAAATAACAAGAAAAATTGACCAGGAGCTATATGTTATGATCAACTATCCATGCAACACACGGCTAATCCGTGCAAACTTCTCTTGATGTTTAATTATGTCACAATCATTTCCCTCCTTAATTTCTTATCCCATTTGATGACACCAACAGTTCAAGTATGGTCAAAACCAAAAGGATGTCCAATTGCTAAGCATCGCTGACCAACTCTTAGGGCTGATGATTGCCCCACATTAATTGGCTTCAAGAGATCTGTAGGAGCATCAACCTATTACATGTCCATGTATTAGGTACTGAAAGAAAATGATTGGCAAGAATTTTTCCAATTAATAAACAATTATCAAACTCAGGTGAGAATCACAAAAGGACTATCCTTAAATTGGTTGGCAAATGAGAGATGCAACTTTCTGGAGGCTCCAAGTATTTCTATTTTTTTCAGAGATTTATTGGTCTGCGCCATATGCCATCTGAGTCTCTAAATAACTAGATTACTTAGTAACTAACCCTTGTGGCTGAGATTTGGGTTGGATCATCAGTTGGTTTTCTAAGTTCCTGTGATCTAAAAATCAGAAAAATGGTGTCCATCTCACACAAATAAGAGGTGGAACAATGCAGACAAAGGTACCATATACTGAGTGCACCGTATCGTGAAGAACTTTAAAAGGTTAGTAACTTTTTAACAGAGGCAGTGAACACAAGACCAATCATCCAATTTCCATTAACTAACCGGTACTATATAGCACTGCAATTTTGTTATGAATGTGCCATGATGGCTCACCTTATACAACAGCACTTGCAGCAGCAGCACTAATACTTCACCCAACTCTTACGGCCTTGCATCGAATTCTCTCATGAGTGCTGATGTCAAGACGCTCAACTCCTTGCAGCGTCTGCCCTACGGAAGCGTATGTTCAGTGACCTCCGCCATTCCCATTCCTAGACCAATGTACAGAACAGCAGCACTTCGATTAAACTGAGCAAAATTCATAATCAGCAACATGAGAAAAGGTGCCATTAGGCTTATTTAAACTCACTCACTTTTACAATTACACTGCATCCACTCAGGTTATCATTTTTTCCCAAAAAAGAGAATCACCAAGATGAAAATCCCCAACTACAGTCAATCAGGGCCACCTTGCTACTAGGACACAAAGGAAGTGGCTAAAGCCGTCGAGATCCGGCGCGGAAGGAACGGAGTTATGAGGGAGGAGAAGGGAGTCGGACCTTCTGGAAGTCATTGGGCGCGACGCCGGGGAGGTAGAAGGCGGCGGCCGTTGCGATGGCGAGGAGCGCCGCGGCCGCGAGAGCGAGCGCCACCGCGGCCTAGCGGAGCATCGCCGGCGGCCACATGGGTGGGAGGCTGGTGGGGCTCGTAGACTCGTCGGCGGATCTGAGGCCGGCCGCATGGGGCGTGAGCCCGGCCGCCACCGCCCCGCCTCGACCTCCCGTGTCGGCAAGCCGCGTGGAGCTCCCGCGCCTCCGCCACGCGTCAAGCTCCCGCGCCGGCCGGCCACCTCCACTCGGGCCTCGAGCTCCCGCCGCTGGCAGTGGAGGAGGTGGCGGCGGGGGGAGGCGGGGGAGGGAAGGGAGGGGAGGGGTGGGTACGGTGGGGGAAGAGGGAGGGGAGGGACCGACGCGACACGGCGAAGGATTTGGATCAGGAGAGAGACTCGGAGAGATGAGACGGAGGGGGGGTGGGGGCGGGACACGCGTGCTGAGTACCACCGTCTCCTCTCTACAGGTACACAAGAGACACGAATTATTTTCGTAGGAGTTTTCAGCGTACTAATAGAAGATGCGAGTTGTTAACACACATCTCCAGCATACTATGCGAGTTGTTAACACGCATCTCCAGCGACTCATAGGAGATATGTCTAGAAATCGTATCTCCCGTAACGGTGTCTTATTTAAGAGCTTACATAACGGGAACGGCCTCCATCCTGTGTATACCGTGTGGCATGACATATGCAAGAGAGTTAAATAGTAGTTTAGTAGTGCACTCATTTGTTGAGCTTCACAATGGAACCTTTTTTAGTAATGGGCATAAGCATCTTGTTTTACGAGGGAACTAACGAGGTTGAAATATGTGCTGCATGCACTTTATCCTGGAAGAAAACAGAGTTGCAAAATTTAATATTGCATCATTAGGTAGTAATTAGTTGAATAACACTCCCATCCTTCATGATATAGCTAGTTTTAGGTTTATCACAAATATTTTGTCTTTAACCAACAAAGTCTCTAAAAATTATTTATTTTCAATAGAAAAAGTTGGGTGTTATAATAGTTGATTTCATCATGAATCTGTTGACATAATTTGTACGGTGTCAATTGTTATGAAATATTTTCTATTTATAGACAAAGTTTAAAATTGGTAATAATTCAGTGGCACAGAAAAAAATTTCCTGTCTGAAATAGGTGATATTTCGGTTGTATTGAACAAATTTTCGCTTTTACCGAGCAGAATCCCATTTAGAATTCAAAAATACTTCGCAAATCATTCAAGCATTGGATTGCTTCATAAGATTCAGACAAAAGAAAACTGTATATGTGATCGAAATAGTACAAGTATGTACTAGAACGCCTCAAAGATATGAACAGGTAATGAAGGGTATAGAAGTTTCTTAAAGCATGGTAACTTCTAGGTACCATGCTAGGAATTTTTTAAAGCCTCGAATAGTGGTCAAGATTTTTCCAACTTTTGACGACCCTTAATTATCAAATAATTTCTTTTAGATCAATAAAATCTAAACCGTATACATGCAATAATTGCTCGCTCGTCTCCCTGTTTAATTCTGACACTTCTATTTCTTTCATTTCTTTTTTGGGTTTCCCCATGGTTGTGAACTTGTCCTCGTCTAGTGATTTTGCTTAATATAACTATATGTAATGTTTTCATCAACTCTTCATCCAATGCATGGGTAGTCTAGCAGTGCACAATTCTTATGACGTTTTACTTTTAACCTATCTTTCTTTCTTACATTCCCATTTGATACCATGGACTTAAAACAGGGGCTAACAAAATAAATTAGTGGAGAAAAAGTTAGAATGCAATAACGGTTGATGAACCAAATGTTTTAATTTTCTTGAATTTTTATTTGGATTTTTTTGTTTCATTAAGGCTCAAATTAAAGAGGAGACTACAAGCTCAAAGCGGCTGAAATTTCCAGTCAATACCATGAACTTCAAACACCGGTTAACAAAAAAAATTGAGAGGAGGAAAGATGAAATGCAATAAACAGTCATTGAACCATATGATTTTTTTTCTCAAATTTTTACTCAGAATTTTTATTAAGACTCTAAAAATGAGACCAAATCTCGATGTAGCTAAATAAACACATCGTGCCTTTCTTACATGGCCATTGGATATATAGTTGGCAAAATGGGCCACCCGGCACAACCTGGCCCTAGCCCAGCTCGGCCCAAGCCCGATACGGCCCAGTCCTATGTGGCACGATCAGTTAGTCGGGTCGGGCTGGACCGCCCGACGTGCCCCGCCATCGGCCCAGGCACGGCACGAGGGCAAGCTCATCGTGCCGGGTCGGGCCGATGAGCACGACGACCCGTGTCGGCCTACTAGCCCGATGGAAGCTGAGCGGCGGCCGGCGACAAGCATGGAGGTCGGGCGGCCGGCCGGCAGTTCTCCAAGCAGCGCGCGAGAGGCTGGCGCGGCGGGCGGCAGAGGGGAGAGGCCGCAGTGGCGTGCGGCAGAGGGCGCGTGGGAGGCCGGCGCGGCGGCCAGCGAACGGGAGAGCCTCAGAGGCGGCCAGCGAACGGGAGAGCCTCAGAGGGCACGCAGAAGGCCAGACCGTCGAGGTAGAGAGAGGCGGAGGGGGAAGGGCGGCAGGAGGCCGGAGCACATGCCGGAGCGGCGGCCAGCGGAGGGGAGAGGCCGCAGCGGCGTGCGGCGGAGGGCGTGTGGGAGGTCAGCGCGGCGGCGAGTGAAGGGGAGAGGGCGCGCGGAAGGCTGGACCGCCGGAGCAGTGGGAGGCGGAGGGGAAAGGGTGGCGGGAGGCTGGAGCGGCGGCCAACGGAGGGGAGAGGGCGCGCGCCGGCGGAGGGGAGAGGTCACGCAAGAGCTGGAGGGGAGAAGGTCGCGCGAGAGCCAGAACAGCGGCTGCGGGTAGGAAGGAAAATGGGGAATCCGAGTTAGGGTTTCCTATTTAAACGGGTCGATCGGGCCAGCTCTTTAAACAGGCTATGCTCGGGCCAGCACTATGGGCCGGGGTGGCGGCCCAAGCACGGCCTGCTCCATCATGCCGGGCTAGCCCGGGCCCGATGGCCGTCATGCCAGGTTGGGCTCGTGCCGGGCTTTTTTGGGCCGGGCTTCGTGCCGCCCGTGTGGCCCGGCCCAGATGGCCAACTATAATTGGATACCATGAATCTAATGCACAAGTTGAGACAAAAAAGAATAGTAATAATGGAGACAATATGAAAATACAATCAGTCGATGAACCGTGTACTCTCTCTCTCTCTCTCTCTAATGTCTACCATAGTTTGTTGTTTTACTTAAACTCCAGAGGGGATAACTAAAATTTAAAGCTGCTAAACAAGACCATTGTGCCTTTCTTACCGTCACATTGGTACCATAAACTATAAACTCATGTTAATAAAAATACAGTATTGGAGAAAAAATAAAATGCGTTATCAGTGTTTAGACTTTCACAATGTGATTGGTAATCAAACTTTGACTTTGAGAATGCATATTATTAGGGGCCCTAATAAACATGTCAAGTGCACAGCCACTACAACAGAAATGAGCTAGATTACATGGCATAAAAAGTAAGCTGGCATTTGACTTAATTGCTCCATAAAAACAATAGGCCGGCCCTTATTTGGATAGAAGGCAATCATTAGCATGGCATTCATACTCACTGCTGGAGAGCTCATCTGCTGTGCCGGCTCAAAAACCTCATTTGTGCGGTTTTCGAGCCAGCACAAGATAGCTGATGCAGATGAAGAGTGGGTATCCGCCCCGAAGTCGATGATGGTACGGATAGTCGATGGATGACCCTATGCCACCCTAGTTTCCAAGCGGTTGTGCTGCCTCATCTCTAGCCTTGTCGTCCGCCGCAGATTCCACAAGTTCCATCAATCCACCCCAATGTTGGACTTCCTCAGCAACCATGCAGGCGATAACTTCCACTTCGTCCCCATCTCCGCCTCCTACCCATCCTTCGCTGACACCACTTCTGCAGCAGTTGGCGCATGCTTGACTCCTGCTGTATCCACGTCCTCCTCCTCGACATGGAGATGATGAAGAGTTCTTCGTATGGGACCCATCACCGATTAGTCGTGGGGTTTCCCATGCCACCATGGGAATTAGTCGCCTCGGTTGCCACTTCTTGCAGGTGGTTCCTCGTCATCTTCGGCATTGACAGCGCTAGGATCGTGTGCCTGTGTCTACTCATCCTGAAGCTGGTGCTTGGACCGAGCTGACTTCTGTACAACACCCTTGTTGCGGCATTAAGCTGGTGCCAGGGGCCCTTTGCTGGGACTTCACTTCATTTTCTGGTTCAGATGAGCACCAAAATCCTCAAGTATGATTTGGCCACCAAGACAATCCCTGTTGTTCGCTTGCCATCTTCATCCTATGATCACATTGTCTCCATGCATGGCTACCGAGGATGGTTGTCTTCGATTCGTCAGAGTGGAGGATGGTGGCTACGTGTTTTTTTTCTATTTTCTTTTTAGTCTTGGGCAAATATTTCTTCTTCCTTATCTAATGCTTAATTTTATTACTTCTACCTCATATATTTAAATTTCTAGAATATTTTGTATTCAAGGTAGAATATTTTTTATCATGAAGATGGAACATTTTTTTATTAAAGCCAGCAATTTTTGGGAAACGAACAAGCGATGATGGCCTCGGTCATCATCACAAGGTCGTGTTACGAGCCAACAATGCTGACTGAGTTTTACTGCAGGTTCTTGATCTGGTGATGATGACCTACCCATCACCCTGACCCCTGGTACAACCCCACCCCCCCCCCCCCCCCCCCCCCCCGTGCACGGGGCGAACAGTCATGGGGTCCTTGCAGTAGTGATTTATGCCAAAATCTTTTCTTGTCAAGCTGGAACATTTGTCTAAGATCGATAATATCTTTTACTTAAGATGGATCATTCTAATCATGAAGCTTAAACCAATTTATCTCATGATCTATAATATTTGGTGCAGGAACAATTTTTCCCGTGGAATTTTGTTGAGCTGGAAAGTTTTAGAAACGTTAAGTTGAAACCGTTGTTTTGTATGAAAATGCTGATACAACTGTTAGAAAATTCGTTGAAAAGAATAAAATCATAAACATGCTAAATATGAATCAAGAATACTAGAAGGAAAAAGGAAAAGTGGAAAAGAAAAGAAACCGGGCTCGCTCCTGCAACCATGTACACTGACCCATTACCAGTGTGGTGTGCTGTGTGCTAGGGCAAATTGGGCCATATTACTGAGTTGACCATAATGTGTTGGACCATGGCATCACCAGCACACCCCACTTGTTCCATGAAGCTCTCACTCCGACGACATGAGCTGCGACACCCATTTATTAAGCGGTTAAGCTGGCAAGCACGCGCGTTTTTCCAGCGATTGACATTGGTGAGTGCTGAATACACACACAGTACATAGTGCAGCTTTTTAAAAAACATACAGCAGAGTCTGAAAAAAAATGGCACGTCAACAGGTTCGTTGACAAAAACAATCCAAATGGAAGCATGTGAACATAATCCTGCTATTCGCAAGAAAGTGTTCGTCATTCTTCTGCAAGTAGATAAACTGAATCCTTGGAAGTAAAATACGCACTTGGGGTGACTCCACGCACAGAACGATCCTCAACCGGCAGGTCACTATAAGCCTGTTCCTCCATGGAGCGAATGTGCCGGGCGTCACGCGCTGCCGGAATTACCGGCATCTCCGCATCCGCAGATCGCAGAACATCCATCGCTTGCACGATGGACGGCCGCTGGGTCGAGTCTTGATGCGCACACCAGAGGCCAGCAACGATCACGCGCTCCATTTGCTGCCGATCGAACTCGCCGTTCAGCCTCCGATCTGCTGCATCAAGAGCCAGGCCATGGTCGTACAAGCCATGGACCCAGGCTATCAGCGATGAAGCTCCGTTCGGCTGCCTCGACGCCGGCGGCTTGCCACAGGCGATCTCCAGGAGGACGACGCCGAAGCTGTAGACGTCCAGTTCGGTGCGAGGCCAGCGGTTGTTGACGAACTCCGGGTCGATGTATCCGTGTGTCCCTGCGACTACCTGTGTTGTTTGCGGCTCTCCCCCGTGCTCGACGAGCCTTGCTAGCCCGAAGTCACCGAGCTTCGCGTTGTGTGACGCATCAAGCATTACATTTGCAGGCTTGATGTCTCCGTGCACAATGCAGTTCTCGCAGTCACGGTGGAGGTAGAGCAAACCAGAGCCCAGATCAAGTACAATCTTGAATCTATACCACGGCCAAATTTTACATGAGTAGCAATACTGTCAGCTAAATTAAATAGATGAAGAGCATCTCCAGTAAATCGTCATTCCTCGTCCAACTACTATATTAGGGAGTTTGTGCAAAAATAGTACTCCAGTACGTGAACCAGCTTTACCTTTTCCTTTTCAAAATAATTATTAGGATAAACCAATAATTCACCCTAACTCTTTCGAAATAGGACTTGTCCGGTTAATTCCCTCCATACGGGGGATTGATGAGATTAGAGGGAATTTTTTTATGGGAACAGGAGGGACGCTCCCCTACTCATTATAAATATATTAGAAAAAGGTAAAAGAAGCAAATATAGTTTCACAGGTCCAATAAAAAAGGAAAGTTACAATACAAAGGAACGAAAACAAGACTAAATGCAAATGTCTAGAATCCGGGACAACTCTCCTCAAGGATGTCGTGTAGCCAACCAAGCTTACATTTCTTCAATTCCGTTTTGTTTGGCTTTCAACGAGATAAATTTGAACTCCTTGCACAACTTCAACTTGCAAACCTGAACTGTTGAGTGGAGGTCATTGAAAATCCAATCATTACGGGTTGTCCAAATGCACCAAGACATTAAGATGATAATTTCCAAGGCAAAAGGGACTCCCAAAGTTCTTTTGATTCTGCTAAGCATCTGAGTCAAAGATCTAGTAGTGATGTAGTGAACCCCTATGGAAGTCCAACAAGCTTGTGTGAAATTGCATCTAAGTATTAGGTGTGTTGATGTCTCTCTTCTTTGTAAGATGCAGAGATCACAAGTGACCGATTCCAAAGTCATCTCTCATCTCTGTAGCAAATCTCTTGTGTTGATTCTGTCCTGTAGGAGTAGCCAGAAAAAGACTTTGTGCATCAATCAGCATTTCTCTTTTCACAACCATTTGAAAATGGGATGAATCCTATTATGACCAATGAGTGCCTGGTAAGTCTTAGTAGTTGAAAAGATAGAATTTCCCCAAATATAGGTCCAGATTTCTGGCTCATCCGTTGGTTTCCAATCATTTAGCCTCATAGAAAGCCGGTGAAACTGCTGGAATGCCTCTATTGAGAGTGGTAAGAGGAAGAGATTAGAGGGGCTGGTCAAGAATTTGCTGATCTGAGTGAAATGGATGGGTCGTTGGCTAATAAAAAGAGCTCCAAAAACCGCCATTTTGGTACCACATTCCAAAGGTCCTCCAGAGGAGAATGTATGTCCCATCCTAGGCAGTCGCACTTGCTATCCCTTTGAATTTGTCTAGAAGCTTTACAATATCCCTCCACCAGAAAGATCCCTTCTTCTGTTGGCCAGGCAGCTTTCCATTTGAATAATAGTTCTCCCACACCAACCTGACCCAAGGGATGTTAGCTTTATTATAGAATTTGTGAAGGAATTGAGGAGAAGAGCCTCATTATGTTCTGAAAGGTTTATGACACCAAGACCACCTTCATTCTTGGGCAAGCACACCATGTGGTCCAGGTAGCTTTTGGTGGTTGTGTTTAGCATTCAAGTCCGAGCCCCTCCATAAACCGTGCTTCCTGTACTTATCCAGCTGCTTGATGACCCCTTTTGGAAGCTTGAGGGTGCAACACTGAAAATGGCAGTTGAGGACAGAACTGAATTGACCATTTCTAGTTTACCTCCTAGTGAGAGAAAAAGTTGAGGTGCACACCACCCTTGTTTCAATTCTCTAAATTAAAGGTAGGACATCCTCTATCTTTAGTTTAGTGGTGGCTAGAGGCAAACCAAGATAAGTGAAGGGAAGGCTACCTTTCTGACAAGCAAAGAGGGTTGTAAGCACATCAAGTCTTTTATCAGTGACGTTGAGTGGAACCATCATAGACTTGTTGTAGTTTACCTTCAGGCTAGTAGAGGTTGCAAAGGATTTCAGGATTTCTTTTAGAACTAGTAGTTGTTAGGGCAAGCTTCCATGATGAGAAGAGTATCATCTGCATACTGGACTATTGGGAAATCCTCTCCAGCTTTTTCTGCTAATGGAAGCTTAAGTCTTACCTCATTCTTTCCTTTGTTCACAGAAGATTGGAGTAATAAGTCAGCAGCTAGAACAAAGAGGAGAGGTGAAAGTGGGTCACCTTGTCTGACTCCTCTTCTGCAGTGGAGAACTTTTCTAGGAACTCCATTAGAAAGCACTGCATATGTTCCTGAACCCAAAATGTCCTATATCCAATTAATCGACTTGGTTCCAAAGCCCTTGTGCTGCAAAATTTCCAAGATAGCCTGATGTTCGATTCTGTCAAAGGCTTTCTCAAAATCCAACTTTATAATAATCATTTCCTTCTTAGTTCTCTTGCAAAAGGAGATGTACTCAAAAGCCCAAGCCAGACAGTCATGGATTATTCTGCTTTTGATGAAACCATTTTGGTTTGAGTGAATCAAGGAAAGGATAACCGGTTGTAGCCTCTGAGATAGCGATTTGGTGATGAGTTTGACAGAGGAATTTAACAAGGAGATTGGTCTATAGTCACCAACACCTAGAGGGGAATCAATTTTTGGGACCAAAACAATGTAGGAGCCATTAATACTTCTTAGGCAGATATTCCACTCAAAGAAAGCCTCACAAAAATCATAGAAAACTTGTGAGATAATGGGCAATATTTCTTGATAAATTCATCATTTAAATGCATCAGGGCCTGGAGATTTGTTGTTTGGTAAATCAGCAATGATTTTATCAATCTCCTCTTTTGTGAAAGGAATTTCCAACCACTCCAAAGTCCAAACCTTCCAAAGGAGCAAGAAGAGAAGAAAGGTCCAAGTACACGTGAAAGAACTCAGATGTCCCCATTCTGTTCTTAAAGGCTGTCCAGAGCAGGTTTGCTTTATCTTCATGTGTAGAGAGTTTCTGACCATTTTCTGCTCGTAGGGTGGTGATTGTGCTTCTCCTATGTTTTATGGAGGCATTAGCATGAAAGAATTTTGTGCATTCATCACCAAACTTCAACCATTTGATTGCGCCTCTCTGTTTTCAATAGATTCTTTGCTAGGCAAGAAGTCCCTGGAGCTGTTCAAGGATAAGAGACCTTAAATTCCATTCGTGTAGAGAGAGGTCCCTGGCTTCCTCTAGTTTGTCCAAAAAGAGAATGACCTCTTTACAATCATCAATAGTTTTTACCAGGCTTGGGAGAACCTTCTTCCAAGCCTTCAACACTCTTCTTAGGTTTTTGAATTTAGCCCCCAAGGCTTTTGCTTTGTCAGAGTGCTTAGTGGGAATGCTCCAACCATGTTGCAGGACATCGGGGAATTGCTCATGCTCTAGCCAGTAATTTTCAAATCTGAAGAGATGGGATCTTGTTATAGCAGTGGTAGCCGAGATGAGGCAGGGAGTATGGTCAGAAGTATCCCTGGATAAGGCAGAGGAAGAAGTGCTAGGGCAGATGAAAGTCTAAGTTTAAAGTGAAATACCAATCAACTTTTCCAGAAGAGGATTTTATTGTTTATTGGTCCAGGTGTACTTACATCCTTTTAGGGGGATCTCCACTAATCTTAATCTTCTGATTGCTTCATTGAAGGCAAGAATTTCATTCACATTTTCTCTAGACTTGTTTATGTTGCTAGGGCTTTGAGCAGATTGAAGTCACCAGCTATGAGCCAATGCACATCATCAGGCGCTATATTTCTGAACCACTCTAAGAAAATCAATTTTCTTTCGTGGACACAGGGTGCGTAGATGTTGTTAGCACCCACTTAACTCCTAAGAGATTACAAAGAAATTTAACACTTTAGGTGAATTCATTCTGAAAGATTTCCTGGATAGAGAATCAATTACTATCGCAGATAATTATACTTCCCCCTAAATTACATCACAATTAGATTCTTAATAAAATTTGAGTCAAAGGCTACCTTTTGTTTCCTGGAGACAGATTATATCACAATTGGATTCCAAAATTTTGCCTTTGATGGTATCCTATTTTTTCTTGAGAGTTAATGCCCCTAATATTCTAGCTTAGAACATTCCGAAGTCTTTTGATGTAGGATTCATGATGCACACAAATTAAAAGGAGCAGCCAGACCACATGAAAAATCATGCAATAAAGGAACCTAGAACATAACCAGATTGAGATGTCCAGAAATAACCATAACAAGAAGATACAGCTAAAATAGGAGTCCAGACACCACCATGACTAATGGTTTGTAACCAACAGCTCACAGGCACAGGCACATAAAACAAAAGAACTAAAAGGACTGGTCGAGGGAGGGCAAAAAAAGACCAGTCAGCAGCTTCCCATCTTGAGGGGTCAGTTCTTCTTCTTCTTCTTAGAATATTCGTCAGAAGGAATTTCTTTATCTTTATCTTCATCAGAGTCAAACTTTTTCTTTTTCTTCCCTCCAATAGAACTTTTCTTTGACACAGAAATCTTCTTGACCACATTGGTACATCCCACTATTTTAACTTTGACATTCTTGGCTAGTAGAAAGATTCAGAAATAGTCACCTTGCATACATATTCTCCTATAGCTTTTATCAATTTCATTGAGAGGCCAGAGGGTGTAGCTGAGCAAGCCAGGCAGGCTTTGGAGTTACTGGTGGAACTCTTGTAGCCACCATTTCTTGTCTTGATTCTAGGACTCCTTCTGACCTCAGTCTCCACCAGTGGGGTTCTTGTGCTACAAGTAGAGGTGTTTGTTGTAGCGGAGCCATCCATGCACTCATCAGTGATCTCAACAAACTAAGCAGAGGAGTTTTCCAAGTTCTGACAAATTACTTCTACATTATCAAGGCAACAGGAGGGAAGAGCAAAGGTCATTGCAGAAGAACTGTCAGAACACCTTAGCAGAGCCTTCCAAGTGGTGGAACTGAGAAACTTTCTAGCCCAATCAAAACTGTTAAGGGAGAGGAGCATAACTAGGAAGAAAGAGGCCCAATCTTTTGGAATTTGGACAGTTAACTCACGGCAGCCCACAGGGGAGAAGAATTGGCCCACAGCCTATACAGATCAGGACTACTGTTGCTGCAAGGGGAACCGGTTTTATTCAAAAACATCAGGAAGCCTGGGTCACCCTGTTGGTGGTCCAAACAAAACACCCTTGCCATGTTAATATTCAGGTTGAGGTTAAAGATATTTCTAAGAAGATCCACATTCTTAGCAACCAGTGGAAGTGGCTCCTCATCAACAAGTTGAACAGGATTTTCATTCATTAGAAGGTTCTCTGGTGGATCAGCTAGACCTAAAAGGTCAACATTTGGTGCGCCAGGACCCATGACTACCTCAGGGTCCAAGTTCTCCTGCTGTCCAACCTCATCCTCCCCTTGCTGCACAACCACAACCTCAACAGGTTGTTCATTCAGGTCAGGAATTATAATCAGCTCAGGGTTGGCTTTCATAGAATCTGTTGAAGAGTGTTCATCAAGAACCCATTGATCAATTGAGAAACTAAATTGATACTCTCCTTCTTCTGCGGGGTTGGCCAATGGCTGAGGCACAGAGCCAATTACTCCCTCATCTGCATGTTGGTTCTGGTCAGAGCTGGTACCTCCAAGTCCTCCTCCATGTTCTGCTGCTGATCAATGGGGATCTCGAGCTAAGGTACAAGTTGCTGCTCCAAGAACTAGGGTAGGGGCCAAGAAGGAGGTTGTTGCAGGCCCAAGTCAATCCCTGAGAAGATAAAATTATCTCCTAAACCACCTGGTGGGAAGTCCTCATCCTAGGGAAGTCCACCCATCAACTTCTGCCGTAAAATTTCACACTGCACTATTAAAGAGATGCTCTAGAAATCATCACCTTCAGAGATTATAATATTGTGGGGGATATCAATGAGATCAGTGACATGGGCTTTAATTATTGTTCTAGCCCGGATATTATCCCCCTACCAGAACATCAGTCTGCTGAAAGACTTGATTGTGTCCCCAATATCCTCAGGGGAACGGTAATCAGTGGGATAACAAATCATCATCAGCCAACATTCCCTGTTGAAATTAACCCTTCTAACATTGACACCCCAGTTGTGATTAACAAACTCAAAGCTTAACCCCTGATGCTGATGTGGGCTATGCAGACCAGATCATCCCAATCAGAAACACGTGCAAACCGAACAAAAGCATGTCCCCTACCAAATGGGCATCTTTGAACTTCTCTGACTTGGAGCCCATAGCAATCCACTAAAAGATCAAGGATTGCCTCTCTAACAGTCGAAAAGGGGACATTTGCATTTGGGGGAGGAGATACTGTGATGATGGCGAGGTCCTTATTTCTTGGAACTGCCCGGGGGTCACCATGCGAGTGAATGGAGCCCTTCCTTGGACAATGACCCACGTGAACCCCGGGAGCAGCATCGGGGTAGGATTGATGTTGAGGAACGCTATTTCTTGCTCGAACGAAGTACCAGCAATGGCGATCGCCTGTGTCAGCAAGGTCATGGAAGCTGGAGAAAATGGGAGGTCCACCAGAGTTGTCCCCACCTGTATCGACTTTTGCTGCCTAAACCAAGTAACCCCTGGGTTTTCACTCTAGTCCAATGCAACGACGCCTAGTGCGAAGGAGATGTGAGTAGAGTCAACTTTCCCTAGATAGCTTCGAGAACTGTGTAGGTGACAGTCTTTCATTACATGTCCCCAAAGATTACAGCCCCAACATTTGATCTTGTTTTTGCAGGAAACCTAGGGGTGGTTGGGGGATAAACACCTTTTACAGAAGAAACGACTGGGTGTAGCATTGGTGTGTCGAGCGCCCTCTGGGCCTCGTGGGCTAGAGCTCTGATGAACTTGCTCCCCGGTCAAACATGAATTCAAATTTTGAAAACTTGCTCGAGGGGCCTTTGGTCGCGATTAAACACTGAACTTCTGGGGTAAGAAATCCTTTGAAAAAACGATTGTTTACCAGTTGTTGATCGTTATCTAACAGCAGGCAAAATTGTCCTCTGATCAAAAGGAAGCCTTGAGAAGACTAAACGCTAAGTCCTAGCCAAGCTTGACGAGGAGAACCCCTGCTTAGGATGATTAACCAAAAACTGAGAAGAACCAATTGGAATGGCATTAGCCCCAATGAGACAAGCAGCATTAGAATTCCTGACTACATTAGCAAAGCTTAGTCTGAAAGAGGAAGAACTCTTCTTCTTACAAATTTCCATGCAGTCATAGGAAGGGCCAGAGTCACACTTTGGGAAAGATATTACTTCTTGAAAACCCCGATCTTGCAGATGAAGAAGGAAACTTTAAAAGAACTAGCAGCAATAACACCAAGCTTGAGAACCAAGAAACCCACTTATTTGCAAGAGATCGCAAAAAAAATCTGATCCTCCAAGCAAGCAGCAGAGAAGGAGAGGGGATTACCTCCAAGGGTGGATTGAAAACAAATATTCACATTGTCTTCAGTCAATCTGAACTTCTTCATGCTGAAAGAGACCAGCAGCAGAAACCAATTGCTAAAAGGAGACCCTCATAACCAACCAAGCAGCCAAGAGAGCTTTTTATTTTCTGACTGGAAAGTTTCCCGTCGAGTCTAGAGAAGACGGCTCCATGAGGATCAGAGCGAGGTGAATGATTACCAGGCATCATGGCACCAGAGCACCGACGATGGAGGGAAGGGGCCGAGACGAAGGCGAGGAGTAGGCTTGGACGAGAGCGGGAGCGGGAGGCCATCGTCGGTGCCCAACAAGTGTCCTCTCGGATTGGAGGGAATTGAGAGGGATTTTATTGAGGACTTTATCCCTCCCAAGCAACCCCTTCTAATCCCCTTCAATTCCCTTCAAACTGAACAAGACCTAAAGGGAGAGTAAACTCTCCTAATACGGTAGTTAAATTAGGATAATATTATTGGTGAACTGCAAATGCAACTCCAGTAACCATGAAATAAATATTGGGACATCTCCATGAAAATATGAAAAAAAATTATTGGAGAATTGCTGGAGATGCTCAAATAGATGATGTTTATAG
This sequence comes from Panicum miliaceum, assembly GCA_032594955.1. Classification (NCBI taxonomy): domain Eukaryota; kingdom Viridiplantae; phylum Streptophyta; class Magnoliopsida; order Poales; family Poaceae; genus Panicum; species Panicum miliaceum. The sequence goes on from CM064066.1 coordinate 36,831,895, forward strand.
TCTTCAGTGAGATAATTAAGCTGCGAGATTTGAGAGGTTAGGAAAGGTACCTTTGTTGCCAAGTTAAAATTTTCTCTGGATCGTAGAGATGCTTGTCAAGGCTGCCTTGAGCCATAAGTTCATAAACGAGCAGGAGCCGTTTCTTGCTGTCGCACCAGCCCACAAGCTTGACAATGTTTCTGTGCCTCAGCTGGGCCATGACCTTCACCTCTGCCTTGAACTCCCTCAACCCTTGCTCAGATTGTTCTTGAGAAGATTGCTTTTTAGACAACACCTTGATGGCCACATGAAGGTCCTGGTCCCTCAAGTAGCCTTTGTAGACATGGCCAAACCCTCCTCGCCCGAGCTTCTTCTCATCTGCGAAATTGCTCGTTGCAGCCGCCAGCTCGTGGAGTTGGAATCTCCTAGGCCCAGTTATTCCTCCCAATAGTTCCAGATCGTTTTGTTGCACTCTCTTGCGACGGTTGCACCACAGCAGGAGCCATATAGCAATACCAACTACAACCATGATAACTGAAACTAAGGCAATCCAGGGTCCTACTGTAGTTAATATGTTTGACTTGTGTGCTTGAAGATGGGGCCTGACTGTTCCGTTTTGTATCTGAGTAGTCTCTTCCTGATATTTGCTAGCCTTACCATCAGTGTTACCATGGAGCGTAGAAACCAACAACCTACGACGCGACCAACCAAATTTTTTAAGCATTATGTTTCCATCCCCCCTTCTCTTGCCCGAACCCTGATGAAATGGCCGGTCAAAAGCACCAATGAGAAGAATGCAGAGCACCAATCCGAGAAGGCTAATGCTCCCTAACTTTATGTTCAAGTTGCTAAATCTAGAAGATAAACTCTGAATGATGCTAGCACTAGATAGTAATTCCTTAACGTTTGTGATGAACTTGGTGGACCTCTCTGTGTCGTTCAGCTTGTCCTGCTGCTCCACACTCATGAGTCCATGTTTTGCCTGGATAACATCTGCCCCTTTGACTATGTATCCAATAAGTAAAGAAACCACAAGACTTCCACACGATGATACTATTGCCAGCCATGGCCAAGGAGGCCTGTGCAGGAACCTGCAATGCATCTGATACTTCCTTGATGGATCACCGAAGTCCAGGGTGCAGGTATGGCACAAGCCACTAGTGCCTGCTGTTTCATTCGTACCGTACATACTAATAGGGCTATCATCGGTAGTATCGTATAAGTTCAGCATGATGGACTGTTTGCCTGCAAGCTGGTGAAGCAAGCTATCAACATGTGTTTCAATGTCAAATATACCGCCCAAGTAGCCTATAGCAGACTGTACGCGATCCTGCGCCGTCGCATTTGAGCGAAGCTTAGAACTGTACGCTGCATACGTCAAGATCACCCCGGTGTGATTATTGTGCAGCTTGAAAGGAGCAGATAGAGCAACCTTGCCTGATTCTCTAGCTCGCAGCACGTTTTCGCGGTCCTCGTTCCCCGAGAGCATGTCGACGGAGACGACGTGCTTGTAGGCGTCCTGCGTGAAGATGATGGGGGCGTACTCCTCCTCCGCTGGAGACCGTTCGTAGGAGGAGTTCATCGTCTTGGTGGAGGATCGCACCATCTTGATGCTCCACGCCTGCTGCTGCTCGAACTGCTCCCGCTCGGCGTGCGTCACCTTCGGGGCGTACGCCAGCCCGCTCGTCAGCGGCCGCCGCTCGAACGCCGTGCGCTCCGCGTACCTCGCGAAGGTCACCTGGTCTATGGCGGACGGGATCTTGGAGTCGTGGAAGGTGGAGACAACGATGGTCAGCGCCTGGAGTTGGTTCATGCTGGTCTTGACCTGATCCTGGAGCAACCGCGCGCGCTCCTCGCACATGTTGGCGAGCACCTCGCGGCGCATCTCGACAATCTGGGACCTCATGTAGGAGACGATCCAGAAGGAGAAGACCGACCAGCCCAACACCCAGCAGAGCAGGAGCGCCATCCAGCGGCAGCGCTTCCAAACATTGCGCGAGTTGAGGTGGTGGCTGTTGTGCAGGTGGCTCTGCAGCGTCCTCGCCGGTAGCTTCCCCGGCAGCTGCAGCCGCCGCATCCTGTCCAGCCACGCTGCCGCCCTGCCCTTCTCCGCCAACCCCGCTCCGGTCATCTCCTCGGGGCTCCCACCAGCAGACCAACAGCGCCCTTGCCCCGCCGATGCCTTGGCTCGGCTCCGGCGGCCGTGGGGCGCGCTCTGCATCCACGACATGATCGAGGGCGTCGTGTGCGCGATCGACGAAACGGTTGGGAGACAACAGTGGCAAACAAAGCAGCAGGAAGCTAGCGAGCAAATCAATGGACACGCGGCTGAGTTGTATCAGCGACAGTCCGGCGCGGCGCCCCCCACCCAAGAAGTCTTCGCCTCTCCAACCAGTCAGCACAAGGCCTCCGCCCTGTATTCTTCTATTGCAAAAATTGATTGAAGTTGAAAGTTCACCAAACCACCCATACGTCTAAACTCCAACGTCACGCGGCTCACAAACGACAGTGGAAACAAATTACACAACCAGCACGACACATATCCACAATGTTTTATTCTACATGTATAGACTACTTTTTTTACACGATTATGTATAATTCGTTCCAATTAGACATATGTGTTGTTACAGGCGAAACCATATAAATATGTGTTATTAGTTGCCTTTGCTATTGCAACAAAAGGTTATGGTTTTGTGCTTGTGAATTGTGATCAGCGCAACTGAAAGTCTAAAACTCTAACAGATTATCCACAAAGAGTATGTCACCAATTTTCCTTTTTCACAAATTAAACCGTCCAATTATAACATAGAGCAATGTTCTATCCATGAAAGGAGTATTAAAAAATGGTCTTCAATAAATGTCATTTTGGTATGCCCGGATCTCACATTAGAGTGACATGATTTTGTTTTTTTTTTGCCTATAGAGGACAGGAATATCATAAGCAACTAATAATCTATTTATATGATCTTCACTCATGCATTGAACTGGCACTTTTACTAGTAAAAATATTATGAGAAGCATAATAAAATATAGCAACCATCGCATGAGGGCCGGGTAAAAATCGCCAAAAACGGAAGAAACATGAAAGATACCAATACCACCCTATCGAAAAATTTGCCCACATGGATCTTGACCAGGCAGGGTTTTTTTTTCCTTTTTTGACGCGAGATCACAGGTTTTCTTGCAGTTCTTTTATAGAAGGTTTTCTTGCAGGTTTGATTTGAAGCACCAGTTTGGGGTGTTTTATTACGGTTTTGGTCCGATTTTGATAGGATTTTGATAACCGCAGTGGATTTGGAGGCTACAGCAGATAGAAATATTGCTTGCTTCAGAAATAGGAGAAATTATGTATAATTACGTCTCTATTTTAGCACATCCAAACACCCCCTAAGTGCTGGGTTTTTTTGGCAAAATTAGATGTTCCTTTTTAACTAACTAATGAGCTACAGATATCAATCCCTTTTATTATTTTTGTTTTCCTTTTCCTTCCAGCCATGCAAACAAGCTGCAACGGCTCTGGCATTCTACTCCTGTAAAAATCTAAAATTGGAAGCAAGCATGTTCAGGTCACAGGCTGCACGACCAAGACCGGAGACGACTGCATGTCCATCGAGGACGGAACCGAGAACCTCCATGCCGAAAGCATCGTGTGCGGACCAGGGCACGGGATCAGCATCGGCAGCCTGGGGGACCATGGCTCCGAAGCTCATGTCAGCAACGTCACAATTGTTGGAGCAAGGCTACATGGGACGACGAACGGAGCTCGCATCAAGACATGGCAAGGGGGCGCGGCTTCGCGAGGAGCATCGTCTTCCAGGACATGGTTATGGACAGGGTACGGAACCCGATCATCATCGACCAGAACTACTGCGACTCGGCCACGCCGTGCGAAAAGCAGGTACTGAAACTCAGTGGTAAGAAGAAATGGTCATGTACATTCAACTGCACAATTGCATGCGTGTGGCTTACAGAACTGCTTTTCTTTTTTCAGAACTCAGCTGTGGAGGTGAGCAACGTGCTGTTTAAGAACATCAGGGGCACAAGTGCTTCAACAGAAGCCATCAAGCTGAGCTGCCGCAGCACCACTGTGCCTTGCCATGGCATAGCCTTGGAGAACGTCAAGCTGACTCTCAAGGGCGTCTGTGAGAAACTGAGAATGCGAAATGGGTGAAATCAGGGACTGTCGCTCCACAGCCATCATGTGCTCGAAGAAATTGATGCATACATCGACGAAAAGGAGATGGTTAGTCATATAGATAGATATGAACATGAAGAGATAAACCTTTCTGTAGCATAACAAAGGGAGGGAAGCAGGTGTGAAGTTGCAATCCATCTTCAAGAATCTACGCCGCATAGTGTTTATATCAGTTTGTTGGATGGTTATTGGTTATTGCAAATACATTAGCACCTGGTGGGACATAAATTCAATGAACATGACATTGACAAATTAGCACAGGTCAAGTAAAATTTCACAAAGAACATGTTGCCTATGATTAGGCTCTAAACTTATGAAGTAAACCCACAAGAACCAGATATTATCATTTCTCACCAAGGCCAAATAATTTGAGAGCAGGAGGATCTCGTAGTTAAGCTGCCATGTCAACGTGATGCAGAACAAATAAAGTTTGTAAGGGGTACAGGATAGCAAAAGCTTACCAATTAAGTCAGCTTAGCATGCACGACAGCCATTGTTCATAAATCATATAACTCCAAGTTAACAATAATTCTGAAAACAGCTCGAAAGACTGTTACATCTCTCACTAGTGTCAGCTGCAGTACTACACAATCAGAAGAACAATGGTGTCAACAAATATTGACAAGGCTGCGCAAGATGTGCAATCAGTCATACAAACCCTACTTTTTGGGGCACACAAAAAGGGGAGGTACCTGCTCAGGCTGGCTAAGACAGCAACCTACAACATGCCTACACAAGATACAGCAAAATGGACGGTTCTTGTAGTTAAGGTGATAGTTCTCCTTGTAGTGAAGGGGAGGGTTCTCCTTGTTTCTTAAGGTCGACGCATCTTAACATTCAAGGGTATCTCCTTGTAAGAGATGACCTTTTCAGCAGCCCGCCTCAAAGACCTCCTCCCTTGCACATGCCCTTCAGTAGATTTCATAGAGGAACAAGCCTCATTCTGCTTTAGATCTGCCCTCTGCTCCATGGAGACATTCGAACTGGAAGGGGCCAAAGGAGCAATAACATCTTCCTGCAGAGTCTCAAAAGTGCTCTTCATGTCCTCTGAGGGTGCTGGATTCAATCTTGAAGATTTTCTCCTTTGAGATTTCCTGCAAAACATTTAGGCAAACATTTATATTCCAGCTCGACACAATTGCATGGGTGGAATGCAGGTAATAGTAAGCAGGCAGAACTAACGTCTTCTTTTCATGGTGCAATGCCCCACTGGTACTTGTGTCACATTTGGCATTTACGTCTTCTATATCTGAGTCCCTTTCACATAATGCCGACTTCTGTTCATTTGAGCCCCTGCACACACACTTTCTGATTCAATAGCATATTGCTTGGGTGAATTATGTGAAGTGCAGCTAAGATACAATTAGGGTCCTTCAAGTCTTCTAGGCCTCATCTGAATGGGCCGAAATAGATCATGTTCAATTACAGCCCACCGAAAAAGGGCTTAAGGGGTGAGAACCCATACCAGCCAGTTATAGACAAACCAGTAAACCAGTTTTTACGACCCTGGCTGCAATTGCATCTTAAAAAATAATAAAAAGGATGACTTTTTACCTTTTGATGATGGTGTCTTCTGGTGGCTTGTGGGGCTCAATAATATTAGACTGCACAGATGCTGTAAATAAATTGTGAATAACTTTTTCCTTCAAAAAATACATTCAGAAATAAGATGCAACAATTTCCATGTAGTAAGGACACTATCCTTGGGTTTCAAGATTAAATTCCATTCAAACTTTCTAGAATATTGCATTTTTTTTCATCTGAAACTAACTAGATAATTTGGAATAGGTGGTACTAACTACTAACTGCTTGAAAAATGGAAAGATGAGGGCTATTACCTTGACTTCCTGACAAATGGTTCTGCTTGGCATTGCGGGCCTTATCGCCAATTTGATGAGGCTCAACTGCAGCAACACTGGAACATGCTTCTTGTATCTCCTGAATAACATTGCAGGAAACAAAAAGCCTTATAAAGCTTATTAAAATTTCATATGCGTGAATGGATAAATCTGCAAGTGGGTTCATTATTAACTGAATAAATGGACTGCCTACCTTCAAATTGGCTTCATCTGGCGGTTGCTCATCTGTCTCAATTTCCTGATATCCAATCAGATGCCAGAGGTCAAAAATATATTATATTAACATCGATAACAACACACTGAATCAAACTGCAACATCAGTATACCTCCAATTCTGAAGCCATTACTACTTCATACGCTACTGCAGTGCACTCATTTTGCAGTGACTGCCCCTGCGAAATATATCCAAAAATACTGCACCAGATCAGAACCACTCAATTTTAATTAACCTCGACAAGCAAAAAAGTATATGAATTTACCATATCTTTTCCAATGGTTGGTCCATGCCTTTTCTGAACACTTAAAGTGGAAGGAGCTGAAGAAACTGCAGTATTCTCAAGCAATGTCTTGTCAGATACTTCGTTGATTTCACAAGATCCTTGGTTCAGTCTAGAAGACCTCCTCCGTTGAGGCTTCCTGATCATATAATTAACCAACAGATTAAAAAGTTTCAATCAGATAATATTGCAGTTAAAGACACATTACATAACAAAGAACTACCTCGGATCTTCATGATGCAATGACATAATAGGCTGCAAAATAGGTTTGTAGTCATCCTGCACTATGTTAGTATCCTTTACGGATTCACTTGATTCTGACTTCCGTTTATTTCTGCCCAACCACAGAAATTCTAAATCAATAAATATTCACTTTGGTAAAATCATGCTATCTAGAATTCAGTTGCAGTTGCAGCTTGAACATTACTAAATAGGAAATATACCTCCCTTTTGTTGCATGTTGTGGTGGCTCCTGGCAGCCAGTATTTGATGGTACTGCAGCTAAGAAATTGAATCAAGCGAAAATTAGAAACATAACGCTGGCTGACTCAAGGCAAAAGAGAAGATGTAGAATATATAATGGTTTGTGTTGAATAAGGCAGCTTGGGACCTTGAAGTACAATAGATGAAATGATTGCTGAGTACAATACAGTATCCACAAAACAAAACAAGAGAAATAAGAGAGAGCATTACATTGAGATTCAACCACAGCACTGTTGGAGCCATCAATTCGATGAGCCGCAGCTGCTGTAACTTTGGAAGGTATGACTTTCAAGACATCCTAAATTCATCATACAAACCAAACAATCTCAGAATTATAGTGATTGTATATTAACAAGGTGAATAATTACTTATGAATTTGCTACCTACCTGTGAATTTACTTCCTTGCGCCGTTGGTTAGCAGTCTTATTCTTTCGCTGCAAATAGTACACGAGTCTAAAACCATGGCATCTATAATAAAAATAAGCTGAGTTAAGCCATGCTCTTACTTACCTCGATCTCAGAATCCTTTACCTTAAGCAGTGCTGCTGTACATGAAAGCTCATGCTGCAATGCCTTTATCTGCACGTCATATCCTCAAATAATTCCCAAATAAATAACCACCATACTGAGTACTGATAATCAATGAAGAAAAAACACAAAGGAAGCCGGGTAACTTACTCTATCTTTTCCTGTATTTAGTTCCTGCAATGAAGCGCAAAACAGATAGATTAGGCAGTGCTTTATTGTGCACCCAAAATAAGTACTATGTGTGTGATGCTTTGATTTCTTTCATAAGTACTTCCTCTGATAATAGGTATAAGTCAATTATGACACTTACATGGTCTCTGAAATGACACTTGAATTAACAATATATGTATAATATTTTAAATAGAAAGGGTTATATTATGATGAAAGTATTTTCCATGATGAATCTAGAAATGGCAATTGACAAAACCTTATGTTGTCTATCGATATGATGTTTTGTCTATCAATAGTCAAAGTTAAAAACATTTGAGTTAGGAAAAATCTAAATAGATACATATTTGGGATCGAAGATAGTACAAATTAAAAAAAGGCTGCACAGCAATTACTCAAATTTTCACATCCAACACAAATACACAACCAAGATAACTTTTGACACATAATTTGGGAAAGCTGAACCTGAACTGCCCAAAATGTTAGCACTTTTCATTTTTTAGGAAAATAGTGTTGATGTGAATTTGTGGTGCACAGGCATAATTCGCAGAGTAAGCATGCCATCGAACTGGATCATCAACAAATGAGAAGTACCACAAGAGTAAAAGTCTAAAAGATCAATATTAGTGTAGCCATGGTGAGCCAGGGAGTGGAAGTAGCTGTAGACGAACCGCAAGCATCTGAGAATTGGCCTGCGCGAGCTGCAGGTTCTGCTGCCGTGATCCTTGCAGCGCGAGGTGGAGCTTGTGCATCTCAACTTTGCTGAGCTCAATGATCTTTCTGCAAACAAGCCAAGCAAAGCAACATTACTTGAGAAAGAAACAGCAACCTCTCGCCCCTGTTTTTCACACAAACAAGGAGAGCGGACGGAGAGGCAGGCAACATACATCTTCTCCCTGAGCAGATGACTCAACCTCACGTTCTCCTGCGAAACATGCAAGCAACTATTGAGCCCCGGGAAGAGCTTACCACAGAGAATCGCAATCGAACTGAAATGGCACGGCTAGCCTAGATGCGGCCGTTGGCATGTTCGAGCTTGAGCGACGAAAATTCACCTTGACGACGTCAGCGCCGCTGATGGATCTGGAGGCGTTGGGCTTCCCGGCGTTGGTGATGTCGGCGAGCGCGGCGGGCTTGTTCCCTTTTCCCGGAGGAGACCGGAGCCTGGGGCCGCCGCCATCGCCGCTAGGGTTCGAGCCACCGACAGCCGCACCTCCTGGTTAATGGGCGGAACCTCGATGGCTGAAACAGCGAGCCAGGGATGGGGGAGAGAAGATGGAACGGAGGGAGAGGACTTACTGGAGGCGGCGGCGGCCATGGAGGGAGGCGGAACCGGCGGCCACCGGGCCTCCAGGGGTGGGTGGGATGGCCCACGTAGCGGCCGAGCGGGGAGGGAGCTGGCGACTCGGCGCGGGGTGTGTCAGGTGGCGTAGCGGTGTGCCGAGGGGTGGGGGCGGCGGCGATGGCGATGGTGGCGGCGGCGCGGTCGGGGGAGGGGAATGAATTCGATTTCAGCGCGCGGGATGCGAAATCGGAAGGGGAGGGGGCAGATTGGGATGCGGGAGAGAGGCGGACCCGGTGTGTCAGGCCCGCCGCGGGGTGGGCCCAGCGGAACGGAATTCAAAAACCATAATAACGGATAGGAAGTGAATGCGCCCTCTCGAATAACGGGAAGTACTCGAAACAGAAAATATGCTTCCTCCGTTTCAAAATATATATATTATTTTAATATTTTTAAATTTATAATATTTATTATGTAACTAGATATAATGTATGTTAAAATGTATAGTAAAATTTTAAAAAATCAAAACAACCTAAATTTTAGAATGGAAGGAGCAGTATCAATTTAGTTTGTTTTTATTTTATCTGCAGATTTCACTTTTTGTTACACTCTCGATTGCAATCCTAATGATGAGGAAACATATTAGTAAATACAAGCATTTATTTATGTGTATCTTTGTATTTCCACATTTGCTAAATACAGATATGATATAACGTAAATCCGTGGAGGGAAGAAGCTCCTGACAACCATAAAAAGGAACTTCCAAGCGGAGAAGCTTGTAAAGGCCGAGGCACAAGTGACAATTGTTAGAATATGTAGAGATGTATGATGTAAGTGAGCGACGCCGGGAGGTACATCAAGGATGTTGAGCGGGTCTGTTTAGCTCGATACAAGTGACCAATTTCTTTTTTTTGTTTTTCTTTGATTATTTTTTTAAAATTTCTTTATTTTCTAGTGGTTTTCCCTTAAGGATGCTTTACCTATTTTTGTTTATTTCAGTAAACAAAGACACTGATAAAAATATTTTTTAGTAAAACTATACTTGTATATTTTTTATCGTCCATTTCATTTTTAAATAGTTTCTTTATACTCGTGTATGCGTCTCCATTGGAGGCAAAGAATGACAAGAATAGAGAAAAAAAATAAGAAGAAAAGGAGGAAGGATGTGTGAAGTGGGAGGAACAAGAGAGCTCTCCTATACCAAAGCTCTGCATCTACCACTGTATACGTGTGAACCAACACCGATGATTACATAGAAAACCACATGTGAACTGATGAAACATAAACAACATTATCATGAAACAATACCAGTGGACTAGTGAAAAACTTCGATGGAACATTGCAAATAAAACTAGCAGAACATCCGGGAGTCAGTATCCAGCCTATATTGTCCGCATTCTTTGTACCCAACCTAGGGATCAAACAGCATCACACTTATGTACGTCAACCTCTAAATTCTCTTCAATCTAACCAAACACAAAGTAAATAAATTTATATATCCATTCAATTCATCAATATAGTCCACTTGAACATTAATAACGTCTTTAATCAACTTTTCGTCAAAACAGTGATGAAAAAAAACAGAAAGTTTACGCACTATGAAAAATAAGTCACAGATCCGTTTTCAAATTAGTACTAAAATAAAGTTAGAAATGCAAACTTTCTTGTAGGACACAGTGCTATCACATCGGATCGGTGAGTAAACGTAAAAGGAGCATAAAGCACGTTCTCGTCTAGTCATGCTAAATGCAAATCATCGGCAGCACACAGAATTATCTACTACGTTGAAAGAACCAAATTCTCTTGACCAGAAAAACTTTTCAAGATGAAACCAGGGAACCTGAAAATGAGACGATGCATTTGGCCATCTGCGCATTATTTCAGTATTCAGTATGTAACTCAACGACGACATGAGCGAGTTCAGATCAGCCAAATTAGAAACCAAGCTCTGCGACGCTGCCCGAAATGGACCAAAATCCATCACAGGCCATGCGTCTGCTCCTGCTGATCTTCGCCACGGCGACAACCCGTGCAGCTGCGACGACCTTGTATTCGTCAGGCCACGACGACGAGAGAGCCCTTCTGGCTGTCAAGGCCAAGATCTCCGGCACTCACTCCGGCGTGCTGGCCTCCTGGAACCAGAGCACCAGCCACTGCAGCTGGGAGGGCGTCACCTGCAGCCGGAGACATCAGTGGAGAGTCGTCACCCTGGACCTCAGCGCATGGGGCCTGGCCGGCACCATCTCCCCCGCCATCGGCAACCTCACCTTCCTGCGGTCGCTCAACCTCAGCTTCAACGGTTTGCAGGGGGAGATCCCCCCCAGCCTCGGCTCCCTCAGGCGCCTCCAGCAGCTCGACCTCGGCGTGAACATGCTCACCGGCGTCATCCCGAGCAACATCATGCTCAGCCGCTGCACGAGCCTCCGCGTGCTGTGCATCTACAGCAACAAGGGGGTGCAGGGAAGCATCCCGGCTGAGATTGGGAGCATGCCGTCGCTTGCCGTTCTTGAGCTCGCCAACGACAGCATCACCGGCACCATCCCACCGTCTCTTGGGAACCTTTCCCGGCTGGCCATCCTGTCCCTGGCGGTCAACTACCTCCAGGGATCGATTCCTGCCGGCATCGGGAACAATCCGCATGTCACCTTCGTTCAGCTTTCACTTAACAACCTCTCAGGTTTGGTTCCTCCTTCACTGTACAACCTGTCATCCATGTACCTGTTCTCTGTGGCATGCAACAAGCTGCACGGCCGTCTACCATCTGACCTGGGGAAAGGCCTTCCGGGCATCCAAGATATTGGGATCGGAAGAAACCTGTTTAGTGGAGCTCTTCCACTGTCATTAACTAATCTCTCCACACTCCAGGCTATTGATGCTACATACAATAGTTTCTCCGGGGTTGTTCCTTCTGAATTGGGCAGATTGCAAAACCTTAAGGGGTTTCAGATGGACAACAATATGTTAGAGGCGAACAATGAAGAAGAATGGGAATTTATTGCTTCTTTGACGAATTGTAGCAGATTACAGAAGCTGGGACTTGGATGGAATAGGTTCAAGGGAAAACTGCCAAGTTCATTGGCTAACTTGTCCACCAATCTCCAATTGCTACACATTCCAAGCAACAAAATATCCGGTGCCATCCAATTGGATGTCGGAAATTTGGCAAGTCTTCAGCTGCTTGACCTTTCAGACAACTTACTCAGCGGGGCCATTCCTGAAAGCATAGGAAAGCTTACACAATTGAATGAGTTATATCTGTCTTTGAACAATATCTCAGGAGTAATACCATCCTCCATCGGAAAAATCACTAGTCTATCTATACTTTCTGTACATGCCAACAACCTGCAGGGTTCAATTCCACCGAGCATTGGAAATTTAAGCAAGCTTTCAGCCTTGGATCTATTCAGTGACAAGCTTAATGGTTTTAGCCCCAATGAAGTTGGGCACCTGTCATCAATCTCAATAGATTTTGATTTGTCTTACAACTTGCTGGAGGGACCGCTTCCTTCAGAAGTTGGTGATTTGGTAAATCTCAAAGAGCTCATCCTGTCAGGAAACAAATTGTCAGGTGACATACCTGATACCATCAGCAACTGTAGAGTCCTGGAAATACTAGCTTTGGATGGCAATTCATTCCAAGGAAGCATTCCTGCTACATTCAACAAAATGGCAGGCCTCACTTTCCTCAATTTGACGAACAACAAACTGAACAGAAGCATCCCTGGCAACCTAGCCAGCATTAGTAACTTGCAGGAGTTGTACCTTGCCCACAATAATTTATCAGGAACGATTCCAGAATCATTAGGCAATCTAACCTCTCTGCTCCGCCTTGATCTATCCTTCAACAATTTGCATGGCGAAGTACCAAAAGAAGGGGTTTTCACAAATCTAACAGGACTATCAATTGTTGGGAACAATGCGTTATGCGGCGGAATACCACAGCTCCATCTGCAAGAATGCCCAAGCTCTAGTGTAAGAAAGAATAAGAAAGTCATGTCGAAGTCTCTTAGAATAGCAATCCCAACAGCAGCAGGAGCTCTCCTCCTCTCATTTTTTGTTGTTTGGGCTGGATTACTTTACAGAAAGTTAAAGACAACATCGAAAAAAGAAATACCACCACAATTCACAGAGCCCGAGCTTCCAATAGTTCCGTACAATGACATATTGAAAGGAACAGATGGATTTTCAGAAGCAAATGTGCTTGGAAAGGGAAGATATGGTAAAGTATATAAAGGCACTCTAGAAAATCAAGCCAGTGCCGTAGCTGTTAAGGTGTTCAATCTCCAGGTATCAGGATCATATAAATGCTTCCAGGCTGAATGTGAGGCACTGAGAAGAGTGAGGCACCGCTGCCTTGTAAAGATCATTACATGCTGTTCAAGCGTCGACCACCAGGGTCAAGACTTCAGAGCAATAGTCTTTGAGTTCATGACTAACAGCAGCTTAGACAGATGGATCCACTCAAATTTTGATAGCCAAAATGGGCAAGGAGCACTCAGCTTGTCACAGAGGTTAGATATCGCAGTAGACATCGTGGATGCTTTGGACTATCTTCACAACGGTTGCCAGCCACCAGTCATCCATTGCGATCTAAAGCCAAGTAACATTCTTCTCAATCAGGACATGAGAGCTCGTGTTGGGGATTTTGGCATTGCTAGAGTTCTAGATGAAGCAACAAGCAAACAACATTTGAATTCCAACAGTTCCATAGGAATAAGAGGTTCCATCGGGTACATTGCTCCAGGTAACTTTTGCTCGTCCCCATGTTCTTCACATTATATCATCTAATTAGCCCTATGCACATGACATCTTTGCAATAAATTGCAGAATATGGAGATGGTCTTGCAGTATCAACTTATGGTGATGTCTTTAGTCTCGGTATCACTTTGATCGAGATGTTCACGGGAAGGAGCCCAACAAATGATATGTTTAAAGATGGGATAAGCCTGCATCATTATGCTGAGGTGGCTTTCCCAGACAAGGTTATGGAGATAGCAGATGCCAATATATGGCTACGTGAAGGACTAAACACTAGCAATGATACAAGGTATATAACAAGAATCAAGGAATGTTTGTCTTCCGTCATTCAGCTTGGTATCCTGTGCTCAAAGCAATTGCCCACAGAGCGGTTATCAATGAACAATGCTGCAGCAGAGATGCATGCTATCAGAGATAAATACGCCAGTACTCAGCAACTAAGTCATGTCAGATCATATCAGTAAGCATTGTCATATACTGTCATGTTTCTCATGAATGTATTGTTAGAGTCCATAATATATTTCCTTCTTTTGTGGATATGTTCTAGACTTTATCAACGCCAGTGTTGTATTGCCCATATCATAGGAACAATAATAGTGTCAGAAAATTTTGGCGTTCTCAGGGTTATCAACAATAACAAAACATATGTTCTAGGTTTTAGCATGGGTTTGGGATCAAGAGATTTGTTTTACTTATATTTCTTTCCACATTCTTAAGCATGTGTGACCCATCCTAGCTTATTCAGGACCGAAGCTCTAACTTTCTAGCTCTGTTCCACAAATGACAAATCCATGCATGGTGGAGTAGATCCATTTTGGATCTAGAGCTATCAATAAGGATGATTGGCTAGCTGGTTAGCTCCGGCTCTAGAGATGAGAGGTTTATGGGCGATATGCCATTACTGCCCTTGTATTATCCTTCTATACTACATAGTTGACTACTAACAAAGGCTTTTGGTTAAGCCACATCAGCAGAAAACAACCACCCTTCGATATTTTCTAATCCGTAAATTCAAACCACACCGATCTACAAATTCCGCAAAGGCGATGAAGCGTTAGGAAGGACAACCCAAGGGTCATGGAACCGCATGGAACCAGCATGGTGCTTATAATTAGCCTACTTGGCATGCACACAAACCCTACCCATATGAATTCTGAGAGATTGGGCACAGGCATATCTTGAGATTGAAAAAGTCACTAAAGACGTCTTGTTGTCAACAAACACGTCATCGGCAACTGAAAGAATAGCATCGTTAATTCTTGAAATAAATAAAAGAAAATACAAACACTCGTGTTGAGTCAAGGACTCGAATCAGGGTAGACAGGTCCCATCATAAAGAACCGAACCAACTAAGGTACACTTATTTGCATAATAGGAAGGCTATTTTTAACAACACCAGTCAGCATTAAATCTAATCCCAGTATATTGTATCGAGGTGCTATATCCAAAACTGTCATGTCAATGTCACTAGGATAACATTAAATAGATGTCACTAGAATACTTTGGATTAGAAACTTGCATTGATCCATAATGGGCTATTTAAAAATTGCCAGAAATAGAAAGAGGTATAGCCACCTGAGCTGAGATAATGCACCTGCACACCATGGAGAAGATTTGCACTAACCATTGACTGGAAATGAACGTGGACATGATTGATAATGCCACCGCCAGTTAAAAGTTCCCAAACTATTTTCATATAAACATATCTCAAAGACTCAAACTAGTGATGAAAGTCAGAATTGCAAACTTTCCTGTAGGGCATGGTGCTACCACATCGTGCTACAAATACTACTCTGAGACAAATCGAGCTGCTTACAGACTTACAGTTACCAGTGTTCCCATGAACAGTAGCAGGTCAAGGAGGACGGCTGAAGAACGAGTATAGTAGCTGCAGAATTAAAATCGCACTGATCTGAAAAATTGTTTGATTAAATGTCAGAGCAAACAATCAGACGATTTCAGTCGAGATAGAGTAGTGCCTTCAGATCCGAGAGGGGAAAGAGGACCTACCGGCGGCGGCGGAGGCCATGGAAGGGGGGGGGGGGGGGCGCGGAGACCGTGCGCTCCCCCGGGGGTGAGGACGATTCCGACGATGGGTGTGAGCGCCCCAGCCAGCGAGGGGATAAAATGACAGCCGAGCGAGGAGGGGTGGAGGCAGCGGCGCGGCGGCGATGATGACGGCGACGGCGTCTCGCGGTGCGGGGGGGATTTTCAGCGCGCTGGAATGGAGCGGCTCCTAGGATTCTCCTTCAGATTCCGGGACGAGCTCGCTCCAAAAAAAGAGCCGAACGCGCTCGTCCCACTTGGACGGCGTCAGCTCCGTCCCAGGCGTCTTCGCCCCTCCCACGCGCAGGCTGGAGCTCCGGCGGCGGGGCGGAGCTCGGGAGCTCGGGTGGCGCAGACGAAACTCGGCCGGCGCGCGCGGAGCTCGGCGGCGCGGGCGGATCCAGGCCGCTGACGGAGCACGGGCGGAGCGCGGCCGGCACGGCCGGAGCTCGGCGCAGCAGCCGGATCTAGGTCGCGGGCGGAGCTCGGCGGAGCCCGGCCGGCGTGGGAATCGCGGGCGGCGCGCGGAGCTTGGGCGGAGCGCGGCCGGCGCGGGAATCTCGGGCGGCGCGGGCGGAGCGCGGCGGCGGACGGAGCTCGGCCGGCGGGGGAAGCTCGGGCGGCGCGCGGCCGTGGGCGGAGCTCGGGCGGTGCGGGCGGAGCCATGGCCGAGGGAGCTCGGGCTGCCACGGTGGGAGCGAGGAAGGGAAGGGAAGGGAAGATTAGGTGACCGGCAAATGGGTCCCATGTAACGGTGGTTAACAGAGTGAGGACAGTTCCATCCTCGTACCTCCAGCCAAACATAACGGCTGGCTCTCGGGGAACGAAAATGGAATCCGTTTCAGAGCCAGACTGGCGGGGTGCAACATATTAGCACGCTAATGATGGGATTAGCAAATGATTAGCATATTTAAAGGTATATTAGTATATTTTATGATTAGATTAAGATTTAATATGTTAAAATAGATGCTATGGTAAATTTAAACATAAATAAATATAATCTCGGTATGTATTTTTTTTATCTCAATTTGATAAAAATCGATCCAGAAATCGATCCAGTCAAACAAACGTCAAGTCCTTGCATACCTTGGACCTGTCCCGATTCAGCCTAGCTGCTAGATGCGAGCCAGGATCCACCCAACAACCAACCAAACGCGCCCTTCTTCACATGTCTTGGATAGATGGAACTCTCTTGGAATTTATAGTGGATAGATGACGTGGATGCCCAAGCAGGCATTAGCCGCTTTTCCATAGCCCTTTTGATGGAAGCCGTTGGATGCTCAGCGAACGGCATCCGTCGAATACGCCAGGCAGCCGCTGGATTTGCTGCCGGCTTGCTCTGCTTTTCTGAATGACTGACGAAACTGAAGACTGCCATTCATTTAGCTGACGAAACTGAAGATGTAGCGTTGCCTGACAGAAGGCAGCATCACTGACATACTCCTTGATCACACCATAAGTTCACGGTAATCAGTTGACATCTCTGAGCTGCATATATGCAGGCAGCGCAATGGCATGAGGATGATAAATCACTTACCTTTCAATGTCAGAAAGCAACCATAAGCATTCAGAGGCGCGGAACAGAGTAACTCGAATCGAGCTCACCGTACATGTGCGAAGGCACGCCTTCCGGCCGCCGGCAATCCAGGACCCCAAAGGCGAGGGACGACGCCGGGAATCCAAGACCCGAGCGGTGAAGGGACGCCGCCGACCCGGTGGCGGGGGAGACATGGTCGCGAACTGCTGCGGAACAAGAGGCGAGGAAGCCAGGGCGACGGCGCGGGGAGGATTAGGAGATTTGGGTGTGCTGGGTACGCCTCCATCGCCGCCGCCGATGCATTCGTGGTAGGAACTACTAGCACAGAAGAGAGAGTTAAGACTTAAGAGTGAATTATTGTCCGTCATTTTTTTCAAGGTGACAGCCATGCGTGTCGTCTGTTCTAGATATTATTGGTCAAAAATTCAAAATGCAATATGAAGACGTAAATTTGGGATCGTAGGGAGTATAGAAATATATTAAATTTAACCAACCAGCTGTGGATTTAACTTAAGTAGCAGCTATATTTTGTTATTTCACTCAGCAAAAGAAAAAAAAGCTTTTGGTCACTAGCTGAATTATTTTTGGTGATGAAACAATATCAGCTGATATTTTATCTGTGTTTGACACACCTTTTTATAACTGTTAATAAAAGGGTAAAAATGCACAAGAGAACTTATCAAGAGGTGTCATCTACGCCCCTGAACTATTATTATGCAGTTTCATGTCTCTAAACTTGTTAATTGATTTACTGCTGATGTGGATGATAACAAAGGCATGCTACTGAGGTGGATGCTAACAAAGGCACAAACCAGAGAGAGAACATGGAAAAAGATGATGTCTAAGGATTCGTAGGCGGGTTGGCATTGATTAGGAAGTTTGTACCTCATGGAACCACCTAGGAATTGAAGTTTATGGATGTAAAATTGCAAATTAATAGTTCAGAGATCTAGATAATGTGATATCCCGATAAATTTTAGGGTCTCTTTTACGGTGTACAATACTACCACTTGGTAGTAGTATGTAGTATAGAAAAGATCCAACTGTCCATCCATTAGAAGAGGTAAGATTGTCATTAGTAATTTAATATAAATTAAGGATAATTTTTATAATTTTTTTGCAATTTTGTCTATTGCAACCATTTTTGGCATATTGCAACACTTTTAGGCTGTTGCATCAGGGGTGAAATCTTGTAGTAAAATAATTTTTGCCATATTACCCTTATACTATCTAGATATACCACCTCATACTACTAATCAATGTTTCAGCGGGATAGAAAAATCTCGATCCTCAGATGTTTACTTACGAGTCCTTTTCAGACAGTAGTATATATATAAAAAAGTAGTATATAGTCATATTGTGTGCCGTAAAAGTCCTCAATTTTAGATCCGCTAATTGCTCATAGTAAATAGGCTAGTGATGCGAACATTATTGACAAAATTATGAATGTCCAAGGTAGTGTGCTTATACATGTCATCACGAACGTACCATTTTAGGAAAATATGATACATAAGAAGTTCTCAACATGATCAATCACCTGAATGCATTTCAATTGCAACAAGAAAGTTTTCACAACAATAGCCGAAACAGAATATTATTGCTTCAGAGAATGCAGAGGGCTTTACATGACCATAATAGTGCAGAACAACAGCTGGCAGTGTATATAATGAAGCAATCAATATGATGAAGCCGGATAATCGTACAGAGAAGATGTTTACCCACAATAACATCCAAAGGAGTCTCATCTTCCTCCTGAGAGTCCAGACATTGTGCCAATGCTCGTGTGATAGGATATTGTTGGCGCTAAAAATCAGTCAGGAATCGGCCGATGACCTTCAGCGTCGGACACACGACCCGGAAGAATCTGCTTAGCTCCTGTTCGGGTTATTGCCCTAGTGCGGTTCGCGCGGCGTGCCAGTCAATCTGACCTGTTGATTGGCAAGGAAATAAGAGTATTAAATTCCGGGCGTCCTGATCGGCTGAGGTTCCGATCTATCCCGAAAAGCGTATCGGCGAATCGGCCGATTTGCTATGAAGATGACCGGCTATGGATCAGCCGATAATCACGTAATAATTGCAAAGAAAACTGCTGGAGCAACTTAGACAATTATTACAGATGCAACACTTGAAATAGATCTAATCGGTTGTATAACAATGAACGAGGAAGAGCGATGATAAAGCCGATAGTTTCAATCTCAAGCTGGATAACTGGTGATAATACTAGAACGACAGGTAAAACCTATAATTCTAGTAAATATCGATAACTGGTGAATAAATCCAAACGAAACCACGGCGATGCGCCCGAAGTTAAAGCTAAGATGTTATTCGATAAGCGGAACCTACCAATTGGCCGGAAATCGAGTCGATGCAGCCCTGCCAATCCGTACGAACTCGTGAAAAAAGAAAAAGTATTGGCGAAGTCGCCGACTTGAAAGTAAAGTGCGATGAAAAAGTAGATTGTTTTGTTGATTGATTGATTGATGTATATCTTACAAAGCCCAGACGACTCCTATTTATACCCTAGGACCAGGACTCCTGATCGATTACGATTTGTTTACAAACTTGATTTAAATAGAAAACTACTATATCTATAATATTTTCATAAAGGAAACGGGCTCCCGCAGAATCTTCTACCGCCATCTCCTAATCCAATCAGGATTCCTTCCGTTGCTTCTCGACCGAATCGGCATCGTTCCGTTAACCAACATCAGGCCACTTTTGACCGGGATCCTCTGTTGTGGTTCCAATGGTTTCACCCCCCCCCCCCCTATCTGTTGGCGCAAGTTGCATCGCCAATTGGCCGATTCCCAACTGTAGCCTCAATCGGCCGATTCCTCACTGTAGCCTTTAGATCTGCCGCATCGGCCAATCTCCTCCTCTCCTGACGTCGATTCAACACGTGTCAAAATCTGGCGTCAACAGATATCATGTGTGAGTCAAACCCCAATATGCACGCTACATCCATCAGTACAAACTCTGGAACACTGATGTCACCTTCGAGGTACAGCATTACTTGTTGCATGCTGGGTCTTGCATTGGGCAGTGGATGTGAGCACCACAGCCCCAATTTTAGCGCCAGGCATACCTCGTCAGTGTTGTAATCACTTTGGAGCCTCCTATCCATTGCTTCCATGAGTGATCCAGTGTGCCAATGCTCAGTCACCCAGTCCACCAATATGAATGGGGTGTCTTGTGCTCTTCCCTCAATGGGCCTTCTTCCACAGGTAATCTCAAGGAGGAGTACGCCGAAAGCGAACACATCAGTCAGAGGGGATGATTTACCAGTACGTGCTAATTCTGGAGCTATGTAACCGAAGGTGCCAGCCATGCGTGTGGTTTGTGGTTCCGTACCATGGTTGTATAACCTTGCCAGACCAAAATCGCCTAGTCTCCCGTTCATATCTCCATTGAGGAGCACATTGCTTGCCTTAATATCTCGATGGATGACAACTTGTTCCCAGTGTTCATGAAGGTACAGAAGGCCTGATTCTAAACCTTTGATGATCTGGAACCTCTCGTCCCAACCCACAGAAGGACTATCATCGCTAGTATATAAGTACTTTTCGAGGCTACCGTTGGGCATGTACTCATAGACCAGGATGAGTTCTTTTTTACGCCGGCAATAGCCAAGCAATTGAATGATATTTCTATGTCGCAAGCGACCAATGCTAACCACCTCTGCAATGAACTCTCTCATGCCTTGCCTTGATCCATGGGATACCCTCTTCACGGCCACTTCTGTCTTAGATGCTGGAAGTACTCCCTTGTATATCTGTCCAAATCCCCCTGTACCGACAACATATTTGTCCTTGAATCCTTATGTAGCTTGGAACAAATCCTTGAATGAGAACCTATGCGGTCCAAACTCAACCTCCCAATCTTCCAAAAGTTCAGCATTGAGCAACCGTCACCTCCGCACAAGTAGGAAGACGATGCCTGCTGTGAGGAACAAGATCGCAATAGCTATTGGTGAAAAAATCTGAATGGTTTTGGGGATGATGGAGTGAGCTTTTAAACCAGCACGTGGTAACTTGGGTAGTACAGTCATGTTGATGGCTGGATCAGGTCCTCCCATCCCAAAGCTCCAACCAAGCAAATAATGTTTTGTTCCAGCAATGGTGCCTGTTGCGGCTGAGAAACCTACATAAGCTGTTTCTGTAAGGATTGCTGATAGGTTGTAGGTGGTTGATGTCAGTGGATACGAGGGTTTAGCCATATTGAGGGGAGCAACCATCACAGAAACTTTGTAGGTCTCTCCATCATAGTCAACCCATACTTGCATCGGCTCATTGCTACTAAGGGACAGTGTCTCCAATCGTCCACTCGTACTGTCATAGAATCTGGGTACAAAGGATAGATTGGAGCGGAGGCTGTTGATATGAATGCCAACATGGTTGTCGTTGATGTCTTCAAACTCACTATTGAAGACGGTATCTAGCTCAACAGCAAAGATATGGTTTTCTGGATCACTATTCTTCTGTGGATTGAGGAGTCCTAAGAACTGGGCTGGAACTGCATCTGAAAAATTCATGCTTGGGGCGATGAAGAAGGCCATACCGTCGTTGCTGGGGTTGGATCCATCCTGTTAGGTCTAGATCCGGGATCTCTAGTAGTGGAATCAACTCGGTTTCTATTTCTTGATCTAGTTCTAGGAACAAACACTGGTATGCGTGTGCGTGCGTGAGTGTGCTAGATTAGATCGACAGAGGAAGAGTCGCTAGTGTACCTTGATCCGACGAGGATGCCATCACGAGTTCGTTGATGGAGTCTGCACTAGGCAGCGACGCGCAGTGCCGGGTCGGTGCGGATCCGCGCTAGGCAGCGGTGGTCGGTGCCGTGTAGTGCCGGTGGCGTTTCCCGCCGCCGCAGCGCCGCCCCTCTAGATCAGTCTAGGGTTAGAGTGTTGGTGGGGATTCGGGGCACGGTGAATCTCGACGTGCGTGCCCCCCCCCCGGCCCCCACCTTTCTATTTATTGTGGCGCTGGCGACGGGGGCCCACCAACAGTAGTTGGGTTGGGTGCCCCCGATCAGGGCGCGAATCAAGGGATTAAGTCCTTTGGGCCTTAGCGGTAGAGATCAATCCAACAATCCCCCTTGATCTCACATTATCTTTTTCCTTTTACTTTTCTATTTTCCTTATCTCATCACAGATTTATGTATAGGGCATATCTCATCATCACGCGCAACTGCCGATAGAATCAATAGCCACAATACACGCCTCTGTTCAGAAATAGATTCTATAATCTTTTTGGGCCTCTATTATCCAGAGATCATAGGCTATACCTCATTCTCATGCCGGCTACGTGTTCCATGAACACGCTAGGTGGTAGGCCTTTCGTTAGCGGATCCGCAAGCATATCTTTTGTTCTTATATGCTCGAGACTTATAGTGTGATCCTGGATTCTGTCTTTGATTGAATAAAATCTTATCTGTATCGACTTGGTAGCCATGCTCTTCTTGTTGTTATGAGCATAAAATACTGCTGGCTGGTTATCGCAGTACATCTTTAGTGGTATTTCTATACTGTCCACCACTCTTAAGCTAGGTATAAATTTCTTTAACCATTCTACCTGCCCGGAGGCCTCATAGCATGCTATAAACTCAGCATACATCGTCGATGTTGCTGTGACCGATTATTTTGAGCTTTTCCACGATATAGCTCCCCCTGCGAGAGTGAAGATGTAGCCTGTCGTGGATTTTCTGTCATCTTCATCTCCCGCAAAGTCTAAATCTGTGTATCCTTTAATCTCTAATGAATCAGTTCTTCTATATGTTAGCATGAGGCCTTTTGTGCCTTTCACATATCGCAAGGCTTTCTTTACAAGTTTCCAGTGTTCTAGACATGGATCTTTCTGAAATCTGCCAAGCACATTAGTGACAAAGGCTAAGTCAGAACGTGTGCACACTTGAGCATACTGTAAACTTCCGACTGCCGAAGCATAGGGAACAGTTTTCATTTGTTCTTTTTCATATTTGTTTCTGGGACTCTGAAAGTCTCCATATCTATCACCCTTGACTATCGGAGCAGGAGTAGGCTTACTCGCATGCATACTATACTTTTCTAGAATCTTTTGTAGGTATGTCTCTTGTGACAAACCTAGTACCCCATTTCTTCTATCTCGGTGAATCTCAATACCTAGCACAAATGAGGATTCACCAAGATCTTTCATGTCAAAATTTGATGACAAGAATTCTTTGTTTCTAATAGTAGACTGACATCGCTACTTGCTAGCAGAACGTCATCCACATACAGTATCAGGAAAATATATTTCCCTTTCTTGAACTTTGCATAAATACAATTATCCTAAACATTCTCTGTAAACCCAA
The DNA here is from genome assembly GCA_032594955.1 of Panicum miliaceum. NCBI lineage: Eukaryota > Viridiplantae > Streptophyta > Magnoliopsida > Poales > Poaceae > Panicum > Panicum miliaceum. The sequence continues at coordinate 36,855,555 of CM064066.1, forward strand.
ACCTCTTTATCGTCTCATTAAACTTCAAATACCATTGTCTTGAAGCTTGCTTTAATCCATAAATGGATTTCTTTAAGTGACATCCCATATTTTCTTTTCCTTTCACGACAAAACCTTTAGGTTGTGCCATGTAAACTCTTTCTTCGAGATCCCCATTGAGGAATGTCGTCTTTACATCCATTTGGTGCAATTCAAGATCGAAATGTGCGACCAAAGCCATAATAATTCTAAAAGAGTCTTTACATGAGACTGGAGAAAAGGTCTCATTGTAATCTATTCTTTCCTTCTATGTGAACCCTTTTGCCACAAGACGAGCCTTGTATCTCTCTATATTCCCTTTGGAGTCACATTTTGTCTTGTAGACCCATTTGCAGACTACTGTTTTGGCTCCTTTAGGAATTTCTTTTAGGTCCCAAACACGGTTGGTACTCATCAATTTCATTTCATCTTCCATGGCTTCAAACCACTTGGATGAATGTCTGCTTTTCATGGCTTCTTCGAATGAGATGGGATCATCTTCCATTCGAAACTCTTCTGTGTTATACACTTCATAATCATCGGGAATGCCCGATCTTCTTTCTCTTTGAGATCTCCTAGGAGCCTCTTCTATTCGAATATTCTCTGCTGGAGCCTGTGATGGCTCCCCTTGATCTGTGGCAATGTTATTATCTATAGGATCCTGAAGGACAGGTTTCACATTTTCACTCTGTGTCGCCACAGAAGGGATCACATCGGGAACTGGCATCACAGTAACTTGTACTGCTGGTGCAGTCTCAGTAGGCAGTGAGAAAAACGGTTCCTGAATCATTGGAGTAGGTGCGCACACCCGCTTCTCTTCAAGAACAATCTTTCGAACTGCTGTACTTCCCCGAATCATTTCTTCTTCAAGGAAGGTAGCATGTCTCGTTTCTACGAACTTTGTAAATCTGTCTGAACAGTAGAAATGATATCCTTTTGATTTCTCTGGATAACCAATAAAATGGCAACTCACTATCTTGGGATCCAATTTCCCAATATTCGGGTTAAATATCTTTGCCTCAGCAGGACTCCCCCACACCCGTAGGTGATTTAGTGAGGGTATCCTTCCCGTCCATAGTTCATACGGTGTTTTAGGCACCGCTTTACTGGGTACTCTGTTGAGAATATAGACAGCGGTTTTCAACGCCTCCATCCATAAACTCACTGGTAGCGTAGAATAGCTGATCATGCTTCGTATCATATCCATCAGAGTACGATTCCGTCTTTCAGCTACTCCGTTCTGCTGAGGATCGCCCGGCATAGAGTACTGGCAACTATTCCTTGTTCTGTGAGGAACCTCGCAAAAGGTCCTAGAACCTGTCCGTATGGGGTATGCCGACCGTAGTATTCCCCTCCACGGTCAGAACGGACAACTTTTATCTTTAAATTATGCTGATTCTCAACTTCAGCCTTGAATTCTTTAAATTTATCCAGCGCCTCTGATTTCTCTTTTATTGGATAAATATATCCATAACGGGAATAATCATCTGTGAACGTTATGAAGGAGTCATAACCATCTATGCTTTTAACTGAGAACGGACCGCAGATATCTGTGTGAATTAATTCTAAAACACCTGCGCTATGCTCAGCATTTTTCTTTGTTATCTTTACATATTTTCCTTTTATGCAATCAATGCATTGATCTGAGTCTGAGAACTCAAGAGGTAGTAGAATCTCATTCTTAACCAGCCTTTCTATTCTCCCCCTCGAAATATGGCCTAAACGACAGTGCCATGATTTCGACGACGTGTCTTGAGTTCTCTTTCGTTTTCTGTTATTATCTATGGTTGGAGATACAGTCGCATTCACATCACATACGGAATTCACACTTTCACGTAGCGATAACAAATAAAGATCATTTCTTCTAAAAGCAATAGTAGCAACTGCATCATTAAATTCTATTACACACATGCCGTTTTCAAAACGACATTCAAATCCATCGTCATCTAGACGAGACACACTTATTAAGTTTCTCTGTATCACGGGAACATAAAATACATCTCTAAGTAATAAACTAAAGCCAGTGTCGAGCTCTAAGAGGAGGTCTCCCACCGCCTCAACATCTGCCTCGACTCCGTTCGCGACTTTAATTCTGCTTTCGTCTCTTCCCGTAGTTCTCGTTGAACAGAATCCCTGTAAGGAGTTTGCAACATGAATTGTTGCTCCTGAGTCAATCCACCAAGTAGATTTCGAGTAATCTGTATACAAGGATTCATTTACAAATGAGATAATGTTCTCACCTCGTTTCTCCATGATCATCTTTAAGTAGTCGGGATAATTTGACTTGTAGTGTCCCTTCTGTTTGCAGTGAAGGCACTGATCCTTCTCTACTATAGCTTGCCCAAACTTGGGCCTGTGCTGGCTGTACTGCTGAGGCATCTGGGGTCCTTTTCCCTTGGAAGAGGAGGGAATGTCTTTATTATTTCTTTTCTTATTCACATAGTTGATAGAACCACCATGTGCTGTCTTTATTCTTTCTTCTTCTTGAACACACATCGCTATGGTCTTTTCTATATCCCATTTCTCGGGGTTCATGTTGTAATTGACAACAAAATTGTCAAACTCTTTCGGCAACGAAGCAAAGACCAAATGAACTATGTGTTCTTGTTTGAACTCCATATCCATCGGTTTAAGCTTGTTATTTATGTGAACCAAGCGATGAATGTGTTCTCTTATCCCACCTCCCAAGTACCTTTCTGTAACCAGTTGTTTGATCAACTGGGTAGCATAAGTCTTTGAGGAGCCAGTGTATTGACTCCTTATCTTCTCAAGGTACTCAATGACACTGGGAAAATCTGTGATTGCCCCCAGAATGGCAGGCTCTATAGTGTTCTTCACCACTACCAAACATTTCTTGTTGGCAGGGTGCCATTTGGCATGATCAGCGTCATACCTCTGTTTGCTCGCCTTATAGGTGAGCTCTGTTTGCTTCTAAGAAGCATATGTAACATCATCCCCTCTGACCGGCCTCTCAGGCTCTACTGGAACCGGTGCAGAAAGAACCCAATCTAGCTCAGCCATGGTAAAGAAGATATCCAACTTCTTGTACCACTCGTTGTAGTTGTCTGCTCTCAAAATTGGAATATCATTGATGGAAACCATCATAGGAAAACCAGCTGAAATAGGTTAGCTCAAGTGAGAACATTATAACAATAACGAGAAATGCATGAACATCATAATATTGTTATTATCAACTTTGGTCAGAAAATAACAACATTACAATTTAATCTGAAAAACTAATCTGTGAAATCATAATATTGTTATTATCAACTTTGGTCAGAAAATAACAACATTACAATTTAATCTAAAAATAATCTGTGACTCGAAATTTAAATTATCCCTTTGGTTCAAATTCAAATTCAAGTCGAAATAATCATCTGTGCAGCGGAAACATGAATAAAATAATTCTATTTTGAAGCAAGATCTGTGAAAATCTGTATTTCTATTCTCTAAACATTTATCCCTTTGGTTCAAAATGAAAAGAGATCAAATTCTGTGCAAAAACATTCAAATTTGCTTCAAAAAAAAGAATAAAAGATCAAATTTTACTGTTCATCTGCGAAACGGGCCGAAAATCTCAGAACTGTGCAGCCCAATACTGTGCAGCCCGTTACTGTGCCGCCCAAAACCGCCTCCGCGGCCTGGCCCACTCGCGAAATCAGCCTGTTACTGTGCAGCCACGCTTAACAGGCCGCAACCTTGGCCTGGGCCGCGATTTCGGCCCACTCGCGCGCCGGCCGCCCGCCCGCCGCGATCTCAGCCGTCCGTCGCGATCCGACGGCTGAGCACGCGTTTCAGGTCGTATAAAAGCCTCGCGGCTGGCGGTCGCGCTGGAAAACCCTAGGTCATTTCTTCTTTCACTCGTTCGCTCTCTCGCCTCGCTCTCTCCCTCGCCTCTGACCGTCGCCGCCGTCGCCGGCTTGAGCTCCGGCGCGGCGCACGGCCTGGCCGCCAGCCATCTGCCGGCGAGCCTGAACTAGCTCCATCTTTTCCTCTCCCTCTCCTTCTCTTTGTTGACTTTCCCTCACCCTCTCCCTCTCGCTTTTCTCTCTGTTCCGGTCAGAGGCCGCGCCGCCGCGTTCGTCCTCGACGCCGGCGGCCGTGCCATGGCCGGATCTGCTTCCAGTACCCCTTACTCTTTATTTTCTCTCGATTTCGGCTCGGTGTGCGTCCACACAAAGCGGATCTGTGCCCTATGGGCCTCCTCGCCGGAGTCGCGTGCGTCTCGCGCGCGGCTCCGTCGAGGGGATCTCTGGGGTACGGGAAAGAAAGTAAGCGGCGGAGGGAAGAGAAGAAGAAGAGAAGAAAGCAAGAAGGGCCAGGTAAGTAAGGGAGCGGGTAGATCTAGGGTTAGAGTTAGGGTTTCGAGTCTCTGTTGGTTTTCTTCCTCGAATTTTCTTTCTGATTCTTCTATTTGCTCGATATCTTAACCCTTTTCTATCTCTTCCGAGTTAAACCACTAATCTAGGAGGCTCTGGTACCATTGTTAGGTCTAGATCCGGGATCTCTAGTAGTGGAATCAACTCGGTTTCTATTTCTTGATCTAGTTCTAGGAACAAACACTGGTATGCGTGTGTGTGCGTGAGTGTGCTAGATTAGATCGACAGAGAAGAGTCGCTAGTGTACCTTGATCCGACGAGGATGGGGTCTGCACTAGGCAGCGACGCGCAGTGCCGGGTCGGTGCGGATCCGCGCTAGGCAGCGGTGGTCGGTGCCGTGCAGTGCCGGTGGCGCTTCCCGCCGCCGCAGCGCCGCCCCTCTAGATCGGTCTAGGGTTAGAGTGTTGGTGGGGATTTGGGGCACGGTGAATCTCGACATGCGTGCCCCCCAGCCCCCACCTTTTTATTTATTGTGGCGCTGGCGACGGGGGCCCACCAACAGTAGTTGGGTTGGGCGCCCCGATCAGGGCGCGGATCAAGGGCTTAAGGCCTTTGGGCCTTAGGGGTAGAGATCAATCCAACACATCCATGATGATCCCAAACACAAAGGTGACCGAGAAGGATTGCACTGTGTTGTTGGGATACTTGTGGAAGGTCAACGGAGCTGGGTAAATGCATGCCCTGTGACCAGCTCTGCTCCATTGGTAAGCTGGAGAAGTCCATTTCCTCTGACCATGGAGGCGCCATCAAGGGTGAGGTTACTGTTGGTGAAGCCGGTGTACGCAAGCTGGTGGCCACCGGCGCCATAGGAGATTGTGAGTGCAAGAGCAAGGAAGAGGAGGCGCACGCGCCTTGTGTTAAGCTTGGGTGTAGTCATTGTAACAATCACAAGAAGGACACAGAAGGAAGCATTCCATATGTCATATAAGCGTCCGGGGTTTGCAGGTCAGCAGTATTGACTAGGAATGAATTAATCAACTCGGCAGGTACACATCACAGCCTCCTGTGGTTGAACGTGGACTATCCGATTGACTGGATCACGGCAGCACAAACAATTCCATCTTTATGTAAATGTTGTATTTTATTCTAGGTTTTTGAGGCATATGAATGTATAGCACTATGCTTGTAATAATTTGAAGAAAAAGAACTAGATTTTGAAAAATGAAGAACTAGGAATAGTCTTTGTTTTTCCAATTTTAGTTCTTCAACTCCAATGTTCTTCAAAAGGATAATTCTAGAAACATGTTTCTGCTAATAGCTGAGAAGTGGGTCGCTACAAGACAAACAAGATCCGGTTTAAAACTATGCTTTTTTTCTATATTAACTTTCTTGCACTGCATGGGAGCACCTTCGAAGATCTAACCCAATAAGCTCAAAACATGACTTAAATTCAGTACTTTGGGAAGGATATATAAACAAAAGAAAGTAAAAAGGTTTTCTAACATGGAAAGAAATCAATACTATAGTGACCTCTACAAGCAAGGTAACAAACATTTTCCCTAACATAAGAAACAAAAAATCAACCTTAGCAAACACTGGAAAACAGAGGCAAATGCATGGGTGATCTAAGCGCTGTGATGTTAAGTCACCTTCAAGCTAGCAATTGGGCACTAACACCATAACAGATAGAAGAGACAGCACAGAGAACAATTGAGATGAGCACAATTGAGAAAGAGTTCCACTAATCGATCCTTTTACTCTGAAGGCTTGCACCTATTCATAATGGAACGGGGCATGCAAAAATAACCCAAAGCAGTCAGCATACATGCTGCTTCCCAGAATCAGTATTTCCTCCTGTAGCAGCAGCTGCTATGCTCTTCAGCATGCTGGCCTCCTGGAACCAGAGCACTAGCTAGAGCTACAGCAGCTGGGAAGGCGTCACCTGCAGCACGAGACACCGATAGCTGGTGGCAGCTCTGAATTCCCAAGGGGCAGGAGCGCACCGGCCCCATCGCCCTTGCAACCGGCAACCTCACTTGCCTGACTTGAATGTCTACAATGTTGGAAATCCACCTCTCACCGAGTGGTTTCTCAAGCACAACCGAGTGGTTTGCCTAGACTGAGAGGGGATGAACACACTCACACCTTTGAGGTTGTTTGCACTAGGGCTCCGACTGGATCCCAGTTGCTGCTGTGAGCTTTGATTTAAGTAGAAGTCTCAAAGGGACAAGGTACAATGAAGTGGCCCTGGGTACAAGACCAGGCGCAAGTTACAAAACAAAGAAGCCTTGGTGAACGGGCTGCATGCAAGTAGTAATTGCAGCGTGCCGCTACCTACGACTAGTTTGTTTTAGCCTAGATACTGCCTACACAAGGGTTAACGCCCCAACAATTCTCCCCCTAAGCCTTGTGTGGCTTGCTCTAGGGTACTTGGATCATCCCGATCCTGGATCGCAGCTCCAAAAACTTTACTCGTCCGAGTGCCTTCGTTAGAATGTCAGCGAGCTGATCCTTGGTGTTGATGTAGTCGGCGTCGATGAATCCTTTCTCAATGCAGTCGCGAATGAAGTGGTACCTCAACTCGATATGCTTGCTTCGCTCGTGGAAGACGGGATTCTTGCTCAGCGCTAGTGCCGACTTGCTGTCCATCGTGAGCTCCACGCATTCGGCCTTCCTTCCCATGAGTTCACCGAGAAGTCGCACGAGCCAAACCGCTTGAGTTGCTGCCGCGGTACCTGCAACGTATTCTGCCTCACATGATGACAGAGCCATCACTCATTGCTTGAGTGATTGCCAACTCACTGGGCACTTCCCAAGGTAGAAGAGGTTGCCGTTGGTGCTCTTGCGGTTGTCGATGTCGCCAGCGTGGTAGCTGTCGCTGTAGCCAGCCAACCGAGTTGTTTCGGTTGACTTCTCGTAGCACGGGCCGTAGTCGAGTGTGCCGTTGACGTAGCGGAGAATGCGCTTCACCGCCTTCATATGCTCTTTAGTCGGCCTCTCCATGAAACAACTCGCAAATCCAACCGCAAAGGCTAGATCTGGTCGCGTGTGGAGGAAATACCGGAACCGACTAGTCGCCGGTACTCGGTGGAGTCGAATTCTGGAGCGGTGTTGTCACGGCTTAGGCGCAACATTTCCTCCATGGGAGTCTGGGCAGGGTGGCACCCCTCCATCCCGCCAATCTTCACGACTTGGGCGGCGTACTGTGCTTGGCTCACAGTGATGTGCCCGTCCTCCTGATGCACCTCAATGCCAAGATAGAAGGAGAGAAGCCCGAGATCACTCATCTGGAATTGGCCCTTCATCTCCTTCTTGAACTTGTTGATGGCCTGCTCAGATGATCCGGTGATCACCAGATCGTCGACGTAGACACCGACTAGTAGTGGCTCCCCGTGCTTGCCACCACCTCGCCTGTAAATGGCGTGCTCGTGTGCGCTCTGCTTGAAGTCGAGTGCTTTGAGCGTTGAGTCAAGCTTCGCGTTCCAGGCCCGCGGCGCCTGTCGTAAGCCATAGAGGGCCTTACACAGTTGCAGCACCTTTCCTTCCTCCTGTGGGATGACAAACCCGGGGGGGCTGCTTGACGTAGATCCTTCAAATCTCCATTCAGGAAGGCCGATTTGACATCCATGTGGTGGACAGTCCAGCTGCAAGATCCAGAAGCACTCGCACCGACTCCATGCGAGCCACAGGCGTGTATACTTCATCAAAATCGACGCCGGCCTGCTGAACAAAATCGTGCGCCACTAGTCGCGCCTTGTGCTTGATGACTTTGCCCACCTCGTCGTGCTTCAGCTTGAACACCCACTTTAGCCCAATGGCCTGGTGCCCAGCTGGGAGTTTAATCAACTCCCAAGTCTTGTTGCGCTCAACCGAGTTGATTTCATCGCGCATTGCCGCCTCCAGGCTTCCTCCCGCTCCGCCTCAGCAAAGGAGCATGGCTCCCCCATGATGGTGAGAATCAACTCCGCCTCCTCGAACTCTACTTGCTCAAGGCCTGGGTGCGGCTCATTGAGCAAGTCTTCCATTGTGCGATAGCGTAATGGGGCATCATCGTGGTCGCTGTCAAGGCGCGTGTCGTTGCTGCCGTAAGTCGAGGAAGAACTCGGAGCAACGCTTGAAGGTGAATCAGCACTTGGAGCGTCCTCTCGAGTACTTAGAGTACCCTCCCGAGCATTTGGAGTGGCCTCTTGAGTACTTGGAGTACTCTCACGAGCACTTGGAGTGGCCTCACGAGTACTTGGGGTACCCTCGCGAGCACTTGGAGTGGCCTCACGAGTATTCGGACTGCCCTCACGAGCACTTGGAGTCGCACCAGCGGGAGCAGAGGGAGTCGGGAAGCAGTCGGGGGGGGGGGGGATCGCCTCACCCCCAGAAGTACTCGAAGTAGAGCTCGTGGTACTCGGAGACATACCAGGGGAAGTCAGAGAAGCAATCGAGGGGGTAGCTGACTCCTCCGCAGCCACCGCAGCTTCCACCAGGTACTCAACGACGAAGTCGGAGTTGCACCCGGTGTTACCATCTTCCTCGTATGACCAATTCCAGCCGCGATCTTCATCAAACACTACGTCGTGCATTGTGCACACACGTTGTGTCAGTGGGTCCAGCACTTGGTAGGCCTTGACTCCTTCCTCGTAGCCGATGAAGACGCCTGGGGTCGACCGGTCTTCAAGCTTGCCGATGCCCGAGTTCCTCTACATACGCCAGGCACCCAAAGGTGCGTAGAAACTAGACCACTGGCTTGCTTCCATGCCACGCCTCATATGGCGTCTTGTTGGAGAGGGCCCGGGTGGTCGAGCGGTTGAGGAGGAACACCACCGTGCTCAACGCCTCTGCCAAGTAGATGGCCGGCATGCCCCTCTGCTTCAGCAGGGCACGCGCCATTGCCACCACCGACTGGTTACACCGCTCCACCATGCCGTTCTACTGTGGCGTGTGGGGCGCAGAGTGGTGCCGCTCCACACCTTGGCTAGCGAAGTACTCGGCGAAGGACGCCGACATGAACTCGCCACCGTTGTCGGTGCGGAACACCCTCAGCTTCCTCCCGCACTTGTTCTCCGCAGCCGCCTGGATCTTCTCAATGGATTCCAGCGCGCTGCTCTTCTGTGCGAGGAAAGCAGCCCACATATACCTCGTGGCATCATCCACCAGTAGCAGGATGTAGCGCCGGCCTCCTGGAGTCGCCGGCGTGATGGGGCCGCACAAGTCGCCATGTACGAGTTTGAGCGGCTTGTCCGCCATGTACTTGGCCTGCTTGGGGAAGGGGGCGCGCCAGTGCTTGGTGGTGACGCAGACGTCACATAGCTGCTCAACGTGAGCCAGCTGCGGCAGCCCGCGCACCATGCTCCTCCGCCCCATCTGTTGTAGGGCGCCGAAGCTGACATGCTCGAACCGGTCATGCCACCGCCAAGCATCGTCGCCACGGCGTGCGGTGAGGCAGACCAGCCTCGCGACCTCCAGTCGCAGCACATACAGCCTATTGCCGCTGCGGGGAACCCTTGCCAACAGTCGGCTCTCACGATCATGGATCCGCAAGACACCATCTTCGATGCGAATCTTGGACCCGATCTCGTCAAGTTGCCCAACTGAGATGATGGAATTGCGCAGCTTCAGGATGTAGTAGACCCCATCCAGGGCCTTGTGTTCCCCGTTCCTCCTGGAGAAGATGACGGTGCCACAACCATGGATGGCCACGGCCGACTCGTCATCGAACTTGATCGAGCCGCGCATGGCCCGATCGAGGTGGGAGAAGAAGCCGCTCCGCCCCGTCATGTGGTTGGTCGCCCCTGTGTCCAGGTACCACCCTTCCATCAACTCATCTTCCCCGCCCTTTCCAAGGTAGGCTTGAGCCCAAGGCTCCTCGATGTAGGTCGACGTTGTAGCCGTCGTCGCAGGCAGGGGAGCAGGCTCGCGGCCGACCCGTGGTCGCCCGAGTGCTCATCAGCCGCCTTCTTGATCATCTCGACTACTTCCTTGGCTTCCTGCACAGAAAACAACTCGGTTTGTAGCTCCTCCGAGTGGTTTTCCACACAGACTTGTGCCATGAAAAGGCACGGTTCTTCTTCCGTCTAGGCCAGGTGCGCTTGCCCCTTCTTGGGCTGCTTGCACTCACGTACCCAGTGGCCAGGACGGCCACAGTTGTGGTAGGTGTCGTCGCGCGGTGGCTTCCTCACCTCATTGTCGTCGACTACTTTCTTCTTTGGAGCCGGCGGGCGCCGCCGCTGGCTCCTGCTGCCTCCGGTCCTGGATGAGCCCTCGCCCGACTCACGATCTCGCCGACGTGGCGCATCAGCATACAACAGTTTGCCCGAGTCGCGATTCGAGTCGGCGCGGTCCATGCGGTCCTCCTGCGCCTTCAGACGCCCAGTCACCTCCTCTAGTGAGAGGGAGGAGATGTCCAGCAACGTCTCGATGGATGTCACTAGGTGGTCGAACCGAGGTGGCACCGACCGAAGGAGCTTCTCCACTACTCGCTTCTCCTCCATCTCCTCACCTAGTTCCTCCAGGTTGATGATGAGGTTGGACAGGCGCAGAGTGAAGTCATCCACCTTCTCGCCGCTGCGACACATCATGGCTTCAAACTCCCTCCGCAGCTGTTGGGCCCTACCCTTCTTGACTTTGTCGTTGCCGACGCACATCATCTTCATGGCGTCCTATGCTTCTGCAGCCGACTGCTTCTTGGCCACCCGCGACACCATCTCTGGCGGCACTGAGAGGATAAGGACCTCTCTGGCCATGCAATCTTCCTGGAAGTCGCAGTCGCCATACTCGATGGCGTCCCAAAGGTTGCGGGCTTGGAGCATCACCTTCATGACCAGGCTCCAGTGGGTGTAGTTGGATCTCGTCAGCGTCGGGTACTTTGCGCCACTCGACTCCTTCACTACCCTCTGAACGGCTGGCCACTCCCCATCCCGGTAGCGCCGCCCACGCGGGGAAGGGGACGGACGCCTCCGGTGGCGCCACGAGGTTACAGAGTCATTCGACGATGAACCCCCCCCCCCCCCCCCCCCGCGCATCTTTCTCACCGACCGACTTCTTCTCCTTCTTCACCTGCCGCTTCGAGTCTTCTGGCCGCTGGTCCTTGGGCGTCAGATCCTCCTTCCCATGGAGACCTTCTTCGCCCTCGACCGGCTTCTTGCTCTCTCTCGAGCCATGCCTAGACCTAACAGGCTTCCCGGATGGAGACATTGATCCAACGGATACTTAACCTAGGCTCTGGTACCAATTGTTGGAAATCCACCTCCCACCGAGTGGTTTCTCAGGCACAACCGAGTGGTTTGCCTAGACTGGGAGGGGATGAACACACTCACACCTTTGAGGTTGTTTGCACCAGGGCAATGACTGGATCCCGGTTGCTGCTGTGAGCTTTGATTTAAGTAGATGTCCCAAGGGGACAAGGTACAATGAAGTGGCCCTAGGTACAAGACCAGGCGCAAGTTACAAGACAAAGAAGCCTTGGTGAATGGGCTGCATGCAAGCAGTAATTGCAACGTGCCGCTACCTACGACTAGTTTGTTTTAGCCTAGATACTGCCTACACAAGGGTTAACGCCCCAACATACAAAGGCCATGTTTGTTCACCGGGGAAAAGAAGTATTGAATTTGGTTTGCATATTGTAGTGAGAAATTAAAAAATTCATAAACAATTCTTAAGGAATTGAATGCATGTGAAATCATAGCTGCACGATAAGATCTAAACTTTCTAGCTGACATTGAAGTCAATGAAATGCTCAAATAATTGTTAAAAGATTCAGACTAAAGGAGTCCAGGAAAAAAAATCCCATTGCTATCAGCCATAAGTGACAAACGGATAGTAAGAAATCTCCACAAGAAAAAACAAAGCGCACTCACACGAAGAAATCGTGTGACCCCCAATGATGTGTTGATGTGACAGGTTGACTACAAAACCCGTCCCCCCACAAAAAGTCGTATCCCGGGCCCGGCACTACAGCCTGGCAATCACTCTCAGTTAAACAAACCCTCAGGACCTGAAACTTCCATCAATCCATAACCCGTTAATTAAACTTTCCGATAAAGACAGAATATTGTAGCCATCCAGACGGAGGTGCATCTGTGCATGCCAGTAAGCATGTTGCTTGATCGGCAACAAGAACGAATGCATACGCTGATAACCAGTCAAGGAAACCAAGCTCTACATCTGCTGCCATGGAAGTGGGATGAACTTCACCAGCCATGCTGCTTCTGGGAATCAGACACCGCACCATCTTCAAAAGATCCTTATTTACTGGAGAATCGGCTCGCACCGGTGGGTAATGCAAGTGCACTAACCGATCCCTTTTTGACTGAAACTTGCACTGACCATTAACAGAAATGGCGCACTAAAGAATCCCTTTTGGATGCTATATCAGTCTCAGTCAGAGTTAGATGCCACCATCTCCTCTAGCTGCTGCTGTTCTTTGCCACGGCAACCAACAGTGCAAAACCATGGAAACGTCTTGGACAGGCCATGGCGGTGACCAAAGAGCTCTTGTGGCTTTCAAGGAAGACCTTAAGGTCACCGTTCAATGGTCATCGGCCGCCTTGCTAGACCAGTTGTCAGTTGCACTGATTCACTCGGATTTTGACGGCAACCACGATCAATCTGAAGAGGTAGCAGGGGCGAGTGGTCGTGAGCTTTTGCAGTTGCAACTTGCAGAACGCAGATCCCCGAGTCTGTTGACGTCTCTTTCGTGTGGTGTGCGCGCTTGAAGGGCTGTCCCATTGTCTCAAGAATTACCTGGCTTCCACTTGCACCTAGCTGAGTGGAACCAGCACCTTACTGAATGCAGATCAACACATAGCAGCAGCTAGCGATTGAGACGCGTGGAGAGAAGACTTCCACCACCCAGTACCCATCACCGGAAACTTGCACCAATACATAAGGTGAATGGCGCAGGGAAAAAATGACCAAAAGAAATCGCCAGCCATGGTACTCCTCAGAATCAAATGTCTCCTGCTGCAGCAGCTGCTCCTGCTCCTGCTGTTCTCCACCGCGGCAACCAACCGCGCAGGTGCAACCTTGTCTTTGTTAGGCAATAGAGGTGGCGATGAGGGAGCTCTTCTCGCTTTCAAAGCAAAGATCTCCCGCCACTCCGGCGTGCTGGACTCCTGGAATCAGAGCACCAGCTACTGCAGCTGGGAGGGCGTCGCCTGCAGCAAGAAACACCGCTGGCGGGTGGTCGCTCTGGACCTCAACTCGCAGGGACTCACCGGCACCATTTCCCCCACCATCGGCAACCTCACCTTCCTGCTCTTACTCAACCTGAGCATCAACACCCTTCAAGGCGAGATCCCTCCCAGCATCGGCTCCCTCAAGCGCCTCCGGGGCATCGACCTGAGCGAAAACATGCTCACCGGTGTCATCCCGAGCAACATTAGCCGCTGCACCAGCCTCCGTGTGATGCGCATCGGCAGCAACAAGCGGTTACAGGGAAGCATCCCAGATGAGATTGGCAACATGCCGTCACTCACTGCACTAGGACTGTATGACAACAGCATCACAGGAACCATCCCGCGGTCGTTTGGGAACCTTTCCCAGCTGACCATATTGTCCCTGAGAAATAACTATCTCGAGGGATCGATCCCAGCACGAATAGGGAACAATCCACATCTCAGGTTCCTTCAGCTTTCGGGTAACAACCTCTCAGGTTTGCTTCCTCCTTCGCTGTACAACCTATCATCTCTGAACATGCTCTCCGTGGCAAGCAACAAGCTGCACGGCCGTCTACCACCTGATCTGCAGAAAAGCCTTCCAAGCATCCAACAGCTTGGGATTGCACGGAACCGATTTTCTGGACCTTTTCCGCTGTCGTTGACTAATCTCTCCAGCCTCCAGCTTCTTGACGTCGGATTTAACAGTTTTACCGGAGTTGTTCCTTCCCAAATAGGAAGATTGCAAAATCTTAATGTGCTTTTTCTGGGTACCAACATGTTCAAGGCAAACAATAAAGAAGAATGGGAATTTGTTTCTTCTTTGACAAATTGTAGCAGATTGCAGGTGCTAGCCATTGAACGGAATAGGTTCGCGGGGGAACTACCAAGTTCGGTGGCTAATTTGACCACCAATCTTCAGTTGCTACGCATTCACACCAACCACATATCTGGTTTTATCTCATCAGGGATTGGAAATTTGGCAAGTCTTGGGGAGATTGACTTTACCAGCAACCTGCTCACTGGGGTCATTCCTGAAAGCATAGGGAAGCTTACACAATTGAATCAGTTATATCTTGATTCAAACAACTTGTCAGGAGTATTACCATTCTCCATCGGAAACCTCACAGGTTTATCTATACTCGATGCAAATGACAACAACTTGGAGGGTCCGATTCCACCAAGCATTGGAAATTTGACAAAAATTTCAGGCCTCGCTTTATCACGTAACAACCTTACTGGCTTCATTCCAAACGAAATTATGGAGCTCTCGTCACTCTCAATAATTCTTGATTTGTCTCACAACTTGCTGGAGGGACCGCTTCCATTAGGAGTCAGTAATTTAGTAAATGTCAAAGAGCTATGGCTGTCAGGAAACAAATTGTCAGGTGAGATACCTGATACTATTGGAAACTGCAGAGTCCTGGAGATCCTCTTAATGGACGACAATTCATTCAAAGGAAGCATACCCGCCACTTTCAAGGATATAAAGGGCCTCACTCAACTGAATTTGTCAGCCAACAAACTGAATGGAAGCATCCCTGGTAGCCTAGCCAGCCTTACCAACTTGCAGGAGTTGTACCTTGCCCATAATAATTTGTCTGGAACAATCCCAGAACTGTTAGGCAATTCAACATCGCTATTCCGCCTTGATTTATCCTTCAACAATTTGCATGGCGAAGTACCAAGAGAAGGGGTTTTCGCAAATCTAACAGGACTATCAATAGTTGGGAACAATGCGTTATGCGGCGGAATACCACAGCTCCATCGGCCAGAATGCCTAAGCTCTAGTGCAAGGAAGAATAAGAAAGGCATGTCGAAGTCTCTTAGAATAGCAATCCCAACAGCAGCAGGAGCTCTCCTCCTCTCATTTTTTGTTGTTTGGGCTGGATTACTTTACAGAAAGTTAAAGACAACATCGAAAAAAGAAATACCACCACAATTCACAGAGCCCGAGCTTCCAATAGTTCCGTACAATGACATATTGAAAGGAACAGATGGATTTTCAGAAGCAAATGTGCTTGGAAAGGGAAGATATGGTAAAGTATATAAGGGCACTCTAGAAAATCAAGCCACTGTCGTAGCTGTCAAGGTGTTCAATCTCCAGGTATCAGGATCATATAAAAGCTTCCAGGCTGAATGTGAGGCACTGAGAAGAGTGAGGCACCGCTGCCTTGTAAAGATCGTTACATGCTGTTCAAGCACCGACCACCAGGGTCAAGACTTCAGAGCACTAGTCTTTGAGTTCATGGCTAACAGCAGCTTAGACAGATGGATCCACTCAAATTTTGATAGCCAAAATGGGCAAGGAGCACTCAGCTTGTCACAGAGGTTAGATATCGCAGTAGACATCGTGGATGCTTTGGACTATCTTCACAACGGTTGCCAGCCACCGGTCATCCATTGCGATCTAAAGCCAAGTAACATTCTTCTCAATCAGGACATGAGAGCTCGTGTTGGGGATTTTGGCATTGCTAGAGTTCTAGATGAAGCAACAAGCAAACAACATTTGAATTCCAACAGTTCCATAGGAATAAGAGGTTCCATCGGGTACATTGCTCCAGGTAACTTTTGCTCGTCCCCATGTTCTGTACATAATAACTTCTAATTTTCCCTATGCACATGAGATATCTTCTGACTTCTTTACATGCCTATGTGTGCTCCAAATGATTGCAATACATTGTAGAATATGGAGAAGGTCTTGCAGTATCAACTTATGGTGATGTCTTTAGTCTCGGTATCACTTTGATCGAGCTGTTCACAGGAAAGAGCCCGACAAATGATATGTTTAAAGATGGGATAAGCCTGCATCATTATGCTGAGGTGGCTTTCCCAGACAGGGTTACGGAGATAGTAGATGCCAACATGTGGCTGCGTGAAGGAGCAAACACTAGCCATGATACAAGGCATATAACAAGAATCAACGAATGTTTGTCTTCTGTCATTCAACTTGGTATCCTGTGCTCAAAGCAATTGCCCACAGAGAGGTTGTCAATGAGCGATGCCGCTGCAGAGATGCATGCTATCAGAGATAAATACATCAGTACTCAGCAACTAAGTGATGTCAGATCATATCAGTAACTGTTGTCTTATAGTGACTATCATGTTTCTCATGAGTATACTATAAGAGTCCATAATATATTTGCTTCTTTTGTGGACATGTTCTAGACTTTATGAACCTGTGCTGTATTGCCATATCATAGGAACAATGTTAATTAGTGACAGGAGTTTCGGACTTTGGTGTTCCCAAGGTAATAAATAAATAAATAATAACATAAACATACGTTGATCTGGCTGTTTCAGTACGGAAGTCAGAAGTGCAGCGCCTTCCTATAAACATCTGCCCATTTACTGGTAGCCACATGATTGTTTTTGCATTAATACCCAATGCTGCTAATCCATCTTGAGATCGTCAGAGTATTTCGTTCCTAATCCATCTTAGCTCGTGACTTTGTGGCTGAGTATGGAAGATGTCCGCCTTGTCTAGTTTAAGGACCGAGTCGTTGTGTCATCTTGCAACCCAATTTACCGTAAAATCACTCGACCTTTGTATGTGGCAAGGGCTTAGTCTAAATCCCACTAGCTAGTCGTCTGGAGGCGAGTTCCCAGTGAGAGGCTAAGTAGCAGGCATAAGCAAATGCAGGCTTATTCGTGGCCCAGTTGGAAACCTTATTGGAAGGTCTCCACGGTCTTGGACGAGTTATGCCTTGTCACTTTGACTAGTTTTGGAAATAGGATAAACTCCTTTGGTGCGAGTAAAGCGTGTGTTGATTTTGGAAATTCCAGCAAGTGTGCCGTGTGCTGCTATGGACGGAGTGTCCGGTAGCAATTAAAATTTGGATCCTTTGTGTAGGATCACCCTACTCTTTCATAATTATTGTCGCTATGACAACAACTTATTTTACAAAATCAAATTACTAGATAAACCTTGCATGTATATAAAAACTGGCTTTATGCAAAATAAACCTCTTAGCCTGTTCATTAAATTATTCTTATGCATGTATTCTTATATCCCCCTCCGTAGGGCGGGGTTGGATTTGCTGAGTACATTTGTACTCACCCTTGCTTGTATTACAAAGGAAGATCCGGACTTCGTCGTCGGTGAAGATTTCGAGTAGTTGGTCGCGTCTGCACCCAACTTGCATGTGGCGTTTGGCTATTAAGGATATTTCCGCTGCCGTTAAGTCCCGATTGTTGCATGCGGATCTTATTATCCGTAGCTAGCACTCTCGATTTGTTCTGCTTATTTCTCTTTTGGCTTTGGATCACTCGGCCTTTGTCGAGGGATTTGTATCGAGATTGAATCATCTGATGTAATAAATGTGTGTACCAGCCTTTCTGGGACTGGTATTTGTATCACATTTAGTGTATGTGCAAATGGGGCGCTTCAGAAGTGCAGCGCCTTCCTATAAACATCTGCCCATTTTATTGGTAGCCACATGATTTTTTTTTTGCATTAATACCCAATGCTGCTAATCCATCTTGAGGTCGTCAGAGTATTTCATTCCTAAGTTCAGAATATTTCATTCCTAAGAATTAGCGATCCATTCTTATTCAGCATGTGACTCTAATTCAACAAATAGATATCCTCTTAGTAAATGAAACCAGCAAAAGTTGGTTCCCAGCTATTATAGACAGAACACAGAAGATACATGATGGAACAAATTTATTTGAGCAACGTAATTAGTTTCTTGCTCCACCACTTACCAAATCTTTCCAACAACGTGTGATATTAGCTTCTTCTGCTCCTTCAGACCAAACATGACCTAAAGTTGTGTCGCATACACAAATCATGCTAGCATGACACATGCTTTGCTGTATCCCTTCCTTCCATCAAAGCAGCATCACGAATATACCCCTTGATTGCACCAACTGGCATCATGTCAGTGATTATCACTTCACTTGTCAGCTCTCAGCTGCATATATATGCAGGCAGCGCAACAATGTCAAGGTGATTATGAATTTACCATTTAATGTCAAAGTAAAGAACCATACATTTCAGGAGTGTAAAATAGAGTACCGCAAACAGGCGTTCGCCGTCCATGTGTGTGTGCATTGCGAATAGCTGCTCGACCTTCTACTGTGCACGTCATGAGAGATGCATACAGGTCTGACTCCCTCCTGGAATGTGCAATGTTGGCTTGCATCTTGGCTTTTGTGAGCAATCTGTAATAATCATTTGATTCTAGCCAATTTCTTCTTTTTAATTTTAAGTATATAGAAAAGACCGTTGTATCTATCTCGGGCACACAGTAAAAAATTTGCTGCAGGCACGTAATGTCTCATGTAACTCGGTATAAGTTTTTAACCGAACTATAAGTGGATGTACTCTAAAACCGGTGGATAAAATAAAATGAATAACCGATTCCCTGCTTAGTATAAAAAAATTCTCATTTTCAGAGTTGAAAAGGAAGTTGAGGACAGCTGCCCATTTGTAGTTGAAATGCACCCGTTATGAAAAGGCATCCAGTCTGAAAAATGAAAGATGGGTAGCTTATCAGAATTAGGACAGAATCGAAGTAATGTATGTTTTCTTTTTGAATAACCACGTGATGTTCTTCTGTTTTTACGAGATGTAAATAACCCATACTGTTATAACGCAAACTGAAGCACCGTAGTTAGCAGTGAAAATATCCTTTTTATCACCAAACATATGAGATACCGATTAAATACTCCAACATCTAGCCATTGAACGAAACTGCTGTTTATGGATGCGAGACCAGCACCTGTTCCTATAGCCATTGCTGTGCACATCTTAAGAAAACTCCAATTGGAATGCCATAGCAATATAAAAAAGGTGTTGTTTTCACTAGAACTTATTTATTTCCAAAGCACATCTTAAGGATCCCATGACTGAAAAGTTTCACATACAGATTCACCAGGACGACTGCACGAGATATTATCACCTGAAATTTGTCAACAAAAGAGCTCATGGTAGATGAATGGTGTGCTCATGTACACCACATTCACAACACCTTTTGCATGTGTATCAGTTTGTATAAATTTACACCAATACTTACTGCATGATATCAAGAACCTGCACCTATCTCTCTGAAACGGGGCTTTCCTCACACCTCCGTCGTGAAACCATTTTAACAACTGACAACGAAAACTGCTTGGCGCACACACATATATAAATAGTCCATGTGGCCCATGATGGCAAACATATTAGCAGCCTGTGTGGAAATAGAAGTGATATCTTACTGCTAGATTCATTTTTCGACATGCTGATAGCAAATAACTAGGTCGAAATGAGAATTTGGAGGAAACCTGTGATGTTTAACATCCTTGATTGTTTGGAGAGGCTTCTGTTTACTAGTTCAGCTCAGTTCTTTAGTTAGAATATTCTCCTACATTTCCTCAAGAAAACATTTTGTTCATTCTCAACCATTCAGCCTTCTCTAGACTACACAAGACCAAGTTCACTTTCCAGCTAAGCATACCAAGGTTTACACATTCAGGGATTTGGAGTCTCGCCAAGGCAACCAACTTACCCCGTCCGCAATGGGTATTTTAGATACGATACACTACAGTGATGAAAGTTGCAACTATGTATTGCTCTTTTAGTTTACATTATTCTTTACTATAGTTCAGAATTTTGATTCCCTAGGGCAAAAGACTTCCTGTATTCCTTCCAAAAGTTTAGACATTTTATGTTTGTATTCATTCACACAAGTTTCAAACCTGAGCAAAAAGATTATGAATATTTGATTTGATCTGTTTCAGCAGCCTATTAATATTTACTGCAACCTTGTTTACTCGAACCAACTGAAACATGCTTCTGCATCAATCAATTAGATTAGATCTTGAGCACCAGATTGATTATGCAAATGATGCATAATCAATCTAAAATTCTGACATAGGCAAGAGATGAGTAAACTTGATGAAATTTAAAAGAATGCAAACTATCTTATTTTCTTGTTCTTCATAACATTACAAAACTCGTCTGTCAGCCACTCTCCACAAAGTAGTATAACTTATCAACAAAAGAATGCATATCAACACAAGTAACTTTCTGATAAACAATATCCCCTTGGTCTGTACGTAGCTGTAAATAGCGCCACCTCATTATAACTTAACAGACAATTGGTGGCAGTGGCATTTTCGTATTCTCAAAAACACGGCTCGTGGTATTTCTCTGTTTCTACAATCTTCCACGTTCCTAGCAGTTGATGCCACATGTTTGAGTATCTGGGCCAGTGACACGGGTGGTGAACGGATCGATGCGAACCCACAGCAAGGAGAAGATCGAAGCAAGAAGAATTGCCCAGACAACCACGATGGTTGGGGTGCGGTTTTGCCTGCCCATGAGACCCTTCAGGAATGGGTACAAGTGAACAATCACCCAGAAGGCGAAGAAGAGCTTGCCAAAGAGCGGCCCCCATGATTGGTAACCGCTGTTGATAGCGTAGGAGATACCAGCAACAACACCGACCAGGTTGATGATCAAGATGGTTGTTGGTGGGATGAGAAGGGTTGTCCACTTGAACATGTAGAGCTCCGCAAAGTCACCATCTTCATCAGAGGCCTTTGACGTGACAGTAAAGTTGGTGTCGATACCAGCAAGCACCTTGAGAAGACCCTGGAAGACGGCGAAAAGATGGGCAGAGATACCTCCAATAACCCAGAATTGTTCATTCCTCCACCACTCATCAATGCCAACACCACTCCACCTCATCTCGAGGATACCGGTGGCGAAAATTGAAAGAAAGAGAGAGATGAACCAAATACTAGCAAAGTTGCTAATCTGCATTCCAAAATAGATTCAGTCAGCATTTTGTTCCATGCTCCTTGTAATAAAGAACTTTTTATGTAACCGATGCTTACCTCTGGGATGATGAACTTCCCAGTGAGCAAACAGATGGCAGGCAGAACACAGTATACAAGAAGTGGGATAGACGTGAGTGGGTAAATGGTAGTGTTGATGTAAGCAAATCTCTCCAAGAACTTCAGGCGTCCTCCATAGCCATACCATAAGGGGCAATGCCGGCTGAAAAGAATTTCCACAGAACCAAGAGCCCACCGGAGCACTTGGTTCAGACGATCTGAAAGATTGATGGGAGCAGATCCCTTGAAAGCTGGCCGCTTAGGCATGCAGTAAATTGACCGCCAGCCTCGTGCATGCATCTTGAATCCAGTAAGAATATCTTCTGTCACAGAACCATAGATCCACCCAATCTGCAATTTGAAACAAACTTGCTACCGTTAACAAAGAAAATAGTCTTACTCATGCTAATTTCTACATATGGTTATCAAATTGCAATGACAATAGAACAAAATGTGTGCTGTGAACTGAGGGTTCGCATTCTTGTGCTCAGGGTTGCACATTACTTCAGTTGCCTGTTACTTGTATATCCCCTCCCCCCCCCCCCCCCCCCCCCCCCCCCACTGTTTCCATAAGAAAAATGAAAACACTGTTGATGTGAGGATTGTTACTTTACCTCAGTTCCCCATTCAGTCTTGTCCTCATAGCCACAACTTATGACATGAATAGCTTCTTTCAGAAGAGATTCTGGAGTTGCAGACTGAGGAACACCACCATATTCCATCAGAGTGGAGGCAACAAAAGCTGCGGATTGGCCAAATCTCTTCTCCAAGCTCATTTGAGACATAAGAAGTGATTTCTCATCATCAAATCCAGCACCTGCAATATCAAATAAATGCCAACATGCATACATGTTTAAAAAACCCAAAAATATACAAGCAAAAACAGCATGCAACAAAATGTTGCACATTTGAGAAATTAAAAATTAGTCTTAGTCATGAATATCTAAAAACATAAAGATGTACCTTCAACTCCCTCCTCTATATCTTCAAGATTGAATACTGGCACGGAACTGTCCACATGCTTCTGTGACTTTTTCTTGTCTGAGCCCTTCTTCTTGGATTTGCTTGCCTTCTTCCTGCCACCACATAGTGATGGCAAGAAACCACCCTTCTTCTTTTGCTTAACTGGGGGCTCATAACCATATAGAGCTGTTCTGTTGAAAACACAACCAGTTCCCACATAAACTGGTCCTTGAATGCCATCAAGACCCCTCAAGTTAATCTGTGGGAAACCAAAATGACCAAGAAATTTAGTTAGAAACTTTAAAACTTGTGCGTGCAATAGTCTTGATATTGATGGAGAATACTAAAACACGATTGAGGCTTACATCAAAAAACACGGTGTTCCTGTTGGCATATCGATCATTCCTATCAATACCATCGAACCTTTGTGGAAACTGAACATAGCAGACACTCCTTCCTAGGTTAGGATCCATAAGGAAGCACATAGCTTCCCTGAGAGCCTTGCTGTTGTTGATGTAGTGATCACAATCAAGATTCAACATGTATTGTCCATTGGTAAGCACAGCTGACACACGAACCTATGGAATAAAGAGAGATGCCATCAGAACCAACATATGGAATTGAAGTTGATAATTTTGGACTTTGTAATATATAACTACTTACAAGAGCATTCATGGCACCGGCTTTCTTGTGATGCTGGAATCCAGGACGCTTCTCACGAGAAACATAGACCAAACGGGGAAGCTCATTGCCCTCAGTATCAAGGCCACCACTGTGACCAAGGAAAACCTGAGTATGATCAGAAAGAGGAGTTAGCAAAGAAAATTCATTTCAAGAGAAAAGTAAAGGAAAAAAACAGATGTTATCAGGCACATTAGCAGTCAGTTGAGTAACACATGTTTAATTCTGTATTAGAAATATGCTAACCTGAATCATTCCAGGATGGTCCCTGGTATTGTTTCCTGGCCATGGTGTGCCATCTTGCATGATCCATCCTTCCTCAGGAACTTTCTGTGCCTTAGCAACAAGGCCATTTACCCTAACTTTAAATTCTTCATATTCTCTCTGCAACGAATTTTTGGTTAGCAGGTGTTAGTATTGGATTGCAACGTAGAAATCAATATCTACGTGTTCACAAAGAATACAAACCTTCATGGCACGGCGGTCTTTAACAAATGAAGGGTGGACTTTGTCCTTCAAGTAATCAATTTTCTGGCAGAAGTACCATTCAGGAGCTCTAGGCTCAATGTTGTACTTCTTAACAAATGGTACCCATTTTCTAGCAAATTCTGAAGTCTCAGCTAGTGCATCAAATGTCAGCATTGCAGCTCCATCATCAGATACATAGCAAGAGACCTTATCGACAGGGTAATCCACAGCAAGAATTGATAGAACAGTATTGGCAGTGACAAGAGGCGGCTCCTTCATTGGATCAACTGTACTGACAAAGATGTCAACAGCAGCCAACTGAGATGGCTCACCTTCACGGTCATACCTGGTAGATGAAGTGGAACCCAAACATTAGTGATATGAACAAATTTAGTTTGTGTTTAGACAATATACTCCAGAACTGTAAAAGAGATCACCTTAATGCCAATCTATCAAGGTAAGTCTCACGGTTGATTGGAAACCACTTTGGGAACTGATCCAATATCCAGGAAAGAGCAAACCAAATCTCACATATAACAGATAGAAGCCATAACGGGTATGCATTTCGCACAGGATTTGTGATACGATAGTGCAGGAAGATGCTTAGAACAACCAATCGCAGCACAATGACCATTCTGTAAGGATTGATCCTGGAGGAAGGAATTGGCACTTTTCTGGATAGAGGCTGTCGAGTTTCATCATTCCTGCAATTCAGATGGCACAAAATTAGTGTTCAAATATATATCGAAGAAAACATAGCAAGAAATGGTTGGATAATTTGTTCTCTAGACATTTTCCTGAGAAGACACATTAAAACAATTACCCATCATTAAAATGCTTTAAGCATGATAGGTTTGTGAATTTATGTAGATTTAACAAACTTTTGAGATATAGTGCTCCCCATTCTGAGCTAAGGTCCGTTCAGTCTGATTGTGTATCCATCTTGACAAAAAGAACAAGATATGTGACCTTCCATAAAATCCTAAACAGGTCCGTACTTTTTGGAACATAAAGGCAAGCGCCCAAATTCTTGCACTGGTTTACAGAGTGAAAGTAACTCAAGTTTTTTATATATCCCTTATTGTAAATGTAACTCCATACTAATTACGAAACACAATTTAGTACCAAACAACATATAATCCTGTAAAACATGAGTGTGCTATTGATAGTGTTGGGACTCACAGTAAGGCATCTTCCATGTTGTAATCTGTAGATGCATCAATGTCACCAACACCCCGACCCTCAGAGGGAGCAATGCTGGTGCCATTAGTCATGGGAATTGTTCCTTTATCCTGTTTCATTTTCCAGCCATCAACTCTCTCTTTCCAGGCAACATTTCCAATGCTACCAGAGAACTCCCGTGACGGATTTGCTGGCAAGGACCAAGAAACAATCATCAGATCTTCACATTAGACATCTGCTACAAACTGAAACATAGGACTTAAGAGACCATAGTGAGAAATAAACATACGTGAATGATTCACATAGGGAAACGGAGCGCGCTTGCCAATGTTCCCAGTAGGGGACATCATATGATGATCAGGGGAAGCTCCAGGAATTTCTCCTGAGATCTGCAAATCAAATTAAAGAAAGTAAGCACTAGCACATATCCAACATATTTTGAGCACAATGTGTCAAAATTCGTGGAACCAACCTGGCTGTTTGTCACCGACGGGATGTATCCTCGAGGGATCTCACCACTATCATACTTGGAGAGCCCGATCTCGCCACTGTCATACTTGGGGCGGCCAACATCCCCGCTGCCCCCAGCATTCATGCGCCAGCTGCGCATCCTGTCAGCAATCTTCTGCTTCTGGTCATCATTGCCAGATGCAGGGTAGTTGAAGTCACTGGCATCATCGGCATCGGTATCATCGCCTTCCTCCCCGCGGATCGCTGGGCTACCTGAAGGATTCATTCAAAGTTCAGCACAGGCTTAACAAAATGTGCCTATCAAACTTGCTATTCTTGACCAAAACTCTGGACTCTGGAATGTCACATCATATTCAACTCCAGTTACTATTTTTTTTCTCCCTAACTACAATTCAACAGAGTTCACACAAAGACAAGACTAAGCCTAGCTACAAGCTAAAATAGGATCCAGTGATAGCGACAGAGCCAATATGCCCACCCTGACGAAAAGCACCATGAGATCCACCAGAACCAGAAAGAACCCCCATTTTTGTTGTTCTTGATCAAAGATCCAAACTTTCCGAGTTGAGTTGTTCGGCAATTGGGATCAGGTGAAGCTGGATCAAACAAATGGGAATGGAGAAGAGGCTGTAAAAATTTACCCTTGTGGCGCTTGTACTTGGTCTTGCACTGCGGGCACGCCTGGGTGCCGTCCTTGCGCTCGTACTCGTAGCAGGGGCGGCAGACGGGGAACCCGCAGACGTCGCAGGCGGCGAAGACGTCCCCCTCCGCGGTGGTGCCCACGCCGTCGCCGCAGATCTGGCACACCTGCCCGCCGCCGCGCCTCCCCGACTTCTGCACACACGCAAACACAGAAGACCAAAAGATTCAGTCTTTCTCTCCCAAGATCCACCTCCCGGCGGGAACACGGAATGCAGCCGAGATCGATCCCCCCTTCCACTCACCACGGCCTCCGCGTCGCCCTCCATGGCGCGCGAGCTCGGCTCGCCAAGAACCGACGAGGAGCTTGGCCCTGGGCAGCAGCCGAAGCCGGAGCCGGCGCCTACTCCCGAGATCCGAGCAGGTGCTGGCACGGATCAGCACCGCATCTCCCGCTGCAAGAGAGCGCGTGCTGTTACTAGTAGCGGTAGTGGGGCGGGGGCCGGGCTTAACTACGCAAGGCAGCGAGGGGGGAGGGAGGGGAGGGGGGGAAAGGACAGGGCACCGCACCGATGGCGGAAGCCGCGGCAACGTGAGTTGGTTGCGCTGTCGCTGTCGAGGCGAGGGATTAAGAATCGACGGGAGATTATTGTAACGGCGGGGCGATTTTGATTCGAGTTAATTGCGTGCGTCCGGTGGGCGATTTGGGATTGTTTATTGCCGAGTTGAGGGTGGAGGAGAGCGTGCCAGTGAGGCGGGAGGTGGAAGAAGGGTGAGCTGGCGAGCGGTGGGGCCCGCGTGGCAGTGGGGGAAGTCTGTCGGTCGGGGGCACCGACGGAGAAGACCGCGGGGAGTGAAGTGTAGCGCTGGCGCTGGACTAATTGGTAGGTGCACAAGTGCGAAATGTGGCATGTGTGACCCCGTATAAAAATGATGAGCCCAACAGCTCCAAATTATGGACATGAATATCATACGCCAATGATGAATTTAGAATAGTTTCTCGCTTTGTAGGTAAATAACAACACTTCTTGTTGCTGAGCTCGTGGCATGGTCCAAGTAGTAGCAAAGCGTCGAAGCTAAAATAATTTTGTGTTATCTGCAAATTATATGTTAGATCCGGATTCACGGGACTGCGCACATGGCCTACATCGTACATATCCTAGGATAAAGGATGAAGGACATGGCTCACGTCCTACATCTGTTGTAACTACTCGTACCGTAGTAGGACTATTCAAATAGCAGTATAACTAGTCTGAACAGAAGGAAACTACCCGAAAAATACTCGGATAGAACTTTTGGGCTTGTATCCAACTAGAACTTCCATATAATCCTATCCCTCTAGACTATATAAGGGCGGGCAGTAACCCCCTCCAAACAGGAGATCACCCCGATCAACACCTAAGGCAATACAAACCACACAGAACGTAGAAACCTGTCTAAACTTTATGTTCCTTACACTTTCAAGTTCCAGATCTCGGCGACACCCTACCCACAAACTCATCACTTCGGAGGTATCCCTCTGTGGATGTTGCGATAAAACACCGACATTATACAATACTGTGATTTTACAAAAATGTTAATTTCATATGTGTAATGTGTTTTGTAATATTTTTTTATTAATGTATTGTGCCAAATTTAGAGGTTTATTTTGTAGAGTAAATGTTTGAAAAAAAAATAAGATTTGAAGATTCTAGCTCTATATATTTTGTATAGAACATAGTGTAAGCCAGTAGAAATCCATCCATTTCCACAAAAGTATCGTTTTCTTAATGCGCTAGTGAATTATTACCTAGCCAGATTATATCTCATATAGCTTAACTCCTCGTTATTACGGCGAATGTGAGTCCAACCAACTAAGTAAAGTAATGCACGCATGTAGTGGGTTTATATGCCCGTTGCTATTGCAAGGTATTTAGTGGAAGATATGATGGCAAGGTAGATCATCATGGCTCATCGCCTCCAAGGGAATAAATTATTATTTTCAACTTATCACTTTTTGGTTGCTCTTCTAACTTAGATGCGATTTAATTGCAAGGTAAGTTTTCTTCCCTTCGCTATGCATTTTTACCAAATCTGCGAATGGAAAATACCGCAACACATCTATGGATAAAGTCATGGTGACTTTATACATGTAAAATATCATATTTTTTTAATTTTTTACATGTAAAATATCATTGGGACTACATTTAGTCATGCAATCATTTTGAAGAAAAACTACGCATAGTTAGACATTTAGAAAGAGAGAGAGAGAACATGAAATTTTCCACGTCATCATATATATCTCCATACCAGGAATATTTCTTTTTAACATATGAACAAGTTTGCACGGCCGAACTTCTTTGTAAGAGTTTCCTGCATCACGGCCCTGCCCTCCAACAAATAGAAAAGAACAACTGACTGGAATTCCTTCGGTCGGTAAACCACACGCTTTCGTTTTCCCCGATCGCCACTCCCAAACCCATGCGAGAGTGGCCCTAGCGAGAGTGCACGACCGACACGAAAAGGTACCGGGCCCACATGGTAGAGGTGGGTCCCCTCTCTCTTTCTTTTCCCTTTTGCTGCTGTTGGTGTGCATGTTAGTTGGTAGAGGGGTGGCGCGTGTGGATCTCGTTTCCTGGCTGCCGTGGCGGGAGACGAAGAAGACTCCACCGACACCACCACCCCCCGCCCACCGCGGTGGTTGGGGTTGGGCTCCCCCGCCAAGGGCCCAGGGGCATTCCCGTCATTCCGACAGGACCGTTACGTGCAGCTCGAGGCTTCCGCACTGACCGCACTGGTGCCTCGGGACGCGTGTGTCCTCGCTCCAGCGGCGGCGACACCGCCGACGGCGGCCGCGCTCTGACTGACTGGGTGACCTGCCCGAGAAAGATCGCTTCCATGCCGACAGTGTTGAGCTCGCTCGGAGGCTGACAGGTGGGGTCAGACAGAGGAACAGCTTCTACGATCCGAATGCGTGGTCCACGAGACTGTTCTGTACTCTCCAGCCATGACTGGTCTGGCCATGAAAGAAAAAAAATTTGAACCGCTTGTTCTTGTCCACAGCATTCAGAGTCTTCGGTTCGGCACGGTGTTTGTATTTCTCTGCATTTATTTTATAATTTAATCGATGCTATTTTTTTAGTATAGATGATATGTTTATTGATGGCGAGGTATTTGCGGTGACTTTGTAATCTCGAGAATTTGTAGGCTCGGTGCTCATAGGGATAGGGTTGCAGTTGAAAGTGAGCACCTACGATAAAAAAAGCTGAAGAAAAGATGCCACTATTTTTCTCAAAATATAGATACCTGTGCACCTCCACCCCTACAAGACTATGAGTACACCCTCGTGTCATTACACCTCCACCCCTAGAAGGCTACGAGCCTACGAGTACACCTGCGCACCGCGCATCTGATATTCTAGGAGCACGTTCAGAAGATCGCGCGATAGATATTAGGATTAGCGAAGGCACCCAGCATGTCTGGTTGTCGACGGTCACGCCGTCTACCAACGAATTATGTTGTTCATTCGTAAGATAAATTTAAAAAAATAAAAGCATTTTTGCAAAATGTGGAGCTCAACCTAGATGGATAGATTCCTACACAAACCAACCCAGCTACTATCAGTTGATATTTTTTAAAAGACGGATATGTTAATTAGTACTCCTTTTGTTTCTAATTAATTAGATTGGTCTGAGAGTGATGTATTTAGCAATAGAAGGAGTATAGCCTTGCAGGGCTTACATTGCGCATGGCAACTTGAAATTATATCGTAATGCTTCTATTTAATCCCCTTAACAGTTCTTGTTCGATTAAAAGTTGTGATTTAATTTGCCACGGAAATAATAAAAATGTGAACGTGTTCATGAGATGCAAAGGGAAAAACTTTTGCATCCTCTCGTCACTGCAAATTTAAATGCGTCGGGGTTGTTGGACCCCGATAAAATTTGCAAATTTCAGTGTAAGCACTGTTCACCCTGTATTTGATCCTGTCGTGCGAGTAGAGCCGACCCCTGTGATTTGATCGGCTAGCTTCGCTCATTCAGTACTGCTCCGTCAGTACATGACTACAAGCAAATGAATCATCACAGCAAGACTGTTCATGCTCTAGCCCAGAAATAAATTAAAAGGGGAAAAAGATCCTGTGCACTGCCAGTGGCAGGCTGATGGGAATGCCCGAACAGCATTGTGCCACCAAGTGGATCAATGCATCGAGCTTAACAATGCAGCTCATATTCGGGAGCAATATGGACAGCTCAGGGGCCTTCTTGTTTTCCTGACAAATAAGAAATGGTTGGAGGAGGCAGCAAGGCTCTGGTTGATTGGGCTGGCTTGGATTCCTAACCACCCCAATGACCCCATCCATGCATGTGCCTGAAACTTGGGACTGTTCTCCAGCAGATTCCATACGCTCTGTATTGCAGGCCTGGCAGTGTCAGAACTCAGAAGCTACTGAAAAAGGAAACTACAGCAGGGTGGTAAACAACTGTTAAATAGGATTAGTAGTTCACCGCTGTTAAATACTAGAACAGACCGGTTTAGTGAGCTAGACAGGAAGCAGAACAAAACAGAATAGCAGATCAACGATCAGGCAATGTCACCATCACGCAAAAGAAAAAGAAAGAATAAATTAGTAAACGATAAAACCATTGAAAACTCGGCTCAACATTTTCGTGCTGCCAGGAGTGACATCAGGGGGCCAGTATGACACTAGCAAAATGGACAGATTCTTAAAGCCTTGGACGCTGTTGCTCGCTCCCAAGTGCCTGTCGGTTCTGAATTTCATTTCCACTCCGTTATGGAGGTCCGTTGTTCAACCTGATCGTGACAATTTACCAGCAATCCAGCTGATGACTGGCATTGACGATGACCAGCTGAGCAGGACAATCCAGCAACTCGTTCTGTTCATACATGCATATATCTGTTATATTTTGATCTAGGATGCAATTCCTTTTGCGAAAGGACTAGGTGAATTTTTGAACTAATCTGCAATCACCTTTTTGGATGATGTAACTTACATTTGTACCCCACCTGGCAGCTAGACACAGAGCCCTTCTCCTTTGTTACTTCAATAGGCATATCTCCTGCCTCATTTAAAAACAAAAGATCCACGATTCTACGGTTTAATATGAATGTGGATAACTCAAATTTTAGCAACTGCGCTGGCAGTTGCTCTGATTTCATGTTAAAAACAGGGATCACAAGCTTGAGGAATTGTAATCCATGTTAAATAATAATCATCACTGTAACAAAATTGAGGGAAGATGGCAGAATACATAAGAAAACATCATGTCATATTTAGGCCTTGTGCATCTTGACAGCCCAATGTAGCAAAACGCCATCGTGGGCGGCTAATCTACAGAGCAGAGGGCCTTCAGCCCAGGGTTCGCTGGCAAACATGTGGCCCATCTCGTCGAGGTGCGGCGGGGCTCCGACATTGGGCCGAATCTGTTGGAGAGCGGCTGAGGTAGCCGTTGAAATTTGGCCCAAATCAGTTTGTTCAGATGGATTGTCCCTCCTCCTCGCCGGCTCATTCCATCAGATCGAAGACAACCAAAAGTTACTTGAATGTCGCGTGGCGTGGTCAACACCCTTACCAAAGTAGAGTTTCGTCTGTAGGTAGGGCTAGGAACATAGAGGCCCATGTTTTGGCCAAAGTAACTCAACAAGTAGAGAACAAGGTCAGATGGAATTTCTCTACTTGTTGTCAAAAGTAACACCTTTAACTATGTCGGAGAAAAACTTAGTTGAGAAATGGAACTTACAACTCAATCGACCCCAAAAACATTTTGTCCGATGGGCCTTTTTCATTACTACTCTCCTCATTCCAAAATGTAAGGTGTTTACTTTACTTTATCCTAGGTCAAATTTTTGCAACTTTGACTAATTCATAAAAAAACATATCAACATCTACAAATCATATTAGTTCCACTAAATCTACTACGCAGAAGTCTTGATAATGTATTTATTTGCTACTTTTTATAAAGAAAATGTCAAAATTAGAGAGGTTTGACTAATAGCAAGCAAAAACGCCTTACGTTCGGAACGGGGTTAGTATTACACATCAAGCTGGGTAGCATAACACTAATCTCTACTCCTAAATAAACACTGCATGTGTGACTTTATCTGAAAAATGGTACGCGGCGGAGTTCTCTGCCTTCCTTTTCAGCAAAAAAAAAAAGTAGTAGAGGAAGGAAGGATAACACCCGCCTTTAGGTACTGGGGCAAGTCAAGTCCGGCCGGTCCGACATTTGTTGCGCCATTAGCTTCGCTGTGATCGGCGCTGTAAAGGCAGAACCCAAAGTGGTGGATGACGAAGCGTGTGCAAGCTAAGTGAAGTCCCAGGTCTTCTAACCGCACTTGCTCCCCCCCCCCCCCCCCCCCCCCCCCCCCCGGGTAATATAATGGTAATGTGAGTCATCAGCTGCAAGCAACAAGAGGTCAACGAGATGATCTTCTGAGAGCTGACTGACTGAAGAGCACATCGATGTGACTTGTGAGTCATCAGCTGGCTGCTGCATCGAAGCATCCTCACCTTTCTCCTCTTCCTCCACAGATCGATCGAGAATTAGAAAATGATGCATACGATTGACCGTGCGGGTACAGGAATACAGGACTAGTGCCAAACAAGAATTGTAGAGTTGAAGGAAACAGAATTAACGGAGAATTCATATGTATTTTTAAGAAAGGATGACAAAGAAAAAGAATGGTATCCATTTGAGCCTACATATCATGGCATCGCGGGCACGCTAGGATCCATGGAAATAAACCGCCGCGGTTCCCACATGCTGCAGGTAGGCAGGCACAAAGGCAAAGGCAGCTCGTTGTCCATGCGGCATGGGCGCTCATCACCAGCCAATCGTCTGAGTTTGCACAGCCGGCCTGCCTCATTTTCCCCCGGCGGCGGCCAGGCCAGCCATCCATGCCTGTGTACGTTTTAGGATCGGAGGGAGATGCATTGCATTGTTGGGAAAAGAAAAGCTACGATATCATCAGTTTGTGAGCTCGCGGTTTTTGCCAACATGACATGCAGCATTCGTCTTGCTCCTGCCTGCCTGTGGCTGGATCAATCAACCAGTGGTCCTCAGATCAATCAGCTGATCGCGCACGGACAGAGCCGACCTGCCTAGCTACTAGAACTGGGAGCCGGCCAGGCATGGAGAGACGGAAGGAGGGAACGATGACCTGCTGGTCGGCCGGCGCCGACGCTGATCCGGCTCAGCCACGCAACTTTCCATGCCTTCTTTCTCGCACTGTCCCAAGAATTTCTTCTAAAAAAATGCTGGAAGCATGGAACCAGACACCGGCATGGTCACAAAGGCCCCGGTACATTTTGCCGCACACGTATTCTACGACGTTGCACAGCTTGATTCTGCTTTATGAGCTCCTACTTTCACGCAGACTAAGTTTGGAGAAAGCTACGGGGGTGACGACAGAACAGGTGGTGTCCGTGTGTTCCTGGTGCTTAGCGCAGCGACACTGACTGAACCACTCGAGTGGCAGCTGCCCTCTGGACGATCGTCGAGCTAGTGTGAAGATCTGCACGGGGTAAGCTCCGGCGGCCGCATCTCATGGAAACCGTGAATGATTGGCGAGAGAGGGCAAAGATGACACGGATTGGGATGTTGAGTGCGTGTTTTAATTTCCTTCCTTGATTGATTGAATGAACAGTGTGATTACATATTTATACACGATGAAAAGGTGTGTCAAAAGAACACGTCCCTTCGACGTTTAAGCGTACTCTTTCGTGAGAGGTTATGTCTATCTACCGAGAGATGTCTTTCTACGAAGAGGTGCAAACTAATTGCTCACTAACATAAACTTAACTCTAACACATTTTGCGTTCGAAGTCTCGTGTTGACCAACAAGTTATATGCCTTACGGTTTCAAACAGAGGTTGTGGCCCCTAAATAAATAGGGTGGCTTTCATGTCGATCATCAGGCGCCCCCAATAATTCAAGCGATGGACTCGGACTCGCAACATGACGAGCACAATCAAGCAGTAAGCTGTACGCAGCAAGTATCTTGCTGCAATCATGCACTCGCGTGATGTTTGAGTTGGTCCACTCCGGCGCGGCTACGTGTGCCCCGTTTGCTTGTCCTCTCTGCACATGTGCCCGGGGACGTGGCACCTATCGTGGCCGTCCATCCGCCCCCCTGCGTGCTGACCGACGCAATCAGGCGAATCAATCTACTCTACTCTACTATGGACCGACATTCATTCTGATTATCTGCGGATACGTAGCTAAGATGAAGACACCAATCCTGGTTAAACAAACTGGCTTAAACCTGCCGAATTTCAATCAAATTTGCATGAGCTCACTCGCTTAACTTGCACGCACGTACTTGTACTAAAAATTAATATGGGCAGCGTCCTGCGTAAAGATGGAGATAAACTCAAGCTGAAAGTTGCTGATTGGCACGCATTCATTTCATGCTCAATAATCCATCGGCAACGCCATAGATCTGGCCGATGCCCGTCCTTGCTCGTCTGTCTCCGAGCCTTGCCGCGTTAGATTTTATTTTAAAGACAATGGGTTCATTCGAGGCAAGGAGCTCGAGGTGAAGGCCTCCAATGCAAGCAACAGCATCCTGCGCATTTTCAGCTCGCTCACACACATGCGCGCACACAATCTAATCTTGATGCGAAAGCTTGGTCATGAACGTTAGCTTAGTCGCGAAGAATGCCATCGGTATACTACCGGCATAGCTCGTCGCCCCCATGACCGGATCGATCAAACATGAAGACTAGAAAAGGAAAAGAAGAGGAAAAATAAAAAGCAGCCGTCAATCAGTCAGCTATATCAACTTGGCGCCTGGGGAATGCAGCACTTTCCGTTTCCCCCGTGACTTCATGTGAAAGAATTCAAGAACCAGCGGAACCTAGCCGTCACCTACACACAAGCAAACAGCATCCCAGTTTTGCAGCACCCTCACCGTCCAAGAGAAAAGTAATGGTGTTTTGGGAGTATGCATATAATATTGACACGCACCATATAAGAACTGAACGTGTGGTTTTATCAGAAAAGTATTTGATTTGGAGAATATATATCTGCATAATCCAATGGTTAGAAAAGGAAAACTAGTTCATGTTTAGTGGAACATTCAGGCGCCCATATTTACATGTATGTATGAGTACGGCAAACCGACACGAAATATTGTCTAAACAATTCCTTTTCCCTCCCTTGCAAGGGAAAGAAATCAAGAATGCATTGAACTTGGCTACCACCAGAGAGAGATTACGGAGCCTAGCAGGCAGCAGCTGGATGGGCCATACCATGCACCAACAGACAACAAACAGTAGTATCCCTTGACCGTTTCGTTTCACCACGCGAAATTCCCCACTCTGCTTTTTCCCATGACGTCAGCAGCGGTAAACTCACCCGCCACGTCACCCCTCCCCTGCCCCCCTCGCCAGGGTATATAAACCCCTCCCCCCCCCGCCGCCTCCTCTCCCGCCACCTTCCTCCTGGACGAGGAGGGGCACCGCCTATCTATCCTCTAGTTACCGCTAGTAAATTACGTTTTTACTACTAACCTAATTACCGTCCTCACGCGGAAGCAAGCACTCCCTGCTTCCCCACCTTTGCTGCTCCTACCTCCCTCTTTCTCTTCGTCTCCACCTTCATCAAACAAGGTACGTCTCCTCCCTTTCATCTTTCCTTTCTTGAATTACTAGTACTTGCTACATTGTTTAACTTGCAATCCTGTGACTATCGGTGTGCTAATTACGGTCATAATTTCTCTCGAAAAAGTTACGGTCATAATTGTTTAACTTGTTCTTTCTCGCTGCTCCTGCTCGCATCGCAGAGGGTGTTCTGCAGCAATTATATATCTTGGGTTAGTTAACCCGGCCGGAGCAGCGGGGAGAAAGATGACGGTGACTCCGCTAATCACGGTGAGCGACGGGAGGCTGGCGGTGCGCGGGCGCACGGTGCTCACCGGCGTGCCGGACAACGTGTCGGCGGCGCACGCGGCCGGGGCCGGGCTCGGGCTCGTCGAGGGGGCCTTCGTCGGCGCCCACGCCGGCGAGGCCAAGAGCCACCACGTCTTCACCTTCGGCACGCTACGGTGAGTGCTTGCTCAGACGGACCCGTTTCCCTGTTCATTGCCATGCTTCCCTGTCGTCTCCTGGTTCGAAGGAATCGTTTCCTGATTTTCTTTCTTTTTACGCCGAGAAATGAAGCTGATTATGAAACTCTGCTGGAACACGAGATACGTCTAGAATGCGCCAGCAGCGCACAACCTGTGCAAGCTTTCTGGGGAAAAAAAATCAAGCAGAATTTTCTTTTGTTTAGACAGATTTCGGAGCAGCACTTTGAATCTCGATTGAATTTGATGACTAAATGAAACCGAAGATGATTAAATTTGTGAATCTTGGTGGTGGTGCCAATATAATGCAGGGACTGCCGGTTCCTGTGCCTGTTCCGGTTCAAGCTGTGGTGGATGACGCAGCGGATGGGCGTCTCCGGCCGCGACGTCCCGCTGGAGACCCAGTTCATGCTCGTCGAGGTGCCCGCCTCCGCCGGCGACGGCGACGGCGACGACGCCGGCCCGGTGTACCTGGTGATGCTGCCGCTGCTGGAGGGGCAGTTCCGGGCGGCGCTGCAGGGGAACGACCGCGACGAGCTGCAGATCTGCGTCGAGAGCGGTGACAAGGCGGTGCAGACGGACCAGGGCGCGCACATGGTGTACCTCCACGCCGGCGACAGCCCCTTCGACGCCATCGCCGCCGCCGTCAGGGCGGTGGAGAAGCACCTGCAGACGTTCCACCACCGCGACAGGAAGAAGCTGCCGTCGTTCCTCGACTGGTTCGGCTGGTGCACCTGGGATGCATTCTACACCGACGTCACCGCCGACGGCGTCAAGCACGGCCTCCAGAGGTATACTACACATCCCCTGCAGCTGCAAGATTCCTCCATGCTCTGCTCTTGTCCTCCTAATTAACCCTCCTCCCCTGCTCCTGCAGCCTGGCCAAGGGCGGCGCGCCGCCGCGGTTCCTCATCATCGACGACGGCTGGCAGCAGATCGCCTCCGAGGACAAGCCCGACCCCAACGTCGCCGTCCAGGAGGGCGCGCAGTACGTGCCCTTTCCTGCCCATTCTTCATCTGAATTCTGACAATGGCCGGCGGCGCGACTCCCAATACCGACCAAAAACTGATGGCGTGTGTGCAGGTTCGCGAGCAGGCTGACGGGGATCAAGGAGAACACCAAGTTCCAGGCCAAGCCCGCCACCGACGGCGGCGACGGAGACGGCGAGCCGGCGGCCGGCGGGCTGAAGCAGCTGGTCCAGGAGACCAAGGACGCCCACGGCGTGAAGCAGGTGTACGTGTGGCACGCGATGGCGGGGTACTGGGGCGGCGTGGCGCCGGCGCCGGGCACGGGGATGGAGCGCTACGAGCCGGCGCTGGCGTACCCGGTGCAGTCGCCGGGGGTGACCGGCAACCAGCCGGACATCGTGATGGACTCGCTGTCGGTGCTCGGGCTCGGGCTCGTGCCCCCGCGCCGCGCCCGGGACTTCTACGGCGAGCTCCACGCGTACCTGGCCTCGTGCGGCGTCGACGGCGTCAAGGTGGACGTGCAGAACATCATCGAGACGCTGGGCGCCGGCCACGGCGGCCGCGTCGCCATCACCCGCGCCTACAACCGCGCGCTCGAGGCCTCCGTGGCGCGGAGCTTCCCCGACAACGGCTGCATCTCGTGCATGTGCCACAACACCGACATGCTCTACAGCGCGCGGCAGACCGCCGTCGTGCGCGCCTCCGACGACTTCTACCCGCGCGACCCGGCGTCGCACACCGTCCACGTCGCCTCCGTCGCCTACAACACCGTCTTCCTCGGCGAGTTCATGCAGCCCGACTGGGACATGTTCCATGTGAGTCCTTTGTCTGTCTCTTCGCTTGTTCTTGGTCGTGTCGAGGTTGATCGTGTTGATTGATTGGTGGATTCTTTGGGAACCCGGCAGAGCTTGCACCCGGCGGCGGAGTACCACGGCGCGGCGAGGGCGATCGGCGGCTGCCCGATCTACGTCAGCGACAAGCCGGGGAACCACAACTTCGAGCTGCTGAGGAAGCTCGTCCTCCCCGACGGCTCCGTGCTCCGCGCGCAGCTCCCCGGCCGGCCCACGCGCGACTGCCTCTTCTCCGACCCGGCGCGCGACGGCGCAAGCCTGCTCAAGATCTGGAACGTGAACAAGTGCGGCGGCGTGGTGGGCGCGTTCAACTGCCAGGGCGCCGGGTGGTGCCGCGTGACCAAGCGGACGCGCGTGCACGACGCGGCGCCCGGGACGCTCACGGGCGCCGTGCGCGCCGACGACGTCGACGCTATCGCGCGCGTCGCCGCCGCCGGCGAGGATGGCGGCGCGGAGTGGGACGGCGAGGCCGTGGTGTACGCGCACCGGTCGGGGGAGCTGGTCCGGCTGCCCCGCGGCGCGGCGCTGCCCGTGACGCTGGGCCCGCTCGAGTACGAGGTGTTCCACGTCTGCCCGCTCCGCCGGGCCCCCGCGGCGGGCGTCGCGTTCGCGCCCGTCGGGCTGCTCGACATGTTCAACGCCGGCGGCGCCGTCGAGGACTGCGCGGTGAGCGCCGGCGACTCTGAGGGCGGCGCGGCGACCGTGACGGCGGCGATGAGGGTGCGCGGGTGCGGCCGGTTCGGCGCCTACTGCTCGCGGCGGCCGGCGAGGTGCGCGCTGGACTCGGCGGAGGTGGAGTTCGGCTACGACGCCGACACGGGGCTCGTCACCGTCGACCTGCCCGTGCCGGAGCAGGAGCTGTACCGGTGGACGCTGGAGATCACGGTGTAGGTCGAGATGGTGACGCCGGATGCTCGTCGGGTCTTCGAGGCTGAGCCATTCTCAGCCGGGCGATCATCGCCATTGGTGATGTGACTGGTGTGCCTCGTTGTATGATCATCAGTGTGGGGAGACGGGAGAGTTGTATGCTTTGCTATGCCACTGTGTTGTGTTGTACGGTGTACCCTGTGATATGAATGTTGTATTATATACCGGGCATAATAAAGGATGGTGCTCCTTCAATATGATTTCGGAGTGCACTAGTGTGATGCATATGGACCCATTAACTATGAACCGAGATATCTTCAGTAACCAAGGTCGTAACACAAACCGGAAGATCATCCACTAAGGAAATGACAATGGGCAGAGATGTTGCAAGGCGGAGCGAATCCGAAAAGAATGACCATCCCTGCTTGGCAGCATAGCATTTGGGGCCATTGCTATGCTGCCAAGCAGGGATATAGAAGCTCTTGCATTTCTCCAGTGTGGTGCCCTTTAACCAGGTGGACGAACAAATCGAAAACAAATGCTCTTCCAACTAACTGTTCCACATCCAGGGTCACAACGCGCCACTTGGATCGGAGCGGGAGCCAAACAATCGGGCATGGAGTACTTTCAGACTCGCTACATCTTTGTCATCATTTCAATTCTATATAGGCTGTAAAAGTTTTCACTGGTGCTGATCAGAAACAGTCAAAGGAAAAGAGGGGAACGAACATCCTAGCACGAACAAGATTTTCATGAGCGCCACCACGGTCGTCAAATGTTATCTAAGTTGGCACTACAAAAATATGGTTCCATAAAAATTGCACCGGGTAACACTTGGCTCTTTGGACCTGATTGGCACCACGGATCAAGGTCACATCGGGCATCCGGTGGGTTCTCTATTTGTGGTACAGGTACACAAACGAGAATATGAAGAAAGCTCCCATCTGCAATGAGGAAGAAATTATGTAAGAGATGATGCATGGAGCTAATCTAGAACCTACGTGCATTTGTATTGCCCAGTTAAGCATGGAGCTAATCTAGAACCTACGTACATTTGTATTACCAAGTTAAGGTAACAAGACTTGGAAAGTTCTACACAAGCAGCCTGTGATAGTCTACACAAGTGACTTTCAATCATCTAGACTTGAAGCTGTAAAAGATGAAAAAAAAGGAAGGAAATTTCATTGCGTCTACTCAAGAACATATTGAAGCAGATCTTACGGTTGAAAATGAGGCAGTGTAGTATGGGTATGCTGATGTTATGAATCTCTCATACTCATTGTGCCTGTAAGGGCGTACTGGAATCTGCAGCAGGAAAGAAAAGGATTATTGAATGTGAAAAGTCACAAAAAATTGACTATACACTGGATGTGGTTTGATTATGCGTAATGGATCCACCCAAGAAAGAAGAGCATGTCACGAGACTAACCTGCTTTGTAAAAGACAGACCAGTATATCCCAGCCTTTGGTACTCAACTTTGAACTGGAAAACTCCATAAACATCAGGAACTTTGAAGGACGTTGAATATAGACCCTACATAAGGAGAACATGATAGTTTAGCCACAACAATATGCTAATCTCACAATTGATCTTAATACACAACAGGTTTGTAATGGTGCACACCTTCTTGTCAGCTGACATAGTTTTCAAAACATAAGGACTCATCATGAAAAACTGAAGTTGAACATCATCAGCAACATATGGCTTCCAGCTTGTTCCAGACCATTCATAGATCTCAACCAAGTATTCCTTGAGGATAAAATTTGTATTAGCACATTTAACTTCACGCTGCTCAATGGTCAAAAGTCAATACACATGAAGTAAAAAAAGTTACCAGGTCATCATTAATGCGGTACATGCCAGGCTCATTTGTCTCCCCAACCTTGTGATGCTTGACATTAACTGCCTGTGAAATTGAACGTGACAAAGGTTATGCCTTCCCTTTCATAGTTTCATTTGCAAAACATCAACCCACTAAAGAAAAATATAAGATGAGGAAGCTTGTGAAGTAAGGCAGCATATAACCTTGAGATGGCCCCTCTCATGGAAAACCCATTTGCTTGTCTCTGTCACAAATTGCTCATTTCCAGCTCTCTCATGCCTGTACATATATAAAAACTAGAATGAGCTTGTAATGAATGATTTCCACAAAGAAGCACACAAAAAATATGAGAAACGCTATATATCCATTCCAGGATATGCAGTACTATAATTTGCATATATCCAATAATCACTAAGCTTATTCTCAACCGATGCAACAGGCCAACAACCTAGAGCAGTTTATTGTGCCCAAAGATCCATTAACATGGCATCAAATACCTCGGTTACAGTTTGGGATCCCTTAAAGTTTTACCCCTTTATCAAGTAGTGCATCAAATTGATTTGTTCATCGACCTTCTTCTCAAGGTAAAAGCATTAACAAAAAGCTAAATTATCACACTCCAAACTTCACCATCTATGACCAGCCTATGAAATTATAAGTAATAGGCCACATGATTAAATACGTTGGTCAATCCAAGCAGTAAGCTGCTTAACACAGAAGACAACCAAAGAACAAAAGTTCCTCAAAGTGTTCTGTTGCCTTGTTAATTACAAGATAAAAACTTCAAATTTCGCTTTAGGGTAGGTCCTATAGAACTTAGACAGGCAAATCTTTTCTAACACTCATATGATGCTTACCTGACAAAGGATTGAAGGCATTAATTAAAAGAAATAGCATCCAAAAGATCTTGAAACTTTTTAACTGAAATCTAAAGACTCAATGAAAGCTTCAGAAATAAACTAACCTCTTCTTGCTTCCAGCCTTTTGAACACCAGACTTTAGGAACCTGAATGAAAAGAATAACATAAGCACTTTATGGAAAACCAGAAGAAACTACTTTGGTGTA
The DNA here is from genome assembly GCA_032594955.1 of Panicum miliaceum. Taxonomy (NCBI): domain Eukaryota; kingdom Viridiplantae; phylum Streptophyta; class Magnoliopsida; order Poales; family Poaceae; genus Panicum; species Panicum miliaceum. Next base: position 36,896,913 of record CM064066.1, read on the forward strand.
TATGGTAGCATACCGGTTACTAAACAGATCAAATGATCCGGATACCAGCACCCGAGCATTATTTCTTGCCTGCAAGAAGACAGAAAAAAATTTGTTAGAGGCATACAATGGTAATGCATGGATGCTGACAAGCCTAACATGCATTATCACACAAGAATTAACAATGGAATGACTAGCCCACTAATACTAATAAGCAAGTAAAAACAAAGCTACCTGCATAACAGAAACCAGTGATATAGCTGACCCAGTGACAGATGGAGGAGATGCCAACTTAGTCTTTGGGTTTGCTGAATATGCTGATGGAGAGGCAGATAGGACTTTCAGAACCTAGGAATAGCCAAGTCAGGGAAGAACAAAGGGTTATCTAAAAACCATAAAATGTTTATGTTCTACAGCAATAAAATATGGTTATGGGCATGCAAATCAGTGTGCAGGATTTAGATTACTTACCAAGCTGTTTGATGGATTAGCTGTATGTCCAATTCCTCGAAACAATACAGGAGCCTAGAAAAACGGAGGAAAATATCAAAAGAAGAAAAAAAAATGCATGTAAGCACAGCCAAGAATGCAAAAGGAAGCAATAAACAATAGATTTGGCAAGTTTAGACCATATCCTTATCAACATCCAATGTTAAGAAATGTTATTATAGCTAAGGATATTCTAGCCTCTAAAGACCTGCAGATATGAAAGTAACTTGCTCATAAATAGGAACAGTCCAGATATAAGTATCTTTGCTACTACAAATTGGTTAACCATGAAAGATTCAGTATAGTAACTTGGGCCAAATATAGATGTGTAACAGAAGTATGGAACAGCAATGTAAAGGCATAATGTGGGCACACTTATACTAACAATGTTTCAGCAGCACCGCTGACAAGGTTCGGTATATGAACAAAAGGCCGGCTAATCGTGAATACTAAAAACATAAATACCATGACGATACCACCATGCACAAAATTTAGTTCTCAATTGATAAACTCAGAACAAGACTGTAGACCAAGATTCAACCTCAACATAGGTCTAACTATGTTTAATCCAGTGAGTATGTCAAGGCCTAAAGGTTGAAAGGAGAATTTTTGCATCTACACTAACCTCAATCTTTTTGGACCCAAGTATCACATCCGACTGGATGAGATCATCACCGGCAATCAAGGTGTGATCACCATCAACATCCGTGACAGCATAATTGATGTGGTCAATAACCATTGCCTCTGGATCCTGAAAAAATCCAAACTCGAGTTGTTGGAATCATAGGGATGAATAAGCCAAGGCATCAGCCAGACATCCACAGAAGTCAGAAACAACTTGCCTCATCAAAATCAACCCCACACTCCGTCGCAATGCCACGGATAAGATCAGAGGCAGATGAATCTGCCGCCAGGATCATATCATGCCCTGCGTCGATAAACTCGAGAACCGCATTCTGGTCCACTGATCCACCAAAACCTGCCATCGGACAAAGGCTGCAGTTAGAAACTAATAGGGCTGGATCAAGTATTCCCATATTATTTGACTCAGTTCAAGGCGTGTGCAGCTAGTCTAATCAAGCACAACTGGCACTTGGATCCCATTTTTTCCCACTAGAGCTAAGTGACTTCACACATATTTCAAATGAAACTTATGTTGTAGATCCTCCAGTGGCACAAAATCCTACATCCGGAATCCCAGTAGCTGCAATTTTCACACAGCGGATCACAGAATTCACTGGAAAAACGCTCCGCGGGCGCGGATCAGGTCAGATGAACAACCGCTCCGCACCCCAAACCTTCACTAGTCCCATCGAATCTGCCACCAGGACCACCCCACACCACAGATCGGATCTCCGGGAGGCGAGAAAGACAGGGGACGAGCAACTTACGCGGGGTGGAGGGGGCGAAGAGCACGAGGCCGTCGTAGAGGTACTGCCCGTAGCGGTGGAGCGAGAGCTTGGGGTCGTCGGCGAGGCGGAAGTCGAGATCGAAGCCGCGCGCCTGGAGCGAGCCGAAGAAGGCCGAGTGCGAGGACCGCACGGCCAGGTCGTCCAGGAGGACCAGCAGGCGGCGCCCGCGGGGACCCTCCTCGGCGGCCGCGGCCGCGAGGGCCGCGGCGGCGAGGGCGAGGAGGAGGAGGTGCCGCGGCGTCGCCATTGCTGCGCAGATCTCGCGGGGTTTTGTTGGGTTTGGAGTGGCGCAGCGCAGGCCAGCAGCGACGGAGACGAAGACTCGAGGGGGAGGAGGCTATAGGTGCCGAGGTGGAGAGGGAGGAAGCTGTCTCGGCCGTCGGATTGAGATCGAATGGCCTGGATCGAGTTCGAGCTTTTGCTGACACGAAGTGTGCGAAGGGGTCTGACAGACGGCCCCATATGAGACAGTTAGCATTATCTGTTTCTCTCTCTTTATTTCTTGGGAATGGTTTTTTCTCCTCCTAACTGAGTGATTTTATTTTATTTTGTTTTTTTTGAAAACATGGGACATGGTAGATAACTGCTACTAGGATTAGCTGAAGGTGAACATGGATTATACCACAATGCATTAGGGAGACTCACGAAACCAAACTGCTAGCACTGCTTTCAGAAGCAATAGAAGCAGAGTTGTGCTAAGTATGAAAACTGGATTGGTCTCCTTGATCAATGCGACATTTGTGAATCTGTTAAAACTAGCAAGCCACCAAGTCACATCAGCTTGTCTCTATGGTTCAGGTTTACAAAAGCAAAAAGAAAAGAAACAAAAAAAAAAGCGCCGGCCAGCACAAGTGGGAGCTTGAATTCTCTCTGTTAAAGAGTCACAACGAGATCTTTCTTTCACTTCCCTCCAGTCTCTCATGAGTCATGACCAGGTAGCCACTGAAAACAAAATGGCTTGTTGGATGCGCAATCGGCACAAACAGGACAGGCTTTGCCTTCAATCAGACTGAAGAAGGCTTGCTCCACACTTCCTCTGTTGCACAGTGCCAGAATTTCTATCGGATAACCAAGAGATGGCGACGCCGAGAGGTGCTGAATGCTGAACAAGACAGCACATTCACGTCATCACACTAGCTCCTGCTCCTTGAAGCTGGCCAGTTTGGCATTCTCTCTGTCGCGCTTGAACACAAGGTACAGGGGGCTGTAGAACAGGACGCAGACACCGAAAGGCACAATCATCATTGTCAGAAGCCCCCTCGAGAGCGCGTACGCCCCTTCCGCAGATCCGTTTGCGAGGTTCACAGTCTTGGCGTCGTAGCCGTATATCTTCTCCGTGACCAGGCCCACGGCAGGGGCGGCTAGGGAGGCGAAAGAGCCTTCAAATGCACGGTCGAAGGCGTAGATCATGGTGCGGTGCTTTGGAGGGACCACCTCCGCAAACATGGGGTTGTTCGCCGAAGTGGCGCACCAACTTATCGTGATGCCCATGAAGAAGAGGGTGACGGCGAAGGCGTACCAATAGTCGACTGACTGGGGGATGACTGTGAGGAGGATCCATGAGAATGGGATGCCCATGAAGGCACTGAACTGGGCACACATGACGCGTGCCGAATCTGGGAAGTGCTTTGACAGGCGGTCTGCTATCACCCCTCCAATAAACGCTCCACTGGCACACCCGATCGCGAATAGGCTGTTCAGCACTGCTGAACTGTTATTGTCGAAACCTAAGAGGATTCAAGGCTGTCAGAATTTATTTGAAGAGCATTGTTATCAGTTTCTGTTGAAATGCATAAGGCTTTTAACCTACCAATGAGTTCAAACCACATTGTGAAGAAAACTATGGCAGTCCATGGCAATGAGCCAATTATCCCTTGTAGGACAATGATCTGGAAGGTCTTCACTTTCATAACAGATCTTGTTGCCACCCAAGAGTTCCTCCAGATAGAAGGCGGAGGAAGAACATCTTTGCTAGACAAGTGAAACCTGGAAGATGAGGATAGTGAATGTTATGTTCATATACCATGTATAGTGCTGTCCCAATTCCCAATTGTTAGTTTGATTCGGCTTCTAGCCTACTATACAGTTTAATTGGTGCAGAAGAGGTCTATTGCATATTCAACAACCTACCGAAAAGTGCCTCAATGCAATAATAACACTGAAGAGATCAAAGAAAATAAATTGGTATTCTACATGGCTACATGCAGTGTAGGGTGTAGCCATACAAGATAGGAGTTCAGGCTGAAAAGGGACAAAGTAATGAAAGATGTATGCATCACTAGAAGCAATACCATCAAAAAAAAAAAATCCTACACAAAAATGATGTATCGCGAGGACACTCTATCTGGCAGAATCAGGATAATATATACATCAAAATACCACTTGGTACAGCCATAAATTTCTTCCCTCTTAACTTCAGTTCGGCTAGTAGTGTGATGATTAATGAAGCCCATAGCTAGGTTAGATGAAAAAATGGCATACCTCTCATAATCATCTTCATCGAGAAGATTATTGCCAGGTATCCTTCTTGGATCAGTTGCATACAAGTACACAAGAATTCCAATTATCAAGCTGACAAGTGCGACCATCATAAATGCAACACGCCATCCTGGGAATCCCCAGTAGTCTTTCCCAGCCATGATTGTTGCCAAAATGCTACCACCTATACCACCTACAGCACCGATGAGGCTTAACAAACCAAATCCTGCGCCACGTGTACCATCTTTGTAGCTATCAGCAATGAATGACTGGAGCGCTGGTATTACAATGGCAAGCCCAAGGCCGTTTACAGCTCTCCAGAATGCAACCTGCCCAAAATGCTGGCTAACACCGACAGCCCCTGTTGATAAGGCCCAGAAGACGGTCCCTATTGCGAGCACTGTGGGCCGGTCATAATGAAGAGCAAGGATACCTGCCAAGGGAGATGCTATTGACTTCAGAAAGTTCATTAGAAACGTGAGGTATCCCAGATCAGTAGGACCAGCGTTGAAGGCTGCACTGACTTCCTTGTAAACTGCTGGAAGGAGATTCTCATCCGCACGCTCCATGATCGAAGCCAGATTGATGAGGATGAGAGATACAGAGAAACCAAGTATCTTCTTTGTTCTGCAAGAAAAACACACAGGTAAAAAAGGAGGGTTACTCATTTACTCTAGATAATGCAAGTAAACTCTCTTGTACAGTTCAGAATTTGTTGCATATTCTTGCTTGTATACAAGACAGAAAATGGTGCCACATAATAAGAACGACTAACTTAATCCAGAATCTTCTATCCCTTCAACTACATTGTTGTGTTTCTTTAACAGTACTGACAACTCATTGTGTGTGACCAGAGTTTGCTCAATCCCAAAATTTTGTTGGGAGATGACAGTGTGCCTAAATTCTCTCAGCAGTTATCAACCTAACCATCTTGTTTCTGATCAAACACTCCTACCATGAGAATAGAGTACCATGTCGTCTAAGCCTCTAAGGTGTAAACTGAAGATAGTTAATCAGGAACTTCTGTTCCTTGGCATGGCCCCAGAACGTAACACTAGAATTGGATAACTCTAACACGATGGGAGCTATTCGTTATTGCATATTTTACTTACAAGAAATGGCTCACACAGTTAACAACTTGTCAGAAATCTCCTTGTAATTTCGATTTTGTTACAGTTGCCTTAACGAAAAAAACTATGTTGTAAAGAAATGCCCTGTTCATTAAATTTTTAGATGAGTAGTTAGCATTGTACACTTACTAACAACTAATTAATAGATCTAGTAAACTGATGTTTTTGCCGTACTTTCTTTTGGACAGGGTAGGTTGTCAATTATTAACACATTTATAGTGGTACTGCCTGAGTGTTAAGACATGTACCTTACACAATAACACAACTAGGCCCGTTACTGCACATAGTAGGTTGAATAAGGTCAGGTGACTGGATTTTCTGCAAATTAAAATTTTAAGGCTGCTTAAGGCTACTCACTCTCCAATTCAGTAGATGATATAAGAGATTGGAAATGCTAAAAATCTAGCTAAATGGATAGCCATGCTATGCTAACCATGCAACCTGGAATGGCAATCGTGATCGTTACAATTCAGCGTGACAAAAAAGAAGTTCAATCTTGAATTTGTCACGGTTACCCATTCGGCAAAACATGGATATTGTCCTCAAATTGGTGATTGGGTCAAGTGCTTTTATTTTGTAATTTTTTACTTTTCAGCCTGCAAATAACCTACATACCTTTATGCATTTAAGTACAATATATTAATCAGAAGGATTCCCAACTATTCCCTCAAGAGGAAAAAAGATAGGCCAAAGCACACAACTTTTTCAAGGAATGAAGAAGCCTGAGCGGTGAGATTTTTGGAATTGACATTCCCAAAGAAAAGGGAAATGTCCTCTGTCCCCGTGTAAAAAGAAGGGTTACTGGAACAACAGAAATCACAAGACCCCTCCTCTCCCAGCTCTCCCACCCAAAAGAAAGTGGGTATCCACTCAACATCAACAACATGATGCTAAAAAAACCCTAAAAGATTTAATCCCAGAGACTATCTGAAGTGCGCATCATATCCTTAAAACCTTTTCCCCCTATCCGAAATTGCGCCAGCAACTGCGGCTAGCTTGCTTTTTCTTGCCCACCGAGAAAAGGTGAGAAATAGTGGGGAAATGCCAACGCCCAAGTGCACGCGCAGCAAGCACTCGGTGCTGAGATCACTATGTTCCATGGGGGCCACGCCGGTCAATGGGCGCAGAGGGCTCCGGGATCTCGCTGATGGATACTATCTTGAAGGGAAAGCGAAACAGAAACGACGGCTGACTTGTTCATGCTTCACACGCAACTTTTGTCCTTGTCTAATGTCTACCCCTTTTTTTCAGTTGCAATTTTGCTGATGCTACTCAGACAAATGTAACTCAAGAATCTTTTTTGAAAGGTAACTCAAGAATCTGAACGGCAACATTCCGGAGCTCGTTCCTCCTGCTGAAGAGACAGCGTATGCGTATCCAAGCAGCAGCAGCAACTGATTCAGAAGAACCCAAAGCTCCCAAAAGATTTCTTTCCCCTTCTTCCAACCAAATCAACCAGGCACGAGTTGCAAGATCCCACCGCGCTCCGCCAGCTCCGCTGAACATTGCCACTTGCAAGTTCAAACAGACTCGCACGACGCGGAACATAAAATGGAATCCTGAAACCCAGAAATCTTGGAAGCGAACCACGCGGGCAGGAAGGCTTTTCCAACGAGGAGGTCGATTCATTACCTGGCGCTGGAGGACGGGGTGAGCGGGGAGGTGGGGGAGGACCGCGCCCGGTGCCTCATGGCGGCCATCGGTCGGTCGGCCGGCGGGATGGAGATGAGCTCGAGCGGTGGCAGCGGCGGCGCGGTTCTCCTTCCGGGTAGCTCCTTCGTTCCTTCTCCTTGGGTCGGGCTGCTGCTTTGAGCTGCAGAGCTGAATCGGGCGAGGCAGGGCGGAGTGGAGTGGGAGAGGGGGAGGAGGAGACGACGCAGCGGGGGGACAGCGCTGCACGAGCACGGCAGGGCTTAGCACAAGGTGGCGAGTGGTGACCCTCGTTCGCCCGTGAGCCGTGAGGATCTGTCCTTTCCTTGATTTTATTTTGTTTTTGATCAGTTTAGATATGATCCGAGTTTATTTTAATTTTTGGATAAAGTTAAACTAGGACTTTTAGATTTATTAGCTGGAGGTTAGAGGTTTATAATAATACTATAAGTGGAGATTAAAACGCGAGACATGGTTTTTCGAGATCAATTTCCGTGATCATAATGCGCAGGACTCCTGGCAAAGGAAAAGAACACGACCTTGAGTTCGAAATTCGGTGTACCGGATGAGAAGTTATGGGAAATTTGGTTTGAAGAATAGAACGATCAGCTTCCCATGTTTTTTTATTGGTTTGAAAGAAGATAAAATAGGTTGATCCATCATGACCTTCATAGTACATAAGTACATTATTGGTTAATGATGATGAATCGTTTCAGTCTAAATTTATAGGAATATAAATATACCTTCAATCAAGATGAGGTGTTTTTCTAAAGAAAGAAAATCAAACACCGTATCCCGTTAGGACAGAGTTTCTCATGAGCCGAGTATCATACATCACTGTCCGGGCGCTTCCAGCCTCGGTGCGCGGGTGCGGCGCCGCGCTGTCCGAGCGGGGCGCGGATCCCGCCGCGTCCGACTCACCCCCCACGTCCCCCTCCCACCCACGCCCGCTGACCCGCGGGCCCCAAACCCCACCGAGCACCACCTGTACCCGGCACCCCCCCTCTACCGCCCGTCCACTGAATGGCTACTTGTCCTTACACTGGCAGCCACCACCGCCGCGCCCGGAACTCCTACGCGCCCCCCGCCCCCCGCACCCTCCAGTTGCCCCAGACCCCGACGCGTGGGCCCAGAGCCAAAAGCACCCTAAACGTGTCGGTCCCGTCGAGGATCGGACCAACCGCGAGCTGCCACGTCGGTGGAGTGCCAGCTACGCGCACACCGGGAGCGTACACGCGGACGCGGGACGCCGAACCCTAGCGGCCTTTTTGGTCGCTCCGCCCTCCCACGCTGCGGGCTGCTGCTGCTGCCGCTGCCGCTTCCACGCACCGCCCCTCCGGTAGGCTCACCGCCGGCGACGCGCAGGCGCCCCCCGCCCCCACAGGCCCCAACCGCCACCGCCGTTTTTTTTCCTCTGCCCGCCCCACCCTCCGCGCTCCGGAGCCGCGGAGATCCCCAGATCTCGGCCGCGGGAGCTCATGGCGTCGTCCTCCGACGAGCAGACCAAGCCGCCGGAGCCGCCCGCCGCGGCCGCGGGCGCCGCGGTCGCCACCGCGGCGCCGCCGCAGTCGCACGCCGAGTGGGCCGCCTCGCTGCAGGCGTACTACGCCGCCGCGGGGCACCCCTACGCCTGGCCCGCGCAGGTAAAGCTTTGCTTTTTTTTTTACTTGGCACCTCTGGCCCTTTGGGTGGGAGGGGACGGCGGCGGTGGGTTCTGACTAGGGTTTCCTTTGCTTGTGTCCTCCGGTGCAGCACCTCATGGCGGCGGCGGCGGCGGGGGCGCCCTTCGGCACGCCGGTGCCGTTCCCCGTCTACCACCCGGGCGCCGCCGCGGCGTACTACGCACACGCCTCCATGGCCGCGGTGAGTGCGCGAGGCTCGTCCTCTTCTGGTGCTTCAATTCGAGGGAATTGAGCTCGGATTCGGAGGGGTTTTGGTTGTGAATTTGCTGCTCTGGTGCCGTGCAGGGCGTTCCTTACCCGACCGCCGAAGCTGCAGCCGCAGCGGCGGCGGCGGCGGCGGCGGCGGCGGCGGCCACCGCGGCGGAAGGGAAAGGCAAGGGGAAGGGCGGGGGCGCGTCGCCTGAGAAGGGAAGCTCCGGGGCGCCCTCCGGCGAGGACGCCTCCAGGAGGTACCGCCTCTCACTGTTGCCTTGTCAGTCTGGTTTTAAAAATTTTCTTTTTCCCCTTTCCTTTTTCTGGGTAGATTCAATTTTGAATTTTTGTTGCGTGCCCAGCGGCGACAGCGGCAGCGAGGAGTCGTCAGGGACGAGAGACGATGACACTGACCATAGGGTACCAAGCAACTTGCTGTGACGCAAGGGACCATTTTTAAATTGCATGTTTTCCTGCAATTAGTATAATTCTGCCTTTCTGTGGCTCGTGTTTGTTCCCTTCAGGATTCCTCTGCGTCCAAAAAGAGGAAATCTGGCAACACGTCGGCTGAAGGTTGGTTTTGTCTTTAGCATTTTCCGCTGGAAAGGAGTGGGCGATTAAAGATTGTTGTTTGCCAGGCGAGCCGTCTCAAGCTGCTGTTGTGCGCTATGCTGCCGTTGAGTCGCCATATCCAGCAGCGAAGGGGAGGTCTGCCTCAAAGCTTCCGGTGTCTGCGCCTGGGCGGGCGGCGCTTCCTAATGCCACCCCGAATCTAAACATTGGGATGGACCTTTGGAGCACTTCTCCAGCCTTGGCCGTTCCTGCAGTGCAGGGGGAAGCGAATCCTGGGTTGGCGCTTGCCCGGCGTGATAGTGTTACTCAACTGGTATGGTTGGCTTTTGCTTAATCTTATTATGGACACATCCTGAAACGGATTATATCGTGTGCACAATTGCTGTAGACTGTTTCTTGATTCATGAGTTTTGTCATCTTATGCAAAGTTACAGATCATAATTGAGTCTTATTCAGACCTATTTATTTGATTACATATTCATATTTCTTCAGGATGAACGAGAATTGAAGAGGGAGAGGCGAAAACAATCTAACAGGGAGTCTGCAAGGAGATCAAGGTTACGCAAGCAGGTAGTATTGGAATCAGTACATTCTCATTTCCTGCAGAATTTCATGGAGAGAATTAACTCATTATAATTATGTTTTCTTAGTGTAAATTCTGCACATACACACTAGTTCCTGACCAACTTGGTGAACATCTGTTTTCATGGTACCTCAAGTAAGACAATGAGATCAGAGTATGACATAACCAATTGGAGCCAAATTGGTCCAAATTTAGCTGTATCCTGGTTTTCCCACCATTAATTGGAGCCACCAAAGATCTTCACAATACTTTGGTCTTAGATTAACTGGTATTAGTTTATTTTAAATAGAATAGTGTGCTTGCTTGGCCTTTGGCTCTGAGAAATGTTTTCGTGAAAGAATGCTAAACAAATGCTAGAGTTCGATGAACTGAAATACACTGAAGTTTTCATTACCTTAGAGTTTAAATATTTTTTGTGGCCTAGGACACGCATTTCCTGGTAATGTGTCAAGACCACTTATGGGTGTAAATTTGTTTAGGCAACCAACAATATTGAAATATGTTATCGCATAGGAAAGCTAATAACCAGGGCAGTTTATTAATTGAAAAGCAAAGAATGTTGATATTTGGAGCCTCAACTCTTTAGCTACTTCCTTTGATCGGTGCGCAAAAACAGATGTCGATTTTCACAATTGCATCAATTTTTCTCCGTTTTATTCCTTGTTTGCTACTCTTGAACTAATTAGCTTGTCCTAAACGTCATATATGTAAAAACGAAGGGAGTGTTTGTATGTATTTTCCGCGATCTCTAATTCGGTTGTTGCCAGTATTATAGCAACCCAAAACCTCGCAAAGCACAAGCATAGATGTTGAATAGTGTTTTCCTGCTAGTAATGATTGAAAATGGGGAAACGTCAGCACTGGCTATTAGGTTGTATTTGCTAATTTCTTTTCTAACCTCATCTCACATCAAGATAAATGATCTTGTTCCCCTCTTCATTTCACGCTATTGACCTGTTTTTTGGTCACTCGCGTTTCAATTAAACTATGTTGTTGATCCTCAACTAGACCACTTAGTATTCTTATCTGGCTGCCCACCGTGGCGATGTGCACTCATCTGTGAAACGCCATTGAACGCACAATATTAGCTTTCTGCTTCAAGGTATTAATACATTTGCCAGCGAGCTAAAGTTTCTCATTCGGCCAACCTTGTTAGTTTCATGCAAAATTTCACTTATGTGGCGTGGGTCTAGCTAGCCATGGTGGGACTTGAAAATCCATGTAACTTAGCTATGTAAACCTAAGGTGCCAAGCTATTTCCAGTTACTTTCGCTAGATATATTATAACAGTATGTGGAGTATAAGTAATTGTGGAGCAAAGATTGTAGATACGTGAAAATAGGACTGCTGATTTCCTATTACAGAAACTTGTTGCTTACATACCCTGAGTGAAATCAGTGTTTTTTTCTTTATATTAGTAATCTATATGTTATAATTATGCAAATTGTTCACATTTGCCATGTCTTATTTTTCAGCAAGAGTGTGAGGAATTAGCCAGGAAGGTAGCTGACCTAACAACTGAGAACAGTGCTCTCAGAGCAGAACTTGACAATCTTAAAAAGGCCTGCCAAGACATGGAAGCAGAGAATTCACGTCTACTGGTGAGCACATGGAACTCTGCTCTCATTTGTCATCATTGCTTGGTGACGTTATTTCTTTCACATCGTTTGTTGTCATGTCAACATGTCTAACCTTAGCGGGGACTTGTGAAGGGTGGAGTGGCGCACTCCCAGGGACCAAGCGTCACAACCACATTGGGAATGAGCATCGATCCGCCAAAGGTGCAGCATCATGATGATGAGGGCCAGCTTCACAAGAACACTAGTAATAACAGCAATGGGAACTACGCGGGCACCAGCCACAAACCGGAGGCTAACACTAGGTGAGAGACAGGAGTGATGAGGAAGTGACAAAGATGAGATGAGGTGTTTCTTATCTAACCACAACACCCATCATCAATCGGTGTGTTTTTTTCTTAGCAAAGCTGTTGTTTTAGCCCTCACAGCCCGCTGGGGCCATGTAGAGTCGCCCCACTGCAGCCATGTATTATTTATGGCTCGGCGCGGTGTGCATTTGTGTTTTCGTGTGTTGTGTAAACCTATTGATGTAGCTATTGTAACAAAACCTAGAGAGCCTAGAGGTTTTTATGTTTGCTAACTCCTGATGAGGGATGTAACCGGCCAATTTGGTGCCTGATCGATGGTTAGATGAAATGCGAGCAAATATCATTTGATAGCCTGCCTCGCCTTGTTGTTTGGATGGTTGCACTTTTGTGGGAGATATTTTTTATACGGGTTAATGAAGGTTTGATGGTTTATGCGTTTCGGTATTGGGATGAATATCTTTCATAATTTCCTTATAAATTACATACCTGTAAAATTATAATTGTTTGGATGACACGCAATCCAATTCACACCTCGTGTCACAGTCACCATTGGCGCCGCAGAGTGCGATGTGACAGGGAGCATGGCCCGCCATCTGGCCGTGGCTCTCGTTCATTCCGAGCTAGCGAGCTGAACTTGGTTCAGGCCCTCGATAGAGAGCATCCATTCACACTCTGATGCTCCTTTCAGAATACAGGTCTCTGAATACAGGCCTGCACATCCCGAGGTATTCTTGTGCACAAGAAAATACAAGTGCAAGAATTTACGACTATGCTCCCCATCATGCCTTCACGATTCTCCATACCAGGACCCCAGTATGCCCGGTCATTTCACTAATGAATGTTCAAGGCTGGAACTTTTTCTTAATCTAAACAAAGTATGCCCAGTCATAGTAAATCATGCATATTATTAGGCGATATACTTTTTAAACTTCAAATATTGCACTATTCAAACATAGTAGTACATGCTTCGTAAACTGATCTCACGTTTACAAATTAAACCCACTGCCTCTTGGGTGGATGTCAGACTCTCTTCAGAATGACCTCGGTGATTGTTAGATTCTTCAGAATGGCTCGGCCCATTGTCAAGTTCTTCAGAATTTATTGGGCGATGCCACCTTCTCTCCACATTTGACGATAGGTTGTCACCTTCCCTTCGCATCTGTTTACAATGGTTTGCCTAAATGATCGTTAGGACTCCCTTTTCAAAAGAAATAAATGATCGTTAGGCTTGACATTTGATCTCATCCAATTTCTCAAGAATTACAAGACATTTTGTGTGTTGACAAGTACAGCTATGCAGTGGAAGTGGGCACTTGGTGAACATGGCAAGTAATGCTGTATGTATTGCTTAAAGGCTGTAATGGATATATATATACACATGATATAGAAACAGAACTTGCATGCACGTTTCTTTGCCTTTATGGTGTATGGACATGCATTTCGTGTGAATTTATTTATTCAACTCATTCATCTGGAGTGAACTTGGTGCGGTGTCAAGATTTTCTGGTCCGTTGTGCAGACATAGAATATGTTTGTGCAATCTGGCATATCGACATAAGAACAACAATTTTATTTAGAGTCTGACAAGTAGATTACCACTGACTGCATGGTCCCGCGTCGTGAAAGCAATCATGTCGTCTGTGTAATCTTTATGATTTAACCTTCCTTCTATGGCGATGTTCTATTGTCTCCTTCCCTCTCGGTCCACGATACCAAGTGCTACATGATTGTTGGGCTTGCTATTTGATTTCCTCTAATTTCTCACAAACCGCAGTACATTTTGTGGCCAATTGATTTCCTCCAATTTCGTTAAAATCACAATACATTTTGTGGCTCACAGCTGTAGTTATGAAGTGGAAATGAGCACTTGATGAAAAGTGGCAAATGAGAACTTGATGTGTTCGCAGCCAGGTCATGCATTTGTTCATTGATGAGCTTGCAGAGGGATGAAGCGACTTAGCGTGCATTGCAGTCCAAGTGTAAGAGACAACAATGGCATGATAAATTTTGGCGATTTTGTGTGCCAGGACAATGTGCGATATGTGTGATAAATGACAAATTATGTAGAGTTATTTATGCACATCAAGTTAAAGTCATGCTTCGCAAGTTTTGACTAATGGGGGTGTTTGGTTCCTGAGTGCTAAACTTTAGGCCTATCACCATCAAAGAGAATCTTATCATTTAGAGGTATTAAATAAAGTCTAATTATAAAACTAATTGCAGAACTTCTAGGCTAATTCGCGAGATGAATCTAATGAGGTATATTAATCCATGATTAGCAGATGATTACTGTAGCATCACTGTTGCAAATTATGGATTAATTAGACTCATTAAATGCGTCTCGCGAATTAGCACCCATCTGTGAAAAAGTTTTTTAGGCAAATTTTATTTAATACTCCTAAATGATAAGATTCTTTTTGATATGACGGGGCTAAAGTTTAGATCTTGAGATCCAAACGGGGCCTAATACCCCGTTTAGATGTAGGTATTCAAGTTCAGAATTTGGAATTGGTATTGAGTGTATCTAAACGAGAACCATAGCTTCAACCACCAGCCCAACCACCTTTGGTTTTGGAAGTTTCAGAATTGCATTATATTCTTTTCTCATGCATATAGACTTCTCCATGGTTATGGCAAATCTGCTTATTAACTTTTTTTGTTTCCATTATTTTTAACTGTTTTTATACACGTTGTAACGGTGAACCTTAGCAGTTTTGCGTGTTCCTCTAGTTGAACAGTTAGTCAAGAGATTTCAAAATGGCAGCAACGAACAGATGGTTTCTTTGCAATTTCATATTGCAAAACTTTACGGACAGATCCTTAATTGTCTGCCCATGTTTCGTTTATTTCAGTAGTGTATTTTCCCTATTATATTGACACAAACTTACCAACAAATGTCGGTGACGAAACATATTCTATAGCAGCGGCTGCTCTTTTGTATCAAGTGATGTTGCTTCCCTGCAAGATAGCCCTCAACCTCCTGGCTTCACCTTGATTCTTTAAAACAGGACTAGGGTGCTGAGCTAGACTAGATTAGTTGTGTTTGCATTTGGCTTTATACAATTTCTCACAGTGAGTCTTGCATAGTCAACATCATTGCAAATGTATCTTGTTCCATTGAGCTCAGCTGGGATAGACCTTAGCACGATATGCATGGACCAACTGACAGAAATTTCAACACTGTGATCCTGAATTTCTCTTGCACGGCCTTTAATACTCAATGAGCCATAGTTTGTGGCAGGGTTGATTGTCTCCTTAAGTCTTTCTTGTAGCAAGTTCATTTCTGACTGCACAAAAGAGATTGCCGTTCAGCTGTTGATCCTCCGGTTCTTCACTCCTCGCTTCCCTGTGCATCAATAATGTTTCATGGATGAATATGGAAACTGACCTTGTCCAACTATAGAAACAGAATTTAGCATGCAATTTAATTTTCTGTTGCCTTTCTAGTGTGGTTGCATGCATTTCGTGTGAAGTCACTCAGTTGCAATGCATTACCAGGTACAATAATTCAGTTGCTCTTGTCATCAATAGCCAAATGGACCCTTCTAGGATTCATGGAAGACTAGCTTGTACTCTGTTTATCGATGAGCTTTCGTGTGGTGTGTGTTGGCAGCGTTGCAGTGTTATTCATGGATTTTATATGAAAGGTGACATCAATAATATCACAAATACTCATGCCTTTGCATATATACCTAGATGATAAATGGACAATCTGATCTATGGTTAATAACAAAGTATGCCAAGTACTTTGTGCTCATGTCTTCGCACTTGTCAAATGAAAAGCTAACACTTTAGGTGATATCTTGAATTTACTTGTGGAGTTGCACTGTCTCAATATCAGTTGCATTATGAAAATGTACATTTTGCTATCCCGAACAAACCACTTCGGTCAGACAAAATTTGGGTTCAATTTACTCCCATGAATTATTCAATGGGTTCGATCTACTGAATTGTTTATTTTTTCTTTGCATATAAGTTGAGGTTCAAGTTCAAATTTCATGCGGATGACAGAGTACATGGTATCCTATGTTAAAAATTACTTTTAGATTTTCCATGGTTTGACAAACACCTACATGTAAAATGGAAGATCTGGTCTATGGTTACTAAAAAAGTATGCCAAGTATTTTGTGCTCATCTTCACACTTCTCAAACTCGCTATTGAATATCCTTTTGTAGTTGCATCATTTCAGCAACAGTTTTAGTAGAAAAAGGCCCATTTTACTATCTTGATAAAACCACTTCATCTATTTTACCCTTGAACAAAATTTTGGTTCAATTTACTCCCCGAACTATTCAATTGGTTCTACCCCTAGTGAGATTTGTATCTTTTGTTTCTCTACATTCAAGTTCAATTTCGTGGGGTGGATAGAGTACATGATATCCTATGTATGTTAGAAAATACTTTAAGTTTAATTTGAAAATTATTTTTCCATACAATATAATTTTGTATCTCTATTGTTAATTTAGTATTAGATGTTCTTAACCTATCAAAACAGTCAAGAAGAAATTTCAATATACCTTTTATAAATTTTATGTGAATTCTATCAATCTACAAAATCTCAACTTTTAATGGAAAAAGTTCTCAATGTATTTATTTTAATACGTGTTACGATGCCCTTTGTCACCCTGTAAATATTGAACACAAAACTCGACTTGTACATGGATAAAAAAAAAGATAAACCATGAAGGATAGAGACTGGACCAACTGGAATACTTTGAGTAAATTGAGTCAGAATTTCTCAATTTATATGTGATGAATTGAAATACTTGGCCCACGTATACATACTAGTATGTAGAGTGATATTGCCATGTTGTATGAAAAATTCTTTGTATCACGCACATGGTCCGGTGCTTCTACCATGGCTGTTATTGTGGCACCCGTTGGCGGCCTTATAGTTAGGGACCTCCTCTGTTATATAGATGCTAATGTCGTAGTTGTTGAACCTTCAGAAGGCAACATGGCTTTCCTACTTGCTGCTCTGACGACATCATTTGACCAGTTGGTGCTTGCAGGTCGATGTAGGAATCAATGGTATACTTATAAAGACCATAAGAGTTGTTCACTAATATGTTTCACAAGAGCCGCTTCGTCTGTGTCGCCGATCGGATTAGGCAATTTGACAAACATGAGACTGTTTGTCAACTGACTGGCTGATGGGCCAATAAGTAGGTGACAACTGTCGGGCCATGAACCAGCAAATAAACGATCCTACAAACCGTTTTCCACCTCCGCACCAAGCTCGTTTCTCTAGGCCGTTCATACAGGTGTAGATACTGATGAGAAAAGGAGAGGGAAGAGCAGAGACATTTTGCACCAAACTCAAGGAATGGTGCAAACCTCCCTTGCCATACCGAACTCCCCGCGCTTGGCTGTGCCCGGCAAGACAGCTAGGGACCTCCTCTGCGACTCAGATGTTAGTGTCGGACCTTCCCTGTTATACACAGATGCTAGTGTCCCGAACCATGAGAAAGCAACTTGTCTTTCCTTATTTGCTATCGTGATGCCGCCACTTAGCCAACCGGTGCTTGCACCGGGGTTTTGGAATCAATGGTGAACTTATTTGGCTTCCTCCAGCTTCTCAAAACATACAAGTCCATATTGATATATATACCTCTGGGCAAGCCTATGATCAAGCTAATGGGGTGCTAGGGCTTCTACCTTTGTGATGGAAATGGACACCTGATGAAGGGAAGAAAAGTTACAGTGCGTTTATGAAAGCGTGAAATGCACATATATATAGGCTCTAGACGGAGCTAAGACTTAGCATTGTGTCAGTTCATTTTTGCTTGCTTCTGCATGCATTTCGTGTGCAGTCATTCCACAGGAATGAAAACATTGGTTGCCAGGCCCATTCGGTTGCATCCGTTGTGAATTTACGCAATTGTTTTGTGTTAAAAAAGGAAGTCGAAATTTGGTTAGTCTACCAAGTATATCACTCATATTACATAACCATTATTGTTGGCAGACAAGTTGTTTTCTTAAAACTAACTTCAAGAGACTGTTGCCATGCAGCGGGGTTCGTCCCAGGAGAACGAAAGCATCACTGGCCTTGCCACTTGGCTTCTCCAATTTCTCACAGTGATGCCTCTAAGCAAGATATTTATCTTATCCCTCGAGTGTTCTCTAGTAGAATAATCAATCTCACATCACAGTACATGTTGTGGCGACCAAGTTCCGAAGTTAAACTATCTAGTTGTGTGGTTGCGGTCTAATGTCTCGACGCTTAATTGTATTGATGAATGCCATGGCACATGACACATGAATAATAATATAATTATTGAGATCAGTTGGTGGCTAAGTGGCATGGGTCTATCAATTGTCACATAATCCACAAACTCTTAGCAGTCAGCACAAAAGGTGGACATGGGTTTGCTGCTAAAGAAACTTGCCATTGTGAAGACAAGTAAGTTGATAAATTGACCGCGACGAACTACTTAATCATCTGCCAGAAAAAACTTTGCATTGTGCATTGGGAAAAATAGTAATAAGATCATTTTGAAAATAAATCACATAACTTGTTTTAATTTGTGATTATAATTTGAACTGGCAAGCAAATTTTGACGAAAAAGTCAGTTTTAGGTACTAATTAACTTGTCGACCAAACTTCGTTTTCTGGTTCAAAGAAATAGGATCTGCCCCTGCTCGCTTCCATCAAGAACATAAATCAACTAGAAAACATGAAGTCCATAACAAAGAACACAGAAACTACTGTCTACTGACACTCCAAGAGGGCAGCAATATCCTGATTCTCGGCACCTGGTTCTTGTTGCAAAGCTTGGCTCATAAAATGATTCGTTCTTGAATTCTTGTTCTTCTGTCGCCCATGTTCTACTGCATCCAAGA
Source organism: Panicum miliaceum (assembly GCA_032594955.1). NCBI lineage: Eukaryota > Viridiplantae > Streptophyta > Magnoliopsida > Poales > Poaceae > Panicum > Panicum miliaceum. The sequence continues at coordinate 36,915,810 of CM064066.1, forward strand.
CGCCTCTACTTAAAACTGACCTCGGCATACTTGTGGCAGCAATAACACTTTGCGGACAGTAAAATGATAAATGGGTTTGGCATTTGGCTTCTCCCAATTTCTCAGTGTAATTTTTGCATGCTCATGATCAGCAGCTTGTTTGCCGTAGGGAATGCCAATGGCTTAAACATGGTCATGTTGCAAAAGTAGAAATGGTTAGTTTTACCTCTCGGAAAGAGGAGGGTGCTGGGACAGCGTAGCAAGAATATGAACCGCAGTGAACCAAATGAGGAACAGCGGAACAAACAACCGTCGATTAGATCGTTGGACTAATTAATATGGCTTAATTAGTTATAAGAATGCTTTGAGATTCATGTGGATTTTAGAAGAGGATCTACAGAAGCAATTCTCTTAATCATTATTCATCTTGATCAGCTCGCCCACCGCTGGAGCTAGCCTCGAGCTGGTAATTGTTGCAGGGTGCAGATCCAAAAGAGTGCGAGGCTTGGGCTCAGGAGGCATTTGCATGCAGTTGTCCATATTCTATTGCCACCTTTACTATTTTTATATAAATCGTGTTTAATAGTTGATTTCCCTCGACATGCCAGTGACAAATATCCAAAAGTAGGTACATGTAAGGTGTTTATAGACTGAGCATTTGGTTTCTTCCAATTTCTCACAGTAAACTTTTGTGTAGTCACGTATTGGTGACTTGTTATCACAGGAAGGCCTCTTTTTCTTACTGAAACAGGAGGAGAGTCCCCTACTGATTTGATCAGTATTATAAAAAGGCCTACTAGAAGGCAACATATTGGATTGTAAATATGTAATTTGGTTCTAGAAGTGTGATTGGAATGGACACTTGACGGCAGCAGCTGTATCATATATATCATATATGTTGCTGAAGCCTGACAAGCATATATGGCATATGAACAGAAGTAACATATGCATGATACCAGTAAACAACTCCGTGCATTTGTGTGAACTTACTCTACTGAAATGATGTGTAGCATGTTAATTCCATTGCATCCACTGTGGAGAGTTATCCAATTGCCTTTCTTGAAACCAAAGAGTTAGCCAATGGTAGTCTGATGTGTCGCTAAGCCATGACACACACACACACACACCAAAAAGATCATAAACTAGGCCAGAGAAAGAAATTTTTATATGTTATGTACATCAATGTTATAATCGCTTGACCAGTATAACTAAATAATGAAAAAGGTGATAGCAAATGATGGTGAGTGTCGGTGTTTCGAACCGCCGACTAGTAAATCTTGTGATTGCGCGTCTGACCCGGATGGTGAGCAAGAAAGACACGATGGTTTATACTAGTTCGGGCAGAATGTCCCTACGTCCAGTTTGAGCCGCTTGTGCTCTTGCACTAGGCTTGCAGCAAGGGTTACAAATAGGCGAGAGAGGGACTGGGCTCCCAAGTCTCTGGTGGAGTGTGCGTGTACAGGTGTGAGTCTGAATAATCCTTCCCCTTTTATAAGTCAAAGGGAAGGGGGTTGATACAAAGAGAGAGAAAGAGAAGTTCCCGGGATCGTGTCGCCTCTCCTCCCCTTCGCATGGGCCCCGCTGGCCTTGTAGCTGACGACGGAGGTGCTCACATGCCGCACCCTTGCGTGACGTGCGGCGTGTGCCTCAACGGAATGGGCGGCACGGGTAGAGCGGGCGACGTGAGTCCCCCGGCGCGGTGGACGGCCGAGGCCTGCCGTAGTAGCCTATCTTTTCTGGAGGTCATATCGCTGCACGTCCTTAACTACCCTTACGCCAGAGGTTCGTCCTCCGGTGTGGCCTGTCATTTCATGAGGTCCCTGGGGCCCGTGGCAGAACCACCTGAATTAATCCGGCTCAAGTGCGCTAACCATCACCACGAGGGCAATCAGGGCTAACTCGCACTTCAAACGGAATAATCCATTGGTCTGTCGGTTAACCTCCCGATATAACCACGGTTTTTGCCGATCGAAATCACACATACATGTACTCACACGAAGGTGAGCCCAGAGGATACAACATTCCACAAATTTTACATCACAGGTTCATCATAAATTATTATTACAACGGAGTTCAAATTCGTAAAACAAGGTACTTCAGAGTTCAAAATAATTGAGTTCTTCAGAGTTCAATGCAGCGGAAAAATAACGATAAACTACTCGACGATACAGGATGCTTTGATGAAGCCTGTACGAGACATCACTCGGCATTATCTCCGTTGGCCGGGGGCGTATCCCATTCCACCGACCAACCAGGAGGAAGGGTACAAGGCCAAGTCAAACTAGCGATCATATCCTTGAAAGTTTCACCTGAAAATAAGCCACAAGCAAGGCTGAGTATACTAATACTCAGCAAGGCTTACCCGACTAGCGGAATATACTCCCCACCGTCTTGAATTCGTTCACATCTTGCTAATGGCGGGTGCATGTGCCGCCATGGCCGGGTCCATGGGGACGTGTAGTCGAGGGCGGTGGGCCTGTTCCGTGAAGCGGGAATTGAAAGAAAAAGTTGCACGTGTGACTCTGGGAGTAACCACGTGACGTGTGTTTAGGTTTCCTTTGCAAGGTTAAGAAATTCGATTCGAATCATCCGTTTCTCGCGGTTATTGAGACTGCTTGACCCTTTTATCACATAGAGTAAGAAGAGGAAAAATGATGATGATTAATCTTGTTGGATGAAAAATTAATTCTTCCACCATGTATGATGTTGGATAGTTGCTTACCTAGAATGGTTAAAGAAAACTAGAATCTGGAGCTAAAATTTGAAAGTAAGGACCTACTTGTATATGCTTTTCGGCAAAACAAACCCTCAAACCAAAAGCCTTGCATATCTAGGAGTCGGCTAAGTATATTCCACTAGTCGGGTAAGATTAGTATACTCAGCCTTGCTTGTGGCTTGTTTTCAGGTGAAACTTTCGAGGATATGATCGCTAGTTTGACTTGGTCTTGTACCCTTCCTCCTGGTTGGTCGGTGGAATGGGATACGCCCCCGGCCAACGGAGATAATGCCGAGTGATGTCTCGTACGGGCTTCATCAAAGCATCCTGTATCGTCGAGTAGTTTATCGTTATTTTTCCGCTGCATTGAACTCTGAAGAACTCAATTATTTTGAACTCTGAAGTACCTTGTTTTATGAATTTGAACTCCGTTGGCCTATGAGGGAGATATTTATATGCTATATTTCTACTACAGAGGAGTGAGCCAAAGAGCGTGTTGTAGGTCACGGAATAGAAATATAGTTTGGTGGTGTATATAATCAATTTCCATCTCCCATCCTATGAATTTAGAACTAAACTTTGGAATATAGTTGAAAAGTGGTGAGATGTCAAATTCTAAACTAAATAACCTAGTTTATTAAGTAGATTTTAATTTCTTCATTCAAAATGAGAGGATCCAAACGTCCCTTATTGAAATCTTTTCAGCACTCGGGGATAAGCAAATGCAGACGGCTGGAGTGACCGTAGAAAACCCGGACAGAGGCAAAGATCCTATTACAGAATACTCAGTGCGCTTGTTCTCGTTTCACTTAGGCTGTATACTACTAGCACTGTCAGACTGATCTAGCCCATTTCAGCTACATTACCAATTGCATCGCTTTGAGTAGACTTCATACCAAATTGCACTGAATATCTACAGCAGTAGTTGTGGCGTCATGTCTCGGTCGATTACTCCATTATTGTTGATGGCCAAGGGACGTGACATGGCAGCAACAACAACACTAAAATGTGTGATTCGATCACGGAAAAGAATGGCCCGATGATTCATCCCATTTCATTTGCGAGTAGCTAAGTTGGCCGGCGGCATAGGTGACACCATCCATCACTCGTCACATTGCCGTCCACAACAAAGGATCTATCTTATAGCAAAGTTAAAGGTGGCATCTGCCCATCGTTTTGCAACCCCGTCCATGGTTCACCAGAAAAGATGTTTGTAACATACAACTTCTTATGTGAATATGAACGTACTAATTTAGAAGCAATGTCACTTGCCGTCTCCCCGGTGCATATATGTAAAAATTATAAGGGAACGAGACGTAGCTCGTGTGGCAAACGCTCTAGCTGTGGAGCTACCGGTCGTGAGTTGACGCGACCTTCAAATTCAAATCTAAGTGTAGTTGTAGTTCCGCTAATATTCGAGGGGTATGTAGGGTTGGTGTGTACATAGATATGAACAGATACTACGGCTGAACCTAAAGCTGTATCTAAACGAGAGTCGTCAAAAAAAACCGTAAACCGCTTTAGTTTGTTCCCGCTAACTCGTTGAAATCGGAACATTCGATTTTTGTTATTTGATTTTTGACGATACTAATTGGTGTGGTTATCCCTAGTTCAACAAGTTTGATTTCTCTAACTTTTTAACATTTCTACCATTTCTTGAACATGCAGACGAGGAGGGGGAAAGAAAAGAGCTTGCGCTACTGTTGTTAACAGCGCCGTGACACTTTGACACTGACACCAGGGGTCACTTGCATGCTACGATTAGATTGCAAGCGTGTCCAAAAGATTTTTTTTGGTTTTTATAAAAAAGGCAAACAACGAAATCAAAAGCCCAACGGTCCAAAAGGTTTTGCAGCGTCGATAAATTTCCTCAGGTCGAAGCACCGATGCCGCAGGCGGATGCAGAATCTATCCCTACCAATTTTTTTTAAAAAAAAAAATCTAGCCCCCACGCACACCTACTCCCGGCATACAAAAATTTAAAATTGAAAGGAAATGGCTGGAAGTGGGGGAGAAAGTGGATCGAAGCAGGAAGAAAGCGTACCATATCGCCAACGATCCTCGTCCCTGGCATCATCACCATCGCGCTTCCCTTTCGCTCCCCACTGACGCCGACGCCGACGCCGTAGTAGGTGAGTGGGCCCAACCGCCAAACAACCCAGGCGACGGTGGCGGTCGGACAGCCACCGCGCCCCGGGCATGCTCGGTGCTCCCGTGCCGTTGCGATCGCCGGCGGAGCCCACGGCGGGGGAAGGGATAGTGGGCGGCCGGCGGGGCCCACGGCCACCCGAGTCCGCCTGCGGGCGCGGCGGCCTTTTGAGGCCGCGACCGACGGGCGCTCTGCTCTCTTTCGGCGCGGGGTCAAGGGGGTGCGGGCCCACGTGTCAACGGGCGGGGCCCGGTCGGGTTGGGGTTGGCCTCGTCGTACGTACCCAGGGAGCCACGTTTAAGCGGACCCACAGCGGTGGGACCACTGCTGGGATCTGGTGCGTGCGGGCAGTTGGGACTGGGATGGGAAGTGGCAGGACGGATGGACGTTTGGATGCGGGCATAGTCTTTATTAATATTCTCCATTTCAAAATAAGGCTATTTTTAAATTTCTAAATGCATAATTTTTTTCTATACATCCAGATACACATGATGTCTAAATGTATAGTAAAAATTATATATTTAGATTTACCAAAATAACCTACAATTTAGAACAGAGGAAGCATAATAAACATGCATATGAGCATACCGCAACACAATCTTTATAATATATATTACATATGTGCATTTCTAAACGTGGTGCTTGAGAAAACACAGCTGGTATGAGAAGGTTTTTTCTTCTCTAATAAGAAGATAGTGATGGATATAGTAGAGTCATATTTGTTAATTGTTCCAGAACCATACTTTTCTGGATCCGCATGCGTACATGCGAATTGACTCTATTAGATCCAACTATGATGAACTATTATAGCACCTGTAAGATTGAAATGTGAGTTTAGTAGCATATATATAAGTACTCACGAAATACATAACACATGTAACATAGACAATTGCAGGTGAATAGGTCTGGTTGGTAAATCCATCGGTGTTGAGAACCATATTCATAACAACCACAAATAAGAACCGATAAGAAACCATCAAAGAAATCTTCATTGTCTTGTGAATACCATTTAGTCACATAACTACTAATAGAGCGATATAAATTGAAAACTCTCTGTATTGCTTAGCTACTCGATTGGGACAATTGAACACGTTAATCAACCATTACATTATTTCTAACAGCAACTCCAGCAGATCCTCTCTTCTCTATTTTGGGAAGGCCTCCAAATTCTCTCATCCACCCTAATTTCTAGGAGGTCTCTAGGGAGCCCTCTATTATAAGTTAGAATTGAAAGTTATTGCTGAAGTTGAAGTAAATTTGGAAGCCTCTGGAAGTAGGGCAGACATTTAGAAAATCTGATTCAGGGATTATTACTGGAGTTGCGTTCATCCAATAAATTCACGTGGATTGTAGTTCAGCGACGAGTCACTGACACATGACAGCATCAAATCAGGGGGGAGACCGGGGGATTTCAGCCGGCCAGCCGCAGAAGATCCGGAGCCGACCCCACCGGCGCCGGTGGTGCGGTGGGCGAAGTGGTTACACCAACGCGACGCCAGCCCCCACAAACCCAGCGGCAGACACCACTTCCGCCTCGCTCCAACCAGCCCCTCCTCCCACGCGACGGCGCGAGGAGCACCCACCGCCGCCGCCGGGGGCCGCACCCACGCAGGCGACTATGGCGATGTCGGCGCCGCCGCCGGCCTCATCGTGGCTGGAGTGGACTGCGGAGTACACCAAGGCGGCGCAGGCGGAGTCCCGCCCGCCGCCGGAGTGGGCGGCGCGGGTGGCGGCGGCGTCCGCGGCCGCGGGGGAGGGCGGGGACGTGCCCTGGTCCGCGGGGCTCGCGGAGGTGCTGGCGCGGGCGCTGCTCTCCGGCGGCGCTGCCGCGCCCGCGGCCGCCGCCGCCGCCGCGTGGAAGTACGCCGAGGCCGCGCTCGCCGCGCGGCTCGCGTCCCCGGCGCTCCTCCTCGCGATCCTCTCCACCAGGTACGGTCCCGGCGCTTCGCCGGTGGCGGATTGTGTCTCCGGTGGTGTGGTCCGTGGCGGGTGGTGGGATCGGGAATGGCGAATGCGCGTGCGATCGGCGCTGAGCTGTCGGGAATCGCGAACGGATCACTTCCACCTCGAATGCACGCGAGCATTTTTTTTCACTCCCCTTCCGAGTGTACATGGTTTTACAAGGAAGCTGGTGTGCTTGGCCCCAAATTGAGGGGAAAATATGCTGACAGTATGAATGCAATCGACAATGTAGATAGATCATCGCAGGGGAGAAATGACTTTTTAAATACTAAAGTCAGTTGGGTACTTCGGCAGGCTGATTCAAGTCTTCACTGCAAACCTCGTCCTGTTTTTCGAGAGAAGCAGAGTCTTGTAATAACAAACCCAGTTAGCTTGACTTATGTTTTGGAATTTGAAAAGTAGTTAGACTACCAAGTGGCAAAACACACTTAGCACTAATTATTTCATTGCTCGCTATTGCTGTCGTCCAAGCTGCAAAGTTTGTGGACCGTGTGGGGTATGATGGAGTCATGACTTTTCACAGTGTTGTTTTCATGGGCTTCATGTGTTCTTCTGGTCGTGCAGGGTCATTCCTCAGCGGTTTTCCAGGCCAATGGAGTATAGACTCTATTTGGAGCTCTTGAAAAGACATGGGTTCAGCTTCCACTATCAGATGAAAGCGGCAAATTTCAGAAAGTGCGTCCCCCCCCCCCCCCCCCCCCCCCCCACTACTCCCTGTAGTTTCCTAATGCGCTCCATGTACCAATCAGTAATTTCTAATGAGAATCTGAGTCACAAGTGCAGTGATCGATATGATTTAACATTTGTTCATAACAACATTAAAAATGAAATTTCAGTTTAAGATGTTCGTAATTATAATTATAAAAAGGGCTATACCAGTATAGCACCTTCTTCTATCTGTATAGTAGATATAAGTGGCTGTATCCACCATTTGCACCTAAGGGCTCCAATTTTCCTCTGATGGGAAGTCTACTTGTCTTGCAGTAATGAATATAATTTATTCTGTTGAACTTGTCAAGGCACAATATATTCCAGAAGTTTTTTCTGCAAATTTCCTTATATTTTTCTTTAGACCATTCCTCATATTCTTCTATTCCTATTACTTTTGTTATTGTTCATTGTCAAATGAAAGTTTAGTTTGTTTCTTGTAAATAAGATTTTATGTGCTTATATGTGTGATTTTTTCGGCATCATATTTTGTGCCTTGCATGGTTCTCTAATCGTGCATTTTATTCCTCTAGCAGTCTCAACTGCAATAGTAAACTTGTAGGGTTAAATTTGCTGGAACAATAAGAGGCCCTTTCTAAAGCCTCTCTTATGTTTGCAGGATCATGGGTTTAATAGACGGGAACCTTAGTCTTTCCAAGATATTTGGCATTTCTACATGTCAACCAGGGGTTTTTGTTGTGCATTTTGTTCTCTGTATTTTATGGCAGTTAGTTGATGTTGTTTTAGATGATGAGGGCCTGTTAGAGTTAACTCCAGAGAAGAAAGCTCAATGGCCAACCAGGCCTGAAGATGTGAGCACGTTTGAAGGAACTTTTACTGAACATAGAACTGAGAAGATTGAGAAGTTACAGAAGATGAACACTGTGACAACTATGGAGCTCATTGAGCATCTTCTTCGTAATAAAGTAATTACTCGTATCCTATCATTGGCACGCGAAAACATGTATGGCTTTTCAACTTGCAGTACTCTTTTACTTAGTTGTTTCAGGTCTTTCTTCTTATCACATGGAAATGATGGATTCATCTATATGCAATGATTGGTCATTAGTAAATTGTCTCCAATAAATTAGTCAAATAACCGTACTGCCTCTGTATTCCATAAGCCCATAGACCTCAAAAACTTCACTCAAGCTTATGGAAGATGCTTTGGTTTAAACCTGTCTGTGTGGGTTTCAGCTTTTGGGAGCTAAAAATGATTGCTCAAGATATGCCAGAACATATCAGAACCAACATATTTATGTAATGTTCCCTGTATTGTTTTTCTCTGTGACAATGTAAACATTTAACTTGATATTCTAGAAGAACTCAGGGTTATGCCAAAGGAAAACAAAAAGGTTACATTGGCTGCACTTGTGGTATTTGATTTGTCTTACTTCTTAAATAACCAAAAAAAGTTTTGATAGAAACTGTGGCAATGGGACTCAGCTTTCTGATGGTCTGATGGAGTGATCGGTGAATGCTAACATTAAGTTCATACTGCAGTAGTTCACTGGAAGTTCGTGACTGAAACATAGCAGTCATCTTGTGTTCATATAAATAAATGAAGTAGGGGTGAAAGGATAATCCCACTGAAGATGCCAGTTGAATATACATGCAATTTTCCTTTTTTTCCCCTTGTATGTGTAAAATCTTGCACTTTTTATTTAAATAACATTGTTGAAAATCTCAAATGTTTCAGGCAATCTCACTGGGGAGCATTTACTAACCGGTTGCATTTGCTTGCAACAAACTCATCTACCTTACAAAATTCAGCAATATCCTTGGAACCATTTCAGCAATTGATTCTAGGTGATTGCAATGTATATGGAGAAACTAAACATAATATGCGTAAAAGATTCCACCCAATAGTGGCTTCTAACCCTCTATCTTCGCCAAATGGACGATGCCTTGGTGCTAGCTATTCTGCACTATGGATTCCCATCGATATGTATCTTGAGGATTGCCTTGATGGTTCAATCGCTGCAACAAATTCTATTGAGATTTTAAGTGGTAATTTCATCCATTAAATATAAATAAATTCCTTGGTTACCTTGAATGATGAATCCATTGTTTATTATTGCTTTGGGCTGCTGCTAAATTGGTGGAAATTGCAGGTTTGGTCAAGGCTCTTCAATCAGTCAATAGATCGACTTGGCATGATGCTTTCTTGGCCCTTTGGGTGGCTTCACTTCGCCTTGTACAAAGAGTGAGTCTTCAATCTTCACTATGATTTTTGAGATTTCTGACAACCTTACAGTCTTTCACAACCTAATTTTGGTCTTTCGGAACAAGCAGGAAAGAGAACCGATTGAAGGTCCTGTACCTCACCTAGACACACGACTATGCATGTTGTTGTCTATTACAACACTAGCGGTTGCTAACATAATTGAGGAAGCAGATTCACTTTGCAATGAAACAGAACTCAACAGTCATTCAAAAGAAAAAAAATCAATCGGTAATCTACGGAATGAATTGATGCTAAGCTTACAGATACTCGGTGATTATGAAAGTTTGCTTGTTCCTCCTCCATGTGTTGTCCCAGCAGCCAACCAGGCTGCTACCAAAGCTGCAGTGTTCATTTCGGGAATCAGTATTAATAATGGCTACATGGAAAATGTCAATGGGATGAATTATTGTATGTGTCTTGAAACATTTATCTTTGAATTACATAAATAGTTGGCAATCTAGTTTAACATTATAGTTATGGATGCAAGCTAATCTGAATATAAATCCCCTATAATTTTGTCAGCTGGAAATATGCGACATTTGATTGTGGAGTCATGTATCTCAAGGAATTTACTGGACACATCAGCTTACTACTGGCCTGGTTATATCATTAATCATGCCAACTCCGTATCTCTCACACTCCCTAGCCAACTTGCTGGGTGGTCATCTTTCATGAAGGGTGCACCATTGACTCAGTCGCTGGTTAATATGTTAATATCAACTCCCGCTCCCAGGTGTGTACCTTCTCCCCCCTGAAAAGGTAGCCTTGCATAATTTGCCAAACTTTGGAATTGGCAATTACCAGGGCCTCATGATTCACAAAAAGAAAAACATATTTGACCATAATCATCATGTATGTAGCTGTGTGCTATGTTTTTTTGCTTCAAAGAAAAAAAATCAAAATAAGCAGCTGCATTGTAGAAGGATGTGTTAAAAAATCACAAGAGCTGAGCTATTAATATCCCTATATCTCAGTATCAGCATATTTGTTAATTCTCATACTTCGTTGTTGGTAATAAATCACTGAATGAAGCTCATAAACTTGATGGAAGCTTGGCAGAGGTTGAGAAGTTATTTGAAGTTGCAGTTAATGGGTCAGATGATGATAATGTTTCTGCTGCCACTGTTTTATGTGGAGCCACTCTTTTACGTGGTTGGAATTTTCAGGTTAGTAGATCGTAATTTTCAGATCCATAGTTTGGCTACTCTTTGTTGATCCTATCATTGATTAATATAAAAACAGTCATGTATTTATGTACATGGAAGCAGCATGCATTGCCTTCTTTTGTTTTCTTGGAGAACTAATCTAACATCTCGCTGTTTTGAGGTTATTAATATTTAATATTCAAACATTGTGGTTTCCTATCTTGTAGGAGCACACAATTCGGTTAGTTGTTAAACTGCTTTCACCGTCTGATCCAATTGATTATTCTGGAAGAGAGAGCCTATTGATAAAGCTTGGTCCAATGCTCAATGTTATTCTTTCAGGAATATCTGCTGTGGACTACGCTCCAATCTTCTCATTCCATGGCCTGGTATGGTTAGCATGGCCACATACCTTGACTTATACTTAACAGTTTATATTTATATTTTGATTCTGAACTGTTTCCTCCCCATATCACCAGATTCCAGAGCTGGCTGCTGCTCTTATGGCAATATGTGAAGTTTTTGGGTGTCTTTCTCCAAGTGTTTCCTGGACACTGAGAACAGGAGAGGAGATATCTGCTCACACAGTCTTCTCAAATGCATTCATTCTTCTGTTGAGACTCTGGAAGTTTAACCATCCACCACTTGAGTATTGCGTAATGGGAGATGGTGCTCCAGTTGGCTCGCAGCTAACTCCTGAGTATCTTCTGCTATTGAGGAATTCCCAGGTTTTATCACCCAGCAGTTTGGCAAAACAACGAAGTGTACAAAGGCAATTACAAGTTCCTACTTCACATCCATCATGTGAGCATCCTATTTTTATGGATTCGTTTCCAAAGTTGAAGTTATGGTATCGGCAACACCAAGCTTGTCTGGCCTCAACTCTCTCTGGACTTGCTCATGGAACACCTGTACGTAACAATGTGGACAGCCTTCTCAATCTGATGTTCAGAAAGGCCAATAAAGGAGGCACATCTATAGGTTCTATATCTGGAAGTAGCAGCATAAGTAATTCTTCCGGTCCTGGTGGTGACGATCTACATCTTTGGCCTCAGTTGCCAGCTTGGGAGATACTGGAAGCTGTTCCATTTGTGGTTGATGCTGCTCTTACTGCTTGTTCACATGGAAGATTATTCCCACGTGAACTGGCTACAGGTTAGTTGTGTTCAGTTTAACGCAATTTTAGAAACTAACACAACTTTTATTTGAGAATCAAGAGTAATAAAGAATACTAAACCACCATGCTCATCAGGGTGCTTGACCATGTCTTTTCATTTTTCAGGCCTGAAGGATCTGGCTGATTTCCTGCCTGCATCTCTTGCTACAATAGTAAGCTACTTTTCAGCTGAGGTAACTCGGGGTGTTTGGAAGCCCGCATCCATGAACGGATCTGATTGGCCTAGCCCCTCCGTGAACCTATCCATGGTTGAAGAGCACATCAAGAAAATTGTAGCCGCTACCGGTGTTGATGTTCCCAGGCTAGTTACAGGTGCTCATCCTGTTACCATTTCCTGCCATGAGTTGTGCTACAGCCAACATGCCAATTTTCTTGCAGAGTATTAATCCAACTCTGATATATTGCAGGTGGAAGTTCTTCAGGTACACTTCCATTGCCATTGGCCGCTTTCGTGAGCCTCACAATCACATACAAGCTTGACAAGGCATCAGAGCGTTTCCTTAACCTTGCTGGCCCAGCTCTAGAGAACCTCGCTGCAAGCTGCCCGTGGCCAAGCATGGCAATTGTTGCAGCATTGTGGACCCAGAAGGTGAAGCGGTGGAGCGATTTCCTAGTGTTTTCAGCTTCGCGCACGGTGTTCCACCACAACAACGACGCGGTCATCCAGCTCCTCCGAAGCTGCTTCGCTGCTACCCTTGGCATGTCATCCACATCAGTCTGCAGCTGTGGAGGTGTCGCTAGTCTTCTGGGCCACGGGTACTGCCCTGGCGGTTTCTCACCAGTTGCGCCAGGAATCCTGTACCTTCGGATATTCCGGTGCATCAAGGACTGCTCCATACTCGCCGAAGACATACTCTACCTTCTCATGCTCTCGGTGAAGGATATCGCCGAAACAACCGTGCCCAGACAACTGTCAGACAAACTAAAGACGACCAAGTATGGTACGAGGCATGGTCGGGTATCTCTTTCCGCTGCAATGACACAGGTGAAGGTGGCGGCATCACTGGGCGCAACACTTGTCTGGCTATCCGGCGGCACAGCCCTGGTCCAGTCGCTGATCCAGGAGATGCTCCCCTCGTGGTTCCTGTCCGTGCAGAACCTGGATCAAGGTGGGACCAGAGGAGGCATGGTGTACAAGCTGGGCGGCCATGCGCTGGCCTACCTTGCAGTGTACTCGGGCATGTTCGCCTGGGGCATCGACCCGACTCCGGTGTCCCGGCGCCGTGAGAGGGTCACGCGGTCGCACCTGGAGTTCCTGGCAAGCGCCCTGGATGGCAAGATCTCGCTAGGCTGTGACCCCTCCCTGTGGCGTGCCTATGTTGCCGGGTTCCTGGGCCTGGTGGTGGAGTGCACCCCGTGCTGGGTGCAGGAGGTGGAATTGAGGGTGCTCAAGCGGCTGAGCAGTGGGCTACGGCAGTGGGGCGAAGATGAGCTCGCCGTGGCGCTCCTCCGCCGCGCTGGGCCTGAGGCCATGGGCACCGCGGCCGAGCTGATCCTGGGCAGTGAGTGGTGACGCCGATGCGCGTGCACGGCCGTCGATGATGCTGCCGTCTGTACAGTCTGACAATGTGTATGTGCCATGGCGTGTGTTGGATTGATTTTGTCGTTAAAATTGTTAAGACGCTTTGATCTCGCTAATACTAGCCTCTGCTAACCGCCACTTATCTGGTTTTGAGTCAATCATCATCTAACAGAAACCATTAGAAAAACAAAATAAAACGTTTTAGAACTTTTCTCTTGGTGGGCTATTTTCAAGTTCTTGAAAAGAAACGTTACAAAGCACCCAGCTCGGCCAGTTTAAGGGTTTACTAAAAAAAATAAAAGTTTTGAAGTCCGCAGAATCCCTATGATACAAAGGGAGATGTGAACTATTGATCGCTTGGAAATACATGGAACTATTGTCCAGGCCTAAAGTAGTCGTACCTATTTCACCGTTTACCTTTTGGACTGCGCTTTTTTTTAAAAAAAAACTGGACTGCACTTTGAAAGTGCCAAGAATGGTTATAAGGAGTTTCATGGGCATTAAATGTTTGTGCCACATCAGCAAATTTGTTGAGATGGTAGGGTAATTATGAGGAGAGAAGGGGAAGAGTTTTATGGGATGAAAGAGGAGTTTCATCACCACAACACTTCTCTGCCTCAGTTACCAAGTTATTAGTCTGGGTAACTGTGCAATAAAATTATGCACCAAAACTGGCCTTAGTAAAATGAATATTTCCTAGTTGAAATTTGGAGAGACATGGTCCGTGAACGAAAACAAGCTGGTTCGAACAACTTGAAAAAAAATAATGCAACCATTTTTGAAAAAAAAAAGGTGAGGAAAACCGGTGAATACATGGACAGCCGTTGTTAGCGGCTTCTCCTAATACTCTTCCGAGAAAACCACCATTTTTTCACCAAAAGCAAAAATCGTTAGGTATGAAGCACGGATAAACAAAGGACAAAATCTACTTTAGTACTTCAAATGATCCATTTTGTCTACTTAACCTTCAACTAAGTTTCAACTCAATTTAATCCCTAAATTATTTCAATTGTTTTTATCTCTCCAAAAGCAATTTTTTCATACACACCCCTCCATTTTTCACAAATGGCTCATATGGCCACCCGCCTGAAAAGTTGGCGAAGATCTCTTGTATTCTTTCACAGCCTATGGAAATTATTTCACATATTTCCACACGCTGCGCATAAGGAGTTGCATATGTAAATGTCATTTCCATGGATGGTTTCTTATGAAAATTAATTGTGGGAATGAAATGGTTTCGAGGGAAGGTTCACATGAGAAACAGTTTGACATTTTTACAAGCGGATCCTTTTGTAAACTACCTCTGAAAATTGATCTATTCCTCTAAAATTTTTGTCTTTTTTCTATTATTTTAGTTAAGTTTGGCAAAACAATTTTTTGAGGATGTATCATATTGATCCCCATCTCTGGTAAAATTTGTAAAATATTTACAAACTTTAATGAAATGGTGAAAATGGAATGTACATCAATATGGCACCTTTACTTATACTTGATTGATTAAAATGTTTCAATAGTATTGTTCCAAATAGTTTGCAAGAGTTTTATAAATTTAACTAGAGATGGGAGCAGATATGATATATTTAAAATTTCATTATCAAACTCAATAGTGGAACAATTTCCACAGGTGGTTTACATAAGGAGCCACTTATGGAAATGCCATTTCTAAATGCAGTTCCTTACGTGAACCGCCTCTACAAATCGTATTCTACAAGGATCAAAAGAAAAGGTTATCCTATTGCTATCGAGGTCATAAGGAAGGTTCATGCAGGGAAATTGTGAGTTTGAAGCCTAAAAACTAGAAGCTTTTGCCGTGTCCTAGGCTTGCAAATGTATTTGGCAGCTTTTGCTGTGTTCTCGTAGTCAAAAGGTAGAAACAAACAGCCTAGCTGATGACCTAAAAAGCTAGTAAAGAGGTGCTTTCTGGTTTTTGATGTATTTAGAAGCTAAAAATTTATTATAAAAGGCAATAGAAAAAACTTAAGAGCCAGAAAACCAGTTTTTCAGCCAAAGGCCAGAGCCTCAGTCCAAACAAACAGGCCCTAAATGTGAAGGCCTAGGTTCTAGGTGACTAGCTTGGGCTGAAGACAATTTTTGCATTCCTAATATATATAATACCTTATGTTCTAACTACTTATTTAGATCAAAGTGGTGGTTCCGTGGTATTGGAAAATATGGACATGCCCTGGTACTGACCATAGCCTATTAGCTAGGCATCTTCATGAAAAAGGATCGAGGTGCCTAAGGGATGGGTGAATTATACATACAATTTTTTCAGAAATTAAAAGCTACACATAAACCTAATCATCCCATGTGCCTAAACCTTACTGAAAGTGCATCTAGGCCCTAATGGGTTTTGGTGAATTGAATGACAATACGATTAAAGAACTAGCTAGTTTGTTAAAGAGTTACCGAGTAGGAATTTATTTGTGAAATCATTTATAGCATTGGTTCATGTGACACGCAATCAAACAAAGGATTATATTATTGAATGGCAAGCAACATGCAATGTAAAATAGAAACAAGAGTTCATGCATATCAAGATGGTTTCTATCTATGGCTTGTTATCATGGAAAGTGGGTTATTAAAATGTGTGAGTGCAAAAGAAAGACAGGTATATGAAGACATGGATTTAAAATTGGATATTCATTGTTGATGGTAAAACAAAGCAAAGCTCAATGACGGCAAGATAGGATGAAGTAATCAAGTAAGTGACTATGCAACGAGGGACTAAGCAAAGTTTGATCAAGTGACGACTTGGATCATAAGATCTTTGCTAGGGTGAAGTAGCTAGTACTTGAAGGATTTTGAAGCATCAAATCAAACCTTGGAGAGCAAAGTAGTGTGAAGCATCAAGTCATTCTTGAATCATATGGTCAAGTGGCTTAGAGAACAGTACAAGCAATATTGATCATGGAAATCTCTAAGTCACTAGCTCAAGTTGGAAGTGCTCAAGATGATAAGCAATGTTGGAAGTCCCAAGTTTGAGAAAGTCAAAGTATGGCAAGAATAAAGTTTTACAAAGCTCAAGTGGTTGTTTGGTGATCTCTATTTTGATCTTGAGTATAGGTATGACGTATTATCAAGAGGGATGCAACATTGGTTGATTGACAACACCCAAAAGTGCTCATAAACTTACCCAAGTGAGAATCCTTGAGAGAAACCCTTGTTTACTAACGGTGGGCAACCTGGTTGACCAAGTTTTTGGGTTGGTTCACTAGGTGAAGCTCTCTGTCTAAATGGTGTTTCTGCTCAGGCTCACACCAGTATGACTGGTGTGAGGACTGGTCTGACCGGTCTGTATTGGGTTTGGGCTAACGGCTAGTTTTATTTGAAAACCAGTCTGACCGGTCGGCCTCTGACAGTGCAATGGCTAGTTTTGGAAAGTTGGGTATTTATACACCTTGTCCCTCTCCTTCGTGGTCTGCCGGTTCATTCTGCATCCTGAGCTTCCCTAAGCCATATCTTTGACCAGCAAGCTCTCCCCAACACCTCTTTGTGAGTTGTGCTAACTCTAGTTGCAAATCTTTGAGTTGGGTTGAGAGATTGAGTGTTTGTGAGCACTAGTGAGCTTTTCTTAGCTTAACCACTTGTGGTTGACGTCAAGGCAACTCATGAAGCATTTGTTACTCTTGGAGGTGAAGCCTCCTAGATGGCTAGGCATCGCCGGCTAGCTCTCAAGCTTGTGGTGAGCAGTGGCAAGTCTATGAATATTTTGGGATCTTGCCTCCGCAAGGGAAAAGATCACATCTTATGGAAACGAGGAGCGGTTGAAATAGACCTAGCTCAAGGGATCGAGTTGCAAAAGACTCAAGCCCAGCGAGTTCCTCAACGGAGATGTACGGTTCACAACAGTGAATCCGAACTTCGGGAAACAAATCCTCGTGTCAACATTTGGTTTGTCTCAATTCTTTACTCTCTAGCACTTACTTATTAATTCTGCTTCGATCTACTTGGTTGTGCTGGTTTTGTGTGCAGAGACTTGTTAGAAATACTAGAAAATATCTACAGAAGCACTTCACCAAGTTTGGTTTTTGTTAGAGCTCGAGGAGGGAAGTTACTCTGATTTTTGTTTGCTTTCTGTGTTGGACCGGTCTGCCCGATCTGCCCAACCGGACTGACCAGATGGAGTGCTGACAGTTGCAATTTAGTGTTATAATTTGCAGAAAACCTATTCATCTCCCCTCTAGGCGACATCAAGATCCTTGTTGGTATTTCTTACGTCATAGATAAATCCGCAAGCATACGGAATACCGTTGTAGCATTTACCCTTGAGTAATCTCAGGTGTCGTATTTATTTTTTTGCAGAGAAGGCGGTTGTTTAAAGAAGTATTAAGTTTAGAAAAATATCTAGATTAAATATCCAAAGTCTGAGCAATGGTAAATGATAATATAGTTGAGAGGTAGTGTGACACAAGATATATCAACTCAGATAGAAAGAGCTAGGATTAGAGAGAGATGAAGGAGCATTCAAGGGCATATGAAGATATAGTCTGATCTAAGCAGACATAGCTTATACTTGTATACACATACACATACACATACACATACACATACACATACACATACACATACACATACACATACACATACACATACACATATTTAAGATCGGGCTCTAGGCTCCCAGGCATTACCAGAAGAACCGCACATGATTGACAGAGAAGCCGCAAGCCAACTCGGCTATTTTATGGATCTCCTACTGCCCTATCCGAACGGGGAGGATTACAGAGGACGGACAGGGCTGTCGCAACCTGCCGCCTACCTCAACTAACCATGGGATAGGACCGCTTTCAAATGTAACCTTTAACCTAGACACCACGTGTGCATTAATGATTACCACTCTAGCCTTGCGCAAGGACATCCGTCTCTATTAGGAGCCTTAGTTCTAGAGCGTCTAGTTAAGGGGGATGAAACCGTTGCCGTGGCACTAGATGTGTTACCCAACTAAATATGCAAGATATATGACTCATGTATGAACTATAAAAGGATCACATACATAACCTAAGATAATGAAATAAACTTTATTGCATAACTGAAAATCATTGCATAAAAGAGAAGATACAAGACCATACCCAACTCCTCATGAAGACCAAGAGACCTTCACGAACTACTCTTCACCTACACTCCACTAGCCTAGAGAGCTTTACAAGTGAGAAGATGGCTACATCTTGGTGTACTCTATTTGGAGGATGCCCCTAGTGTTTAAAGGCTTTGAAGGTCGGTTCTTGGCCGGTGAACTCGTGGCATTCATACACAACCAACCTTGGGGAATCTCCTGGAGGCGATTGGTGATTATGTCAGTTCAGCCGAACCACCAGTTCGGGCGATCTACAATTGCCACCAACTGACCTCCCTTTTGGTTAGGTGGATGACAACTGGGCTCTCTTGCTGTATGTCAGTGATAGCACTGAAGTTAAGTCGGTTTCACCTTGGTTGTGGGCCTTCAATCCATGTAATGCTTGCATGGCGGCTCGTGATTGGTTGGGGGTTTTCTCCTTGGATCAAAGGGTGTGTTTCTCCTTCATATTCAGCCGAATTCCTGCCTGCATAGTTTTCTCCAAGGATATGTGGAATGTGGTATTTTTATTTGCAATATGCGTGTAAGAAATGCAAGTTCCTCCTTATTTATGCTCAAATTGATGCTCGAAATTGGTCTGTAACAAGCGTCACAATCCTTTCACTTACAAAGTGCATCAATTCTTGTCGTTCTAAAGTTCTGCAACCTAGTTCCAACCCTATAATAACATGCCGATTCTAAGAATTGAAATTGTAAAAAGCCAAAAAGTAAAGAGAGGGTAAGAACGCCAATTTATTTCCAAAATATCGAAGAGTCGGCACTCTCCCTTGGTCCTCGTTGGAGCGCCTGCGCAAGGGTGAAAGTGCATCGAGGCCCCTAGTGGGTTTTGGTGAATTAAATGACACCACGATTAAAGAATTGATCATCTTGTTGAGCATATGAGCAGGAATTGATTGTCATATCAACGGAATATTTATGGTAAAATATATTGAAAGTAAATATAAAAGGCTCATATGACAAGACTTATGACTAGGCTATGATTAAAGTGATGATACTAATAAGCAATTAATACTATATGGATTGAGTCACGTGTTTGATGAGAACTATTTATTCTCATATCCAAATAAAGCTTGTTGACAAGGTCATAGCACTAGAAGGGAATTTCTTGTGAAGAAATGAACAATCTATCAATAGAAGATATAAGTTGCAAAGAATTATGAAGAATGGATTTCATGGATGATTTAATCATGATGCAAACTTATATGGAGCTCTATATGACGTAAGGATGAAGGGTTGGAATCCGGGATAGTGTTTCGAGGGACTATGCTTGGAGAAGGGCAATAGGTTTGTGCCAAGGAACCAACGCTAGGGTGAAGAAACTTTCTTTGGATTCAACTTGAAGAATCTTGGTCATATATGGTGTTCATATTAGCAAGTATCAACCTTTCGTAAATCTCTTTGTGAAAGTGGCGATTTGAACTAGAAATGGACTTCATTCAAAGATGAAGTTTCAAGTCATTAGCTCAAGAAAGATGTGCTCAAAGAAAGGTTGAGTTTGATCAAGGCACGGCTTGGTACACTTTTGAGAAGCTCAAGTGTTTGAAATGTAATCTACCTTTGATCTTGAGTATTGGTATGCTGTACTATCAAGAGGGATGCATCACATTGTGTTTTGGTTTAGTCTCAGTGGCCAAGTAACCCAAATGAGTTGAGAGAGACACAAAAGCCTCAAGTGCATATTGGTTAGAACTAATAGGGGCGACCTGGAAGTTCCGCGTTTGCCAACCCGAAAGTTTCGTGTTTTGCTACGTGGCACTGACGGCTAGTTGGTTTGAAAACTCGGAAGTTCCGAGTTGGTGCATCTGGATGTTCCGGGTTCTAACGGTTACTAACGGCTAGTTTCTTTGGACCTAGCTATTTATACCCTTGAGCCCTCTCCTTGGTGGGCTGCTGTTCTAGGCACTGTTTAGCTGCTAGGTGGTCGTTCTAAGAAAGCTTGGTAGCCTTGTTGAGCTCTCCCCAACCTCTCTTTGTGAGATTGTGTGATTCTTGTAATATCCTTGAGTTGGGTTTGAGAGAGTGAACGCTTGAGAGCACTAAAGAGCACAACAAACCTTGAGCACTTGAGTTTGGCCGAAATCGTGTGTTTCACATTTGTTACTCTTGGAGCTTTGGCTTCTAGACGGTTAGGTGTTGCCCGGCGAGCACCCAATTGTGTGGGCTGTCACGGGAAGTTTGTAAGGGTCGGTTTCCACCTCTGCAAGGGAAGGGAATCAAGATAGTGGAAGGTCAAGGTGTGCTTGTGTAGCGCCTTGGTGAGGAGGCTTTGTGGAGCTCCTCAACGAAGAGTAGGATTCACCGAGCTTCTGTAGCACATGTAGTGAATCCGAACTTCGGTAAATATTCTTGTGTCAATTGTGTTTGATATTATCTTGTGGATTTGAGGAGCTCTTCATTGGATACTTGTGTTCTTGGAGAGATTGTTGTTTTTGTAAGTGCAGGGACTGTGTGGATCTGCTCCAGAAACTCCACTGAGCCTTCTCCACATCTGGGGTTTGAACTTGTATCCATTTACTTGCACTAGATTTATTGTGTTCACTCTGCTCTATGTAAACCCGGAAGTTCCAATTTGCAAAACCTGGAAGTTCCGAGTTCATCTACTGCCCCGCTCAAATTCGGAAGTTCCGGATTTGCAAACCCGAAAGTTTCGGGTTTGGGAGGCAATGAATTTTATCCGCTGTTTTGGAGCAAAAATTTATAGGTGCGCCTATTCACCCCCCTAGGCGACATCACGGTCCTTTCAAAGGGTATAGCCCCCCCTTATCCGTGCAAGGATCAAGTGCTCTCCAGTAGTAATCCATTCTCCAACTTTGGATCGACGTATTCTAAACCGAGTACAACCATCTTAGGCCTTTACACAAGACATCTCCTTGAGATCTCACCAAGAACAACACCACCAAGCCATCTAGGTGATACCGATCACCAAGAGTAACAAGCAAAGGACCTCACTTGAAATGCACAAGAGCAAGAGATGGGTGGATGCACACTTGCGACTCTGTGAGCACTAATGATATCCTTAATCTTCACTTTAAGGAACTTACAAATCACTTCTAGTGCTTCACTTACTCTTGACCTCCAAATATGAGTATGAGTGTTTAGTGGCAAGAGAGTTTGATTGAAGGAGAAGAAAATGTATACATGGACCCACTCAAAAGAAGTAGCTGATACCCCTTTATTGTGCACACACAGTATTGACCGATTGATTCGGTTAGTGTCTGGAGGCACCACCGAATCATCCAGGCACCATCGAACCAGTTGGTGATCACCTTTCTGCATAAGGATAAGTGGCTGACTCATTTGGTTACTATCCTTCTACACTAGCACCGGACTTTGTTGTCATTACAGTAGGGTTTTGCCGATGTCCAATGCATCACCGACTGCTTCGATCACAACACTACACACAAGCACTGGACCAATCTATCATTGCAGTACCGTACCTTCAACTGCCACAATATCCTTACTGACTCGGTTAATGCAAATCAACTAAGCACTGAATCAATCGGTCATTCTAGTAGCATACTGCAGTTAAGCTAAGGATCACCGACTGATTTATTGACCCCTAGAACCTTGATCGAATAGGTCAGTCAAAAACTTGTTCACTTCTGAGTGTAGATAACTCATCAAATTCAGTTCCATTGAGTTTCTAACTCTCTTCTAAGCTTCTCATGGCTTCAACTGAGCTATCTAGTACTAAAACTTCACAAGTGTGCATCACACGTATACTCTAGACTACTTATCTAGGTCAAACTACTATACCTTGTCCCCCTTTATAGTATGGCTAAAGGAAAAATAAAGTCATGTACTACTCCAAGTGCCTTTCAATACCCAACGACACTTGCAACTAGCTTATCTTTAATCTTCACGTATGTTATTTGCACATCCACAACGACATGGGTCAAGAAAACCATGAAAACCCATCATTGCACTTATTTATAGATTGTTGCTGAAAAACACACGCTTGTCGCAATGATCATATTTTCATTAATTGCAAAACAAATTAGGAGCCTAGATGCTTTTTCATCATGGTCGTTGGTTCTTCGTGATCAAGCTGTTTTGCAGCTATTTAAGCTCAAAATTCTTTAGCTATCTGGCTTCCTATCTCATGATGGTCACATACATTCATACATATACAACTTTTCTCATTGTTAAAAATAGAGTTGTAGAACATACCTTGATCATACATTCATGCATACATATCCTTTTGCATAGTTACACACGCCAACACTTACATGCACACATACATATTTTAAGGGAAAACATTTTTTGCAGGATGTTAATCATGGACAAATCCAAATTCTGGAATTTTCTTGAATTCCCTATATATATCATGAATATTAATTAGATTAAAAATAAACATGTATGAATTTTTAGGAATTTTTCAAAAGTCCAATAAAACTTGCAAACATCCAAATTCAAGTCTTTGACATTTCCAAGACATCCCACATTGCATTAACACCCCCCCAACCTCAAGTTTCTAAAAATAACAAACCAAGTCAACCACCCAGGATAAAATCCAAAACCAACACACATCAAGACCCCAATGTAAGCTTGTCAAATATCACACATGGAGAAAATAAATTCAGAATTTCCTTTCCCCTAAATTAATATCCAATATGTCACCTAAAATGACCATATTGCCCTCAAGTGCCACCTACCTAATGCGGTATCTCTTTCTCATATAAGCTAGCCATGCAACATAACACCTATTAAGCAAGGTGTCACATTTCTTAACCATGAAACTTTGCCATGGCACATCATGACACTAGGTGTCAAGTTCCCAAACCATCAAGCCATGCAAATGCTACCTTACCATACTATGTGTCACTTCCTTAAACACCAAGCTAACCTCCATGACATATAACTGCCAGTGTCATATCCTCTAACTTCCATGCTATCTATTAGCCAAATATGCAATTTTTTAATATAGGAAAATATTGTATTTTGCATCTATAATAGAAGATGAAGGCAACCAAGCATAGTACCATTTTGTTTTGGGTTTCTCAAGGTGAGTCTTCCCTCTCTGTCTCATATTCTATCTTTCTCGCTCATGATCATGGCTAAATGCAATTATGTTGATGCCATGAGAGGTGGATATGGATGTTCATTATGGTGAACAATAGAAGAGAAAGAATGCAAATCGAGTTGGAGTCGAGCTCCAAGGCCTAGGCATGTTGGAGTGCTGGTGAGCCTTTGCTCGCCTTTGGCTCCGACTGCTGCGATTTACGAAGATCGGCTTGCCACTACAAGAGCAACGCCCTCCACATGTCCGCATCGACTATAGCACTTGATGCTAAGTCATGCCGAGCTAGCGGAAGGAGAAGGAGGCACAACATTGAGATCATTGAGGTGGATCCAGTGATGGTGACGCAAGCCGGCAAAGCCACTACCATGTCCACAACGTATGTGCTAGGGTTTGAGCCTACTACCCCAAATCGGCTACGAGGAGGGGGTTGAGGAGGTCACCAAAGTTGGGGAAGAGGAGGTGCAGATGGAGTGATCTGTCAAGCTCACAATGGCTAGTGGGGAAATAAATCTAGGGGTAACCCTAATGATTTGATTTGCCTTAGCATGGTGAGGGCAAGTACGATGGCTAAACATGATCGATTGAGGAGTCAGAGAGTAAGCTCCTTGTGGTGTGCCACTGGTGAGGAGACAGTTGAATCAGCCAGCAGAGGCACCAAGGTGCAACAAAGTTAAGAGAGGAGGCAAGAACAAGGGAGGATGGAGAGAGAGAGAGGGGATGCGTCGAGGTCGGTTAGGGCCGAGCTTGGCAAAGGAGGTGGTGTGGACTTGTGGGGGACACCTGAGCCAGATGGTCTTTGATCGAGGTGGGCTAGGTGGGCCCAAACGTGTCCAAGTCGCTAGAGAGGGTTTGGGCTAGGTTTGGTATCTCTTTTAAAGCCCAACAATACACATGACTGATATTTTCTAATTCTTTATTCTAGAAAAATAAAACAAGTAGATACTGTTTCCAACTTGTCATTCCAAAAACAACCTTTATCCCCATGGGAGAGAGAAGCCTTCTTAGCATGACCAATGAACTATCAAGATTTAAAGCATATGCCTTAGAGACATACATGCTGGTTCCCTCGAGATCATAAGCAGTGTCTTAACTGAAGAGTACGATCTCATCGAACCATCTCACTCCATTTTCAGGTACCAAACTGGCCACAGGGTGACAGACCGAGTTTAATGTCCAGCACTCAACATCTTTGCTAGCTGACGACTATCCTTCCTCATCTTGCTAAACTATGTTTAAAGCGATGTTTCCACCTTGTGATATACTGTATGATACCATGGTAACAGTAACTTATTAGAAGAACAGAGTAAGCACATGATGTTAAGATTGACTAATTAATGACGTGTTTCACTCGCTCTTGATGCCTCACTAGCATTTGCACATGCTTAAGAAGATATGTGTGCTTTATGTCTCTTCGCATCGACCATAATCCTCCTCGAGCTAGCTTAACTAGTACTTAGTTAGTTACTAGATGTTACGTGGAGCTAACACTCCCATTGAATTTGATCCCACAAACAAGTTTGTGGACTTGGCACGTCGTTAATAATAACAAAACTGATCGAGCAGTGTGTCCCGTAGCTACTAGGAGGCTGGCGTGGAATCTAAGCACTGGCATTAATTTTGGCATCAGCTGCTTCTTCAATCCATTCGTGTGTGTATACTCTAGCTCTGGCTTCGTGTTCCCCTCGGCTTGTCTCGTGCTCATCCGCGTCATTCCCCAAAGATTCCTGCCGCGCCTTTGCTAGCAAATTAAGAATTAAATCACATTAGGTTAGTCAAATCAAATATGTTCGTTCCAAGTGGGTAGAACTGAATGATCATTTATCTTGTTGCCGGATGAAATTTTGAGGAACCATTGATCCCATTTTTCAGTTCGGATGAAGTCATGGAACCTTTTTACTCCAGCATCCTTTTTTTTCCCTTCAGTTTGTGATATACTATATTATATTCTAATTTATGATATAGTTAGTGTGTTTGTTGTTATTTAGTAATTACCGTGGATAAGTGTTGGCAGACCTTATTATTTGGGATTAAGATTGTAAGTATTACTTTCCATCTGCCCTTACCCTTCCAAGCAGAAAAAATAAATCCTATTTTACCTACCCGTGGTGTTATCCCTACGAACATAAATATCTATATTCTTCCAATTTTATCCTCAATAAAACATACCCTTAGTCTTACATGCTGGCAGACCTATTTAGAATGTCTACAATACTTTCTCCACTTAATATATAGATATTCAATGGCAAGTTTAATTAAGAAATGCAATCACTTGAGGAATTACAAAACTAAAAAGAGCGAAATGGTCCATGACAAGGCTGATTTGTGCACCTTACAAACATAGCGTCTAATTTTTTAACTTTTCTAGTGCCCGTGGAACGTGCCAATACAAAATTATGTACCTGTATATCTCTTTAATTTTTAAGCACTTTTAAGATTTTGAGGATATGATACATAATAAATAGAACATAATTGATAGAATAATTATATTGTGTTTGGAGAATTTTAATTTGGTATATAGATGTTGTACATACCTATTTATATATTATCTTGGTGGAACAATATAGGGCATACAATTTTAAAATTAAGGGAAATAAAAAAACCCATATTTCTCATCAAACACCATTATTTCTAAGACCTAAGGATTTAATATAGAGGTACTATTTGTAGAAATAAATGAATTGTAACAACAAATTAGGTTCCAAAAATAAGATGAAGAACCAAAGGTGAAACTGAAAGGAGAAAATCAGAAGAGAAATGTGGGCGTGACACGAGATGTGCTCAAGATTCATGTGTGCAACAACCAAAAAAAACCCAAAATGTGCTTTGCCTCCCAAGAATAGGCCAACCCAAGAAACCCACGGGCAACAGATTAGCTAACACACGCGCACGCGCACAGCGAAGAAATGGCGATGGCGATGCAGCCATCTTAGCCCCCTCCCCTCCCCTCCCCCCCTCTCCCCTTATATGGCCGCCCCTCCTCTGGCGCTCGTCGCCGCTGCCATAGCGGCGCTCGCCGTCCTCGCTCTCGTCGTCTTCGCCTTCCGGCGATGGTGGCTGTGGCGGCGGCGGCGGCAGCGGCAGCGGCAGCGCCGCTCGGTCCAGGCCGCGGCGGCGGTCCCGACCCCGGTCGCTGTCCAGGTCGAGATACGAGCTTTCTTGTTTCCTTGTTCCTCTTTCGAATCGCCAAGAGAGGCGAAGCGGCAGTCCTTTTGATGCGAATCGGTGGTCCCGATGTTTCTTGGAAAATTATTGTAGAGACATGGATCGATGATTGAGTGGGGATTTGGGGGGTTTCTTGGTGAAGCGCTGCTAGCGGTGGATTCTTGGGCCTGCTCTTTTGGGGCAATTTCTCTTTTCTTTGTGTGATTTCTTCCAACATTGGCGATTCATCCTGTGTTGAGGTCCATGGATGGTTTTCTTGGCCATTGGCTTGTTTCTTGGGTAGATTATGATAGTGAACTGTGGCATTGATGGTTTGGTTCTGTTTTTGGTTCCATCGTTGTTGCTCGGTCATGGTAAAGGTTGATTAGGCTCTCTTTGTTGCTCATAGCGATTGAGGAAAAGTACTGTTGTTACATTTTTATGCTTCGTGAGCAGGATATAGATTACTTGTTGTTTTCATAGTTGATGGATCATGACGAACAATGAATATCTAGTTCCCCCATTCGAACGAGAAAACATCTACTGCCTAATAAGAAGTAACTGATTAGCTGAATTACATCTCTTAAAGCTGTTTCAAACATCAGAATATCTTGGATTCTGTGAGCTAGTGAATGGCACTTGATTCTATAAGCACTCTTCAAAGAAGTATTAGATTGGGTTTCAAACCCAACTTTTTATTCAGCAGCCATGGTTATGGCAAGAACACATTTCCTCACACAAACAATTCATTCATAAAAGTAAGAAAGATTTGTGTCAAAAGTCGTGACAAAAGGATTGTAAAAACTAATGCATCCATCCATGTTCTTAGCCATAGACTTGAGCACTCTCTTTGATGTTATGTTTGGAGTGGTTGCAGCATCAGTTGACTTTATGCCTTGAATGGACTGCCTATGCTAACTAATTATACTGCCTTGCAGGATGAGGATATAGATAGGCCTCTTCTTTCTGAAAGTCGGGAAGGTCACTCTAGCCAGAGTAATAGTTTTCTTGGAAGTTCTGTAGGAGAACCTTCGAAGATTCAAACAAATAGGAGTAATACTTCACCTATAAGTCATTCAATTGCTGATACAGGGAGGATTTATCCTGCTGGATGTTGTGCTACACAAGGTGATCAATAATCATACCCAACCATCTAGTGTCCTAGTTTGAAAATCATCTGGATTCTCATCTATGTTGGATTGCTTGGATCTGATACATCCAATCATGGATTTACAAAGACATTTTTCCAATTACTGGAAATTGCTACTGATTTTGTAGGAGAAACTCACGTAATCAATGTTGAAAATGATACTTCTGAAGAGTTCCAATTAGGAAGCACACTAAAGCGTACAACACCAACAAATTGGCCAACACCTGATCAAAAGCACAGAAAAAGGGTTCCTGGAGAGGATAACCATAATGGAAGCATCCCGATGAAGGATAATACATATCGTAAGCTATCCTTCAAACTTGACTTGGACGTTTTAGTAGTCCATTCCTTGCAAAGATTGGCATTTATATGCCCATTTCATCCAATCTTTTGTTAGAAATGCAGATAGCAGCCTTGATTTAGAGGTCATAGCTGGTCCATCTCATGGAATAAGCTGTTCTCGGCAGTCAAGTAAACCTTCTATGCTCCCAATAACTCTTGGAAGAGTTCCCCCGAGTGATATAGTGTTAAAGGATTCTGAAGTGTCAGGGAAGCATGCTCGGATAAACTGGAATGCAAAGGTCGGTATTCAGGAACTGTTTATGCATTTACTGTACCTTCAACTCAATGCTTTTTGAGTGTTTGTTTCTCTGTACTTTTAGCTTGTTGTCAAAACTGAATAAGTGATGCTAGCGATCAACTTTGTAGTACCATCCTGTATGTTTGTGATCATCAAAATTCAGGTGTATGTTGTCCAAATTCATTACCTGACAAACTCAATGTTGGGAATTTGGATTCTGGGGCTACATGTTTCAAACCTAATCACTTACAATATCATGGCGGCATGTTTTAGTGAAGCAATTAGTTCAGTAACTAAATGTAAAACATTATCATCCTTTTCCTGAGTTCCGAGCAGAAACTGTTCCTGCAAGATTTGTCTTTTTTTTTTTGGTAAACATTTCCATATTGTTAGCACCTTATTTGTGAGCAGAAATATATTGGTTGATCCTTTTTTCCTTGGTCGTAATAGTGAATATATATATATAAGGCTTGAGAATTGACTTGCTAGAAAAATGTGTTGGGTAGAGCTGTCAAATCTTTATTTGGTTGTCTCCAGTGTACTGACCATGTCTGTAGTTATTACAGTCTTTCGGACCCTTATGTGCTGCAGTACAATGTAAGATTCTTCTTCATTCAAAAAATGACGTTTGATGTATTGGAATATTGCAGACATTGAAATGGGAACTTGTGGACATGGGCAGCTTGAATGGAACTTTCTTGAACTCCCAGGCGGTTCACCATCCGGATGTTGGGTCTAGGCATTGGGGTGAGCCTGCTGAACTTGCACATGGTGATATTATAACTCTAGGGACTTCATCAAAGCTATCTGTAAGTTCCTGATATGCTTCGAGCATCTCTAGTTTCTTCCAAGATTGGTAACATATTTTGTGGGTCTTACATCCCACTGGTTCCGTCGTGCAGTGTACTGGATTTCCATTGTATGTCTTATAGGAGTCGGAATCTTGATAATTGATCTGAGCTGACTTGTTTCTAGAAGGGAATTGATTGTATATGGTCATACCAGATCTAATGATCTATATTCTGATTTTTATGCATGCTATCTTCATGAGTCTTGGTCTGAAATACTTCTATTTTGTAGGTTTAGATGGCCATTGTAATCTCATTTGTTTAGTTCAAACTGAACATAAAACATTTTCCACTCATTTCCTACTATTCATTATAAACTACTGAGCTCCATCCACCTCTAATTTCATGCTTCTGGTTGTGTGGCCTTCCCCTTTCATTCTGTATGACAAACCATAAATCACTTGCGGCAGCTTGTATACAATGAGCTTAATTTATGCATATGTGACCTAGTTCATTATGAAGGTGTAGTCTCAATCATGATTCTTTGGTGTTCCCTTCTGTTCGAAGCCTATATGTGGAACTTTAGACCCCTTATTGTCATAGCTAGTCCGTTGAATTTCCGTACATGAGAAAATTTGCTCCCTCAAAATAAAAAAAAAGTTGGTCTAGCATGTTTATATTGGAGAAATCATGAGGGAATGCTACATTTTGTGTCAACCATATTGTCAACAAACTGATTAGTTGGTAGAGCTTGTGTTGTAAAAGGCTTTATGCAGGAAGTGTTTGCGTATAATGGCTAGGCTGTGGACAGGCAGGGGCGTAGCTACGTTCACATACCATGGTGCACGTGCACCAGAGTAAAACAAAAATTTACTTGGAGATGACTCAATTTTACCATCTAAAGTGTACTAATTTTCTTCTAAACATTAGAGTGCACCAGAGTCATTTTTAACGTGGCTTCACCCCTGTGGACAGGTGCTAGGA
The DNA here is from genome assembly GCA_032594955.1 of Panicum miliaceum. Classification (NCBI taxonomy): domain Eukaryota; kingdom Viridiplantae; phylum Streptophyta; class Magnoliopsida; order Poales; family Poaceae; genus Panicum; species Panicum miliaceum. The sequence goes on from CM064066.1 coordinate 36,946,138, forward strand.
TTGATGCTGTAGGTGTAGCCTAGCACCTGTGCAGGCCACACGACTGTGTTTTAGAGCAGTGAAAAGCTGAAAGCTATGCTGTCTTCCGTCGGGCCGCCTCCTTGCTGCCATTCTCCGCCCTGCGCCCGGCTGGTGAGGCTCGCCGCACCCCTGCTCGGCCCATGCGCGCGCCGCCCCTGCCCCCGCTCGCCTCCCTGGCCGCCTCGCCGCTCGCCGCCGTAGGTCCGGCGCCGGCCGAGCAGCGCCGTGCGCGCCGCGCGCGGCCTCGGCACGCGCTTGCCGCAGGTCAAGGCCTGCGGGTAGCCTTGACCCGGCCTGTAACAGCATGGACACAAAGAAGAGGAGGGGAGAGAAGAGAGGGGTGGCTGCCATGTGGGGCCATCGCCACGTCATCGTCCACGTCTGCACCCACGGTGGCAAAACCACCGTCCAAAACCGCTTGAGGGGTTATTTGACCGGTTTTGGCTAGTTGAGGGGGTAGAATACCCGGTTTTGTAGTTCAGGAGGTGAAGTATTCCACCCTTCATAGTTGAGGGGGTGATGTAGACTTTTTCCTTGTATGTGTGGCTGCTTGCTTCTTTTTTCTACTTTCCCATTTTGAGGTTTGGTTTTTTTTTTTGTGACTTTTTTGAGGTTTGGTTGAAACACTCCAACCATCATACTTTTGTTCATTAGTTGAAGTACGCACACTACATGGTTCTAATGTTTGTTGGTGCTTGTTACTATTCAGCTTATTTTGAGCATCATAGCAACATTTCAATCGTTAGTTCTTTGATAACAATTTTCATGCCTTCTTTTTAACACTTGCATTTTGTTGCTACCTCTCTGAAGGTTCAGATTTCACTGCAAAATCAACGAGTTCCTGCTGGAGTTGGTATGGCATCTGATCCAATGGTAGCCCGTAGAAGTGGAAAGAAACTTCCAATGGAGGACATAAGCTTTTGCCAGTGTCCTCTGCAGGGGGTTGAACAGGTGGGTAATGAGAGAGTTCTTGCAAAGTCTTTATTCTTTTCTTTTTTGATGCCTAATTGCATTGCAGTTTGGGCTCTTTGGAATATTTGATGGACATGGAGGGGATGGAGCTGCCAAAGCTGTCAGCAAGTTAGTCATTATTGCTTCTTTCATGCATGATTATGCATGCCATTGATTTATCCGTATATTAGTTAACTCCCATGAAACAGCACTTCTTTTTGAATTCTTTTGTTTTAATATTTTAATCTGGAAATGCAAAACTGATGTTTTCCCTTTTGACTTCTAGGATTCTTCCAGAAAATGTGGCAAACATTTTATCTCATCCTGACACAAAAGAACGAGTTCTATCAAGTTCTGATGCTTCTGATGTTCTTAGATATGCTTTTGCTTTGACAGAAGCTGCAATCGATCATCAGTATGAGGTTCGCCCTATCTCGTGATGTCTCAAATGCTATTTTTGAACTAGGTTTATGTGTTTGCAGGGTTGTCACATTTATGTTTTTGAACTGGCCCTGTATATCAGCATTGTCAAGAAACTAGCAGTGTTAGTGATGTCAACAATTCAGGTCACTATTCATGAAACAGTGTCTTGTTGATGATCCCATCCCCAGATTCACATTACTTGGTGATTTTGGTCCTAAACTGAAATGGTTTGTCTGGTTGCTAACCTTTTTTCTGAATTCATCTTTATGATACAGATTTCCAGTTAGTTTTGCTCCAAAACTTCAGATCTTGCTACTAATGCTACTGATAACAGTACTTACCTTACTATCATAGAATGTAAAATCCTCCTTTATTCTAGAAAACAGTGCCTAGCCAGAATCAGCAATGATTGTTTACTTTTGAAACTTTGCAGTCTAATCGGCACCTCAAATAGGCCTTACGTCATTTATATATTTTGCTGAGTTGTAGTTATATGCTCTTCCCTTGAATTAGCCTGGTGAGATGAACTGCTATGGCTTACGATTTTTCTTTTTACCTCAGGGATGTACAGCAACAGCCCTTCTTATTTGGTTTGATCAGAATAAAAATTGTTTTGCCCAGTGTGCTAATCTTGGTGATTCAGCTTGTGTGATGAGGTAAGAGATCACCTATTTTTAGCATACCCTGCCAGCTAATACGTTAATTTTTCCTATTAGCTTCCTATATGAGAACATTGTGACTAAGATGTTGCCGAGCCCAGTAATGACCTAATTTTTTCAGTGTCAATGGAAATACAATTGATATGACCGAAGATCATCGGGTAGCTAGTACAACTGAAAGAGCTAGGATAGCAAGAACTGGGCAGCCCCTGAAAGATGGTGAAGTTCGTCTTAGTGGTACAATACCTTGCTCCATTTCCAGTTTGTCCTTTTTTTTCCCTTTATGCAATTGATGGTGGAAGTCAAATCAACTCAATGTCCGTTATCATTCCAATAGGACTAAATCTTGCCCGGATGTTTGGAGATAAGTTTCTAAAGGAGCAAGACATGCGCTTCAGCTCAGAACCATATGTGAGCCAAGCTGTTCGTATCACCAGAGCATGTACAGCTTTTGCCGTTATTGCTAGGTAAATTCTTTCTCAATGCTAGAAAGGTAATGCTGCTTATTGCAACCATCCTCACCATTTGGGTTGTTTGTATGTATGCAGTGACGGGCTTTGGGATGTTATCAGCACTAAAAGGGCGGTACAGCTTGTTGCCGAGGTAAAAGTTCTGATGCTTATGTTTTTGCTGTCATTGTTGTGCAGCTGCATTGGCCTTTCTTGTTTGTCTGTAGTCTCATGCTTGTTCTTGGCTCCACAATCTGCAGGGAAAGGAGAGGAACACCGGTGACAGCAGCTCGGTGGATAAAGTAGCCAACCGTGTATTGAGCGAAGCTAGGAATTTGCGGACCAAGGACAACACATCCGTAGTATTTGTAGATTTCGACATTCTGAGAACAGACCCTTGTATCGCCAAATGACATGTCGGATTCGAGGCACCGTGTTCCATGAACCATCCCCCCTGCTGCATATAGCTCCAAATTTTGTTTCAGTCTTGGCTGCACCCGTTTTGTTTCTAATGAGATGTGGTGATATTCACATGTACTGCACCGGAATCATCTGTGAATTGGCATAGGAGCAAATTTCATAGTGTGCAAATCTGGTTCTTCTAGAGTCTATGCCTTGTATTTGGTTTCAGTACCCTGTGATTTGTGATCTTTGGGTTAGGTGACCGAGCAACCCAGCTTGTACTTTCAGCCTGGCACATAATGCTTGTTGAGCTGCATGTCATCACATCACTTTTACCTCGCTGTAGAATCTGCATCCAAAGTCCAACAACAAGATGGGGCCAAGTGAAAACTGCTGTGTTTTCCCAACCACCCAGTAGGCTTTCTCTTTGCAGGAGTTATTAGATGCACGTTCTTTCAGTTTGTGTACAAGGTTGGGGCTCAGAAGTTACCAATTGCCTGCCTGACAGAAATGGAATGCTGTGGGATCTGCCTAGGGCTAGAATCTAGTGGTGCATCCCCTGACACTCCCTTTATCCCATCATGGAAGGGTCAGGCTTGAAGCAAGTCCTGGCCCTTTTACTCCTTTTTTTTTAGGAATGGCCCTTTTACTCCTTTGTGCAGCCCCAGAATTAGGGCCTCCTCCCTGGACCAGCTGTGGTACACATCAGTCTCTTAATTTCCTCTCTGCAGCAGGGTAAGGAAGCCCCTGCATGCAAGTGGTTGGAGCCACCGTGGTAGATCATGGACGGTGTGCTTAATCTCCTTGCAACAAGATCCTCTTTGCAAGGGTTCAGTGAAAAATGGAAGACCATGGCAAAGGTATGATTAAGTTTTCCTCTTAATAAAATACATGCTCAGACACGTTTGCAGAAAAAGGCATGATTAATTACACTAAACACTACTGCAAATAAAGAAACATCAGTGACAGAGTTGAAGTTTGGATGACAGGAGAACTGAAGGCACTGGTGCCTTGCCCCTGCCTGGCTGTCTGTCGCCTTAAACCTCCTTCCATCCATCTTCTCTGTCCACTCGCGTACCTTCAGCCCTTTACCATCGCACTCGCTGTTGCCTCCCGTAATTACCGAAAAAGAGCTGGGGAGAAAGAGAAAGAATGAGCAGCAAGATGAAGGAGCGGAGGGGCAGAATGGTCATTTGGAAAAGGCACCGCATTGAATGCCGTGGCGACCGACATTTGTAACGGCCGAGAGCACGGCATGGCATGGTATCCATCCAAGAAGACTCAACTGGGCTTTCACCAAATCCTCCTTCCTCGTGCCTTGGCGATCGGGTGCATGAGCTCCGCTGGGGCCGTCTGGTGTGCAGCCACCAGTCAACACATCACCCTCACTCCCGTCCTCAAGTCCACTAGCTCGATCGTCTTCTCTCTCTCTCTCTCTCTCTCTCTCTCTCTCGTAGGTTGGTTGGTAGCTGCACGGCGGACGCCATGGCGGTGGGCGGCGAGGCAGTGCAGAAGGCGCTGCAGACGGTGGCGGAGGGCACGGGATGGACGTACAGCGTCCTCTGGAAGCTCTGCCCGCACCAGGGGTGGGTACGCGCACAGCTTGCCGCCATGCTCGGAGCTCGCGCTAGCTCCTTCTCTCGCCTCTTCTCTCTTCTGATCGTTTTCTTCCTCCGACGATCGAATGGATCCCGTCGTGCCCGCGACCGACGACTGACTAGCTAGCCGGGATCCGATCTTGCGTGGTGTGCAGCGCGCTGGTGTGGGCGGAGGGCCACTACAACGGCGCCATCAAGACGCGCAAGACGACGGTGGCGCCGGGCGGGGATCAGGAGGAGGAGGACACGGCGGCGGGGCGGCGCCGCAGCCGGCAGCTGCGGGAGCTCTACGACTCGCTGGCAGAGGACGCCGCCGCTGCTGGCGGCAGGGACGCCGCGGCTCGCCGGCCGAGCGCCGCGCTGGCGCCGGAGGACCTCACGGAGACGGAGTGGTTCTACCTCATGTGCGCATCCTACTGCTTCCCTCCTGGCATCGGGTAAAACATTACAAATTCACACCATCAAAAAACAAACTATTAGATCAACTCGTTCCTTTGACAGTCTGATGTATAATCGTGGTCTAAGTTAAATATAGACAATCTGATGGCTACTTTACCAAATCTAATTCATTTCTTTGTTTTCTCCCTAACAAACTATTAGATCAGCTCGTTCCTTTGACAGTCTTTTCAGAATAGATGCTGCAACATGCATCAGTAAAGTATTACTAAATGACAAGGACAAACAGTTCGCATTACAAAGGGGGAATGTTCTTTGTTTGCCATTGCAACAAGACAGGCTTTCATAAGTGAGGCATATATTCACTTTTCAGGTTGCCTGGGGAGGCATTTGCAAGGAGAGGTTATGTGTGGCTCTGTGGGGCAAACAAAGTTGACAGCAAAGTATTTTCAAGAGCAATTCTTGCCAGGGTACATACTATCACACCTTTTGTTTTTTTTTAAAAAAAAACTGTCGGTACTCCCTCCGGTCATAGATGCATCTCATTAGTTTCCAAAATATTTTATGGGGCAATATAAAAATAATAGGTGTAGGTTTGTCATGCATTTATTAGATACCACAACTATGTTCGATTAGAATACTTGTCAAAGTTGCAACACGAAGACAATAAAAAATTAACAATTTCAAAATTGCAATTACTAGATATCGCAGCTATTTTCGACCAGAGTATAGCTTTCAGTGTGTGAAAACTTTAGAGCGCTTGAGAAAAAAATAAGGATAAATTTTAAGAGAAACTCTTAAGACGTAGTAAGAATCAGAAAGACTAATCATAGAGAAGCATGACAAAAGGTAAGGCTTAAGATTGCAATTGAAATTATGAACAACATCACTTTTCTTTCAAGATATGAGCATGACAAGCACGAATCGAATATAGATATCCAAAATTATTGTTTTCCTTTACCTGACCGTAGAGAAGAAACTAATTTTCCTTATTGTTTCTCTTTTCATGTGGAGCATAACAAATATTTGTGGCAACATATAGCAGAGTGCAGGTATCGAGGTATTCATAATTTTGCCTCTGAAATTACTCGATGTATGAGCCTTATCATCAGGGTTTCACCACTTAGATAAATCACTTCTAGTTTTATCCCAACGCTTCATCAAAGTAAAATCCTTTGCAGTGAATTTAATTTATTATATTTCAAATGAATTTTCCAATACTCAATATCTGCATGATTTCCACTAAATATTGAACCCCAGGCATGGACTAATGCTCATACATTGACTTCAATGTTAACGCAGACAGTCGCCTGCATTCCAGTTAATGATGATGGTGTCCTGGAAATTGGAACTACAGAGAAAGTGAGTGCCGTTAACTGTTATTGTGCTTATTACTTTTTGGCTACTTAATTATGCATTGTAGAAATGACAACGGTCAACTGTTAAAATTTTGCAAACTGATCAATAATTGCATAAATTCAACAAATACTTTTCAGTTATGAAACCTATTAACCAAATCATTATATGGATATGTTGGAAAAGCAGTAGGATCTAACAAATAAACCTATGAATATATTTCAGGTAGCAGAAGACAGTGGTTTAATTCAGTATGCTAGGAGCATCTTCATGGATCAGCATGGCATCCCCATAATGCCAACCCTCTCAGGGCATTCAACTTCCACCCAATCCACACACATTAATCATCAGCCATTCCAAATAAAAATGGAAAAATACGCTGGCGGCATAAATGTGCAGCCAAATACTCTCAATCCAGAAGACGAGCACATCGAAACGGAAGAGGAAGATGACAGAATTGATTCAGAGACCAATACTGAAAATGGTTCACGCCGGCATCTGCCACCGGACAATATGGGCAATGAGCAGGCAAGGCCCAATGTATGGAGCAGTGATCTGATGCAGATTGAGACGTCGGAAAGCTTAAGGGATGGTTGCACGAACCACGTGGATGATGAGATCTCAATGCTTATGGTTTGCCAGAACGGTAATATTCCAGAACATGATGAACTCATGGCATTTTCTCTATGAAAACCTAATAATAAGCAGTAAATTCCTACAATCTTCAGGTAATTTGGACTTTATGTACATATTAAGAGTAATCTCAAAGTAAATTCTTCTCATTTTCTTATTAAGTGACAATAAGTTAGACTTTCGGGGATGACGATCATCTATATGATTATGGAGAATCATTGTCTCCTAGCATTTCAATAAGGAAACACTGATCATAATGAGACAAGTATAAAAAAGGTCAACAAGCTATTACATTTGGGACAGCATAATCTGTTAAAAATATTTTGCATAATCTAAAAAGATGTACAATTTTTTTTAAAAAAGTCTTATAGTAAATAAGACACACATATCTAAAGTTTCATTCTTCAATTTATTCATCCACTTGTTCTTCATCCCAGCGGCACAAGATCAAGCAGCACTAGCCGAAAATGCGCACTACATCCAAGCAGTCCTGACAATCTTACGGCGCAACGCGTGTCGGCGAGCCCAAGCAGCACCAAACATCAGAGCCTACCTGGCACTCTCTAAGAATTCATCGTTCTCAAGATGGAACCCTAAAGGAACCAATGATCTCCAGCGGATGTTGATCTCTGATGGCTCCCCGCAGAGAATGCTCAAGAGCATCCTGTTCATCGGTGCACCTGCTAGATACAGTCACCAAAGGCACAGGGGAAAGGTCCAGTCACCTGAGCCCAGCAGGGACGATGGCGAAGGCACCAGCCGGTCACGTAGAGGACAGGGCCAGGCAGAGCTGAGCGCCAGCCATGTTCTCAAGGAGCGGCAGAGGAGGGAGAAGCTCAACGAGAGGTTCGTCGTCCTGCGGTCGCTGGTGCCGTTCGTCACCAAGGTGCGTGTCTGAATTCTGAAAAAATGAGCAGCAAGTTCGTTCACAGTTGTGTTACAGGCTACAAGCTGCAGCAAGAATTGTTTTCTTTTTTCATGTTGCATTGGCAGATGGACAGGGCGTCGATCCTGGGCGACACGATCGAGTACGTGAAGCAGCTGCGGAGACGCATCCAGGACCTGGAGTCACGAGCCCGGCTACCGATCGACGGCGGCCACCTGACGGCACCAGCCCCGAAGAGAGCTCATCAGAGCGCAAGCTCAGCGGCGGCATTGGCGGAGACGGGGAGCAACAAGATGAGAGCCGTGGAAGCGAGCAGCAGCTGCAGCACCAGCGGCGGCGCGGTCAGGCCGGCGGCGTCGTCGGCGGCGAGCACGGAGGTGCAGGTGTCTATCATCGGGAGCGACGCGCTGGTGGAACTCCGGTGCCCGCGCAGGGACGGGCTCCTGCTCCGGGTCATGCTGACGCTGCACTGGGAGCTCGGCCTGGAGGTGGCCTCCGTCCAGGCCTCATCGGCCGGCGACGTCCTGCTCGTGGAGCTGCGCGCAAAGGTCGTAGCACAGCGGCATCATGAAACATGAAATCTTTGGTTCATGGCAATTGGCAACAATGTGCCGCGTTTTTTTCGTTGCAATGTCTGAGTTCGCTGAAGTCTGAAGTGGTCTAGCATTGTTTCCTGCAGGTGAGGGAAATGCATGGGAGAAAGAGCATCGACGAGGTGAAGAGAGCGATCCATCTAATCATCTTATCTGACTGATGTGTAACAAATCATCACTAAAAGTTGTGCAACAAAAATAGTTGAATTATAGATGACCAGATTGTTTGGATTGGTCGCTTCTGGTGTACATGACGAAACCTGATTTCGGTAGATTGCTCTGCACATTTTACCAACGCGGATAAGCTATACCCTGTTGTTGACTTGATAGATGCAAGCTGATTTCTGCAGAGAAGGGGTTGGATTTTTCTTTAAAAAAGCCCGTAAACAACCTTCATTCGTTCTTAAAAATATGATGTTATTGATTTTTATCAAATTTTTACACTAATATTTATACTTACTCAATTAATTAGTTAAGTAAAGCAAAACAAGTACCACTAGATCTATCATCAATATTCATAGAAAAGGTGAAAAGTCAACCTAACGGAAAAAAATCATAGTATCATATGTTTAAGAATGGAGGTAGTACGTTTCAGTCGGCGGGTAAAAAATCACACTAGGTCCTTTCGGGCGATGCAGAATTGAAGGCGGTTGAAGACGAGTTGAGAGCCGTTTGAAGGCGGTAAACAAGGCATTTTAAGCGATTGTAGTAAGCTACCGTCAGGAGATAAAAAAAATTTACACGTAACAAATTTTGAAAAGGCCCCAAACATTCATCTCACCACCCCATTAGGCCACCACCCACGCAGCATCTATCTTACCAGCTATTGTTGCGTTGTGATGGCATAGCTTCAGGTAGGTGATGGCCGGTATACAGAAAATTGCCCAGGGGCTCTGGCACCTTTTCCATTGGTCACATGCAGATATTCCCTGCCTGGATGGCCGAGGGGTCAGAGCGTGCAGCAGGCGTTGACATTGCAGTATGATGTTTGAGAATTACCTGGCATTTGTTGCTTCGCCACAGTGGATATTTAAATGATGTCAAATGTGTAGGATAAGACTTGCTTTCAGCCTTCAAATTCAAATGCCTTCAAGCACAGGATACGAACAAATCCTTTCCTTGCAAGTCGATCGAGTGAATAAAGATGGAATAAAGAGAGCAATATGGTACCGAAAAGTAGACCACAATCCGTATGTGACATTCAAAAAATCCAGTTCCCCTGACGTGCCACTGGTCCAAACATTGCATGCAGGAGCAGTATTTGTATTGTTCTACAAAAATTTTAGCCTTGGACCTGCCCTACTCGTGTTGCGCAAAGATTGTTGCGTAGCAGATACAAGTGTTGTAGAAACTGTTAGTGCTTCCTGAAGAGTGTTTGTGTAGGAAACACATCTGCTGTAGACACACTAGTGTGAACTTTAGATCAAAAAGGTTCTGATCTAATGGCCAAGACCCATGTACCATAAAAGCAGAAGAAAATGAACTAGACCAACCCGGAACGCGTACTTAAACATTTGGTGATTATCCACCAAGACTTCCTACTACGTATTTGACATTTCTATCTAGAATAGAACTCTAAAGTAGTACTCCATCAATGTGAAATAGCAGGATCATCGGAGGCGGCCACATCATCACCCGAATTCACCACTAAGAGTGCTGATGCAGCCCTAATGTTGCCCTGCCTCCGGTTGAGAAAGAAATATTCTAGCGAGCCTGATGGTCTTTGCTGCTGTAAGACTAAGAGTCTCTGGAACGGTAGTTCCATTATTGGTCTATAGTAGTCTTTCTCGTCTCCCTGTGTGTAACATTCTTATGCCCTATGTTATTATGGAGGATCCATTTGGGATCACAGGGCTTCATACCTATTACTTCAGCATCATTTATGAGTTCTAACTAATAGTAGCCCTCTATTGGTCATCCTAACGTGATAAACATGTATGCTCCCATGAATCATCTGGCAACCTTGCATCATCAAGTGTTGCTGCAGGAGCAGCATGCGAACCATTCTGTCCAGGCCAATTGCTAGCCTTGGATCTGCCCTATGTTTGATGCCAAAATATTTGTAGGGTATGTACATAAGTGTTGAGTGTTGTGTAAGATACATATAAGTGTTAATTGCCCGTTGTCCCTTGTTTCGTTTATCCAAGTGCAAACTCGACCAAGGAGTGCTAGGCCGTCATATTTCCTAGCAACACACATTTTTATGACTAGACAGTAGACATGGCTAAGTGTTGCTTCAAATTTCTAAACCACACTTTTTGTGGCTTGCCACACTTGTCTAAGGTTAAATATTAATGTGGCAAACTATGGCTAACAACCAGACGTACCCTTTATGTTAAGCAGCCAACTCTAAGACAGAGGATCTGATGGATTGTTTGTATTCAGGAGAAGACTCACCCGAGATGGGATCCTATGAGGGTCTGGATTGGTCTGTAGCAGGATATCATTTTCAAGGTTTTAAATAGCCGGCTATAGCTGCCGCTGTAGTCGGCTATAGCTGTTAGGAAGGGCAGCCGCTATGGCATTTAGCCCATTAAATGCCGTAACGGCAGCCCTACCGCTAAATGCCTTAGCTGGCGATTTAAAACCACGATCATTTTACTTATGAAACAATTTCCTTCGTATAATATTAGGCATGCAGTTATGAGCAACAAAGACGGTGATGAACAAGTAAAATCATGAGGTGATTCCACCACGGACCATAGCATAAATCCGTTCAAGTAAACACACTACTCATGATAGTATTTTTGTGTGTGTGCGCGCGCATTCATCAATGTCGTTGTTGATACAGTGCGGGCTCGTACCGAATCTCACATACGAAGCGCGATCGATCTAGTACCCCGAGACACAATGATGAGTATCAGAGCCAATGGTCCTTAACCTTAGCTAACAGCCCATTGTTTACTTGTTGGAGCATCTGTCCCTGAGACTTTTTGCCAAATTATCCCTGCAAATTTCTAATTAGACCAGCGCATCTTCCCTCACACATAGTGCAACTGGACAGCAAGATGGCACGAACACAAAGCAACAAAAGCATATGCACGTCCTCGATCTCTGACCTAGCGTTCGGTGATGATGGTGCTTCTAGGACTGAACTTTGCTTAGCACTGTGTATTTTAAATCTCGTCACTATGTGTGTATCTGTTGGCGCCAGCCACAGAACCTCCATCCTGTAGCCGTTCGTATCCCTTTGCCAGTACAATAAAGCATAGACTAGAGCTAGATCAAGGTCAGTGGCTCGTGGGGTACATACCTTTTTTTCTCTTGGTGCGGCTAACCACGTCTACGTCTTTTTGTCCCAACTGATAAGGTACTTGGAAGGCCATGCTTGGCACAACTGCACAAGTGATTTCCATGATGAATGTTTCAAGGGCTCCTTGCATTGGTCGATCGAACTCCCACAAAATTTATTTGAACTCATCGGTGATGATCTCTATGGTTATAAATTTAGAAAATTAAAGGTGCCATCTTTCAAGCACAGGAATTTTACATTTTTTCTTAGTAAAAGAAATTCTCCAAGAATACTACAGTGTTACCGAAAAAACTTGTTGGTTCCATATATAGCTTAGGGATGGGCTCATTGAGGTCCAGATGGTGTGCTTTCTCGTTGACTTGCTGACCCCCTTTCTCCATGGTGACCTTGTAACAAAAAAAAAAAGAGTAGCGCGGTGAGAAATAAAATAGCCTGGAAAAGAAGGGTAGAAACTTTGGAGAACTACAATGGCAATAGTAAAAACTAGCCATCAATGGTAATTAAGAAGTGAACAGCACACACGTACAGGTAGAACAAATAGATGTACACTACACAAAGTTGAAAGTTCTGCAGGACTAAATGCAAGTTCTTCATTCTTTCGCAAGCTATATATTTAGGTAGAAAGAAATATAAAGGCTATCTAAAAGTGAAGACCAAATTTGTGAATAAAAGATTTCGGTTTCAGTCCCGGATGTTTCGGTTCAGTTCTTTGATCTCAGTTAATTATACCCACCCTAGTAATTGGCAACTCAATTTACCTTCTTCTGATGGGAAACCAGGGATTGGAAACCCTCAAACACTGACTTGTTCTTAGTAAGAAAAAAAGAATCATGTAATAAATAACTTTGTCCATACATAAGCAACTTCTGAGCGATATATATATGGGGCCGACTATCCATGCATAAGCTTTGAACAGAAGAAAAAAGATACAATTTTGGTTGGTGTGGACCGGCCATGTATATGTATTCAATTCATGGATGAATCCGTGTTTGATCCGCGTATATGTTTGGATCTCATGACAAATAATCCTGCATGACATGTGAGATCCACAGATCTGCATTCACCCGCACGTTTGCTTATTAAATCTAATACATGCTTGGCTTGCTTGCTCGATGCAACTGCCCATGGCTTCGTGCGCTGCACTCTCTCTCTCCCCTTTTTTGTGCCATTTGTATCTGTGAAAGATACACGCAAAATCTGTATCAGCTCATGATTTCGACAAGAATTTCAGAGATATGAAGGAGGCAATATTTTGTAAAGGAAAATTTTGTTGTTACATACAGCTCAGCTGAGTGTCGTCGTCCTTTCTGTTGACCTGCATCCATTTTTTTCATTCTCCAAATCTATTGTTGAATCTTTCTGCTCGCAATGGTTTTTGGGATCATGCCGAATCCTGTGTGGCTGGAGCAAGTCTGGAAATTCAAGACCAGATAAGCACGAAAATGCCTCACACTCAATCAAACTAATTAAGTCCCAGTTTGTGGACAAAACATAGCGACATGCAGCTCTTCTGCATGTTCTAGAAAAGTAAAATATTTAGACAAGATATTACCCGGATTTATGTATTGTCATTATTTGGTCAAAAAACATTCTTCGCTTCCTTAACTTGAATTGTGAAAAGCGGCATGCATGTCTACATCAATTCTGGTTGCTGGTTGGAGAAGGTGACTTCTGCTGTTAACGCATCAGTCAAAGCTCAAAGCCAAGGTTCACCAGAGTACCACTTCATGCTATGTGTTGAGCTCTACTAACCAACCTTATCGGTATGCTTAATTCAAATTTTAGGTTTGTTAGTAACCAAAACAAACTAAAGCGTATACAAAATGAATCATCAAACAGTCTCTTCTTGATAGATCTCCTTTTGTATATCTTTTCTCCAAAATGTACCTATCCTTTCATTATCCCTAGCCCCACACCATTTGCCGCATACATACATAAGAACTAAAGCAGCACCAATTCATTTAAACCAATTCTCCCCCAGCCCCACTTTGTAACGGTTCATGGGCCACCTGCATCATGATGAACATCTGTAGTGGAATCCAAATGCACACTATGGATGCATTTCATCAATGCCTGATCAGAAAAACAAACTAGTTCAAATAAAAACTTGAAATAGCTAGGGATGTTTGAATCTATATATAATAAGGAAGTCCATGAGATCGGTAATTCCGGGCATTTGATTTCTGATTCGTCATTTAATTTGTTACATGTAGGCAGCTTTTCATCTTCGATTAGAGGGCATCATTGAGATCTAAATCCGTATATCACGCATCATTTGTTTTCAATCATATCGAAACCCCGTATGAATCCGCTTCGCATTTTGTATTGCAACTAGAATCCATTTGTCCACTTGTTTAGCCAGCACATTATAAATACCCACCCAACACATCCATAGCCAACTCACAAACTAACTACCAGAAGATCTCAAGGACTTCTTGACCAGCTAGTAGTTAAGTAGTTAATTAGCAACTTAATCCCGACAAAAACCATGTCACTCTACTTGCCCACGGCCGCCATCGTCGCCGCTGCCACCACCCTCCCGAGGCAAGTAGCGCCACCGATCGACGTGAGGCGGCTGGAACGGGGCATGGCGCTTCCGATGCCGCCAGCGCCGCCACCACCACCGCTTGTAAGTGCCACTAGGTACGTGGGCGCGAGGCATAAGGCCGTGGTGGTGATGGGCGCGACGGGGACAGGCAAGTCGCGCCTCGCCGTGGACCTCGCCCTCCAGTTCGGCGGCGAGGTGATCAACGCCGACAAGATCCAGGTGCACGCCGGCCTGGACGTGGCCACCAACAAGGTGACCGAGGAGGAGTGCGCCGGCGTGCCGCACCACCTGCTCGGGGTGGCGCGCCCGGACGATGACTTCACGGCCGCGGACTTCCGGCGCGAGGCGTCCCGCGCCGCGGGCGCGGTCGCCGCGCGCGGCCGCCTCCCGATCATCGCCGGCGGGTCCAACTCGTACATCGAGGAGCTCGTCGACGGCGACTCCCGCGCGTTCCGGGAGCGGTACGACTGCTGCTTCCTCTGGGTGGACGTGCAGCTCCCCGTGCTGCACGGCTACGTGGCGCGCCGCGTCGACGACATGTGCTCCCGCGGCCTGGTCGGCGAGATCGCGGCCGCCTTCGACCCGCGCCGCACCGACTACTCCGTCGGAGTCTGGCGCGCCATTGGCGCGCCGGAGCTCGACGCGTACCTGCGGTGGTCTGGCGACGACGAGGACGAGCGCGCCCGGCTGCTGGCCGCCGCCATCGAGGACATCAAGTCCAACACCCGCCGGCTCGCGTGCCGGCAGCGCGCCAAGATCCAGCGGCTGGCGAAGCTGTGGCGCGTCCGCCGCGTGGACGCCACGGAGGTCTTCCGGAGGCGCGATGACGCCGCCGACGAGGCGTGGCAGCGGCTCGTCGCCGCACCATGCATCGACGTCGTGCGCTCCTTCCTGCACAGCGGCGACGCCGCGGCTGATGATCTTCCACCTGAAGTGCCCGCGTTCGCTCCCACGCCGGCGGCCGCCGTCGCAGTGTGACCAACCGCCTCGCCGTTGGCAGCTGCTTTTACGAGAACGCGTGGTTGAAAGCACGGAGGAGCCATCAACCACCATTGCTTGCTTGGTGTGACGGCATTGGCCCGAGATCATCAAGAAAGAGAAAGTGAGTGAGAGTGGGGAGCTTAAATTACCGTCCGGAAACATGGGAATTTCACGGTAAATCTATAGAGGTTAGTGTAATTCCTGCGAGAATTCTGGGTTTGAAATTCCTACGGAAAAAAAAAGTACGCTCCAAGACAGAAGAGTGCAGTGGTCAGATAAATTGTGTTGCAAATTCCATCGTTTATTTGCAGAGCTCTAGCACCTGTAATTTTCTCGCCTTTTCTCCCAACTATATATCTTGTAAATTCTATAAACTGATGCTTATTTTTGTCCTCCTTCCTTTTCATTGCTACAACGTGCTTACATGGTGTGTAACCAAGCGTGTGCTAGCTGTTCATCAGCTTCTTCTCTCTTTTTTTTTTACTTTTTGTCGTATCTGTCCGTCTGATGAGAGAGATGAGCAATGCCACTTTATTTATATTTATCTGTACTTAAATAATAACAATTTTATATATGAGGCGGTGAACATAGATAAAATTAATGCGATGATAATTCGATCTTCGTTGTTGACTCCTGTAGTGTTAGTGGACTACACACACGAGTACAGACAGCTGTGAAAAAATAATCATATATGTATTAGAGTTTGATATTTCCAACCTCTACAGTTTGGGATTTTAAGAGACTGTTTGCGCAACAACAACAACAACTATATTTATATAATTTTAGTTTCTATAACTTGCACTCAAACAAGAATGACGAAGAATATCGCCTTTTCTCAATAATTATGGAGAATTCCCAGTTAATTGTGAATTTGTAATGATAGACTTCATCATATCAATTTAAGATATTTTTTCTAGCATACCTGGCATGCACATGTGCATGCCTATACTGCAAATGTTGGTGCTTGGATACACATGTAACATTATATCGTCCAAAGCTTCCGCTATACCAAGCATGACACCTTCTCACATTTTTCGTCATCATTACTTTTTGTCACAAAAAGAAACATCTTCTGTCTAATCCCACACTACAACACGGATCGACCACAACAGGTACCTTAGATATTACAACCAGCGATACCTATGTATATATAATTAGTATTTCAGAGCTGCTATAGTTGTAAACATAAGAAGAGATGTCCTAGAAACAGTGTTTGCATATTGTTTCATTGGACTTCAAGCGAACTACGACCTTAGTTTGGAGAGTGCTACAAGTAAATACAAAGTACTACATCTGTTTCTAGTTTAGGAAGTACCAAGCAAGAAAAATTGAATATAGACTAAATTGGCTTCCAAATCTTCAAATTACAAGCCATTGGTTAGTTTCTCCTTGACATGGTAAAACCCAGAAAGGCTTCATATCCGTTATTAGGAATTCAACTCACAGTAGACCTGTTTGAAAAATGACAAGATCCTATAATTATTATTTTTTACTCTTGCATCGAATCAGATCACACATTGCCAGCACTTCAAGTAGATAAGAGAGTATAGATGGATAGATTAACATGGTCTTGTCTTAGACAAGATCTAGTCTTGTTGTTAATCAAGAATTTTTCTCTCAAAAAGAAAATCTAATCATATGCCGCATAGAACTTTTAGCTTCTTAGTTTGACCACTCCAGGAACAGAATAAGAACATCTCTGTTGCACAGAACAGAAAGAGAGAATTAGCACTAAGGATTTATAATACTAACGCATTGACATTTTAGTGAGAAAGTTGCTTTGAAAAGTAAAGTCAATATAAAACTATCAATTCACTTGTCATATTCTTCCAAATCTTTCAGTGCTTTTCAGGCATGATGTCCTAATTTATTTCTGAAGTGGCTAGGAAGCACTATATTTGTACGGAAATCAAATTAAATACTTATTTTTGGTATGGTAGACTAGCTTTTCTTGTGCTCAACTGCTTTCCCAATACTATAACTAATATATGATTTTTACAGTTAGGTATTCTTATAGTCTTTTGTTACTTATTTGCCTTTCTGTAAACTACTATACTACAAGTAATCAATGGCACTCTATTTATTATAGGTACAACTTATTTCTGTAAAAAACAAGGCTAGGGGTGTGTGCTTTTGTTATGAATTATTATATTTTAAATTGAATAGGAAGGATCAACCAACTGAAATACCAATTTGATCAGTATCTTGTGAAAAATACTTAACATTATTTATGATATTTGTACAATATTTCTTCATAGAGGTACAAATTTTTTTTCATTTTGATCTGTTTTTAATTTAGTTTTTTATTCTTAGGGCATCAAATTGAACATAAATGCATCCATATGTATGGCTCGTTCTATTTCTTAATATCCAACAGCGAACTCATACTTCCTAGAACGCATTGTTTTCTCATAGACACATTTATCTGCACTTTGAGAAAAATGAAAATTTGACAAACCTTATCCTAAGTATAGACTCAAAGGGTTGACATATCTGGGGTGATAAATTCTGGTGCCGCATTAAACTCAAGAAACAATTTTGACTAGTGTGCCCATTATTTAAACGTAATCAAACTGTTCCATTTCATTCACTTCTTAGAAACCATCTTAATGTGACAATAGTGTCCCATGCAAGCATAACCTTAGCTCAAAGCAAGGGTCAAGGAATTTCCTTACTTATCATTGTTACTATTTGTTATTGAAGGTAACACTATCAGTTGTCCCTTCTTTTAGATTTGTTTATTTCATAGACATATCTAAGCTGGGATTAGTGACTAGTGATGATCGTTAGATTAGCTACTCCCTTTTCAGATATGATTTTATACAAGTTTTATATGGACATCTATGTGGGTTCAAGCATTCTAGCTGCCAGCCTTAAAGGCAAATAGGGTAGTTAGTCAAGCGTGCACTTGCAAAATCATATATAATTTCCAAGTTGGTAACCATACTTTAGCGTGAGATGCATCATTGTGCTTGTACTTGTTGAAGGGTAGCTACAATAAGAAAGGTGGTCATGAAAGAGATGGGAAGAGGAGGTGTATCCCTCACACATGCACTAAACCTAATCTATTTCCAAAGCAATGCCAACACCTCTTGTCTCTAGAGCATCTCCTGGTGTTTCTTCTCATCATCTTCATAAGATCATTGCCAACAGAATACAAAGCCAAACAGGGAACTTGAACTAGATTAATACAAGCAGCATGACATCATTTGTTTGGATGATTGAAAGCATGGGTACATTAGTGGTCCAAATACATCCGGTGATGTGATGTAATATACGTGAACTGCGCATTTGGCTTGTCTCTTCTTTTTATATTACATAAGCTTAAGTTTGGTTCTTTAGAATTTATTTTCAGGTACTTCATTAACATTGTGGCCAAAAGGGGGTGCATTTTTTAAGATAAACAAGGTACCAGAAAAAGCTGAACATGTTACAAATAAAATGATCAAGTTGAGTATTGTATAAGAGGATGATCGTAATATGTTCATGCTCTCTAGCTAGCCTTTCGTGTAATTGCCATTATCCTTGGTGACCACTTGTACGTGACCTACTAATAGCATATTAGTTGCATAAAAATGGTGTGCGCATGCATATGTGTGTGTGCACGCGTGACTACGTCGTTAATCCATTTCATGTAAAGCTGCTATCAAAAATACTCGCTAGTTCGCATGCATGGGGAAAACTTTATGAACGTATATACCTTAAGTATGTATTCGTGTCATCTGCAATTTTGTATATATTATAGGGGGCCGTTTGGGAAGGCTTCGCCAAGGCCGGTGAAGCCAATAAAAACAAAAACTGGCTTTACGTGGATTCTAGTTCATTTTAGCCTGAACTTATAAAATGGCTCCACGCTGCAATATCTCAATTTGCGCAAAATAGGTGAAGCCAAATCTGGAATAAGTCCCCCCAAATAAGCCCTTAATATCATGATGCATGGTACTCCATATGACCATTACCATGGATCAGGTACAAAGGAATGCTTCATTTATCATTAATTTGTGGTCCTTGGTATTTCAGTCTGTCACTTAAGTTACAATGGCAAATTGTTAGCAAGCCATAAAGCTGCACCGAGATAATGCAGGTATTCAGTCTGTCACTTAAGTTTATAATGAAATGTGAGCCATTACTTTTAGAAACTTTACATATATGCTTCAGCTATTTATGTTGGTACAAAGGTAGCTAATAAGTAAGATATAACTGTGGTAGAGAGCATAACCTTGTGCTCTTAGGATTGAATATTTGATGATACATAAAGCTGGATTGCTAATGATTATTCAATGGTTTAGATCTTATATATTTTGTAGTTGTCCCTTTCAGACATTTTTAACCTTGAGATATGATTCTTAATGGCAACTTGGAAGAAGGCTGTCGCTAACATGTATGTGCATGATCAGTGCATTGCTTCATAAGGGAAAATATATGCCGCTTTAAAGTGATCACAATAGGTGGATGGACATCATGATAAAAAGGAAATGATATATACTTAGGTAAGGAAGTTAGAGCAGCTAAAACTCCTTTCAACCTGTGGAAGGGAAAGAGTGAGTGTGTGTGTGTGTGTGTTTGGCGGAGGGGGGGGTGAGGGATTGTCTTGTCTCTACCTCATTCTCGATCTATGCTCAAGATCACCCTTCACTATATATAAAAAATAAAGTTTGCCTAAATTACTGATAGCTGATCATCACACTCGCTACACGATTTACAATATTTGCCGAGAGTTTGTAGCAGGTGACCGACCAGGATTTCAGCTTATACAATTTTTTTAAGCTAACGGCCGACGGTAATAAAGTTTTGTCTGAATCTTTGCTGAGGATAGTTATGAATGGGCAATGACCAATCAACGAGGAACATTCAGCGACAAGATTCTATAAAATATACTCTTTACTGTCGTTCATTCTATATAAAATCTCAACACTTATGGTGAATCTTGTAGTGACCCAGCCACACCATTGGCCTGTCCAAATCTCCAATAGAAGTGCAATCACAACTGCAAGACTATTGTTTCCCAGCCCATTGATTGTTTATAACAACACTTCATCCACCTTTTGCCCATAGTTTAGCATATGGGCATCATAGTCATCTTGTTGATATGTATCCATATATCCTCAACAATGACAGTGAATGTTAATAACTGCTGAATAGAAGTATTAATTAAAAATAACAGATATATGTTTCTCTTGAAATACAATACAAAAAAGCTAAACTTCCTTACTGTTAATATCCAGATTCATCAAATTCCATTTTTAGTTGATAACCAGATTAAAATCTTAGAAATTGATGTACTTCATCTCGTCAAGAAAAATGTCATAAGGGAAATTGACACAATCTTTAAAATGTAAAATTGATCACCCATTGCAAACTGACAATAGCAATTAGCAATGCTGTAGAGAAAAGGAATTGTTATTATTTGTTTGGTCACTCATGTAGTGATAAGTAATCAATTCTAGGACGTAGCTAGTTCCTGATTCATAATTCTATAGGAAACGATCGGATCAGTTGATTATACCAAAGTTTACAGAAGGACACCAGTTACAAATAACAGTCAGATTAGTTAGACCACAATTTTAAGCTCAGGAAATTATAACAGGATAGTTTCAGTCTTCACATATCATCTCATACTATTAAAAAAGTATTCATAATTTTTAAAGAAGTTTGATTGCCCATTTCACATTTTATCTTTTCATACTAGAAGTATGCCTTTGCGAAAGACTGTTCAATAATGTCTCACATAGGTGAAAACAAAAGACTCGTATAATAGTGAAAGAAATTGGTGCTCGTAGCCTAAGAAGGGGAGGGAGTGAATTAGACAATTCTAAAACCTTAACCTATGGGTCAAACTAGTTAGCACAAAATATAAACTAAAATATATTATCTAGATGTGCAACTAGGGTTCAACTAGTGTGAAAACTCCATCCCAAAGAGTTTTGCAACCTATAGCCAATCCTAGCAAGATACTGCACTAAAAATGTAAAAGCACACAAGATTGCAATAAGAAATGCGGAAGCTTAAAAGAAGGAGATGAGGGGAAGCAAACTCTCGACACAAAGATTTATCCCGTGGTATTGGTAGGCATAAGGCCACCCCTAGTCTACGTTGTTGAAGCACTCACTAAAAGTATTATTTCCTGGTCACCGAGTCTCTTCTGGAACTCTTCTTGACTCGCCACCAAGGCTCTCGCCAAGTCCCCGGTCACCTCGACGCCACCTCCACTAAGGAGCTTCTCCATGAAGGAAGGGGGTCTCCACATCCCCCGCACAAAGCCATCGTCGCCGCTCCACACTAAGCCGGAGGGTCGATAACTTGCCGATGAGCCATAAAGACTCCAAGGGGCCGGCACACCATGATACAAGCTTGAGGTTCACTCAAGAACCAGCACAAGGTCACAACATCTTGCTCTCACACTCTCTCTAGAGCTAGCCTAGCACTACACCTCACAAAGCTGAATTTGATCAATGAGCTCTTGGATGACTTGGAGAACTTCTCAGAGTATGGGTGCTTCGCACAAACTCTAGCTGCCTCAAATGACCCGGGTGAGGCCTTATATAGGCTAGAGATCCACTCCTAGCCGTTACTTGCATTTCTACCCAAAGGCTTAAAGCGTCGGTTAAACCGGTCATAGCCGTCAGTTTAACCAGTCACTCTGAATGTGCATACTAGCCGTTGAACGTCTCTCTGCCACGCCTAAGCTTGCTTGCGTCATTGCACCGACGCAATGCACCCACGTACCATTGGTTTAACCGGTGCTGAAGACCTTTTGCTGTTCAACTCCAAAAACCTCTCCGGCAAACTAAACAACCAATGCACCGACTCTTTGTCTTGCACCGTCGGTTCAACCGGTCCTGAAGCACATTTTGCCCAAACCATTCTGGAGCAAACATGGGTACTAGTAATCAACTGTACATTGCACCGACGCCTCTTATTGCATCGTCGGTTCAACCGGTGCTGCTAACTTCTTCATTTGATCGGTGTTGCAACTACCAATGCACTGATCCGTTATATTCTGAGACCATCGGTTTAACCGGTGCATATATTTATTATAAACTTTGTCCAAATCGTCGCTACGGTCATTTGGGCATCTTGATAGCAATTTGGACCATCTTGTATACGGATTGGACTCCATCTATGGGATCTGAAAATCCTAGAAGCTTGAGCTCACAGACTCGTTAGTCCCATTGACTATGTTGTCACACAATCACCAAAGTCATAATTATGGCCTAACAAGAATGTGAGGCAGCTAGAGTTCGTGCGAGGCACCCAAAGTCTTTTAAGTGATTCACGGTTCTGCTTCCCCTTATTGATCACTTCACACAACACAGTGACTTTTTATAAAATATATAGAAGAGGAAAAAGGGAGACGAATGTTGCAGGTCGACCCATTAAATTATTAAAAGATAGGAGCACTGAAACTGGATATTGGAGTGTAAAAAAGGTCAGCCTTTCTCTGTTGCTTCTTGCTAGTCTTGCAAAACTCCTTTTCGATTATGAGCATCACATCAATGTCAAACCATCTAATGTTCATCATCAGACATCAGTAGTGAGGAAAGGTACAGCAGCCATCTTTTTCATATTACAATGATATATTTGGTCATTATTGGGTAAGTCTTTGTTTGTGGCTACCTATGTATGAGTATGACATCCAAGTTTAATAACTTTGACTTCAAGTCTGGTTCATGCTTCATGGTTCAGTTGTGGAACAAACAGTGAGTGGTGATATTTTCAGTTTCATGTAACGGTATAGAACGTGCCACATTAGATAGATGGTTAAATTAGTTCATATAATTTTTCAGACACATTATTTTTAAGATTGCCATTTAAGAAGCTAAAAGGAAAAATAAATCAAAATACTTAGCCATTAAGTATATACTGACAAGGCAGTCATGTAAACACCAATGATCCTGGTGTCAAATAGTACCGGCGCGATTTTTACGGCACAAGATGATGGGATGAAAGGCGCAACTTTTGGGTTGTGATTAACGTTCTACGTTAGCCTCTTGTGGCCACAGGTTTCATCCTGGGACTTATTTAACCTGCTGCCTAGCTATATCATCTTATCATCCTCATGTGCATGCCCTCTACTTTACAAAGTTGCAACCTTTGCTACTAAGCTTTCAAAAACTAAATAGCCAATAGCTTATCGTATTACCAAACTGACCACACACACATAGGATGTATTTGAAATCGACAGGAACTCATAGTTAACTGCTTTGACCGTTTAAAATAGCCAAGCAACAAGTTTTACTTTATGTTTTTTATTTATGCTTTGAATAGATTGACTCAATATAATAAGAGAAGAGAACAAGCTACAGGACAAGTGTGTACCATGTATCCACATATCTCTGATGAATCCTTAGACTGGCACCGCAATACTGTAATGGATGGTTCTATCAACAGTGCTATCAACAGTGCTATATTAAGTTGGGATTAAAACCAAACAGTTCAACAGCTCATCATGTGACTTGAAGGGCTCATCACTCACCTTCACAAACCAATGTCCCCCCTTTTCGCAAGCATGATATGTGGAGGACAGTCATTTTAATTGGTTACAAAAATAAAAGGCTGTGAAAGCAACAATCGCTTCTACCAATTACAACACTGGTGTACAAGTGTTGATCAACTTTAGCATATTTGCAATAAGGCACATTTTTCACATACATATGTAATGGTGCAACAAAGAGATGAAAATGGGTGTGCAATTTCATTTCAGATATTGCATTCTAGTCTTGATAGAACCACTTACATATCACTATACTAATATGATGAATATGCGAGGGTTTAGATAATCCTGCATGATTATAGCTGCTAGATACAAACTCTATACATGGCATCCTCTCTATGGAATTTGGTAGTTGTTTTCATTTTTATCAATGCAGTTTAGAAACATATGTAATAGAGGTGTGTTTCATGGCTTGACGATGCTCCTAAAATATCTGCATTTCAGCACAATAAATCAATTGCAAGCAGGGTATACAATCTTACTTTGGGAAAGGGGGGTGATGATCCAATCAAAATTACAGTTATCACCCAAAAGGGTAAATTTTTGGAGCAAATTGCCCGAACTATTATTTGAATTTGGCTACTTTTTTTCTGAAAATATCAGTACTCACGGATTAGATACAAAAAACAGTGGAGAATTAGATACTGACAAACAAATTTTAAAAAAATTTGTAAGATAAAATCTCAAGGAACCTGCAGCGAACTACCATGAAGCCCTTGCATGTTGCGGGGTGATTCTGGGATTTTTCAAAAGCTATTGGGAACGTTAACATATTGTTCTTGGTAGTGGCAACTCCAGGGACATATTACATCAAGGAATGCTGGTAATGTTTTCCTTTTTATACTCTCTTGTTTAACAAGTAGTAGCTCAGCTGGTGCTCCAAAAGTTTTAGACTAATTTATTTGGTATGCTTCAGTTTGACTGTTCAAAACATCAGTTTCATCCAGTAAGTGACTACATAGTGCAGCATTCATGGAATCTTTCAAGTGTCAATGCCTCAAGACTTGTATATTAAAAGCTATATGATTGTGAAGGTAAATATTACATTACTTAGCGATCATCACAGAAGTCAGTCCCAATCTGCTTTAAGAACCGGACTTATATGTACACTGTAATTTTGATTTTAGTTCTTTTCTGTGTGAGTAATCATACAGATGTCAGCAAATTGGCTCCTCAAGATTGTGCTATGAAGTAACTAGTTTGTGAAAGAGTTACATTATTAAATTAAGTGCACAAGTGTTTATTTTGAACTTAGGAATTCATTTTGAAACAATGGATTTCCTGCTAATGGTGGAGCAAGCGATTTCATGGAATTATATTCCACACACACTTTCGTTTTGGTGATCGTAGCATATTTACTATCACAAAAATATTTTTAATTCAACTTTTCGGTAATAAAAGTGGGAAACAGAATAAGGTAAGAGTATAGGAATGTGAGTAAATGTTTTAGGAGTGGGTGTCTTGAAAATTTGACCTAACCACCAAGACCTTACCATGAACTACGTCTGCATCATCTGGTCAGTTTTTTACTACTTACTCCGTAGTTCGGACTCTTGAAATTCCAAAAGCAATATTCCCTTCACTCAAACAGCGGGTGATAATGGGTAAAGAGCAAGTGGGAAATTTTTAATTTTACTCTGAGTGCGAGGACTATTTCAATAACAGCGCACGTCTTTGCCACTATCATCTACACTTCCTCTTCTTGCAACCAACTCCAATCCTTTGCAATATTCTCATCATGTGCTCGTTCCTTTCTTTCTCATGGTCTCTTTCTTTTCGGTTATTTGTTGCCCTATTTCGGCCACCTGATGATGTGCTCCATGGACCATGGTCAACCAACTTGCACAAATGTACTGCTTTTTGATAGTAGCTCGTGATTACGATTCTCTAATCACGCATTAGGCACAAGAACCGTAGCATTTTGAAGCCTAGCAAGCTAGCTCATGATAAATTATCAGATCAGCGGACTGATATGAAGGGCTCAGCTTATCAGTTGTGGAATGCGCTCTCTGTCCATCAAGAACAACTCAGCCGGCCTTGAATTCAGAATATTTGCATCGCCATGTGCTTCTCAAAACTCAAATTTTTCAAGATTAGTCTTTGTCAACAACTCACTTTATATATCAACCTGTGTGAGACTATTTTCAAGCATCATCATAGTCATACACTCCTGTCAGGTAATCTTGGGGACTGGTATTCATGTACACTCCTACTAATGCGCACTTTTGATATAGATTATAGCCTCTTTGGAACATGGTAAACTGTTGCAATGGAATTGAACCATTCCCTAATAGATTCCCACAATAAAAATTGGGCCTCTTGTAGTTAGAATTTGAGATCTGGCAAAAGTATTCATTTTATGCTCAACCATAATCACCGCTAGAAAGTTTAAGAAAGAACATGACTTTCGGCGCACCTCAAGAAAAGGAAGCAGGTTCATCATTATAATTAATGAAAAACCATTATGCCCAATAGGACAAACGAACCTTTTCGATGCATCAAAAGAACATGAGCAAAGATCGAAATCATAGTACTTTTTTGGCCTTTCCTGATGGAATATCTAGGATGAAGAGCCTAAAGAGAGCCTTGAAGAGATAATGGACTGTCAAGTGAAACAATATTGCACAGATCACAAAAGCTTGAAGAAAGATACGAGAAAGAATATAGAGCAGTTAACCAACCTGTTTTGTTCAGTAATAAAGACAGCTCATGTTGTCTGGCATCAAGTGTATGTGCGACTAGTGCAAAGCTTCCAATACCTCACCCTGCATGATCACATTATAGAACTCCCAAAAATATGCATGAAGGTAGAGTTAGTGAAACTATGATCACATTACAGAACATCAAACAAACAGTGAAAATAACACAGGTAATAGGTAATACTATGTGGTTAGGCAGCCAGTCAACACGTCTTCAATTAGTGGGCACATGCATTTCATTATTTTCATGACTGAAGTTTGCACAAAGTTTTTAATCCAGAAAATGGAATTAGTCTTATAAAGTGCATCAAAACAACTTTTTACGGGGATGGCCAATGATGCTTCCATGCTGAAATGTCACAGAACTTGTAATCACCAAATACTGATTCGGCAACCAAGAAGATTTGGAAATCATTGCAATTTACAAATCAGACTTGAACACGATGCATACTAAGGAGAGAAGAGAAGGGGATAAATAAGCCAGCATATCACTATAATAGAAATTGGATCAAACAATAATGCAAAAGAAAAATGTTACAATTGGAAGAAAAAAGGGTAAAACCATAGACTAGTTACAAATGAGATATAACTGCTATATCTAGCTCCATGGATCATCCCAACCTTTGGGCCCCTCCCTCTTAACAAAATCTACAATGGCCCGAACTGCCTCTTGCACTCTATTGGACAGAGCATGGTTTCCCCATTCTATTTCAACTTTCTCTGCGCCTCCCAGCGCTCTACATAGCCTGCAGTGATGCGATAACATGAGGACAATATTAATATCACCTCAGTATTCACTAATTTAGGTACCGATTTTTACCTGTCTACTAGAGCCTTCTTATCAACATATTCAGGGACATATTCGTCCCCCATTGAAAAAATCACCTGCAGAGCACTTAAATCTATTAAATGCAAGAGCCAAAGCATAACCCAGAATTGAATTTGCATTGCCACATCAAACTATACCAAGGAACATGAAGTTTCCATTTACTTATTCAGCACACAATTATATCTAATTATCTATCTCTTATGCTGACCCAGACAGTTTTCAGAAACTTCTTTCTAATATAGAATATGCAGTTTGACCATTCAGGAAATGTTTTAACACTGTAATTGTTAGTAATGCATGCTATGCTCAAGTTTCAACGAACTGCATGCAATTCAGAATTAGTGCAGCCATAAAATATACTTTCTACATCCATGCAAATTTCATGATTCAACTCAATTTGGCTTGTGAGAAACAAATTTAAGTTGCAATAGCATAAAAGGGACGCAAACAAAAAACAATATTACGCCTGAAATTTGGCCCCTTTTTTCTGTCACAAGCAAGTCTGAATTTGATCATGAAATTTTCCATGGATCTGGAACATAATCTCACCTATAGCTGATTTTTTTTTGCAATTTTTAGCACTTATGTGTATCCTTTTTTATGGATTTGCACTGTTTAGAAATTTTGGTCAGTTGTAATCCATGAGAATATGTGTTCTATCAAATTCAACTGTCCATGGCTTTCCTGTAAGGATTTCCGAAACAGTAGAACTAACATAAGTTCCCAGCTTCGATGCACAGTTGTGCAAGCAGTCTGACCTCAGGAAGGATAAAAAACCATTCCAGAGAAAGTCTCTTCATTTCCTCATAAACCCATCTTTACCAGGAGAAACTTTTGAAGAGCCTAGCGAATATCTGCCGCATGCCTCCTAAATGTGCATGTGGCATGCATGCGGGCATGTCTCACCCATCTCTCTTCTATCCAATCGCCTTTCTTCCTCACAGGATAAGGGCGCTTTACACTACAATCCACGCATGTAACGGACTCCGAACCTATTATTGATTATTTCTACTCCCTCCGTTCCATATTATTATAGTCATTTTGGCTTTTCTACATACACAAATTTTGCTATGCACCTAGACATAACGTATCTAGGTGCATAGCAAAGACTATGTATCTAGAAATATCAAAACGACTAATAATTTGGGACGGAGGGAGTACTAAATAATCCAAAAACAAAATGAAGAATTGTGCCGACTGCCTAGACAATCACAACACAATGATCTAATCTCTTGCCAATCCCCTTCTTCAAAATGGCACGGTTTGCATTGGCCCGCCTCACTTAACACCATGATACCGACCTTTGTGCGCACCTCTCCTCTGTCACCGTGCTTGGGTGCCACTACCACCGCAAGGCCTTGTGCAGTTCTGCTCATAGTTCTCTCCCGGTGGCTTCACGTCATGCTCTGCCACTGCAGCCAAGGAACCTAATGTAGTATGATTTCTAATTCGACTACTACCTGTAGTAAGTCTCTTTGTGTTACTAATGTTTCTGAAGCCTCTCAGTTTGGTCAGCATCTTTGCTTTGTGAAAATGCATGTCAAAGATGTAAGCCAGCCTGGCAAACTTCAAGACAAACGAAGTCCAGTGGACTAGTAACACGAAGTTGGAGAATTCAAATCAAAACACGCTAGGAACACGAAGTTGGAGAACTAAAATCAAACTAGATAAAATTCCTTGATAGTGGTGCCACAGTAGCTTGTGTTGCTAGTCCATTGGAATTGATGAAGCTGATAACGCCATCCCATGGCAGAGGCCATATGTCCAATAAGCAATAAAGATCTCCAATGCTATTGGACAGTAAATTTAGGCAGTTGCCTAGCATGCAACATGATGCATGAAATGGGAAAGGTCAAATATGTTTTTTTCTGGGTAATGCAGTCGTTACATGCATCAAAGATGTACTATCAAATACATAGAATGCAGCTACTAATAGCATAGCATAGCTATTAATAATATACAACATGAGAAGGTCAGCATATCCAAAACTAAACTAGTCAGAAGATTTACAGTGTAAATGAAAGAGGAACAGTATTTTTTCTGTGTTACTACTACAATATAGATAGTTTCTTCAAGATGACTAATTATTAGTGATAGTTAGACAATTTTCTCAGACTCCAGAATTCAAGATGTAGTTCAGAAGTAACACCACATTTGATTTGCACGGTTGACCAACTGCAAGTTTAACCATTTCAAATATTAACCTAATGTTAGTTTGCTGCCATATAGCAAACACCTACATACACCAATAGCTTATAATTGTATACTCCCTCCAGATACAAACTATGATTACAAACTACTTTTTATTTGCTGAATTTGGATACGGGTAGATTTGTAACAAAAGTAGTCTCCTAATAATATACTTATAATGTTATGCTCTGGAGACCGTGTCAATGTCCAAACTGTCACTTATTTGTGACCGGAGGGAGTAGCATATAAAGGGTTATTTAAACAACTGCTTTCTTTTTATGGC
This sequence comes from Panicum miliaceum, assembly GCA_032594955.1. Lineage (NCBI taxonomy): Eukaryota > Viridiplantae > Streptophyta > Magnoliopsida > Poales > Poaceae > Panicum > Panicum miliaceum. Next base: position 36,975,782 of record CM064066.1, read on the forward strand.
ATTATGAATAGTGAAAGCTGTTGGTTAGCATCAATCGTAATAGCTCGAGGTTAATAAAGGACTACAGAACTATAAAAATAACAGCGATAGAATGAAAATGCAAACTCCGAACACGTTTTTGTCTCTTATTTGCAATCATTCCTGGACAAAAAAAAAACCACTTAAGAGGATAATGGTTTTAGGTGACAGCCAACAAACTGAAGCAGAACAACACACCTGACACTGTGTGGTTGACATATGACCAAGTCTCTGCCTCAGCTGATCTTCACTTAGATCTGAACTGAACATGTCATCATCACCCATATATGAACAAAGGGAATGGTACCTACATATTTCCATGTATGCATTAGAATACCACAGATAGAGAAAGATTTTTAGTCCCTTATTGATAATTTTGCAATCATAACCTCTTCAAACGAATCTTAGGATAAATGCTGGCAAATCTTGATTCTTGCCACTAATTCCAGAAACAAGGGTAGACCAAATAGTTTCATTTAAAACACCAGGCTGAATGATATTGTGGTTAAAAACCACAGGTCTATGGAATTCCCTTAAATATACCACCTTCATTTTTAAATATATGTCATTTAGGACAAGTAAATTAGTTCATACTAATTAGCTTGTCCTAAACATCATATCAGAAAACAAAGGGAGTAGCAGATTATGCTTTGTGGGTTGTACTGTACTAGATGGTCACACAATCAAGGGAAGAGTGTAGTGAATATTGTTGGCAGTTTGTTGCTTTCGATGATCACCAGGGCTTCCCATTTTTACCTAAAAAGGGGAAGCCACACCTCTACCAACCAGCATCAGCTATCGACGTTAGAGTAACATATATGGCTGCTGCTGCCACTAATGGACAGATGACTAATAGGCAGTATCTCTTTTACAAACATTTTTTTTGCAAAAAGGGATAAACAAACTGCTTATAGCATTAGAGTTGATTTCTGGTTGATCCACTGTGGAATCTAGTTAGTTAGGGGAATCTTTGGTAGTTCAAGAGGGATTTTGGCATTTCGCTATCATAAACCCTAAATTTGTGTTCAACAAACAACTGGAACCATAATTAGAAACGATTCAGCACTTTTAAGAAATTACCAACAATGCCAACAAAGCCTTAGTACAAATCTCTATATTCTTTAACTCGATTATAACTATACCTGTAGGCAGTAATGGGAGCATCTGGGTTTGCTTCTCTAGGCATCAAATCCATTCCACGACCCTCACTAATCATTTTTGCTGCCAGGTCTATCATTTCAGCTGTTTCTGGAAGAGTTGCTCTATATTCCCTGTCACTTACTGGGGCCTGAAGAATAGATTAGCATAGAAGTTACACCCAGATATCATTAAAATATTAAATTAGTTCCAGCAAGTATAAACAGTTCAAAGTTGATAAGTAAGCGTGACATTCAGTGAGAGATGCCGCACACATCAAATTTAAACAACTTTTACTCCTCTACTTGTGCATTCAGAAGAGAATAGACAGAGAGAATACCTGCAAAATGACCCCAGAAACTGCTTTTGAGCAAGCAAAGTTTGTGCGCATATAATGCACAATATCCTGGCACCCATGGAAGAGTCAGTGTTATCTTATTGCAGAGCTGTAAAGTAGTAGCGGATATTAGTAATACCATACCTGGCAACCAGTACTGTGACCAAGCAATATTACTCCTTCAGAATTTTCCTTATTTATTAAGTAACTGATAAGCTGATCTAGTTCCAATGCATCCTTCAACAAGAAAACATATATGAGCAATGCATAGACCAAGAAAAAATATAAAGAAGTTAACAAAGCAAAAGACAAAGAAATAGAATAAAACTGGAAATTCAATAGAACTTGGGGATAAATTGGTAATATAATTATTGGAACAAAACTTCATCATTAATATTATTATACCCAAAAAGCAAAAGGTAAATCCACAGGTTTCATGCAAATCACACTATCACTGATACTAACTAGCCTGTAAAGTTGATTTTACAAAGGAAACAATAGCATGGTTAAAAGGAAAGCTTCCATAGCATGGAGGGGGAATGTCAAGATAATGAGAGCAACCATGGAATCCTGGGATTCATGAAATCAAAAGAAAAGAAAAGAAAAGAAAAGAAAAGAAAGAAAGAAAGAAAGAAAGGACGAATTCACTCTAGATCTACAAAAGAAAAAAGGTTTCTAAAAGAACCCAGTTAGTCTGGTAAGAATGTAGAAGCAACATACTTGCAAGATTTAGATTATGGACTATGTCCAAGGGAACTACTCATGAATATGTTCTAATTACTTAGAATTTCAAAATTACTGCATGTCAGAACTGATTGAACTCGAAAAATCTATGAACCTCAAATATTATGCTGTAGCCAATTGCTTACACTCATGGATTACTGCAGTTTCATTTCAGGAAAATGTTTCTAACCTTCAACTTTGATATCTAAAATTAATTCCACACAGTATTGAAGTGACTTTTGAGGCTCAATAGTTAAGGTAACTGGTAGCAATATAAAGAAATACTTAGAGCTTTCCATAGCTACGAAGAAATGTTAACTTAGGATATTCAGAAATTTAAATCATGTAGGTCACAATCTACATTTATGGACTAGACTTCAAAAAAAAAATCGGTTCATAAGGATTACAAATCCTCTTTCTATGTGCCATCATAACACAAGCATCCCCAAAGATATTAGTGATTGCTATATTCGGCAGTCCCTCTTCTTATCTGTACAAGAATTAAAGGGCTTATTTAATTTCCAGACTAAGGATCATACTTGCTCTAAGCTGGAAATTCCATATCCACTGTATGATGAAGAAAGCAATGGCTGGACCAAGGACCATTTCTCAACCTCCAATGCAATAGACAATGGTTCCAAGTAGCTGTAGGATTTTCAAAAATAAGTTAGCACTAGTGAAATGAAATTCAATTTTAATCTACAAAACAAAAAATAAATAGGGTGTGCGTCAGAAAATATATATTTACAGAAGTGAGATAAGATTTATCGACTTTGAGGTTAACTCACGTCTAATGATTCTGATTATTTTTCCCATAATTCTTTAACGGGTTCTAAGAAGTCTCTTTAATTAGCATCATGAGACATGCCCGGCTGATGCTACAAACCTATACGTTGGCTGTATGTTGGACCCAGATTCCAGAATTGTCAATGTTAAGTTTTCACGCAATCAACCTATTTGGTTTTTACAAAGCATAACTCAGATGAGGCCAGTTTTGCAAGGTGACCAACCAAGCATCCTAGCCTTAAAAAATCCAAAAGTTGCATTCACTTATCAGTAAATCTTCGTTACCAGCACTTATTAAGCCCAGCAGTGATAGACAATACTTAGCATATCAATCACTATGAGCACCAAACAGAGGTGATCATGGTATGGTGGAACACAAGAAAAGTGAAACATTACAATGATCATATTTTCAATTATAAGGTAGTGTCATCACTAAGATGAGCGAAGATGTTACTTATTACGTGCATGGTGTCAAGGCTACTAGCCCAAATCCCACAGTATTTTAAGTTGACTTGATACTTTGTTATAGAAACAAAGAACCGGTAAAGGATGCAGGATTCAGAATATGCTTACATGAAATAATTCTTCAGTTCTAAATGAAAAGAAAAGTTTTTACCAATTTCCCATGTGTGTTAATTTATGGATACAATTGACCATGACGCAAAATAGTTAGATCACAACAGTTCTTCCAAGTATGGATGTTGAATCAACATATTGGTCAAAAAAAGAATTTTTAACTTACTCAGTAGCTAACAGTCCGTCTGTGAGGCCACCAATGAAGATCACCTGATGGTTAAAATCACCAGTTCTGAATGCTACCTGAAAGAGGAAGAGTAAAGTTACCGCACAAAGCTGTTATATAATACAGAGAGAGCAAAATATATCAAAAAAGGAAGTTGATTTGTGAATAGCAAAATTTATCAAAAAGAAGTTGATTTGTGCATAGCAAGGGTTTGCTCTAAATACAAACATAAAAAAAAACGGATTTCAAAGAAACTACACAGCACTCAAAAGAACTAAATATAGGCAACTGTAATGTAACATTCAAAATCTGCAAACAGACGTCTTGAAATGAAAAAAAAAAAGAAGGAATGTGTTTCCCCGCAGAATAAGCTGCCCAACCTAGTAGCATGTGATAGATCACCCCCAGTAAAACCCTCGCTTTAACAAATAATAAAGAATTAAAATACAGTCTTCTGCCAGAAATAAACGTACCAAGAAAGCCTATAACAGGCACTGTCAATGGCAACACATAATCTAAGCGCTGCTACAAAATTTAAGGCTAACAAGCAAAATGTCTAAGATATGGAACAAGCAAACCACAAAAACACCTATTCTGCAAGGACCACAAGCCAAAAGGGTCAACATTGTATATTAAGTAGCCTTTCCTCCACAGGAAATGGTACAGAAACTACGAGACACGCAACCAAAAGGGCATAACCGTGTAGCATCAGCAAAGGAGAATTACGCCCCCCCCCCCCCCCCCCTCCCCAAATCCAAACAACAAATTGCCTAGCCGGCTGCGTAAAAAGCAAATTCACCACCATTCGCGAGTTGTTGCACATCACAGAAGCTTGCTTATTCTAAAGGAATCTAAGCAGCCATCACACTTTAAACATGCGCGAGAAAAACGTAGAGCCCCACTTTCTAAAAAGTCAGAATTCTAAAAGGAGAGATCCTGCATCTCGAATGTCACGAAAGATCCCAACTTGCAAAGGCCGCGGCGACGCTCGGTGGAGTTCTGGAAGCTTCGAGAACAATCCAGACCGCAGAATTTCCCCACGCGGCCCCCCGTCTAACACGCTTCTACAACACCCGGCGAAAGCAATGGCGGAATGCTGCGGTGAGGCGCGCCCAGGATCCCCCCAGACCTTCGCAGAGGAAAGCCTCGAGCTCCAGAACTCTCTAGAATCCCAGCAGCGGACGCCCAGATCGCAGCCGCGCGCGGCGGCGCGAGGGGCCGGGGGGGCGGGAGGGACTAGTTCGTAGTGCCCGTACCTGCGCGGACTTGGGCCCGTACTTGAACAGCGCCCCGCGCAGCTGCTTCCGCTTGCCCCCGGCGGCGCCCGCGGCCGCGCCGGCGGCGGCGGCGGCGACCACGGACCTGGCGGCGGCGGCGGGCGCGTCGGGGAGCGAGGCGGAGGAGGCCGGGGCGGAGGCGACGCCGCCGGCCATGGACGAGGCGCGCGCGAGGCCGGAGAACCAGGAGGTGGAGGCCGGCGGCGAGGTCATAGCAGCGGCGGCGCGCCTCGCGACGCGGGCATCGGGTGGTTGGCGGCTGCGTGCGGCTTGGTGGGCTGTCGAAAGCCTGTAGGGAGGAGGAGACGAGACGACGACGAGGGGGGTGGAAATTGACTGGAATTAAATTAAAATAAATTCATTCGATAAAATATACCGGTAGAAAATTTGGCGGCGTGGTTTGAGGTGGCGTTTATTGAGCTGCATGATTGGCACCAATTTGGTGCTGATGGTCGTCGTGTCGCGCGTTTGTCCTGAGCAGTTGGTAATCTTGGTACCCATCTCCATGTCGCCCTGCCCAAATGATTTTATCATGGCACCAGTTTGATGAATCGCAGGCCCGTGGTACCAATATCATGGTTTACTGTTGGCCGTTTGCTCTAGTCACGTATCGGATTACCTCAGTCTCAGTGCACGGTCCATAGCACAATTACCAAGACTGTGAATTAGGTACTGAGTTTTATGGTTGGCGAGACTCCTCTCACGTCCCATAAACTTCCTCCCACTGAGACTGGACTATCAACAAAATTGATAATGTGGTATAAAATTTAATTTCATAAAAAACTCCTACTGAGACTGGACTAACCTTCAAGTTCACCTACCGATAAAATCTGCCTTCTAGATCTCATAACCTTGCTGGCAGCTACTGCAACAGCTGCCAATTTGAAAAATCAATGGATAAATGGAAGTTTTATTTATTTATTTATTTTGCTATCTTGTTGGATTCGTGCCATGTGGTGGCATCCATTTCATCGCCTCTATAACCACCTCTATAATGAGGCAAATAGTATAGTGATAATCATCTACGGAGCGTAAAGTAAACGTATATAGATCTAGGTTGTTTCTTGGCAGTTACTTTCGTGTCTCCTTTCTTCATTCCGCGAGGCAGCCACGCGTTCATCCCCCGTCGACCGTAAAAAAAAAAGTAATGCTAGCATTAGAGCGTCTCATGCTAAAAAAAATCGGACGCCCTCATTCTGCTCAACAATATTGTGGTGGGAATTTTTTACATGTAATTTTGTTACGAAATGTATGAGCCGATATTGCAATGGGCAAGGCACTCCAACCTTAATAACGGATGTTGCGGTGAACTTCTTACGTGAGTTTTTATTGCGATAGACATACCATGATGTTGCAGCAAGACAGCAAGAGTTTAAGTTGATTACCAATGTTGCGGTGAGTATTTTAGTTGATTATTGATGTTGCAATAGTTGTTTTAAGATTGTTCCATAAGTCGATATGTGATGTTGCAGTGGTTATTTTCAATATATTTGAGATGTGAGGTGATGTTGCAACAACTGTTTTAGGATGTTGCATATATTTATTCTGGATGTTTCAATAGTTGATTTGCCATGTTGCACTTTTTTAATATAATCGACTAATTCTATCTATTTTATTATTTTTTTCTAAAAAAATGAATGTTGCAATTGTAGTTCAAAATATCGCAATTATAATCTTTAAATGTTGCAAAAGGTAAGTATCGATGTTACAAAACTCTATTTCTGCATATTGTCGATCTTACTGGATGTCGCATGAAACATTGTGTCATGTTGCGGTGGAAATTTTCTATTATAAAATCGGATGGCAGAGTCGTTTATATATATAATTTTAAATGTTGTAGTAGTTTATTTTTAATGTTACGACGGAGCGTTCGATGGAAAATTTTCTACGCGTCCGGACGACGCTAGTAGCTCTGGAAAAAAAATATTCATCCGCAACCAAGATTCCAAGAATGAGGTGAGACCCACGGGCCATGGCTCCGGGATCGTTGCAAAGGGGCGGTAAAAATAGCGAACCAATTTGATTGTGCTACTCGGCTTGACGATTATTTGCACTGCACAGAAAATCCTCTGTTATCTCCGTAGGTTGCAGATGATGCGCCTTGGAAAAGCCTGGTCCACACCACACTCGCAAATTCATACGAATGTTGATTATATATTACCATATTTTGACAAAAACTTCACACCCCTAGAACCTAAAAAACCTCCAAGAAATTCAACCTAGTCTTGCCATCAAAAACACCAAACTGGACAGCACACTAGTCTTGTCATCATGTTTAAACGCGGAATAAAACAAGGATGATAAACCAAGCAAACTTGCTCCTTGTTTTGTTGCAAGATGCCATGATTTAAACCTATACAAACTAGTCATAACCAAGAACAAAATCGTAATTCACTTTTCCAACATTATACAGAGCTTCTATACCTATACTGTCCATTACAACAGCCATAGCTCCAAAAGAACCAGAGCGAGCCATCCTTTCACCTTTGGCACAACTGCAACTCAAAACTGACATATAACAACAGATCAAGCTATCAACATTAAATCCAACACATACATACAAAAGGCCACCACCGCAAAATATAGCAGGTACCCACAGATCAATCATCCAGCTGGTCATTTGTTTGCGCCATCGACCACAAGCCCTTGAAATACCCTGCTGACTGGAGGGAGAAGTCTGACACGACGCGGAAAAGCTCCGGCAGGTTCGACCGGAGGAGGTTGAGGGACTTATCCCTGACTACCCTGCATTGGGTTTTATACTGATCTTCCAGGTCCTTCAGTGCAGTCTCCACCCTATCTACCACGGCTTTCCGTTCCGCCGCTGGGTCAGCACGCCCAGGATTGTTGCCATCAGGAATACTTGCCCCTCTGTCCCAATTTTTCTGCGCCCAGTCATCGAACTGCCTTCTCTTCTTCTCAAGATCCCTCCTAGTCTCCTCGATTTTTATCCTCAGCTTCAGTTCATCCTCCTGCTGAACTAGGATCGTGTTCACCACCTCCGCAAACGTGTGTATGGCCTTCTTTGCAGCATCGTCTGGGAGCTTCTCAAGCATATCATGCCAACCATGCAGCAGCCTCTTGATTGGAGGTGTGGTCTCTTGTGGCTGAGACGAGTTTGGCTTCAGGTTGGTATCGATGGGGATTACATTTAGCTTGATCCAGCTGTAGAGGCTTCCTACATACTCCTTCTGATATGTCACAAACTTGTCAAACTGTGTGTGCCACTCCTGAACAACGTTCCACAACTGCACAGTTCGCTCATGGTGTTGCTCACTTGTTTCCCGTGCAGCAACCGAGATATCAGAAGATTTGAGCTCTGTGATGATCCTTAGCTGTAGTTTGTGTTGAGCGTACATAATGTCCCACATGTGCCACAACCTATCATTGTGAAAACAAAACAATTCGTCACTTGCAGTATGCAGAAGTGTAAGGGTGCGTTTGGCAAACCTCCCAGAGCTGATTCTCCGCTGAATCCAGCAGGAACTCTGCCAAACAGTTTTTTAGAGAGAAGTGATTCTCTGCTGATTCTGTGAAGTGATTCTGTGAAATGAACTAAGAGGCTGGGAGCTGAAAAAAGTAGCTTCTCCTGATTCTGTGAAGTGATTCTCCATCTTGATTTTAAGAGTTTATACTAGAGAATCAAAGAGAATCACTTTCAGTCACAGAATCACTTCTCTCAGAGAATCAGCTCCCATAGAGAATTAGAATTAAATGGAGCTCTACCAAACAGGCCCCAACATTCACTTGTTTATCTGGTCTTCCATTAGGTTTAGTGAAACCCCAATAATGCCAGAGGGACAGGCATAATTTCCATAATACAATAGAGTGTTTCACATATGTTCGGTGGCCCAAATCCTACTTTTCCGTACCACAAGTAGTGGAATATTTCCCTAACTAAAATCATGCTGAGAAAATATGTGGAAGGTACACTATGAAGGCTATACATCATTTCTTCAGATGGTTACTTATCTAAAGGAACATCTTCCTATAAAATAAAATAAAAAACAATGTAGACTGATAGTCTGATACACGTCAAGCTAGCATGGAATGACTTGTCATAATCGACAAAAAAAATGAAATTAAGGTCCTACATGTCAAGAACTAAAGTAATGAGATGCGAGCCACAAGCAAACCATATAGTAAATAGAAAAATTGAGGTTGGTGGTCGGTACTTAAAAGTTAAAAGAGCTTACCCCTTCACTAGTTCAAGGAGCTTCGGGTAAAGCTGCTGATCTCTTAGGCGGTTAATTTCTGCAATGGTTGACTCCATTGTTTGTGAATCAACTATATATTTTGTGTGCAAGTGACTAACTATGGACTTGGTCTTCTCGATTGATGAAGAACTAACACCACGTTGCTTTTTCCTGTTTAGAACAGCTAGTTTTCGTTGATATGTCACTTTGATAACCTCGAACTCCTGTGCCAATGGTAAATATGTACCGTCATATGTATGAATCAAAACAGGTAAAAACAATGAAGAGCAAGGATGGTTTCACATTATGGAGCCCAGCACATGGGTAGGGAATGATCATGGACTAGTACAAGGGTCCCTGACCTAACAATAATATGGCTACAAATGTTCATAGGCCAGTTGGCGGAGTTTAATGGTCAGAAGGTGAAAAAAAAAGAATTATCAGAGGTAAAAAATACTAGGACATTAGGGACACCTGTAGAATTTTTTGCAAGAATGAAATGACATGTATGCATGTTTCTGATGCAAATAAAACTGAAGAGACAATTTATGAGAAAAAATAAATAACAATGTGAAACAGTTCTTTTTTTTGTGTGTGTGTGTGGCAGAGAACACATTGAAAAATGTGTGCTTCTAACAGAATGAGTGATTGAAACAGTCTATGTTTTAAACTAGTGAATAAGATAGACATATTTTACCTTCACTTCATGGCATAATTTTTTCTCCCATGCAAGCAACTTATCGAGTACGGTAGCATGTGTCTCCCATTCATCATCGTCCAACTCATTCTTGGCACTTTGTGGTTGGGGGATCCCTTTAAATGAGCGATTCCAAGTGATGACTTGCATCACTCTTGCAGAATGGTCCACAAATCCTAGTAAAACACAGGACCCATGCTGTTAACAACTGAAGGAACTCGACTATATGCCATCCCTAAAGACTACTGCAAATGTACACATACCAACTTGAGTTGTATCTGTCAATCAGGACAGCCCCTCAAATACAAGCAAGATAGAGACTGCTCAACTGAACTTTAAAACAAATCATGGAGCGAAGACAATTGCCACCTGGTGTAGCCCCCAACCCTGCCTCGGTCCCCAAAAAGTTGTAAATAAATAAACATTCCCCTGCCTCTCTGAACCACATTCCCTTAAAAACACAGCATCCACCTCAACAGACACATAATAGAGCCAGAATATGATACCTTTACAATAATAATTAGCAAAGCAATCAACACATTTCAGCAGTTAACAATGCAATCAAGTAAGGCTCTCAAAGTCTTAGTCTATCATGTGGAACAGTTCAACTTCTCCCATAAGTATCAAGCAAAACATTAGCTATCTATTGCACGTCTCCCAACAGTCTTGTCTATACGGCGCTCCCAAGTTTATTTATGTACGAGTGCGACGCAATGTTTCGTAAGCATTTTCATCCATGAAAGAATAAAAAAAAGGTTATCTTTGATACAATCGGCACGGGTTTCAATCGAATTTGAGCTCAGAGAGGATGCGAACAGAGCAGGCATGGAAGGTACCTCGCTTCTCGGCGAAGTTGGAGTGGTAGTGCATCCGTGCAGCCTCGAGCATCTTGGACACCTCGTGCGCGGCCTCGGACGCCTTGAGGAAGTGTTCGTCGAGCTTGCGCAGGACGTCGCCCAGCTTGACCGGCTGCGGCGTGACCATGGCGATCCTGGCCTTCTTGCCCTCCGCCTTCCTCGACGCCTTCTGCGTCGCCGCCCGGCGCGCCGCGGGCTCCACCGCCAGCCGCTTGCCTTCGGCCACCTCCTCGGGCGGCTGCTGCTGCAGAGGCTGCTTCTCGGGTTCGCGCGGCGGCGCGGGCTCCCTCCGCTCGGCCGCCCACGACGGCTCGGGCTCCCTCCGCTCGGCCGCCCACGACGGCTCGGCGGCGGTGTCCACCATGGGCGGCGGCGGCGGCATGGCGTCGTCGTGGGAGCCGAAGATGTATTCGTTCAAGAAACTCCCCTCCCGCGGCGCCTGCTTGCCGCGGCCCGCCTCCGGCGCGGGCACGGGCAGCGGGGAGCGCGAGGGCGGCGGGACGTTCGCCGGCGGGGGCGGGGGCGGGGGCGGGGGCGGGAGCTGCGCGTCGTCCTCCTCCCGGCGCCGGCGCCGCGGCGGGTCGTCCTCCCCGGCGGCGTCGCCCTCGCCCTCGCCGTCCTCCTCCTCCATGATGGGCGCCTCCCCGGAGCGGGCCTTCCGGATGGGCGGCTGCAGCGGGATGTCGGGCGCGCTCATGGACCGCTGCAGCGGCGCGGGGGCCTCGCCCTCGCCGGCGCCCGGCGGCGGGGGCGGCGGGAGCACGGCGTCGAGCGGCGGCGGCGGGAGCGCCTTGAGCGCCGCCGCGGCCGCCGCCGCCTGGGCGCCGAGCGCGGCCGCAGCGGAGGCGGAGCGCGGCACGACGGCGGCGTCGTGGCGGTCGGCCTCCCCCGCGGCGTAGTCGGAGAGCGCGGCCCCGACGTTGCGCAGCGCCGCGGCGTGGCCCGCGTGCGCCCCCGCCAGCGCGTGGCGCGCCTGCACGGCCGCCCGCAGCAGATTCTTCCGGTCCCGGCACCGCGACGCCGCCCCGCCCTCCGCGTCCTCCTTGGACGGGCCGCACCCCATCGCGGACTTCCCCTCTCCCTTCTCCGATCGCCCGAGGCCTCTGTTTGTCCCTCTCTCACCCTCTCCTCCGGTCGGCGCTTGGCGGGCTCGGGTCTGTGCGGTTTGGGTTTGCTTGGTGCGGGGGGTTTGCGGCGTGGCGACTGGCGAGTGAGGTCGTGCGGCCGTGCGGGGGATGATGGATGGGCAAGCGAATATGGTTTCGATTCGACGGGGGAGCTTTCTTTGGTTTGGAGGGGGCGACGGGTGGATGATTTTGTGCTTTGGAATAAAGCGGGGTGCGGAAAAGGAAGAGACTCTCTCTCTCTCTTCTCTCTCTTAGAACTTCCCTCTCTCCCTCGCGGCCGTGGCGCCATCGCCGGATCGGCTTCGCCTTCGGTGGTGGAGGTCCACGCCGGAGTTCGTCCTCTCCCCCGAGATCTTCTGCACATCACAGACAAAAGCTCACCGTGCCAAAGGTTCCGCTTTTTTTTTTTGGGCGTGCCAAAGGTTTCATTGAGCTCATATTTGTGTTCATGACTGAGCGAGGCTCTGCTGTGTGCCAAAGGTAACAAGCCTTGTGTTCATGACTGAGCGAGGCTCTGCTGTGTGCTGAGTTGCTACGATGCAGAGGCTCAGATTTTCTTTCCCATCAACGGAAGAAACCAAACCGAAATGATATCGACCGAGGAGCTCCAACTCGATCCCGAGGCCTCTGGTTGGAATCACAACTCACTTCACCAGTGCTACCATGGAGCTACACGACGACATGATAGGTTGGTTCTTCAAGCAGAGGTTTCTCTGTAATAGTAATACAGCTAGATCGGTTTACGTTGTCGTCTTGTGATTGCGGTTTCGTTCTTTAGACTTTAGCTCCTTTTTTTATCGTGCGTACACTTAAATTGGTAGCCGATGTTGCTTTTCACGTTCCGGCCGTGTGTTTGCTTAACCGTTGTCGTGCTGCTCGTTGCGTGCATAAATCCTAGTTTCAAACAAACTTCGTTTCAAATACTCCCTCCCTTCTAAATTGTACCCATCTGTCCAAAATTATTAGTCGTTTTGATTTTTCTAGATGCATAATAAAACTAGATATATATTATATCTTGGTGCATAGCAAAATTTATATATTTAGAAAAGTTAAAATGACTAATATTTGGGATGGAGGGAGCATTTCGTTTTAACAAATCTCATAGTGTGAGTCTGCTCGCTGCGGATGCAACTGCGGCCGCCGCTGCGGCTCCGGATGCCGCAGCCGCAGCCCAGCTGCTGCTGCTGCAACCGGTTCATGCTGCTGCCAATCTGTTTAAAAAATGGCGGTCGCTATCGCAGTCACCGTGCTCATCGCTGTCGCCTTCGCCTTCTAAGATCGCCCGCCGCCGAAAGGGAAAAAGGTGAGGGAGGCGCCGGGCATCCGATTTGTTGTCTTGGAGTGCCAGCTTCCCTCACCAAAGGCAAATCTACAGAGAGTCTTCAAACCCTACGAGAGGGCCTCCTGCTTCTCCCATTTTTCCTCCCTGGGTGGGAGACTGGGGAAGAATGGGAAAGAGAGGGGATCTCGGAAGAGAGAGGCTCGGGCCTTTTTGGCCTGCAGCCAGCCGAGCGGCTGCGGCTTCGGCCCAGCCGCAGCTACCATCGCAGCGAGCAGCCCCGTATATCTAAGTGTATAGTAAAATCTATATAGCTAGATTTGCTAAAACGATTTACAATTTGGAACGGATGGAGTAGAAATATGCATTGCTTTTTGACATACTCCTTCCGTCCCTCCTAAATTATTAGTAAATTTGGTTTTTATAGGTGCATAATTTTTCTATGCATCTTGATATATATTATGTCTAGGTGCATAGCGAAATGTATGCATCTAGAAAAACCAAAATGATGGAGGGATGTAGATTGATGCGAACAGATCCATGAGTACAGTATGAATACAGTATGTAATTCTATTAAAATAGGTGGTTGAAATCTCACGTTACATGCTGTTTTGATGCCTCGAGGGTGCATGTAAAGAAGAAAAAAAATAACATGCGTTGTTTAGAAAAAGAAAAACATTTCAGTCCTACGGAACGATGCTGCCAAATCTTACAGTAATGATGCAGCCAAACGGAAGTGGATTATGCATCAGCCTCGACACAAAAGTGCCAGCAGAGAATTTTACTTCACTGGACCAGAGAGTGAGAGCGCGCCTCGTGGAACCAGAAAAGGAAATGCCTTGGATTCTTCGGCTGGTGCTCCGCTGGCTGAGTTGGAAGACTAGCCTGCCTCTTCTTTCCTCTTTTCTTTTTTTACTCCGTTGGCTGGTTTAGAAGCCGGCTGGTTTCAGCTGGTTCACTAGTGTTCTATAAGAAAGAAAGAAGCCGAAAGAAACAAACAGAGTGTTTATTTCTTCCTCCTCATTTTTTTTTCTTAAGGCGAAAGCAAGACGTGCCGGCTGGCTAGTAAGCTAGGGGCAAGTGAAGACGATTGAGGAATAATAATTGTGTGTCATGGGGCCTCAGCCGTACGTGGCCGTGAGTCTAGAGCTGTCTGCATAATAAGAGAAAAAATTTTATATACTATTAGTACAAACTTAAATTCTTAATCTATCAGCCAGAAACACAGTCGTTACAGAAAACACGATTCCTGTATATGCTACTGGTTTTAAAAATGTTACGTACACCATACCACAGTCGTTGCTTCTGTTAGCCTCCACCGTAAGGGAAGTACGAATTGTCAATATTGGCCCTGCTCAGCTGTCCCTTCGCATCCCCAAATCGCACAGCTATCGTCGTGCCAAGCCGCCCTAAACTTGGGAAGATCCTAATTGCCACTGCCAGGAAATCGACGAGGAGGAGGAAATAGGCGGCTCGGCCAGCAGGAAGGGGTGGTGGCGCTGCACCACACATGATCAACTGCCCCCAAGCGTCGCGTCGACACACGCACGGCGCATCCCCGCTGCGCGGCCGCGACTCCTGCGCTGCTGTCAATCCTCGCGGGTGGGGTGCTGCTCGGGCCGGTGCGCTGGCTGCCTTGCTGCTTGAGCTTCACGAGTGCAAGGTACGGCCGCCCGTTCCCCTCTCTCTCTCTCTCTTTCTGATTAACGGAATCAAGTTCATATTGGCATGGAAGATATTAGAAATTACAGACATTAGCATGTATGAGTTTTTAATGGCAGATCAGAGATAAAAGTTTTAGCGAATAGCATAGCGAAAAATTACCCTATATGCAAGGGACCGGCCAGCTGCTACATTTCGGAGCAGAGCAAGCATGGTCGATTAGTAAAGGGATGTTCTAATTTTTTGGTCCGAATCACGTCAGATATTTGGATGCCAAATAGAGGGATTAACCATGAGCTAACTATAAAACTAATTGTATAAGCCGATGCTAATTTAGGAGAGGAATTTATTAAATCTAATTAATCCATCATTAGCATATATTTACTGTAGCATAATATGGGCAAATCATGGACTAATTAGGTTTAATGGATTCGTCTCGCGAATTAGCCTCCATTTATGCAATTAGTTTTATAATTAGATTATATTTAATATGATGGGACTAAAGTTTAGTTCCGAGGAAACAAACGGCTCTAACTTTGCAGGGGAACTACTGCACATCGATAAGGTGTCCGAACCGTGCGTAGGTACGCGAAGTTAGGAATGAGACTCCTCACTCCTCTGATATTGCTGGTGGTTACTAACGTGTGGATCCGACCCAACTGCTAAGAGCAGTATGTTAGAGAAACCGTTCAGCGCAAGCAGCCGGGCGACGGGTTCAGATCGAGGGGCGTGCGGCTGCGGCGAGCGGCGGGGTCCGATCGAAGGCGCACGACGGCAGCGGCGGCCTCGGACTCGGACAGCGGCTGCCGCGACGAGCCTCTCCAGATCGTCGGTGAATTGTTGTTCCGTCACCACACCAAGCACAGCACAGATTATTACTCAATAATTGTTTGATGCATGGATTCAAGGGGAGAAATAAAAAGAGAGATGTGATTTGTATTGGACTGATCTCTAACCTAAGGCCCAAAGGCCTTAGCCTTGGTCCGCGCCCTGATCGGGGGCGCCCAACCCAACTCTCGTTGGTGGGCCCCCGTCGCCAGCGCCACATAAATATAGAGGTGGGGGCCGGGGGGCACGCACGCCAAGGTTCACCGTGCCCCGACTCCCCACCAACACCTAAACCCTAACCCGATCTTGAGGGGTGGCGCTGCGGCGGCGGGAAGCACCACCGGCCGATCTACACTGCACCGGCCATCGCCGCCCTAGAGCGGATCTGCTCCGAGCTCTGCACTACGCGTCGCTGCCCTAGAGCAGACACCATCAACTGCGATGATGGCATCGTCTTCCTCAGAGCAAGGTACTAGTCTAATCTCTCTCGGGTCGATCTCGTACACACGCACACGCACGCACACGACTGTGTTCTTCCTAGATCTACATACAGAGCACCATAACCCGAGCCTATATGCACCTAATGACCCGATTAACCGACCTAACAATGGTATCAGTTGTGTTAAGGGTTGGTTTTTGGAAAGAAAAGGGGGAGGGATCGAGCAAATAGATGCAAATCGAACGAGAAATCCAAACAGAGCTCGATAAAACCCAAACCCTAACCCTAGATCTGAGAAACCCGGCGTACCTGGCCCTTGTTCCTCTTCTCCTTCTTACTGTTCGTCTCTTCTCCTTCTATTTCCTCCACTTTCTTCCTCTTTTCCCGTACCCCAGAGATCCCCTCGACGGAGCCGCGCGCGAGACGCACGCGACTCCGGCGAGGAGGCCCATAGGGCACAGTTGTACTGGCTTCGTGTGGACGCACACCGAGCAAAATCAAACAGAGTTTTGGGTACTGGAGGGATAGATCCGGTCATGGTGGCGGCCGCCGGCGTCAAGAACGAACGCGGCGGCGCACCCCTGACCGGAACAGAGACATGAGGGAGAGGGAGAGGGAACTAGAAAGATAGAGGGAGAAGGGAAGGAGACGTAGTAGATCCGGCCGCCAGCAGTAAGCCGGCGGCCATGTCGTCCGCCGCGCCGGAGTTTAGCCGGCGGCGGAGGCGGCGACCAGAGGCAGAGGAAGGAGAGGAGAGCGAGCGAGAGAGTGAGCCAGAGCTGCGGGCGAGAGAGAGCGAGAGAAATGACCTAGGGTTTCCGTGTTTGTCGCCCGGCCGCGAGGCTTTTATACCTCCCAAGACGCGCGCTCAGCCGTCCGATTGGCTGAGATCAACGCGGGGGGGGGGGGGGGGGGGGGGGGGGGCGGATGGGCCGCTTTCGCGGCCCAGGCCTAGGTTGCGGCCCGTTAGCCGCGGGCCGCACAGTGACAGGCCGTTTTAGCGAAGTGGGCCGGGCCGCGGACGTGGTTTTGGGTTGCACAGTAACGGGCTGCACAGTAACACGCTGAACAATAACGGGCTGCACAGTAACAGATTTTCGGCCCGTTTAAACAGATGAACAGTAACTTTTGACAATTTTTTATTCTGTTTTGAGGCAAATTTGAATATTTATGCACAAATTTGAATATTTTTGCACAGAATTTGATCTCTTTTCATTTTGAACCAAAGGGATAAATGTTTAGAAAATAGAAATACAGAATTTTACAGATATTGCTTCAAAATAGAATGATTTTATTCATGTTTCCGCTGCATAGATAATTGTTTTGACTTGAATTTAAATTTGAACCAAAGAGATAATTTAAATTTTGAGTCACATATTATTTCCAGATTAAATTGTAGTATTGTTATTTTCTGACCAAAGTTGATGATAACAATATTATGATTTTACAGAATATTTCTTCAGATTAAATTGTAATGTTGTTATTTTCTGACCAAAGTTGATAATGACAACATTATGATTTTCATGTTTTTGTAATTATTGTTATATTGTTCTCACTTGAGCTAACATGTTTTCAGCTGGTTTTCCTATGATGGTTTTCATCAAGGATATTCCGATTCTGAAAGGCGACAATTATAATGAATGGTACAAGAAGTTGGATCTCTTCTTTACCATGGCTGAGCTAGATTGGGTCATCACTGCACCGGTTCCAGTTGAACCTGAGAGACCGGTCAGGGGGGAAGATGTTACAGATGCTTCTTGGAAGCAAACAGAGCTCGCCTACAGGGCGAGCAAACAGAGGTATGATGCTGATCATGCCAGGTGGCTACCTGCCAACAAGAAATGTTTGGCAGTAGTCAAGAACACCATAGAGCCCGCCATTCTGGGGGCAATCACAGATCTACCCACTGTTGTTGAGTACCTCGACAAGATAAGGAGTCAGTATACTGGCTCCTCAAAGACTTATGCTACCCAGTTGATCAAACAACTCGTGACAGAGAGGTACTTGGGAGGTGGGATAAGAGAGCACATCCATCGCTTGGTGAACATTAACAACAAGCTTAAGCCAATGGATATGGAGTTCAGATTAGAACACATAGTTCATTTGGTTTTTGCCTCGTTGCCAAAAGAGTTTGACAATTTTGTTGTCAATTATAACATGAACCCTGAAAAATGGGATATTGAAAAGACCATAGCGATGTGTGTGCAAGAAGAAGAGAGGATAAAGAGTGCACATGGTGGATCCATAAACTATGTGAACAAAAAGAGATATAATAAAGATATTCACTCTTCATCCAAGGGAAAGGGACCCCAGTTGGCTCAGCCACAGCCACAGCACAGGCCCAAGTTTGGGCAACCACTCGTGGACAAGGACCAGTGCCTGCACTGCAAACAGAAGGGACACTACAAATCAAACTGTCCCGACTATCTAAAGATGATTATGGAGAAAAGAGGTGAGAACATTATCTCATTTATAAATGAATCCTTGTATAAAGATTATTCGAAATCTACTTGGTGGATTGATTCAGGAGCAACTATTCATGTTGCAAACTCCTTACAGGGATTCCGTTCAACGAGAACTACGGGAAGAGGAGAAAACAGAATTAAAGTCGCAAATGGAGTCGAAGCATATGTTGAGGCGGTTGGAGACCTCCTGTTAGAGCTCGACACAGGCTTTAATTTATTGCTTAAAGATGTATTTTATGTTCCCGTAATTCAGAGAAACTTGATTAGTGTATCTCGTCTTGATGACGATGGATTTGCATGTCGTTTTGGAGACGGCATGTGTGTAATAGAATTTGATGATACAGTTGCTTCGATTGCTTTTAGAAGAAACGATCTTTATTTATTATCGCTACGTGAAAGTGTGAATTCCGTATGTGATGTGAATGCGATTGTGTCTCAAACCACAGATAACAACAGAAAACGAAAGAGAGCTCAAGACACGTCGTCGAAATTATGGCACTGTCGTTTAGGCCATATTTCGAGGGGGAGAATAGAAAGGCTGGTTAAGAATGAAATTCTACCTCCTCTTGAGTTCCCAGACTCAGATAAATGCATTGACTGCATTAAAGGAAAATATGTAAAGATTACAAAGAAAAATGCTGAGCACAGCGCAGGTATTTTAGAATTAATTCACACAGATATCTGCGGACCGTTCTCAGTTAAAAGCATAGACGGTTATGATTCTTTCATAACGTTCACAGACGATTATTCCCGTTATGGATATATCTATCCAATAAAAGAGAAATCAGAGGCATTAGATAAATTTAAAGAATTCAAGGCTGAAGTTGAAAATCAGCACAATTTAAAGATTAAAGTTGTCCGTTCCGACCGTGGAGGGGAATACTACGGTCGGCATACCCCATACAGACAGGTTCCAGGACCTTTTGCGAGGTTCCTAACAGAACAAGGAATAGTAGCCCAGTACTCTATGCCGGGCGATCCTCAGCAGAATGGAGTGGCTGAAAGACGAAATCGTACCTTGATGGACATGGTACGAAGCATGATCGGCTATTCCACACTGCCAGTGAGTTTATGGATGGAGGCGTTGAAAACCGCTGTCTATATTCTCAACAGAGTGCCCAGTAAAGCGGTGCCAAAAAACACCGTATGAACTGTGGACAGGAAAGATACCCTCACTAAATCACCTACGGGTGTGGGGGAGTCCTGCTGAGGCAAAGATATTCAACCCGAACATTGGGAAATTGGATTCCAAGACACTAAGTTGCCATTTTATTGGTTATCCAGATAGATCAAAAGGATATCGTTTCTACTGTCCAGACAGATTTACAAAGTTTGTAGAAACGAGACATGCTGCCTTCCTAGAAGAAGAGATGATTCGGGGAAACTCAACAGTTCGAAAGATTGTTCTTGAGGAGAAGCGGGTATACGCACCCACTCCAATGATTCAGGAACCGTTTTTCTCACTGACTGATACTGCGATGCCAGTTCCCGAATTGATTCCTTCTGTGGCGACGCAGAATGAAAATGTGGAACCTGTCCTTCAGGATCCTATAGATAATAACGTTGCCACAGATCAGGGGGAGCCGTCACAGGTTCCAGCAGATAACATTCGAACAGAAGAGGCTCCTAGGAGATCTCAAAGAGAAAGAAGATCAGCCATTTCAGCTGATTATGAAGTGTATAACACAGAAGAGTTTCGAATGGAAGATGATCCCATCTCATTCGAAGAAGCCATGAGAAGCAGACATTCATCTAAATGGTTTGAAGCCATGGAAGATGAAATGAAATCGATGAGGACCAACCGAGTTTGGGACTTAGAAGAAATTCCTGAAGGAGCCAAAACAATAGGCTGTAAATGGGTCTACAAGACTAAATGTGACTCCAAAGGGAATATAGAGAGATACAAGGCTCGTCTTGTGGCAAAAGGATTCACACAGAAGGAAGGCATAGATTATAATGAGACTTTTTCCCCGGTCTCATGTTAAGATTCTTTCAGAATAATTATGGCCTTGGTTGCACATTTCGATATGGAATTGCACCAAATGGATGTAAAGACAGCATTCCTAAATGGGGATCTCGAAGAGAAAGTTTACATGGCACAACCTAAAGGTTTTGTCGTAAAAGGAAAAGAAAATATGGGATGTCATTTAAAGAAATCCATTTATGGATTAAAGCAAGCTTCAAGACAGTGGTACTTGAAGTTTAACGAGACTATAAAGAATTTTGGGTTTACAGAGAATGTTGAAGATAATTGCATTTATGCAAAATTCAAGAAAGGGAAATACATTTTCCTGGTACTGTATGTGGATGACATTCTACTAGCGAGTAGTGATGTCAGTCTACTGTTAGAAATAAAAGAATTCTTGTCATCGAATTTTGACATGAAAGATCTTGGTGAAGCTTCTTTTGTGCTAGGGATTGAGATTCACCGAGATAGAAGGAATGGGGTGCTAGGTCTGTCACAAGAGACATACCTACAAAAGATTCTAGAGAAATACAGTATGCATGCGAGTAAACCTACTCCTGCTCCGATAGTCAAGGGTGACAGATATGGAGACTTTCAGAGTCCCAGAAATAAGTATGAGAAAGAACAGATGAAAACTGTTCCGTATGCCTCGGCAGTCGGAAGTTTACAGTATGCTCAAGTGTGCACACGCCCTGACTTAGCCTTCGTCACTAACGTGCTTGGCAGATTTCAGAAAGATCCAGGTCTAGAACACTGGAAACTTGTAAAGAAAGCCTTGCGATATGTGAAAGGCACAAAAGGCCTCATGCTAACATACAGAAGAAGCGATTCTTTAGAGATTAAAGGATACGCAGATTCAGACTTTGCGGGAGATGAAGATGATAGAAAATCCACGACGGGTTACATCTTCACTCTCGCAGGGGGAGCTATTTCATGGAAAAGCTCTAAACAATCGGTCACAGCTACATCGACGATGTATGCTGAGTTTATAGCATGCTACGAGGCCTCCGGGCAGGTAGAATGGTTAAAGAAGTTTATACCTGGCTTAAGAGTGGTGGACAGTATAGAAAGACCACTAAAGATTTACTGCGATAACCAGCCAACAGTGTTTTATGCTCATAATAACAAGAAGAGCACGGCTACAAAGTCGATACAGATAAGATTTTATTCGATAAAAGATAGAATCCAGGATCACACCATAAGTCTCGAGCATATAAGAACAAAAGATATGCTTGCGGATCCGCTAACGAAAGGCCTACCACCCAGCGTGTTCATGGAACACGTAGCCGGCATGGGAATGAGGTACAGCCTATGATCTCTGGATAATAGAGGCCCAAATAGAATACAGAATCTATTTCTGAAGAGAGACGTGTATTGTGGCTATTGATTCTATCGGCAGTTGCCCGTGACGAAGAGATATGCCCTATACATAAATCTGTGATGAGATAAGAAAAACAGAAAAGGGAAAGAGAAAGATAATGTGAGATCAAGGCGGAGATTATTGGACTGATCTCTAACCTAAGGCCCAAAGGTCTTAGCCTTGGTCCGCGCCCTGATTGGGGGCGCCCAACCCAACTCTCGTTGGTGGGCCCCCGTCGCCAGCGCCACATAAATATAGAGGTGGGGGCCGGGGGGCACGCACGCCAAGGTTCACCGTGCCCCGACTCCCCACCAACACCTAAACCCTAACCCGATCTTGAGGGGTGGCGCTGCGGCGGCAGGAAGCACCACCGGCCGATCTGCACTGCACCGGCCACCGCCGCCCTAGAGCGGATCTGCTCCGAGCTCTGCACTACGCGTCGCTGCCCTAGAGCGGACACCATCAACTGCGATGATGGCATCGTCTTCCTCAGAGCAAGGTACTAGTCTAATCTCTCTCGGGTCGATCTCGTACACACGCACACGCACGTACATGACTGTGTTCTTTCTAGATCTACATACAGAGCACCATAACCCGAGCCTATATGCACCTAATGACCTGATTAACCGACCTAACAATTTGATCCTCGACCTCAAGATGAATCAGCTGTCCATCCAGGGGGCTGCGGACGCGCGGGCCGCAGCGGGAGCTCGTGCCGGCGTCCCCGCTCCCCTGTACGCCACAGATGCAGAGGACAAGCCCGTCCTGTTCGCGAGAAGGGCGCGGCGGCGGCGGCGGCCAAAGAGAGAACGATGATGTCGACTGCGAAGTCCGGCGGTAAAGGGTGCGGTAAGGTCGACGGCAGCCACGGAGGTGCGAGCGGTGTGAGCCAGGAGCTCAATGGCTGCTGCGGCGATGGTGTGGGGTGCGGTGGTGGTTTCAGTAAACTGCGTGGGGAAGAAACAGGAGAGCCATCCAACGCGCGCTCGGTCGAGTCTCCGTGCTTTGGATACCGAGTCGAAATCGGTTCGTGCGCGCGACCCGGTTTTCTCAATTTTTATTCTCTCACGTTATTAATTTCTGTGCCATATCAGATTTTTATTTAGATGGCATCATAATTAATTCTATAGACACCAGCCGAGGGAGTTCTGGGACTACCCTAAAATCGAAAAAAATATATATTAAAGGCACGTAAGAGAAAACTAAACTATACTATAAAGTTTATAACTCTGACGTCACACTAGCCAGTAGGGACTCATCCGGCCAATGTCTCCAATGAGGGCGTAGGGATGCGTGGTTCTACGTTCGCGGCGCACAGGCAGCGAGAGGTAGATGTATGAGATCAACTTTGACTCTCTGAGGTCCTACAGACCAAGCGCAAATCTACATGGGGTCATGGACGAAGGATGCAGGCGACGATGAGTGTTCTGCTTCCTTCCCGGACAGAGGTTGAAGAAGGCCCTCATTAGGCGCTTGGGCCAGGTGAGCTACTGGAGAAAAGTAGATGCCCGTCTTTCTTTCGATCTCTTGCCCAGCCCACCAATAGTCAAGCACATCACTCGCCATGACAGGTTATGTTGTTGTGGTGTCTAGGAGTAACCACTATTGCGTAAAAGACTCGCAACAGATGTTGTGCCTGTGCCACTAAACTACAATGGCTCCCTGCCATGGCAACCTAGATAGGCTCCTCCTTTCTTCTTCAAATCCTCTAGCCTCACACCTCCCAAATCCCCTCAATCCCGCGTCCACCACTCATCGCTCCACCCGCTCTCATCTCTGATCTCTCCTCCCGGCCACCGATGGCCTTCGCCTTCGCCGCCGCCGCGGCCTCCACGGCCACCGCGCTCGCGTCCGGCCGCCTGCCCGCCGCCTCCTCCGCGCGGCCGCGCCGGGCCTCCTCGCGGCCGTCGTTCTCCCTGAGCGCGTCCCCGCGCGCGGTGGCCGCGAGGCGGCGCGCGGCGCCGGCGGCCCGCGCGGCGGTCTCGGTGCGCGCGGAGGCCAAGAAGAGCGTGCTGGTAGTCAACACCAACAGCGGCGGGCACGCCGTCATCGGGTTCTACTTCGCCAAGGAGCTGCTCGCCGCCGGGCACGCCGTCACCGTGCTCACCGTCGGGGACGAGGGCTCCGACAAGATGAAGAAGCCGCCCTTCTCCCGCTTCTCGGTAATAGCCTCTGCTGCATTGGGCGCTGGTGATTTGGGGGCTGATTTCTCCTTGATTTCTTGTTAATTGATGAGTTCTTGATGGATTATATTCTTGGGGCAGGAACTGACGAGCGCCGGCGGGAAGACGGTGTGGAGCGACCCGGCGGACGTCGCTGCGGCCGTCGGCGGCGCGTCGTTCGACGTCGTGCTCGACAACAACGGCAAGGACCTCGACGCCGTCAAGTGAGTACGACTCCTCCCTGCTCCTCGGCTCCGCTGTTCACGACGCAGGAATGACACTCCCATGGTAACGGGCGATGTTTGGCTGTGCGTGCGCAGGCCGGTGGTGGACTGGGCGAAGTCGTCCGGCGTGGGGCAGTTCCTGTTCATCAGCAGCGCCGGCATCTACAAGCCGACCGAGGAGCCGCCGCACGTCGAGGGGGTAATAACGAACCTCGATCACAGCTAGCAGAGTCCATGGATATTTTGTGACGACTGATAGCAATGGCGGCTGCGGCGGCGGCGCGCAGGACGCGGTGAAGGAGAGCGCGGGGCACGTGGGCGTGGAGAAGTACATCGCGGAGCAGTTCGGCAGCTGGGCGTCGTTCCGGCCGCAGTACATGATCGGCTCCGGCAACAACAAGGACTGCGAGGAGTGGTTCTTCGACAGTAAGAACAGCAACCGACCCAGACCCATCCTCCGATCCGATCCCCTCTAGTTCTCTTCTCCGGCGACCGGCGACGATGATCTCACTCTCCGCCGCCGCCGGCCGCAGGGATCGTGCGGGGGCGGCCGGTGCCGATCCCGGGCAACGGGATGCAGCTGACCAACATCGCGCACGTCCGGGACCTCTCCAGCATGCTGGCGCTCGCCGTGGAGAGCCCCGGCGCGGCGGCGGGGAGGATCTTCAACTGCGTCTCCGACCGCGCCGTGACGCTGGACGGCATGGCGAGGCTGTGCGCGGCGGCCGCGGGCGCCGCCGTGGAGATCGTCCACTACGACCCCGCCGCCGCCGGCGTCGACGCCAAGAAGGCCTTCCCCTTCCGCAACATGGTAAGGCGGGCAGCGTGCAGCTGCTGAAGCGCGCGGTTTCTTTCGTTCACCACGGGTCGGCGGGGGGAGACGGACAGTGCTGACGTGGCCGCCGTCTGAACAATTGCAGCATTTCTACGCGGAGCCCCGGGCGGCGAAGGAGGTGCTGGGGTGGGCGAGCACGACGAACCTGGCGGAGGACCTCAAGGAGCGGTACGCCGAGTACGCCGGCAGCGGCCGCGGCGACAAGGCCATGACCTTCGACCTCGACGACAAGATCCTCGCCGCCGTCGGGAAGGCACCGGCCGGCGTCAGCGTGTAGGGAGCAGGGGAGATTTTTGCGAAGGGCGTGACAGATAGTAGGATACGAGAGGAACAACATGATTTTTGCAATAAAAAAAAGAGGAAATATAATTTATGATGACGATGTATCTTTGCATCTCTATTCTGACTTCCGAGGCGAGTAAATAGAGGCTCATGCGATCGAGTACAGCAACGGGGTGGTGGCGCAGTTGGTTAGCGCGTAGGTCTCATAGCTGAATGCGAGTGATCCTGAGGTCGAGAGTTCGAGCCTCTCTCACCCCACGGAGCGATGACAGGATTTGTGTGCTCTCGTGATTGGTTGGGTCCATCACAGCCGTCTGATTCCACAGACGACAAGACGCACATCTGAGCTCTTCTTTTTTTTTTTTTTTTGTATTCTTCTTGTTCAAATTTTTTGCTTGCTGATTCCCATCATGGCAGTACCTATGTTCGCTATGCGAGGCTGGCCATTTGCGCCATCTAAAAGATGCCGTAGAAGAGTCATGATCATGCTCATGTCGAAACTCGAAAGTTGGTGTCGATTTGTAAGTGGCTGCACAAGAACACAAACCGATTGCCGCCACTAGAATCAACACAAGGAAACACCTCTTGGGGACCGAGTGTACATCTCTCTACCTCTTATGATCACAGGTGGAATTTAAGCATGTAGTCATCTGAAACTTCTCTCGTGGAACTCCAAATGTATATACTTTTTCTAGCAATGTCATTAGAAACTTGCCATGAGAAAAACTTGAAAATTTTGATTGGACAAATCCGCTATGTTGATTGTTATGATTGTACAGGCGAGCCTCTTGCACCTCTTTTCCTTTCCTCTTTTTCAAGAAAAATCTAATTTACCAGAAAAATTCAGAAGCATTTTTTTAATCAAAATTTAATAGTGACTTCTGAAGATACACGCCCTCTCATTTGGTACAATTTTGCAGCTCAAATCAATCCCACATAAAACGTCCAGCAAAATACATCCCCACTCTGGGAGCGTACAGAACAGCAATGCACCCAGGTCAACGAAACATATATTTTCATGCCAAGCCGCTCCTATCGCATGGTAAACAATCCCCCATCTCATACGGGACCTTTGAACATGGTACTGTTCCTAAAATTTTCACATTTCTAATACTTGTGTATTTGCACATGACATGCTCCCAAGAACACAACACCCTTTCTGAGGGTAAGCAGAGAAAGAGCAATTGACCAACAAGACAATCCATAACTTTCAGTATTGTCATTACAAACGCACACTTCCATAACAAGGTGCAGCACAGTATTTGTGGTTAAAATGTTGAGTCAGGAGTAGAATAGCTGGTGACCGCGAGAACCAGCAACTTACAATTCCGACAATTCTCGGGTCGGTTGACGGCGCAGAATAGAATGTGTCCTGAAATGATTGATGGGTGAACGAACAAACTACCGAGCATCAGAGAGCCCTCAGGTATGTCAGGTTCTGGAAGTTTAGTCCAAGCAAGGTAAAAGGGGGAGAGAGAAAAGCAGATGCCCCCTGATGCTTTAGGTGTCGTCATCTTTCGCTTCGGTCCACACAGCCACCACCACTGCTCCAGTTCTCAAACCAGGCAGAGAAGCCTGTAACAAGGGCTTCTTGCATCCACGGATGACGACTCCGCTCTGCTGCCTCGGGAACTGTGAGCCAACTCCTCTGCCGGGTGCTCTGTTCAGGCCAGGAGGCCAGCTCTTCCTTCACATGCAGCGCAAAGACAGCAGCTCTGCACAAACCTTCGGGTTGCTTGCTCTTGAAATCATAGAAGCCCAACAGTTTCTTATGCACATAACAAGTAGCATGATCAGTAAAATGTGTTGGCAGGATATATGAAAGGAAATAAGAGCTGTTTAGCAAGAGCATAAAAATATGGCGTAGAGAGTCAAAAGCCAAACAGAACAAATGAACAAGGTCCATTTATATATCTGCAGTGAATATCTATTAACTTGATGCAGGCACAAAGTTTGCCTAGACTTCCTAGGATGCAGACATGTAAAACTAACATGGGTGACCTTACCTTACAATTGCAAAATTTAAATCTTTAACCTAGCTTGCATTTCTACACAAAAGTTGGTAAATGCTAAATAAATTCATCCACTACATACTTTTATTTGATATTATTCATGTTTTATTGGTTGCAGTGTGTTTGTGTACAAACATTTGCATTCTTTTATACACCACACTATCAATAGCACCAACATATGGAAGTAACATAACCAGATACAATTATGAGCAAACAAATGCTGATATAGTAGTAGACAACAGGACGTGATAGGAAGCATGGCTTAGGTCTATATTATGTTAACTGCAAAAGAATCCTACATTAACCCACCATAACTCCTAAAATTGATGGTTACAGAATGCAATAACACTACTACCTCTAGCCAAATTAGATGTCATTCTACAATGTGTGCAGTAAAACTTTAAAACCTTTATCACTGCTATACATCAAAGTATTCAGATTTCACATCAGAGTGATGTTAATCTAAACATTCAAAGGTATATATATATATATATATATATATATATATCACAATAACTTTATTGATTTTAGTGTCCTAGGCAACAAAAGATCAGATAAGAGTATATACACCAATAAGCTAAACTATGGATTATGAGGGCAAACTATTCTTTAAGACGAATGGCACAGTTCTTAAAGTCAAATGGTCCTAGTTTTTGCAAGTGTCAAATTACCAACTAAAGAACAAGTGGATGAAGGATGCTAGCATCATCAAATGGGAGACCAAAGTGGACATGTCCAGCTGTCCATTGAAAAGTCATAGAGAATTCCTAAGACTTGATAGAGATTGATGCTTAACAATTAGCATGTTAGTGCTCTAGTATCAATAAAATTTTGTACTATGAAGGAAGTTCCAACAAATTAATAGTGTCAGAGGTCAAAGTTAAGACACTCAACTAATTTCAAAGTTCCCGACTAAGTCCAAAGTTCTAGATTTCAGATTAAGTTCATGGACCAGATAAGGGTAAGGCATAGAGTACATGGATGTCTACAAATCTGGTGCTCCAAAAAGTGTCTCGGGCACGAATTGCCATAAAACAGGAATATGCCATACATCATACAAAAATACAGTTTGCCGTTTATGCCTTAGAAGGGACTGAAATTTTTCCAGGATACAATTAATATTTCATGTTTAACATAAAAGTTTATGATAAAAGTGTGTTTTTTGTGTGTGTGTGTGTTTGTGTTTTGTTTTGATATCTCACCACTAAATCTCCTCGAACTCCAGCTTCTTCGATAGCTTCTCGTGCAGCTGCCTCTTCAACAGTTTCATCATTCTCCCATCCTCCCTGCGGCAATAAAATGTATCAGCCAAAAAGGCATTATGATGATAATGCGTCGGAGCACTCTTTGCTATATATGTGACAAATAATTAAATCTAAGTAACCGCTGCTTGGCCCCTGTTTTCTTAGTATCTAGTTAATCACATTAATACCTATCTTATACAAGTTATAACACACAATGCACTTAGTAGTAGTTAATATATCAATGAGGACCTTACTGGTCTGATTGCTGCTCGACCTGGTGGTTAGCAGTGTTTTGGGTAGGTGTGGTCACCTTATGTTAAGAATGGGCGCGCATGTAATCTAAAGTGATAAGGGGGTGTGTGGTGTGTGTGTTGTATGGCTATTTTAGCCTTCCCTCTATTCTTAATGCAATGATACGCAGCTCTCCTGCGTATTCGAGAGAAAATATATCAATGAGGAAATGACGCCAGAAAAAGAAATCAACAGATTTGGTGAAAGAAAATTCTAGGGCCTAACTAATTTCCTATAAGCTATTTTCGTAAACCAATCACACAAAAAATGTACTCATATTTCCATACATCATACTATGACAATTATGTGAATCTCTGTGAAATAGTTGTTTATATTTCACATTACCTTTGGAAACAGAAGACCCGGTCCACTTTGGGAGTTGATCATGAGAACTTCAACAAGTTTCTTTTGTTCATCTTTAATGTCTCTGTATCTGAATGGTATGCACCTACATATACAAGGAAGAAGTATGAGCCAAATAAAACACATTGCAACATGCACACTCTTAAAAGACACTGGGCCTACAACCACCAGACTCAAGATTACAGAGGTATGCAAATTATAGTAAACTTTATAATATGGATATTCTTGGTGCAGTGTAAGCATAGGCATATGCTTTCTATATATTGTAGAGATGCTGCCATTGATTACTTAATAGCAGTAGAAACTAGAAAGTTAAGACCTTTGTTTACAATTCTCAGTAGACTGCATATTTTTGTATCGAGGAGTAAAATGGGAGCAAATTTTAATACAAGTAGAATCAACTAATTGATGCTTTTCCAGTTAGCTTGGTGACATCAAGCAAATGCTGCAAGTGATGTACACTCTAAATGTAAGCCACTTGAAAGACATAAAAGTATGAAACAATGAAATATCCATATCATCAACAGGGAGCACTTATGTAGTAAAGAACAGTAATATTTTGACCACACCAGATACCACTAATGGCCAGAAAGCAGTGAAGCAACAAGAAGAAAGATCAGCCATTCTATTTTACTAGTTTCTTGTGTATTGAGTCGTACTCACAGGATCAAGAATAACCTGCACATTACAGGGATCTTTTCTATGGTCGGACCTCTTGTTTGCCATAGGGCTCATCTTGCACACCTATCTATGCCTTATAATCCAGAAAGGTACTTATATTTTCTGCTACTATTTCTTCATTGGAGAATATGAAAACACACAAACTTCCTTCACAAAATTTACAGCAGAAGAGAGCAATTCTGCACACACCTCTAATAAAGCCCACCAAGCAGGACTCATATAAGACTGAGCTTATGCCGTAGCTTAAAGCTCAACTGACTGAACCTGGAACAAGCATCCCCAAGTGGAAACAGATGCCTATGCTAGCCAATGAACATATCCAGCCTCTTCTCTACTTCCCATAATTGGCCCACAACCTTTGTTGATCTAGTAACAAACCAAAATTCATGGCAGATCCCTTTCCGACAGGCACAATTTTGGGCCAAACAAAGATATGCCGAACCACTTCCCCTGTCAACTACGCTCACACTACCTTGTGATGTGATCACAGCCAGAGACGAACAAAAGGGTAAACAAGCGAATAAATGGGTCGACAACGCCAGGTGCCAAGAAAGGAACGCAATGACACGCAGAAGGCCTACTGTTCATTGATTAAGGCAAACCTAATATGATTAATCAGCCAGAGAGACCGACCCTACTCCCAACAATAATCGCAGCCCAGCAAGGCCACATGTATCCAATCTACTCTAACTAAGAACCATCCAAGCCTAGCTAACCTTATAGCTGCCTAACCAAGCAACTGCAGCTTCCGAACTAACCCAATCAGATCGAATCGAAGGCAGAGAAATGATTCGCTTCTTTGGTGGTGGGGATGCGAGAAGGCAGAGGGGGGAGAGTGGTAGTGGGGGAGGGAGGGGGGCTCCCCCTACGGACGCACCCGGCCACAAGGCGACGGCCGTCCTCGTAGCGCTGCAGGTGCCGGCCCGTGCGGGCCACCAGATCGCACATGCCCGCCCGCCTCCACCTCTTTCTTCCTCCTCCGATCCCGCGGCGGGGCTCAGGCTGCCCCGAGCCAGGGCCCCCGCTGCTCAGGGGCCTCTTTCCTCTCGCGTCAGGACGGCGAGTGCCGGCCCGGCGGCGCGCGGCAATGCGGCAGAGGCGGGGCCGTCCGGCCGTGGGTGGCGGAGGCCGAGATGTTAGCGTGCGCCTCGCTGCGCCGTGGGGCGTGGGGCTTGCTCGTCCTTTGCTCTCTCCTCCCTCCCTCTCCCCTTTGCTTTCTTCTTTAGTACTACTATTTTTTTGTTTAACTATTTTCGTGTAAGGATTTTTTTAGTTTGGCTTTTTTTTAATTTTTTAACTAATTTTAAATAAATCCTTTTGATTTGTATTTCGCAAATCCATTCTACTGAATATTTTTTAAAAAAATTAGGATGTAGGTAAGAGAACTAGAGTTTGGAGGTAGGATTTATTTGTAGGAAAATGTGTATTACAAAAGTGTGACATTCATCCCTCATATTTTATTTAGTACAAATCAAACCCTTAAGCTAAAATGGTATATTTATCATCCCCATCTTAGTTTAACAATGGTTTAATACCATCTAATAGCGGTTTATGTCATGCAATCATCTAACTTCCCCGCTTAGCGATGTAATATGCTGAGTTGAAGATATAAAACTAAAAAAATTTATATAAATCCTCTAAATTGGGTACCCATAAAAATTTTATTGGAAAAAAAAACGGAATCGAACTATTATATAACATTAGATATGGTTAAGTAATGATTAGTAAGATAATTACATAACCTAAACTAATATTATATGGCACTAAATTATTGTTAAACTAAGATGGAGATGATAAATGAACCGGTTTAGTTGTTAAGGGGTTGATTTGTACCAAAGGAAAAATGAGGGATGAATGTCACACTTTTGCAATACTTGAGGGATGAAAATATTTTTTTTCCTTATTATTTGTATGTTTGATTGGGTGCGAGGAGATTGGCCATGAGAAGAAATGACTTGATAAAAGTGGCGCATGATCATGCCTGCTGTATGTACCTTGGTTGCCATGATTATCAACGGTAGTGGAAGGTGACACGGTGTCACTACCTTTTGTAGCTGACGGAGATTGAGGCAGAGGCAAATGGACAAACCTAGAAAATGTGATAGGAGAGGAAGGAATGTTGCTGTTGCTGGGTGGGGTGAGGTGGAAGGTTGGGGTTCCGTGGTGCTGGTTTTGTAGACTCAAAACGCAATCGGGTCGGTTCAACCTCGACCTAAAATATTAAAATGAATCATTTTCTTATAGGAAAATATTGGATGATACTGAATTTTTCTGGCCCTATGGGTTACTTAACGGATCTGGAGATTATTTTTATGCAGAAAAATGTTGCATTTTTTAGTTGAACTTATATGCAAAATTCTCGGGTACAGTTTCTCTCGACATCGGAGATGGAGTCATGTCTATTGGAATATCAACGAGAGGGAAGAGGAAAAATGAGAGAGGGGGGGGGGGGGGTGTGCAGATATAGGGAAAAATACGGGGTTGATATGGATGATTGGATTTAGGTCTTATAGTCAAAATCGAACTTACACAAAATCAAATCTAAGTTGAATCTAGCTCAGTTATGAAAAATATACATGAACCTAGGCCAGTTTATAATTTTCACACTATAGCATACTGTTATATAAATAACCGATCCAGATGCCACCCCATAGAGTAGCCCCTTATGGTCGGTGTTCAGCATCGACTTTGGCGCATTATGAAGAGTAGGACGTCTGCATCTATATATGAAAATAGTTGCTCCATCTAGCGTGCAAAGAAAACTGTGAAAGTGGACCGGTCAGATTCTGTCTACGTAGTATACAAAACTTTATATGCAAAGCGGGTGACTTTGCGAGGCGTATGGTGGACATGTCAGTGGAGGCTGCCTCAATCCGTAAGCTAGCGTATAGTGGACGCTCCGTTTGTTTTCCCCCAATATCCCATTTTCTTCTGCAGTTGCTTACATTTTCTGCTCAAGCAGGGGACTACCATGTGTGCTCAGGACTTCCACTTTTATTTATATATAGGTGGTTCACTTCTCAGGCTAGTAGATCCCTCAGCAAGAGCTAACTGAGGTCATGTGTCATCTGATCAGTGTGCCGTTCATGCCATTTGTCTGTTGCGCCGTTTGTGGTGTTCATGCTTGTTTAGCCTCCTGGATGGACGATCTCAGTTTCATCATATTGATGTGCACACAATCACGAAACGCAACGTGCACCTGGGCCCAAACAGACTTTACTTGCTCTCAGCCCATATTCCACCTTTGTTCGGTGCACTCCCCTGGCCCAGCGTGTGTGAAATCTGATGTGGTCTCAAAACCAAGAAGTTGGTCATTCCTATAGCTTGACTTGATTGTGTACAGATTCAATATTAAATTAATCCCTTTTCCTCAAAAAAATAAATAAATTAAATTCATCCCAAGCTAAGCTCTGTTGTGGCCTTTTATCTCCCATTCCTATCAACTCAGATCATAGGGAGAGAGATGATGAGATTTAGAGAAGGATAGAGGAGGGTGCTACCATCGCCACACATGTGCCCCTCCGGGCTGGACCCCTTCCCACGTCCTGCGCACCCCACCACTCCTGATTCGCATATGTATATGCACGTCTTCACTTCTCAGGTAGCCCGCGTTATGCCCGTGCCACTCATGCCATTTGAGTGTTGTGCCATTGTGCCCTTCGTGCTTCTCTCATCACAAACCGTTAGCTTCGTTTTCATCCTTTCATGTTTTTTCGCTAGCCCGTTCTTCTTGGTTTTTTGTTTTAATTTTGAATCTTTGGGTGCATGCACATAGAAGACACAAGTAGGTACCAGCTTGTTTTCCAAAGGCACCACAAAAGATACTATTTGGTGTCTTGAGTTTTGCAACACAAAAGTCCTCTACATCCTCCATGGATGAGAGCAGTTCCTCCATCTAGCGGGTAGCGCACAAACAAGGGGTGTGAGAGTAGATAGGCCAGCTAAGCAAAACCTTTTGCATAAATGAGGTGGCTGGAGATGTAAGGGTCTCTTTGGAAGAGCTCCACAACCCCGTTCTACAAGAGCTCTTTTACGGTGCACAATACTGGTGTATACTATTAATTGAAAAGGACTAGTATTTAAATATCGTACGGTTGAGATTTATTTTATACTACTGAAATGTTGATTAGTAGTATGGGGTAGTATAAGAGTAATATGGGAAAAATCATTAGTGATATCAGCTCCCTTTTATTTTTATTATTTTTCTCTTATCATTCTTTTATTTTTCATTTCTTCCCTATCCATTCCGAGTCTCATCCATTCCCCTATCTCACAAGCTCCTACCAGACCCGGCGCCTAGGATTGCCCCGCCCGACGCGCGATCCCTGGGAGGAGGACAGGCAGTGTATCGTCTCGACGGCCGACGCTCCCCGCTGGGGAGTAGGGGAGGCATCCGTGGTGGTGGATCGGCCCCCGCCCATCGCTCGCTGCCATGGTTGCAGGGCGTGGCTCGCCCTACGATCGTCCCCTGGGAGGAGGGATGGCAGGCGGCCGGCCCCCACAGCCCACGCTCGCCGGTGGGTACTCATATGTGTGCCGGATTGACGCCCCGCCTGCTGCTCGACACCGGGGAGGCACCAAGTATTTGGCTCGGACCCTTTCCATGAAGCCGGCCGATGGGGAGTCGTCCGTGGCTGCGGAGCAGCGCACCACTGGCCCCGTGCCCCCGGTCGTCAGATGGGACGCTCACCACCCTAAGCCACCTCAGATCTGCGTCGGACAGTTGTAGCTGGGGTGGCGGCTTGTTCCCCACAACCAATGTTCGCGTCCAGGTAGGCGGCCCTGTTGCCGGGCTCGCTGTTGAGAAGGCTGCTAGGGGTCCACGCCCGACGCTCGACGACGGTAGATGGTGACGCGGCGGGAGCAGTGGTGGTGCAATGGAGCAATGGAGCTTCGCCGGCGACCGAGAGCGGGGAGGCAGCTTGGGGCCGCAGGCCGATGCGCAAAGGCGGATCGAAGAGGGTTAGTTCCGTAAAGCTCATTTTCCTTTTATGTGTTCTCATCATAGACTTATGGTGGTAAATAGATTGAACCCCTTGGACCACCGAGTGTTTCTGTCATTGTAACACCCTAAATTTCAATTTAGGAACCTAAACAAAATTTGTTAGATTTGTTGCAAGCTTGATAAGGTTTTATTTAAATTATTCTGATTTTAGAACATTTACCGCGAATTATAAATAATTTACTTAACCATAAAAAGAAATATAAGGTCACTAGATTTCGTGCATTTCATGCCGCATTGCATGGTTTTATTATTTGAGTTCAGTTGAATTTAAATTTCCCAAATGAATTGTGCTTGCTTCCTTTTTATTCAAACAAAATCTTTCTCGTTTTCTTTTCTCTCCCTCTCCCTTTTTCCTCTTGGCCCGGCCCAACCTCTCTTCTTCTCTCTTTCTTCCTCTCTTTTTTCTTCCTCCTGCGCAGCCTAGCCGGCCCAACTCCCCCTTCCTGGCCCACCCGGCCTGCCCCGCCTTCCTCTCTTCTCCCCCCTCTCTCTCACCGCCAGGTGGGGTCCGCCTGTCGGACCCCTCTTTCTCCTCGAGCCAGGCTCAGACTCGAGCCCGAGTCCGACTGGCACACGCCTCCCCGCGCGTTTGGGCCCGCACGTCGAGGCCCCTCGGCCACCCCATAAATAGCGCCGACCGTGCCCTCGACCCTCCATCGACCGCAGCCGCCGCCCTCGTGCCTCGCAAACCCTAGCTCGCCGCCGCCCTTCGAGCTCTCGGTTGTGCACAACGCGCCGCTGTTCCGCCGCCTCTCTTCGACGCCCAGCTGTCGCCGAAGCTCCACGACGTGGTGAGGACCATTGCCGGCCCTTCTTTCCTCTCTCTCTCACCTTCCCGCGCCGGCAATTGCTCGCCGGAGGGCCGCCAGGCCGCCCCACCGTGACACGCCACTTTCCCGGCCCCGCGCGCCCGTCTCGAGCCCCTAGACGCGTTCCCCGTCGTCCCCTCTCTCTTCCCGGTCTAACCCGAGCCCAAACCATGGCCGGAATTGCGAAAACACGATTCTCCGGCGAACTTGCCGCCGTGCGTCGCCGCCCGCGCCCCCCAGCCGCGCCGAGCCGTCGGATTTGGATCCGAGGGTCTAGATCTAACCAAGACCCGAGTCAAAACCCAGCGTACCGGTCAACCCTAGGTCATTTTGCAAAATAGCCCCTCGGTTTACTTGAAATCAACCCACCATCTATTGCAGTTCAAAAGTAATTACGATTAGGTCCTTTTTCTTCTGTTTTAACCCTTGGACTTTTCTAAATATAACCCGCTATCCCTAACCTCTCTGTTTTTCAATCTAAACCCTAGATTTAAGATTTATTTATATTTTAGTTCTCTGTTTCTTCGTTCAGAGCCCTTTTAGTTTCAAATCTTATACAAATAATCCCATGGAATCATGTTTTAGCCATAACTCTCTCGTTTAACTCCGTTTTCATCGATTCTTGCG
The DNA here is from genome assembly GCA_032594955.1 of Panicum miliaceum. Classification (NCBI taxonomy): domain Eukaryota; kingdom Viridiplantae; phylum Streptophyta; class Magnoliopsida; order Poales; family Poaceae; genus Panicum; species Panicum miliaceum. The sequence continues at coordinate 37,012,213 of CM064066.1, forward strand.
CTCACGCGATCCTTGCGGCGTGTACAATAGCTTTATAAACTTTCTTTGTTCTGTTTATATTGTTTGGTGTACTGTTTCTTATTTGTTATACTTGCTTGCTTGGATGAGGTGCGTAGTTCGAGGATCCGCAAGAGCAAGGCTTTGAAGACGCCCCTGAGCAGCAACAGGCTTTGAGGAAAGCAAGTGGCCCTTGATCATATTTCGGTCCTAATAATTTTCAATATACACACATTTACTTTATATGCATGCATGTGTCTATAATATGATGGATCCCAAACTAAGGACATGCCTATTTTTTATTGTACTTCCTTGATTAAATCTAGGTTTTACTTTACATTGTAGTTATGCTAGTTGCTCATCTACTTAGACTTTGGTTGCTTACTTGGAAACAATGCTACACTTGTTTTACTTCATGTTCTGAATTACTTTATGGTGATAATTGTAAGATCATTATTTTAATAGAAATATGGAGAACCACTCAGGAAAACAGTGCAACCACAATACTACATGGTTCTGATATTGACTAATTAATTAGAAACTTTATCTTGTAGTGGTCTTACCGAAAGGGCTAGAGGGGAGTGCGTTGATGGGGTATAGGTTGGTTCTCTTGAGGCTTAGATATAATCTTGATTAAGGTGTCTTCCTCATTAGGGAGGGCTATGACCACCGCAGCCTGAAACCTTAGCGGACCATTGTAAAAATTTACTCCGCACCCAGGACTCGAACCCGCAACTTGTTGTCTCGCACATAGCTTCCTTGCCACCCCACCTACAGAGCACATGTGACTCTACTTAGGATGCTTTCATTTTAAAACAACCCATGGAACTCCCTTTAATCCCGATTGATAGCACCAACCGGGACTAAAAAGTCTTTTAATCTTGGGTGGTCACCAACCGGGACTAAAGGTCCCTCCAGACCCCTAGCCGTTGGACCCGGGATTAAAGCTTTCATTGGTTCCGGGTCCAACTGTGGCCAAGACAAATGTGCAGGACCAAAGATCCTTTCTGTACTAGGGAAGGTACCTTATCAATTGAGCACAAATCCGTTTATATGGCTAATAATTGCATGAGTAACAATACGGTGCTTCATTTCAACAGAAGCCATAAAATATTTAACATGGAGAATTACACAAACAGCTTGTGCTTCGTCAAAATCCATAGCACAATGGATGTACAATGAATATCACGCGTTCTCATCTAATCAGCTAAAGGATTCTATGAGTGTTTTATAAAAAAAAATGGGAATCCCGTTGTGAGACCTCGCAAATGGGTTTGCTCTGACAGATAGAGCAACTCTTTTTAGGGGTGCTGTGGTTCAAGGGAACGAGATGCTCTCCGGCTACATCGAAAGGCATGGGTTTTCGCTGTTGTGTATGACACTGATTACCATGGAGCTTGGTGACCTCACCAAGATACAAGATACAAACAGTGGATCCAGCAATCGCATGGACCTTGCCACACTGAAACCAAAGTCCCTCAACCAAGCAAAAGCAGTTCCTCGATCTTGTAAGTGGGTCGGACAGTTCCTCCAAGGTAGTAGCTAAAACCTGCTGCACAAAGAAGGTGACCCATCTGCGGGGTCGAAGGACATGTTCGTGGTGGCTGCCTCAAATCATAACGTACGACATGACGCACTCTCGTTGTGTTTTCCCCCAACATCTCATTTAGATGAACTTCGATGTCTTCTGCTATTGCTTTTTTTTTTTGTGCGCGCGCGCTCAAACAGGGAGCTATAATGTGCTCGGAACTTCCACTACTTATATTTATAGGCCCCACACTTCTCAGTTATTTGTAGATCCCTCATCATTAGCTAACGTCATGTGTCATCTGATTAGTGTGCCGTTCATGCCATTCAGCTCCTGCCACGCTGTGCCGTTCATGCTTGTTTAGCATCCTGGATGGGCCACTATTTCACTTTTCATCACATTAATGTGCATATATCACCAAGCCCCATAAATATTTTATAAACTTAATCATCGGATATTCAAAAACACAAAAGCACCAGGGCCCAAACAGATTTTACTTGCTAGCAGCCCCCATATATTCCACCCTTCTCCGTACACCTGCCCAGCTAACAATTTGTCCTACCTACCTACTCCCTCCGTTCAAAAAACAAGTCATCCTAGAAATTTTAGAACAATAATGTACCACATGATGCACTCTCCATATGTTTTTCCCCAACATTGCATTTAGGCGAACTTCGACTTCTTCTCCTATAGCTGCTTCTTTTTTTTCTGCTCAAACAGGGAGCTATAATGTGCTCGGAACTTCCACTTATATTTATAGGCTGTACACTTCTCATATATTTGTGGATCCCTCATCATTAGCTAATGTCATGTGTCATCTAATTAGTGTGCCGTTCATACCACTTGACTGTTAGGCCATTGCTGTTCATGCTTGTTTAGCACACTGGACGAGTCATTTCATTTTTCATGTTATTAATGTGCATATATCAGTATATCACCAAGCCCACAATTATATATTTTTATAAACTTACTAAGTTACTCATCAGATATTCAAAAGCACAAAACCACCAGGTCCCAAACAGATTTTACCTTGCTACCAGCTCATATTCCAACCTTTCTATACACCTTTCTGTACACCTGCCGAGCTAACAATTTGTCCTAGCTAGCTATTTAGCCCGCGCGACAAGCGCCCTGCGCTCAGCCTTTGCCCTCAGGTCGGCGTGGGTCTCATAGTCTCGTCGACATTAGGAATGGGCGACTAGGAAACTAGATGTGTTGCTGTACATATAAACGAGGACCGAGTTGCCGCGTGGATGCCGATCCTGCAACGTGAAGTCGGAGCTGCTGCGTCAGGGACGTGGGTTGTCAACGATGACACGCGGCGAGACCCCCCGTCCATTGAAGGCTGGTGCTCTGCCGGGGGTTGCAACAGCTGGGGGTGAGGCGTGGGTTCGTGTTTGGAAGTCGGAGCTTGAGCTTGGCAACGATAACCGGTCGCGGGCGTTTGCTTTGGGGCAGTCGGTGGATGGCTCGTGGGTGGCCTGCCATAGGAAGTCGGAGCAGTTGGTAGCATCACTTCCATGCTCGGCAATGATGATCTATGGCAGTATATCGTGTTTATGCTCAGCCGCGTCACGTGGGTTGGTTAGCCTCGCGGGTGTCCTGTTTGCCATCTCATTTGTCTACCTTTCTTGTACATAAATTTTTTCGTCTTAATTAAGCGGCAGAGCTCCTGCTTTTATTTAATAAATAAATAAATAATAAATGAGGAGCGATGTTGCAGGCAAGGATAAAGAAGAAGGAAACATGGAATTCATATGGATTATGGGTGCAAATGGTACGGTACTATCTTTTTTTTTTAGAAACACAGTACAGACGCAGATGCTCACAAACACGCACGCAACCCTACCCCTATGAGCACCTCTGAGAGACTGAGCCGGCAAATCCTCGAGATTGACAAAATCACCACAGGCGCCTCGTTGTCGACGGGAACGTCGCCTACCACTGAAAGCACAACGCTGTTAAATCCTAGAAAATTCGCTCCCACGAGGAGTCGAGCCCAGGACCTCAGGTGCTGCTGAAGTTGTTGTAACCACTAGGCTATATGCCGTTTCGCTGGTACGGGTACTATCTGTTTGTATCTAAATTCATATCGGTTTGGTGGAGTTTAGATTCACCTGTATCTTATCCGAATCAGGATATTCAATGGCATTCAATGTACGACACCGTATCCAAATCCGCGTACTCAAAGTTAGATATATAAGATGTCGATATTTATTCATATCTTATCTGACACAACTGACACTATCCATATTCGAATCTAAATTCGAGAGAAAATATCTATATGTATTCGTATCCGCAGGTATCTGTCCGTATCTAATTCATTTGCACCCGTAATATGGATGGTTAGATATAGGTCTAATGGTGAAAAAAAACTTATACAAACAACAAACCTAACTTCCATCTAGGCTAAGGAGTGTGATGTCTAATGATACCCTTTATCAACCAAAAAGTGTTTCTTTTTGACTTGTTCATCATTTTGTTTTTGCAAAACACAAATATGAGCACTCATGTTGAATCAAATCAAGAACTCGACCCTGAACGGATAAGTTCCATCGCAGTCAATCTAGCGAATTGAGCTACGCTTGAATGGGCAACTCTTTCTAGAGCGTGCTGTGGCTCGAGCAAGATCCCGCTAGACCAAGGTGCTCACCAACAGCATTGAAGGCATGCATCTTCCCCGTGGTGCGTGATCGTGGTGTGCTACTAGCTCGACGACTCGTTAAAAGACTGATAGGGGATATGGCTGGTGTTCTGGAGAAAATGTCCTCGGCGACCTCTATTCGGAGATCAGTTCATAGATGCTAAAGTGGATCTGGTAGTTCCTCCAATGTAGCAACCAAAACCTTCTGCACAAACCATGTACCGATGACATGTTAGTGGAGGCAGCCTCTATTCATAAGGTAGCATCTGAAGCACGCTCTATTTGTTTATCCCCAACATCCCATTTAGACTATCAAGCTTTGGTTTCTTCTTCTGCAGTTGCTTATTATCATTTCTCCTCAACCAGGGATCGGAGCTGTAATCCACTTATATTTATAGGAGGCTAATTTTGTAGATCCCTTATCAATATTAGCTAACTTCATGTGTCATCTGATTAGTGTGACGGTCATGTCATTTGACTGTTGCACGGCCGTGCTGTTCATGTTCCACCCTTTTCTGCACTGATCTGGGCCCTGGCCTAGCGTGTGAACCGGGCACGAATCCTGGCGCTTCTGTGCCGCTGCACATGGGCGAGTACGTAGTTGTGCTGCTGTGCCTACACGAGGTTCGGTGCCCCAAGAGATGGGGATTTTTCAGAAAAAAAAAACGACAGGTAGGGACTAGGGAGGGATATAAGATACGTTGGAAGAAATGTTTTTAATTCTTCAAATTTACCCGTGATCTGTACGATCTATCGGTAAAATCTAAAATATAAACACAAATTTCCTCAAATTTACTTTGTATGATTGGCCATTATATTCCTATTCCTTGATTTGTGTAAAAAGATCTATTTTTGTTCTTTTCATTTTATCGGGCCCGGATCTCTCAAATTTCTCGAGTACGTAGGCCGTAGGGTTTACCAATGTCCATTGCACTTGCTTGGAGCTCCAACGTAGATAGTAGTTGCTCGACATACATTAACATGTAACGGAGTGATAACACTTACTTACCTATACAAATACAATTTACACCGTGGACCAAAGCCTGCAGCAACGTACTAGGTACATACTGCTCTCCTTTTGTCTCAAAGCCTGCAGCAGCCTCGTTTTGTCTCAATGGCGTCGATTTCATGCAAATGCATTTCGTTTCTGAATCCATCTTTTATTAGAAACAGATCACTATAATACATATCAGACAGTATTTAGTTTATCCGGACAGGGAAGCGAGCGAAAAGCGTTGACAGTACTTTCCCTGTGTCGTTTTACTGTAAAGCAGGCTCCTGTTTTCCGCTCGAGTGATTGTCTGGGACTCTGGAACACATACAGTATACATGCGTCGTACTTTGAAAATCAATGAAAACAAGCTACATACACACTAACTGCTTTGTAATTATGCAGGATAAAACTTGCAGAAATCAAACTGCCATGTGTTCATTTTCCATAACAACCACTGTTATTATTCCAGTACAAAACCGAGTGTAGTAGTAGTAACAACGCCCATTTCTCAGGGTTCACATGAGGGCCTCCACCTCTCAGCTCAAGGAGAAAAAGAATAGCCTCGATGCATGGGAAATACCACAAGGATCGGAGAATGCAAACACAGGCACACGCACAAGCCACACCAATGGGCAATGGAAAGGTCAGGTCAACACTCAAACACCTCACGTAGCAACCCGAACACATTGAAAGGACGCCGCCTGCACCGCCGGGATGCACGACCTCTCATTTTTGTACGTAGGCGTCGTTGCCATTGTTATCGTATCTGGCGTGATGTCCTGAACAAAACCGGTGGCCACGGCAGGTTCCATGGAAATATGGCTGGAATAACCTGCAAACAAAGGATTTCCGAATAACCTACAAATAATAAAGATCCTACTATATATCCATACTGCAAGAATCGAAAAACAGATAAGAAGTTGGCCAGTTCTTACCTTACTTTGGTAATGTGTTCCTCATCATCATATCAGCTGGTGGCAGTGTCTGCTGCTGGTGCTGGGGTTGGAGTTGGACTGCATGCACTGAAACGATTTCGTCGCTTCCGGCACCACCTTGCTTCCGACGCCGGTCGTCGGAGGAGCTGTTCGCTGTGCTCCGGCGGCGAAGGTCGTCGTTGTCAGGCGCGTCCCTAGGGTGATGATGGTCGATTGCGTCGCCAACGATGAGGGGTAGTATGATGAGATGGTAGACGACCACCCGCAGGAAGATGATGAGGCAGAACGCCTGCCCATGGTAGCTGCCGATGTGTGTGTGCTTGCGTTGTGTGTGGTAGGGTGGAACCGCAGGTACTTGTGTTCTCCAACAATGACTTCTTTTCATCAACAAGGGCTAACTACACCTTATGTATGTTTAGCTGACTTCTGGACATATCCCTTTCCCTCTAAAAAATCTCAACTTGAGTCTTGTGTACAATAAAAAACTCTAATAAACAAATTTGGATGAAATCAAAACGAAATGCGACCATTATATATGATATTCCCCCTTTTGCAGCCCCAGCATCTGTTAGCTAGAAGGTCAGCGTCCCTTTCGTGATTTTCCTTTTACCCCTTTATTAATAAATAAGAATACTGTGGCGGTTAGGGGGAAAACAAAAGCATAAGCATGAACCATGAACTACCACTATTCTTATATATGGATCGGAGTTACTAGTTAGGTGCAGCAGCTCGCCCATTTCCCTCCCCATCATCTGGAATTGGTTGTGTGTAAACTCAACATGGTCAACTGAAAGTGATACTCCTCCTCCAGTAGTGTTCTAATGTTCCAGGGGCAACAGCCCTGATCTAGATGCATTCGACATAGGATCAAAAATGTATATCTCGATCTTATTTCAAGGTCCTAATTGCAACACTCCCCATTCTGCAAAGTGTTCTTACATATCATTTTGATAGAGATTTCGTCTCGCAGGCCGCAAACATCGACAACAAAACATTCCAGCCAGTAGCCATTGCCCCCACGTGCAGCTCTCGGATCACAACCTCTCTGTTGTCGGATTATAGTAGTAGCAGAATTCAGCAGCTGCCATCTCTCTCTTCTTTTCTCAACGAACTTTGCCATCTCTCTCTAACCGCACCGCATAGCAGCTTCAGATTCCACGTCAAGATCACCCACCCATTTCTTTGTGTTTGTCTGAGATGTCTGGTGGGAATAAAATATTCACAGATATTTAATTATCAAATCTGGTCATCTGAAAGGCAGGACAGGGATGGCGTTCAAAGTTTGATGGGTTATGAAACGGTTAAGATCTGATGGTACGTGATTCAGATTCATTTTTCAGAGGATAGAATTATTCCACAATCCATATATAGTAATTTGATTCTTAGTTATGGAACAACATAATATATAGTCGATGGCAGAAATGTCAAAGTTTGCTGTTAGGATTATTATAAAGGCCAGGTTCAGTGATGTTTACATCATGCAAACGGTGTTTCACTTTTGAATACATAATACAAGCAAGGTGTCGCGCAAATTGCGCGGGTTCCAATCTTTAAATTTTTTCAGGTGGTGTTATTGTAATTGTTTTTTCAGATAGTCCCAACTAAGGTGTTATTTATATCTCAGAATCTGATCCATGTCGATTTTTTCCCCTCTTCTTTCTTTTTTATCTTAGTTGTTCCATGTAACCTATTGCTACTAAATTATACGTCTCCACGGTCATTCCAATGAAATTATTTTCTAATGGTTGTCACGCTCCCTAAATTGCATAGTAATGGTCTATTTTGTATGATTTGGCTCCTTCTAAAATGACTTTAATCTTGACTTTAATAGTGAAATCAATATTCTTTTTGAGCTGAAGCCGTTTTTGAAAAATATTTAGCAAATTAAAACAGCTTTCTTAATAATAATCTAGTAATTCTAAGAACACTTTGGAGGAAGAAGCCGGTGAAGCCACTTTTCCGGCTCCTTCTCTGTGGTAAGATGTTATGGGGGCTTTAGTCAGGTTATTGCGTGAAGCTATTTTATTTTTTATTTTATTTTTACTTATTTAGTAGAATTTCACCAAAAGTTATTGGAGAAGTCATTGAAGAAGAAGACCCAGCAAACATACCCTAACAATCTTAAGGGTCACCTGCGGTATCCTCAAACGGCATTGGTGTTTGAGATGTTGATAATGTGATGAAGGGCATGTCAAGGCTCAATAAACGCCATGATCGAGCCACTACGGAGCTACGCATCCATGAGGATTGATTTCTAATATTTAATATTTATTTATTTGTTCATAGCTTGACCTGAAGCAGAAGCATGTATTATCTTTCTACAGTTTTTCAACCTAATATTATAGTAAAACTAAAGGTCAGAATGGGGCAATTGCCATGACATAGTTGATGCACTCTACAGTGCCAGACAATTGCTCAAGCAAGTCGTACACATACGTAATCGGGATAATGGATATCTGGTTATTATAAAAGCAACAAAGGAGCGAACTGAGCGCAGCTCAGCTGGTAAGGTTCCTTGTGGTGGAACCTGTCCACCCGGGTTCGAGTCCTAGACTCAACACTGGTGCTCATATTTTCCTAGATTATTCCAGGATTTAACTGGCGCTATTCTTTCAGTGGTAGGCGATATACCCGTCGACAGCGAGGCGCCTAGGATCAGTCAGCTCAGTCTCTTGGAGGTGCTTATAGGGATAGGATTGCGTGCGTGTATTCATAAGGATGAGTGTGCGTACGTATTTGTGAGTGTCTGCGTTCTGTGTTTCTAAAAAAAAGCAAAGAAAGGTATACTAGTAGTGTCGGTAGGATGAAAAATTTAGGTACCTTGCTCTTTATTTAAATAATTTGCTTCTAAGTATCATTGGAAACTGAAATACCATTTTTCGTTATGTCCTTATATTTATTTATTTGTTATTTGCATGGATTTTTTTATTTCACCCCAAATTTATCTAGAGTAGTACAATTTTTTTATTGATTTAATTTTAAGTTAAAGTGTATAGTAATTAATTCATCAAATCTTTTTGATTAACCTAAACTAGTAGATTATCGTAAAAATTGAATTTTTTATTATTTAGTTTTATATTAAAGTATATATCAATCGTATTCAACAAACTTTGTGCGTGTGCATGTGCGTGCGTGTGTGGCTCACTTATCATCGAGCTCTTTGCCGAGCTCATGGTAGACGGCACTTGAGAGGCTGCCTAGTTTTCTGCTTAATAAAATTATGTATTTATTGGACGTATTCAATATGAACTCTTTAGGTAAGTTTAGACCGTTGGATCTTCATAAATCTAACGGTGTATTTTTTTCATTTTTCGAATATCATGGTAATTTCTAGCTCCTCTCGGCGAACGTAGTGATTTTTTTAACACTATTATATTAAGATAATAATAGATTAAGATGTATTCCGAGTATACTGTTGGAATATCTTAATACTCTGAGGCGATGAAAGAAGCTGCTCGCAAGTTGATCATGTATTTATTTTCTATAACAACCACTCCAGAATAAAACCTAATGCAGCTTCATACAAGGACACACTGCAGCTCAGTTGAAGGGGGAAAAGAGGTTAGCCTCGATGGAAAATTTCAGAAAGAGAACACACGCACGTGCGCGCACACACAAATCTTGGCACGGGCACAACACGTACAAGCCAATGGAATGGTGACGTGGATCATCAACACCTCACCTAGCAACAGAAACACATAAAAGGACGCTACCGCCGGGATACACCACCCCTTATGTTTGCCCTACTGCCCTGATCAAAATGGCTGTCATTATCTGCAGGTTGCCGCGGGAAAACGTGGTTGGGATGATGATAGCCTGCAAAACAATTTTGGTAGGAGTGAGGGCATACAATACAAAGTCGGCGCGATGAAATAAAGTTGAGCTAGTTTTCATCTAATTTCTGAGCAATTTGTCTATATCTACATCGCGTGAGGAGTGAGGACATACTCCCATATTATATATATATATATATATATATATATATATATATATTGTTTTGTTATAATGCATCTGGGTGCATTTTTTATCGAGAAATCCACCCACCCTCTCAGTTGCAACTAGTTCGCGTCCAGTTGCAACCAGATCGGTCTAAGTTGCAACTGGTTTGCGTCCAGTTGCAACTGGTTTGTGTCCAGTTGCAACTGGGTCGTCCAGTTGCAACTGGTTCGCACCCAGTTGCAATCAGTTCGTCCAGCTGCAATTAGTCTATTCTCTCAGTTGCAATCAGTGTAGTATCTCAATTGCAACTGCATGTGGGTGCATTTTGTACAGAGAATGCACATTGTTGCATTTTAGCCTCGTCATGTGTATATATATATATATGAAAAATCCAAATATATATAGAAAAGTAAACGGTTGGGACATTTTGGTGTGATTGGCTAAAAGCTCCATCTTGAAACATGCCGTAGAATTGCAAAGAAGAAGAAGAAGAAGTCGCCGCTAGCTTATCATTAGCAGCAGGTCATACCTTGGTTTGGTAATGCGTTGTTCGTCGCTTGTGGCAGTTGGTGATGGGGAGCCGGACGGAAGTGGCCATCAGGCGCCCTTGCCACGATGCTGTCATTTCGCTGCACGGCTTCGCCGGACCGATGAGAGGTTGACGACGATGCTACCGCAGCAGCCTGCTGACCTTTTCTGCCATGATTGTTTGCTACCGTGTCTGAGCATTACAAGAGAAACAACGATGAACCGCAGTTCACGCGACCAAAAGTTAAAGAGAAAGACCGTAGCAAAAAAAAAACATGTTCTGCCATGATTGTAACTGGTGGAGAAGGAATGCCGAGATGGGATATAACTTGGACGGATGCTGGAACCACGCGAACTTCCTGTACGGGCAGCTGAAAAACCATGCCGAGCGGTTCTTGTCCCGGAGAGGAGGAAGGATGCTCTGGAAGACATGGAGGACGAAGAGCCAGCGCTGCGAGAACCATTACTGCTCATGGCGGACGGCGAGGTGTGTGCTTGTATGGTAGAGAGGGAGGCTATGAAATCTCAAGGCCAGGGTGTTGCTGATATTAACTCAAGACAAATTGGAGAGAGGAATACGCTTGGATGAATTCTCAAGGCCAGGGTGTTGCGTGATTTGCCCGGTTATTTATGATTTAACTGATGAATTAGTTCGCTGTTGAATCCGTATACGTGGGTCTCCAAGTGTTTAGTTACTTGCGTGCAGAGTTAGACGATGTATACAAAAACCGTTGACCAAGTGGTTGCAGATTGTGGCTTGTGACCTGCCTTAACTGTGTATCCCCTATGGACAGCCCAACTTTTGTCCAAAAGATTGTGCAGGAAACAAAACAATGTTTTTTTTCAGATGGTGTGGATCCTGAAAATGAAGATTTCTATGTGATGCTTGTTTATAATTTCAGCTACTTCGAGCCCTGTTTGATAAACCTGATATGCCCAGGGGGCCAAGCGTCTCCGCCGATAGCAGCATCTGCAAAGTTCCTTGCCGGTTTCAGAGTCTGATGTGGGGTTTGATACTCTGCTCGCATGACGGCAAGCTTCCATTGGTGGAGCAGAACCTCAGTTTCCTTATCAAGCTCAGGTGTCTTCCCTGAATGTGGACAGAGTCTAAACGCTGTTGGGAGCAAATGTCAGGGGAGCATTCCCCAGTTCATCAACGCACTGCATATGTAGACTATCTTTGGTATTCCCCAATATCCCAGTCAAGATAACTCTCCCCTGCCATTGCTTTTTATTTTTGTGCTCAAGGTTGGTAAAATATGCTGGGGAACTTCCACTAATACATATGGGGGCATCACCTTCTCAAATAGTAGAATCTGCCGCATGAATTAGTCATCTAGTTTCATCTAATCGGTGTGTGCGCCATTTTATGCTACTTGGTTCTGGTGCTGCTGAATTGAACATGATTCTTTACCATGCTTGCTTGTTCAACGCAGAAGCATGAACTCCTACTGGTCCCTCCAAGCATCATCATCAACTTCTCATGCAACACACATATGTATCGTGTGTGTGTGTGTATGAATTAATGTACGTACTCCCTCCGTATCTGAAAAGGAAGTCGTTCTGGAGATCGACTCGTTTGCGAAAAGGAAGTCACTCCGCGCTCGTGGCCGCGAAGATGGACGCGTTTGCCCCTGCCTCGATTGCCGTCCGCACCGCTCCGCTCATTTACGCGGCCGCTTCGTGCCTCGTTTCCCATCCGCGCCGCTCCGCACTTCCTCGTTTCCCATCCGCGCCGCGCCATCTTAATCGTCGTCCGCTCGCGTCTCTTCGCCGCTTCCTCGCCTCGCCGCTTCCTCGCACGCCTCTCTTCCTCGCGCGCCCATGGATACGGCGGCGGACTCTGTGACGTCGGAGGAGTTGGCGCTGGACTCCATGGAGATAGCGACGGTGGACAGCCTCGAGCAGGACTCCAAGATCATTGCCGCTGGCGCCATGGAGACAACGACGGAGGACGGCCTTGAGCAGAAATCCTTCCTGCCGGACTTCTTGCTGCCGGAGTCCCAACCTGCGCTCTGTGTTCGCTGCGGCACTACCCATGATGACAACGACGATTGAAGGCTGTTGCCTAGCTCGCCGTCTCGCTAGCAGGCACTGGCATCAGTTTTGTCTGCTTACCTACTGTAGTTCAGATTTGCTTCTTTATTTTTTTTCTTGCTTCTAAAGTTTAAACCTCAAGAGCTGCTTCCCTAAAATCATCCATTTCCTAGTTTGTATAACTTTTATTTAGAGCAGGCGCTAATACTAGGCAATAGGCATGATATACTGCAGCAATCGGCCCCCCCTTGGATTGACTGCTAGCTCCGCACTGCTAGCAGGTGTGCCCGTTGCGGTCTTGTTCATAGTGACTACAATCTCGCAGCTTGGATAATGAGTGACAGAGACAAGTTTGATTGTGAGATCTACATTCCTGATGTGGAGAACCTTCAAATGGATGGTGACACCATACTTGTGCCTGAGCACGTTTTGAAGAAGTTGGACGAGCAAAGGAAGATGAAGCAAGATGCAAAGAAAGATCAGTAGATTTGCATAATCGGTAAGGTTACATGTCCCATTCATTCAAGCTAAGATGCATGCATCTACTAATTTCCTGCATAAACTAACTTGCTTCTTCTAATTGTTTGATGCAGGAAGACTAGCAATGGCTTCAGCTAGCAAGGACGCTTCACAAGAGATTTGCAATGGCAGCCGATCTTCTTTCTCTAGTTTTTCTTTTTGCATGTGAGGAATCTTGAACATGTTACATCCTTTAACCTTCATAGCTTCCTTCAAAACACTCTGAAGTGTTACAAATATTATGTTTGCTTTGTGTGGATAAAACTCTATGAATGCCTACAAAACATGTATTGAAGAAATCAATCAATGAGTAAATTAGTTGTTCAACAAACAATGAAACAAGTGAACAATTGATCAATTTACCTCTTGCACTGCTGGAACTAGAGATTGTACTGTCTTTGCATTCTTTTTGTATTGAATAGCTTGAATAGCTCGAAAAAAAACCAAGTTCACAATGTTGAAATCCGGAGAATTGAGTGGTTGACAAATTAGGCGAATGTCAAATCCTTCTTGCTTAGCAGCCTCACAAAAAACCAGATCATTCACAGATAAATGGGTAGATGCATTATCCTGTTGTATGAAAATTAGTTTGTCCATATCTTCTCTTGGCCATTTGGCTCGAATGGCATGCAGCACTTTGTTTACCATGAAATCTCTAATCACATCTCAGCACTTTGTTTACCATGAAATCTCTAATCACATCTCTTGTGATTGAAGTTATGGGATTCATAACGTGTTCTCGACGAAGATGATTCCTACTACCTCTTATAGCATTTTATAAGTGACAAGTGGAAAACAACCAATTTTCCCATCAAAAATACACTCTCCATTCCTAAACCTTGGCCGAGTACAAACACAAAAAATATGAACCTAGGGATGTAATTCTTGTTCTTACAAGTGCGATGGGGATCATCTTCCTCGGGTAGCAAATAATATTTCTCATATTTTTGAGAGAGGAAAAACCATTTTTCATCAATGAACACATCGACAAAAAATACCTTAAATCTTGGATCACCAAGCAAACCCTGCTCAACCATGTCAACACACCACTCTATATTAACCGAGACTTCTTGTTAACATCTGTGAGGTATGGTTTGATGCTACTCGAATGGCGCCTAAGAAAACCTTTTTTCAGATACCTTTGTATCTTCCGTTTGCTTATGTTAAGTTTCCTACACACATCTTATATGGTCATTCTTTCCTTGAGAGGAATGTTGCGCAATTATTTCAAATCAACAGGGATTGACTTACGGCCACATCTACCTTTCTTTCGACTAGCAACAACAACCGGAATGTTATGAGCAAGTGGTATTTTACCTCGCTTCCATAAGAGCTAAACTGAACGAATGTGTTATCCAAAATGACCGGCAACAATTCTTGTATCTTTCTTGCCTAGTTTCTCATTCTTGCTTCTAGCCAACAAAGCTTGATACACTTGTTTGGTGACTTCTTCTGTCATATCTTTCTTTCGATGGTTTACTTGAACGGGTTGTTCAACAGGAGCCTCAACAGCATGTTCTAGTTGTAAAAAAAAAAAAAACACACACTCAATCCAACGATGGAAGATAGAAGATGTGTGTACTATTCAAAAAACAAACACTAGCGTAATTAAAAAAGCAAGCGAGGTTTATCTTACCAGCGAGGTTTTGTACAAAATCGAAATCAACTGCACCATATTCATCCAATGGTAGGTCCAAATCAAATCCTATCCAAAAAGAAGCATTGAACTAGTAAGAAATGAACTGGCCATGTGAAACAGGAATCTATGAGACATTACCGTTGCCAGTTTCCAACGGAAGCTCGTTGAGGTCGAACCCACCATTGCCGTCTTCGTCTTCCAGTACCGGCACGTTTAGATCAAAGCTACCAAATGAAGTGGCCATGCTGTGTGACTCTAAGCTAGCAAATGAACTCGCTCGTTCCTGTCCAGGCGAATTGCACGGGCGCAACTTAAATAGCAACGACGAGGAGCCCAAACGTCCAGCGAGCGAGAGCCAGTGCCAGCGCGCGCGATGCACGAAAAATGTCCCAAGTGCGCGCGACGGACGAAGGCAAAGTCAACAAAAAAAAAAGACCCCAGCGCGCGCAGCATGCAAACCAGCGCAAAAGTCGCAAACACGCGCGCGAAACAAACGAAGCCAACACAAAAAACGCATGGCCAGCGCGCGCGCCATGCAACCGCACAGGACCATGCAAAATCGGAGCGCACGGCAAAAAGTTGCGCCTACGAAAGAATCGAAACTGGACCCTCAGGTATCAGGACTCGCTGCGCTAACCTATCAAAGCTGTACGCGTTTGCTGTCTAGGATACACCCGCAACTATATTTAATATGGGTAGACAGGAAAAACTCTACCCTAATTAATCACCTCTTGGTATGCTAAATGCTGTCCTAAACAACTTTATTTACCAGTATTTAGGGGGTATGTATTTATGTGTGCAACACACATATGCATACATGTGTTTATGCACAATTCACATGTGCGCGCGCGCGGGCGCGTATCCGTGCGCCTAGTCTATTCATGTGTGACCCCGTGCTATTCATTTATGATGGTATGGTACATATAATTTCGGATGACAGGTTGCAACCTCATGTTGAGAAACTCCATGAGCTTAATAGACATAGATAGGATCATATCCCCACAACGTCTGACATAAAAAGAAGAAATATCTGGCTCTTTGGATACACCTAGATTAAATCATACAAAAACAACTAAATAAGAAGCATATATTTATCACTAGAGCATAGGAATCTGATGTTTTACAACATGCCACAACCAAAACTAGTTTACCAACCTATCACATTGTCAAAACACAGAGACAACTTCAATTGTGCAACCTTTATAGTCGCTACAAAATGGGCAAAAACCATCCTGTGGTCACTGGCTTAAATGTTTCTCTTGTATAAAAAAAACTTTATGGAGGGGTGTCCAAAAGCTTCTGGAGGTCACCTATTACATCACAAACATAAAGTGGAGACTACACTTCTTGCCCATCGTGACCTTGATTCCTCCATTTTCCGCTAACAGCCCATCGATTATGCTACAAAGATCCTGCATGCACCATGTTACAAAAAGTAAGTAAATATTCCTTTTCGTCTGAGTGATTCTGTTACAAGAAAAAATATGTTTACCTTGCAAAAGATTCAGTAAATCTGCCCTCTTATAGTGTTCATTCCTTGCTGCTAGCATGGTGAAATTTATGAATCTAAATGTACTATTATTACGCAGCAGTCTGCCTCAGATATTCTCATTCCTGTCACTAATTCTAGTAAAATCATCTGGATTTCTGTTAGTTTCACACATTTCTGTCTTCTTGCCAAACTTGTCCGATGATTGATCCATTTTCTGACTGACATCATAATTTTCTTTTCTGTTCCAGTCAAATGATGCTATCCCTTTGGCCACTCCAAGTCTATAACCAGCAGACTGTGTCCCACACACACAGTTCTTAGACAAGTTTGCAATTTCCTGCTGCAGCAAGGAACCAAACACACCAACTCTAGGATGAGGTCGGAAAGGTCTACACAAATCCTGCTGGACATTATGCCGTGATAAGTCTTCCAGTGTCAATGGAACCTCTTCAATTAGATGACTTCCGTGTGATGCGCTGAGTGATGTTTGGTACTGGCTATGTGCATACTGGGAACCCATCCAGTTTGTATTAGGTACTTCATAGTTTAGAAACCCTAATGCACTTGATGAATCCATCAGTCTTGGAAGATGCATCGCAGGCATGGTTTCCCCTGGATACAAGCCTGACTGTCCAGCCATTCCTCCATCGCACAAGTTATTAGCTCCCATGGTTGGTTCCGTCGGAAAACTTATCCGGGACACTTCAGCAATGTTGTGAGGATGTGAAAATGTGGATGAGCCACATGCAATTGTCACTTCTTGTTCCATGTGTGAACGTGATTGTTCTTCCTGGAGACACTTCAGAAGGTCAGGAATATGTAATGTCGTCGGGTGCACATCGTCGACAGCACCTGTCACGGATGCAGTCTGAACCTGTAATAATGAGCTCTCCATATGTGATGTGGGAGGAGAGCTCGCAGTGTTCTCATCACCATTCTGGGCACTGGCACTTGGCTGTAATTTCCTCTTTATGAAAATAGTTGATTCACCCTTCGACAAGAACATCTGTTTGGAGTTCTCAGTAACATTGTTGTACTGATCGTCATCCTTCATATTTTCCTCCAGGTTACTATTCTGCATGTTTTCGTCAGCATGGTTGGCACAATTAGTCGACAACAGTTTTTTCTGGTTCAAATTCCCAAATGAGGATGCAAAATCTTGATGCACATCTTTATCGGCAGGACACTCTACCTGGTCACTCTCTGTAATCTCTGATAAAAGCCTCTTCTTTCCTGACCTTCTCTGATAAACCTTGAGATGTGAAATATCATTTCTTTTTGAAGATGCTTCATGTTGAACCCTGTTGTAGACTTGATTGCCACTGTGAACGTTGGAGTGCCTCAATATTGGTTTAGGGACACCTGACACATTGCATTCACTATTCACATCATGATTACTAGATGAGGCCTGTAAATCTGGAGATATAATTAACATCAAAATATCAAATGATTAGGTTATTGTACACAAATAAAATTTATGGACATAGAAAATGTAGAAAACACTTAACAACTTATGGCTAAAGCAGCTATGTATCTTCTTCTCATCCAGCAAGTTCACAATACCTTTCATGGCGGGATAAACATTTTCCTCAATAACTCCTTTGTTGCTGGAAGAAGGTGAGATGCATTTTAAATCGCTTTCTTGAGAACACTTCGAAGGAGTTGATCGACCAGCACTACTAGGCATAAATGACCGAATAAATGAAATGGAGCAACCATCCTGATTCACAGAAATAGTTCTGGATTTTGTTCCATGATCTGCATTTTGAACTTTCTTCAAACAATTTGGGCAGTTCCATCGTCGAAACTGCCCCCCTGAAATTGGACACAGATATTTGCATTTTTCTTCATTGTGCTTCTGGCCATAAAATATCTGAGACAACTTTGGATCCTTTTGCTGAAGCAAAGCGACACAACTTCTGTAAGGAGCAGAAATGATCCATGAGACAAGAAAATAATATTTGCACCAATAATGAGAAGATATTGAAGGGCTTCAAAATCATGAGTAGCTACGCACGTTATACTCACATGAAAAGACAGCAATTGAAGGCTACAAAATCAAGACTATATCAAACCGTTTTCAAATAAGCACACAATTCTAGGTGTATACTAATTAAGGTGCAATACTAATACATAAAAATATTATTTCAGAGATAAAAGCGCTGAGAACTATGCGGATTCTTCACACACACACACACACACAAGCCCTCACGCGTGCGAGCGCATATACACACACATACAGAGAGAGAGAGAGAGAGAGAGAGAGAGAGAGAGAGAGAGAGAGAGAGAGAGAGAGAGAGAGAGAGAATTTGCGAACTAAGACTGAAACACTGGTTTTATCATGAAATTGAAAAGACAGCCTTTTGTGAAGAGCAAAATTATGAGTGAATTATACTGCAGTAGGAGAATATTAACCGGGCAACATGTGACATGTTAACAATAACGGATTAGGCTGATGAAGGAGTTATTTTAAGAAACAAAAGGTGGCAACTAGTTTGCAAAAAAAATGGAAATAGGTATTATCAGAATGGAAGTATTAAAGAAAAAGAAAATCATATAAACATGGAGAGAGAAAACTGTTCTAGTTAACCACCTCCTTATATGTTTAGGAAAATGGTAGCAAAATTTTAGGCAATACTATAGATATGAGAAATGCACAAGGAATATATGGTTCTTCCAATATGTGAACGGATATATGGTGTTTTATCAGAAGGGAGACCCCTACTGAATTTTTAGAAATTTTAAGATATATATATGTACAAGTTACAAGGCCCTAGGCGAAAAAGACAAAGGCAAAACAGACTTTAATGAAACTTACAAAACCAAGTTTCGAAATCTACTTTCAAAGAGGGCTTTGCCCTGTAAAGGATCAAAGCAAATTCCTCTTTGAACAGGGCCTTCCGACCCCTAAGGGAAAGCACACCACCATAACAAACAATCTTATTGTTATGTCTCTAGAAATATAGGAGGAAAATATGCAGATACACCTAACTGAAATAGATATGCATCCATATATATACAGCCCTGAAGATTAGGAGTTCTCTAGATGATAACGAATTCAGAGTACACAAAATTGAAGAAAAAACACATCAAACAAGAAATGAAAAAAAAATGTCAATTAAGAGAAACATAAGTTAAACAAAACTCATGACTACAACTTCAAATGGATATATAAATTTTTTCATACATCCGTCTGCACATATAGAAAAGATGTTACCTTATGGAGAAATGATTACACTGCTGCTCTGCTGGTCTGTCAGCAGGTTCAGTATTTGTACTTGGACATCTTGATTCCTCCTGTGCTTTTGTTCTTCTAGATGCACCCTTTTCCATTGGTACAAACAAAGCAGCAAGCAGAATCTCAGACCTCCCTACACACAAGGAATAGATGTTATAACATAGAGTGGATATTGATCTGTGCTTTAATTTGCAAGAGACTATAAAGGTTGATTTCACAATCACAGAACAGAAACTTTGCATGGAATTTGACTCCTAGGGGGATGGGAGTGTGCTTTAGGGGTGTGAAACCGGGCAACTTGGTGCTACTGAAATGGAGTGTGAAGAAAAAAATTCAAGCATCAATATTCCCAATAGATGTGTCACTCCTTTCAATGGGAGGTTGGCCCAGCATAGAATGAATGAAACCTGCATTTCTACTGAAACTTTTTATATAAAAAATCTTGAGAACTGAAGGACCCCTTTTATTGGGAGGAGACACTACTACAAAAACTACCTCTACTGTGGATACGGAACTATTTTTATCGTCATTAGTCCCTGACCCAACTATAACCATGCGTCTATGAAAATCCGCACTATCATAGTCGGTTTGGGAGCCAATGGAAAAACTGTTTTTCAAAGTTGTTTGTAGCCATGAACCAACTTTCATGTTATTTTGTTTAAAAAAGATTTTTAGTTCAAGAAAAATAGAAAAGTTAACTCTATACACCAGAAGGCTACTAGGTGGCCACCCATCACCACTCACACAGTCAGACCATTTTATGAATAAAATGGACTGAAATGGTCAAACTCGCAACCTTATGCTTCGCAATGCCCCCCCCCCCCCCCCCAAAAAAATAAACCACATATGCTTTGTATGCATTTCATATGCAACATGTTAATCATTATTTTAATGAAAATAACCCAATAGGTGTAGAATAGATCACAAAATGGATTTACACTGAGAATAAACCTCAGCCAAACCAGCTAAGAAAACCCAACCCCAGGCTCACCCTATAAGTCCGGACCCTTACCTAGGCCGACGACCACTGCCACACTACCCTCTTGTAGGACCGCAGTGTTACCAAAGGCTGGCACCCTAGCAATAGTTTTTGGGCCAGCCCAGTGAGGGATTCATTTGAATTTTTAAAGTAGAGCTACAAATTTGGACCAAATCTATCCTAAACCAACAGTTCTTGGGCTAGAATTGATTGTAAAGATAAGTGATTATCAAAGTCGATAGTACCTCAAACATCTTTTGGTCCTCTAGAGATGACTGAATGGAAGGAACTAGTGGATCTGTTGCCAACAGTGGAGTTACCTGAAGAAATGGATACATTGAGCTGGGTTCAGGAAAGATTAGAGAATTTTTCTACCACTTCTTAGTATTGATAATAGAATGCTTGGAGTAAGGAAAGCTAAATTACCATTAAATTTAAAGTGTTTTGTGGCAAGTATATAAGGATAGGACTCAATGTGCCAAGCACGTGTTGAAAAAAAATTGGCCTTGAACTTTAGAGTGCAAGAAAACAACTGATCATACAATGTTTAGGTGCACCATTGATGTTTTTGAACTATCTGGTGTGTGAATAGAGATATTTTCAAATGGCACCAGTTCCCTATAAACCTGGAAAGATGTCAAGAGCAACTGAATCTACAATGCAACAAACAAATAAAGCACAATCTTATTTTCATGCAAGCATGTGAATATTGGACCAGAAGGAGTATGCATCTGAGCTCATCTTGTAAAGCTGGTGCCCCAGTGGAATATTTTGCTATCTATAAAAGTTGGACCAAAACCCTTTTATCCAAAGATAAATGATTTGATGTTCTGGAAGTCCATGCCGTACAGATCAATGTAAATTGGCATCTAAATAATTATTTCCCCACAAGACAATGCTAAGAATTAAAATATACAAATCAGGATATTTCCTAGACCCTTTTGTTTTAATGGTTGGCTGGCTGGCGGCGGCGGCGAAAAGAAGCCAAAATCATGCCAAATGCCATGCATCAGATGCGTGTTTCCACACCGCGTCATCAGAAAGAAGTAGCAACCTTTGAATGCCGAATCAACGAGACACAAGATGTGAGAGAATCCCCACTTCACCACACGCTTTGTGAGAAATGCTGCCGCCAGCCGCGGAAATAAGCAAGCTCCTAGCTAAGGTTGAATCTCCTTCTATAGATTAAATTTTGTTCACCCTAAATATACACACGTCGGCATGTAAATTTTTCCCCACACCACAATTATACAAGCCAAGAGTCCCAAACAAAACTGATTCTCCCTCTGTTGATTCAAACTTTTTATCTAGATCTATATATGAATCCATGAACGACTACATACCAGAAACTTTGCGCTTCGAGATGTCTCTACTGTCGACTGCTAGACCGTGATGAGGTTAGGCGCCTCCAAAGAGATGTGGCGGCGCTGTCTAGAATTTTAGGGTGGATGGGGGGAGTGGAGATGAGGAAAAAGGGCACGTTTTAGGGTTTTGAAAGGGGGAGGTGGGGGGATTGATAGTGGAGGGAGAAATAGGTAGGTGGGTTGCGATGGAAAAAAAGAAAATAATATTGGTGGGGTCAAGTGCCGAAGTAGGCCACCTACTACAATAGTACCACCGTGTTAGCACCTTCCCACGTCATAGAGTCAAAAAAAAATCCCCACCATATATCTGTGATTATATCGTACAACCATGCAAGATTTACCTACGTAAAGTATAATCATGTATTGATAAAGTTTGTGTAGTCAGATGGGCAAGGCGACTTATTTTTGACTGAGTCCTACCCAACCAGATAGAACACTCTAAGGAGGTCAAGATGTACTTCCTTGTGTGGGAGATTTAAACCTGAGAATCGGATAGCATTCCATGCATCCTTAGGGTGGCATCTGGGCTGACCAATTAGGTATGCATGGTATGTAAAAGAATTATACCATTTTGGTTTCCATCATATGTCTAGATAGTACCCGTACATTTATACAACTAACCTTGTTTGAGACATTTTTGACTAGCACAATGCTAAAGCCTTTAGATCCTCCTAGCAATTGTCACGTTTATTTTGACTATGATATGTGTCATATGGATCTCAAAACGGCTTTCCTAATGGAGACATAAGTGAGGATGTGTACCCATGGCATAACATGATGGTTTTGTTGGCTTGAAAAATGCTGATAAAAAATGCAAACTTCATAAATCTATCTATAGATTGAAGTAAGCATCTCAGAGCTGAAATCTCTATTTTCCTAAAGTTTTGTACAAAGAGTTTATTTTCATCAAGATTGATGAAAAGCCTTGCATTTATAAGAAGGCTAGTGGGAGCATCCTTGCAGTTCTAATCTTATAATACGGATGACATATTATTGTCATGAATGATATTGCAATGCAAGAAGTTATTCACTCTTCTTCAAGAGACAATTTATCAATCAAAGATTTAGAGGTAGCTTACATGTTGGGCACAATAAAGATCTATAAAAGATAGATCGAAGAGGCTAATTAGATTAAGCTAAACTATAGATTGACAAGTGACCAAAATAGCTCAATATTTAGAATTATAAGAATGGTTTCTCAGCATTGTCAGATGATACTAGTCTTAAAGGGATCAATGGCCCTCAGCAATTGAAGAGTAGGACAAGATGAGTGTTCCTCCATACACTTTGGCTATATGAACCATAATGTATGCATGATTTGTACATTCCCAGAAATCTCTGCTCTAATTTTTTTGAGAAGGTACCAATCAAGCCCTAGTGACCCTCGAAGATTGCTTTATAGAACATCCTCAATTGCTTTACAAGAACGAAGGATATGTTTGTTGTTTGAAAAAAGTAAGAAGAAAGAGGTTGAGCTCATTAATTTGGTTTATTTGACGGGTTTCCAAAGCATCTCCCAAGCTGGGGGAACTCTGCTCAAAGATATTTATATAGAGAAGTGATTCTCGGCTTGAAATAAAATGAACTAAAGGGTTGAGAACTGAAAAACTAGCTTCTCCTAATTCACTTTCTGCACAAAATCAGTTCTCTGAGATATTCTCTTCCCACAGAGAGAATCAGGAAGAACTCTAACTAATTGGACCTCAGTAGCTACGCTGACACTAGCTTCCAAAACTAACAGAAATTATCACAGATTGAAGCTTGGTATTGTGTTGCCTCAATAGACACCCAAAGAAATCTCAATTCCAAGATAGAGGCTAAGTATACATCATAGCATCTGAAGCTGCAAAGTAGGTCGTTTGAATCAAAAAGTTTGTATTTGAGTTTTGTGTGTGTGATCCCTAGGGCATTGGATCATCGTGTGTTTTGGCTTCTCATGTCTAGCCTCACCCTCTATTGGCACTCATTAATGGAACCTTTTCAGTACTGTTTTAATGGTATTATCGAACTAATTATTATAATTAAGTACCCCACCACTTGGCATCTAAAATAACCCTATATTAACATATGTTGTATTTTGGACAGTGTTGCAAAATGATAAGAAATACGATATAAATAGGTGGTTTTGGTTCGATTTGATATAGTCCTAGACTTTGGACAATGCAAGGAGTCTACACGAGAAAAATAAGCAGCAGCACCCAAAAGAAGGTGGGCCAATTGGGCCTAGCCCATTTTGCTATCCAAATGCGTCCACATTCTCTCGAGTCTTCTTTCCCCTTCGCACAGCAAACAAAGGCGACTCCAGGGCGGAAATCCGATCTGCCGCCGATTTGACCAGCACCTTGCTTCTGATGCCCTCGCCGGCATCGGAGGTGGAGAGGCTCTGGTCAATCGGCGGCTGGTCGCATAGATATATTACATAGTTTAGGCAGGTTCAGTAGTTTAGGTTTAGGGTTTCTGGTGGAGATGAGCTACCCACAAGTTCTTTTGTACCTCCGAGGTTCTTTTGGTGAAGGTGTCGGAGCCATAGTCGAGGACGGCCACCGCGCAATCTTCACAGTTGATTACCTTCTGAGGTATGTCCTACACCTACTGGTGCAGCCAGGTTGGTGGTTATGAATCCCCTTTTTGGGTATATTTGTCGATTGGGGTTGGCCGGTGAAGCGACAGACGGCATATCCTAGTTTCTACGACAGAGTGACGGCTTTTAGCCGTCTGCCGGAGCGTTCAGCGTCTTAAGCGCATGTCATGTTTGGCTTGCAACTCATTGGCGTTTCAAACTGTAAGTGTTCTTCGTCGACACGGGTATCAGCCTCGAGCTTCATCCTTGGTATGCTTCTTCATTGCGGGCAGTGGAAGAGAACCGGGCTGCGGCGGCAACGGTCGGCAGCGGCAAAGACCACCGGGAGCACTTCTTTTGAGCTTCAATGTATTTTTCTTTACTTTCTGGGGTGCTTGTTTAAGGGGCTCGATGTAATTTTCTTTGTATCTTTTCAATAAAACTTCAACCCGGTGCACTCAAAAAGAAAAATGCGTCCACATTCGATGAAACGTTCATTCCAAAAGACTTAGGTGAACCATTTGATGGTTTATCAAGCTAATCTCATGGTCAAGCCAAAGGAATCTCAAATTTGGAAGATCAAAGTCTCACAAGAGCAGCAGATATTGTATAGGCCATATCTCCCACGTCCGAACTCCAATGGGAGAAACTTTGGTGTCTAAACTGATCATTTTGAAAAGATCTCATACATGGATCAAGTGAGCTAGGAAAATCACGTTCTAGTCCCAACCTAAAGGACTACACTTAAGGAAATACACCTTCTTTTTGACTTGAAACACAGTGCTTGTCATGCATGACAGGTGATTGGAAACACTCAAAAGACTTTTTCAATATAGCCTACTATAACTATAATTAGTGTAGTATATTCAAGGTCTCAATCTCAGATTGCGTAACACCCTATTTTATTCCAAAATCTTTAACATACGATAAAATGTGTTTGACTCTTGAAGTCTTGATACTGATCAGGTATGGCGTCAGGAACCCTGCCTGCAATTGCATATATCATCATATATCACTAATTTGTTCATACGGCCATCTCTATATTTTTCATAAAGCCTCGTACAGTGTTCCCTGTTATGATCTCCTTTTCATCATCACAACAAAATTATTCTCAAACCAATATGATACAAGATGGGAAAACTGCTTACTTGAAAGACATTGACAAATTACAATGTCGAAGAAGTGCTACTACAATGGCCATACAAGATTGTAAACTCTAGGGTGGTGAATGGAAGACTCTGCTCTACTAGACTAACCTAATTTTTCCAAGCCAAGCCATAGAGGTAACAAGTATCCCAATTTCTCTCATCTTAGCCATAGAGATGATTCATGGGGTCATGCTTTTTCCAAGCCAACCTCGCAATTGTAGAATCATGTCAATTTCTCAGTTCTCAAAGTCCCTAAGCAGAATATCAGTAACTCGGTAAGACAACAGCTTAACATGGAAACAGGTAATACCTATGAACTCTTTCATATTAAAAAAAGTCTTACTATGTCCATTTTTCTCAATAATGAGGAAGTTGCTTCCATGCCAACTAGGGCACACTCACAATCCTGTCCTCCCTGAATGCTGCTAGCTTCAATCTGATGCCGCCTTCCATATTCGGTTATAGACTTCTAGTACTCCGTATCAAACAAATGCAGAAATATCTGGAGTCATGTTACCTTCTCTCTCAATGCATCTGATATGAGCAAAGATAAAATGCTTCATCCAGGAAAACATGCATTGTTCACCTAGTGAATGGAGAAATGGAAACATAAAAGAGAGTAGCAAAAAACATATAGAAAAAGCACTACTGGTGAACTGATCAACAAAAGTCACTTTAATTCATCGTACATGTATGTTGCACTTGCACCAAAAGTCCAAAAGAGATTTTTTTCACTATCATGTAAAAATAAAAAAAAATCAAAAGGTATGAAAAACAGCTGGGAAAGGTAAAACAACTACACTTAAAAACCAGTGGTTCGAGTTAGACATGAAGGAGCATATCAGACAATTGAAGATTCAAAGGAAGAAAAGGGAGTCAAACATTCAATCAAGTGCAATGGTACTCTTTGTAAATCACATAGCTCCTTTTTATATCTCACTCTAGTTTATCAAAAGAGTCATTTGCTAATTAAATGTATAACTCTTTTTTCCCTCTAATACATGGATTAATTGAAGTAGCAGCATGTTGCAGCTTATTTCCTCCCAATATTTTACATCAGTATAACATAGCATACTTTAATAATAAGTTGATTCAAAACATTTTTATAAAAAATATAACACTTCGCAGAAAACATGAATTAAGAATATGGAAACTATTGAAACATGAAAATACAAAGGCCTAAGAAGAAGAACAGTAATTTAACAATGGCAACTTTGCAGGCATGAACCCTGCTAGGTCAACAAAATACAATGATTATATTTTGCAGCAGCTTAGTTTGAGAAATTTCAAAACATGAGATGAACCGGATTTATATCTTGCCTCCAAAGTCCAAGCTGGACATTCCAGATTTAACAAGGTCAATACTGAATATAAATAATATTTAAAGATATTATTACATTAAAGAACAATAACACGTTTTTTTATGTAAATAATAATAAGATTAGAAAGTGCCATACTTATTTTTTCTTGCATGAGAGTAACATAGTCCATACTGTTGTCTCTCCAGATATATGGAAGTACACTTTGATACATATATAGTGTTGGACGGACACCAGCATCTTCCATCCACTGCAACACCTACATAGGCCAAACAAAGGCAAACTATCATCCATCTTTTCCCCCTGTTTCACATATTTCCAATCAAATATTAATCACCCCAATTTTAAAATGCTAATGTTACAGTTGTTGGAGGCAGAATGTTGAATTTGCCACAATTCTAATTTTTACAACAGGATATAATGGATCCTGGTTTCACAACAAAAGACCAAGACAAAGATGTCAAACAGAAAAAAAATGTATGGAGTTCTTGTCCAAAAGAAAAATGGCAGATCTTTAATACACAATCATCTTATCACAATTTAGCAATTGTAGATGAAATCTAGAGAATGTCGTTCTCTTATCTTTTAAGGGAATCTTTTTTTTTAAGGACCATCAACTATTATTCAAATGTAACAATATAGCTGCCTAATGATATGACCTGTATACCTCAATATACTTTCTCCATTTCCCAACAACTAAAAGGTTTCTCAGCAGAACCGTATAAGTAGAAAGGCCCACAGTAGAGCATGAAGTCACCATCTTATAGAACAGCTGCACGATAGAAAATCATAACCATAAGCTTAGTCTCATCCTTGAAAGAGTTCATGGGGAAGCAGCAATAGGAAATGCGCACCCCACAGACAAAGCACCACTACTGAAACTGTTTTCTCTCACAAGTGTACAAAACAAGTCTGTGTGTTCCTCAAGCATCAAACATATTCACAAAAGAAGTGGAGATGAGTTAAAACCAGTATAGATGTCAGTAGTATTCTTAACCCTAGAATCATTTTATTTGGTAGAGAACAGCAATATATATGTGATGCATGGATCTACATGTTGCTGTCGCACATTGGTGGCATTAAAACCACTACAGTAAAGATTAAGATCATACAAAAGTGGTGATTCCTCTGAAATTAGGAATCTCTCTTTCTGAATTGCTCATGTCAATATTGAACAATACTGTTTTTTTTCAGGATAACATACTTGCACCAGTGCAATTACTGACAGGTATGGACTGAGTACTGAAAATAAATGATACCAAGGTACTTAATTCCATCATATGTCGAAGTTGAAAATTATACAAAGAGGTTATACAACGACACCTATGTTAAAGGGGCCAATTATACCTTCATCATGCTCTCTGTCTTGCCACATTTTCCAAGAAAATTCAAAAGATGGTTTAGTGTGCCAACAGAAATGGATGAGAGGGAGGAATCCAATTGTTCAATTATTTCACTGGCTGTTTTCCATTCCCGTAGCCTGTTGCAGAGCATCAAAGGTCTCCCTAGTTAAACTAGCAGCACTAGTAACCTCTCAAAAGAAATAGAACAAATGAAAAATAGAACATCAAAGATGCATGGAAACAAGACAAAAGCAAGACATGATCCAAATGATAATAGCTAAAGTGCAGACTGCAGGGGCTCACTTTCTAAAACTGCAAATGCTCAACTAGTAAAAAAAAAAGAAGATGTCACTGAATTACTGAACTATCATTTGAACAGAGTAAGCAAACAAACAGACCTGGTAGCCTCAAACATCAGTTTGTGAACTAAAAAATTTTGATCCAACAGAAATAAGAGAGATCTCACCCACCACAAGGTTTTATCCTGCTATCTCAAATGGTATCATAATAAATACAAATTGTAATACAAAAGTTCGTCTGCATAATACTATTTAACGTGGCAGAAACCAGAAAGTTACCCACACCTAAATATGTAGTGCAATTTACCAACATTGTGACACTACAGCAACGTATATATGCATTTAACAAGTTAAAATAATAATGGACAGTGAATACTATTTCAACAATAATAAACTAGTTACAGTGCACATGCAACTTAAGACGGTGGATAAACATACATGCTGCATGAAGCTATTATCTCAAAATAAGCCTTTTGGTTCAATGGTATCTGTTTTTGCTTCATGAATTTCATCAACTGAAGGACCCTTTCAGGTTGGCTTCCATTATTCAATGCTTCCATGAGGGATGAACATACAATGGCATCTGGTTGCACATCATTACTTTCCATCTCTTTGAATAGGTCCCACGCTCTCCTCCAGCTTCCTTATGATCCATATGGACACAGGATTAGTTGAAAACTTAAAATTATTGAAACATTTTCTCATCATAAGAGAATCTTACCATCATCGCTATAGGCTTTAATCATTGCAGTATATGTCAAAACATCAGGGAAGCAACCAGATTCTTTCATAGAACTAAAAGTGGATTCTGCTTCGCTTAGTTTTCCCTGAATTAAACGATTGTTAGCATACCAATTCTTTACAGGGAACCAGAGAGTTAATGTCAGCAATACTTACTTGTTTGACATATGAACAAATGACGGACGAGTAGACTTCCTTGGTCAAATGAATTTTCAGGTCCATCATGTCTTCAAAAAATTTCAGAGATTCTGCATACCTTCCCAATTTACATGATCCACTAATGAGTACATTGTAAGTTACAGCATCTGGCTTCACATTGCGTGTCCTCATTAATGCGTACAACTCCAAAGCTTTCTCGTAATCACCCAAACTTAAATAGCTTCCAATGCCTGAGTTGTAAGCAACTGTATTTAGTTCGATCCCTCGAGACTTAGCTTCTGCAAGAATTGTGTCAATTTTAGTTAGTTGTCTGCAGCGGCCACATGCTGTTAACAGTGTACTTATTGAAACAACATCTGGTTGAATGCCATCTCTCTCCATTTCATGCAGCAAACTAATGGCTTCCTTCAACATTCCAGCAGATCCATAAGCATCAATAAGTGCATTGTAACTGACTTTGTTTGGCTTGCATGCATTCTTCCTCATCTCATTAAAGACCTCCCTAGCCTTCTCAGGTTGTGCAGATCTACCATAAGCATTAAGTAAGGAGGTATAGGAAACTATATCAGGTCTCAATCCATTTTGCTTCAGTAATTTAAAAGTTTCCAAGGCCTCTTTGTGCATACCATGTGAGGCATAAGCACCCAACAGTGCATTGTAGGATACAATATTAGGCCTGACACCTTCAGCAACCATCATATCAAAGACTACCTTGCAATTTTCAGCTTGCCCACAAACAGAATAAGAATACATTATGCTAGTATATGTAACAACATCTGGAGGACATATTGTTCTTTTTTCCTTCATTGAGTTAAACAACTCAATAGCTTCTCCATACTGCCCAACCTTTACAAGGCAATGGATCACAATATTCCAAGTGAATGTATCAGGGGCAACATTAGATGATTTCATAATTTCAAAGTAAGCTATGGCTTTCAAATACCGAGCTCCATTCTTGAAAGCGGACAAAACAATGTTGTGTGTGATCAAATCCGGTCCTACACCATTTTCAGTCATCTTCTTACAAAGCTCTAAAGCTTTCTTCCAGTTACCAGCAGCTCCACATGCATTTATTACATTATTATATGTAGTTCGACTAGGAGGTATCTGCAACAAAAAGGTATCTCTTACAGGAGCAAACTAAACCAACCATGATGTATAATGACTCAGATTATCTATATGATGATGTTTATTATTCAGTAATATTACAGGAGCCTCAAGATGCTAGTTATGTAGAATATCTTTACAAGCATGTAAAGTTCAATTGTTTATTTTTTAAAGCAGTTATCCAGATAGTCATGCCTTCATAGTAATGTACTTACAGCAGCACGTTGCATATCTTCCATGATGTTGATGGCCCAACGCCACTGGCCAGCTCGAGCATGAGCATGGATCAAAGAGTTGTATGTATCAGCATCAGGTTTGCACCTATGGATATACCATTTAAGTAAAACAAAAAGGCCAAGAGTGATCAGATAATGGTAAGGCTATCATTTAACCAAACTAATGATAAAACAATACAAGAACAAAAGATGCATGCAAATTATATTTTAAGAAGATGTCTTATTGGTGTGACATAATAACAGTACAGCACCACAAATTTTCTGAATGGCAGTCTAATATGCTGAAGCAGTAGACCTCCTACAACAAACTTGTTGTTCTTAGTTTAAACAAAAAGCCATTCTAGGAGTGATATGGCTCTATGACTTCTAGTAAGGGTGAAAGAAAATAATATGTCGATATTGATTAAGGTGTTGAAAGTATGACATATAGCACTCATACCGCCATTCTTGCATCTCAAAAAACAGGCCACGTGCCTGATCAACCTGATTGTGTCTAGCATGTAACCTTATCATCATGCCATAAATGTCATTACGAGCACAATAATTCTCTTGATTTTTCATCCAGCGGAACACATGTACAGCATGTTTCAAGGATCCAGAAATTGTGATTTCCTACAAGTGATACAAACTGTGTGAGTTCATTATCACTGGAACAGGCTAACTTGTAGGAAGCATGTGGAGCTGCTGGTAAGCAAAGCAGGTGGCAAGCAAAGAGAGAACGGGGGGCATACGCGGATGAGGAGCGGGAAATTGCGGCGGGCGAAGCGGCCGGCCCAGCTGTTGAGCACGGCGTCGACGGCGTGCGCGTCGGCGGGGGGCAGCGCGAGCACGCGCGCGGCGGCCTCGGACACCTTCCAGTCCCGCTGCCACCGGGTGCCCTCCACGCGCAGGCGGTGCCGCGCGGGGAGCGACGCGGCGCGGACGCCGTCCACCTCGGCGCGGGCCGCCCGGCGGCCGCGGTCGAGGTCGACGGACACCGCGGGGCGGCGCTCCGCCCAGGGCGGAGGGCCGGGCGCGCGGGGCGGGGGACGCCGCGGCGGCGCGCGGACGACGCGCGGGGCTCGCGCGTCGGGGCACGGCGACGGCGACGGCGACGGCGGGGGCGCGGGAGCGGAAGCCATCGGCGGCGCGGCTTTACCGTTGCGGATGCGCGGGGGTTTGGATAGCGTGGGCGTTGGTGAGCTGGCGCGGCCTCCCCGTCTCAGCCATGAGCTTTGCTTCATGTGATTTGATAATGTTATATAAATCTCGGGCCGGGTTGGGCCAGGCTTTTGGGATGGGCTGAGATGGATCGACCTGAAAAACCCAAACCGACCAGTCCAAGCAAGAACTCAAAGTAAGTTATTTATTTCTCAATAAGAGCAGCCACAACGTGAGTAGAAGGCGATGCTCCAATAGAAGAGAGAAGTTTCAAACCTCAATTTTGCCATTGCAACTATCGTTGCTGCGTTGAAAAATGCCGGCACCAATAATAATAGTACAAGCCTCGATGCTTGATAGTAGAAAAGCAGGTCTGTCGGATAGGTGTGCAGAGGAAAGCGGATGAAGAAGAAGGAATGATTGTTTACAATACTATTTCTTTCGTACTATTTGACTGTGGGATGGATCAGATTTTGAGCATCGATGTGGCACACTGCAATAAAATAAGAGCTAGAGTATCACTGGTGTATGTCACGATGATGAAACCTTCAAGCCTCGTCTACGCTGTGGCTGCCTTAAGAGTTACATATTGGCCATTAGCCAGTCGAGCATTTTCTTTTCACGAAGATGTTTCGTAGCCTACATAATCTTCTAGTCAAATGCACACAGTACAATCTAGTATGTGTTGGTAATCTGATCGGCTCTATGAATTAGACATATAATATAACATGAGCGCAATATACTATTGCTTGGTTCCTATGCTCAGCTTGAACATTTCAAGATCAAAGTAGGGAGAGCATGGAACAATGCAAAAGATGAAAAGAAGCAGCGAAGGATGGACGTTAATCTGTTGTCAAAATGTTAACCTTCTTCGAACCCTCGAACGGGCCGGCATCCTGCTCATCAGACCAACGGGCCGGGTCTGGGCTTGCTCTCGCTCACGTCTCTCCCACGGTCCCACCGAACTCGTCTGGCAGGGATCCAGCTGTACCCAACCAACCGAGCCCTCTTCCCCTCCTCTCTCCCCACGGCGGCGGCGACGCGGCGGCGAGGAAAGAACGCGTGCGCCTCTTCCTTCACGATCCACCCCGCCTCCCCGGCCCGCTCGCGCCCCCCATCGAGCGCTCTCCGCCGGCCAAGGGCGCCTCCGCGCCTCCTTCCGCCGGAGCGGAGCTCGCCGCCTGCCCGGCCCCCCAACCGCGAAGGGGTTCCGTCTCTCGCGCCCGCCGCCGTCTTCGTCGTCCCCCTCCTCCTCGGCGCTAGTGGACCGGCGCGGGGAGGGGATCCATCCGGGCCTGGACAGGCCTCTCCTTCACCTGGTAAGGAACCCTAACCTTGCTTGGCTGCTCGGCCGGATCGCGCCGCGTCCTGTTCGGCGGGCTCTTTCATGTGCTGCGACCCGTGAGCCGTGAGCAACCAAATTCAGATTTTTCCTGCTCTACTAGTACGCATTGCTTGTTGCGTGGAGAGGTACTGGTAGAAGCTGGCGAAGTTTGCGAAGAAATTGAATTTTGGGGGGTTCCACTCGATCCCCCCGGCTACACGTTGCGCCAGACCATGTTTGGAGAAGGTTGGGCAAAGCAGGCTGCTTGTTCTGTGTTACCTCGTGGTTACGTATCGTTCTTGCGCCGCAGCATTATCTGGTATCTGATAGACTCGCTCTATGGGCGCAGATGTATGTTTGGTACTTTTAAAAAACGCCGAAAGAGTCAAGCACTCAAGCCATAGTTCACCGTAAAATATGGCCCAAAGATCTATAATCTTTTCTCTGAAGGTCCTGTGTATGTTCAGTGGGATGTGCATGGTTTTTCCATTCCTGCTGACCTGTTTCGTTACAAATTTCTTATTTTTTGATCAAATTGTAGTGTTTCTGTTCAACTTATGCAACTTCTTGTGTCATGTGTGACCTTTATGACAATTGCTTTGTGTTTAACCTAGGTTTCTCCTTAAGAGTGGTTTCTTAAGAAATACTCAATTAAATTTGGTTACTTTTGCCATTCATGACTCCTCATCGGGTCCAGTTTTAGTCTTTTAAAGACATCTTTAGGCTGGTAATGTTATAGTAATTTTTTTATCGGGATGGATAGCATGTATATGAGCCTATTCATGAATTCCGTTATTGCAATTGCTCATTATAGAATGTTTTTAGGATATCTATTTTTTAGTGTTCATGTTATGTTTGGATCATTTGTAAAGCCGTATTTGTGGTGTTTACATTAGTACATAGCTTACACCAAGCAACATCCTGCACTGTTCCTTTGCAACCACTGTTGCCTTGCGTGCTCCAGATCCATGCATCAACTTTACCACATCACTCTGGTGCATTTCTGCTTTCCTGGGTTGACCTGACAAATTATTAGTTTCAATGAGACTGTTTGAATCTTACAACTTAGTTTGATCAAACACTATAGTAATAAGTTCTTTTATTGCCAAAGGCACATTCCCATACGCCCAAGCAAAATAGTGCAGATCAATTATATGATGGAAATTCGGAAAGCCAAGGTTCCTTTTGTTTTTTGCTCTAAAGAACTTTCATGCTTCATCATAAGTATATCCCTGTAGCAATATGCCAATAATTTATATGCTTATTCTATTAGTAAAGATTTCATTTCTGGACAGCCAGTTGTTGAACTCAGAGTTAGACAATGGATCTGGAGACAGAGAATCGTCTGGCCTCTTTACTACTTGAAGAGGCACGGAGATTACAGATAGAGGCTGACAGGGAAGGTGTTCATGCATATCTACGAAAGCCTAATATAAGGCATCGTCCAAACTCACGGTTCCTCACAGCGACAGTTCGTGGAGTTCAGCAAGGTTAGCATTGCGGCATTCCCTTGGTGTTAGTTGCTTGAATGATGCATCTGCATCTTCAATTTATTGAATCATTGCCACTCTTTTTTCTGTATTGTCTATGTTTGCGAAGGAAATCCTGTAGAAACTTACCAAACTAGGGGGAAAAACAGTTGGATTCATGTAATATTGTAGAAATTCTAACTTGGTTATTTAAAAGTATATTGACCTCACATTCTTAAGGGTCAAAAGTATTATTGGCCCTGTGTCACAATTTTTTTATTGACATCAAATAGATCTTTTGTAAGTCTGAATTGAAATATGTTGTTGTACTGCAGCAAACCGTGTTGTGGAGATCAATGAAATGTGGCATGCTAGGGAAAAGGAGCTGGAGTTGGAGTCAAAGATGAAAGGCAGAAGTAAAGATTGTGATGATTCTAGAGGCGAGAAGCGCAAAAGTGAAATGAGAAACCATAGCTCCAGCTCAAGGGTTGAACAAGAAGGGACCACTTATAGTACTTCTTACTCAGACCAGGAGGATGGTCTCAAGGATGACGAAATTGAAAGATTTCTTCATTCAAGGTCAGTTAGAATATCCATTATTTTCTTTAATGCAAGAAATATCCATTATTTTCTTGATGTAACACCTGCATATAACTAATATTATTTTACTCATAATCGTCTATGAAAAACCATGCAATCTATATAATCTTCGATAGTACTCCCTTTGTCCATCAATCAGTGATAGGTGTAATTTGTTTTTGTAAAAGTTAAGCTTTTGTCAAATTATATGCATGTTCGATATACAAAATTTGTATCAATATATTTCTATACGGAATACCTTTAGGATGATGTTCATTTTTTTAGCAATTGAAAATATAGTTAGTTAGATTATTTTGTATAGCAATATAAGTACCACATTATCCTGTCTATGAATGCTATTATATTATGTATTTAAATTTGTTTATGATGTAAACCTTTCCATGCGTTACCTATTTCCTTGTGTTGCTTATCAGCTATTGTTGTTAACTAGTGTATTGTTGCTATTTTGTTAGGGTGAAACGAGGACGTGGGGCCATTGGTTGTAGGATGGACGAGCCTGGTCCATACCTTGATTCTTCGTCCTGTTATCATGAAAACGGACCTAGTCCTGATATACGTTTGGAAGAAAAATGGGAACGTCGAGTACAAGGCCCAGAAAAGCCTTCGTTTTTTAGGTCCAAGTCTCCTGATGATCATTGGTGTAAGGAAACGTTGGACGGAAGGGGATCGAGCTCTGAACGACAGAGCAAGAAGGAAAAGAAAAGGAAGTCTGAGAAAAAAGAGAAGAGGGATAAAAGGAAGGAAAAGGACACGAAGAAATCCAAGCATCGCCATCACCACCATCACTAAAGCCGAAGAAGGGAGTGAATTGAGTGGTCTTGCCTGTTAGTGAGATAGAAATGTACACAATGGTTCTGCCCTGAAAGTGGCAGCGACCTGATTGTTGCTGTAACTTGAAACTGTATTGTATAGAGAACTTGGCATTGTGTAGATTGTGGAATGGACTATGCTTCTTATAATACCGTGTTGTTGCAATTTCACATTGTCGTTGAGATTTTATCACTTTGCATTAACAGTATTAACACTATGAATTGCTTGACACAACACAGATGACCTTACACTTTCTATTATTTCTTCTGGTCTAGGTGCATGAGAAGGTGAGGCAAACGAAGAAAGGTGGTTTGTGCAGAGCCAGTTTCTGATAGACATCCTCCATCTCTTGCCTAAACTGAGGAGAAGTTTGCAGGCAAGCAAATGCCACTTCCACAAGAAGAGCAATTTCTTTCTCTTCTACAATTGTTGGAGATGATTGGCGCTTGTCCAACATATCCTCCATTACAAGCTCCCGATGCTGTTCCCTGGAATCAAGATACTGTATCTCTGAGGTGTACATCCCCATCACAATCTCCAGCGCAACGACACCGAAGCTGTAGACATCGCATTTCGTTGTCACCACTGATGTGTAAGAAAGCTCTGCATCAAAAATCAAAATAAAGAACAAATCAATAATCAAACATGAAACCAAACTGCAGTATATTTGATATTCGCAAATGGTAACAAGAATGTATTTGCAATGTAGAAGAAAGTAACTGACTACATACCGGGGGCTATATAACCATATGTTCCTGCTAGTTCGCTCCAATTGGATGAATCGGGTTTTAGCATCCTTGCTATTCCAAAATCCGAAACATAAGCCAGCCTAGAAATCTGCATCTAGCAAGATGTTGTTACTTGTTATTCATGGTGCAAGTAGTAGATAGCTTGAGCCACGTCTTTTGCAATGGCAACTCGCTTCTGCCAGTCTAGTTCCTTTGCAAGCTCCTCATTTTGCAAGGTAGCATGAAGATTTCCTCTCTCGATGTAATCATATACTAGAAACTTGTACCTTGTATGAGAGCAAAATCCATACAGC
The DNA here is from genome assembly GCA_032594955.1 of Panicum miliaceum. Lineage (NCBI taxonomy): Eukaryota > Viridiplantae > Streptophyta > Magnoliopsida > Poales > Poaceae > Panicum > Panicum miliaceum. The sequence continues at coordinate 37,049,343 of CM064066.1, forward strand.
TTGACGATGCTTCTATGCCGTATCTTCGTCAACACTTCACTTCAATTTCACTAAGGAATCTCTTTTCATCAATCGTTTGTTCATCTGTTTGATGAAGTTTTTTCACTGCAGCCAATCTCCCTCCTTGAAGATGAGCTTTGTAGACAGTGCCATAGCCCCCTGAGCCTACTATACATCTTTCACTGAAGTTTTCTGTAGCCGCGTTAATATCTTCAAATGCTAGTTTTCCGTCAAAATTCCACACTGAAAGAACATCTATTCTATCTGTGCATATAGTGTTTTGCTGCATGCTCCTTTTGTGAATAATCGTAGCAACAGCAAAAACTGCAAGACTAGTAACTACACACACGGGGATATCAATTGCAAGCACCATTGTGTGAATCCCTCCTTTGTGATATTCCATTTCTGAAGTTGGCAGGCCTGAGATATTGCCACACAAGCCTTTGTTGTGCAGGAACCATCCTATTGTGGCATTGTGGAATAGTCGTCCTATTGGAAGAGGCCCTTCCAAGTTGTTGTATGACACATCAAGTGTTGACAGACTAACCATGCCAGCAATGGATTTCAGAATGCTTCCACTGAATTGATTATGGGAGAGGTTCAAGAGCTCCAACATCGCCAAGTTTCCAAGCTGTGCAGGTAGCTCACCTGTGAGTTTGTTGTTGCTGGCATCCAACACAAGCTGCAGGTTCCTCAGATTACCAATGGATGCTGGCAAATCTCCACTCAAGCTGTTATGGTTAACCATCAAGGATTCTAGCTTAGTGCAACTCCCAATCTCTTCCGGCATCGACCCGTTCAACTTATTCACAGATACATCAAGGTACTGCAGTTCACTCATACGACCGAATTCAGGCGGTATATTTCCCGACAATTGGTTGTGTGATAAGTTGAGCTGGTAGAGATTTGCTAGATTGCTAAATTCCGCTGGTATTACGCCTGTAGTTTGTTTGTGTGAAGCAGAAGTACCTCCAAGTTTGCTAGATTTGAAAACTCTGGTGGCAGGCTTCCGGTAATCATATTTTCTGCCACAGACAACCTGGTTAAATTGATGCTTGAAGCCCAGGATTTCGACAAATGCCCGCAAAGTTTATTTTGTGATAAGTCTACTTCCCCAAGATGTGGGTAGGGCCCAAAATTGGATATATCTCCTGTTATCTGGTTGGAATAAATGAAAACATCCATGAGGCTCGTGCATGTTTTCAGGCTTATAGGAACATATTCACGGAAACTTGGAACACTTGGGGATTCCCCCCTTTGCAGACATCAGGGAGCAATTCCCCTGAGAGGGAGTTGTTGGCAATACTGAGCACCTCCAAGTGTGTAAGATAAGCAAACTCTTGAGGCAAAGGACCTGACAACATGTTACTGAAGAGGTCAAGCCTTGTCAGGCCTGTAAGGTTCCCGAAAGTTGCTGGAACAGAGCCTGAGATCTGGTTTTGAGATAAAGACATGAACCGGAGACCCACCAAACTGCCAATCTCGCCCGGTATGGGACCCACTAATTGGTTGTCCGAGAAGTCAATGTAGTTCAGCCCGGTAAGGTTCCCTATGATTGGAAGAATCGTTCCTCTTAGCTGGTTTGAGTACAAATCCAGTACGTTCAACTTGGCCAGCAACCCAATCTCTTGGGGAAGGAAACCTGTGAGCTCACTCCTGGCGAGATAAAGTGCATTCAGGTCAGTAAGATTTGGCAGGAAGACAGGAATGCCACTACTCAACCTGTTCTGACCGAGGTCAAGTTTCCTAAGGTTGCCTAGTGAAGATGCTACGGGCCCTGATAGGTGGTTTCCGCTGAGGTGGATGTATCTTACTTTGGTCAGGTTGCCAAGGCTTCAGGCCCGTACATGGCCCAGTGCAAGTGGGCCGACGGCACCAGACCCCCAAATTTTTGGGCCACTACAGGGTACAGGCCCAAATGGCCAACAACCTAACCTGCCTGTAGATTTCCATCGATCTGTTAAGTCCATCTGGCCTGCGTGCGCTTGTGTTTCTCTGCGAAGTCGAACCGACGCCTGCCGTCTTGGTAGCCGATTCGTCATCGATTCATCGTCAAAACCTTACGCCGCCTCGGAGCACGCCGACTTACCGAGGCGCCGCGCCGCCGCCGTCGCCGGCCGCCGCAATATCGCAGCCTCGCAGAGTCGCAGGGAGCAGGCCTGGGGCTGGCAGGGAAAAGAAGCTAGGGACGCCGGAGGCCGGAGTGCCGGACGCTAGTTTAATAGTGCACTACTGCAGGCAGGTACGTGGGCTTGCATTTAGCAGTAAATGTCAATATGAGTCCATTATTTATCTACAATACTAAACTACACTTTGTGTTGTCAATTTTTCCTACTGATCACATCATCCAATAAGAGGGTTTAGGTTGTTTCTAATTTAGTTTTATTCTGTTTGTAATTCATGAAATAGAGAGGTCTATTAATTTGTCATGTCTTCTAGAAGTAGAAAATAGGCAAAATTGGTTGGTGGGCACTCTTCAAGTGTGGCTTTTGCCACGAACCACTAAAAAAATTTGTCTTTGTCAAAAGACACTATAGGATCATGGTAATTTGCTCTAGACACTACCTCCATTATTATACTTGATTTTATTAAAAACGAACACTATTGACCATCCTACCCTTACCGTACTCATCTTATCCTCTTCAATTGGCTCGTGCGCGGAAAAAAAAAAGACGCCGGAGACGGTTGCGGCGCTCCCTGCTCGCCGTTCTCGCTGACCTCCACGAGACGCTTGATCCAACCGTGGACGGTGGCGTCCATGAGCTCCGTTGGTCTCGCCGTCGAGCACGAGCTGCAGCTCCCCCGCGACCCTGCCCCGCGTCTTGGATCCCTGCATGCCAGATGCCACCGCAAGTTTCTGGATGACCTTGCATGCGCCGCGAGGAAGGAAGCTCTAATCATAGCTGGTATACAAGGAATTGAAGCTAATCAAGCTAATTATAACCAAGTATACTAGCTGATTAAGCTGATTTGCAAGGATGGAAACCAGAGAATCAAATCAGTCGGCCTATAGGAGCGCTGCGTGCGTGACCTGCAGGCTGCGGTCCTCGGCCCGCGATTCCTCGGCGGCTTCACGGCCTGCATCGTGCTCAAACAGCGGGCTCCTCCGCTGGGAGTGGACGTCGTCACTGGAATCGAATGCCGCCGCCGTCTTGAGCGGGCGTCGTCCCCGGGATCGAGCGCCGTGACCACCTCGGGCGGGCGCTGCATGGAGGGGGTTCCGCTCGCGGTCCGCTGGCGTCAGGAGTTGATGCTGCAGGGAAGGCAGAAGAGGTGCCGCCGTCCGCCAAGCGAGGCGCCGGCCGGGCACTGCTCGTCGTGATCTTATTTTTTCCGGCTGCAAAGGAGCCGGCTCGACCTTAGTATCTAGCGAGGGTAGTTTAGTCCATTCCAATAGCTTTTTACTAAAATTGAATATAATATTCGGTATAGTGTCCGGTAGCAAATTACCACAATCTTATAGTGTCTTTTGGCAAAGATAGTTTTTTTAGTGTCTGGTGGCAACAACCACACTTGAAGAGTGTCCCCGGCTAATTTTACCTAGAAAATATGAATGCGGTAAGGAAAAGCGCAAGAGGAAAAGAATTGAACAGTTCACTCAGACTCAAATTTTGAAAGATAACTTAGGATTGACTCTAAAGCCATTGTCACCTACTCGTTGGGAGAGTTATGTTAACAGTGTAAAGGCTATAAGGTTCCAAACGCAGGATAGAAGTTTTACTCGAAGTATCAGATACTGATAATGATGCAACAATATGCAATAAAACTAAATCCTTGGCGAACAATGAGCTTGGTGACTTTGAATTTACAGTGGAATAATTATCTGGTATAGAATATTATCTGTTGTTAATTTGATGAGCAAATATTTACAAGCAAAGGATATGCTTATTGATGTTGCAATTAAGAGTAGTGATAATTCTGATATTGATGGTGTTGGCGCTAAAATCGGCCGGATAGGAATCGGCCGATGGGTCTTCAGCGTCGGACACATGACCCGGGAGAATCTGCTTAGCTCCTGTTCGGGTTATCGCCCTGGTGCAGTTCGCGCGGCGTGCCAGTCAATCTGACCTGTTGATTGACAAGAAAATAGAGTATTAAATTACAGGCGCGTCGATCGGCTGGGGTTCCGATCTGTCCTGAGGAGCGCGTCGGCAGCGAATCGGCCGATTTGCTGTAGAGATGATCGGCTATGGATCAGCCGATGATCGTATAGCAATCGTAAAGAAAACTGCTGGAGTGATCTAGACGACTACTGCAAGGACAACACTTGAAATAGATCTAATCGGCTGTGAGATAATAAATCGAAGGAGAACAATGACGAAGCCGATTATCCTGATCTCAAGTTGGATAACTGGTGATAATACTAGAATAACAGGTAAAACTTGCAATTCTAGTAAATATCGATAACTGGTGAATAAATCCAAACGAAGCCACAGCGATGCGCCCGTAGCTAAAGCTCGGATATTACTCGGTAAGCGGAACCTACCAATTGGCCGGAGATCAAGTTGATGCAGCCCTGCCAATCCGTACGAACTCGTGGAAGAGGAAAATATTGGCGAAGTCGCCGACTTGAAAGTAAATTGCTAGAAAAGTAGAAATACTGTTGTTGATTGATGTCTTTGCAAGACCCTGACGACTCCTATTTATACCCTAAAGCTAGGACTCCTGGTCGATCACGACTTGTTACAACCTTATTAAAAAAACAGGAAAACTACTATATCTATAAGAACTTTTAAAGGAAACGGACTCCCGCAGAATCTTCCGCCGCCGTTCCCTAATCCAATCAGGATTCCCTTCAATTGCTCCTTGACCGACTTGGCATGCCCTGTTGACCAGCTTTTGACCAGGATCTTCTGGAATAATTCCATCCTGTTGGCATAGGCTGCGCCACCAATCGGCCGATTTCCAATTGTTACTTCAATCGGCCGATTCCTTTCTGTAGCTTTCAGATCTGCCGCATCGGCCAATCTTCTCCTCCTGACGCCGATTCAACACGTGTCAAAATCTGGCGTCAACACATGCCCCCCAGTTTCGGAGTAAAATATAACTTTTCCTTCGAAACTCTTTTCTTTAATCCTCTCCTCCGAAATGGGCGCAGTAAAAATCTCCTTCCGTTCCGCGGCACAATGATTGCAACCTCCTCGAACCGGGCGCGCGAAACGACCGCTCCCCTGGAACTCGTGTAGACAGCGCGGTAAAAATACCATCTTTGCCCTTGCTCTCCTGATCTCTCTTAAGTACTGGCCTTCTCCGCCTCTCCTTCTCCACGAATCCAGCATTTTCTCCGTCGCATTACTGTTCGTCTTCCTCCAACCTCCTTCGATTTCCAAGTGCTCCCCTTTTCCGGCGATCTCATCCGCGGCCTACTCCGACCCCCAATGGCGTCTCCATCGGTGACCACCCCAGCTACAGAGGCTCCATCGGCTGCTCCTTTGGCGGCGGCGGCCCAATCGGCGGCTTCCCTAGCGGCGTCATCGGCGACGATGGCTTCCATCCCAGAGGTAAATGCTCGAAATTTTTCCCCTTTTTACCTTTCTACTGCTTCAGTATTTTCCGGTCCCTTTCTTAGTTTCTTCCCTCTTTCCCTTTTTTTTTTAGGCCCTTAGGCACAGAATCACCATTCCTCTCTCAGAATCCCCTTACCTCATCTGTCTAGGCCCTATGGGGAGTCCTGATCCAACGGATTTAATCAGTTTAGAAACTCATAGGATCCCCTTTAAGCAGTCATCTATGGATTTAGATCATTGGGTAGGCGCATTCAGATCCTGGCCGAATGAAACACCCGGGTGGAGAGAATGGTACCAGAGGGTAGCTGGGTCTTGGAAAGTCCAATGGGAAGAACTTAAAATCAGCCAGTGCATAGACTTATCCCTGTCTCAGATGGAAAAGAACGAACCTTTGGTTATGGCAGCCTCTTACTTCTGGTCCGATGCACTTAACGCATTCCTTTTTGGACACGGACCCATGACCCCGACCTTGGCCGATGTCCTGCTGCTGACCGGCTTAGATGTTTCCTCCGCCGATACCCCCTTCAATTATCTGTTCAAGCCATCTCATCGGCTGGAGACCAAAGGAATCGGCGGGTGGAAAGGATACATCAGTAAAAACATGAAGACAGGGACAGTCTCACAGAGGGAGCACACCGCCTTCTTGATGATGTGGCTGGAGAAACACTTCTTCTGTGGCAGAGCGGTCGGCCCCTCTTCCAACACTCAAGCTTTAGCAGAGTCTCTTGCACAAGGATCGGCCATCCCCCTCGGTAAACACTTGCTGGGATCGGCATACCATCTGATGCACCAAATCGGCGTCAAGCTGTCGAAAGGAGAGCCGATAGGGAATCCAGGCGGTCCTTGGTGGTTCATCACCCTCTGGCTCAATCTACACATGAGCAAGGTCTCTCAGCAGAGGATAGAGACAAAGACCTTCCCCAACATCGAGTCAGAGGAGAATCCATCGGTCCGTCGCCGCTGCAGATCCGTTGGAGAAGCGGTATCGGCCTTTCCTGGCTGCCAATTCACCGCTACCCGGGTAGCTGAATATTTCAGATGTTTCTATAATGGACTTAGTGAGGAGATGATCATCTGGCATCCATATCAGACCGCAGAGCCGATTTTCGAATTGCCTGTATGCTTCGATTTCTCCACCCATACATTTAACAGAGAATTAATGGACGTCTTGATTAAGCCGGGAATTCTGCCGGCCAACTTCTTCTCAGGAAAGGACTCACCCACTTATGATTTCTACTGTCCATCGGCTGCAGCAAGGCAACTAGGTTTTGGCCAATTGCCGATTCGAGTCTATTTCGCCGGCCAAGCAAAATTCAGAGACGAACTAACTTCAAGTCTTGACTACAGCCGATTGTGCGATTTAGTACCCGATTCCAGCACCATTGACTTGAACGGCTGGTCAGTTGCCTCTTTCGCTACCCAACAGTATAAATTATGGTGGGCAGAATGGAAGCAGCATCTTTTCTGTAAATCTCCATCAACTTACTGCAACATTCTGGACCCAGAGAACATCGACCCAAATGTTGCGGTATGTCCTCTTCTCCTTAGCCGATTTCAATGTTGCATTTATCATCTCGTTGCTAACTTATGTTTACCCCTTCAGTCTGAAAGCCATGTTCCTCCGATGCGGAGCCGAAGCGGTCGGTCGATCGATAGCCATCACCAATACACACCGTATCCACTCATCGGCTTCCATGCTCCATCTATCAGAGATATCTCCACCGGCCGATCAAGACGAGCGCCTAAAATACCAACACCAAAGATATCCAGCCGTCGGATGCGAGCTCGCATTGGATCGGCCGATCAGGCGACAATAGCATCGGCTGAAATCTCCCGTATCGGATTGGCTAACCAGATGGCAGCAGTATCGGCCGAGACTCCCCGTGTTGGATCGGCCGATCAAGTGGAAGTGATACTCGCCGAGGTCTCAGGTCCTTCACCCCTACCAGTTGTTGAGACGGCCGATCCCCAAGTCACCGCCGAAGCCGGGGCCGCTGCAGCATCACTCTTAGTAGAAACTGTCCAGGTAACCTTATTTATCTCATATATTCCCCAAATCTTCTACTGACATCAATTCCATTCCTTTGCCAGGCCGCACAAGTTGTCCCACCACAGTCCCCGCAACTATCGGCCACGTCTCAAGTGGGGACTGAGATTACAGCAGCTCCGGTTGCCGAGGTACATGATCTCTTACCCTGCATCCTTAATATTCAGGAAACTTAACCAATTTTGATGCAAGTCGACTTAGGTACGCCGATTATAACTCCACAGCAGGAATCGGCCAGGAGACCCACAGAGGCATGGCAAATTTCCATTACCATCTCATTTCATTCTCCCATAGTATTTTCACGGGAATTTATGTCTTTCTCAGGAAGCTGGCCCAAGCGGAGCACCGATAATGATCGAATCTTCTTCTTCTGGCGAACCAAGTGCACCAGTCCCTGAAACAAGGGAAACACTTCCACCGGCGCAGGCAAGAGAGATTCGTTTCAAAGAGGTAACAATCTTACCATCAGAATCAGCCGATTTCCTTTCACCGCTTGCTTACCCTTTGCTTTGTTCCCTTACAGGAGCAAGATACTCCCAACAATAGCATCTTTTCCTTTGCTGTCTCCTTGGCCGATGAAGAAGAAATCGCCTCACACGCAGTTCCATCGAGCTCTACCTCCGGCGATGTCCGCTCTAAGCTCGAAAGCATTCGTACTCTCCTCCAAGGTGACATCGGCCGATTGGTGGAAGATGCATCGCCGATCCGACAACTTTTCAATGAGGTCAAAGATCACATCCCGGATGAAGTGTCGGAAGACTTGGGTTATGCTGCCTATATAGAGGGCATGCAGATTCCGGTCTCCAGGGCGCTGCAACGTATGGCCGATCGTGCTCAGATGGCCAAAACTTAGGAGGAGGTCGACTCATACAAGCACCGGGCTCAGGAAGTACACCACAGAATCAACTTCCTCGAGAACTGCCGTCCGGACATCGTCGGTGCAATAGATCGGCTGAAAAGGAGGAGAGCAGAACTAGCCAAGGAGATGGAACAGATAACCAAAGAGATAGCTGCTGAAGAGAAGAAGCTCCAAGAACTCCCAACCATGATCAGCGAGCTGAAGCAAGAAAGACAAAATCTAGCCCGTGAAACAATAAGGCTCCGTCGCCGCGTATCAGAAGTACCAGGATCGGCCGAAAATGATCAGAGAATAGTAGAATCGGCCGATCAAATTAGACGACGAGCGATTGTAGCCATAGATGCTTTTCTTGGGCTGTAAAAAAAAATATGTTAAACATTATTGCTCCTTTAATGCCACTGCGCCGATTTGGTTTTGAACTGCTTTTTCAGTCTGCCTCGCATTTATGTACGCATTTACTCCGATAGGACGTGTTTCACCATCCATCTACCTCCTCTTCATTTATACGCAGACCGTTCACCATCTCTAGAGGCACACGCATCACTTATCTTTTCTTCTTCTTTTACTGTCCCAACTGAACGACAAGATGTCTTGTTCGTCCTCTTCATCCTATTCCTCTGTCAACCAGGTATGAACCCCCCCTCTACCTTTTTCTTAAGCATTTCAAATCGCTCCAATACTGGCTAACTCCTTTTATGTCTGTTCAGCCAAACCGTCTCAGCCCTGATCTAAAACGAGCGATAGAAATCATGCATTCAGAAGAGCCATTATCACAGGCAGACAGAAATCTGATAAGGACTCATGCTGAGGAACTCAGAGATCATGTCCCTGCCGCTGTCCAGGAATATTCGGACCTCATAAGTGCTCATTTTTTGGCCCGCAAACGACTATCTTCCAACAAAAATTCTTCACTTCCTTGTAAACCTACAACTGAAGTCGCCATGGCATATCTGGAAGAGGAGAAGACCCGCCTGCTGAAAGAACTCTGCAACCAAGCTGAAACTGGAGCCACTGCAGAGGACTTGAAAGAGAAGAGGCTCACCCTCATGATAAAACTAGGTCGCATCGAGAGAGAAATCCAGCGTAGGCGTAATCAGTAGACACACCAGCATTTTTATTCTAAGGGCGACTTCTACCATGTCGGCCATGTAATCTGTAATGAATCCCAATATTTCTTTCACCAGATGTGTAGCCGGAAAACCGATGAGAAATCGGCCATGTTACCTTGACATATTTTGCTGTAAGTTATGCGTCTACCCAAATGCTTGGATAGTACCTCTTCAGATATCGTCCATTTAAAGCTCTTGGGAATTCCTCTCCTTCGACTGTCTCCAGAATATATGTATTCCCAGGGGCACATCGGCCGATTCTATACGGCCCTTCCCAAGTGGGTGACCATTTACCAAATTTAGAATCTTTGGACCCTATCGGCAGCACCAACTTCCATACCAAATCCCCTTGAGAGAACTGCTTAACCTTGACCTTTTTGTCATACCATCTGGCCACCCTTTTCTTGTTTTCTTCTATACTAATTAGGGCTCTTAACCGTAAACCCGCCGAATCGTCAAGTTCGTCTTTCATGAGAAAGGAATAGTCATCGGCCGTTAACTGATCCTGTAACGATGTACGTCTTGACCCTCTCCTTATCTCCCATGGCAAGACCGCTTCATGACCATAAACCAAATGATAAGGGGATATTTTAGTGGCACCATGACAAGCCATCCTGTACGCCCATAAAGATTCAGCTAAAGACATATGCCACTTCTTGGGTTGCTCTTCTATCTTCCTCTTGATTAGCTTGATTATCCCCTTGTTAGACGACTCTGCTTGGCCATTGGCCTGAGCATAGTATGGAGAAGAATTTAATAATTTAATCCCCATATCGGCGGCGAACTCTCCGAATTCTCCAGAAGTGAACATTGTCCCTTGATCAGTTGTGATGGTTTGAGGAATACCAAATCGATATATAATATGGCTTTTAACAAATTCAATCATATCGGCCGATGTCACGTTCCTTAAAGGAACTGCCTCCACCCACTTAGTAAAATAATCTGTAGCCACCAATATGAACTTATGCCCTTTGCTAGATGGAGGATGAATCTGTCCGATGAGATCTATTCCCCAACCCCTAAACGGCCACGGCTTAATTATCGGATTCATAGCCGATGCTCGTGCGCGCTGCACATTGCCAAACCTCTGACAGTCTTGGCATCCTTTGTAGTACCTGAAACAATCTTCAAGAATGGTCGGCCAATAATATCCATTGTTCCTGATCATCCATTTCATTTTATGAGCCGATTAATGAGCTCCACACACGCCTTCATGGATTTCTCCCATCAGAACCTTTGCCTCTTCTGTTCCCAGGCATTTGAGAAGAACTCCATCAATCGTCCGATAAAATAAATCATCTTCAAGCAACACATACTTTGTAGCCTGAAAACGTGTTCGCCGATTCACCTTTTGGGATGGATTTCTCAGGTAATCGGCGATATCCTTTCGCCAGTCATCGGCCGCGAGCTCTAGCGACATCGCTCCCCGAATCGGCCGATATCCAGAAGCATGTTGGGCCAGTCTGTTGGCTTCTTCATTATAATTCCTGGGGATATGCTCAATTATTGCAGATTTGAATTCCTTCAAAAGTTGAAGACACTCCTCATAATAGATCCTCAAGATGTCATCCTTGCACTCAGATCGTCCCCTTAACTGATCCACAATGAGCATGGAATCCCTAAAGATCTCGACTGCATCAGCTCTGACTTCCCTTAATAATTGGATGCCTTTTAGAACAGCTCGATATTCCGCCTGGTTATTAGTTGCAGAGGCTTCTATCGGCAGAGAGAAATCATAGGTTGCCCCCCGAGGCGACACAAGAACGATGCCGATTCCTGATCCGACCCCACATGAAGAACCATCAAAATATAGAGTCCATGGAACTGGTTCAACGGTGGCAATTTCTGGTCCGCAATGCTGAACTACGAAATCGGCCATCACTTGACCTTTGACAGCTTTGGCCGATTCATACCTTAAATCGAATTCTGACAGAGCCAGGATCCATTTCCCAATCCGCCCTTTCAAAATCAGCAATGATAGCATATACTTCACCACATCATCCTTGCACACGACTATGCATTCTGCCGACAGCAAATAGTGCCTGAGCTTAGTACATGAAAAGTACAAGCACAGGCATAGTCGCTCCACCGAGGAATATCTTGTTTCGACGTCTAAAAGTTTTCTGCTGACGTAGTATACCACTCGTTCTTCCCCTTCAAACTCCTGTACCAACACCGATCCAATAGCCTGTTTATCAGCCGATAAATATAACTCGAACGGCTTACCAGGCTGTGGTGGAACCAATACTGGAGGTGAAACCAGATACTGCTTGATATTCTCCAGTGCCTGGCGCTGTCCTTCTCCCCATATGAATTCCTGGTCGGGCTTTAATTTCAACAGAGGGGTAAAAGCTTGAATACGTCCTGACAGATTGGATATGAATCTTCGGATGAAGTTGACTTTGCCGATGAGGGACTGCAGCTCAGTTTTATTTTGTGGGGCCACCACTTTGTTGATGGCGTCTATGGTCTTGCGGTTGACTTCTATCCCGCGCTCATGGACCATAAATCCTAAGAATTGCCCGGCCGACACGCCAAATGCACACTTGTTTGGGTTCATCTTCAGCCCATGTTTCCTTGTGCACTCCAGCACTTCCTGTAAATCGGCCAGATGATCTTGGTGACCTTTTGACTTGACCACGACGTTATCTATATAAATTTCCACCGAAGAACCAATGAGCTTGTGGAAGATGTAGTTCATGGCCCGTTGGTATGTAGCGCCGGCGTTCTTCAAGCCGATAGTTATAACCACCCATTCAAATAAACCAAGATGGCCTGGACACCTAAAAGCCGTTTTCGAAATATCTTCCTCGGCCATTAATATCTGATTGTACCCGACATTCCCATCCATGAACCTTATGACTTTGTGGCCTGCGGCAGCATCCACCAAGATAACGGTTGTTGGCATCGGATATCCATCCATCGGCGTAGCCTGATTCAAGTTCCTGAAATCGATGCACACACGTAATTTTCCATTCTTTTTGTATACAGGCACAATGTTAGAAATCCATTCGGCGTAGCGACACTGCCGAATAAATCCTGCCTCAATCAACTTTGTAATTTCGGCCTTTATGTCAGGTAGAATTTTGGGGTTACACCGTCGAGCAGGTTGCTGATATGGCCGATATCCTGATTTTATAGGTAACCGGTGTTCAACAATAGACCGATCTAGTCCAGACATCTCATGGTATTCCCAAGCAAAGCAATCCTTGAACTCTTTTAATAAACTTACCAATTTACATTTGTACTCATAATCCAAATTGGCACTAATGTACGTCGGCCTTGACTTGCTGCTATCTCCCAAATCTACCAACTCTAATAAATCGGCCGACGTAAACCCATGTCCAAGCTTCCCATCTTCTCGGACGAGTTGATCCATTTATTCTGAATCTTCAGAGCCGACTGCTTGGATCGGCTGTAGACCAAAATCGGACACTCTCAGGAAGTCAGTGTCCCAAGTCCTACCAGATATACACTTGACGTGTTCGCAGCTCCACTGTTGTGTGTCGGCCGCTGCAACGCTGTAGACGGAATCGGCAGCGACTATCTCTGTACTGTCGCCGATCCATTGCTCAAGGCATTGATGCATAGTAGATGGGACACAGCAGTTTGCGTGTATCCAGTCGCGACCAAGTAGCATATTATAGGACCCCTTGCCATTAATAACGAAGAAAGTAGTAGGGAGGGTCTTACTGCCGATGGTGAGGTCGACGCAGAGCGCTCCGCGGGCAGGTGACACGTTGCCTTCGAAATCCTTCAGCATCATGTCCGTCTTGGTGAGGTCATCATCACCCTTGCCCAGCTTGCGGAACATGGCATACGGCATGATGTTGACTGCCGCGCCTCCATCTACCAGTAATCTGGTGACGGGTCTTCCGTTGACATACCCTTTGAGAAACAGCGCCTTAAGATGCTGTCGTTTTTCCTCTTCTGGTTTCTCAAACGTAGCCGTCATCGGCTCTAACACTAGTTGTGCCATTTGTTCCTCCTCTGTTCTTGTTACTCTATCCCGATCGTTGGGCGCCATGAACTCCATCGGCAGTATGAATACCATATCAATTTCGACTGCCGATTCTTGGTTGCTCGTTTCCTGATCATTTTTCTTTGGGCGCCAAACTCGAGACTTCACATTCCTTTTCTCTGGCGCCTGCCTTTGTTCTTCTTCTTGATGTTCCAACTGGCGTAGGCGTTGGATCCTCAGGACACCACCTGGGATTCACTGGCTTGGCCGATGATCTGGCGTATTCCCAATCTGGTTCCCTTCCTAGGGGATCTTCGTCTGACACCCTATCATCGGCCATCTCTTCCAGCCGATCGTGCGCGCTGATCCTGCCCCCCAGTCCATCTTGCTGGCCGATCTTGCTTTTTGACCTGTTGCACTGGTCAACTCTGCCCCCCAGCCGATCATGCACCGAAACGCGCCGTTCTTCGCGCCGATTCCTGTTGATCAGCTCTGATCCTCTGTCCCTAGAGTGTGGCCTCGGGCGATCGTTGCAGCTCAATCCGTTACACTCCGGACAGTTGTCGGCAGATGGCAATCTGCTATCGTTCTCCCAGCAGTGGATAAAGAACGGACATTGTCAGTGATCTTCGTGCCGGCGTATTGTCTCCTCCTGGTATCTTGCCTGTTCTTGTTGCTGCCGATATTTACTTAGTAAGAATTGGGAGGTGACGGGCCTGCGTGGTCGTTCTGGCCCTCGCCTGTTCCTTCTGATTTCTTCCGTCGTGATCTGCCTCCTGGGGTCGACAGCACCGCCTCTTCTCGCCGATTCTGACGTCAGCACCTTGGTTTGACTTGAGGTTCCCCCAGCGTTAACCGTGTTGGTCGGGAAGGGATGCTGATTTATCTTCATCGGCTTTGCTGATTTGGTTGGAGTGTCAAACTTAAGCCGCCCTTGTTCAATGGCCGATTGTATCTGTTGGCGGAAGACTTTACATTCGTTTGTATCATGAGAAGTAGCGTTGTGCCACTTGCAGTATTTCATCTTCTTAAGCTGATCGGCCGTAGGGATGGTGTGATGTTGAGACAGCTTAATCTGCCCCTCTTGAAGCAGTAGATCAAAAATTTTATCGGCCTTTGACGTGTCAAAGCCGAATGTCTCTGGCTCCTTCTTGCCAAAGGGGCAAGATATTGGTTTTTTCCCTTTTACCCATTCTGCCAGGCCGATTTCTTCCTCCGCATCGGATTCAGAACCCTCCAAGTATGCCACCTTCTTTTGGAAGTTCCTCCGCTGTTCGAACGGTCAGACCTCTTGCCCTGACAATCGGTGGACGATTTGGCTCAGGCTTTCAAACTCTTGGGCGGCATATCTCTCTTTGATTTGTGGCAAGAGGCCTTGGAAAGCGATATCGGCCAACTGTGCATCGGTCAGAGCAAGACTGTAGCATTTGTTCCTGATTTCTCTGAACCTCTGTATATACCCGGTCACTGGTTCATCGCTCCTCTGCCTGAGGCTCGTCAAATCTGAGATCTTCATCTCGTGTACTCCTGCATAGAAGTACTTGTGGAATTGTTTCTCCAGATCGGCCCACGTGACGATAGAATTTGGCGGTAAAGTGGTGAACCACTGGAAGGCCGATCCGGAGAGAGATGATGAAAATAAACGCACCCTCAGAGCATCTTGCGTGGCAGCTTCTCCGCACTGGATGATGAATCGGTTGATATGCTCCACAGTGGATGTGTCATCCGTCCCTGAGAACTTGGTGAAATCAGGAACTTTGTATCGGTGTGGGAACGGCAGCGAGTCATAGGCTGATGGATACGGCGTCTTGTAAGTATAAGTTTGAACTTTTGGCTTCAGTCCAAACTGATCCTGGATTACTTCTGCTATTCTTGCCGTCCAGTCCACCTGTTGCTGATGAACAGTTGTTCGCGGCGCAGGCATATGGTGAAGGGCTGGTATGGCCGGGTGATGAATCGGCGAATTTTGCTGAGCGGTCGATAGTTGATGACGAAACGAGTCCGCACCCCCTTCGTACGTCACTGCTGGCGCCGTGCCTCTGAATGCTTCCACAGTGTTTGCCCCCCTGCCGATTTCTGGTAAAATCGGCTGATACTGGGAAAACGTCGGCCGGGCGGCCGGTTGGTATGGCACCTGAACCGAATAAGTGCCATGCCCGTTCGCTGGCTCGGCAAAATACGCTGTGGCTGACGTCCCCCAAGACGCTGAGCTTGTAGGTAGTGTTTGCACAGAAGCCATCTGAACGGGTTGAAGCGGCGCTAGCGACGGGAGACATGGTGCACCGCTGTATCTTGGAGACGCCGGAGGTGGTGGAGAGCTGTACCCCTCGCGTTGCGTCAATATCGGCTGAGGAGCCGATTGGGATGTGTATGGTAGGCTTCTGGCTGGCAGAGTAGTTGGAGGGGCATATGCCGGTCCCTGATAGCCTTGGACGGCTCCGCTGGCCAGAGAGTTGACGACGGCGTTATACACCGTGTTGCTCATCACCGAGGATTGGTCAATGAATGCTTGATACATGGACTGTTGAATCATCTCTGACATCTTGCCCGAGTCCTCAGCAATGGTGATGTGGCGAGGCGCTAGGATAGGAGCCTTCTTGACTGCCTCCCCGCTCCTGGTACGACTGAACGACTGGAGGTACATCTTCTTGTAGTCTTCTAGGTGTTTGGCCAGTTCTTCCCTCTGGTCGTCCTTGAGATCAGCTTCTGTGACCTCAATGATGTTGTTGTCGGAGATTTCTGCGTTCTTCGACATATCAGATCTTGGATGGTCCTACCGGGCGTGCCAAAAGTGTGTTGGCACTAAAATCGGCCGGATAGGAATTGGCCGATGGGTCTTCAGCGTCGGACACACGACCCGGGAGAATCTGCTTAGCTCCTGTTCGGATTATCGCCCTGGTGCAGTTCGCGCGGCGTGCCAGTCAATCTGACCTGTTGATTGACAAGGAAATAGAGTATTAAATTCCAGGTGCGTCGATCGGCTGGGGTTCCGATCTGTCCTGAGGAGCGCGTCGGCAGCGAATCGGCCGATTTGCTGTAGAGATGATCGGCTATGGATCAGCCGATGATCGTATAGCAATCGTAAAGAAAACTGCTGGAGTGATCTAGACGACTACTGCAAGGACAACACTTGAAATAGATCTAATCGGCTGTGAGATAATAAATCGAAGGAGAACAATGACGAAGCCGATTATCCTGATCTCAAGTTGGATAACTGGTAATAATACTAGAATAACAGGTAAAACTTGCAATTCTAGTAAATATCGATAACTGGTGAATAAATCCAAACGAAGCCACAGCGATGTGCCCGTAGCTAAAGCTCGGATATTACTCGGTAAGCGGAACCTACCAATTGGCCGGAGATCAAGTTGATGCAGCCCTGCCAATCCGTACGAACTCGTGGAAGAGGAAAATATTGGCGAAGTCGCCGACTTGAAAGTAAATTGCTAGAAAAGTAGAAATACTGTTGTTGATTGATGTCTTTGCAAGACCCTGACGACTCCTATTTATACCCTAAAGTTAGGACTCCTGGTCGATCACGACTTGTTACAACCTTATTAAAAAAATAGGAAAACTACTATATCTATAAGAACTTTTAAAGGAAACGGACTCCCGCAGAATCTTCCGCCGCCGTTCCCTAATCCAATCAGGATTCCCTTCAATTGCTCCTTGACCGACTTGGCATGCCCTGTTGACCAGCTTTTGACCAGGATCTTCTGGAATAATTCCATCCTGTTGGCATAGGCTGCGCCACCAATCGGCCGATTCCTTTCTGTAGCTTTCAGATCTGCCGCATCGGCCAATCTTCTCCTCCTGACGCCGATTCAACACGTGTCAAAATCTGGCGTCAACAGATGGCAAAGAGTTATATGTGGAGTTGAAGTTTCTCCAAAAATTCATTCCTAAAAGAAGATATGGGGCCTCTTGATATTCTAAAGTTTGTCAAATGGATGGGCTGTTTTTCTAATGCCTAGATTGCATATAGAATTTTATTAACTATTCCGGTGACAGTTGCACCCGCAGAGCGAAGCTTTTCCAAACTGAAGTTGCTAAATACCTACAAGCGTAGTACTATGAAGCAAGAAAGGCTCAATGGACTGGCAACAATTGCACTAGAAAGTGATATTTTGAAGAACATTAAATATGTAGATATATTTGAAGACTTTATTTTAAAGAATACTAGATGAATGTTGCTTTTTCATAGAAGTTAAAAAGATATCATTAAGGAACACTTTCTTTTTACTCCTTTTATATGATACTATTACATGAAATCATCTAAATATATTCTGATTATCTGGGAAAAGATATTTTACTCCCTTCAACAATTCACTTTATCCGCTTAACCCTCTGAGCAAAATTTAGACTCAATTTACTCCCCAACAATTTCAATTAGTCCAATCTACCCTCTAATGACATTTCTCGTTTTTGTTTCTCCGTGTACGAATTGAATTTTAAGTTTAAATTTTGTGAGTGGATAGAGAACATGATGTCATATGTTAAAATATATATTAAGAATTTTTCATGATTATTTTCATAATTTGGAAACACTTAACATGAAATTTATCATAAAAATACAATTCTGCATGAAAAATATTCATGAAAAAAATCATAATATATTTTTCTAGCATAGGGCATCATAATATAAGTTATATTGCAAAATTTAAAGTTCAAATTCCACTTGTATGTGGAGAAATATAAAAGAGAAATTTCATTAGGGGTAGATTGGACCAATTGAAATAGTTTGGGGTAGTAGCTTGAACCTAAATTTTGTTTAGGGGATTAAGTGGATAAAGTAAATTATTGAGGGGAGTAAAATTGACTTTTTCCGATTATTTATAATTTTCTACATATAAGGCCTTCATTTTATATTTCGTTCTGGGGACTCCGAAACTGAGGTACGGGCCTGCAAGGCTTTCAGGTATTTGGCCGTCCAACAAGTTGCCCCAAGTGCAAATCATCTGGACTGACCAGCTTCCCGAGCTCCTCCGGTATCGCCCCAGCGAGCATGTTGTGTGCGATGATCAGAGTGGCTAGCGTCGTGAGGTTCCCAAAGGATTCAGGGATGCGGCCCGTGAGGTTGTTGAAAGCGAGATTCAGGTCGCTAAGAAGCCACATGCTGCCTATCTCACGGGGGATGTGTCCATGGAGGAAGTTGCCGACCAGATCGAGGTAGGACAGCCGGCTTAGAGAGGCGATGGCCGGTGGGATCTCGCCGTGAAGGCTGTTCAAGCTGAGGTCCATGTGTGTGAGGAAGGGGAGCGCCGAGAAGTTGAGCTCACCGAGGCGGCCATGGATGCCGGCGTTCGGCAGGGAAATCTCGGTCACCGCCAGGGGGATGCACGGTGGCCGCGGCGGACGGCGCCGCCACACGCAACGCCTGTCCAGTTGCTGCTGCACGGACTGGTTTCCTGACGCCATGATTCGAGCGCCGGTGAGCTTCGCAGGGTGGACTTCCAGCTGAGGAGGGCCGCTTGCTGGGATCGAAGAGACACGCCTCCATGATGCCTTGCTACCGCACCTGCGTGCGGAAAGAGGCGCAGCTGGAAGAAGGAAAAAAAACAGCAAGTGTCAGTGGCGTCATATTTGAGTGGCACGTTGCCACGCGAGATGCCACTTTATCCAACTGATTGAAGGGTCTGGTGCGCGCTGCTTTTCTTCTTTTGCGAAACACATTATGAACGCTCACGTATACGCATGCAACTTAACTTAATATATAAATATAATCCTACCTCTACAAACATCTTAAAAGACTGTTACCTAATAGATCTTAAAATTAACGAAGTTTACCACAAGCGTTTTGCTATCAACAGACACATCGCCTACCATAGAAAGAATAGTACCGGTTAAATTTTAGTATAAATCCAGAAAATACAAGCACTCATGCTGCATCGAAAACTCGATCTTGAGTGGGCAAATTTATCATAAGAAATCTAACCAGTTGAGTTATACTCAGTTCTCGTGTGGTACTTATCCGAGCCAAACTGCTTTGACTAGATATATAGATTCTACTACATATAACATGAAATGACCAAACCCAAATGATAATAAGAATAATAAGTAAATAGTCTACAAGTCCCAAAATAAAAAATTAAAGCATCTTGCCCTTGTTCTATTAGACCCTGATTTAATTGACAACCATCAACCGTTAGATTGGACTTGCCATCAGTGCTGAGATTGCAGAATCATGGCTGCACAGTGCACACCATTGCAGTTGCCTGCTTAGGATGGAACTCGCGTCGCCCACAGGATCCAAGCTAGACGGTGACGGGTCGTCGTCCTGGATTGTGATTTATGAATTTCTGAACCATCCAAATTCCAGTTTCACAAAGGCTCCGTCAAATAGAAAAAACTACGTTAATCGAGTATCCTGCAAGTTGCTTCTTGCCCGACTGAATGGGAAACTTTGACATCAATAGTTCAACACTGAACTTGTTAGGACTTGGCAACCAAGCGTAATTTACTTTGATTGGGCTCACATCTTCAGGGTGCGTTTGGTTGGGCTGTGGCTGTGAAAAAAGCTGTTGTGGGCTGTGAGTGAAAAAAACTGTTGTGAGCTGTGAGCGGTGAGAAAGCTGGCGGTGAGAAAGCTGAAAGCTGTTTGGCTGGAACAGCTGTGAAACTGTAGGTTTGCTGTGAAATGTCTGTAATGCCCCTGAAGTGAGGGACTGTTGATATTCAAACTGATTGTGAATCCCTCGTGCAAATTACCAGTTTAGGAGGGGAATCTTAAATACAATGATAACAAGTCTACAAAATGACATATGGTTCATATAACAATGTCCTGTCTTAACATAACTATCTCCCTTTCGCACTAACCAAAGCATCAGCTATCCTGTTGTGAATGATATTCATGGTTTCCTCATTCTCTCCATCATCATTGTCATCTCCTTGCGTTTGTGCCATGGCAGATGGTTGTTATAGCAGGTACTCCTCATCAGCATCATATTTATCAAACTCCCTATCTTGCAAGTGGCTGTCACGAATAAAATTATATGATGCCATACAAGCTAGAATTATATGCTTCTGAGTACGAGTAGGAAAACTTGGAATGCCCTTAAAAATACGCTATTTCTGCTTCAAGATTCCGAAAGACCGCTCAATGACATTTTGAAGAGATGAATGCAAGAAATTGAACACCTCATACTTCCCTTGCGGTGCACGCCTATTACGAAGTTGAAACTCTAGTATGTACGTGCTTCCTTTAAAAGAGATAAGATATCCTAGTCGGTTTGGATAACCAGAGTCCACTATTTACCTACAAGACCAAATCAGTAAAGGCAAATAACAATATAAGTATTGATAGCAGTAATAAAATATGTATACCTTTAGGAAGTACGGAAAATGAAGGAAAATTTGCTAAAGCATGATTCAGGATCCGTGTGTCATGGGTAGAACCCGGCCAACCAGCAATCACAAATATAAACCTCATATCAAAATCACAAACAACTAGCATATTTTGAGATATAAACCCATGTCGACATGTGTGGTTAACCACTTCCTCTGCTAGCACGTTTACTGGAATATGTGAACCATCAATAGCTCCAATCGCGCCTTTGAAATAAGGCCAGAAACGGTCCTCTTTGATTTTTCATGCTCAATAGAGAAATTAGGATCTCTTGGCTTGATATTGTCCTTTACTAACTTGCGCAAACAATTCAACACTTCATGAAACTTGTTGCGAACTGTCCAAAGTGACCGTGTAAAATGGTCTTCAGCTTGTGAGAATGATTGTGGTCCTCCAACGATCCACAAGAACATCACCAATGACTCCATTAATAATACATTGTTAGTTGATGTCAAACAGTAGTTCGAGATGAGCAAGTCATGAAGTGCCATGAAAACATCAGGGCTCATTCGAAACATCTTGTAGAAGTACCTAGAACGACTCATGCATCTCATGACCCATTGAAGTCCAGTTTCTGATATTTCCCTATATTCTTCTTTATACAAATACCGATCAGTGTACTGGTACCCTAATTGTCTAATAATAGAAGCATGCTAGGATAGCTCAGCTAGAAGTAGTAGTCCTTGTTGTCCCTTTTTGGCAAAATCCACTGTGTTGTCATCCATCTGCATAAGACATTATTAATATATCAATATATGTGCAGCCAATAAACAACCAAATTATGCTCAACAACGACAACCAAATTATGGACAATAATGACAACCAAATTATAATGAATTGTGCTCACATAACACAAGCACGTAATCATTTAGAGTACAAACAACATTATTTCACATAGTTCTCACATAACATGAACAAATAGATGGTTCTCAGATAGCAGGAACAAATACTTGGTTCTCCCAAATGACACAAGAAATAAATGACTACAAAGTTCTACAGCCGCCTCATCAACTCCTTTTCGTGCTCCCTCTCAAGCAGATCAAACCTTCCTTCATTTGTTTCAAACGAGCTAAAGACCTTTCTAAATTCAGGCTTCACGATCAACAAGGTAGCTATGTGCATTAGAGCAGTTTTTTTCTTGCACCCCACAGGCTTTCACCATCTGCATTGCCTCTTTGATGCAAGGGACTTGGTTGGTTGGAGGAGCTTATGATGCTTCAACACTGAGATCTTCTCTGCTGCTGTTTCTATCTTCAAACATGTGTTCTTGTACAGTTAAAAGAATGGACTCTTCTCATCCTTCTCTTCAATAGTTGCAGCTGAGCTGTCCTTACGTTTCCTTTTTCCTGATTTTGTTTTCTTCGAAACGGCCAACTTGACATCATCATTATCTGGATTTTTCTGTACCTCAGCCACATCCTCATCACTAGACTCAGATGAGGAAATATCATCAGGACATGATGCACTAGCCCCGCTAACATGTGTCTTATGAAACAATATATGCAGATCATCAAGATGCTTCGGTCCTTGTTTCCTGCACCTCACATGGTTGCATTTGATACCTTTATCAGGATTGTTGCATCTCTGAACAATACAAGCATGAACAATGAATAATGAACAATTATAGTACAATTCTTACAGCTAGGTGTTCATCCCACCATTCCTTAGAGCATTCAACAGTTTGCTTTATCTCATTTCATCCAAGCCAGTGGCAAAATTCTTGAGCTCCATAAACCAAGTATATTCCTTTTTCATATTATCCCATTTGTTCTTCAATTGTTTCTTGATTTGCTTCAGCCCTGTTTTTTCTTCATACTTAGTCCTTAGATTTTTCCTTCAGTACCTAGTAAACATTCCCGACGGCCTATTCCCAGCTTATATCTCTCCTTTACAGATATCAATGAAATGCCTCATATTGGCATCATACCAATCCGCCTTATCACCCATTCTTGAATCATGCAAAACAATTTACTTCATTCAATACCAGTATCATGGTGTACAGTGTATACAAGCCAACAACTTGTTAAAATTAGTATGAAAAATGCAAGCAACGGAACACAAACAGCAGCAGCGAGAGATCTACCACTAAAATTTTTCCACAGAGAGAGAGCTTCAAGAAGTGTTCTCATCGTCACTAGCCTGGTAATTAAAGCACAACTACTACTATTTACCAGCAGCTAGCACAGCAGGAAATGCAAGGAACTAGGGAGGGGAGTGGAAGTTCACCTCCAAGTCGGCACTGCAGAAACAAAATCGGAACTGGGAGGGGGGAGCGCAAGTTCACCTCCAAATCGGCACTGCAGGGGCAAAGCAGGGGCGCTGGGGTGGTCGTCGAGGAGCAGGCCCGTGCGCAGGAGCGCTAGGGTGGCGCTGTGATGGCGTTGGCAGGTGGCGTGGGCAGGGGCAATGGGTTGCTTCGCCTTCCCGGGCTCCAGCGCGGCCTTGCCGGCCCTCGGCGTCGCCTTGCCTAGCCGCCGGCCCTTCAAACCTAGCCGCGCCCGGCACGGGAACAGGCCCGTGGGGGGAGATGCAGCGGCCGGGGACAGCAGATCCGAGCGGGGGATAGGCGGGCCGGCCGGCAAGCGGCCTGGATCTGCCACTCGGGAGGGGAGTCGGGGGCTGGCCGTGCGAGAAGGAGCGGCGGCGCTTTTTTCCACAAAGAACCGTATGCTCGCGAGGAAGGGAGGCGGAGGGGAAAGAAACGAAGGGAGGCGGATGGAAAAGAAATGAACTTGTACCTCATTAACCGATGGCAGGCAGGTAAATTTGATGAAACGGGGCCAAAGCACCCTCACACGTGCTGTGAAATCTCTATTACGAGAAAGCAGCTTTCAAAGAAAGAAGAGAACATGCTATTTGGTTGGCTTTTTAGCTTTTCTTGGAAGCCAAATCACCTAGAAAGCCAAACCAAACAAACCCTCACTCTATCGATAGTGCCTTGCCTCACGACTGAAAGAAAAAAGAAAACTGGGCCGCAAATGGCCAGAAGCAGCCCACATCAAGCCCACAAAACTATAAGACACGGTCCAAAACAACAGAACTGGGCAGCACATCACCAGAGCCCGTGACGACACCGGGCCCAACCTATCCCACAAAGCCCAAACAACCGCTGGGTCAGCCCGGACAAACATGCAACGATCCTCTAGAAAACTGCAGCACATGCCTCAATGCCCATGAAATTAGAGACCGCACTCTCACAAGCATAAAACGCCTTAACGCCCAAACATAAATCCGGTTGCATCATTCATTACAGCAATACATATAGAAGGATCAATTGTTATGCAATTCCGAGTACAAAATACTAAAACTGTCAGCATAAGCTGTAACAAACGGCAAACCACCTCCCAGGTGTTCAAATACTGATATGACAAAGTCACTGACAAACAATAGAGCTCC
This sequence comes from Panicum miliaceum, assembly GCA_032594955.1. NCBI lineage: Eukaryota > Viridiplantae > Streptophyta > Magnoliopsida > Poales > Poaceae > Panicum > Panicum miliaceum. Next base: position 37,073,567 of record CM064066.1, read on the forward strand.
AAAAGTTTACAGCTCTGTCTCTACTGTAACTAATCCTTGGCACCTCAAAACTGTGGATTCCGCTAACCTCACCGAGCCGCCTGCTGTGCTGCTTGAGCTGGCTCCACAATGTTCTTTGCTAGCATGTAGGTCCGCATGTTAAGGCCTTTCAAGCTCTCGATAATCTGCTCATGCCTGCAAAAAGATGTATTCCAGTGTAATTATACGGTGTAACCAGAGATAACTATTCTGGCTATAACAAAAGATTATTCAAACTACATCACATTAGTCAAGTGTAAAACGTGTGAAGAAAATATGTTATGAATCTACAATCAACATGGTGTATACATGGACAGAGCAACTTACACATTGACGTGATTGGTCGTCATGATAAGGGTTCCTGACACTGAATCGATCCGGGCATCCAGTTTTGAGCTCCTAACCAAGTTCATTATCCACAACTCTGCCTCATCGTAGCTCATGTTCAGCTTCTGTGCAAGCATGCTGTCCATTCCAATAACATAACAGGAACATGTTAGAATGTTAACAGCCAAGTTCCTATATGGTCCATAGAATAGAATGCAAACCAACAGGTTCTAGTCAACAAAACAAATGCTGCTTCCCAAACTGCACAGAACACATTGTTATTTACTATCCCTTAGGACAATACATTTGTGGTTAACAACAGGATCTGATTTCAGCTACCAATATACTACAGAATAATCCAATCAAAAAGTAGGTACAGAACCGGTAGAGTGACAAACAATTCCTAACAGAAAGCATGCCAAGACTTTATGATTGTGTTCCCACTAAATAATTATTGCAAGAGATATTTTCCATGTCATTGTAATGAATTGACAGAAAAAAAACATACCCGATATCAATGCACCGATGAATACGGCAGTAAGTCTCGAAAATAAACAGACGAGCACTTTCAAGGAACTCATCTCTCAAAGGGGCAGTGACGAAATTTCCTTCTTCAATGCGCTTTCCCAGGAAAGGATCATTCAAAATAACCTAGAAAAGTGCACATTTGAACATAAAGAAGGTACATTAGGTTGTTTGACAGCATATCATAAAATGATCATTGCATATTGTTGGGACAGCAATGCAGACAAGCATATTATAAGCCCTCATAATCCTAGCTCATTTAAATTATTCAAATAGGCTATATACTATACAGCTTCAGCATGCTGAGATTCCTGGAATGTATGATACATCTAAGATACTAAACTTGGAATGGACAAAACATTTTACCTGGGCGACATACAAAAGAATGATGTTTTGCAAAGAAAATGATTCATTGTCTTTAAAGATTTTCTATATCCTGAGAGGCACACATTTAAGTTCAAAAATTTCTGGCAATAAAAATTGAGAAAACCATCCTTGAAGTTACCTGCTCGCACTCCATGAGTTTCTGTTGAGCACCATCAAAATCATAGTTGACATATAAGCATTCCAGAAATTCAGTTATGGGGTCCTTGTAGCTATGCTGCTCCTGCTGAATGACTTTAATAATCTCTTTAAGCATATTCCTTCTCCTTTTGTTCACAACAACTGCAGTAGCTAGGTATCTCAGGAGATGGTGTGCATTTGTCTGAATAGCATTCAAGTACCTGGGCAAGAAACAAGTGAGTAGGCAAATTGACTCCTGAGAATTTAACCTTAACGCCATATCAAAGAAGAAAATAGTACCAACATCGAACAGGATTGCTGTACCAGTAAAAGTACACAGTAAGAGAATAATTTTGAATCAAGATTAGATTTCCCAAAAACAAGTTATTCAAAGCCTATAAACAACTTAGTTCTATATTTCCGTGCATTGATACATTCAAGAGGTTACTCTCTCAACAGAAAACGATGCCTTCACTGACTATTGAATCAAAAGATTTATGAGCATCTAGACTGCAATGCAGATATTTGGAAGAATTTTCCAATGTTTGTCTCACTGTTGCTACTTTCTAAACTACTATGCCAGAATGCTACCATCTGTAAGTTTGTTGCAACATAAGACAATGAACTATGTCATTTTAGATTTTAACATACAAACCTGTCCTGGAAGAACAGATCAATGATCCCATTTCTACCATTTTCATGGTTGAAGAAGATGAAGAGAGCCCAATGCATCAGCCATATCCTGTTCTGGAGCTGACTCAGAGGTGATGAGAAGTTCTGCCAAAAAAAACAGGACCAAAACAAGTTAGTAATATAATGTAGATAAACAACAAAGAACAAAGTATAAAGCGTTAAGAGGAAAACCTTTGAATCAATTATCTCCTTCAAGCGGTTGAGTTCTTCCAAAGCTACATCCCAGTTCTGCATCAGGATTTCTGCTGCCAGCTTTCCCCAAAGGGCACTCACACTCGTCTCACTGTTTGTGCACAAAGCACGATACTGGTACAAGTAGTCAGCAGCCCCTGAGTAGTTACCACACTCAAACTGAAATTTGGCATACTGATACAGAGCTTCAATCTGGTCTGGACCAATCTGCATTGTTAACAAGGATTGAATCAGTTGATTAGTATACAACATGCTAGAACAATACAGTTGCACAGCATCGACGTTCCATCTGAGTTCTGATCTTAGTTACTATGCATTTAGCTGCAACAGTTCTTCAGAAAAATTTTGACTCCGAAATTACATGTCAATTTGCAAGCACTAACCAAAAAATACATGGGAACCTCAAATGAAACTAATAAGCACTACATATGCCCAGATTTTAGGACATCTACACTAGAACATATTGAACTATGCAAGCTACCGAATTAAACACATCTCACAATCTAGTGATGTGATCTGTAAAGAAGGAGCATCAGTCTGCATCCAACTAATCAAGATTCCCTCACAACATAGTACAGAACTAGGGCCAAATCCCATGCTAATTATATGAATCCACATGTAGAAACAGTACATAAGCTATCCCCGAAGATTTTCTCACTGTAAGAGCAAATCATTTTCAGTTTTCCTAATGACACGGAATCCCACCAGCCCAAAACTATCTCGAAAACGGAGCATCAGCAGAGGTGGGAGGAAAAGAAAACCAGACCTGGTATCGGTCCTGGAGCATGTGGATGTTGTACTGCTTGTCGGGCCTGAGCTCCTGCACGAGCTGCGGATTCTGGAGGAAGGTGACGAGCGGGGCGGCGGCCTCCTCGAGCGACCTGAGCCTGGAGACGACCTCGGCGCGGCGGCGGACCATGTCCTCGGGGACGTCGTCGGTGCCGTGGAGCGACTTGTGGATGTCCATGGCGTAGTCGACCATGTTGGTGCCGCTGAGGAGGCGGATCTTGGCCTCGAGGATCTCCGGCTCCGAGTAGAGCTGCCGCTCCTGCAGGAACTCCAGCAGCGGGAACACAAGGTGGCGGTCCATCTGCGCCGCCAGCAGCGCGGTGAGGTCGTGCTCCGCCATGGCCGGTGCCACGAGCTCTCCTCCCCGCCTCCCGGGGAGCGGCTAGGGTTAGGGTTTCGAGGGGGTGGCGGCGCGGGGAGGGAGGAGACGAGGGAGAGGGGAGACGAGATGGGCCGGTGTTGGGTTTTTGTGGTTTTGTGGATCGGCTGCCGATCGTTAACGCCCCATGTATAAACGGACGGCCAGATGAGGCCGTGCTTCGGATCAGTCGTTTCTATGAAAAATCCCGATGCGCCCTGTAAAACTGATGATTTAAGCAATATCTTGGGAAAAAGCATCCATCATCCATCCACTCATTTTAAGTAACGGTAGGAGAACTTAAAATTAGTTTAAAATATAATAAAATTAAATGTTTAAAATATCAATTACAATTTTTGATAAAATAATATATTCACGGTATCTTTATTTATGTCGTTGTCAAGATTAGCGTATCAAGACTTAGACTAGTAAATTTCTTTTATGCGCGTACGGCTCCAGATGGTTGCGCGGGTGACACGGGGTTTAGACTGGTTCGGGCAAGAAGAAGCCCTACGTCCAGTATGGGGAGTTGCTCGTGTTGCTCACGCGGAGTCTGTAGTAGGGGTTACAGAAAGGCGAGAGAGGGAACCGGTCCCAAGTCTCTTGGGTGTGTCCTGAAGCTCTAATGGTGGGAGTGTGTTCTTCTCGCCAGGGAAGAAGGAACCCGTGCGGAAGAGAGTGAGTGTGTATGTGAGAGAGTCTAGGTTTTTTCTCCTTCCTCGCCTCTCGGCCCCCGGCCTTCCCTTTATAGTACAAGAGGGGCGACCGGGTTACAGGTGAGACGGGCGAAGGGAGAGAGAGAGAGAGAGCAGAGTCCAAAGGGAAGATTCGTGCCCCCTGGTCGCCATGGCCGACTTCAGCTTTCGGCTCCGTCAGTACATCCGCCAGGGAAGGACGGCTTTCTTCGATCTTGTCGCTGATCTCCTCGGGGGCCGGTGCCGGCGGGCGTGCGTAATGATGGCGTTGGTCGTGGCCTCCGTCCCGTCGGGGCAGACGGCTGCCCCTGTTACCCTGCTGACAGCCTGCGCGGCGCGAGCGTCCCGTCCCTGTCGCTAGATTTGCGGGGCGCAAGGACGGGTAGGTGGGTGCGAGGACGGTCAGACGTGCACGAGGACGGTCAGGCGTGCTCCTGTGCCAGGCGATGCAGGTCATGAGTGCCTGGTGGCGAATTAGGGAAGACTGTGCCACTGTGGCGTGCGCTGCGCGGTCTCGTGCGGGTAGTTGTGACCGGTCACGTCGAGGGCGCGGGCGCCTTTCTGCGCGCCAGAGCCGCGACGCATTTATGGCAAGGCCGGCGGGGGGCCCACGAGATCCGCGCTCGTATCTTTCGGCCTGTGCCCGAGGCTAACACTCGCCTGGTGGGCCCGGGTGAGTCCGACCCTCTACGCCCTGGGTCGGGCGAGGCGGCCCCTTGTGGCGAGAGGTCGGGAGCATCCGACCCTGAAGGACTTGGTCGGGCGAAGCGGAGCTTCTCTCCCACGTTGGGCTGACGGCGGTCGCTGTCGCCGCAGGTGGGCTCGGGCCTTCATGATCGTCGTCGTGATGGTCATCAGGAGGTCGTTAACTTTTCCCCCTGACAATTTGTTTTCGCATCTACACGTCGTGAATACATCCATCAAATTTTAGCTGAAAAGTGTTTCGGGACTCACTCAATCCCTTCAAACTTGCTCCGCATCATTTGCTCTAAGCTGCGTCTGTGCACATGAAAATAAATGAAAAATAAAAAAACTCCAGTGGATAGGGTGATTGTAGCCCATTATTTTTCTTTAAACCCTTCTCTCTTCTTGGTAAGGGCGGATATATGAAAGACGTATGAAGGATACTGTGAGGTTATTCATCCCACTTAATTTATATTATTTAGTTTACTTGAATCTATTCTTTTTGAGACTATGACGGTATAATCGAATTTTGATTTGGATATACAGTTATCAAACTATTAATTTTTTTAGAGTTAAAATTGATCATGCAATATAAGGGAACTGTGGGAGGAAGTCACATTCTTTTTTGACACATGCAGATGTGTGTGGGAGAAGCTGAGTTGTTTCCATTTCAATCTTACGCATGATGCAGTTGGATAAAAACAGAAAGTGTTAGGAGCTCTCCAGCTAGGAGAGACCTCTCCGTGTAGTTGCCTCCCCTCCCTGTTATGGCTCATCTTCTCCGGTGGTGAAGATTTTCTTCAAATATGCCATGTAGGTCCGTGCATTGACCAGAGAAGGCCTTATGCACCTTCTGTCTCAGCCTATATAGAAAAAAAATGTGTTTAGATAAAGTGTCACATAAGATGTGTCTTGCCTAAAGGATGAGCAAATAACTCGGTGACGACCCATCTTTTCTGTAACAAAATATCAAATAACAAATTACAGTTTTAAAATCTTTAAATAAAGAGCACAACTAAAGTCGGTACACAATCGCAGAAGGACAACACATAATCAGATTGTACACAGGATGGTTAGCATCAAAATTTCATTTCTGATTGTAAGAATCAACCTAAGTGCTAGGAACTAGCTGTACCAAGTCACCCATATAGTCTGACGACAACATCTATATTAATGTTACAGTTGATCTATTCGATGCTAGAATTGATAAAAATACCACTGTTATCTTAGGCTCTAGCCATGACCCGATGTAAAAAGTGACATTATTATTGTAGTTGGAACTGACACCGATAATGAATTGTTCAGTGTCATTTTCTAGCCATGAACCCATCACAATTATGTTTGTAACTTGCTACACAAATTTCTAATGCACTATAAGATATGAGATATTCGCAACAATTTTATTAAGTGGCCAAAAATTTTAGCGCTTTTAAATTTTTTTCCCAAGTGACCGATAATTTTTCTACTATAATTTGTATTTTTCATACAATTTTATGAAATCCCAACAGCATAATTCCCAACAAACTCATTTCCAACATTTATAATAGTTGGTTAGCCAAATACACCAAAACCGCTGATCACTTGCAAAAAGAACTGTTGAGATAAGTTACTAGTCTTGTAGTGATGATGAGATATGTAATTTAGTAATTGATATTTATTTTAATTTAACTCATCAAGGTACATAAATATGGTTTAAAATCTAATAATTTTTATCATGGCTAAACTGTGACAACCGCATCGGCTAGTCAATAGACACATGCAGAATATAAAAAATATAAAATTTGTAGGTGTCACATTGTAAGGAAGTAAGATGCATGTATTTGAAACCACGGCTTGCAAGTAGTTTTTCTGAAATTTTCCCTTATATGTTTAATTTGCTTGGCTTCCATATTTTTAGAAATAATACTCCCTCTGTTTTTATTTACATGTCGTATTAGGTTTATCCTAAGTTAAATTTGGCCAACTTTGACCGAATTTATAGAAAAAAAATAATAATATTTACAATACCAAATTTATTTTATTGAATCCACCATAAAGTATACATCGATAGTGCATAGTATAGTTATTGCTATATTTTTCTATAGATTTGGTCAAAGTTAGCTAACTTTAACTTAGGACAAACCTAATACGACATGTAAATAAAAACAAAGGGAGCATACAAAGTTTTTTTATGTGCTTTGTAGGGTGCGTGTAAAATATTCATATACGCAACTTCTTATCCTATTCTTGTAAAGAGTAACATAAATCATGCCATTATCATATCAACATGGATGGATGGATGCCAAACTAGTTTGCTGTTTAGATAAAATGTAGTTTGAAATTTAGATGAAATGTACTTTAAAATTTGCATAAAAAGTAGTTTTGAATTTAGTTGAGATAAAATGCTAAACTCAGCTCCTTCGGATGTACCTTACTTGAGTAGTTTCGGGCGATTTTGAATGTCTTAGGTCACCTTTGAAATCTTCCGGAAGTAATATTGCAAAGAAAAGTTATTTTCTTATGTGGATGGATGTCGTTAATGAAGTTAGGATCCAGGGGGTGCAGGGGGTTCGAGCCCCCCTACCACCTTGGTTCCCATGGAAGCCTCCCAAAATCTCCCTACAAAGTTTGAGGAGGAAGAAGAAGAAAGGAGAAAATTTTGAGGAAGAAGAAGGAAGAAGAGGAGGGAGAAGGAAGAAGGAAAGGAGAGTACCCCTAGCCCTCAATTCTGGCTCCGCCACTGATTAGGATTGTACCAATGTAGATATAACTTGACTCGTCACTACTGCAGAAACCTTTATCAGTACCGGCCCATCTGTGCTGCTATGAATGGACTTGGAGTCGAAAACATATTGTTGCCGCCTCTACATTACACTTAGCCGAGCGCGGGGTATCAACGTATATCCATACCGGTATTCCTACAGCACCGGCACATATGAAGGTGTTGTAGTAGTGACGGCTGTATTTCTATCCTCTGTTTTGGTCTCTAACATTATTGTCGTTGTAAGTAGAAAAGTGCTACTTCATCGTGCCCATGAAAATTATATAAGGTGTTGTAGTAGTGACGGCACCTGCTTGTGCTTGATCACCCAAATCCAACCTCCGTTGTCCAGGATATAGAACTATACAAGTCATTGGCTCAAATTTTACAAAGGCTGGGAGAGAGGGAAGTGCATGATATGCTGGACAATAAGACTGTAGCAATCATTTATCCAACAAATTAATGATTAAGTCAGGTATTATCTTGATGCAACAAGTCACAACCTACTAAGAGAGGACATCCAAAAATCCATCCAAATATCTTTGGTTATGCTTCTTGCCTGTCACTTCTATCAGTCAATATATAGTTACGGGCTCCTGCCCTTCATTATAGTTTTTACAAATCAAAGTGATACGTCTCGGGTGATATAGGCGCCATGCATGCATGTCACTATTGGCTATTGCCTTTCTTGGCCCATCACTATTGATCGTTTTTTCAAGTGGTGCTTGCAAGCGACAAGAGAGCCGCAATTGCAACAGTGACTTATCGTCTTGTGCTACATCCCTTCTTCATGTAATAGCAACTTGTTCCTTGTTAGTACCACGATGTCGAGTGTGCCCAAGTTATCTTTTTTTTAAAAAAAAATTGTTCTTACCTAGGATCTGTTTGGATCCACCCAACTAAAATTTAGCTAGCTAAAATTTATAAAATTTTAAAGCTAAATTTTAGCTAGCTAAAAGTTCTCCCAGCTAAACTTTAGCTTGCGATGTTTGGATCCCCCGGCTAATAGACCCAGCTAAAATTTAGCTGGCTTTAGCTGTGTTGAAACAACTAAACTTTAGCTGATCTTTTAGCTTGGCCATTTGGATCCCTAGCAGCTAAATTTAGCCAGCTAAAGTTTAGTTGCCAATGTGCCAATGCAAATCCCGAATCATTATTAGGCAACTCTTGGCTTGTGCACGAACGAGATTCAATGGTGCTATAATATTATTGTTTAATTATGTTAAAAGAAAAAAAAATCTATTTTCACTAAAGAGTAAAGTGCATGGTTGATTCTTAACTTATTTATTTGTGTCACTTAGACCCCTATACTCTAAAATTGCATATTTGAGCCCTTAACCGGGCTTTGGATGTCATTTAGGTCCCTATAATTTTAAAATGCACATACGATCCTTTAAACTTGGCTTAAGATGTCATCTAGACCCTTATACTCTCAAAATACAATGTCATCCAAATTAAATTTATAAAACCTTTTTTATAGATACAACTTAACTATACTATAATCAAGTATATTGTAGAGAAACTGATGAGTATCAAAAATCCAGGAAGCTTGATGTTTTTCACTTTGGATGTAATGTATTGCCTTGCTAGGTGTATATGATAGTGTGATTTTTATATTCTTGAAAGATTATTTGTAGCTGCATTTTGCAAACTTGTGATTTTTATATTCTTGAAAGATTATTTGTAGCTGCACTTTGCAAACTAGAACAGGACCTTATAAAGCACCATGAATTACCGGATGATTTTTTTTTGACAGCATTACCGGATGAAATATGGTGAGAAGCTGAAGTGACAACAGAAAGAGTCATAAAAGGAGGCAATGAAAGTAACGGCTTACCTTTTCTTGCGAGAAAAGTAATGGCTTATACTTAAAAGCACAACATTTGATTCTCTCATGTGCTTTAAAGTGGGATGACACCATATTTTAAGAGTATAGGGATTTAGATGGCACCCGAAGTCTAAGGGCATATCTGCATTTGGAAATACAAGAACCTAAGCGACACGACCAAATAAGCGACCAAATAAGTTGAAGGACGAACCATACACTTCAATTTTTACTAAACCTGGAGAAGCATTGGCCGCTGCAATAGATCCTTGCAACGTCACCTCCTGCAACTTATAATACATGCGTTGGTACAGACCCTGCCAACGCTTAATATCCGGACTTCTAGCAAGGCATATATATATTGCTAAAGGGGTGTTTCTGTTGTAGTGTTTTAATAACCCTTAAAATGTGTGGATACATGTTGTGCACGTCTGTACATATATGCGCACGAGAGCTGCAATTGCAACAACGACATGACATTGTCGATCCGTGCACCATCCCCCTTCATTAGGTCCTGTTTGGTTTCGGAGGACTAAGCATTAGTCCCGTCACATCAAAAAAAATCTTATCATCTAAGAGTATTAAATAAAATATGTTTATAAAACTTTTTGAACAGATGGGTGCTAATTCGCGAGACGAATTTAATTAGCCTAATTAATCTATGATTTTCATCAGTGATGCTACAGTAACCATCCGCTAATTATGGATTAATATACCTCAATAGATTCGTCTTGCGAATTAGCCCAGGTGTTCTACAATTAGTTTTATAATTAGACTTTATTTAATACTCTTAAATGATAAGATTCTTTTTATGTGACAGAGCTAAAGTTTAGCACTCTGGAACCAAACACCCCTGTAGCAACTCGTTGATAGGCTGATAGCACGTGCACGCCACCATGTCGAGCGAGTGCCTCCAATTTTAGCTAGCATACCATTCATCCCGCCATACTACGCACGTCAACTTCCACATGAGGTAGGGCAACGCGTCGGGTCGCCAATTTTGGCACTGTAGCAGCACTTCACCGGCTGCCTCTCCTCTTGGCTTCTCTCTCTGCTGGATTGTGATCAAGTGGAGAGGGGGATGGGGGATGATCGCTTGAGTTGTGGATCCTGCATACCACTGGAGAAGGATGGGTCGATTTTTGGATGAACTGATTATACGTGGCTGATTTTCTCTCTCTCTCTCTCATATACATGGACTCGCTGCTTAATTGGATGGCGACCTGAAGACTAACACTGCCAGAAGAAAGTTCTGAAGGAAGGAAATAACAATTGAAAGGGTATTTCAAACCTTTGAATGTGCGTGTTAACTAAAATCATCATGTTGTATGGCCTGCCTTACTGCATATCATCATGCAACATGATTTTAGTTAACAAATTCGTCAGCATGAATCGGCCGGGTTCTCATACAGTTTCAATGCTCCATATTTTTAAAGCTATACCAGATATACTGCGCTTTTTCAAACTATCTCTGTCTGTTGCTATTTCCAACTGAACTACTGTGAACAGCTGACATGTAATCTAATCAAAGTTCTGAACTGAGATGAAAAAATGGCGTGCCGAAAGCTCTAGTATAAGCAAAACACGCATGCATCAATTCAAATTGCTAGAGACCTTACATGCTCTCGAGAAGTCGTGAATGAGCGATGCCCATTAAGCGGCGCTTGGCTCAACCCAGCTTCACTATGGATTATTGACCATTCCATATCAGATTCTCATCCGTCCAAAAGTACAAGGAATTTATAGTTTGTCCTAAATCAATCTATCTTATATCTTACAATTACAAACACTACTAAAAAACGATTTGTAGGAACGTTCTGTTTTTTTTTTCTAGAGGCGGATCAAAAGTTAACACGGTCCTACAAATGGAGTACGGTTAGTGTAGCATCCGGCCCGTTCTTAGAAAAGCATTTTTAGGGGCGGGTGATGGCATCACCTGCCCTTAGAAATGGCCACTATTTCCAGGGACGGACGCGTTACCCGCCCCTATAAATAGCTATTTTTAGCTGCGGGAAGTAGGGATGGCTACCGCACTCGTACCTAAAAATACATTTTTACCCGCCCCCTAAGAATATTTTTCGTAGTAGTGATCGTTAAGAGGAACGCAGTGGTCTGATCGAATTTTAACACAGTTATACTTATCTAGTACGTTAGTGTGGAAGAAAAATAAGAGAAAATACATACTCCACCGCACATGGGGCCTAAGCATGTGGACATTAGCAAACCACGTGATGGCCGTACTATAGTGCTTCCGCACGGCCATCCATAGAGGAGTCTTTACCTAACAATGTTGTTAATTTTTAAATTACATTTATATTTGCTAATGAAGTCCTTCGATAGAATAAAATATTTTTAATATATTAATTGTGAACTAAGATTATTGCACTCAAAAGATTCAAGAGCCTTTTTTTTCAAAACACAATACTTGACGACGAATAGGCTAAAGCAATACTGCCATCAGGTCTATAAATACCCGGGCGAAGATGTGATCTCTCAAACCAGCTCACACAATAAGCCACTAAGGTTTGTAGGAGCAACCAAAGAGCATGGCTCAAAGCCCATCTATGCCGGTGCTAGCCATGGCCACCACCAGTGCTGAGCTCATCCAGGCCGAGGCAGAGCTTTGGTGCAACAATTTCGGCTATCTCAAATCCGTGGCACTGCTGTGCGGTGCGCAATAAAACTTGGGGTCCCCAACGCCATCCACCGCCGCGGCGGCGCAGCCTCCCTATCGGAGCTGCACGCCGCGCGCCGTCCCCGTCGCCGCGAGCAAACGGCCATGCCTGTCACGTATCATGGCGCTCTTGGCCGCGTCTGGTCTCTTTAGAGAGGAGACCGTCCCAGGCGATGGCGCGGCGGCGGCCGAGCCGCGCTACCACCTCACCACGGCATCCCGCCTCCCGGTTGACGACGACGCTAAGGGAGGTCGCAATTGCGTCTCCCAGCTCTTCACCCTGTGCAGCTCGCCGTTCTACTTCACGGCGTCCCAGAACTTGGCCGAGTGGCTCCAGGAGGGCGCCGGCGGTGGCGCGGACGCCGTTCACGATGGCGCACGGCGCGGGTTTCTACGACGTCGTCAGCCGCGACGCGGCGTTCGCCGTGTGCTTCGACGAGGCAATGGGCTCGGACAGCGGCTTCGTGTCGGAGACGATCGTCGTCCGCGAGTACGGCGAGGTGCTGGCCGGGGTGACGTCCCTGTGGACGTCGGACGGTCGGAGGCCACAACGGGACGACGGCGAGGGCCATTGCCAGGGCCTTCCCGCACGTGAAGTGCTCGGTGCTGGATCTGCCCCGCGTGGTGGACACCATGCCGGCTGATGGCACGGTTGAATTCGTTGCAGGCGACATGAGGGAGTTCATCCCTCCGGCTGATGCTGTGTTATTTAAGGTACGGATTTATGCGTATTGGGAAGTGTCCAAATTTTCATGCATGACTGAAATTTTTATTACGTTTTAGTTTTTATTCACTTTTTGTGGCTTTTTTTGCAAGACATTCTTTGAATCTATAGATCAATATAATTTATTTTTTTGAAACGCGGACACAGGCTATCATATATCATATACACATAGGCACAGTGCCTCGGACAGTGCCACATAGGCAACTGTTGTTTTAGAGGTTTTGGGTCTCTAAGATAATTTTTTTCCCGATGATTGAATATTAGCAAAGCTCTTATCTTTTTACTTTTTTTTTACGTATATATGTTTAGTTTATAACAATTTATGCTAGATAACTTGAACGCTGTGATGCCTTAATGATAGGTTATTATGTACTTATGTGATTACTGACTATCTTACGACAGTTTGTGCTGCATAACTGGAGTGACGAGGATTGTGTTCAGATCTTAAAACGGTCCAAGGAAGCTATTTCTACTCGAGAACCAAAGGGAAAAGTGGTAATTACAGAAGTAGTCTTAGGATGTCCGTCTAAACAAACACTGGAAGCTCAACTTTTGATGGATCTATGCATGATGGTGGTATTAGAAGGCAAAGAGAGAACGGAGGAGACATGGCACAAGATTTTCCTAGATGCAGGGTTCACTCAATACAAGATTACTCCCATCTCAGGAACGACCCGGTCACTCATTGAGGTCTTTCCATAGCTGGTCTTTTGAAATTTTGACAGAAGAAAACGGCAACCCAGATTAGGCAAGTTGTACTTATTTGTGAGCATCTTGAGCATCTTCAAGAGACTTTTTATATCTTTAGAAATAGAGATTTTGGTTAAAAATTACCCTCCAACAGCCTTTCAATTGAATATTTAAATATAGACCTCTTTTACTCTGGATTTCTCGCTAGCCAAAGATGGAGGGCGAGAATTGCTCTCTAGACTACGCACAAGATATAAAAAAGATGTTGGAGAGTACAAAGATATAGAAAACGATTTTTTACTTAAATAACTCTCTAAATAATGATTTAGAGAGTAGATTTTAGAAAGACTCTCAGAGATGCTCTTACACATTTTGAATTAGGAGTGCGTATCAATGTGATGAATCGTCTTTTGAAAATTTGAATTAAATTGTTTGAATTGAACCCAAAGGCTGCGTCCTCCAAAATCTTCGCATCCAAGAGCGGGCATGAAAGGTTGCGTTTGGCATCATCCTCTTGAACTCCAGGAAGCTGATCGTCCCTTCGTCATCGTTGTCATCAGAGGCAATTATCTGTTGGTCATGCCGCCAAGAATTACCGTGCACACAACAAGCGCTCCGAAATGCAGATCTAGATGCTAGCACATCAACCGTCCACCACACATGATTTTGTGATTGAAAGAGAGGGAGAGAGCAAGGAATGGAAAGGAGAGAAGGATGAAGGAGAGGGACGAAGTCTAGTCGACTAGAGCTGTAGCCCTCCTATTATATAGTGATGAGGGATGGCATGAGCAATAAAATTATCTAAAAACAGAGACATGAGCAATGAAATTATCTAAGAACAGAAAAAAAAAATTCTACTCTTTAAAAAAAGACAGCCTGGTCAGTGACTATGATTTTTTTTTGTAGCATTTGGTCCTTTCCCTCTTGCTCTAAAGCCTTGGCATTGCTAGTCCCTAAAACATACTTTTCCTTTGTTTTATTTTTTAATTATTATATTCAACAGAGGTGGGTGTGCTTTTGTGGACAACCAAATCCAATCAAATATTCAAATTTGACCTGCGTTCTCTCTCCACTGACAAAACCTCCTGCTTTCCCACCAACTCCTGCTCTCATCCCACCCCGCGCCGCCGCCGTCGCTCTTGCACGCCGCATCCATGGCGGAGCACGACCTGACGACGCGCCTGGCGCCTCACCTGGACCGCCACCTGGTGTTCCCGCTGCTGGAGTTCCTGCAGGAGCGGGGGCTCTACCCGGAGGAGGAGATCCTGGCCGCCAAGCTCCGCCTCCTCGGCGGCACCAACATGCTCGACTACGCCATGGCCATCCACAGGTCGCTCCACGGCACCGACGAGGGCCCCGCCGACATGGTGGCGCGCCGCGCCGAGGTCGTCGACAGGCTCGTGGCGCTCCAGACGGGCCCCGCGCTGCCGCTCTACGCGTTCCTGCGGGACCCGCACCTCGTGCAGCTGCTCAGGCCGGACAAGCAGTACAACGTCCACATGCTCCAGGAGCGCTTCCAGGTACACTACACGACTAGCGGATTGATTACTCTTTTGTTTTTGACCTTGCTTTGCAAAGATGATCTGAATTGAAGAACAATTAAAAACTTTCCCCTTTGTTTTTGGGTCTTAATTAACTCCACCTTTTTGTTAGAAAAGTTTGACCAAGTTTTTTTGAGCTACTCAGGCTGGTTTAGGTGATGATGATGTTCTATTCAGCTACTCAAACTCTTTTCATTCACAACAATGCAGATTGGCCCTGATCAGATTGAAGCCTTGTATGATGACGCTAAATTTCAGTTTGAGTGTGGGTCCTACTCAGATGCTGCGGCCTACCTCTACCAGTATCGTGTTTTGTCCACAAACAGTGAGAGGAGTGTGAGAGCTTTATGGGGGATGTTGGCATCAGAGATTCTAAATCGAAACTGGGATGCTGCGCTCGAAGAGCTTAATCGCTTAAAAGAGATTATCGATTCAAAGGTTTTCCTCTCATCTTTTGATCTTGTGTGTCTATTGTTCTTAGGTTACATCATATAGTTAACATTGTATCGTATCTGACTTTTTTTTTGGCAGAACTTCTCATCACCTCTAAATCAGCTCCAGAGTAGGATATGGCTGATGCACTGGAGCCTCTTTATCTTCTTTAACCATGAAAATGGTCGAAATGGGATCATTGATCTGTTCTTCCAGGACAGGTTTATCTATCCAATGCTCAAAATGGTTTAGTTTTCTTTCTTATGCTGTTATACTCTAGCCCAACACCAGTAGGAATATAGCTG
The DNA here is from genome assembly GCA_032594955.1 of Panicum miliaceum. Taxonomy (NCBI): domain Eukaryota; kingdom Viridiplantae; phylum Streptophyta; class Magnoliopsida; order Poales; family Poaceae; genus Panicum; species Panicum miliaceum. Next base: position 37,089,283 of record CM064066.1, read on the forward strand.
CGTAACTGATTTGACATCATTAGTCATCAAGATGTCGTTAATTACTTCGAAGTTTCAAGTTAAACTTTTCTTCCAACTAAACAGTTCATGTCAGTTCATTTTTTTCTTCTCCTTTTGGTCCAGATACTTGAATGCTATTCAGACAAATGCACACCATCTTCTTAGATACCTAGCTGTTGCAGTTGTTGTGAATAAAAGGAGAAGGAATATGCTTAAAGAGCTTACTAAAGTCATTCAGCAGGAGCAGCACAGCTACAAGGATCCAATAACTGAATTCCTAGAATGCTTGTATGTGAACTATGATTTTGATGGTGCTCAACAGAAACTGATGGAGTGTGACCAGGTTAGTTTGATGCTATTTGAATCAACCATGACCATTGTGTTCCCTGAACTTCACATGTATCTAATGTTGGAATCTTGAAAAACTTGAATGGCAATGTATTACAAATTGTTACTCCTAATGCTTTTATTTTTTTTTATATTTGATTGCTAACTAAATTTGTATTTTTCACAAGCCATAATTTACTTATTACTCCTAGACACACTGTATCTAAATTGTCAACAGTGAAATATGATGTCACTGGTGCCTCGCCTCAGTAATCAACGAAAATTATTTATAGGAAATGCTGTCTCATCTGCTGCCTGAAGAATCCGCAACAGTTATATATTCATATATGGAACCTGTTGTCTTACATTTCTTGTGTTCTAATTGCTGTCTTTCTAGGTTATATCGAATGATCCATTTTTGGGAAAGCGCATTGCAGTAGGAAATTCCATCACTGCTCCTTTGAGAGATGAGTTCTTTGAAAATGCTCGTCTGTTTATTTTCGAGACTTACTGCCGTATACATCGATGCATTGATATTAGGTGCGTGCTTCTGGCTTTCTACTTACTTGTAGCACCGCTGATGGAATTCTATTACAACGATTTTCTGGAAGGCAGCACAATCATAAAGTACCAACACTAAATGCAGACAGCTAAGGCACTTTTTAGACCATTTCTCAGTCTGCCTATTCTGTGTCTACTGTTAGATTTATCTATCAGAAAAAAAATGCTCTTTGTAATTGAAGTTGCATTCTTCTTCATCTGCTCTGATCAATAATTCAGTTCACAGGCCACCAATCGGTCTGTTGGCTTGACCTTTTAGGAACAATGGCATGTTGTTAAGTAGCATTCTGAGAGTGCAAAACCTGTACTGACCTACTTTCAGTTTAAGAGGCTAAGAGCACATTGTTCATAGGTTTTTATTTCACATTTTGTAGTAACTTTACAATTAGGAAATCTAAGACTAATAAGTTTCCCCCAATATTTATGCAATAAACAGCATTCTTGCGGAAAAGCTGAACATGAGGTACAGCGAGGTGGAATTGTGGATTATGAACTTGGTTAAGAGTTTGAAACTGGATGCCAAGATTGATTCAGTGTCAGGAACCCTTATCATGAGGGTCAACTGTGTTGATGTGTAAGTTGCTTGTGTCAAATGTTACTACTTCATAGTGCGATTTGTTCGAATAACCATATTTCTGTAGCTGGAGTAATGATCTTCGTCTCTGCAGTATTTGCCCATTTACGGGGAAATAATTAAATAAACTTTTTGCAGACATGAGGAGATTATCGAGAGCTTAAAGAATCTTAGCACGCGGACCTACATGCTAGCGCAAAGCATTGTAGAGCCAGCTCAGGCAGCACAGCAGGCGGCTCAGGGAGATTAACAGTGTCTTCAATTCTTCATAGTTTTGAGGCGGTAAGAATGACAAGTACTTTGTGTAGAGACAGGCTTTGTTTAATTTTTGGAGTTGCAGTAGGGTTCCTAGGAAGGAGTAAAAAAATGATAGGAAAGGGAAATATAGGAAAGCAAATGCTTGGAAAAAGATATAGAAAATTTGTAAGAATGCGTGTGTACTTGTTTTAAAAAAAGAAATGATGAGGGCTTGGAACATAATGATTGTGCATAATCTCATCTACTTGGAGTCTTCTTCTATAAACGGAGCAGCATATTTTATTTTCCTATAAATCACCAATGGTTAACACTGAAAGTATGCTAATTGTTTTCGTTCTCCTACTACGCGTTCGAGAAAAAACGTATGCTAATGGTCACTTCTGATTTTTTGTACTGAGGATTTTGGAGAAAAGAGGCCCAGTCTAGGCCCAGCCCAACTCATGTTTCATAGGCTTCTTTCACACTTCAACTAGAAGCCCAGTCTAGGCCCAGCCCAACTTAGTTTGAGCCCGTGTGCCCAACTTATGTTTGAGCCCGTGGATATTTCCCAAAGCTCCGGCGACAGCCGAGGAGGGAGAGCAGAGGACTTATCTGAAGCTCGGCTTGCCGGTTGCCGCCCCGACCATGCGCGTTGCCGCCACCCAGCTGCCCCTCCCCGCCATCTCCCCGCCTCGCCGGCGGAGGAGAGCTCAGCACGCGCCGGACGCAGCCGCGCCGCGGGCACCCCCGGGGGCGCTCGCCGCCATCCTGCGCTCGCGCGTCATCGCGTGCCTCCGCGCGGAAGAGTAAGAACCGTCGATCACGCCCGCTACCTGTTCGGCTGTGTTCCTCTGTGGAGCGGAGACCAGCAAAGGATTTGGCTTTGCCGTCACTTCTTCTGATCCTCCTTGCGGCTCCCTTCCCGTGCAGCGGCGAGGCGGCGGCGTCACTGTGGTGAGTTGGCCGGTCCCGTGTGCCTTGTCTCCTCTGATGCGTGCGTGCTCTCAGCCTCTCAGTGCAATGTTCGCGTCACCGATGTTTCTTCCCGGTTCACCTTTCGGCCTCGGCGTTAATCCGTCCTTGATCCTTGGAGCCTCGGAGCTCCTGTGTTTTAACAGCCATTCATGATTTGCTTACGTTACCATCGTTTCATACCCCATTGCTGCTGCCAACTTATGTGCTGTATTGTTCAGTTGGAGGTCGTGATGTCGACTCCGGGAGTGCTGGAGGTGATGCCCGTTTCACCTTTTTCCTCTGCAAGCTTTCCCTTTTACCACGATCAGTGCTGCTGTGATTATTCCTGACTGATTGGTATCTTCCTGTTGCAGGTTGTTGAAGATCTTTGCAGGAGTTATCCTTCTTTAACATTTGGGGTAATTCCACGTGGCATTACTTATTAGGTTTCGGCATCAATGTTGCATTTTGTCTAATCATGTGTAATATTTGTGCACTTAATTGCTTAGTGTCCATATTACTCATGAATTTTTTGTGTCTGAACTTGCAAGCTGTATAGTTTATATTCTTATCCTTGACTACAGTAAACTATACAAACATCACTATATTTGTAGTTCAAGTGATAGTCAGTAGTGTAACTCTGTTACAGCTGTCCTGCACAATCACACTAATTTTAATTCTCAAGCACATAGGCAAGCAACTCATAATCCTTGCTACTTTTTCACCAATTGATGTTCTTCTAATTAGGTCGGCACGGTCTTAAATGCGGCTGATGCAAGGAAAGCCATAGGAGCTGGTGCACAGTTTCTGATGAGTCCTGGCACAGTCATGGTAAGTGATCACTCTGTTAGCCATAGGAGCTGGTGCATAGTTTCTGATGAGTCCTGGCATATTTGTAATATCGTTTCATTTTCTCTTAATCGTGTGCCTGTTTTCCATATTCTGCTCTTTAACATCATTAATCGTGCTGATTGATTCGTGCACATTGTACTTTTTAAAGGTGGTTTGTTAACATCATGAATTTTTACTAGATGCTGATTGAATTCACGCACCTACTCTATATTTTAATGCACTTCTTCAACATCATAAACTATAACTAGATGTTGATTATTCATGCACATTGTATTTCTTTAACACATTTCATTAACATCATCAGTTGTAACTTGATTCTGATTAATTCACGCACGCTGTATTCTTAGGAAATACTCCATGATCTTGAAGAAAGTAAGGTTCTATACATCCCTGGAGTGCTCACACCGACTGAAGTATGTATCACATGACAATTGTCAACTTCCATAAGAATTGGAATATAGCATTCCTGCATTGCGTCAAGTTTTTATTTGTTCACTGACATTTTTATCTGGTACAGGTTTTATCTGCCTGCAGTGCTGGTGCAGAAGTTGTTAAGGTTTCATAACTGCACATTTCTTCTCATAGGCATGTGTACCTTGTAGATTCGAGAGATTTAGCAGAAAATTAACCAAACATGACTGTGAATGAGCCTTTTCATCATATGGTTTACGCAAATCAATTTAATCTGCTATTTGGTTTCCTAATAAAGTAGTAGGTAATTTAATGTTTGTATTTACTGGTCATCTGACATTAGTTAGTTTGTGTTCTAATTTGATAAGGTGTATCCAGTGTCAGTGATGGGTGGTGAGGTGTATATGTCTGCTCTGAAGAAACCATTTCCTCATGCACCGATGGTTGCTTCTCAAGGAATCCAAATAGGTAAGCAGCCTTGTTTAGCATTTATATCTCCAATGATGCCTAGATAACTTCAAACAATTCGGTTCAGTATCAAATGTCTCATCATCGGCTGAATGTAGTAAATACACATTCCATAGCAACATCTAAGGATGTCATTTGGAAAATTTACAGTTTAGCTAGCACGAAGGAATTGTTTTCCAACATTTTCATTGCACCAAGTGGTTTTGAAACTGAAGTTTGGCCATTCCAATTTGATGATGTTCTGCCTGTCTTAGGTTCAATCAAGGGGTATGTGGAGGCAGGGGCATCCGCAGTGGTGTTGTCTGATGCCATTTTTGACAAAGAATTGATGAGGAAGGGAAAATTCAGCGAAATTTCAGAACTTGCAAGTCTAGCCACTTTGGAGGCGTTGCAGTCCATAAAGTGAGACACATCTGACAATTCTACAGGCATTGCAGATTTGCGGCCTAGAATATGAGGCACATCCTTTGGCTAGCCATTGTGCTATATGATCTTCTCCGGTGGAGCACATATCAAGCCCTAACACTGCCAACTAAATGGAAATCAATGATACTGCCCTTTTTGCAGAAGAAGTGATTCCATGTCCCAAATACAGCTATACAAGTACTACCGCTGCGCGCTTGTAACAATGCTCCAAAATTGTGCTCTCCGAACAAGGATCTTCACAGCTAGCAGAAGCGTGTTCGTTCTCGGTCCAGATCAGAAGTGTGAAGAGGCTGTTGTGATGTCGAGAAATCAACCACACTTTCAGCTGCAGTGGAATCACCAATTCATACGAGAACCGACGCGAATGATCACATGTGGACATCACATGTGGAACAGCTTTGGATTTTTATTATGTAATTATAGAGGTGCAAACAGGAATTTTTTTAGGTGCCAAAACAATGACTTTGAGCCTGCTGAGTTTGGGGTGAGTGAGCACCAACCTGTCATTCATGCAGGAAGAAAAATGCCACCCAAAAGCACTACTGCGATTTTTTAGAATTGTATTGCAATTAACATGTCTAATGGATTCAACAGAATTTTCTTTTGACATACTTTAAACACGAAACATGGACATTCTTTCAGATATACGCAATTTAAACTTTTTAAATTTGGGTAGAAATGTTAAACAATTTGCACATATTTTTCCGTAAATATTTAATATTTTCGTGTCAGGCTAAGCATAGACTTGCTTTCATATCCAATTTTTTTTCTGGTTTTCGTTTTGCCATCTCACATTCCAATGATATTTGCATTATTACTTGGCCAAACAAAAAGCACTCATGTTCAGGGGTTTAGAACGCTAAAACCCTAGTGGGGGTAAAACCGGAAAAGCAGCAGCATCTCCTCCCTCCCCTCCCCCGCGCCGGAGCGGCGCCGCCGCTGCGCCCTCTCTTCCACCCCCAGCTTATCCCGCTGCGCCCATCACCGGTCACCTCACCGCCGGCGACGGGAGGACGCGACAAACCCCGGATAGCATCGCGCGGCGTCACCTCGACCTCCTCCTCCTCCCCCCTCTCACTGGTACGTACCGGCGCGGAGGGGCGGTCCTCCCTGGCCGGATTGATTTCGTAACCCTAGCTTGCTCCGGCGGGTTATTCTACCAAATCTCTACTTTGCTGTGATTCTAAACGTTGATTTAGTTGGGGATTTGATTGTGGCTAACTTAAATCTTCCGTTCCTGCTTCGATTAGGTTCCTCTTCTTGCCATCGCAAGATCATTCTGCGTAAGGTGCCCGCTCCCCCGCGCCAGCTATAGGGAATGTAAGATGATTGTATAGCAAGGCCAATTTTGTTATCACAATTTTAGTTTGGGATCCGAGTCTCGAGTTTCCGACATTGGTTGCTTTTGTCAGGTTCAAGACTGCTGCTTTGCGATTGTGGCGAGATGGGGGTTTCCGGCAATCGTCTCAAGTACTGCTGGCTGTGTATTCTGAAACGGTTGCCCCTTTGATTCGGAGGTTTTGCTCCATGCCCATTGAGAGCCTCACCAGCTGCAAAGCTGATGGTGATGCCTTGTATCAGGATGCTGGTGATCAGCCTCATGACAACTCTGATTGTGGTAGTGAGCCCAGTCATGGCATCAGTGCAGTGAGGAAACAGGGCAAGAATCATGGACCCAAGAAGAAACATGGACCTTCTAAGAGGGGCCGCCGTGGAAAGAAATTGCCAGGAAGGGATGGACCTTCTCAGGAGGGCCGCCATCATGAAATGAGATTGCCAGGCAGGGATGGTCCGTTTCAGAAAGGCCACCATCATGAAAAAAAATTGCCAGACACGCCCGCCCAACCTTTTCTTTTCCAGATCGTATTGGATACTCCTATGAGTACTCTTATGACTGTACTTGACACATGGGTGCAAGCCGGTAACTGTCTGGAAAGAAACGAAGTCTTGATGGTTTTGTTCCATCTGAGGAAGCAGAGACTGTATAGCAAGGCTTTGAAGGTACCTTTTTTGTGTCTGCTGGGTTGGATTGCATTAAACTTGTTTTTTTAGTGAAATGCATTCAGATTTACAGCTATTGGTTAGTCCAGTAGTCTGCAGCATTTAGTCTGGCTTACCATTTCCATTAGTCCCCATGTTTAACATCTTTGACCTAATATTCTTGACAAATTTTACTCTTTCCATTTCCCCCTTTGTTTAATACGTTTCACTTAATATCCTTGGTGGTTTTCCTACTTGGGTGTTTGTCCATTGTGGAGTGTAAAACTATACTTCTCTCTAGTTTCTAAGAATCATATGAAGCTGAAATTTCTCGAGTCTTGTCTGTGCCGCACTTGTTTCTAATCTCTGTATCCTAGGAAAATTATTAAGGCACCCAGTAAAAGCTGAAACAAAGATGGTATTTGTTTATTAACTCGTGAGCATGAATTTCATTGGTAACAGACTTAATCATCTTATGAAACATTTGTCTTGACTTGCGGAAGTGTCACATTTTCAATTACACCTGTACTCTGGATTCTTCTTGTGTTCTCATTTTCGACATGCCGTCCACTGGGACCTTGGTACTGAATAGTAGAATTGTTAAGTTTTCCAGAGGCAACTAACATTCAAATTTCTTAGTCTTTTTATGTGTGGGTTCAATTTGACATTACCCATTTACAGCTTTAGATGGGATGATCCCCTGTACTTGCTATTTATTCTAGAAAACATGAACTTTCTTTTGAGTACAGAATTACAAGCCATTGTTTGAACAGGCAACCAGTGTTTTTAAATTTTAAGGTGTCCTTAAGGCGTCACCTAGGCATCGCCTAGGCGATAAGGCGGTGGTGGCTCGCCTCGCCTCGCCTTAACGCTTTAAAAACCATGCAGGCAACTTGCCTGAAAGTGTAAAACAATTTTCATATTTCACATAGAGGTATGAAGAAGGGATGAGCATTAAGTCGCCGGACAGCCACTGTCATTGTTTTTACATAAAATAAAATATAGCCTTGAGTCCTTGCTTTTTGGTGACTGTTTTCTTCAAAGGTAGCAGTTGAACAAGTTGATCAATAATTCAAACATATTCAATTGGTATATTCTTCGGTTATGGCATGTTAAATGAGCCAGACTAGGCTTGTAAAGCCTCTGACAGCCTGTGTTCCTTTTGCTTTTGTATTCTTTTTATATATCATATTGTAGTTGTTTATGTACCTTTTGATGGTAGAGATAATCCTATTAGGACATTTTTTTATTAGAATCATAGCACTCCCTTTTTTATGTGAGTGTAGCATTTTTTTTCATGTGGAGATACACTTAACCATTCCTCATAGTATTCTGTGCCAGGAGCACAATGGATATTTATTTTACTTAAACTACACAATGTTTTGACCTATAGTATTACCTATGTTTAGGGCAATTTTACTACCTTTGCTTTAGTTCATTGATGAATTGTTATGTATGATTTGTGGATCATTGCATGCATGTATGCTATTTTTCTAATCTGCACATTCATCTGGCACATGCCTCCTTTGCATATTTTAAATCTATAGATCTAGATAGCAGAAATGCACCTACTTTTTGGTGATTTATTTCTGAATATCTGCAGTTCATGGATTGGATTGAAAGAAGAAAACTACTAAATTTTGAAGATCGCGATTATGCTTGCCATCTTGATTTGATAGCACGGAACCATGGTTTTGAAGCTGCTCAAAGGTACATTGAGAGGGTCCCTGCACCCTTCAGGAATGAGGTGCTCTATGAAACTCTACTTGTTAACTGTGTATGTCAGGATGATGTCCGGAAGGCACAGCAAGTCTTCAACGAAATAAGGGAACTCTCTTTACCTTTAACTGTTTCTGCTTGCAACCAAATGATATTGCTGTACAAGAGGGTTGCTCGAAGTAAGGTAGTTGACATTCTCATGTTGATGGAAAAAGAAAATATAAAGTTTTCTCGTTTTACATACAAGCTCCTGATTGACTTGAAAGGGCGGTCAAATGACCCATTAGGCATGGAGTCGGTCTTAAATATTATGAAGGACAATGGTCTTGAGCCAGATTTTGCCACACAGACTATGGTTGCTAAATTCTACATATCTGGGGGCCTCATGGAGAAAGCAGAAGAGGTTATCAGGGCTATGGAAGTATCTGTAAAGGATAGTCGTGATGCCACCAGGTCTCTTCTTGACCTCTATGCTATTCTTGGCAGGCCAGACGATGTAGAGAGAATATGGAACTCATACACCAACCCGAAGTTGGAGGACTTCTTGGCTGCTATTGAGGCATGGAGTAAACTTGGACGTATCAAACAAGTGGAAGAGACCTTTGAAGCGCTGGTAAAGACATCACCAAAGCTCACCTCCAAGTACTTCAATGCCATGCTGAACATGTATGCAGAACACAAACTTCTGGCCAAGGGCAAAGAGTTTCTAGAAAGGATGTATTTGGATAGGTGTCCCATCAGCCCTCTAACCTGGGATGCAATTGTTAAGCTCTATGCGAATTCAGGCGAGTTAGCGAAAGCCGACTCATTTCTGGCGAATGTGACAGAAGAGAATCCAGACAGATATCCCCTCTTCGGGTCATACATAACCTTACTGAGGGCCTATGCAAAAAAAGGCGACATACATAACTCTGAGAAAATATTTGATAGGCTAATGCAGTTCAGGTACCCAGGGAGGAAGCCGCCTTATAATTTGTTACTTGCAGCCTATGCCAGTGCCCAGGTTACACCGTACGGGTTCAGAGAAAGGATGAAAGCTGACAATGTGCGCCCGACCAAGACTGATATAGAATGTTTGAGGCGTCTCGATGGCTTGCAAACGATAGAGTATTAGAGTGTTTATTTTTCCTTTTCATCCCTTTGCCATGGACCACCCCCGCTCGAAGAAGGTGGCCTGAAGAGAGTGTAGGATAGAAGAATCTACTACCAGGCTGCTGCTGTCTTTCCAGCATGGAATTTGGAATTTTGTTGTCCTGGTATGCTTGGTGTTGCAAGATTATCAAGTTTTAGGCGAGTTGCTATTTGGATTATAAAAATGGAGATCTTCATTTTGAGATTCTGGATTACCCTTTTGTAACGTGAATCTCAAGGCTTGCGATATAAGTTGTATTTAATTTTTTTCTTTTTGCAAAATACAGTGCGGTCGCACACGCTCACCCTACCCCTATGCTCACATGGGCAGCTGTATTTATTTTACCTTGGTTGTTTTCCGAGTAGTAAGTGTCACCAGAGTTGAAGCTCAAATTGCTTCAGCGAGCAGGGTCTCTGTTTTTTGCCCAGCCGCTTGTTGATAAGCGAGCATTAGAGGCTTGTCGATCGCGGCGGATTGCTCAAGAATTCCATCGGGAGCAAAGAATCAAAGATAAGAAAAAGATGAATAAGAGGTCGAGATAGAATAGCATGAAGAAACAAGGCCCCCTAGATCTAGGTGCTGATGGTTCAGATGGCCAGCCTGATGCTTACAGGGTCGACCACGACTGTCCTCAACCACCTAGGATTGAGCCTACTGCCACTAATAATCATCGATTTGGTACGTTCGTTGCGATTTAATTCAACAAACTCACACATGTCCTTGTTCCTTTATACAGATGTGTACACACATCAACATCTATCATCAGAGATGCATGCATGCATGCATGCACGAACGGTTGCTGAACTGTCCGCGTGTTCATGTGTGCGTGCACTCAGCTGCTCGCGCGCGCGCTCCACCATGGCCATGTCTCCCGTACGTGGCCCGGCATGTCTTCCTCGCGTCCTCGATTGCGCGCTCCTTGGCATACGCCGCGTTAGCATGGCGTGGCCGGGGCGCTCGCCGGTGGCGCAAGGTTTTGCAGTTTGATCATTGCCAAATCTCGCTGACCGCAACGCTGACCTAGCTGATAGGCGATCCTGCCATGCTCCATGGTCACTACCTGGTAAGCAACAGGACCATGAACACATAATACAAAGCTCGACGAGCACCCCCAAGGGCAACAATCAGCTGCAACACTAAAGTATTGGGCTCTTGCCCTCTTGGCTCCTCTATCGGCAAGTTTATTGAAAATGCTTCTAGTCGCAAAACCAAATCTGAAATTAATCGAACCATTTAATTGGACGATTCCCAATTTCTACAATTGCGGATGCTATAAAGTTTTGAATTGTCTATACTCGTAAGTACATGCATGCAGGACATACTTCATGTTGCTGCTTCCATATTTGATGCATTAGTAAGAGTTGTATGAGAATGGAATAGGTTGGTGATTAAACAACTTCTTCTAGAGCTTCTCACAATATATATGTGCTGATTGCTTAATCCTTTATCATGGTACAACTCTTTTTTTTTTCTTTTCCATTTACCCTATAGAGTGATCGGTTATTTGTTTTCACTTACATTTCTATGGCCACATACTAACAGAAATTTCTGACTCGTTACTTTTCTGATTGTTTACAGAGGAAACGTCATTGAGTTATCACTATAGAGTGCAAGAGCTCTTGAATTTGATGGAGAATCAGTATTTCCATCATATAAAGAACATACACTCATATTACCAATAACTAATCATAAGTCCTGCACTATCCAGCAAATTAAAGTTGGCGCGGCAACATGGCGCCCCAACTTTTCTAGTTTCTAGCCTAAATTTAAAATGAAACTAAAACATGCTAGCAGCTCCCTTGTTGGAGTGATTGTTAGCATTATGTGTGCGTAGAAGTATGTAAAAGGCTCTCATTTGGAAAATTGTCATTTATAGCAGGAAACTATACGTATATACTATTTATAAGCATGACTGGCCCATCGATGATCAATTTGCACCATTTAAATTCGTAAAATAGAAGGGATGAATTGTTAGCTTATCATAAAAGTAGTAGGAAATAAATTAATCACTGCCTATTATGGAATGTCGTACTAGCCTATCTTTCATCAATAGTTACCACGTATAGTGCTGGGTTCCGCATCTATATATGGGTGTGTGTATCAGGCATCCAGAACAGAAACTCTTCCAATATCACAAAGAATTGCATTGATAGCCTTCCTACATGGGGAACACAAAGCGCATTGATGCATTGCTTTCGTTTCTTCTCCTTGGATACTATGTAGTACATGCACAATGTAAGTGAAAACTACAAAAATATTGCTTATGTTTATTTTCCAAATTTCATATATGATACATTTATGTGAATGCTTATGCTAGATAGTAAAAGTTCTCCTTTTATCCTTTATAAAATATGGCACAGTGCAAGGTTGGTTTGTTGTATGATCTTTGTGTGTGTGCATATATATTAATGCTTTATTTTTATCTTTTGTAAATAGGCAGAGGCATGGATGAATTAGCTGGCCACAAGCCTACAATTCCATCGGGGATATGCTACGAACAAAAACATCGATGCATAGGAGGTTTGTGTTGGTGCTGTTTGGGAGATCACTACAATTGCTACTCTACACAGGACGAATGCAAAGGATCCTGCACTGAAAGATGAGCTACAATTGTAGAGCATTTTCATATTAAAAAATATTATATAATAAAGAGCGGAAACATGATGATGAAAAATGGACCCAACATAAAAGGAAGATACTCCCCCGTTTCAATATTATATGACTCTTGTTCTTCAAGTGATTGTATCTATAGATATGGAAAAGAGAATGTATGCAAGCATGTGCAACCGAAGCGCAATGTAAACACACGATGCGCCTTTGTGGAATTTGAAAATAATAGAAACTTATAGACACGAGAATCTAACAAAATGACATGTAGGTGGGTTTTAAAACTCTTAACTTGCATTTAGGTTTTTTCAATCTAGAAACTACTATGCATCTATGCATCCTCAAATTTATTTATGCCCTTCTAATTTGAGGAGGGTATAAGATTATGGAGCAAATTAACATGTTCGAACTCCCATCTCCCGGAAGGAATCGATAAACTTGCATCTAGTTCGGAGTTTCTGAAGCCCAGATCAGTGAAAGCCCACCCCAACCAGTCGACTCTTTGCACAGCGCAGCGTCAGCTCCTTCGCCCCCTCTCCATCCCGGGCCGAGTCCAATCCGAAGCCACACGGCGAGAGAAATGGCGGCGGCGGCGCTCCGTCCGGCGATCCTCCGCCGCATCCGCCTCTCCCCCTCCCCGCCGCTCGCCCTCGCCGCCGCGGCGTCCCACCCGCACGCCCTGGCACGGTGGCTCGCGCGGCCCATGTCCTCCCACGACGCGCACCTCACCCGCGAGGAGGTCGTCGACCGCGTCCTCGACGTCCTCAAGAGCCACCCCAAGGTGGATCCCTCCAAGGTAACGCCGCCGCCCTTCCGCCGAATCCGCATATCAGCGGCGCCGGAATCCCCCCCCAAAGGTTCCTTAACCCTAGGTCGTGGCAGGTGACTCCCGAGGCGCACTTCGAGAAGGATCTGGGGCTGGACAGCCTGGACACCGTAGAGGTGGTGATGGCCATCGAGGAGGAGTTCAAGCTCGAGATCCCGGACAAGGAGGCCGACAAGATCGACTCGCTCCCGCTCGCCATCGAGTACGTCGCCAACCACCCCATGGCCGGCTGAGCCTCAGCTCGCCGGAGGTGAGGTCTCTTGGTTTTTTGTTTCCGAGGGCAAATAATTGGCCGGAGTGGCGCAGGAAAACGTGTCCCTGGCGCTCCGCATTGCTTCGCGGGCGGATGATGATGTCGAAAGGGAACATTAACATTTTGTTTCTCAGACGAGGCAATGTTAGATTGCTGTTTTCAGTGTGTTATCTATATGTTGTTGTTGTCAAACTAGTTTGGTCGGTTACAAGCCTGCCTATTGTTCCATTATCTGATTGTTCAAATTGGGTTCATAATAGTTTATTACGCTTATTTACCAGTTTTCTTCCATGTGTTCATGTGAAACAACTCAGAATTTGTTGTCAGTGCCTTGAGATTCAGTACCAGACTGTTCACATGCCTCGTGCAGGTTTTGGTTGTTGACTCTGTTAGTCCTTGGCACTAACCAAACTTTTAGGACATACGGCATGAACTCTGTCCTGGCTACCCTACTTGATTTGGCCCTGACTAATTTGGCACAAATTGGAGTTCCTGACTGAAAATATATTGTATTCTGCTGAATTTTGATGGAAATATTTGTGCCATGCACATCTTTCATGTCTTCCAAATAGTAACAGAAAGTTTGTAGCATGTTATCGTTGACTCACTTTGTTTCTGTGTGTGATGTCTTGGTTGTATTGCTTGAGGATAAAGTGTCATATGTTTTTCGGTTTGTACACCCTCCATTGCCCTATGTTTATCCATTTTATTCGCAGTTGTTGCTTTATAGTGCTTGATCATTGAAGTAAACAAGAGTATAGCTATTTTAATATTTTTCACTTTAGAACCCTAAAAGAGTTAAAAGGAAAGTTTGACTGGCAGGATTCCTAAACAAAATATTTTTTTGAATTGGAGGGAGTAGTAGTTAACAAGTTTGCCTATAAAACATCAGGTTCTTGCTGAAACCTAATGCTCCCACTCTTTGCCACTTCAAATCAGCCTGGTTTAGGATGAAACTGATCATATTTCGATGTTACTTGGTGTTGATCCCTAAACTAGCATTTTCATGTCTACTGAGAGAGTCACCACTGAGATTCTCGGTACATTTTCTACACAATGTGGTGCCCCTCTTTCAGTATAGCTGACCAAGCAACATCCTTTCTTTCTCTTAGTCCTGCTCACCCTGTCTACATCTATGCGAGGTTTTCACTGAGACTTTGGGGTATTAATTTTCCCATTATTGAAGGTGTTCTTTTTGTAGCTGAAATTTTCTTTTTGCTGGAAATCTATGTTTCTTGCTGTTACAACCTTCTGATTAGTAGGAATTGATTCAGTCTAGAATTATTTGTTGCAGTTGCCATGGTGCAGGAACATGAAGCACAATGTATGATTTATTCCCATCTGAATGTTTACTCTAAAATAATGCTTAGTCGCAAGTTATTGTTAGTCACATGCAGGGGAACCGAATGTTGATTCAGTATTTGCAATATTCTGGAACAGTTGCTTGTTTTTAGTCTCTCTTGTGGCCGTCCGTGTACGTGTATGTGTGATCCTGATGTGATGAGTTTATTTGTATTAACTAAGAAGGAACTGGGTTGCCTGTTTGGGTAGTGTAACTGTGAGTCTAAACCTATGGCAATCATTGACTTCTTGATGGGTGACACTGTCAAACAAACAAAAAAGTAGATGAACAAAAGCTTAATTTGTTAGCTCCAAATGTCAACAAACCTTGTTGAAAAGCTCCCCTGAATGATTTAAGCATTGCATTTCTTCTGTTAGTCTGCTACCTATGCAAACTGCATTGGACGTCTTTGTAGTCATAAGAAACTTATATGTTCAAAATGCTTCTCACATCACACCACTATCATGATCGGTGGCATGTAATCATAGCATCAATTGGATGAATCATGGAATTGAGAAACTTTGCCTTGTTCCATTCCATGCGCATCTGTTGTGGTGCTGAGTGCTTTTTGCAGTTCCAATGTGTCATAGCCACAACTAAGGATGTAAAGTAGGTAAATTGGATAAATATCTTATATTTATTCTTGTAATTATCCAGTTTCCTCCAGTTGGTCTAAAAACTGTCTGGTTCTGGTTGAAGCTAAAAGCCCTTTCCTTCTACTCTGCAAATCACCTTGTTTTAGGACGTAACTGTTTGTTTTTAGTGTGAATTGATGTTCGATACCAAGACTGGCTTTTCTAGTTAACTCAGAGGTCACCACTAAGGCTCTGAGGTCCTGGAACCCTGGCTAAACAATGTTGTGTGACTCGTGCCCCACTTTCAAGCATGGCTGAGCAGGCAACGTCTGTACTTTCTGTGAGTGGTGCTCTTTCTATCTACATCTGGATAAGGTTTTGATTGAGATCTTGTGGTAGCTGCCTAGATGGGCACATTATATTGCAATGCCACTTCACAGGAATCCCTTTAGGCTTTTGTTTTTTTAACCCCTGTCACCTGACTATGTTGGTTTTACGTATCTGAATTGTCGCAATTGAAACATATTAGATATGCATTGTTTAGTTATCCAAAACATTACCGAACAAAGCTACTACATATGATGCAGCATCTTTTTTATCTGCGATATATTTTGCAACTGTTGAAGGGGAGCTTTGGGAAGGTGAGTTTTTTTGGCTAACAGTCTAGTTTGTCTGCTGTTGTAACCTCTAGATTATATATAACTGATACAGCCTAGAATTGTGATGTTGTGAAATCTGTGATAATTTCTGCATGTTGCCATAGGACATAGAACATGCATACACACTTATAGCAGTATGAAACCTCATGATCTGAATTTGTGTTGTAATGCAACTGGTCGTACTTCTTATCGCAGTCGGTGAATCCTTGTATCACACCAGTTTATGCTATGGCGGTTTCTTCACACTGCATTCTAAATGGCTTTCCATGTGTTTGCAAGCTGTTTCTATTGCAGCAGACAAATTAAATAGCGCTGGTGATTACAGTTTCATACAATATTTTGGGATCGTTGCTTGTTTCTGTGGTTGCGCTTGTTTGGGCAGTATGCTGTAGTTGCTGGGAAATGAGATCCCAGTTTGTTGTGTGGCTTGGACCTTCAGGCCTTCTATAAGAATGCTGTGTTGCAGTCAGACAGTAATTGGCATGCTGTTGAGCGAAACTGGCAAAGTTCCGAATATAGAAGTTGATATGCAATGGTTCAATTGTATTCCATCATGATCACGAGGGACCATCTTGAAAGCTCTCATTGAGCATGGTAGCATCGTATTAAGTGTGTTACTACGTGCAAACCGCATGTGGGCGACACTACTCACCCAGTCCTTGTCGAAAATTTTGCGTTCTTACCTTTTCGACGTGCATCATGCCACTACCATGATTGGTACCATGTGATGAACTGATGATAGGATGAACTGGGATGCATCTTGGACCTGAGAATTTGCCTTGCCCCATGAGAATCGGTTGTGGTGCCAAGTGCTGATGCTACCTGATATGGTGGCAGTGGAGGTTTCCGAGTTGCACACCAAACGAGCACGCAGATCTCGATACGGTGGACGCATAGTATCACACCACCTCCATCATCATCCAATAGCAAGTGAACCAGGGTGCCCAAGCTGCTGCCACAGGTGCCTTTATCATCAGAATTCAGACATCGTTTGTTACACGCACACTTATCAGAACACGTATACGAAACAATATATAGTTCAAATGTTGAATTACAGAGTTTCAACCAGCAGCGCTCGTGGTAAATACCTTGCTCCACCACATTGCGTTACTGTCCATTTTGGAACATGGTTAACATTATACGCTTTAGGATTTCACCTAAATAATCAAAGTTGCCAAACGTATTCTCTAGAGATAAAAAAAAAACACTTTATGAAGGGACCCAACTGATCAGGTTCCTCTAGCGCGCGGATGAGCAGTGGTGGCCTCACTCGAGAAGAACCAGCGGGGATGGAGCTCGATTTGGTCATATCCAGCTCACGGCGGCCACACCACGAATCAGAGGCGGCCCATGGTGGACAAGGGCGACTTGGAGGCGGAAGTGGATCGACCGACCCTGCCATGGATGCTCGATGGTTCCTCCTCATCGCCTTGGAGAGCGGTGGCGCCCTTGTGAGCTCCTCCTTGGCTTTGCGCCCTGCTGTGGGGTGGAACAGGGTGGGGCGCGCGTGCGTCAGAGCACGGCCGGGTGCGACGGTGGCGGAAATAGCCACGTGCAAAAAGTAGTATTGATCGAGCAAGTGATGGAATCGGTAGTCTACTAGAATTTATCCGTATATTTTTTATGTTGATCCTGAATACGATTAATGTATTGGAGATGCTCTCACTGGAGCTTCGTGAAAGGCTTTAAAACATAGGCAAAGTTGTGGGGAGGTTTTATAGATGGTAGGCACTGCTAGAAGGTGTAGCCCTTCCGACAAGCAACATAGAAATGTGACATGAGTTAAAATGAAAATACAAATACAAATGGTGGAGGGAGAAATGGGCAAACCCATAGAACCAAAGGGTTTCTCGATGATTACCCGAAGAGCTTGAATAAGATGTTAATTAGCAAGGAGCAAATCAGTCGGTAAATCGAGGAGCCAACTAGTCCACTATTTTTTAAAAAAGAGCCAATGCCAACAATTCGGACGATGTTCTTATTAAAAATTTGATTTGGACGACGAATCAGACTGTCGCATTCTCAACGAACGAAAATCGGTCGGTGCTGCGGTCCCACACGCCGCGGAAAAGAACCGAATCAGACCGGTCGGTGATTCAACGTAGAATTTTATTTCGAAACATAAAAGAAAAATCAGCGTGGAACATCGCTTGGACCAATCCCAGCCATCCGTTGCAGATCCGGCAGCAACCAGGAAGCACCGCCACCCTCTTCCTCCCCACTACGCCCCCACCCCCGCCAGCCGGCACGAAGCGCGGCGTTAATATCTCCACCCCTCCCGTCTCCTGCCCCCATCCTCCTCCTCCTCCTCAGGTCCCCCTCCTCCCCCGATCCCCAAATCCTCCTCCGGATTTCGCACTCAGCCGCGGCGCAGGTGAGCCTCCCGATCCCCCGCCTCCCCCTCCCCCTCCCCCTCCCCGGCGGATCCAGATCTGAGACCGTCGCGCCCTCAGATCTCCCTCCCCCCGATCTCCTTTCCCCGGCGGCCGTGCGCGGTCGGGGGGGTCCCCGTAGATCTCCGCTCGCCGCAGCGTGATCCGCCCGCGCGCGCGATCGGGCCGGGTCGGTCTGGATCCGCGGCCTGGACGCGCCCGCGGGATCGCGATCCGTTTGCTCGTTGGGGTTTGTTCGAGATCTGACACCCGGGAACGGCCGTGCGCGCAGGTTAGGGGGGCCGAGAGGGGAAGATGGGGCTCGCGTTCGGGAAGCTCTTCAGCCGGCTCTTCGCCAAGAAGGAGATGCGGATCCTCATGGTCGGCCTCGATGCCGCCGGTAAAACCACCATCCTATACAAGCTCAAGCTCGGCGAGATCGTCACCACCATCCCCACCATCGGTGAGCCACTCGCGCAAGCCTCCTCTCCCCTCCCTTGTGCAAACGTTTTATCGGTATTCGGATCGTGTCGTTCAATTCGGCTCTTAAGGGAATGTCCAGTTAGCGTTTCTATCCGGACAACGAATCCATTCCATGCGTCAGTGATGGATCTGTTGGATCCGTATTTGACGCGGAGTTGATTGGGTGGAGTTAAGCGACACCTGGTTGTTTATTGGTCATGGTGTCTCGACAGGTTTAGGAGGACCGTTCGGCACATTGTTCCCAATATGTTGGAATTGAATCCCAGCATATGCATATCTGATTTTACCTGTACATGCTGCCGCACCTGATTTGGTGTAACACATGCGATTTACGTTTTCCTATTTGACTGCAAGATCCATTTGTTTCTAATGAACATGATTCGTTTTTTTTCTTTAATGTCACCATCAAGGATTCATGATTTTTTTACGTATTAAAATTGTTTCCTGTCTCCACGACCTCCCATCACCTTTCAAAATGTTGAAATGCATGTGAAGTGGGCACTTGTTGACCTCTAGTAGAGTCCTATTGATTAAAATAGCAATTAAATGCTTATTTTCTTGATTGATCCATTGTTATCCACTTGAAAATTGTACTGTCTTCTTATAGCAGGCTGATGAGGATGTTTACACTTGTTTACACTTTATTTTCTGTCTGTTCTTGAGAAGTACGATTTTGATCTTTTTTGGACTTAATTTGTGCTCATCTAGACATTTATTACACTGAAGAAGCCAAAATGAACCCCCCAAATAACTTGGTAAGCTTGATGGAAACAACAACAATGGCCTCAGTGCTTGTTATTCAATTTTTTGATTTAGGGAATTTTGTATGTTCATTGAAGAGTTTTATACAATATTTTGTAGGTTAACATGCATGTTGTTGTCTATTGCAATTTTTCTTGTGCTTATTCTGTGATGACATAACTATGATGTTTAATTCTTCTGTCTTGTATCTTACAACTGAGTTGGCTTTTAAAATGCAGGTTTCAATGTTGAAACCGTTGAGTACAAGAACATTAGCTTCACTGTCTGGGATGTCGGGGGTCAGGACAAGGTATTATTATGTCCAGCATCATTTTTTGCTGTACTATATTTCTTTTCTTGAATATGCAAGAGAGCTGCGTATCATTTCATTAAAGAAGGATTAAAATGGTACATAAAACAACAGCCAGAGCATGTCGCAAGCTCAGAGAACAGCACACCAGGACACACACAACCAAAGCAAAATTTGTACTTGTCTTCTATTTTACTTGTTTTGCCTGGCCAGCATTATTTTTCATTATGGCATTAATTTCCTAGTTTGTGATATGTCGTTTATGACCTTACACAGAAGTATGTAGATGTTGTTCTCACATTTTGACTGTACGCATTTTTCTGTAAACAGATCAGACCCCTCTGGAGGCATTACTTCCAGAACACACAGGGTCTTATCTTTGTTGTGGACAGCAATGACCGTGACCGTGTTGTTGAAGCCAGAGATGAGCTCCACAGGATGCTGAACGAGGTAAACCTTTCTCCCAGGCCTGTCTAAGATCTTATGTGGTGTGACATTTGATTAACAACAGAAATCTTTACTGATGAGTAACTATCATTTTTTAACAAATTATTCTGAGAAGTGGAATACTAGTTGCTTTGCTTTATCATATATTTGTTTTAGTCCTTATTTTAACTTCCTAGCTACATTTCTCTGCAAAATAAGCCAGAAAAGATTTGTTCCAATCTGATAACAAAAAATGGTTATATATTTATTTTCTTAATTGATTAGGGAAATCCCTAATTTCCTCTTTAACGTTCTGTTTGGAAAATTTATTAGAAGTTAGTTCCACTTTGCAAAATCCAACAGTTTTGTGGCTGTATTAATTGAAATCCATTTGGTATTCTGATGGCAGGATGAGCTGCGTGATGCTGTGCTACTTGTTTTTGCCAACAAGCAAGATCTTCCCAACGCAATGAATGCTGCTGAGATCACTGACAAGCTTGGATTACACTCCCTGCGCCAGCGACACTGGTAAGTAATCAATGACTATCTGCTTCAGTACATTTGCACCTAGGGAAGCTACTACTCTGAATTCATATTGAGATGCAATCAGGTTTAGGTGTGAATCCTTTAGTTCTTACCTTGTTCCTGCTAACAGGTACATCCAGAGCACTTGTGCCACAACTGGTGAGGGTCTGTATGAGGGCCTGGACTGGCTGTCCAGCAACATTGCTAGCAAGGTATATATTGATACATTCAGTTACAATTGTACTACTTTGTGATAAATCTGGAGATAATTCATATATTTGGCCATTTTTTTATGCTACCAATAAGCCAATAGCCAGTCTGAAATTGCAGCTCTGGCTCTATCGACCTAATACATTTCCTCTTGTTTTCTTATCTGTAGGCTTGAGGCCTGGCTTTGGATATCAACTGCGAACTGACTAGGAGCTCCGGATGTATCATGGGAACTTAGGACAGAATCGCCTCTGCAACCTGTTAGGTGCCTTCTGCCGGCACGATATATTTTTTGTTTGGAATATGTAATGATGTGACTATCAAATGTTTGTTCTACCCTACTCTACTGTTGGATGTTCTTTGGACCTGTTCATTTTGCACAAGGATTGGAGTTCCAATATCATGATACTTTGGGAAGTTATTATATACTACATGTTACATGTGTAGATCTGGCGGGAATCGAGATCTGAGATCTGGTTCAACAGTCAAAATTATCCTGGAGTGCAGGAGGTGTGCTCTTAGAAACATGTATCTCTGTTCCTGATGTAAAATTTATGGTCGCCGATTCAAGCAATTTACTTTTTAGGATTACTTTTGGTACCTGTATAGTTGGATTCGAAGGCCACACGAAACCTTCGCTCTGTAGCGGTAAAATGTTGGTAAAAGCAAGATCACGTGGCAGCAGTAAAATGGGGGCGAAGTAGACTAGAAGAGCATTGCAGATTGGAAGAGAATGAAATGTACAAGGGAATACTTCTCGATGTAGCTGAAAGGCACGCATGGTTATGATCAGACAAGAAAGGCCAAAATTCCTTATGCTGCCAAGCAGGACAACTCCAAATTGCCAGCTTGCCTCTGTCGTTTCTCTCTCTCTTCCACTGTACATTCAGCAATGTACATCAAGCGAGCCAAAGCTCCACCATCAGTGGCAGTCCAAAATCAAGAATAATGGCGCCCATCAGCCGCCGTCCTGCTCGCCGCCGCCGCCAGCGCCCCGCGCTACTGCGTGCCGGGGCAGGCCATCCCGCTGAGCCCGCTCCCGCTGTGGCACGTGAAGGACGCGTGCTGCCGGGGAGCTGGCGGTCGTCCCGGTGCAGGGCGCTGCGGGCCATGGCGGAGGAGACGCCGGCGGCCGTGGTGGGCCGGGTCTGCTGGCTCGCTCAGGCCCGGTTCGCGCCCACCGTCGTGGCGGAGAGCGAGTGCGGCCTGCGCACCGTCCACGGCGTCCGCTTCTGCGACGCGCGCGGCGCCGAGGAGGACGACGGCTGATTCTCGTGAACGAACAAGCAGCTTTAATTTGCAAGGAGGCCTCAGCGAGATGACTTGCAAACAATTCTGTTCCAACTTCCAAACAAGACATCAAATGAGATGACTTGCGTCCACCAAATTTTTGTTTCACAAGACTCCCTTCCACCACCATTGGCACTGTCTTCGCGTCTAGACAAAGCTGCACCAAGAAATCAAGCAAGAGTAACCAAGAATGGCGTCTAGCTAATGTGGTAAAATGCCAGATATAGATGTTATAGATGAAAAGAGGCATACAAAAGTGACACAGTTTAGGAAGTGGGCCTAGCGCAACTGATTGGGGGTGGAAGCTTTCTTTACACATCTCAACCACCTAGGTTCGAGTTTTGGTGCTTCAAAAGGAAGAATCACAGTTCCTTCTAGGTTTTGATCTTGTTTCTTATTACCATAGTTCGTTGGATCTCAAAGCTATAGTACAAGGGATAGATGTTGGGAATGTTACTCGCAATTTTTTATTACCAACTAGTCGTCTTCAATTCGATGACAAGCAGTTTGCATCCACCAAACTAGTTTCGGTTTCATTTCATCACAGGACTCACTCCATTCAGAGAAAAGCAGAGCAGATACGTCCAACAGCGGTAGTAATCACTTGGAACGAAGCTTCCTCTCACTCTTCTCTTGCTCGCTGTATATATACACCGTACCCCTGCCGTCTACGCGTCTAGCCATAGATCGAGCTCCACCAAGAAACCCGGTAGGAGAGCAACCAAGCATGGCGTCCACCACCAGCCGCCTCATCCTCTCTGCCGCCGCGCTGCTCTCCATCCTCCTCCTCGCCGGGGCAGCCACCGCAGCCGCGACCACCAGCGTTCCGAGCTACTGCGCGTCGGGGCAGGCCATCCCGCGCAGCCCGCTCCCGGGGTGCCGCTGGTACATCGCCAGCCGGATCTGCGACATGATGGTGCTCATGTACCCGCCGGCGGTGTTCCGGGAGCTGTGCTGCCAGCAGCTGCGGGCCGTGCCGGCGGAGTGCCGGTGCCGGGCGCTGCGGGTGATGATGGAGGAGACGGCCCTGACGATCGGCGGCGACCGCGGGAGCCCCATCTGCAGCCAGGTCCCGCAGGCCCGGTTCGCCCCCGCCGTCGTTACCAAGGGGGAGTGCGGCCTGCCCACCATCCACGGCACGCCCTTCTGCCACGCGCTCGACGCCGAGTAGAGGTAGAGCGAGCGAGAGGATCCATCCATCCATGCAGTAGCTATGGTGGAATAACAAAGGTGGCATGGATGGATTGATGGGTATTGGGTACGCATGTTGATGATGTCGGTGCGTTTGAATTTGAACAACGAAAGGGAACAAGATGCTGTGTTCTTGTGAATTTCATTGAATTTGATTGAATCCTGTCAGCCGGCGGTTTTGGCGCAGGCCGTGGTCATTGAGCAGCTCGTAGAACTTGTTTCATAACCTCTAGTTATTTTTGTGGCATTTTCTATGTACCAAAATAATATCTCCAAGTTTTTTCTCGAGATGTAAAGGAAACTAAATTACAATTCATTTTGCCTTTTCTGGATACATATATTTTACTATACACCTAGATATACACTATATCTAGATACATAGCAAAAAATATGTGTCTACAAAAACCAAAACACGAATTATAATTTGGGACAGAGGAAGTAGCGTCTAAGATTTTGGATGACATATAAATGAATTATTCATTGATGTATGTATTGTTCGAACAATGACATATTTGCAGCTTTCTACATAAACTAGATTTCAATTAATTTTTAGAGGGAAGAATATACTTGTTCAGGTTGCGGGGTAATATGATTTCAGCTGCTTTATTTGCACAAGTTAAATTAAGTAAACAGATATCTAATGGCTATATATATACTATCTCTTTCCTAAAATATAACAACTTTTTAACTTGGTCAGAGTCAAACATTTTCATCTTTGACCGATAATATCTCCAAAAATAATTACTTTTAAATAGAAAAGTTACATATTACTATAACTAATTTCATTATGAATAAACTAATATTATTTTTATGTTATCAATTTTTATGGTCTTTTTTACTATCTATGATTAAAGTTTAAAAAGTTTGACTTAGAGAAAACGTAAAAATAGCTATATTCTGAAACATAGGTAGTAGTTCTGATGTGAACAGTTGAAACCACTAGCAATTCAGCATATATATGTTTCAACTATTTATCCGAATGTTCGTAAAGTAGAAGGAACATAGGAACAACCTATTCATCCATGTTGGAGTCCCTGACTTAGTATGTTTTCATCAAATTACTATTTTAATTAGTGATAAGCAACGCGCACGTTGAACGGCAAAAAGAATCACAAAGACCAAATCATGATCCCCTTTATTGCGCCGCACCAGAGATGTGACGCATACATTCACGACGCAAATATATGCATCTCCAATTCTCCATGCGGTGCTTATTCAGTCATGAGCTACAGCTACTTGACGAGAAGGTTACTTGGAGGGCATCGTTTCCTCGCCGAGAATCCAGGGGCACTCGGGGGCGCCGACGATGGTGGTCAGGTTGCACTCGGCCTCCGTGACGAGGGTGGCGGCGAAGCGCCTCTGCGCCTCCCGCGGGCAGCCCGGCAGGTCCGGCAGGCGGCCCTCCAGCTGCCCGCCCGGCGGGATCACGCCGTCCATCAGGACGCTCAGCGCCGCGCACCGGCAGTAGGCGGCGATCTCCTCCAGCTCCCAGCAGCACCGCCGCCGCATCACCGGCAGCGGTAGCCGCGGCCCGAAGCCGCAGGTCCGGCTGGTCACGTAGGCCCGGCAGCTCGGCAGCGGGTTGTGCGGGATGGCCAGCCCCGGCACGCAGTAGGTCGCGGCGCTGGCGGCGGCGGCGGCGAGGAGGGAGAGCAGGACGGCGGCGGAGAGGAGGAGGTGGCTGCTCGACGGCGCCATCCTTGTTGGCTGCTTCGATTTGTTGGTGCAGCTACAGCTTGTACGTGCTAGCAGCAACAAGGCTGCATACGTGCTATATCAGAGAAAGGTAGAGAGGCAAGCTGGAATTTGGAGTCTTGTGAAACTGAAATTTGGATGTTTTATGCATGCAAATGATGAGTGAAAAGGTTGGAATTTGTTGGAACAGAATTTGGGGGTGTATGTATCTGCCACTCAACGCTTTGCTTGGCACAATGGGAAGACTTTTGGAACAGACATTGGAGTTCAACTTTTGGGTCACCATTTGTCTGATCATGGTCATATCATACACGCGCAGTGGTCTTTAATCAGCTGCATCCATGGGCTGATGTGCTGCTTTTGGCTCTTCTTTTTCTAGAGTATCTTTGTTCTAATCTTTTAATTGCTGGAGAGGAAATGCCGGTGCGAGGCGCTGAGGATTTGCCAAGCTGCCTGAGAGAGACACGGAGAGGCTTAGCTGCTACCCCCACAGAGCAAAGGCGGATTTAGGCCTTCTATAGCCACGTTCCTATGATCCATGAAAAAAAAAATCTCATCACCCCCCTTAAATTTTTCACCGAAAGACCCCTGCTACTTTTATGTTTTGAACCTGCTGCTCCCTTTCCTCATCGGATTGGAGAAAGCAGTAGTCGCCCTTGATCATTTTGTTTCTATGAACATTTTGCATCTTGTCTCTTGGATGATGGAACTCAATGTTAGAATTAGAGACAGGGTCACATTCTTTCGTGTCATGTGGTTGTAACACTTTTGTCTAGTAACTTTTTCGTGTATAAGCGAGTATGTACTTGAGTTGAAGAAATATGATAAGCTAAAAGTTTTAGGATTTCCTAGCAAAAGTGTAGAGATCCATCGAGTGTGATGAAAAAATAATGGCAGAAATACAAGAGTACGAGTTTAACAAGAAAATAACTTAATTAGTATTTCACTGTGGCAACATACAGTCAAATTTGAATGTTTTCCTGAATTTCACAAAAAAAAATCAAATATGTCTTCTCATATTTTTCTGGTTATCGTCGGTGATATATCATGCTATTGACCATATCAACCAGCGGAATGGCTAAAAGAGTTAGCCTTCTCCTAGTCACTACCAGAAATTAGATTTACCTTTGGCAGTCCAACCCCGCCAAGGAATATAGGTAAACCGCCAAGTAAAAATCCACGCTGCCAAGGTAGTAAATCCGGATTGGTGTAGTGAGTGCGCCAAATAGGCTGACTTGGCAGCCTCCTCTTCAGCCATATGAACATTCGTGGAAAATATTACCGTTGTAGCACTAGATGTAGCGTATAAATTGTCAATTAATATATATGCCAGTCATTCTCATCTATAAATGCAGCTATATGAGATATCATACTAAGAGAATGGACTAAATCTTAGAATTTCACTCATTGAATACGATTCCACCAAAATAAGGTTGGGCTGGCACTGGCACTGGCACGTTGTCCGCCGATTTTACCGCTCTACGTGTTCAATGCTGCTCCACCAAAATGAGGTTGGACTGGCACCGGCAAAAGGAGACGAGGTGCTGGATTTTCTGCCTAGACATGCGGCGCAAATTAGGGGCCAGGCTGCACGGAGGGCGCTTTGCAGCCCTCCTGCACCGATTTTTTGATCTCCTTCAGTGTATCCCACATATACCATCTGAACAACGAGAATTCATATTACGCATCTGCCCCTTCTTATCCTCACTGATAATGAGCAGTCATCTATTTCTGTGTACAGTACACACTTTTGCTTTTTTTCCTGTTTGTCTAAAAAATGTTCCATGAACTAGAGTTTGGACATGTCCTAATGGAAGTATTGATCTATTGCAAACTGAATCATGTCTTTGTGCAGGAAGCAATGGGCAGTCCAGAAACCTCGAGGCGTCTTCCAGCACGGGCCACGGGACACGGGCAAGAGGAAGGAGGAGGGCAAGCGCAAGCAGAGTGCCACAAGTAGGCTTGCAAGTGGGAGTTAGTTTTGGGGCAACCAGTGCTCAACCCACTCAGCTCAATATGAGGAGTCCAAAGCAATGAGTTAGCCGAAAAACAATCACAGGGACAAGGTTACCCAAAAACCATTGGGTTACCCAAACAACACTATTCGACTGTGCTGCTACTGCAATTCCACTTCAAAAACAGGCTCTACTTCAGACCTGGCAGTACGGGCAGGGGAAAGTGTGTGAATCACTGAATGTTTCATGCATTTTCATCGTAAATTACTTGACGTTTTTGTGCGAACTAAATTCTGAAGATACAAGTCTGCAACTTAACTGGGATCTTCCTATATGTGGTTGGAGACGATGAAGCTGTCTTTCTCCCCGTGGAACATGTCAAAGCGAAGGCGGAGCTTCTCCTCGGCAGCATCGCCTTACCAATCCCTCTTCAAGTATTGTGGTCATTGCAGTATACTAGATCTCAACCATCATTGGAGTACAAACAGAACTTTTCTGGTTATGAGAAACATGCACGACAAGCATAATAAATAAAAAATAGAAGGGCCAACTTTGTTGTGAAATACTGAAATCAGCCAGAGCTCAGAGGATCAGCTGGCCTTCCGTTGTTTGCTTTTTCATAGCCTGTTAATAACATTCACTTACCAACTCAAGCAGTGAGGCCAGGGTGAGGGTGCATCACCCCATACAGATGCCCTCTAGCTCAAGCAGAAGCCAACTCACCATGTCAACTGCACCCACATCTGGAGTCCGGACCAAAACAATAGATTTACCTGGTAGACACTCCTCCATTTGGTGCCTGAACTTGCACCATTTCTAAGTTGCTTCCCAAAACACAAAGGTGCAAGTAAAGAAATTGACATAGTGAATTACTTATACCTTTTGTCCTTCATTTGCACATTGTATCTATAACGGGTAACAGCTCGCCATAGACGCCAAGGTTATCCCATATGTCAAAGGCCAATTTGGTTAATTTGTAACATGGATGTTTCAAGGCTTGCTTTTTGGAAATCACCATTACTTGCGGGGTGTTTTATTCAGAAGCATCCCCTTCATTGATAATCTGATGCTTCCTTAAAAGTATCTTCTTGTAAAATAAATTTCACAGAATATTTTAAAAATAAACCCTTCAGTTTGTTTTCAAACTTAAACCTTTTGCATGCCTTTAGTTGAGGTGGCTTAGGAACATGCTCATATGTTTGACATACCAAGATATGGTGCGCCACATACCTTTGGGAAGTTTATTTAATACATAAATAAGTGCCCCATAATTGTATCTGTTTTTAAAGTATAGACACTAATAGACCAAACAGTATCTAGAGTACTAATGTTAGAACTTGCTATGCATGTGGAGTAGAAGAAAGAATTGGCATTCAAGCACCAAAAGTTATATATTTTTCTTGAGAGTTACACTATTAAGTGGTCGCGGTGTAGTGCATTTGTAAGAGCTTTTCTTATTGGGAATTCATTGTCAGTAGTTTTAGATTTCTAGGTGAATATTATTTTGTTGGTTTTTTTTCATTGTTAGGAAATGCTCAAATTACACTAGAAGTAGCGTGGATATTTAATAAAACTCTAAGAAAAATAATCCACCAACCACCTGCAACTAACCCTCAGAAAAGACAAGTTTTCCCAAGCCTGTGGTGATTTTATTAGTCGTGGTCATTGTTCATTTTATTAGCAACATATCACCGATTATCGGCAACTATAGGTCATATTGACAAGCTCTAATTAGATAACCATAATACCCTGTGAAGTTTAATCAAATTTGGGTCAAATTTAATTCCCCCCCCCCTAATTTCAGTCCAATTTCACCAAAATATCATATTTGTCTGCTGATATTATTCTGGTTAACCGTGATATATTGTGCTACTGACCTTATCGATCTGTGGAGAAAATTTTCATGGCTGATAGAGTTAACCGCTCCTCATGCACCAAATAGGCTGACTTGGCAGCCTCCTCTTTGGTCATATTAACATGCCATGGAAAATATTACCGTTGTGATGCTGGATATAGCGTATCAATTGTCAATTATTATATATGCCAGTCATTTCCGGGTGGACCGTTTACAGATTGTGTCTATAAATGCAGCTATGAGATATTGAGAATGGACTAAATCTTAGAGATTCAGTCATTGAATAGCTTCCAGCAAAATGAGATCGGATTCGTTGTCCGTTTCCGATTTTATCCCTATCACGCCTTCCTATATATATTTGTCTCGCGGCATTTTGTTCTTAGCAAGGGCTTTGTTCTTCAAGGTCAACGGTGTAAGCTTGATTGGTCCACTTTGAAGGTATGCAATCTCATGGCCATATGCTCATAGCTTTTTCTTATAATCACGCCATGTTGAATATGAAATGGTGTTAAACTGGAGTTGAACTCAAGTAGACATGCGAGCAATTATTTTGTGATGATTGTACCATTGTAGACTTGCTTGGTTTAGATCTACACTCATGGCCTCATTTCATTTCGATCCTTCATAGATGCATCAAGTGTTTTTTGCTTTTGAAAAAAAAATCGGTGCAGGAGGGCTACAAAGCGCCCTCCGTGCAGCCCTGCCCTTGATGTGCGCCGTTTGTCTACGCAGACGATCCAGCTCCTCCGATCCACGGCTCGGCACCGGCCTTGTTTTCTGGTTCAAACGCCGGTGCCGCGGATCGGAGGAGCCGAGCAAGCGGGACAAAGTCACTTGCATGAACTTGTTTTAGAGTCCAAGAAATAATTCAGACATCAAATGTTGATTTGCACTTTGGAATTTGGACATGTTCAAGTCACTTGCATGCACTTTTCTTCCAAATCGAAGTATAGAATATAGATCTATTGCTAACTGAACCATCGTGTCTCTATGCAGGAAGCAATGGCCGGCCAGTCCAGCAACCTCTGGGCGTCTTCCAGCATGAGGAAGAAGGAGGGGAAGCGCGAGGAGAGTGCTACCAGGGCCGAGAAAGCCAAAAAGCCCAACGTCACAGCGCGTCCCGGTGGCTCCTCCGTCCCCGTTGTGCCGTCGAACCGCCCCACGAGCCACGCCATGGTGGTGGCGTTCCCCATGGCCGGCGTCAACGGCGCCGCGCCGCTCTGGAGCACTGCAGCCGCACTGGGTGCGGCGAGCGGAGCTGCGGCGTTGGCACTGTCAGCTGCGACCGGCGCCAATGGGCCCGCCGCGACCGCGCCCGGCGCAGCAAGCATCGTCACGGCGGCGGCGGCACCGCCGGCGTCCAGGTTCGATAATGGCTTCACGGTGCCCTGGAGTTGTTGCGAGCAGCCGGCGGTCGGGACGTGCCCTTGCCGATCCGGTTCGTTGGCTACGAAGTAGAGTTACCCAGCGTCGGAGGCGCGCCGGCGCCGGCCGTTGGCATACCGCTCGCGGCGGCCCTGGACAAGATCAACGGCAACACCCTAGGGAGCTTGCTCTGGGCGCTGATACCGGCCTGCCTGCCGCCGCTGCAGCCGGGCCAGGGCAACGCCGGCGCTCCGCCGCCGTGGTGGCCGACGGCGTCGGAGGACTGGTGGGTCCCGGAGCTGGTCGCGCACCTGGCCACGATGCCGCTGCACACGCCGGTGCCGTTCGTGCCTCTCTACAGGCTCAAGAAGGCGCAGAAGGTGGCGGTGCTGGTCGCCGTCGTGAAGCACCTCACGCCGGACTTCACCCGAATCCTCAGCGAAGCGAGCCTCAAGGCCAAGTTGTCCGTCTGGGAGAACATCCTGTGGAACAGTGCCCTCGTCAGTGAGTGGGCAAAGTGCCTGAGGCCAAGGTTCGTCGTGCACGGAGACGACGACGGCCATCGTCAGAGCTCCACCACTAGCTCTGCCATTGCCGTGCACGGAGGCGTCGCAGCCGCTGATGGCTGCGAGCAGGTTGCCAACATCCTTCCTGGTAATTCCGTGACCACGCCTGCTGACGATGCCGGTCAGGTGGTCACAGCAGCCGAGCCAGAGCAGCACGGCGACGGTGTCCTGCACGGTGGCGTCGTTGCTGCTGCTGATGCTCTGGCTGGTGATGGGCGTGATCAGCCTGTGACCGAGCCAGAACAGCACGGTGACAAGCTTGCCATTGACGTCGCCGAAGCTGAGCTGAAGCAGCAGTTTGAGGACATGCTTGCGTCGCCATTGCAGCTGCAGTAGGGCGAAGAAGTCCATCAGGTCGTTGACGCGGAAATCCCCGGTGCGGATGCAGAAATTGGGGATGAGCAGATAAGCAGCATTTCCCCTGATTTTGACGTGCCTATGGCCACACCCAAGGAGGTCTCCGGTCCGTACTATCATGTTGTTGATCATGCTGCTCCTTGAGGCTTGAAGTGGCAGGATGTCTCTGGGTCGTCCGACGAAGAGCGGACGGTATGGATCATGCTAAAATTCTAGCATATGACAGATCGATACGCTCTCGTCTAGAATCAATGGCTCAGAGACCCCGTCTCCTGATTCTAGACAGGAAGGGTAATCTCAACATTTAGGCTTACTTCGTTCGCTTGCTTTTAGTTTAATTTGAATATTTGATCTAGTTGAAAGTTTGGCTAAAAGTCTAGAAGGTTTTAGTTGGAGTTGATATTTAATTTCGTTGTTTAGGAACTGGCGTATTCTCTCCTTTGGCAATTTTTGTGTTTTGAAACTATATCTATGTTGTTATCGCTTTGTTTATCATAGAACGTTGCCCGCGTGCTCCTCAACATAAGTTAACACAATGCAATCTTTTACCAAAAAAAAATGAAGTTCACAATGGTATGGCTGCTGATGGCCGTGAGCAGGGAAATCTGAACATTATTTGTACATCTAAGCTGGTTGAGAATTTGGTTGATAGTTTCCAGGATGAGGCTGGAAAACTCCGGAGCGAACTATTTCTGGTCAAGTTTTTCGCTTGGATCAGGATGTTCCGACTCTATCTTGAATATTCCGACATTTAAATAACCCATATACATATAGTAACAGCTAGTTTTGGGGCCTTGGGTGTACCCCTTCACCCCCTTCATTCATGGTCATTGAACCACCATGGGACAAACATCCTCTTGAGTATTTAATCCTCCTTGTCATCCCTCTAGAGCTAATCCTTTTGAGATTTGAGAAGGGGCATGAGAGAGAACTTAGCTTTGGGTGTGCAAGGAACATCTCCAACTCTTGAGCACTTGAAGCATCATCGAGTCATCAATTACTCTTGGAGCACCAAGATGGCTAGGCGCCATCGTTGAGCACCAAACTTGTATGGATAGCCTCAGTAAGTTTGTATTGCCCATCCTCAAGGATGATCTGATAGTAAGTGACCTTAGCTCGGTCCGTTTGATCTCTAAGGTGAGGAAAGGGCTAGTCAACAACCCAACTCTTCATGGGCATCTCAACGGAGACATAGCTCCACTTGTGGGAGCGATCTTCTGGAAAACTATGTTCACATGTCACTTGAGCTTACTCGTGTTCTTCGTTTGTTCTTGATTGACTTTGTTGGTTTTGTCGCAATCTAATCGTGTTTGAAGTTTGGTGTGTAGGTGTTTGGTGACAAAGGTTCTCTAGATCATTTTCCATCTTTCTATTCACGTGGATTCAGCTATACCTCTAAACTTCAGATCTTGTGCTTGCTCTTTTTCTATCATCGGAAATTCCGATACCCCCCCCCCCCCCCCCCCAACCCAACCGGCCACGGTACATTTTGATCCTTCAGTGGTATGGACCTCTGCTAGCACACTTAAATATATTGCAGACTTAGATCTTCAATTTGAAAGTTGATTGACCTAAATGAGAACGTGCAGAAAGTTGATGGACCCTAGCGTATGTCACTGATCTAATATTCTAGCATTTTTGATACGCTGATCCTGCCAGATAGGCCGAGTTGGAAGCCTCATATTCGGCCATGAATGAACCATCTAGCAGATATTACCGTTTTGGCATATCAGTTGCCATTTGATATGCCAGCTATATTCCAGGGCGAGCCATCTGCTCATCATTGGTAAATGCTGCTAAGAGATATATTATTGACATAATGGAACGAATAATAGGAAATCTACTGTTATTGAATACCTTCCACCAAAGGAAGGCGGAAATGTCATTGGCGTGGTAACTATTTCTAATGTCTACCGCATCACGTTGTCTTATATATAGTCGTCTTGAGCCATCTTCATCTCTACTGGAGCTAAGTTTCTTCAAGGTCTACGGCGCGACAACATAGCTTGAGCGGTCCACTTTAAAGGTCTGCAACTTCTTTTCTGTATGCTAAGATTTTTGTTATAAGCTAGACCTTATAGAATATGAAATAGTGTGTGGTTAGAGCTAAGTTGCGTAGACACGTGAGTAAATATGTTTCTCTTGTGATGAATGTTTCTAGTATACAGATCCACCGCTCGTCTCTGGTTAGCTTTCCATCTGGTCAGAGAGATCCTTGTTTCATACACTCCTCCCGCAGATGGGCCTGTTTTTATTTGACACACGTGTAGGTCGAGTGAGCTATGCATAGTTAAGGTTTTGTTGAATCATTTACCTTTTACCTTGGTCTGGTAGTCTGATGAGGATGAGTGAACATGACTAGAACTTTCTTGGCTTGAATCAGCAAGCTAGTCCTTCTACCTGCAGTCATTAGGTCATCTCCTCAGTGTTGCACCCAACACCGCGGTGCAGGCCCAAGCCAAGGACTTGGAGGATGCAGGGGCAAAATTTTGTACCTCTGACGGCAAAAGGTCACATTTGTCAAGGAAAATTAAACAGTGGCATTCACAGGAATCACACACTACACATGGGGCAATTCAGTTCTGTACAAGAAGCATTTTCTTATAAGTCTGATTCATTTTTAGTTAGCTCAAACGGCCGGTCGTAAATACGTCGAACTTTGTTTTTGTTTTATCAATGATGAATGATAGATCTTGGCAGTTACTTTTATGACAGGGTATTATTCAATAACTCACTTGATTTAATATACTGTTTGTCATGGATTTTCATATATACTAGTTTTTGTCAAGTAAGACTGTTGTGTCCCATATGGAATTTGCATTCCCTCTGCTCATGTTGAACTATGATCCTATGTGTTTGCAATGAACAGTCAGTTAGCTGAAGAATAGCAGATATCTCTGCTAGTCTGGTACTACTCTGGTTACATATAAACCAGTAGTAGTTGCTGCAGGCTTGTAACTTTTTGAGGGATAAAATTCAGCAACTTTTAGAAACATGGACCAGTATGAATACCAAGATTAGCTCAAACAATTGCAAGTGTCATCTTTTTATTGTGGTGAAAATCAGAACATGTTAGCATTGCTTATGTTCATTCTGCACAATGATAATTTGAATCATGACTCCGTGCAGGAAGCAGTCGAAGCACCTACCAAGCAATGGCCGGCCAGTTCAGACACCTCGGGACGTCATCCAGCACGCGCGCGAGGCAGCAGGAGGAGATCAAGCGCAAGCAGGAGGACGCCGCCAGGGAAGAGGAAGCCAAGAGGCAGCGCCACTCCCAGCTCAACGTCGCGGCGCGTCCCACTGGCGGCGCCGCCGTCCGCGTCGTGCCGCTCCACCACGCGGCTCGCGATGCCATGGCGATGGCGTTCCCCGTGGCCGGCGTCAACGGCGCCGCGCTACGCTGGAGTACTGCAGCCACGCTGGGCGAGGCGAGCAGAACCGCGGCGGTGCCACTGCCGGCAATGACCAGCGTTAGTACCGGGGCCGCGCCGCCGCCCTTTGTGCTCGCGCCGCCCGTGCCGCTCCAGGTCATCGGCTACGGGGCGATGGCCGGCGCCATTGCCCCGCCGGCGCCGGCATTCGGCATGCCGCTCACGGCGGCCCTGGACAAGCTCAAGAACGACGCCCTGGGGAGCATGCTCTCGGCGCTGATGCCGGCCTGCGACCCGCCTGTGGAGCAGCGCCTGGGCTGGGCCCGCCCTCCGCCACCGTGGTGGCCGACGGCGTCGGAGGACTGGTGGGTCCCGGAGCTGGTCGCACACCTTTTCACGATGCCGGCGCACACGCCGGTGCCGTTCGCCCCCGCTTACAGACTCAAGAAGGCGCAGAAGGTGGCGGTGCTGGTCGCCATCGTGAAGCACCACTCGCCGGACTTGGACAGGATGTCGAGCAAGGCGATGTGCGACAAGGCCAACCTGACCGTTCCGGAGGCCAACCTGTGGAAGAGCGCCCTCTGGAACGAGGCCGCGAGGTGCAAGGCCAACCTGTCCGTTCCCAGGCCACCGGCGGTGTTCAACTTCGTCCTACTGCAGCCGCCGCACGGCGACGGCCATCGTCAGGCCGCGAGCTGCGCCACTGCCACCACCGAGAACGCCGTGCGCGGCGGCGGCGGCATCGCAGCCGCCACGGATGGCGGCTGCGAGCACGGTGCCAACCTCGTTGGGGCTTCCGTCGCCGCGCCTGCTGCCGGTGTCGGTCAGGTGGTCGCGGCAGCCGAACCAGAGCAGCGGCAAGAACAGCACAGCGACGACGTCGTCCACGGTGGCGTCGTGGCCACTGATGGTCTGCCTGACGGTGGCCCTCGGCAGCCTGTCAACTTCCCTGGTGACGACGGCGCACCCCTCGGCGACGACGTCCACCAGGTGGCAGGCGAGCTAGACCTGCATCCAGGCCCTGAGCAACGCAGTGGCATGTGTGTCGATGACCTCGCCGCCACAGCTGACATGGATCAGCTGCTCGAGGACATGCTGGCGCCATTTCAGATGCAGCAAGGCGAAGAAGTCCATCAGGCCATTGACACGGAAGTTCCTGGTGCAGAAGCAGCAGTTGAGGCGCCGGAAGGGCGTCCCTGGTACGTGGAAGACGACGTGAGCAGGTTCTTTGAAGATTTTGAGGTGCCTGTGGGTACACCCCACTCGTACTATTTGTACTGATGCTGCTGCTAGAAGCGCCGCGGGGAGATATCTGGGCCGTCCGATCAAGAGTGGACGGCAGTGGTCAAGCTAAAATACTCACAAATGCGAGACACTCTCGTCTAGATCGGGCGGCTCAGAAACCCTTTCTGGTAATTCTATACAGGCAGCGAAATCCGAACATTTAGGTTTACTTCATTGCTTTTAAGGTTTACTTTGAATTTTTAAGCTGGTTGACAGTTTGGTTCAGAACTTGAGATGTAAGGGTTAATTTCAGTATCTAGGGTGGTTGACAATTTGGTTCAGAAGTTGAGATGGTTTTAGGTTGAACTCTTACTTCTCATTGTTTTAAAAACTTGTGCTATGATTCTTTTGAAATTTTTGCTTTGTGAAACTATATTTATGTTGTTTTTTGAGAATTTTTTCATTGCACATTGCCTGCCTGCTCCTCAGCATAAGTTCACAGTGGAGTCTTTGTATGCGAAAATAACTGCTGGAAGGAGAAGATAGACCAGGAATTTAATAACTTCTAGATGGTAAAGTACCAACAAAATCAGGTGCTTTTGTGGTTGATCAGAAGGAATTCAGAATCCTCTTCATACTAGAGATAAGTGGTTCAGGTGAGATAATAGCAGTCACGTTTGTGATTTCAGTTTGTAATCCTTTTCAGTAACCAGCTAAAACACAGAATTTAGCAAAATTCCAGTTGAAATTTGGACAAAAATACATTTTATGACCAACAGTTGTATTTAACCAAAATTTCCAAGACCGAAAAGTCTGCTATTGACAAAATTCTGCCAAAATCAGCACCTTAGTATTTATAGGACGGTACAACTCAACAACTCTATTTGAAGAATATTCAAGGTCAGTGATCTCATTACACCTTCACGTTCAGACTCCTTTACACGTGATGAAATCCACTGCCTCCACGTGTGATTGCATCTTCGCATTCACATGTGACCCCCCCTTTGTTTGCAGCCCACCGGAGTCCTTTCATCGTCCCATTTCTTCGCCAGCCCGCTTCGTTGATGCCGTCCTTTAAAAGAAAAACCTCAACGCCCTCCTGCCGGCTTGACTTTGCTGGTGTCTGAATCACGCAGTACGTCATCACTTGATACGTTCCAGGCTTGGCGTCACGACTTCGTAGTGCACTCGCCTTAGCTGGTGAAGCCAGATCGTCACCTCTGTTGCACTGCAATGGCAATCATCACTTGATATGTTCCAGGCTTGGCTTCACGACTTCATAGTGCACTCGCCTTAGCTGGTCAAGCCAGATCGTCACCTCTGTTGCACTGCAATGGCGAAGACCCTTCATGAACAAGAAACAGAGCAAGCATGTCTTAGTAAGCAACTTTTTAAGCTATAAGACAGTGAGTGAAATGATCAACCTTAGTACCAATCCCCAACAGTAACTCAGGATCTGTTGACAAAATTTTGGAAAATAAGTACTGTCTGCACCTGCTGTTCACAAATGTGTGTTCCGCGACTACCAGGGAACTAGACTAAATGGAACTAGACTTGATTGAATCTAGCAGAGGCAAAGACAATTCTGCCAAAACATCTAATTGCCATTCCAGATCCGAATAACTCTAGTTACTCTAGAGGGCCTAAAATATTTTGGACTGAGACAGCCTTTTCAGTCTAACGTAATCTCCCAACTGGTATAATTGACATGTAGAGTTCAACATATCTGCTGTAAGTCCAATCAATTACAGGAGATGTATTGCATGTGAAAACCTAGTACAGTATTTGTGCAATTAAGAAGAACAAAATCATAACTCGAGCAGATAAGGGAAGTGCACATGCCTGGAACAAAGGAGACAAAATCTGCAGTAAGCATAAACTTCAAACATGGGTTAGAAAAACAATGGCTAGCAAAGTACGATAATCATGACTACTGTTTCATGCCGTGCAATGAATTATGACAAGAATGTATTCCACAAAAAATAAAGATAATCATAATTGATATCTTGTCAACGAGAACTGAGCAAGTAAGCATTAAGAAATCAAATATAGTGAGCTGGTCCACATTATTGTGTAGAGGGTGGTTTGCTGGCTAACATTTTGTTAAAACTATTTTCTTCTGAAAATTAGGAATGATTTTAGCTTTGTGCCAACAGGTGATTGCGGTAATTCAGCATCTTTTGACCAAAAAAAACTTGCACGACTAAGAACAGAATACCCCCTACAGCCGAAAACAGCACACTAAATGGAAACAAACTCATCCAATCTACCATAGGCAAAGCAATCTGTGACAGACCATCTAATAATCGCCATGTGCAACGCAGATAACTATATATGGAGCCTAAAATCCAAGTCTTTTCTGATTGAAACGCAATATTTCAGATCTCTCTACAGAAAACCCAATGCGCATGAAAAGCTAATGCCAGTAGCAGCAATCAAGCAATACGACAATCGAATACTCTGTGCAGCAACAAATGTCGAATCAAAGACAGGGCAAGGGGAGGGAACGTACCTCGAGCAAGGAAAGCAGCACCTGCAATCGGGTTAGAAAACACAGTTCAGGCCAGGAAACACATACCGTACGGGCCAGACCAACCCTAGCAGTCTAGCACATGTCCATCGCCGGAGGAGGAGGAGACGGGGGCTGCTCCACCTCAACCTCCGCCTCCGCCACCGCACCCGCCGCCAGCAGCTGCGGCGGCGGATCGAACTCGACGACGTAGACCCCGTCGACGGCCATGTACCAGCGGATGAAGGCGCAGGCGACGAGCGCCGTGGCGGCGTAGCAGAGGCACTGGAGCGCGGCGTGGACGGGGGACCAGAACGCGGCCCGCTCGGCGACTGGTGAGAGGGCGAGGGCCCTGGCCGCGTAGAGCGCGAAGTGGAGCGCGACGTAGGCGCAGCCGAGCTTCTCCCCGGCCGGGCCCGCGCCGAACACGCGGTACATGGCGTAGGACGCCAGCTTCATCCGCATCGGCGGCGGCCACGGCCGCTCCTCCTCCACCTCCGCCGCCGCCGACGCCATCGCGGCGGGAGTGGAAGGAGCCAGATCGAGGAGCATGGATCGGGCGGGAGGGCGAGCAGGAGCCGGATCGATCGAGATCGCGGAACGCGCGCGGAGCTGTGGTGGTGGGTTAGGGCTGGGGAGTGGGGATCGAGATCGGGATGGATGCCGGAATCGAAAGCTCGCGGGGGATTTGATTTGGTGGGAGGGAGGAAGGGGGAGGCGGCGCGCTTGGGGTTTTTGTTCGCGCGCTCTGGCGGGTCGGTTCGGTTGCGTCGCGTAGACCCCACGCGCGCGCGCTAGCCAGGAGCCAGGTGGACGAGTTCGACTTGATGACCAATAGAAATCTCCCTAGTTTGTTCGTGATGACCAATAGAAATTTTCCTAATTTGTTGGTCGCTGCTGCCGAGGAATTTCGATATTTGACACGCACGTATCTATCTTTTAACCCTCAATTCGTAAACCTTTTAAAATATAACTTTTCGCCTACAAATTTTTTTCGACTCGAGGGA
Source organism: Panicum miliaceum (assembly GCA_032594955.1). Classification (NCBI taxonomy): domain Eukaryota; kingdom Viridiplantae; phylum Streptophyta; class Magnoliopsida; order Poales; family Poaceae; genus Panicum; species Panicum miliaceum. Next base: position 37,128,641 of record CM064066.1, read on the forward strand.
TTTCTTCTCCTTTCGTAAATTTCTCTTTTTATTTTCGGTTCCATTTTACAGGTCAAGGGAATGGACCAATTTGGCCAAGCAAGCATTCATGGGTAGGAGACTGGAATAGCGTTGGCAAATGACAATGGGTAAAGGGATCCTACATCACCAAAATTTGGCGAACATGGATAAAGATCGGCTGCAAAACATACAGCAAAAGACGCAAAGAAAAAACATGTGAAGTAAGGCCATGTTCGGATCCATGCAGATTATTGCCAGTCTACATTGTTATAATATGGTATAAGCTGTTGGTGAGAAGATAGTCTGGATTGCAACATGAACGATCTGGAGGAGCAGACCGTGCGTTCCGAGAGGAATCCAAACATAAGCTATTTCTTTTCATCATCAACCTGGTGCCCCAGACCAGCCAACCACAAATTCACAGCTCGAAACTCACGCGCAACTCAGATTCTCTAGGGAAAAATCTGGCATGAACATTATCAAAACCCGGTTCAATCAGGTAGAGGCAACAGGACCACACGATGTTTGGCTAAAGTTCATGTTAAAGTTTCAGACCACAAAAGAACAAACAGTGGAAGAGAGAAAGTCTAACAGATTCAGTCATTACAGGACCTCAAAACCACACTGTCAAATCCTGTAACCGAGGCCCTGGAGCATTATTTCTAGTACTGCCCTGGAGCATTAGTTAACAAGACGCCAAGCTAGACACATCACCAAAATGATCCATCGGTCATTTATCAAGTTAAGCTCTTGCGACGCAGCTCAGCCAAGACACTCTGAAACTGCAGTTCAGCACCGGCACATGCTTCCTCAACGCTGCTGTCAGCTGCATTCAGTCTTGAGAGCTCTCCATCTTCACGCTCTTTCTCCTTGAACATCTTCCGCGCTTCCCAGCGAGCACGCCCAAGTTCCTCCTCAAGCCTAGCTATAGTTTGTTCCTTCTTGTCAAGTCGCTCATCAATTCGGGACAGGCAAGCTGCCTTCTCCAGCAACTGTGCTTTCAGTTGGTCTTTTTCTGTGAGGTAACTAGTATGATCAGATTTGATTTGGATCAGTTTAACCAGGCCACACCGCAAAAACTCAACATCAAATCCATTTTCCTCCAGATGGCGAAGCGTAGTGATCTTCTCTTCGAGTGATGCATTGCTGTCTGCTATGCTTGATTTACTTATACCTTCCACTGAGCTGGCAAATGTCGCCATCAGACCTAAAGCCATTCCTTCACGCAATGCAGGCAAAAATTTCGTAACTGGACGGAAATGTGGTTGCTGCGGTACCTTCTTAAACACATCCCACGCATCAATTAGAGGCCATAAAGGAGAGCTCTTGACAAATGGAACCTGATTACCAGAGATTGGAGAGGAAGACAAGTGTGAAGGCATAGAGCTCCCAGAAAAGGAGCATGTCCTCAATAGGATGTGGTCAGTGGTAAACTCTGAGTTCTTGGCATTCTGTAAAGGTAGCACGATTGACCTCTCATCCACTTTGCTCCCATCCTGTTGAACTAGATGATCAAGAGATAGGATAGGTATCTCTGTAAGAGAGTTGCTTTTTGTCACCTGTGTAGCAGCAGTGTCTGTGCACACATCTGCATTTCTGTTCACTTGACAATCCCTGTTGATCGTAGCAGACAGCTCTTTGTCCAACAGACCAGAACCTTCCTTTCTAGCCACTGCAGATTATACAGCAGTTGTCAAATTTAATGAACCATCACAATGATGAATCAATGTAAGAGGAGCTACTTACATTTCTTAAAGTTAACACCCTCAGTATCTGAACCGCTACTTGTCCCTCCTGACACCTTCACATTGATTGACAAAAAGAAAATCCGCATGAATATAAATATAGAAAGGAGAGGATTAAATAGTCACAAAACTTTTCAATCAGAACAATGTACCTGTCGAGTCCAAGCTGAAGGTTTCTGACATTCTGCAGAGGCACTCAAAGCACAAATAATTTCTTTACCGGAGGAATTCTTGTTTTCCTTTTTCCTTTAACTGAATTTGCACCTGCAAACATATTAACATGGACAAGCGCTGTAAGTAGCCTGAATGTAACTTACTTTAATTCATTAGACCATGAAGGGAACTCACATGATCAGAGGCATCAATTTTCCCCTGATGTGCTTGTGCTTTAGGGTGTGTTGCCCCCTTTTTGTTCTTGGAAATGCCTTTCTTCACACTGAGTTCTTTGACAAACAATGGTCTTTCCTGTATCAGCTGGTTTCTGAGAGATGAAGCGATGTTCTGTTTTCTTACTTCTGGAATGGAAAGCATATCACAGGCCTCATCAACATTTCTTTCACAGACAGGTGTATTAAGCTGACCATTGGAAGGCACAACCTCAGATAGGGCATCTCGACTACACTCTGTTTCGCCAATAAGACTTAGAACAGATTCCTCTGGAGGTGCTGGATTTCCTGAGGAAGCACAAAGAAGCCCATTCTTTGACATTGAACAGATACTCACTATCTTGTGTGCAAGCATGGAAAGACCGTTCTTTTCAGACAGCAGAGGACACGAATCCATAGGATGATTGCTTGCCACTGGAGGTGCTGTGTGTCCTGTCGAAGCACAATGAAGCCCATTCTTTGACACTGAACTGGTACTAACTATCTTGTGTGGAAGTACGGAAAGACCATTCTTTTCAGATAACAGAAGGCATGAATTCGGACAACGATCACTTGCCAGAGACTTGCACGATGCACAAAGAGAAAGCATCCGTCTCAGATACTGGAGCATGTTCTGAGCCTTCATCTAATATGAGGTCTTGCTGCTGTGGTTCTTTCCTTGACTTTTTGACTGTTGGAGATTCAGGAACACTACTATGTTTGTCATCACTAGATGTGGCATCAACAGGTGAGCTTGGACGTTTCCCAGATGCAGATTGCTGCCTCAAGTTAGCCTGTCCCTGCATAATTCAAGAAATACATAAAATGGATCATGCAAATTCAGTTGTAGAATAAGATGAAAAGTTGAAAATTTCAGAGGAATCAATGCATTGTACCATATGCATCCAAGTTCCTACGGGTACTAGTTGAACGCCCTTTGCATTAACTCTTACAGTATGGGCATCATCCTCATGTGAATTGCCAACGAACAATGTGAATTGCAAATCTAGGAAGCACAGCTACTACATGTATGTACTGTATTACCTTATCACCCGGATTCGTCCAATGCTTGCCGTTCCACATGTACAGTGGCCTCAGCTGGTACACCGCCTTGGTTAGCAGCTGCTCCGCCTCCTCACCATCGACACTGACCTCATACTCACAACCCTCCCTGACAACCCTGCGCACCACTCCCTGCGACCATGCCCCGTCGCAGTACACCTCCACCGCGGCGCCAGGACAAAGAACCACCTTGCTCTCCCGCGGGCGATGGTACTTGGCCGGCCTGATGTACCCCGAATGCCGGTACACCGCCGCCTTCCCCCCGCCCACCTGATCATCCAGGTACTCCACAACGTAGCTCAGCCTGTCGACCGCCTTGGCCACCGTCGCGGGGAACCAGGAGTCGCCGTACGCCCCCCGTTCCCTCAGCAATTCGACCTTCTCCCCGGCCTTGTAGACCCTGACGGCGCGCCTCGGCTGGACGGAGATCACGGCCCGCGACGGGGCCCACTCGCCGCCGACGTAGTCGCGGCGGGGGGGGGGGGGGGGGGGGCGGACGAGGTGTGCTGGGAAAGGGAGGACCTCGCGGGTGATGGGGAACGCGACGGTGACGGGGGAGCCGGGGTCGGCGGGCGCGGGCGCGACGACGATGCCCGACCACCAGCCTTTGCAGTCGAAGGCCTCGACGAAGTCATGTAGGAGGAAGCGCGGCGGCGCCGGGGTCGATGGCGGTGATCCCGGGCCCGGGGGAGGCGGGGGCCGCGGGCGGACGTGCGAGGGGGCAACGCAGTCGGGCCCGTATTGGGCTTCGAGGTGTGAGTAGGTGACGGTGTACTTCGCCGGGGACCCGCGGCCGGCGGCGCGGTCGAAGCCGACGACGGTGGCCTCGTACCAGGAGCCGTAGAAGCCCTCGTCGTCGATGCGGACCTCGACCTCGGTGCTGGGCGGCAGCGGGTTCGGCTCCTGGGCGGGGGGAGGCGGGGAGGGTGTCGGCGGGCCTTTCTTGCGGCTCCGGCGCCGGCCCGAGGGCGCCGGCGAGCGTCCGGCGGGCATGGGGATGGGGTTTTCTGACGCGGGGGTTCTGGAAGGTTGAGCGGCGACTCGGAACAGAATGAACGTGAACGAGCGTGTGCAGTGGCAGTGGTAGCGAATAAATGCTGCTGACAAACTAATATCACAAAAGCACGCTTGTAGAAAAGTAAAATTACATTTCAGTCCTTGTAAGGTTAATCCCTAGCAAATTTGTTTTTTTCTAAAGGGCAATTTACTGGTGTAATAGGAGAAAGAATTAGGGGGATCTTAATTTCAACTTTGAGTTTTCTCTCGTGATCAGTGGTTAGAATTTAGAATTGGGTAAGGTGAGGATCAACGGCAGTGGCGGAACTGGAACTAAAACAAGCGAGGGCCAGTTGAGCTCACTCTTGTGAATTTGTGCTAGTAGAATCACCCGAACAAGCACAGATGCAGACTTGCAGTGGGGCAGTGCGTGGAGGAAGGAGGGGCCGGCGCCTAGTTTCGCCTCCACGATCCGCCCCTGATCAACAGAGAAGTGAGAACAATATGGCTGATGAACCCGATCCAATGCACCACCCGACCCAATCACATGCTCGGACCGAGATTTGCGGATTCGCGGCCTGCTAACAATACCAGGCTTGGTACGGGTCCTTTTTACGTAAAATTTGAAAAAAAATTTAAAGTTTGCAATGATTTCTTAGTCCGTCAACCGGAATCCTAATCGAAATCCGGACAAATCGATCGTAATCCTAATCGGAACCCGAACAAATAAATCGGAATCTCAATCGGAACTCGGACAACCAATACCTCACGCGGCCACGGCACGGTTTGTATACAGAGTGAAAAAGCACAAAGTTGATGGTATTATATAGGTTCAGGTAAAATTTATATCACTCATAGCAACGCACAGGCACTATGCTAGTAAAACTCGAAGAAATTGATCTAATCTGAAAAGATGTGCATAAAAAATTGGATTTAGTCAATCCGACCCGACTATGTGTAACAAACTTGCAATCCTAACTATAAAGTGGGGGAGTTAGATTTTATCACGCATGTATACATGCAAACATACATGCAGGTTCGTGCTAAATCCACGGATGCGTGTTAGTTAGAATATCCGGTCTATTTCTATTTTTTTTTCCGTTAGTTAATTATTTTTATCTCTCTTAATACTCAAGGTTCAGATTTATTTAAACTCTTACCTCCGAGGACCTTAGCAAAGCTCATGAATATCAGTCATTTGGTGGAAGCTTGATGGTGGGGATTGGATTGAGGAGTAGAAAAACTGTTGGGAGGAAGAAGCTTGCTTGCCCATCATATCAAAGTCTAGCTCTTCAAAATCAGTAGTTTGTTCATCGAGATCACATTAGTTTTCGAAGAACCTTTTTTTTCTCTCTTCGAGAAACCTCTGATCATATTAGGTTTGTACAAGCAGGTTTTCACCAGCTTCTGTAGATTAGCGGGAAAAATAATATTGGCAAGCTATCTGTGGCAGAACCACCTGAATTAATCCGGCTCAAACGCGCTAACCGTCACCACAAGGGCAATCAGGACTAACTCGCACTTCAAATAGAATAATCCACTGGTCTGTCGGGTAACCTCCCGATACAACCACAGTTTTTGCCGATCGAAACCACACATACATGTACTCACACTAAGGTGAGCCCAGAGGATACAACATTCCACAAAATTTACATCACAGGTTCAACACAAATTATTATTACAACGGAGTTCAAATTCATAAAACAAGGTACTTCAGAGTTCAAAATAAATGAGTTCTTCAGAGTTCAAAGCGGCGGAAAAATAACGATAACTACTCGATACAGGATGTCTCGATGAAGCCCGTACGAGACATCACTCGGCATTATCACCGTTGGCCGGGGGCGTATCTCATTTCACCGACCAACCAGGAGGAAGGGTACAAGGCCAAGTCAAACTAGCGATCATATCCTCGAAAGTTTCACCTGAAAACAAGCCACAAGCAAGGCTGAGTATACTAATACTCAGCAAGGCTTACCCGACTAGTGGAATATACTTATCCGACTCCTAGACATGCAGGGCTTTTGGCTTTAGGGGTTTGTTTTGCCGAAAAGCATATATAAGTAGGTCCTTACTTTCAAATTTTAGCTCCAAGTTCTAGCTTTCTTTAACCATGCTAGGTAAGAAATTATCTAATATCATACATGGTGGAAGAATTAATTTTTCATCCAACAAGATTAATCATCATCATTGTTCCTCTTCTTACTCTATGTGGTAAAAGGGTCAAGGAGTCTCAATAACCGCGAGAAACGGACGATTCGAATCGAATTTCTTAACCTTGCAAGGGAAACCTAAACACACGTCACGTGGTTACTCACAGAGTCACACGTGCAACTTTTCCCCTTTCTTCCTGGGTTATGGATCAGGGCCACCATCCGAGACTACAGAGCCAAGCTCTGCACCCACCATGTGCGCGCATGGAACCGAAGTTGAGATGGTGGGATGTTGTCCGCTTGCCGGTCCGATTAGGTACTTAAGCTTACCGATTACCATATTCTCGGCATGTGGTTAGTACGTTCAAAGACTTAACCACCACTACCACACACTACGGCCTTAGCATTTTTCACTAAACAGACGGGGCCTCAATCATCAACATAAACATCGTACCATAGCCCCGTCCGTCGACCTTATGATTGCAGCATGCAGGAAACATTCAAATCCTAAATTCTCGCGAGTGACAGGAAATCACTCGACTTTTACCGAGTCCTATTAGCATAGCATTCTATCGAGCCTTACATCTAGTGTTCAGAGCATGGGTACCTAGGATCATGCAACTAAGTTTGTATTCAACTCCTACAAACTTAATGCACAAGTAAAGTAGAGTAATAAGTTGCATAAGTTTAGAAAAATAGGGTTCATGCTCCGGGGCTTGCCTTCTTGGGTAAAGCTAGTTTGGGGCTCGTCCGAGCTCGGGCTCGGGTCTTCGAGAGCTTCAGTTAGATTCACTTGAGCTTCACGCTGCTCACTCTCGGACACGGGCACCAGCTCGTACGTTCCGTCGGCGAGAGTAGTCGATTCTATATGAATGCACAAGTGTAAGTTATAGTGATGGTAATGACGATTATTTTCCTTCACGATAAAGTTGTAGTTCACAAAACATCGATTTGGTTGTGAAGTTACTTAGTTAAGATTTTCTCAGGCAATTGTTAACAAAGTACAACTTAAACTATTTAATTTCATTAAACAAGAAAGGGTTGTGTTATATTGTAAACTTAATTTTCTAAGCACAACATGGATTAAACACAACTTCTGAATTAGGTAACTTCTGGTGATAAAATTCTTATTTAGAGCACATTATGCAGAGACAAAAGCACTGTAAAAATTTCAGATATTTTCACGCAGCAGAAAAATTATAAAAAAGGTAATACACAGCTATTACTAGAACTTAGTTATTTTTATACAGGACAAACCATTCATGTATTGATGCTAAAAGTTTTACAGGGTGCTAATCTATCCATATGTGAGTTACTGTAAATTTTTCAGATTTTACTGTGCAAGATACAAAGCATAATAAATAGGACAAGATACACCTAGTTTAATAAAAATTAATTTCTACAGGATATTTTACAGGATTTCTGTGTATGAAATGTTTTATACAGCCAGAGCTACTCTAAAGTGTGCTACAGTAAAAACTTGAACATTTTCCAAGTACAGAAACTAATTATTTGAATTAGTGCATTTATCCTACTACAAAATTATATAAATAGGTTACAGAAAGGAAAAAGGTTCTAAACTTTTTATGTGGTATTTAGGCATTAATACAACAGCTCTGAAAAAGTTTCACCATATGAATCATAATATAACAGCAGTTATAAAATTAGTTTTGTTACTCATATCATAAACAAGATTATTAAGAAGTTTAGCTAGAGACGGTTTCTGGCCCTAATATTTTTACACTGGCCTACAAATTAAGCAATCAATCTACTTTTAAGTTTTCAGGTTTAGAATTTGTCTACAATAGCGGGTACATTTAAAGTCTATTAAACCTCCATTTAATTTATAGTAAGATTTAGCAAGCAAATAAAGAAATCCATGAAACAAAAGTTGTAGATTTTCATCTAACGATTCCAGAACAGTTAAGTTTGTATTTTTTCTAATTTTTCTACGACTTTTCATGAATTTTACAAGTTTGCTGTTTTTGAAATCAAAGTTTAAACACAGGTTTACAGATATGCCCCTGAAAACTTGCTTGCAGACTCTTTTAAAGATTTCAATCGATGCAATTGGGTCCCTGGGCGGCGCTGGCATGGCGGCCGGCCAGATTCCGGCGAGGGGGCTCGTAGGCGGCGAGGGGAAAAGGGTCGGGGAGATCCAGGGAGGTGAGAGCTACCTCGGAATGGCCTTGGTCGGGGTTGGGGGTGGCCGGAGGTGGCTCGTCGACGTGGAGCAGAGGGGCGGCGGCGGGGCGGAGCGTCGGCGACGGTTCTCCGACGAGGAGGGGAGGGTGTGGGCTGGTCGATGAGCTTCACGGCTCGAGGGGAACCCGTTTCGAAGCTTGGCTGGGACGAAGGAGTTTCGGAGTGAGCTGTCCACGGAGCAGCAAGGAGCGGCGGCGGCGCGGGTGGCGCTGGCGGTGCTCCGGCGGTTCTGGGCGACGATGGGTGGGGCAGTGAGCTGCGGTGGGGTGCTGTGGTGGTGGTGGGAGACTCAGCTCTGGCAAGGGGTGGCCGGAGGGGTGAGCTCCATAGTGAGCTGGGCACGACGGCGGTAATGGTGGCGACGGCGACGTTCTAGTGTCTGGGCGCGCGAGGGGGGCTCAGTGCGGCCTTTTGTAGGCAGCAGAGAGGCGGGAGTAGGGTGGGACTTGGACTGCGAGGCGTGGGCGCGGGCGGCACGACGGAAGCGCGTGACTTGCCGCGGTGGGCGGCGAACAGAGCCGGTGCGTCATGCGGCGGGCGCGGGCAGGTGATTGGGCGCTGAGTATTTGGCGTGTGGAGCTGGAGATAACGCGGCGCACGGGTTGTGCGAGGAGCGGCTGCAGCTGCTGTCTTGCCGGGCGGCGAGCGCGGCGACTGGCGGGACGCGGCGGAGACACGGCGCGGCGCGGCTTGTCCATTGGGCGCGGCGGGCGGCGAGCAGAGGCGTGCGCGGACTGGGGGAGGAGCGGGGCGTGCGGGCGCGGCCAGGCATTGGCTTGGCGCCTAGCGCCGTCAGGCATCGCCGGCCAAGTGGCCTGCGGCGACGGCGCGGCGGCGGAGTGTCGGGCGGAGCCAAGGGTCGGGCGAAGCGAAAGGGTCGGGCGAAACGGAAGGGTCGGGCGACGCGAGGGTCGGGCGAGGCGGAGAAGAAGGGTCTGCAGTGAAAATAGAAGAAAAGGCAGGGACTGGTTTGCAATTTTAAGTGTTTCTCAAATTTTTGTGTTGTGACTTAAAAATCTCTGAACACCAAAAGTTGTTCAAAATGAAAAGTTACACAAGTTTTATTTCAGGCCGAAGTTCATTTGAGTTCTAGTTTAGAAGTTATTTTAAAATCCCAAAAGTATAATTCGGAGGGCACGTCATTTTCTGGGCAAAACTTTGCATTCACTCCTAGGCTTCAACTAGACTTTTGTTTGTCATGTCATAAATGATGTGCCTATTAAATTTTGTAGCCATATTTGCATTAATGTGAAAGTTATTTAACTTGTCTGATTAACGTACATGTACTTATGCACATATACACAACTATTTTCAATTCAAAACGGAACCAATTTATAATTCATCTCTTTTAACTTTACTCAGTTATTTATGCATCGTGTTAAGCTAATGAGACTTATTTCATAATTTAGACACCTGAGGTGTTACACTTCTATATCGTTATGAAAATGGGTAATCTGAAGGTAGATATAACAGCCCATGTGCAGCGAATTCGTTGCTACGCAAGAGAAAACAGCAAGCAGCAATGGCGTCCTCCGCGGCACCCATTGGGCCATGGGCATGTTAGCCCAGTAATCTCGCGGACCCAAATCACGAAACAGGTTGTTTGGTTTTTAGTTTTTACCCTTTTTCATGGGCCTTGGATCAGGTCACTTATTGGGCCTTGAAACACAGGCATGCCTATCACTATCAGGTGTCCGTTCCCCTTGGGTACCGTCGCTTTCAGCTGTGCGTGTCACGACAAGTGTCGGGAGTTTGGAGGCCTTGGCGATCTTGATCGTCACAGGTCCAAATAAAACCCCGTGACATATATGCTGGTGGCGGACTGGTGGTTAACGTTGTCTCTTTTGCTGTCCTAGGAGTGTAGGACTCGATGGATTCTGCAGTCATTTTTTTATGTGACTTCAACAATAAACGGGGAGAAAATAAAGTAGCCAACCGTGATAAAGAAATGCTTATTAGCAGATTTGACGGTTGCGTGTTTTGCAACCTTGCAAGTCCATCATTAATTAATTGAGACTACATGAACTTGCATTGCTTGCAAATTTTTCTATTTGTAAATTCATGCGTTCCAAAAAAAAAACGTCATCCGTTCAATGCGTTGTCCCGGCCCATAGCTTCTGCTCGCGTGTACTACATGCAACACACGTGCGAGCACGGGAGTGGCGCTTCACCGGTTGACGGTGGCCGTGGCCCTCACACGTGTCAAAAAGTCGCGAGCGAATCCTCCTCCTCCCCTCGTAGCGCTAGCTAGCTTTGCCTCGCTGCCTGCTGCACGAGTCGGGACAAAACCGTCCGTGCTCCAGTGGCCGGCGCGTTTGCGAGCAGTTGAGCTGGGCCTGCAGGCTACGCGTGACACGCAATCAAGGCATGGTCGTTACACCTGTAGGTTAAGCACGTGTGGTTCCATTCGCACGTGCGGCTGTGTACATGTCTGGCTGTTGGTTATGCAAACTAGTGCCGACAAGGCACGATTAATCCCTTCTGAAACATTGAGGGTTAGTCACGTAGCAGCAAATAAATTAATTGTGGCACTTAGCCTGGAAACGACCTTGGTGAGAAGTAAAAGCTCCGTTCCAGGAGGAAAAGGCACACTAGAACAACAAGAAAAGGCACATTAGCAAATATAAAGCAGCACTACATCTCGAAAACCTAAATTCCAAACATATCTGTACAAACAACATTCAATTTAGTCTACAAGGTCCCTGAAGAAAAAGATGAAATGGGGAAATAACCTTAAGCTTTGCTCGGTTATTCCCGAGATGTGAGAGATCGGAGGAGATTGAGAGAGATTAGATCCCCAACTGACTTAATCCCTCTGAGCTAGGGATTAAACCAACATAGCCTTAAAGGAGTCTAGGAGAGTGATTGGTTTATGACAGAGAGTGATTGGTCTTCAAAGGTAGGTCTCCTTAAGCTGTCGGGGTCGTCAGACCCTGATGAAATTTATCAAATTTAGTGAAAAAATACTATTTAACACTGTTCATCTATCAATTTGATCCCAGTAATTGATGGAACCGACTCCGATAGTGGTTTCATTTTCTAGCTTCCCCCGTCTCCCTTCCTATGGTCCTATCAAATTGGTATATCTCACGTCTTAACCACCAAACATAAATCTGGTCCTAACTTATTATAAGACTTGCACGTAGCTAAAGCATATATCTTGAAGCTAAGCTAAAAAACTAAAGATTCGTGAGTAGAAATGCCCGAGTAGCATTCCATTCTTTTACTCACAAAGTTTAAAGCTCTTCTTCCCTCTCAACATAGTTTAGTGCTGGTAGTAATACCCAAATCAAAATGCTAATTTAGTTGGGTTCAAACCTCTGACTAATAATAATGCCCATATTTTTTGCTAATTATTTGTTAAAGAAGCATGGTCGTGTACTCGTGTTGCGGTGAAATCAAAACAGTTTTTAACCATTTTTTCGTTATTTTAATTACTTTTGTCTTTATTTTTAAAAAATAAAGTAAAGACAAAGATTTTTCCGAAACAAATCAGACAAGCCTCGAGGCAGCGCTCATCTCGGCCCGTTCACCGGCGCCCGGAGGGCAGATTTCTCTCTCCTCCTCCCCCGCCCCGCCCCGCCCGCGCGACGCGAATCCGCGGCGAGATTCCTCCTCGCCTCCCCGCCGCCGCCCCGCGAGTGGCCACCCGACCAGGCTCCGGCGCGCGCCCCCCGCCCGGGCTCGCCGGGGGGTCGGGATGCCCTGCTGCCCGCCGCCGCTGCTCGGAGTCGGGCCGCGGCTGCGCTCCTTCCTCCGCGACTACGACGCGCTCCAGTCCCTCGCCCTCGCGCTCATCTACCTCCAGGTGCGCATTCCCCTGCCCACCTTGTCGCCTCCGGCGGTCGGATCGGCCTGGCCCCGCTCGGTTGCCTGCCCTGTCCGCCACGAGATCGGCTTGCTTCTCGCTCGTGTTCTCGCCGCTGCTGCTAGTATCCGCGATGTGAAACCTGATGATGGTGTCGGGTTTGAGCGTGCCGTAAATTTTCCGCGCGGTGGGGCGTGATTTTGGCTAACCAAAGTTTTGTCTAGTGATTTTAGTTGCAGAATGCGGTGGGGAATTGCAGTGTTGGTTGAATGCGATTCAGATGGGGTTCCCTTTAGTTTCTGGTTTAGGCGTGGAGTGAGAGGAAGGGACATAGCTTGATGCTTGAGTTTTGACCTAGTATTCTTCTGGATGAAGCTTCAACGCTCAGTTACCTTTAGAGATAACTCAGCTTGCAGTTTAACAATTCGTTTTTTTCTCTGAATTTGGGCAGTTCTTGTTGTTGCCTTTGTAATCCTTACATTGCTAGAAACAATCAAACAAGTTAGCTGTTTTTGGATGCGACTTAGTGCATCTCATAAACATGGTTATGTTCAATCAGCTATCGAGCTGGTGAAACAATGAGAGGAATCTGGTAGGCTTACAATTGGGTGATGGTTGGCATGGGTTAGCATCCTACATAGTTAGCTCTGCTGGCACTTAGCTTTACGTTTGGTTCTCTTGATGATTATGTGATTTCAATGCTTAAAATGTTGAAATGGACTGTCATTCAGCAGAAGTTGAATTTAATGAAGCTGTGGTATTCATGTTCATAAATACTTCATCAATTTTCGTTTTAGATTGGCTGTGCACTGATCGGATCACTTGGGGCATTGTTCAATGGGGTTCTTGTCATCAACCTGGTGATCGGTCTATTTGCTGTTGTTGCGATCGAGAGCAGTAGCCAGAGACTTGGCCGGACATATGCTGTCCTTCTCTTCTTCGCTGTCGTCCTTGATGTTGCTTGGTTTATACTCTTCTCACATGCTATCTGGTATGTCTTCTGCAACCAGCATCTTTCAGTTTAGTTGCCTTTTCTTTTTCATTTCCTGTAGTGTGAATCTATGCATGGAGAAAGGAATACGATTTTCTGTACAATCAATATACTTGTGACTTTGGATGGTGTTGTTTTGTGTTGGTACTTTTTGTATGTTTAAATGAATGGAGTACCATGCAAAATAGCTTCTTACCCTCCCTGTTCGTGGATATATTATATTTTCCTGAAACCATGCATTGAAAGTTTGAAACAAGTAACAACCAGTCTGCAAGTTTTACTGTCATTTGTTGGAGCCTAACATACTGAATTGCCGTGTCAAACTGTTTCCCATGCTAGTTTCCCTGTTCTTCCTCTATACTGCACATGGTATTGAATTTTGTTGGAGGCTTAGGCATACCCTTCTTTCTTGAATCTTGTTAAGAGTTATGACCCTCATCTTATGCCTAATTGACTGACAATTGTTTGAGACAATTATCTAAAGTTAATTACTTAAAAATTCCACTGGATGCTGCATTTTCAACACTGTATAAGAATTGATTTGCCAATGACTTTTCTTGCAACGAATACCTATATGGGTTTTGGCCCTGTTATCTCATTGGTTATTACTATGATTATTAAAACTTAGAACTTAGGAGCATAAGTTATTTTGTACTCCCAAGCAAAGATACTCTGCATGTAGTCATATTTTCTAAACTTTTGCGGCAATATATTTAGGGACATTTAGATTGGACCTGTAGAACGATATGTGTAGATTCTTCTCAATGTTTATTTTTGTAACATTTTAATTTTACAAAGTTTTGTAAAGATGTCACAATAGAGGTTAGTGGTTGTGTTTGGCACAATGTGTCAATATTCAAAGCTACTTATTTGTGACCGGGAAGAACATATGCGTCTATTTGGTGAATGTATACATATTTGCTTCTGCAACAATGACTATGTTCTAGTATCATACTTTTTATTTCCTTAATTCTGTCATCTACTTGTACAGGACTATTACTCCTGATGAGAAGTATTGCCAACTTTTTGTTTTCTCACTGAGACTAGCATTGTGGATGCAAATCATTGGGTTTTCAGTCAGGTTTTTGTCTTCGTTCATATGGATCCAGATGTATAGGTTAGGGGCCTCGTCCAGCTCGCCAACATATTTTGACGCAAATCATGAAGTAAGAAATAGTTTCTTAAGCCCTAGATCTGATTCAGTTAGACGGAGTTCCATGGCAGACGATATACTGGGAGGTTCAATTTATGATCCTTCTTACTACTCGTCACTCTTCGAGGATTTCCGGAACAATCCGTGCAATCATCAGGTACCTTCTAGTCTATGTTACTCCCTCTGTTCTTTCTTCATTGGATGTTTTAGACTTACTGAGCGAAGCATAGGTGACCAAGTACATCTGCCAAATTTGTGTATGTTGCTACCTCAATAAATCTGTCTTCTCTAGCTGCCTGCTTTTAATCTTAGCATCAACTAAACTAAGAAATTGAGTCTTGAAGAATGCAGTATGCACTGAATATGCTATAGGCACTTCAGAAAAATGCAGATCTATATCTTGTTGGAATCCTAGAAAATCAAGTCAAAATAAATACTTCCCCCCTTTTCACTCCTAAACTATCGTTGTATCACATAACACAAACTGGGGAGTACATCTTTCCATGTGTTTGTTTGTCTGAAGAAGTACTAACAAGATAGTTGCAGAGTATAGAGTACTATCTTTTTAATTGTTCCATTAATTTTGACCCACTTAATTGCACAGTTTTTCATGCAAGTGACACTTTTCTTTGGTAAGACATTCGAATAAAAGTTAAGAATAGACAAATACATGTTTGAGCTATACTTTTGGATTGCTTCTACCATTTAGAGCTTTTCAGCTGTCGTGATGAGATTTGAAGTTTATGTAGTCATCAGGTCTGGAACAATTAATTACATATTGTTAACTAATTTTCTAAATACAGTTGATATCTGGTAAGATGCAAAAACTATATTGATTACTCCTCGAGTCAAATTGTTCTCCCATGGGATAGATGGGCTTCCATGTGGCCACTGAAAAACTGGTCAGGATTTTTTTCTCTGGTGCAGAAACAATACAAAAAGAAAAAAACACTCCATGGTTTATCTAAGTCACGTCATTGCATGGTTACATTTATCATTATGTTATGATTATGCGGTAAACTGTAGATAACAAGGTTTACCTTGACTGGATCTAACATGAGACTATCACAAATCCCATGACATTAAATAGACTGCACAGTTTCTCATGTTATGATGCTGTATTCTCATTGCCACAAAGATTTTGGTTGCATTTTTATAGTAAGTACAAGGACAATGTTCATTTTGAGTGTTTTCCTGTAATACATCTGCCCGGGTTGACAGTTGTTGCTTCCTGAATCCCTCAGTTGTCAATGTACTGTATGTCTGTATGCATTTTTCATGAGAGTAGTTTTGTAGTCTTCTCAATCAAATTGGGCAAAAGTATTGTCTAGGGTACAACACTCTTTAAGTCATTTATCAATGCTGCAACTCTTGTCAACATTGCCACGATTACAAGTTTGGAGTGTGTTAGTTTACAAAAAACCTATCTGTTTGGAGGGTGATAAACAAAGTGGTAGTAATGACAGTGGTTCAACATCTGCGGGCCAATCTCCACGACTAAAATCTTTTGCTTGTAGATCTCTTCTAGCTAATGATGTAAGTGATACTGCGACAATGTCTATATATATCCCAATCATGGCCTTCTAAAGTCCTTAGCAAATTGCTAGGACCTTATGGAAATTTAAGCTTCAGTTGCCTCTATGAATGCACTTAGGTTCTGCAAAATTTTGAACGCAATTAATCTTGAATTCTGAATAAAAGCATTGGTAGTATGAGAACTTATTTGTACTAGTAACCTATGATGCTAATATGCTATTGCTATGGGTCCCTGATTCTCTGATGCTCTCTTGAATTAGTTTCATTAGTTTATGGATATCCAGTGCTAAGTATCATGTAGTGCTTGATAATCAGATTGCAGAAACTAATTTCTGCCTTGACATTTTACAAAGCGTGGATCTAGGTGTTTTCTTTTTTCTTTTTCTTTTTTGCTCATCAACATTTGCTATTGCCTATCTCTGTCATCTTAGTATTCTTTGTAAGTCTGCTTGGAAAAGTAAGCAACACTATTGCAGTGAGCCACTGCTCACTAATATAATCTGAATCATGTATTCGTGTGCTCTCTGAGTTTCAAGTCATCTTACCTGCCCATTGGCTGAGAGTTCTGATGAGAATGCACCTATTTTCTGCTGCCCACTATGACAAAAAATATGTTTTTACCACTGAGGGTAAACCAGTTGTCCATTTTGCGTCTGGAATTTTCCTCATTTTGTTTTTGCCACCCTACCTTTATTTGCTCCTTTTGTTTTCAGCACCTTTTCACCATTTTAGGCTGAATTCCATCAGTTTAGGTGGCATAAGAAGACTATTTTGAACATACAGAAGATCGGTCCATTGGTTATGAATGGCAACAATACATACTTTAGTTGGTTCTTTAGTCAATTATGGAGGGTATCTTGGTTGTAAAACTCGCAATGATCAAAAGTTTTGCATGCTTTTCAATCAAACACAGTAAAACTGACAGTGAAAAATAACAAAATAGCGCAAAACAGACGATTATTTTGCTTAGGTGCTAGGTTCTGGTCTGCCTCTAGATTAGTACCTAGCTCTTACAGGAGCATGGGGTTACTCTTGAGAAGGGGCATAATGATGAACGGATCCAGCTTAGTGGCAAAAGCAAATTTTCGCTAACAGTAGGCACCTTGGGCACTAAAATTTTTAGGGTGCTACTGCTATAATACTCCATAATTACCATCTTCCATTTTGAGATTTTTTTTTTCATTTGAGTTACACCATAAAACCAGACTGCACCTGATGCGTCGCCTTTACGTAGATGCGCGGTTTCATTTGCTCAGACATGTATTTTCGGACATGGTTCTGATTCTTTTTCTTTAATAGGTGGAAAGTGGACTAAGAAGACCCCTGAACTCCTAGAGCTCACGTTGAAGGTGGAGCTTATTTTGCGAACCTAAGTCCTGTAGCTATCGTTCTTTTTGAAGCATAGAGATTTGTACAGCGCAAGTTCATTTCTGAGACCAGGTGGTGTTCCAATGAAAAGTGATCGGCAAATACTTTAACAGTGACACACCTGTATTTCTGGGTATCCACAAGTCTTGGTGCTATTGTGGAGCGCCATTTCTGTTCGGAATACTTGAGCTGGATGGTTTGGGAAAGAGCAGTTGAGTGTTGATGTTGCACATCGGTTTATGCCGTGTGACTTGTTTTACTGCTCAATATGGTCCATTTTTCAGACCTCTGTCCTGGTGTTTCTCTGAACTATCAAGGAAAATGAAGCTGGTAGTTCATTAGTTCATCAGTCACTTTGGTTCTATTCTAGCCGTAGGCTGGCAGTTACTTCTTCCCTAGTATTTTGGTTGTTCATACTTCATAGTGTTATCTTGACAAGTTGCACATCTCTGGATCAGTAAAGGAAAAGAAATGTAAATTTCATTTGGTTCTTGAAAGAATTCTGTTCCGGGACCCATTTAAATTCTGATTGGATGCATGAATTCTGTAAGAAATGCCGCAAATTTTTCACATGATATATGCAGGAGACTACCACCGTGACAGGTAATGTGTGATATCAGATCAGACGTAATTAGTGGTTGTGGTAGCTATTAGTAGGCATGAAAACACATTTTGATCTTCACGCTGTTTGTGTCTGTCGTTACTTTTTTGAATGTTGTTAATGCTGAAATGACAAGGATGTAAACAAGATTAGAACACGAGGCATCCTGCAAGATCCATTCACGTACTATTATTCGGATCGGGAGAGGCTATTCCTGTTTTTGTCAGTAAACTGCGGTTTTTTCTTTGTTTTGAAATGATATGTTTTCTAATAAAAACTTCAAAAATAAATGGCTAAATATATAAATTGTGTAAACGGGCCCCAATTGGCCCATGGAGAGCCGGCTGGGCATGCTGACAGGCCCAAATCCTTAGCAAGACAGCAAATGTTAAATGGGTGGGCCTCTTGAGCCAGCCCATATCCAACTGGCCTGTCGGCCCATAAATGAGGTGGGCTCAGTCGTATTTTGGGCTGGCCGACTTGCTGTGTTGATGGCAGCCCAATTTATGACAAGGGCCTAGTCGGCCTCCACGGGCCCATAGAAGCCCATTTACACAATTGAGCGATTTTGCCATCTAATTTCAGCATATTTTTTCATAAAACCCTGTATAAAAGTCCACCAACAATTATACCCTTGTCACATACGGTACTGTTTGGTTCAAGAGCGAGTTGGAATGAAGCCATCCCGTCCTATATTTGTTCACGGGTGTGGGAATGGAGCCATCCCAGAGAGGGAATATTCTCCCCAGATTCAGGATGGCTCGATCCCGCAAAATCGGACAGACGGAGCCGTCCCACTTCGACGGCATCTCTCGCCATGAGCTCTGACAGTATGGGGTAGAAGCTCGGGTGGTGCGGCTCGGAGCGGCGCGGGGGCGAGCTCAGAGTGGCGCGAGGCGGAGCTTGGCCTGGGGCGAGGCGGCGCGGAGTTCAGAGCGGCGGCGCGGGGTGGAGCTCGAAGCGGCGTCGCGGGGTGGAGCCCGGAGCTGCGACACAGA
Source organism: Panicum miliaceum (assembly GCA_032594955.1). Classification (NCBI taxonomy): domain Eukaryota; kingdom Viridiplantae; phylum Streptophyta; class Magnoliopsida; order Poales; family Poaceae; genus Panicum; species Panicum miliaceum. The sequence continues at coordinate 37,147,619 of CM064066.1, forward strand.
GGCGGAGCGCAGAGTGGCGACACCGGGGCGGAGTGCGGGGGTGGCGCGATGGGGGAGCCAGGCGGCGTGGGGGAGGCGTCCCAGCGGCGCAGGTGAGGGAGGCCAGCGGCATAGGTGAGGGAGGCCGACGGACTGGAGGAGGGAGATCGGCAGCGGGAGGAGGCTAGACCTGGCCTGCCATGGCCAATGGAGCTCAGGCTGCTACGGTGGAAGAGGAGGGAGGAGAGGATTGGGTGACCAGACATGCGGGCTCCATGTAATGGTGGTTAACGGTGTAAGGATAGTTCCATACTTATATTTCCGACCAAACAAGAAATGGAACCACTCCATTCTCTAACCAAACACATAGCATAGAATGATCTCATCCCGAAAATTATGAATGGAACCATTCCATCCTACCTCAATCTCCAACCAAACGCTACCTTAGGTACTCTCGACGACTCGACCCCGTGAACAGGTTACCTTTTCAATCCCTATCCTTTGAACAGATCGGCCGTCAACCACGCTCCACTTCCATTCGTGCTTGCTCCCTGTAACACCCAAAAATATAGGAATTAAAATTTTAAAAGTATTTTCATAAAAGTCACAAAATAAAATTATGCATGCATCTTTATTTCTTTTCTTCTCCTATTCTTTTCTTTCAGCCCAGCTCAAACCTCTCTCCCTCCTCCTTCTATTTTCTTTCTTCCTCTCGCGGCTCAACCCAGTCGGCCCAATCCTTCTCTTCTCTCTTTTTCTTTTTCCTTTCCGCGGCCCAACTCGGCCGGCCCAATCCGCCTTACCTTCCCTCATCTCTCTCTCACCGACGCGTTGACCCCACCTGTCGGCGCCTTCTTCCACCTTCCTTTCTTCTTCCTCTGTTCCGCATCGCACCCCTATTTCCTTTCCCCGCCGCGACGCCAAGCGCCCCGCCGCGCTTCATCCCTTTCCTTTCCCCTTCCTCACCGCGAGTCCGGATCGACTCCGCGCCGTCGCCCGCGTCTCTCCTTCCTTTCCCGCGGCGATGGTTGCCTTACTGGTCGCGGATCCGCCCTTTCCTTTGCCGCCCGCCGCCTTCCTTATTCTTGGCCAATCCGCCCCTATAAAACCCCACCGGAGCCCCACTTTGCAACCAGAGCCATCCTCAAACCCTTTCCTCTACTCAACACCGTCGCACGCCGCTGAAAGTCGCACACCGGAGGAACGCTGCCGCCCCGTGTCGCCGCCTCTCCGTCGACTCGCCGTCTCGCTGCTTCTCCGTCGCCTGCAACTCTCGCCGAAGTTCCGTGAGTTGGTGAGCATCAAGCCGCACCAGGTTCCCCTCTCTCTTGCTCCGCCGCAAACCCAATTCCTCGCCGGAGATCTGTTTCCGCCCGCCGCCGTGGCCGCCAGTCTACAGCCGCCGCACAGCCATCCCGTGACCACCTTCATCTTTGCCGTGCCGCTCTCTAACTCCCCGGCACAATCCCAGCCTGAATCGAGCCCCGGAACACCGGATTCGGTGAAGCTCCGGCCGTCCGCCGCCGCACTCGCTCACCGCCGACGCCCAGTGCAGCTCCGCTTCGCCCGACCCTCTTTACTCCGCCTCGCCCGACCCTAACTCCGCCGGGTCGACTCGAGCCGACCCTTCCTCTGCCGCTCGATCTAGATCCAACGGCCAGAATCGACCCTTACTCCGCCGATTCGCCCGACCCTTAACCCGCCGCCCGATTCTGATCCAACGGACCAGATTCACCCGACCCTAGCCGTTCCCAGAACTTTTGCAGAAAAACCTTAGGTTTTCCAGGAATCAACCCGCAGTCCAGATTAGTAGAAAAATAATTAGAGTTGAGTCCTTTTCTTTTTCTATCCCGACCCCTGACTTTTCTAGAATTAGTACCCGCCGTCCAGAATCTCTAGTTTTGCACCCCGATCCTCTGTTTAAGGTTTAAATTATGTTTTAGCCCCTGATTTCTTCAGATTTAGCCTCTGGAAGTTCAAAACTCTCGCAGTTAGGTCCCTAGATCACTGTTTTAGCCACAACTTCATCGTTTCAACTCCGATTTCAGCGATTCTTGCGCCCACGCGATCCTTGCATCATGAACTACAACATTAGCATCTTTTTGCTTTCTGTTTGTACTGTTTGATTGTACTGTTTCTTATTTGTTTGTGTATGCTTGTTTGTGTGATCGCATAGACAACGTGACGTTCGAGCAAAATCAAGAGCAAACTTACGAGGAAGAGAATCAGCAGCTGTTTGAAGAAGGAAAGTGGATTTCCCCCCTGCATATTCTATTTGATCCCAACAATAGCATGATAATACACTTTACTTTATTGTTGCTTGCATAAACTTGATGTGTTACCTATACTAAGGACATACCTAGTCTTTTACCCCAAACCTTGAAACACCTGGGTTTACTATTCATGTTGGGTAGTCACGCTTAGTTGCAAACTTTGGGATTGGTATTGGTTTACTCTTATATTAAAGTTGATCACGTTTCATATTGTTGTTATACTGCGTAATTTCAAGATCAACTTTGTTTAATGGGAACATGGATAACCACCCAAGTGAACATTGCAACCACAAAGTCATATGGCTCTGACCTTAGCCAATTAATTAGATGTGTAGTTTGCTGGTGGCCTTACCAAAAGGGCAAGGAGGGGGTCGGTGATAGGGGTCATAACCCGGTTCTCTTGGGGTAGCTGCCTTTGCTAAGGAGCTGACCATTAGGGAGGTTTATGGACCACACTGCTACTAAAACTCTAGCGGGATGCCAAGCTCTCGACATGTCTTTGTAAAGGCTTCGTAGTGTACCCTCGCCACTCACCTTGGAAGTGTTTAAGGGCCTTGCAAACCCGGGCGACTCAAGGAAACACGATTTGTGGGTAAAGTGTACAACCTCTGCAGAGTGTAAAACTGTTATAACAGCCGTACTCACGGTTAAGAGTGGCTTGGACCCTCACATGATAATGAAACTTGAAGATTAATTTGAAGATTAATTAAATTGTGGTTCATGGTTTATGTTTATATTGATCATATCTTTATGATCTTGCTAAAGTGGGATGATATAAACTTAAACCTAGATAATAGGTGCTCGCTAATAAATTCTTAACCAACTAAAAGTGACCGCTGCTGCAAACCTTAGCCTATCCTTGATGGCCTTGCATATTCTCCCCACTTGCTGAGTACCAACCATAAGAGTACTCACCCTTGTCCCCTGCTGTTCAGAAGAGAACTTTGAAGAGGAGAACTTCGACGACTTCGAGGAGTTCTAGGCCCTGCGTTCACCAGTCATCGCCTGCGGAAGACGGAGTTGTTGGAGACTTCGTATAGGGTATAACGGTTTATCGTTTAAGAACATTTATATCTCTTTTATACGGAGTGTAATATTGTTAAATACTTTATTTAGTTACTTTTTGAGCATTGTCTTTGATATATTACACTTTCCGTCTACCATGAACATGATCCTGGCACACATATGAGATGCATCTGGTTCTTTTTAGAATCGGGTGTGACACTCCCCCCCTCCCCCCTCCACCGGGGCATAGCGCGGCGCGTCGTCCACCTCGAGGAGTTCCGCTTCTCCTGTAGTCGCCCTCGTGGCTGCGCTCTTCCTCGCCCTCAGTCACGCTGTCCTGGAGTGAAGATCGGCCCAGATTTTGCTGATATCCTTTCTGCTGGTAAGCATCCCTAATCTACCTGGAAGGGGTGTTCGTTCTGTTCCGTACGATCTTTACTTCGCTAGTAGCAATCGATCCCAGACCGCCCACGCTGGAATTGTGAATTCCACATCAGTCCATCCGTGCACTTTTATTGTTGATCCGTTGGTTCGGTGCTGGAAGGCTGATAGAGCCTAGTTCATTTTCCAGAATTTTTTGGGGTTTCATTGAACCCCTCTTATTTCTCCGGCCAGTGGCAGATCTAGACTTTAAAAATTAGATGTACATGATGTCTAAAAATACTTTTTACCTCATCATATTCTAAATAAAAGTTATTATAACTAGTTTGAAACATAAATTATTTCACAAACTAAATGATTATTTTCCTTATAACTTTTATGCATCATTACATAATATTATTTATTTACATAGTTATGATATGATTATTTAAATTTAGAAATAGGATATTTTAGATATAAAATGTTCAAGTCAATATATATGTTGTATATAGCGTGTATTATTTTTTTTCGGATCTTTCATTTTTACGGAGCTTCGAGATTGTTTTTTCTTGTGTTGATTCCATCTGAAAAGTTTGGTTCACTACATTCCATCCTTTTAGGCAATAATTTTTGAAGACCAGAGAATAAAGATTTCGCATATCTTGTGCATGGTGGTCTAGTACTTTATTATAATAGATTATGATAGTTGTTACATAGCTAGCACATAAATATCTATCAATGTGGTTTCTTGCTCCACTATATGATTTGAAATGTCGTAGGACATATTTTCTAACACTGACGTAGAATATGACTTTTTAGCTGGGATAATTTGTTATAATACTAGCAGATATGCTCGTGCGCTGCTATAGGTGATACTGTGAAGCATTTTATAACCTTATGTACTTAAATATCATCTCATCATGATATAATTAAATCCCACATGACAACATCTAGTTTAAAATCCTTTCAAATAAAGTTTTGATCTCTAAAACACTTTCATCCATGTCAGCCATCCTTTTTCCTCAAAAATCTCCCCGCCATCCTTCACGGTGCTGGCTGTTGCGACCTTAACCAACAACGACGAGGGTGCCCACTATATTAGCATGCATGCTCATCTTGGCACTATGGTCTGATGAGCGAGCCAACCCTTCTTTTGCTCATCGATGTTTTTATCGACTTTCTTGCGAGGTTACCTTGTGATGAATGGTTACCTTGCGAAGGCTGCCTCCATGTCAGTGGTGCGCTCTACTTCATCTTGCTCACACCTTTTCCCTTCCCCTCTTGCTAATCATCTATTATATATCTATAAAAAAGATAAGGTGGTCTCGGTTTCAAGTCGGAGGAGACTACAATCTAGATGTCAACTCCGTCCATTTTAATTTTTGATCTAATGGAAACAGTCCATTTTTTAGAATTTGGTAGAGATATTATTTGAAATATTAGGAGCCAATACTTAATAAAATTATATGATGAAATTTAATATAGTATAACTTTCTATAATTCATTTTAAGACACGTTCATTTTATTGCAAACCAGTATGCTAAAGAAACTTAAAAACCAATGCTAACAAGATGTTCGAAATGATGTATCATATGACGTCAACCTTTTCAATATTTTCGATATCGACACTTGAAATATCATCTATTATAATCATTAAATTATACGGTTTCTCTAAACATGGTATCATTATTTTTTTTAGTTATATTTCTTAAGCCACCGTCTAAAGTTGAGTTGGAGAAGACAAACAGTTCCCTAATTTGTTTGTTAGATATATGTTTTGCAGATACGTGACTTTTTGCTCATCGGAATTTTGCTAATTAGTATTTGTATGAAATGTTATTTTCTTATCTTATTCGTTAAAGTTTCATGTTATGTGTACCTGTGTAAGATTAGGACCAATAGCCAATATTGAAAAGATTTGTCCAGTATTATAATGATAGAGGAGAGTCTAATTTAATTGGCATAACATGTTTTATGTAGCTAAATAGAGCATTATTAAAAAGATGATCAACTAATTTTATTATTTCATATATTATATTAAAGAGAAAAGAGATAGAAGTATAAAAAAAGAGAAAGAGAGGTAAAGAAATAAAACACATCATCGACTAGCTGATTTATACCTGCTGAGCATTTACGGTTTACCCTATCCCTTAGTAGGGCTACCAGAAAAGCTTGAGACTCGCTAGCTGTTTGAATTTGACTTGCTAAAACTCAATTCAACCTGGACTATACTAGGAATCAAGCTGAGCTTGGGTCTAATCCGGAGCTCGCGAGCTCCAAGGATCCAAGATCGATCTATTTGATGAAGCTTGAGTATTTCTATTTGCATGGCATGTGTATGCACCTGCTACATCTATTAAATTTCAAACCATCCAAAGTTAAAATAATATAGCTGGAGGCTAGAGTCTTTCGTTAGCTAGCGAGCTGCTGTGGCGTAAAAGCTAAAATAGATATAAAATAATAAGGCTAACGAAGTATCTACGTGGAGGGGGCTGTCTGGATTTCGATTCAGCGAGAGCCCCCCTCCCAGTTAGCCTTCCGTCCTCATCTGATAGCAATACCAGAAGAAAAAAATCAACCGCACGCCTACCTCGTCGTCTGCCCCCGCCCCCTCCACCCGTCTATCCTGTCGTCCGCCCTCGCACCCTCCGCCTGCAGCCCGACTCACCGACGTCGCCTCTAACACCACCGAGGACAGCCCTCCTCCCACCCCTCCCCTCCCCATCCCTTCCCCTTCTCCAAGCTATCTGACCCTCTCCTATCCTGTTTCCGCCCCCGCACCGACCGCCCACCTCGCCGGTGTCCGAGGACCGCCCTCCACCACCCCCACCCCACCCCTCCCCTCCCCCCTCCTCCTCCCTCTCCCCCTCCGTTCTGCAGGAATCACGCCGCTGCCATTATCGTCGTCGTCTTCTTCATCTCCTCCGGTGAACATCCACCCCTGACACCACCCACCGCTAGTCTTCCGCCACCCTGGCCGGCGGCGCAATCGCCGCCCACCTCCACCGCGAAGCCGACTGTTCCTCGGAACTCCCTCAAGATCCAGGAGTATATAGGTAAGCCCCAATCTCGAACCCTAACTTGTCGGAGCGCCGTCCATGGCTAAAATTTCTTTGTTACTTTCTCCCGTGGTGGAGTTACTTTCTTCCAAAGTGGAGTTACTTTCTTCCGTATTTTTTCAAAAGTAATAAAAGGGCTCTCGATGGAGCTTTTAGGTAAGGCTAAATGTCCGGATATACTTCTCTTTTCAGTTTCTTTTTCCATTCATTTATCGAATTAAATCTATTTTTTAATTGTGTGTCTCCTTATCTAATATCTATTATTAATGCTGCCGCTGTGGAGACGCCAAAAACTTAACATCCGAGGCTCAGATCGATCTCGGCTCGCGATACTCCAGCTTGAGGTGGAAGGCTCGCTCGAGCTCGGCTCATTGACAGCCCTCCCGCTCGGGGCTCGGGCTCAGGCTCAGGGCCTTTTGTTCATCTTCTCCCTCTGTTTCTTGGGTACCCCTGTTTCTCAAGAGAATCTTTCCCTTCTCTCGGACTCACTCCGCTCTTCCCTGGCGACGACGACTGGGCGAGCGGCGGCACCATTTGTCACGTCTTCTCCCAGCCCTTTGCCGGCGACGAGCATCCACTAGGTATGCCCGCCCCTTTTCTTTCCTTCTGCTGTGCGAGACGGAGCACCCCAGACCCTAACATAACTATTTGTATTCGGATCTGAACCCAGTCACAATATATTACCTACTAACTTCGATTTCGTTTTGCAAAAATTATCGGGTGAACATCTGTACACCCATGTCCTATGCTGGGTCCGCCCCTGTCTCCAGTACCAACTATAGCCCAACCCCTGTTAGATGCTGATTAAAAGGGAAGGAAATTTCAGTACGAGCATGGAGTGGATGTTCTTCACTTCTTCCATTCCTGAACCTTTGTTGTAGGGCTCAAGCAGGAGGCACTGGCAGTTAGTGGTGACTAGGCCATATGTGCCCGCACAGATCGGTCAAATTCTTGTGAGGATTTAGGCGCCCGGCATCGAACTGTTATATTTCTGCGAAGTTTTTAAACAAAAGATATGTTACCAGGCGAAAGGCGGAAACTAGGAAACTTTTAGCCAGGGGCGGAGCCAGAAATAAGTCAAGCCCCGTGCTGAATAGCTAACCAATGCCTAATTTCATACTAGCTTTAACATGTTACCTATTTTTTTTAATCTAATGTACCATTGTATTTTAAGCCTAGCACCCGGGCTGCAGCACAGGCAGCACGGGGCCTGGCTCCGCCACTGCTTTTAGCCCGTAGTGCTAGAGGGAAGGGAAAAACCTTTTGGGTTTTTACATAAAGTTGCACAAACTTGTCGGTATGCACCTGTAATTACTCCAGGAAATAATCATATAACTCATTTAGTTGTCTAACATTATTTCTATTTATGCTCCTATTGGCTGCACCTGGATTCATAGCCACCCATTATTGCACTACTCCAGCCTCAGGAAACACACCATTTTTGTGTACTGGATGCATAATGCTTCCCACTGTCCGGTATGACATATGAAGAATGCTGCAGAGCATTGTGGAACCATTGCATGCTAAATATGGAGGCGGCAAAACTTATCACCTACTCACGCTTTTTGCAAATTTAACAAAACTAGCTGCCACCCCTCTGTTACTACTGACTACTAAGCACCTTTTACCTTTATCTATTGTCTCAAACAATCTTCAGTCTTTTTTTATATTGCTGCCTATCACAGTTTGTTATTCTTGTTTCATATGCTGCTACAAAAAATGGGAAATTTTTATAACCTTGGATCTCAGTTCATAGGTTGTAGTTTGTTGCTATAAATTAGGAAAGATATATAAATTTATTAATGATAATGAAATACTTTTGATGATATTATACCTATGCCAGTTCAGTTTACATGCAAATAGATCAACTGACTGAGGTAAAATAGTTTGACAAACGCATGCACAAAGCAACATTTTATTCTGGCCTGCCCTACTTTCTTATGGAAATCTATGTTCTGTGAAACTCTTGGTTCTTGAAACTGACTCATCTGGCAAGCATATCTTGTGACATTTGGATATCTTCTTGCTTTAGATCATCTTTCGGTGATATTTATTTTAAGTTGGTGCGTACAATTGAAATTGCATCGCTTATGCTATTGGTGTTGCTATGTCCTGTTTCCTACTTAGTAAGCTAGAAACCTATAAAATAGTTGGTTTAGTGTTTCCTAATCCAATATTTCTTCTTGGACAGTATAATATTTTTTTTTCCAAAAATGATGCATTGAGAAATAAGAAATCATATGCTTAAATTCTTGTCCATTTTTATACCACAGTGCTGACGGATCTTCCCCCCTTTCCCTTTTGTCAGATTTCTCCAAAGCATGAGATGTGAACTAGTGTTACAGGAAGTTACAAGGGAAATAGTGACATAAAACTTGATTTGTCAAAGATCAATTGGTGGCTTGAAATGGCTCAGCAGACGGCTTCAGTTCCATTGGGTGACACAGCAGTTGTTGATGCCAAACCCTTGCGTACATTGACTCCCATGTTCCCTGCACCACTAGGGCTCCACACTTTCACTCCTCAAAACTCACCTTCATTTATCTGTGTGACCCCATTTGGACCATATACTGGAGGCACTGAATTGGGCACAGCTGCTGTTCCATCAATGTTTGCAGCATCAACACCTGCTGCAGAATCCAGCCAGACACAGCTGCATACGGCTAATATGAATGGAGCTGCCCAAGTTAATGGTACTGCAGTCAACAGTTTGGTCACTCCTTTGCAAACTCCTCTGTCAGCTGGCGTGCAGGAATCTGGTAAGAGGAAGAGGGGCAGGCCAAAGCGTGTCCCAGATGCTACTGTTCCTTCAGCTCCTCTGGCTCCTACAGTTCCTCCAGTTACTTCATTGCCTTTGGTTCCTTCAGTTCCTTCAGCTCCTAAGGAAGGTGATAATATTGTTTCTGTGATGCCTTCTTCAGCCACCCCACAGGAATCCGGCAAAAGGAAGAGGGGACGGCCCAAACGTGTACAAGATGTTCCTGAACTGGGTCCTCCAGCTTCTCAAGTAGACAGTACACCTGTTCTTCATACACTTCCTGGGCACACTGTACATGAATCTGGTACGAGGAAAAGAGGACGACCCAAACGTTTGCAGGATAGTTCAGATATTTCAACTCCAATTCACTCAAAGGATAGTGAGCCCCCTCCCCAGCTACCTTCTGCAGCCACCTCACCTGAAAGTGGTAAGAGGAAGAGGGGACGTCCAAAGCGCATACTTGATGGTTCAGCGACTTCATCAAGTCATTCAGGTTATTCAATAGATGATGAAGCTGTTGACACAGCAAAACGTGGACGACCTAGGAAAATCGACACCAATCTGTTGCAGCTTCCATCTTTGTCTTCACATGATCCTAGGGAATCTGCAGATAATGTACTAATGATGTTTGACGCACTGCGGCGTAGACTTATGCAGCTGGATGACGTGAAGCAAGTTGTAAAGCAGCAGCATAACTTGAAGGCTGGGAGCATCATGACTAATGCTGAACTTCGTGTCAACAAGAACAAGAGGATTGGAGAGATTCCAGGTGTTGAGGTTGGTGATATGTTCTACTTTAGAATTGAGATGTGCCTAGTGGGTCTGAATAGTCAGAGCATGGCAGGGATAGATTACATGTCAGCCAAGTTCGGTAATGAGGAGGACCCTGTGGCTATTAGTGTTGTGTCAGCTGGTGTGTATGATAACACTGAAGACGATCCAGATGTTCTAGTTTACACTGGACAGGGCATGTCTGGCAAGGATGACCAAAAACTTGAGAGGGGTAATCTTGCACTGGAGAGGAGTTTGCATAGAGGTAATCCGATTAGAGTCATTCGTAGTGTAAAAGATTTGACTTGTCCAACTGGCAAGATATACATATATGACGGTCTTTACAAGATCAAAGAAGCCTGGATGGAGAAAGGGAAATCTGGTTTCAATGTGTTTAAACACAAGTTGCTCAGAGAACCTGGCCAACCCGATGGCATTGCAGTGTGGAAAAAGACTGAAAAATGGAGGGAAAATCCATCTTCTAGAGACCATGTTATATCGCTTGACATATCATATGGTGTGGAAAGTAAGCCTATTTGCCTTGTAAATGAGGTTGACGATGAGAAGGGTCCTACCCACTTCACCTATACCACTAAATTGACCTATGGGAATCCAAGCTCCATGAGAAAAACACAAGGCTGCAAATGCGCAAGTGTATGCCTCCCTGGTGATAACAACTGCTCCTGTATGCATCAAAATGCTGGTGACCTTCCTTACAGTGCTTCAGGCATACTTGTTAGCCGCATGCCTATGTTATACGAGTGTAATGATTCCTGCACTTGTTCACAAAATTGCCGGAACCGAGTAGTACAGAAAGGTACCCAGATCCGTTTTGAAGTGTTTAAGACAGGAGATCGTGGTTGGGGCCTCCGTAGTTGGGATCCAATTCGAGCAGGCACATTTGTCTGTGAATATGCAGGTGAAATCATTGACAGAAATAGCGTGAATGGTGAAGATGACTACATCTTTGAGACCCCTCCTTCGGAGCAGAAATTAAGATGGAACTATGCACCAGAATTGCTGGGCGAACCTAGTCTTTCTGACTCAAATGAGACACCCAAGCAACTGCCAATCATCATCGGTGCAAAACGAACAGGGAATGTGGCTCGCTTTCTGAACCACAGTTGCTCTCCTAATGTTTTTTGGCAACCAGTTTTGTATGATCATGGTGATGAGAGATATCCACATATTGCATTTTTTGCAATTAAGCATATTCCCCCAATGACAGAGCTTACATATGATTATGGCCAGAGCCAAGGTAATATTCAACAGGGATCCAACTCTGGTTGTCGGAAGTCTAAGAGTTGCTATTGTTGGTCCCGTAAGTGCAGAGGTTCCTTTGGCTAAACAACCAACCCATAATGAAAGTATTGGATCATAATTCTGCAGTTACAAGGTTCGCGATTTCTATTTCCTTCATCTGCATTACTTTCCCAAAACATGTCTGATTTCCTGCAGTCTGACTTCAGAGTTCATTGCTAGTAAATCTGTGCCACCTTTTCATTGGGGGTGGGGGGGGGGGGGGGTGGGATGGATGGATATGATACATTCTAATTGGGAGATAATATTTAGTGCTCCCTATGTGTTTTCATTTCTGAAATGTGATTTGACCTGTGTGGTCATATTCATGGGCGGATAGGGAAACTCTAGGAGTTGGAAGAATATAGATGCTTATAATATTAGGTTTTTAATATATAAACTTGAAACATGGAATAATTCTCTGTTTAGCACTACTATCAGGCACCAGGATCTCCAGCAAATGTAGCCAATTAGCACAAGTTCTTAATTGGCCTTTTTGCAAAGATTTGTGAACTGCTGGCTTGATGATCTATGTTATTTGTATCTGTAGTTGTAGAAAATCTGAAACAAATACGTAGATTATATATATTTTTAGAAGGGACTGGTTTACTTATAACTGGCAGAGAGACCAGGAGTAAATACCCGATCCAGTGCATAAATTGTTTTTTGTAGCATCGTTTATAAATAATATGACCAAAGGTGCACCAGATGTGATGAAGTGTTGTTTTGTACTCACTCATGGACTATCTTCACGACCTTTCTTAAATTCTGCTCTTATAAGAGCATTTTATTTAGTGAGCTTATTTGCCAAACGTGTCTTTCTATTTTATTGCAATATGATCAACAAAATTAGAGCTGTATAGGTTCTTTCACATACACCTTTGCATCTCTGCTGGTCAACAAATTTTTCTCGGAGTTCCATTTCAGATGAACTGAATTGCCGTTACCTGCAGAAACAGGTCATGGTCATGGCGTGTTTGAAGGAGCAGAAGGCTTCCTAGGTGTTCCTTGGATGATCAAATAATAAGTCTGCCCCACTTCGCGATAGAATGCAAAAATGGGGTGGACTTTATGTCACAATGCAGTGTCATTGTATTAGACTATTGTATTAACTAGTTTTTAGGCATCATCTAAGGAGGGAGAATGAATCTTATGCTCTTTGTAGTGTACTAGTGGTGATCTGCACCCCTGTTATGACCAACCGTCGCAGTTTTAGTGATTGCAGAATACCTTTTTTTTAAAAAAGTGTTGATTTTTTATTGATTTTAAATTCTTTTCCCCATCTTCTATGTTGAATGGTTGGTTCGAAGCCTTACTTGAGTGCATATATGCTTTGACTACAAAGCCACCCCAAATGTTTAGGACTTAGGATGTTAGCTCCATTTATATTTGGTATATGCTTGACAATTCTACTGCTATTCTTCAAGCTTGATAGTGTCATAGGATCATTAAAATTCAGATTTGTCGACCGGCAGTAATACTCTGTTTGGACTTTAGGAGGATCATATCACAGAACGATACTTTGAAACATGATAGGAAATCCACTTGAAATTTGCGGGATCGCGAACCAAATAAGGAAGAACTCTGAATTTCCCGACTTTTGAGTTTTGACGCCGTGTGCGTATCATATAGTAGGACGTAACCTCTTCATTGAAGTCTTCTCCAGAATCAACACCCAAAGGAACAAGAGCAATGTAGGACACATCCATCCTGAGTTTCTCCGAAATGCTGGAACCTATTCGAACTGTTTGTACCATGCGTATCAGTCGGCAGAGGCTATCGACAACCCGGGGGGGGGAGGGGTTCGGGAGCTGGAGGAGGCGCTGTTCGTGTTCGACCGTGGCGAGGCGGGTTCATCTGTGGCGGTGGAAGCTGTGAGCTGCCATGCGGAGGCTCGGGTTCGCGGAGGGTGCGCGCTAGGAGTCCAAGAGGATGATGCAGAATGCTCTATCTAACTAATAATTAGACGTGTAGCACAACATATCGCAAAACTTGCTCTAACTTACAGTAAGGCGCTGTAATCATATCGTCTTATTTTTCTTTTTGTTAATATAAAGATGCACAAATAACTTACATTTACATTAAATTATGGGAAAAATCCGGTTTACACCCTCGAACTATCACAGAAATCTAATTTTTAACCTTCAACTACAAAACCGGATAACATAGGCCATTGAACTGTCAAAACTAGGTAAATTTAACCTTTAGGTGGTTTTGAAGATGGTTTTCCATTTTGTGAAAATTAAAAATATTTAATTTTAAACTAAAAAATTTATAATAAATTCATTTTAAATAAAAAAATATGAAATGGGTATCAAATTTTTTCTAAAAATGTAACCTATCTATTGGCATTATACTTGTCAGTTATTTGGATTCAATTTTTTTATGTTCATAGTATTTAGTTGCTTATAGTTATGTCTATTATTTTTGAATAAATAAGATTCAAATAGACCAATAATAGATAGGTTACAATTTTAGAAAAATTTTGGTACTAATATCATATGTCTCTGATTTAGAATGAATTAGTTTTGATTTTTTTAGATCTAACTAGATTTTTTTTAATTTTTTAAAATACAAAACAACCTTCGAAACCACCCTAAGGGCTAAATTTGCCCGATTTCGACAGTTGGATGTCCTCTCTTATCCGATTTTGTAGTTGAAGGTTGAAATCAGACTTTTGCGGTAGTTTGAGCGTGTAAACCAGACTTTTTCCTTAAATTACCGATAAATACACTTTGAAACTAATGATACAAACCCTTTACAATGCAAGTCTAAGATCATAAAACAAGATTTAAAAAGGGTGCAATCTGTAATAATCTATGGCCTGCGCTCTTGGGTATAGGCCATATATGTTCATCTGCCGGCCAGCTATGGAAAGACCTCAATGAGCGAGCGAGATCCTAAGACAGGGCTAATCTTGTATTGAGTAAACCCTGCTTCTAGGAACATCTTGTGCCAGACCTCCTCTCCTCTCTGTTTACCTGGAAATAGCATCATCATGCATTGATCCAGCGAAAGCTGAGCTTCCCGTATCTGTTTAGACGAGTATCTGTTTAGACGATGACGATCCTAACACGACATCAATTATTATGACCTTTCCCTTTGGTTCTCGAGTCGAGATAGCTTCTTTTGATTGTTTCAAGATTCGGACACAATCTTCATCACTCCAGTTATGTAGCACAAACTGTCATAAGGTAGTTCAATAATTAGACACATATAAGTAAAATGACCTATGATTACAAGATAGTACATCCATCTAAGCATGCACGTGGCGCCAATTGTCTTAAAATAAATATGTGTATAGTAAAACAAAAAAATATTTAAATAAACCAGATAATGACTAGCTTTACTAATTTGAATAGCCTGTTTGGCATAGCTCTAGATCGGGTTGGATCTGCAGTTTGTAGGCTAAATTAAAGTGGTTTAGAATTTATATTTAGTGTAAAATTTAAATGACATGATTCATCTAAATGTGCTCGATGTACGGCTCCAGCTTTAGATTCATGATTTCTTGGAGCTACAAATATACCTGGCTATAAGAATTTCATAGATTTTGGAAAACTGGAGCTTTGCCAAAAAGGACCAATAGCCCAAAATTACTTATGTCTCCATCTAAACACTGCAAATAGATGGATGCTTACATCAAAAGATGACGGAAAAGGGAAAAAACGAGCCACTTGAAATATTAGACCCAAGTATTCCATCCGTCATAAAAGGGAAATTGCTTTCTAGTTATATGTTCAATCAAATTATTTTAAGTTTGCCTATTGATATTTGTAGCACCAAATTAGTATGTAAAATATATTTTTAAAATATATATGTATACTTATTTTATTTGATATCTAAGATATTGGTTTACTATTTCTCTACGAAGTTAGTAACTTACGATAGTTTGACTTGAGACGAACCTACACTTAAAAAAACAGTTTTTAGGACGGTTGAAAACACGTTTGCAGCGCCGGATGCGGAATCTTCTTCTGCTTTTCACGGCTATAAATAGTTGTTTGCAAGAGCGGATAATACGCTCGCCAGTATAAACCTATTTCCAGGGGTGGGTCATGGGCTCACCCGCCCCGCCCCTAGAAATGGGTATTTTTAAGGATGGGTTAGGGTATCAATTTTCAGAAAATAAAAAATTTAAAAACAATATAATAAAATAAATATCCGAGCCAACCAACCACCACCACTATAGAGGTATAATTTTTGGTGAAATATGCCCACATGCGTTAAGTGGAGTTCGAACCGCTTACATCAAGCCTCATGCGTACCCTCCTCTCCACCATTCTACACAGTCACTTGTGATTTTATTAGGTATGCTATTTTTTTATTAACTCTAAAATTGATTTGTAGGAGCGGGTGACGTCATCACCCGCCCCTAGAAATCTATTTCCAGGGGTGGTTAACGCCACCACCCGCCCCTAATTTTTTTTATTCCAAAAATTTGTTTAAATCTTAGAATATAGCAAAATAAATAAAAAAGTAAAACTTCGATACTATGATTATTGTGAACTATAGATATAGAAAAACATATGCCAAGCATTTTTCAGTTAATATAAAAGTTAAGAAATTAGAAATCTTAAAGTATGGTTTGAGTTGTATGAGAGACTAGTGTGGGGAGTTGATGAGTTTATGGAGGATGTACATAGAACTCTATGTATAATATTTTGAATCTTCTATAATGATGAAAATTCATCTAAAGTATGACGTCGTGCCAAGTAGAATATAGAAAAATACATAGAAAAATATGAAATTTCTACACTTAGATTATGGTAAACTATAATTCTAGAAAAAATTAATCCAAGAATATTTCAGTATATATAAAGGTTAAGATGGTTGAAAATTTGAGTCTCATGGAAAATATTTTTAGGGCAGGGTGGGGATGTGAACCGCCTATGGAAATGCATTTTTAGGGGCGGGTGACGCCATCACCTACCCCTTGAAACAACCACATTTTTAGGAGCAGGTGATAGCGTCACCTATCCCTAGAAATGTCATTCACCTTTAAAAATGCATTTTCAGACGTGCCTCGAAAGCTACAGTAGCAGCCTCGTATTTGTGAAAGCGGATTCTAGAAAAAAAGAGTGCTCGACTACTTAGATGTGAGGGTCCTACGTGTGTGACTATATGCACACCCTAACTAAATGTGGGCATGTTACAAATGAGGATTTAAAGTGCGTACAAACCATTCATAAATTTATTTCTAGTTATGTTGACGCGATGAATAATTAATATATCCAGCTTTTTTTTACAAAATGATATACGATGCAAATTAAGGATGAAGTTCTCGATGTGGATAGGATCAGAATCGTGTCGGAGCAGCTTGTATGATTCATTATTTACGAGGTTGTGAATTCTAAAGTTGAGTTCTACCACAACGGACATATCAATAGAGAATCCATTTCGATATCGTGATATTTTTAGTAATTATAATCGAGACAAAAATAATTAGTCCCGACATTTTTAGTATTTGTAATCGTGAAGTTTGTATATTTGTAAATATTATTATATTTAAATAATTTGTATTGTGTTTTATATTTATTTTCATATATTATTTCAACTTGATCGCGTCTAATGGATTGTATAATAGAGTATAGATTGGGTACACGCAACAATTATAAAAAAAAAATGAAATAAATTGAATTTGCGAAAAAAGAAAATCCTTACTATCGTTAACCAACCGGCTGAAGGGGCAGCCAACTTACATCAACATGGCCAGCCAGTTTGCGTCAACATGGTAGCCTTTTTAGTACCGGCTGATCTTAGCAACCGTTGATACTTGAAGGATCTTAGCCTCTTTTAGTCTTGGTTCAATACCGGTCGAAAAACCGGAACTAAAGTCCATTTGTTAGCAGTACCCTTACGAACGTTTTCCGTAGTAGTGCTAGATATCAATTAATCTTGCATTGTTTAGCGATCCTACCTTGAGTAACACAGCATCAGCTGGAGGAATGAACTCCAACATGTCACCTGCAACGAACTCAACGGTGCCATCAGCCGGCGCGGCGTCCACCACATGGGGCAGCTCCAGCACCGAGCACCTCACGTGAGGGAATGCCCTGGTGATGGCCCTCGCCGTCGTCCCGTCGCCGCCTCCGGCGTCCACCAGGGACGTCAACCCCGCGAACACCGGGCCGCACTCGCGGACCATGGTCTCCGCCACGAAGCGGCTGTCGGAACCCATTGCCTCGTTGAAGCACGCGCCGAACTCCGCGTCGCGGCTTGCGAAACCATAGAAACTCGCTCCGTGCGCCGCCATGAACGGCGTCTCCGCCGCCGCGGCGTCGTCCTCGTCCTTGAGCCAGTCAGCCAAGCTTTGGGATGCCCTGAAATGGATCGGTGTCATGATCAGGAGGACGAGCTGCGACAGGCATGCGTGGCCACCACTGCCACTCTCGTCCTCGACGAGGAGGCGAGATGCTGCGGTGAGGTGGTAGCGCACGCCGGTGACCTCGCCGTCTTCCGGCGTCTCCACTCCGAAGATCCCCGATGCGGACAGGAACGTCATGATGCGAGACAGGCATGGCCGTTTGCTTGCGGCGACGGGGAGGGCGGCGTGCAGCTCGGGCAGCGACGCAGCGCCGCCGCAGCGGTGGATGGCGTTGGGGATCCCAAGCTTGATCGCGCACTGCAGCGCCATGGATTTGAGGTAGCCGAAAGCATGGCACCAGAGCTCTGCCTCGGCTTGCAAGAGCTCTCCAGCACCGGTGCTCGTCATGCTGGAATAGTGGAATTGATGCGAAAAAAAGACGCACCACCCAAAAGAGTACTACAATCGGAGTAGTTAGATAGTATGTAGGAGACTTCACTTCTTTATGGCCTTGCTCGTGGAATAGAAACCACTCCAATCCCAAACTTTCATTTTCAAGTTATATGCAAGAGAACAAATCTTTGTCAATAGTTTTTCATTATCAATTATTATTTCAGTTGATGAAAGGCCTGTTAAGAAGAATTTTTCCTTTGTGATTTGAAACTAGGAGGATTTAGATCTCAAAATTAAAGAGGTACATGGATAAGTTTTACCGACAGAAATACGAGTTGCGCGCGAGACCCTTACTGGGACGCGTTACATGGATAAGTTTTAAGCATCTAAGTCGTTGTTTAAGTCAAAGAAAAAACAATTCCCTCCTGTCGGATTATCTTTGTAGGTGTAATAATGTGGTGGAAAGTTTGCCAACAAGTCTTGTAGCACTTGCCAAACTCGTACATGGCTAAAACAATATGTTAGGCCAAAAGTTTTGCAGTTTTTCTATTTGGCGAGTACTAGCCAAACTCTTGCCTGGCTAAAACTTATATTTCGAATGTGATGTTTCGTCTTGCCTTTGGACGGACCAACTTGAAGAGATTTTTTGTTTCATGCAGAGCAAGACAAATGTGCTACTGGCCGCGGTCAATTTTAGACAATTCAAAATAGGAAGTGAGACATCTGTAGAAAAATTGCAGACGCTTTTTTTAGATAATGGAGAAACTTCTGGCTTCAACCTCCTCAAAGAGGAGGAAACAGTCCACACTTATTACAAGTAGTAGCCAACCGCTACACCATCTCAAAAAAAATTCTTATGAAAATAAAGGTCCAACTCAAGAACAAATTCGCAATCTAAATGACCATCCATGAGAAGTAAAGAAGTGTAATGCCGCCATCTCGAGTGTGCGACATGCATGGATTCTGATCACCCAGCACTAATGGTGATTCCTTCTCTTGCTCCTGCAGTCCTGTTCTTGCGTAAGGGGATTTCTCTTGGTTTCTCAGGTTGACACATGTGGTAGGAACGTGTTTCATTTGTTAATCCACCAATAATTCAGTGACATCATGAACCACCCGATCGTTTACAAGGCTTGCGAGATGACAAATAAAGGTACGGCATAGACATATGGCAATTCAATAAAGGCACTACATAGACGATAAGGAAAGATAAGATAGGAACTCAATATTTTTCCGTTTTACATCTAGATGTTTTTCTTCAGTTTATTTCTCTCTAATTAATATGACAATTTTCTGAGAGCATGCAATTAGTTCATAGATTGATAGGATGACATCTCATAGATCGATAGTTATCTATTCCTTTCTGTTGGCGCCAAAAATCGGTCGGGAATCGGCCGATGATCTTCAGCGTCGGACACACGACCCGGGAGAATCTGCTTAACTCCTGTTCGGGTGATTGCTCTGGTGCGGTTCACGCGGCGTGCCAGTCAATCTGACCTGTTAATTGACAAGGAAATAAACGTATTAAATTTCGGGGTTCCGATCGGCTAAAGTTCCGATCTGTCCCGAAAAGCGTATCAGCGAATCGGCCGATTTGCTATGAAGATAATCGGCTATAGATTAGCCGATAATCACGTGGCGATTGCAAAGAAAACTACTGGAGTAACTTAAACAATCGCTACGGATGCAACACTTGAAATAGATCTAATCGGCTATATGATAATGAACAAGGAAAAGTAATGATAGAGCCGATAGTTCGATCTCAAGCTGGATAACTGGTGATAAAACTAGAACAATAGGTAAAACCTATAATTTTGGTAAATATCGATAACTAGTGAATAAATCTAAACGAAACAACGGCGATGCGCCCGAAGTTAAAGCTTAGATGTTATTCGATAAGCGGAACCTACCAATTGGCCGGAGATCGTGTCGATGCAGCCCTGCCAATCCGTACGAACTTGTGAAAGAAAAAGAAGTATTGGCGAAGTCGCCGACTTGAAAGTAAAGTACGATGAAAAAGTAGATTGTTTTTGTTGATTGATGTATGATCTTCTACAAAACCCAAACTGCTCCTATTTATACCCTAGGACTAAGATTCCTGATCTATTACGATCCGTTACAAACTTGATTTAAATAAAAAACTACTATATCTATAATATTTTCCTAAAGGAAACGGGCTCCCGCAGAATCTTCTGCCGCCATCTCCTAGTCCAATCCGGACTCTTTCCATTGCTTCACGACCAAGTCAGCATCATTCTTTGACTAACGTCAGGTCATCTTTGACGTGGATTCTCTGTTGGGATTCCATTGGCTTCATCCCTTATCTGTTGGCGCAAGCTGCATCGCCAATCGGCCGATCCCTAACTGTAACCTCAATCGGCCGATTCCCAACTGTAGTCTTTAAATCTGCCGCATCGGCCAGTCTCTTCCTTTCCTGACGCCGATTCAACATGTGTCAAAATCCGGCGTCAACACATGCCCCTCAGTTTCGGAGAAAAACATGACTTTTACTTCAAAATTCTTTTTTAATCTCTCCTCCAAAACAAACGCAGCAAAAATCTCCCTCCGTTTCGCGGTCTTCTACATGATGATTGCAATCTTCTCGAACCGGGTGCTTGAGACAACTGTTCCCCTGGAATTCGTGTAGACGGCGCGGCAAAAATCCCGCCTTTACCCTTTCTCTCTCGGACTGTCTTTAAGTACCGGCATTCTCCGCCGCTTCTTCTCCAGGAGCTTAGTAATCTCATCCTCAGCGAATCACTTTCCATCTTCTCCCCACGCCTTCTCAGTTTCCAACCGCATTCTCCGGCGATCTTTCTCTCGTCTACGATCTGCTTCATCCCTCCAATGGCGGCACCATCAGCAACTCCACCAACCATGGAGGCTCCGCTAGCGACTCCGTCTGCGACGGCGGTTCCATCGGCGACTCCATCGGCGACGATGAGCTTCATCCCGGAGGTAAACATCCGAAACTCTCCTTTTTTACTTTTTATCGCTCAGGCACCTTTTAGATCTATTCTCAGTTCTTCCCTTTTTCACCTTTTTTAGGCATTTAGATAACAAATTACTATTCCCCTTTCCGACGCTCCTGGTCTCATCTGCTTAGGCCCTATGGGGCATCCAGACCCGACTAATTTAATCAACTTAGAAACCCATAGAATCCCTTTCAAGCAATCACCTATGGATCTGGGTCAATGGTCAGGCGCTTTTAGATCTTGGCCGAATGAAACCCCCAGCTGGAAAGAGTGGTACCAAAGATTAGCCAATTCTAAGAGAGTTTAGTGGGATGAATTAAAAATCGGCCAGTGCATCAATCTCTCTTTGTCCCAGATGGTGAAAAATGAGCCCCTGGTAATGGCGGCCTCCTATTTTTGGTCTGACGCGCTCAACGCGTTTCTCTTTGGGCACGGACCCATGACTCCTACTCTGGCCGATGTCCTGATGCTGACCAGCCTTGACATTTCCTCCCCTGATACACCCTTTGATTATCTGACCAAACCAACCCATCGGCTAGAGACGAAAGGTATCGGCGGGTGGAAAGGGTACATCAACAGAAACATGAGGACCGGGACGATTTCGGAGAGAGAACATACAACGTTCTTGATGATGTGGCTAGAGAAGCACTTCTTCTGTGGCAGAGCGGTCGGTCCTTCCTCCAATACACAAGCTCTAGCAGAAGCCCTGTCAATAGGGTCCACCATCCCCCTTGTGAAGCATCTGTTAGGATCGGCCTACCACATGATGCACCAAATCGGCGTCAAATTATCAAAAGGAGAGCCGATTGGTAACCCTGGTGGACCTTGGTGGTTCATCACCCTCTGGCTTAACTTGTACATGAGTAAGGTTTCCCAGCAGCAGATAGAAACCAAAATATTCCACAACATTGAGTCAGAGGAGAACCCCACCATACGGCGATGGTGCATTTCTTTCGGCGAAGCGGCATCAGTTTTTTCTGGTTGCCAGTTCACTGCTACCCGAACAGCCGAGTATTTTATATGTTTTTACAACGGCTTTAGTGAAGAAACCACCAGTTGGTACCCATACCAGATGACAGAGCCGCTTTTTGAGCTTCCCGTCTGCTATGATTCATCGTCCAACTCCTTTGATGATGATCTCATGAACATTTTGATCAAGCCAGGGATTTTACCGGCAAATTTCTTCTCTGGGAAAGATTTTCCAACTTTTGAATTTTACAACCCATCAGTTGCAGCACGGCGGTTCGGCCTTGGTCAGCTACCGATTCAAGTTTATTTTGCCGGCCGTGCGAAATTCCGAGATGAACTCACCAAGAGCCTCGACTACAGTCGGTTGTGCAATCTAGTGCCAGACTCCAGTACCATTGATCTAAACAACTGGATAGTGGCTCCCTTTGCCGTCCAACAATTCAAATTATGGTGGGCAGAATGGAAGCAGCATCTCTTCTGTTCATCTCCTTCAACATATTGTAATAATCTGGATCCCAACAACATCGATTCAAACGCAACGGTATTGCCCTTCTCCCAACCGATTTCAACATTATCCCTTTTCATGCTACAAATTTGGCGCTAACTCTTATTTCCCTTTTCAGTCCGAAAATCAACTTCCCCCGACGCGGAGCCGAAGTGGTAGGCTGATAGAGAGCAACTGCTCATACACACCATTCCCACTCATCGGCCATCACGCCCCGACCATCAAAGACATCACCAGCGGCCGATGGAAGCAAACACCAAAGAGGCCCACTTTAAAGAAGACGAGCCACCGAGTGCGTGCCCGTATAGAACCGGCTGATCAATCGGCGGCGGCATTGGCTGAACCTTCAACTGCACCAACTTTGCCGATTGCTGAGGAGGTCGATCTCCAGACTGTTACAGAAGTTGGAGCGGCTGCTGCATCATTGCTGGTAGAAGCTGTTCAGGTAATTCCGCACACTTCACATACTTCTAAATATTCTATCGATATTAACCTCTTCTTTCTGCCAGGCTGCGCAAAACGCCCCAGCGCAGTCTCCGCAGCAATCGGCTACATCCCAGGCGGAAACCGAAACACCAGCGATTTCCCTCACCGAGGTAGAGAGTTTCTTAACTCAATTTCTTGATACTCAACAAAAAACTAACCGATTTTTGATGCAGGCCAATCTGGGTGCATCGATTGTACCTCTCCAACAAACATCGGCCGGAAGACTCACAGAGGTATGGCAGGCATCATATATCATCAGACTTAATTATTTGTAGTATACTTATAAAATCTGTTTCCCATACCTTTTCAAGAGGCTGGCCCGAGCAGGGCACTGATAGTCGTCGAGTCTTCTTCTTCTGACGAGCCAATCGCGCCAGTTCCCGAGACGAGGGTGGCACTTCCGCCGGCGCAAGCAAGAGAAATCCGTTTCAAAGAGGTAGGGAACTTGTAACCCAAATCGGCCGATTCCCCCTTACTGTCTGCTAATCCGTATTTTTACTTCTTTTATTCTTCCGCAGGAGCAGGACACTCCCAATAACAGTCTTTTTTCTTTCGCGGTTCCCCTTTCTGACGATGAAGAGGTCGCTTCACACCAAGTCACACCGAGCTCAATCCCTGATGACGTCCGTGCTAAGCTCGAGAGTATACGGACCCTCCTCCAAGACGATATCGGCCGATTAGTGGGATATGCCTCGTCGATTCGACAACTTCTTAATGAAATCAGAGGCCGAATTCCAGAGGAAGCGACAGAGGCTCTGGATCCTGCTGCATATATAGAGTCAATGCAGACTTCAGTGTTCAGGGCCTTGCGCCATATGGCCGATCGCGCCAAACTAGCGAAAGCCCGCGAGGAAGAAGACTCCTACAAACTTCAAGCCCAAGAGGTGCATCAGCGAATCAACTTCCTTGAGAATTCTCGTCTAGATATCGTCGGTGCCATAGATCGCCTTAAACAGCGAAGGGCAGAGCTAGCCAAAGAGATGGAGCAGGTGACCAAGGCCATAGCTGCTGAAGAAAAAAGACTCCAAGACCTCCCATCTGTCATTGCTGAACTGAAGCAGGAAAGACATAACCTGGCCCGTGAAGCAATAGAAATCCATCATCATATGCCAGAAGTCCCCGGATCGGCTGATGACGACCAAAGAATTGTAGACTCGGCCGATCAAATTAGGCAACGAGCGATTGCGGCTATTGATGCCCTCCTTGGGTGAACTGTAAAAAATCCTATAAACATTTAATGCCCTCTCGCTGTTGACGCGCAGATTCAAACTTGGACCGTCCTCTTTGGCAGCTTTTCATTTATTAACACTTTTACTCCGATGGGACGCATCCTACCATCTCTTCACCCTCTTCCTTCTATAAGTATGAGATCCCATATCGTTTCCAAAGGCGTCCGTATTACCCATCTTCTTCCCCTCGAACAATTTATCTCTGTCCTCCCAGGCTAGACATCAAGATATCTTCTTCGTCTTCTTCCTTCTCTGTCAACTAGGTACGAACCCTCCTCTATTTCCTCCCTTGACATTTCAATCGCTCTGACACTGGGTAGTTGTTTGCTCTTTCTTTAGCTGAAACACCTTAGTCCCAGTCCGGAACGAGCGATTGAAGTTGTGCATTCAGATGAACCATTATCGCAGGCGGACATAGATCTGATAAAAGCTCATTTCGAAGAACTCAAAGGTCATGTTCCTGCTGACGTCCAGAAAGTCTGGGACCATATAGACGCTAACTGCTCCAGGCGACCGCCAACTGAAAGGAGTCATCCACTCCCTCGCTCAGTTGCCCTTGAAGATGCTGCGGCGGGGACATCCCAACCACCTCTCGACAGGAGCCATCCACTCCCTCATCAAGTCGAGGCTGAAGCCACCATGGAGGATCTGGAGGAAAAGAGCATCCGCCTTTTGATAAAATTAGGCCGGATTGAGAGAGAGATTAAGAAAAAGCGTGATCAATAGATATATTGGTACTTTTATTCCAAGGGCGACTTGTACCATGTCGTCCATGTACTTTGTTGTTTTCACCAAATAATGAGTCGGTCAGACTAAATCAAAATGTTTCATCCTTAAGGCGATGTCATTTTTACATCGGCTATATAGACAGGAGCCAATGGGAGTTGGCCATGTTGTCTTGATGCACCCTATCGCAAGTTATGCACCCACCCATATACTTGGATAGTACCTCTTCAGATATCTCCCGTTTAAGGCTCTTGTGAATTCTTCCCCTTTGATAGTTTCTAGTATATATGCATTTCCCGGCGCACATCGGCCGATTTTATACGGCCCCTACCAAGTGGGCGACCATTTACCGAATTTGGGATCCTTAGAACCTATCGGCAGCACCAACTTCCATGCCAAATCTCCTTGGGAGAATTGTTTAACTTTGACCTTCTTGTCATACCACCTGGCCACCCTTTTCTTGTTTTCTTCGATGCTAATCGGGCCCTCAATCGCTGACCTGCCGAATCATCGAGTTCTCCCTTCATGAGGAAGGAATAGTCATCGGCCGTCAACTGATCTTGAAGCGATGTGCGCCTTGACCCTGTCCTTAATTCCCAAGGCAAGACTGCCTCGTGACCATATACCAACTGATAAGGAGATATCTTAGTGGCCCCGTGGCAAGCCATCCTATAAGCCCATAGAGATTAAGCTAAAGACATGTGCCACTTCTTGGGTTGTTCCTCTATCTTCCTCTTGATCAACTTGATTATCCCCTTATTGGATGATTCGGCCTGGCCGTTGGCTTGAGCATAGTACGGAGAAGAATTCAACAATTTAATCCCCATATCAGCGGTGAATTCTTCGAACTCCCCTGAGGTGAACATCGTTCCTTGATCAGTTGTGATAGTTTGAGGGATACCGAACCGATAAACAATGTGGTTCTTAACGAAATCGATCATATCGCCCGATGTCACGGTCTTCAACGGAACTGCCTCCACCCATTTGGTAAAATAATCAGTGGCTATTAATATAAACTTGTGCCCTTTGCTTGATGGAGGGTGAATCTGCCCGATGAGATCTATTCCCGCCATGGCTTGATTACCGGATTCATAGCCGAAGCTGGCGCGTGCTGCACATTGCCAAACTTCTTACAGCCTTGACAACCTTTATAATATTTAAAACAATCTTCGAGAATTGTCGGCCAATAATACCCATTGTTTCTGATCATCCACTTCATCTTGTGAGCCGATTGATGGGCGCCGCATACACCTTCGTGGATTTCCCCCATCAGTACCTTTGCTTCTTCCATTCCCAGGCATTTGAGAAGAACCCCATCAATCGTCCATTAAAACAAATCATCTTCGAGTATTTTGTGGCCTGAAAACGCACTCGCCGATCCATCTTCTGGGATGAATCTTTCAAGTAATCGGCAATCTCCTTTTGCCAATCATCGGCCGCAAGTTCCAGAATCATGGCCCCTTGAATCGGCCGATACCCGGACGCGTGTTGGGCAAGTCTATTGGCCTCTTCATTGTAATTTCTGGGAATGTGCTCAATCACCGCAGACTTGAATTCCTTTAACAGCTGGAGGCAATCTTCATAGTAAATCCTTAAGATATCATCTTTGCATTCAGATCTCCCCATCAATTGATCTACAATGAGCATGGAATCTCCAAAAATTTCAACTGCATCAGCTTTGACTTCCCTTAACAATTGGATACCTTTTAGGACGGCTCGGTATTCCGCCTGGTTGTTGGTTGCGGATGCCTCTATCGACAGAGAGAAATCATAGCTTGCCCCCCGAGGCAATACAAGAACGATGCCGATCCCCGATCCGGCTGCACACGAGGAACCATCGAAGTATAGAGTCCATGGAACCGGTTCAACGACAACAATTTCCGGTCCACAATGCTGAGCCACGAAATCGGCCATGACTTGACCCTTGACAGCCTTGGCCGATTCGTACCTTAGGTCAAACTCTGACAGAGCCAGGATCCAATTTCCAATCCGTCCTTTCAAAATTGGCAGTGATAGCATATATTTTACCACATCATCCTTGCATACGACTATGCACTCTGCCGATAACAAATAGTGCCTGAGCTTGGTACACGAGAAATATAGACACAGGCACAGCCGTTCCACCGGGGAATATCTCGTTTCGGCGTCCAGGAGTCTTCTGCTGACATAATATACCACACGTTCTTTTCCTTCGAACTCCTGTACCAGCACCGATCCGATAGCCTGTTCGTCGGCCGATAAGTATAGTTTGAACGGCTTATCGGGCTGTGGCGGGAGTAACACAGGTGGTGAAATTAGATATTGCTTGATATCTTCTAACTCTTTGCGTTGTTCTTCTCCCCACACGAATTCCTGATCGGGCTTCAATTTCAACAAAGGAGTGAAAGCTTGAATACGCCCGGACAAGTTGGATATGAATCTTCTGATAAAGTTGACTTGCCGATTTGGGACTGCAGCTCAGTTTTATTCTGCGGGGCCACAACCTTATTGATGGCAGCTATGGTCTTCCGGTTAACTTCTATCCTGCGCTCATGGACCATGAATCCTAAGAATTGCCCGGCCCACACGCCGAATGCACACTTGTTCGGGTTCATTTTCAACCCATGCTTCCTGGTGCACTCCAACACCTCTTGTAGATCGGCCAGATGTTCCTGATGACCTTTTGACTTGACTACAACATCGTCGATGTAGATTTCCACCGATACTCCAATGTGCTTGTGAAAGATATAATTCATAGCCCGCTGGTATGTAGCGCCGGCGTTCTTTAATCCAAAGGTCATTACAACCCACTCGAATAAACCGAGGCGGCCCGGACACGTGAAAGCCGTCTTCGAAATATCTTCTTCGGCCATTAATATTTGATTGTACCCAGCATTACCGTCCATGAAACTGATGACTTTATGTCCTGCGGCAGCATCTATCAAGACATTGGCTGTCGGCATCGGATACCCGTCCATTAGTGTAGCCTGATTTAGGTTCCTGAAGTCGATGCATACGCGCAACTTTCCGTTTTTCTTATATACGGGTACAATATTAGAAATCCATTCGGCGTAACGGCACTGCCGAATAAATCTTGCTTCAATCAATCTTGTGATCTCGGCCTTTATATCAGGTAGAATTTTAGGGTTGCACCATCGTGCAGGCTGCTGATATGGCCGATATCCTGGTTTTATAGGCAACCGGTGTTCGACAATGGACCGGTCTAGGCCAGGCATCTCATGGTATTCCCAAGCAAAGCAATTTTTGAATTCTTTTAATAAACTTATCAATCTATATTTGTAATCGGGATCCAGGCCAACACTAATATACGTCGGCCTTGGCTTGCTACCATCTCCTAAATCCACCATCTCCAATGAATCGGCCGACGTAAATCCATGCCCAAGCTTCCCGTCTTCTCGGACGAACTGATCCATCTAATCTGAATCTTCACAGCCGACTGCTTGGATCGGCTGTAGACCAAAATCGGATACTTTCTGGAAATCAGTGTCCCAAGTTCTACCAGATATACACTTGACGTGTTCGCAGCTCCACTGTTGCGTATCGGCCGCCGCAACACTGTAGGTGGAATCGGCGGTGGCTATCTCTGTACTGTCGCCGAGCCACTGTACGAGGCATTGGTGCATTGTAGACGGGACGCAGCAATTCGCATGTATCCAATCGCGACCGAGCAACATGTTGTAGGACCGCTTACCATTAATAATAAAGAAGGTAGTGGGAAGGGTCTTACTGCCGATGGTTAGGTCGACGCAGAGCGCTCCGCGGGCGGGAGACACATTGCCTTCGAAGTCTTTGAGCATCATGTCTGTCTTGGTCAGGTCTTCATCGCTTTTGCCTAACTTCCGGAACATGGCATATGGCATGATATTGACTACAGCGCCTCCGTCCACTAGTAGCCTGGTAACGGGTCGTCCGTTAACGTGTCCTTTGAGAAATAGAGCCTTGAGATGTTGCCGTTTTTCGTCTTCCGGTTTCTTAAAAGTGGTTGTCATCGGCTCCAAAACCAACTGCGCCATCTGCTCCTCCATCCTTGTCGCTTTATCTCGATCGGCGGGCGCCATGAACTCCATCGGCAATATGAACACCATGTTGACATCAGCTGCTGATTCTTGATTGTCGCCCTCCTTGTTGTTGTTTCTCTTGGGGCGCCAGACCCGAGACCTGTCGTTTTTCTTATCCAGCACCTGCCTCTGCTCTTCCTCTTGTTGTTCCCATTGGCGCAAACGTTGGATCCTTCGTTTTTGAGATTTGGACAGTCCATCAAGGCACCACCTGGGGTTCACTAGTTTGGCCGTGGTTTGGCGTGCTCCCAGTCTAGTTCCCTTCCTAGGGGGTTCTCATCTGACACCCTAGCATCAGCCATTTCTTCTAGCCGATCGTGTACGCTGGTTCTGCCCCCCAGTCGCTTCTGCTGGTTGATCCTGCCCTTCGACCGGTCATACCGGTCAACTCTGCCCCCAGCCGATCATGCACTGAAAGGCGCCGACCCTCTTGTTCGCGCCAGATTCTGCTGATCGGCTCTGATCCTCTATCTCTGGAGCGCGATCTTTTGAGCGGGCGATCGTTGCGATTTGATCCGCTGCACTCAGGGCAATTATCGGCTGATGGCAATCTGAGGTCATTTTCCCAGCAATGGATGAAGAACGGACATCGCGAATGATCTTCGTGTCGGCGTATCATCTCATCGTGGTGTCTCGATCTTTCCTGCTGCCGCTGATATTTGCTGAGTAAGAATTGGGAAGTGACGGGTCTACGCGATCGTTCTGATCCTTCTTCCTCGTCTTCAACCCGTCTTTTCCCTTTGACATTGTCCATCGTAACCTGCTTTCTGGGGTCCACGACGCCGCTTCTTCTAGCCGATTCCGACGTCAACACCTTGGTTTGAAGTGAGTTTTTTTCCCGTGTCAACCATGTTAGCAGGGAAAGGATGCTGATCAATCTTCATCGGCCTTGCTGGCTTCGCCGGGACTTTGAATTTGAGTCTGCCTTGCTCAATGGCCGACTGTATCTGCTGACGAAAGATCTTGCACTCATTTGTGTCATGAGATGTAGCATTTTGCCATTTGCAATACTTCATCTTTTTGAGCTGATCGGCCGAGGGAATGGTGTGGTAAGGTGAGAGCTTGATCTGCCCCTCTTGGAGAAGTAAGTCGAAGATTTTATTGGCCTTTGACGTGTCAAAGCCGAACGCCTTTGGTTCTTTCTTGCCGAAAGGGCACGATATCGGCTTCTTCCCTTTGACGCATTCTGCTAGGCCGATTTCTTCTTCTACCTCAGATTCAGACCCTTCCAAATATGCCACCTTTTTTTTGGAAATTCCTCCGTTGATCAAACGGACGTACTTCTTGACTGGCCAATCGGTGAACGATCTGACCTAAGCTTTCAAACTCTTGTGAGGCGTACCTCTCCTTGATATGTGGCAGGAGGCCTTGGAAGGCGATGTCGGCCAACTGAGCGTCGGTCAGGGCCAGGGTATAGCATTTGTTTCTGACCTCTCTGAACCTCTGTATGTAGCTAGTTACTGGTTCGTCGCTCCTTTGCCTGAGGATGGTCAGATCTGAAAGCTTCATCTCGTGGACCCCCGCGTAGAAGTATTTATGGAATTACTTTTCTAGACCGGCCCAAGTAATGATGGAGTTGGGTGGTAGGGTAGTGAACCACTGGAAGGCTGACCCAGATAGAGATGACGAGAACAGACGCACCCGCAGAGTATCTTGTGTGGCGGCCTCCCCGCACTGGATGATGAATCTATTTATGTGCTCCACAGTTGAGGTGTCATCCAGCCCTGAAAATTTGGTGAAGTCAGGAACTTTGTACCGATGGGGAAACGGCAGTAGATCGTAGGTGGGAGGGTATGGCGTTTTGTACGTATAGGTTTGTACTTTCGGCTTCAACCCGAATTGGTCTTGAATTACCTCCGCTATCCTTGCTGTCCAATCCACCTGCTGCTGATGAAGAACTGGTTGGGGGCGTCGGCACATGTTGGTGAATCGACGGCGGGACGACCGGGTGGTGGATCAAAGCGTGTCGCGGCCGTCTGAGCCGTTGACAGCTGGTGGCGTAGCGAATCTGCCACCCCATCGTACGACATCATTGGCGCCGCGCTTCTGAATGTTTTCGCAGCATCTGCCCCCCTGCCATTTTCTGACGTGGCCGGTTGATATTGAGGGACCGTCGGCCGGACGGCCGGATGGAACAGTGCCTGGATCGGAGGGCTCCCATGTCCGGTTGATTGATCATGAAAAGCCGCCGTTGCTGGTGCCCCCCAAGGTACTGAGTTTGAGGGCAGCGATTGCACGGAAGCAATCTGGACAGGCTGAAGCGGCGCTTGCGATCGAAAACATGGTGCACCGTTATATCCTGGAGGCATTGAAGGCAACGAAGTGTTGTATCCTTCGTGTTGCGTCGACATCGGCTGAGGAGCCGAGTGAGACGTGCCTGGTAAGCTTCTGGCTGGAGCTACAATAGGTGGGGCGTATGTTGGCCCCTGATATCCCTGAGCTACTCCGCTGACCAGAGAACTGATGACGGCGTTATACACCGTGTTGGTCATTACTGAGGATTGGTCGATGAAAGCCTGATAGACGGACTGTTGAATCATATTGGACATCTTGCCCGAATCCTTAGCGATGGTGATGTGGCGGGGAACTGGAAGAGGAGCTTTCTTGATTGTCTCCCCGCTTCTGGTACGACTGAAAGATTGCAGATTCACCCTTGTCTTGCCAGTTCTTCTTTCTGGTCGTCCTTGAGATCTGCTTCCGTAACCTCAATGATGTTGTTCTCAGAGATTTCGGTGGTCTTTGACATGTTGGATGTTGAGGTGATCCCACCGAGCGTGCCAAAAGTGTGTTGGCGCTAAAAATCGGTCGGGAATCGGCCGATGATCTTCAGCATCGGACACACGACCCGGGAGAATCTGCTTAACTCCTGTTCGGGTGATTGCCCTGGTGCGGTTCGCGCGGCGTGCCAGTCAATCTGACCTGTTGATTGACAAGGAAATAAACGTATTAAATTCCAGGGTTCCGATCGGCTAAAGTTCCGATCTGTCCCGAAAAGCGTATCAGCGAATCGGCCGATTTGCTATGAAGATGATCGGCTATAGATTAGCCGATAATCACGTGGCGATTGCAAAGAAAACTACTGGAGTAACTTAAACAATCGCTACGGATGCAACACTTGAAATAGATCTAATCGGCTATATGATAATGAACAAGGAAAAGTAATGATAGAGCCGATAGTTCGATCTCAAGCTGGATAACTGGTGATAAAACTAGAACAATAGGTAAAACCTATAATTCTGGTAAATATCGATAACTAGTGAATAAATCTAAATGAAACAACGGCGATGCGCCCAAAGTTAAAGCTTAGATGTTATTCGATAAGCAGAACCTACCAATTGGCCGGAGATCGTGTCGATGCAGTCCTGTCAATCCGTACGAACTCGTGAAAGAAAAAGAAGTATTGGCGAAGTCGCCGACTTGAAAGTAAAGTACGATGAAAAAGTAGATTATTTTTGTTGATTGATGTATGATCTTCTACAAAACCCAAACTGCTCCTATTTATACCCTAGGACTAAGATTCCTGATCTATTACGATCCGTTACAAACTTGATTTAAATAAAAAACTACTATATCTATAATATTTTTCTAAAGGAAACGGGCTCCCGGAGAATCTTCTGCCGCCATCTCCTAGTCCAATCCGGACTCTTTCCATTGCTTCACGACCGAGTCGGCGTCATTCTTTGACTAACGTCAGGTCATCTTTGACTGGTATCCTCTGTTGGGATTCCATTGGCTTCATCCCTTATCTGTTGGCGCAAGCTGCATCGCCAATCGGCCGATCCCTAACTGTAGCCTCAATCGGCCGATTTCCAACTGTAGCCTTTAAATCTGCCGCATCGGCCAGTCTCTTCCTTTTTTGACGCCAATTCAACACGTATCAAAATCCGGTGTCAACACTTTCATCCAAAAATATAAGTCCTCATCGCGTTTACCTTCAGTACTGTATATGCCATCAATATATTCACTTTCTCTTAAAATTAACTTTCCCTACATGTAAAAAGGACCAACTTGAATATCAATATGTTTTATTCAGTTGAGGACAAATGTGTTACTTTTGAAATATAAGTATCCTTGCACCATTGATTGGTATGCGCATCAATCACCATAAATCATGCGACTACCCAATTGGAAGTTGGAATATATGAAGGGTACAACCTCAGGCCGAAAACAACATTTGATGGGTGAAAGGAAATATCAACAACCTCCCGACTTTGGCTTTTCTGACCAACATTTTGGCACTAGCAACACAACCCGCTCCAAACTAGTTAGTCTAGTGAACCATAATGTTTGTTTTGCTTCAGATGCACAAGTTATAATAACATCTAGCTAATTAATATACACTACAAGATTCAGATGCACATAGTTGGCAACAAGCACATGTACTGTGTTCCCAATATTTTAAAAGACTTGAGTCTAAAAACGAATTAAAATACTTTGGATTGCAAATGTATGTGCCTTCTCCTCTAGGGCCCAAGCCTAACAGACACTACACATGATCATCTGCACTTTAAATCCTCAACCTTAAGACATACTCTTTCTAACTTCAGCATAGAATGCATGTTCAAGGAAAAAAACTCTGGCATAGAATATTACTCTAATGACAATTGCATTTAAGTATATATGCAGAGTATAATTTCTTGAGTTCAGTGCTTTGTCAGAATTAGTGTTGATGCACTCTTCCCGTATGTAAGATTTTGTGGAGCATAACACATTTTCTCGTGGCTGCAGGTACTACATGTCTACATGGTTCATGCTAATCGACACATCATGTCACGCATTGGCCTACCTCTGGCGGTCTTTCTCTTGTCATTTCCAAGCTGTCTTTGGAGACAGACCTGCCTTGGACCCAGGTAGGTCCTTTGTTTCATCCTTTTTCTGCAATAGCTTTCACAGATACCCTTACAGCCCTCGTTCTTGTCCAAGGTGAGGTGGTTGTAATTGGACCACTCTTTTCCTCTCTTAATACAAAGATACACATATCTCCTGTGTGTTCGAAAAAAAATAAATTCCAAGCTGTCCATTGGTGGTGTTTGATATACATGTTATTTTGTGATTTGGTCATGTGTTTAGAATGCTAGGATTCAGAATGTAAATGAAACGGAAAAACAGGGAAAAACACACACCAATCCAGAGAAAAACATTCCGGCTCCAAAAGATTTTTTCCTGGTTATTGTGCATGTGCAAGTCAATGCTGGCCGTCCATATAGCTATCTGATGTCCACCACAACCCTTGGTAAGGTAAGCTCCTTATCACGCTTAGCTAACTGCCTAACTTGAAATTTGTTAATTTAGCCCGGCCATTATTTCGTGAGTACCTGGCCATATGTCCGTTAGTACACACAGAAGTTTTTTCTTTAGTACTCACAGAATTTGGCCAGGTACCTGCCCCATGATGTGTCCGTTTTAGTTCGTGAGTACCTAGCCAAATTACTTACGGATTCATTTGCTAACTTCATACCTGGCCAACAATTTTTCCATGCATCATGTCCTAAAAAAACACTTTCTCCATCCTTTTGATCTTTTATTGATCGCTTTATTTCCAAACTTAACATTTTGACATACCTTTGGAATCAATGAATGGTATAAAAAGGGACTTCCAACTTGTGGTATCGTAACCCTGCTATTTCAACCAACAAACTCCATTGATTTGTCGATGAGTATACCCAAGTGGCACAATAGAAAGTACACAGCGACAACCATAGCCATCTTAATTACTATTAATAATTGGTGGTTGGAGCATCCATATCACTTCTCATGAGACACCCTAGAAAAAAGACGAATCCTTAAAATTCAAACAAAATCCAGAAACATTTGGCTATCAATTATATAGAATTTAATAGTCAATGGTGATAATAGTTATTGGATCATTTTTTTTGAAAACCACTCACCTATACCATTATGAAAATACTCCAAGGTAACCTTATAAATCAATATCTAAGTCACCATTATGAAAAAAAATCTAATATAAGTCCCTTATCTTTCATTCTAAATTAACCAAATATGCCATTATGAAAGATAATCCAAAGTACCGATAGCCATCATATACCGTACAAGAGACACATTAGGGATATTTGGTGCCAACATATTTCCTGATGCTTCTCAATCCTAACACTCATTATATACAAGCAGCTAGTCAATGGTGATTGAATTGGCGAAATTGCGTTAACCAGAATTACAACTAGGTTGGAAGTTCTAGAGAGAGTTCACCATGGTTGAAATATATAAGTAACACTGTTGGTATGTGGTACACATGGTACTGTCTTTTTGGTACTATATAATTAATCTTCACTAAATGTGTTCATGTGCAATCAGTTGGCACATATAGGCTACAGGTCCATATATAAGTCCGTTAGTACACACAAAATAGTCCACACAATATTATTCTTCTAGAAAATAGAATTACTAGAAACGTGATTTGCTTGATTCCACTGGCCACTGTGGTGGTCGATCCGTGAGACAGCAACTAGCAATGTTAATTTTCATTTCTGACACCATGAGAGTCGAGTAGCCTGATTTCTTTTCCATTAGTGCCGTTTTGTATTTACTCTGGGCTGTCTACTTTGTGTCTAGTGCAGCAGGCTTTCCCATTAATTTTCTGTGGGCTTGTGCTAAAATAAGCGCCACGTGAAAGGCTTTGTTCTGGCCTGTTTTATCCTGACTACACAAATATCAGCCCGTAATCCAAACGAAGGCTTTTTGCCTTCCTATGAAACAGCTGGAGCTGCTAAAACAAAAACCAATTTTGTTGGATCAATAGTACGTCTTATAAATAAGTCTCCTTATCTAGTTACACAACTTTCCACAAAGAAAGTAATTATCATTTGAAGTCATATCCAATAAATTTCAATCAATTTTATTAAAATTTTTATGTGTGAATGTTTCAGGATCCGACTCTTTACATGAAGGCTATATGTGGGCCTAGCCACTCGACTTCACATAAAAGAACCGATGACTGTAATACTAAGTCACATCCAACAAATTCTAGTCAATTTTATTAAAATTTTAAGGGATCGACTCTTGATTCAGGGGCCACGTGTGGGTGTAGCCACATGACTTTGTACAAAAGAGCTGACATATTGAGTCATCCCAACAAATATTAGAATTTTGATAAAAATTTTAAGATATGAATGTGAGGTTAATATCAGTCAACTTCAATAAAAATTTGAAGATACGAATCTGAGGTTAATATCTGTCAACTTTGATAAAAATTTTAAGATATGAATCTGGGTTAATATCAGTCAATTTTGATAAAAGTTTAAGATATGAATGTGAGGTTTTAGTTTCAGGATCCATGTATTTTTTCTAGTATGCTTATGAAGCAACTCACATTAATTGGAGACTTGATATTTCTTCATTTCCAATCTTTATGATAAACATACTACTCCCTCCTTCTCCAAATGTAAGGGGTTCTAGGATTTTTATGGAAATTCCAAAGATGGCAAAACTCGCATATGCTCATTAATCATTATTAAAGCCTTGTGCATGGACTTTGATTAGCTCAAGTGGCGAGATTATTTGGCTCTTTACCCATGCCATTAGTGCATAGTGTCACGGGAAACAGAGTCGAAATCCTTGCTCACAACAAACCAGATCCCATATTCGCTGGTTTCGGGCAGTCTTGGAATTCCTTGTGAGCCACATGTTTTTCGGTATACTGAAAATTGAAGCCTGGTTGGCACAGGTGAAATTGATGTGCATGTTTTCCGGCTCATCCTGTCACCAAAGTTACCTATAGAAATGCCTCCCTGCTTCCTGATTATGGTAAAAAGCCATTTTGGCTCTTTGGATGAACCTGCTAAAGATTGAAAAATAGGAACAGAATGGCTCATGAAAAATATATTTGTGACATTGATCCTTGATTAAAAAGCTGAGAGCCGGAGAACATTTCTATATATGCAATCATCAGTGCATTTTATTACTATTGCCAAGTGTGTATTTGAGAGAAAAACTACCTAATATTGTTGTCATATTGAGCAAATGAGAAAAGATGTTTAAAAAAAATCTTAATCACCTGGCGTCATTCTTTTTTTAAAAAAGAAATAGCAGTGGGTGTCTGTGAGTAGTTTCTTCTATACAAATTGACTGTGCATGCTTTATCACCTTTTCCAGATCAGTTCATTATGTGGAATAGTGTCAAATGTTTTTTTTTCTCTACACAAGTTGGTAGGTAATTCAGATGTTCAAAACCATCATCTCATAGGTATTCCATTTAGGTGTGAAAAAAAACATAAATTGCATTTTCTTGGTGGCCTTATTGTTGAAAGTGTAATTTCTTCACCAGAGTTTAGGAAACTCAGCTAGATCTCTTTCTGATATCTTTTTGAACATAGTTCGGATTGAAACTGTATACATCAGAAGAAGCAAGTTTTCTTGTCCTCCTGCTGCATTTGCAAAATATATCTTTTGCATTTTATTTGAAAAAAGATTGCATATTTTAATCAGGGGAGAGGTGGAAAGAAGTATTAAACAGAAATGTGAAAACATTGCACTCTGGGTCTCGAGCGCCATGTGAAGCAAGCTGAGAAAAAGCCATGAAGAATCAATACGGAGGATGGGCTGTTGCTCTCTGCCCCAAGTCCAAACTGAAGGCCAAAGCAAGCACTACTAGGACTACGAGAAAGGGAGATAAAGCATGAGGAGGGAAAAAGGATTCACCTGCAGCCAAACAAGACAAAGCAAAAGAAGATGCAAAGGAAGGCACACAAAAGCACGGCTCCTCAGCCACACCAAGCAAAGGATAAGAGAAAGCAGGATGATGCCTGCAGAATCTCCTCTGATGGCACGCAGCATTGTCCTGCAGCCATGGCTCAGTCCCTGCAGGCTATTCACCAAGTGACGTTCAACTGCCCAGCCCAGCCTAACAGTCGTCGTGCGCGTGGTTCCCTTCTTTTGACCGCAATTCGTGTGTTTTGGCCTGGACGGAGATCGATGCAAATTAAACCAGATAAATCATCAAATGATCGATAAGCTAGGAGTGATGTCTTCATCCATGGCCATTCAACCATTCATTAAATATAGTATAGGTCTTTGCATTTGGGTCCTTGTTTCATCCTCTCTCTGCTCTCTCTCTTTGTTTTTTGTTTTTGTTTGAAAAAATGGGCTTTCTTGTGTGCCTGTACTTGGCCATCAGACCACTTTAGCTCTCTTGCTACTAGTGTGCTACTGTCTGGAAGATGCAGTTTGCACAGATGGATGGATGAAGAGATGGATGCATGGTAGGGTACCCCGAATATATATCTGGATTGTGGTTGGCTCTTTATAGGTACACCTTTGTGGCCATAAAGTATGGGGGAAGGTGGAGCATAAATAATAGGAGGAGGCATAATTATTCCTTTGTTTTTTTACCGCTCCTCCTTCCCTTTCCCTCGACTCGATCAGTCAAGGAAGAAAAGAAAAGAAACGACAAAAGATACTGTTATTTTACTGAATGGAGCATTATCTCTTATCTTTTATTCGTGATTACTCACTGTTGTCCAAAACAACGTTGATTTTCCAAAACCAATATGATCAAAAGAGATGTAACACACCTTTCGTTTAGGTACTATATGGACACACACATATAATAGAATTTGCTAGTAAATGAAAAAGATACTGACCGGTTACTAGGGGATAAAAGCTAAATCATTTTCCACGGAGGGTTGAAGGAATGGCCATATATAGGCACTCAATCAGTCACAACGCTCCTTTTTTTCCTTTTGCTTTCCCGCCGCGCCGAGCGGGATGGGATGGCTCGGCCCACCAGCAGGCTGAGCTGGATGGAGCGGTGTGGCCGGAAGGCGGGCCTGGGAGGCCATGTGGGGTGATCTGCTCGCGGATCTCAAGGAGGCGCGCGGATTTTGATTTCATCGGATCTTGGGGTGGGCCACCACCGCTGCTGCCCACCTCCGTTTGCTCCACGTCATCGCCCCACTCCCAATATCTATCTCTTCTGCTCCGCCTCCCAACGATACGACTTCCCCTTCTCCTCCTCCACCACCGCCTCCGCCTCAGGCCACCATGCCACTGCCTTCTCCTCCGCCCTCCGTTTCCTGACTCAGCCGCCGCCCCTACGACACCTCCTCTCCTCTAATCGAGGTACACTACAAAGGTATGCTGGCTGCTCCGCCCGTGTTCAATTCTTGGAGATCGTTGTAGTTAGGACTAGGAGCGAGGGCAAATCTGTATTCCACTCTGAACGAGCTGAGCATGCATTGCCTTGTCACTCGCAGCAACATTTTTTTTTTTTTAAAACGTGCCTGTGCACGTATTTCATTAAGAGGCGCAGCAAAATATATCACACTAGCAGATGGCTCATCGATCATGCTTGCTCGTTCATTCTCTGAACTAACCTATCTTCTTCTCATGATCTGTCTCCTCAACATAGGATTTCTTGTTTGCGCGCAGTGGATTTCTGAGCTGTTGGATGCAAGCGTAACATGTGCCCAACTATCTATTCATTAACCCAAGACCTGCCTCGGATCAATCCCGCCGCTTTCGTCTACCTCTTCGAGTCTGGCTGATGGGAGGTGCCCGTCAGCAACCGGGCGTGGACAGACCTTCCCTCGGAGATGCCAGACTGCTTGGGAACGGCGCCGTGGGTGTGGCTGGAGGCTATGGGGAGGACGACTTGAGGAGCAGTGACCGGCCGGATGTCCTGCTCAGCGGGCCAACCGCTGGTCCGCAGCAGGGTAGTGACATGGAAAACCACCACCAGCAGGTCTGCTGGGAGCGCTTCCTCCAGAAGAAGACTATCAGAGTCTTGCTCGTGGAGAGTGATGATTCAACTAGGCAGGTGGTCAGTGCCCTGCTTCGTCACTGCATGTATGAAGGTTTGTTTGTTTCATCCCAATTATTCATCCTTCTTTCTGGCCCCTCTATCAGTTACTTGAAAAGCTCTGTTTTTACTTAAAGTAGGGACTAATCTCAACAATGGCCTAGTGGCCGATCCATCGCAAGCATTGGCTTAATAATTTGGGATAATGGAGGGGGTACGATTTAGAGTATTCTCAATTCGAGGTCTAATCGTACAACAAACTTCGTAAAAACTTGAATAAGTATAAAGAAATATCTAACTAGTGCCAATTTAGTTATTCCCAACCAGACATCATGAAAAGATCTATTACGATTGCATATCTTTTCTTACTAGATAATTATGGCCTTTTGATTGGCATGGACCCTTCAAAATATATATACTAAATATATATACTTGTGGCTGCATTCCTAGTGTTTGGATCCATTTTCTCGATTGGTATGCATAGATTAGGATCAGCAACAATGTCAGTATAACATGAGGATCATTGCTAGCAGCTTCTTGGTTTCGACGCGAGTGGGGACGGTTAATTTTTCGTCGGAGGTTCTTCTGGTTTCGACGCGAGTAAGGCCGATGAGTGCTTCTTGGTGGGCTATGAAGAGCGACAGGAGGTTGCACTGGGCCACACAGCTCGGGCCATCTCATGGAGAAACTACTTGGGCCATGAAAAATTAAAGGGGCCATAAGAGGAATTTTGGGCCACGCCTAGGGTCGTGGCTCTATGCCTAAATCCGCCCCACGTTTTTGGGAGGGGAATATTCCATCTTTTTGCACTAATATTCCATTCCATATTTCATTATAAATTTAAAAACAATTTTTTTGTGTTTACACAAAGGAAGTTTATGTTGAAATCAAGACAACCGCATCAAGGTGAAACAGCCATTTTGAAATCGCCTCGGCCTTTGCATAACTAGGATACACACAATCCATGAAACACGTGCACCAAAAGTTTTAAGTGGATACAAAAGAAAATGCTAGGGATCATCAATTTGAAGACTAGGTTGCTACCTATGCTCCTGGATTAAACTCTCCCTATCCACCTGCTCCAAGTGCTGACATGCTGCTATAACAAAATCTTGTGAACCAGGATTATTATAAAGGATAGCTTAGACATGAAGCCAGTGGGTAACTAAGTAAATAGTCAAGAGAAGAATTTTTTTCTTGTCAAAAACAACATCAGTCCTACATAGCCATAGTGACCAACTCGTAGCAGCCACCCCCCAAATGACTAGTT
Organism: Panicum miliaceum; assembly: GCA_032594955.1. NCBI lineage: Eukaryota > Viridiplantae > Streptophyta > Magnoliopsida > Poales > Poaceae > Panicum > Panicum miliaceum. Next base: position 37,188,794 of record CM064066.1, read on the forward strand.
GTTTCAAGTCCTTTCTAATTCCCCATAGCCAACTAACAAACAAATGTGAGAGTCCAGAAGCCATATGAATTATGAAAAGAACTGCTTTTATAACTACCCAATTATGGAGTAGCACTTGGTAGCTCCAAAATGCACCATCACACACAGTGAGAAACAATTTAGGTATACAAGAGCTAGCTCTTGATGGCACATATTACATAACGGTCTCAACAAAGTCTTGAAGAGGGTCAAGTCCAACACCATGTTCCAAGCATCTTTCAACACTGCTGTTAGGGTTTAAGCACCATCACCCTAAACCCTTGATATCTCCATATATATATATGATCCATGAAACATGACCATAAGTCAATACATGCGCTGGTTTATTATTACTAACAAATAGTCACGCACTTGCTAACCAATTGCCTCGCATGCATGCACGTGGTCCAACAAGCATCTGGACTTTCTTTTTTCCCCCCATGATGATGTGGGGTTGCATGTGGCATATTAATTGCTTTCCCATATTCTCTTCGTACATTTCTTTCACATTTAGTGTATATAGCTGCTGGGGAGCACTAGGAGGTGTTTGGATCCAAGTGCTAATATCCAAAAGTACTAAAATTTAGCACTAGTCTATCAAAACAGGAGTGCTAATTGGGTGGACTAAACTTTAGCTAAAACTTAAAAACTTTAGCAAATATAAGAGTGTTAATATGTGCTAAAGTTTAGCACCCAACTTTAGCATATCCAAACAAGCCCTTAGTCAAAGGTAGTGGAACGGTAGTTGTTAGGCATCGCCCTGTTTCTGGATGTTTGTGAATAAGAAACTGGACTGACAACATAGTGGAACTCCTTACTTTATTTTTCCTAATACATTCATACTTCCTTCATTTTACAATATACACTTACTATTGTGCATAGACTAAGGAAACTCAACGTTGATAAAAAAAGTAATGAATCAACCTATAATTAGGTGTCTATCCCTTGAAACACACAAACAATGCTCTACATGGGTTGTTTATCCTCCAAAAGCAAGACTTGTGAAAGATGCTATCGAGGCTATGGACATATATACATTGTGATACAAGGGAGTATTTCTTACTGACCGAATCTATGAATATACTATGATTTATTGTTACTACATATAGAATTATTGTACTTTTAAGTATTACGGCTTAATAATTTTCTTCAATTTGAATTGTTGGAAGGAGGAAGGTGATGTAAAAGAAGAGAGTCTAAAGCTTCTCTTACAAAAAGCACCAGCCGACAAGCAGCGGATGGCTAGATAGCAGGGTGGACACTTGTTGTTGTGCAATAAAATCCATCATTTCGACTAGGATGAGTGCCCTATATACTCTACACATGACCTTCTAGCCCGGAGTAGTTTGGTAGGAGAAACCCTTCTTTATGCAACCTAACTTCATAATTCCAAAATTGTTAAAGTTGGATTGTTGAACAAGGCGGCTATCTAGTTGGTCTGTCGTTCGAACCAACAATTCTCAAAATAATGGTGTTATAATATAGACTTAAATGGATAAAAATTGATGGTAATCATTGAAACAAATTATTCAGTATGTACAGTTGATGTTTGCACAAATTAAATCATTTCTTTGTGCAACATTACATACCACATCCACAGTTCTCTTGCGCCTTCTTAAAAGGAAAAACCTTGCAAACAATATTAGTTCATTTAGTCACTTAGGATACCAAGATGGTCGTTTCAAGCTTGAATTTTTTAAAGTTCTAATCTTGGTTGATCACTTAAGGCATTGCAATAGTCTTCATTAGAGGTGAGATTGATGATCCTTGGTCTACCGACTGTTGATGTTCTTCAAAAACTGAGTTATTCTATTCAATTTTTCAGTTATCCCGGCCGAAAATGGCCAACAAGCATGGAGTTATCTTGAAGATATGCAAAACAACATAGATTTTGTTTTGGCTGAAGTTTTTATGCCTGGTATATCTGGAATATCTCTGCTGAGTAGGATCATGAGCCACAGTATTTGCAAGAATATTCCAGTGATTAGTAAGTAACTTTCCTCAACTCTATAGTGCAATTGTTATAATGAACAGAATGTTGCTTTCAGCATTTATTTAGTTCCAATGCTTTTAGCTGCTACACTGATGTGGTTTGTGTGCAGTGATGTCTTCGAATGATGCCATGGGTACTGTCTTTAAATGTTTGTCAAAAGGTGCCGTTGACTTTTTAGTCAAGCCTATACGTAAGAATGAACTTAAGAACCTTTGGCAGCATGTGTGGAGACGGTGTCACAGTGTAAGTCGTTACCAGTCTGGTTTACATATTATATTTTCTAGAAAATCAATCAATGTTTACATATTATATTTTCTTGAAAGTCCATCAAGTACTAATTTGCTGCTTCAGTTTCAAGTTTTATTCTAATGCTTCGACTTTATTTTTGGTTCTCTGATGTATGGTTACTCTAAGCTAGAATTACCTATTTTGGAACTCAGTCCAGTGGCAGTGGAAGCGAAAGTGGCATTCAGACACAGAAGTGTGCCAAATCAAAAAGCGGTGATGAGTCCGATAACAACATTGGTAGCAACGAAGACGATGACGACGATGATGCAAGCATGGGACTTAATGCAAGGGATGGCAGTGATAATGGCAGTGGCACTCAAGTATGAGATTTGATGCTTTTTTACTTCTCTATAAATCTTATTACTAGCTGATGTTATCATGTTATCCAAAGTATGAACAGAGTATAACTTAGAATACAAGAAACTTTTTTTACTGAACTTGTCTATAATCACCAAATGAAATGTATTTGAGGTCATTTCACGTAGTAGCTACATTTAGTTACCATTTAGAACCACAGAATTAGACGATGTGTTCCTGCCACTGCTAAGCATTGATTTCACCCGGATCTGCATGCAGTTCTAAAAGTTTGCACACAAACTAGAGAATCCTTGTGATTTGGTTTAATTGCACCTACCACACTTAAGTTCATCTTGCATGTATTCTATTTTTGGCCAAAAAAGTATGATGACTGTAAGTGCCCCTTGTATGCTATACATGTATATGTTAGTCTAGTTTGCTTAAATAGTAACAATCACTCAATATAACCAGTTCTTGGTCCAGAATTCATTTAGAAATATGTGGCCATGCAAAACTTGAAAATAAATTGTTAGTTCAGAAACATATGATTTTTTTCCATATGTACAGCCAATCAGTTTTGATATCCATTAGAAAACATGGCTGTGCAAAACTTGAAAATGAATTGTTTGGTTCAGAAACAAATGATTTTTATCGTATGTACAGCCAGTGATTTTGATATCCATTTTGAAATATGTTGCTGTGCAAAAGTTCAAAATGAATTGTTTAGTTCAGAAACAAATGATTTTTATCATATTCACAGCCAATGATTTTGACATCACAAGTTTGTACATGCAGCAGCCATGTTTGAAATTTTCACCTTTGCTACTTTGGTTTTCAGTGCCATGTGTTTCCAGATTCGCATTGTCAAACCCACTAGAGAATATTTTGTAACTTGGGAGTGATATATACAGTAACTTCTAAACACAATGGAAAAATTTGCATTTTTAGACTTGGATCCGTTAACTGAACTTTAACTCTTTAAACTTGTAATTCCCAATTGGCTGGGTTAACCTCTTTCCCTTCCCCCTTTTGCTTCTATATATGGAATTTCTTTTGCACCGCTGTTGGTTTTTAATATAAATGTTTATAGTATTCTCATATGTACAACACAGTTATTACTGACTAACAGTGTTAGGGGATTGGTACTGTATTTACAAAATGAACTAAGGTCACAATCGAATATTTCTCTGATCTGGTTGTCCAACAAATCAAATTTCATTATGTGTCAATCAAAAGCATAATAACTCTATGCTGGGCACTGGATAAACCAAAGGTTCTCTGACAGAATTTACATGAAGCTTCATATAGTTTCTGTTAGTTATTTGTGACCTTGAATTAGAGTTGGACAACTCTAGATTTACTGAAACACGTCATATGAAGAATCAAATTCACCTTTGAATAATACAGATGGCTTTGCTGTTTGTGTTTAACTGGCACTTAGAATTTGAGATTAGGCCGATCTAGATTCAGTTACAACGCCAGATAGAGAATAAGAAGCAAAGCTTGTGTCCAAAACTGCATCTATAAGGTCTATTTGAATATCCTACCATCGGACCACAATCATAACCTGATATGATAAGGAGATAAGGGGTTTTATTACAAATAATAATCAGGACACGATAAACAATCATTGGACAAACCTTTAATAATTGGATACCTCATAAGCAGGAAAACAAATCTACGGAGCTTTGGTTGTGAAAAATAATAGCGTTGTGGTGTGTGGGTCTTTTATGAGGTGAAAGAAGTGTATAATTTCAAATTTATAGTTCTTGGAAATTTAAAGCTACACGGCTGTTTGTTAAATCTTGCAAGAACATATGTGTATTAGGATAAACTATGATGTTTTCATGTTCACAGGATTTAAATGATCTGATGGGGTTGGGTGGCAATCAGAGAATGGTAAGTACATATAGTGAAGCATTTGAGATGCTAGACTCTTGGGAAAAGTGGTAGGTCGGTATGCAAATGTCTGCATGATAACTAGATCCAGAGAGTATTTGAATAGCAACTCAACAAAGTGTGTAACTAAAATCCTAGGAAGTAAATATTTGGCCTGAATTGTTTAACATGCATGGACTGTTGTACGATAGCACTAATGTATTTCATGATTTGATATCGTAATATTTTCATTTTAACTGATTACGAATAGGAGTGATCTACTCCTCTTTCTATAATTGTTGATGAACCGATTTTCCCCCTTTTGTGACTAAGCCTATGTATGTATTACTCTCGTTTATTTTGCACAAAGCTAACCCTATTTTGTTTCTTTACTAAGCTACCTCACTGATAGGTGGGGTCTAAGCCTATGTATCAGTGAAAGATCCCAGCGGTAAACTGGCAATTAAACACAATTTTCCTGACTAAATTGTTCAACAACAGCAGCACTAGGTGGAGTAGCTATATCAACAGCATGGGCACATTTTAACTCGTTTCCTTGTCAATTTGTTAAAAGGCGCAGAGCTCGTGGACTAAGCATGCTGTGGAGATTGACAGTCCACAGGATATGTCTCCAGATCAGTTAGCTGATCCACCTGATAGCACTTGTGCACAAGTGATCCACCCAAAATCGGAGATATGTAGTAACAGATGGCTACCAGGTACAAACAACAGAAACTTCAAGAAGCAAAAAGACACTAATGGTATGGTATGCTCAACTGATTCACCATGCAATTTTGCAAAATAAACTTCTTGACCATTGTTGATTAAAGTTGCCAATTGCTTTCAGACGAGGGGAAGAACTTGGAGATAGGTGCCCCTAGAAATTTAAGTATGGATCATCAATCTTCCTCAAACGAGAGACCCATCAAACCAGCAGATGGACGTTGTGAGTACCCACCAGAAAACAATTCAAAGGAGTCAATGATAGAAAATTTAGATGAGCCAACTGTTCGAGCTGCTGATCTAATTGGTTCAATGGCCAAAAACATGGATGCCCACCAGGCAAGAAGAGCTGCAGATGCCCCTAATTGCTCTTCCAAAGTGCCAGAAGGGAAAGATATGAACCGTGACAATGTTTTGCCATTACTTGAGTTGATTTTGAAGAGGTCGAGATCATCTGTAGGTTGTGCCAATACAGGCCAAGATGAACAACGGAATATATTAAGACGGTCAGATCCCTCAGCATTCACAAGGTGCAAAACATAATATCAGTGTCATTATTGAGTTATGAAAGCAACAGTACGTTGCGTCCTAACTGTTGCTTTTGTTGCAAGTTACCATACATCTGTGGCTTCCAATCAAGGAGGGGCAGGATCTGTCGGGAGCTGTTCGCCGCATGATAACAGCTCTGAGGCTATGAAAACGGACTCTACTTACAACATGAAGTCAAATTCAGATGCTGCTCCGATAAAACAAGGCTCCAATGGCAGTAGCAATAACAATGACATGGGTTCCACTACAAAGCCTACTACAAATAAGGAGAGAGTGATGTCCCCCTCAGCTGTCAAGGCTAATGCACACACATCAGCGTTTCATCCTGTGCAGCACTGGACGGTTCCAGCTAATGCAGCAGGAAAAGCGAAGGCTGATGAAATGGCCAACAATGCAACTAAGAATGGTAACCCTGGTGAAGTGCAGAGCAACCTCGTGCAACACCCTCGTCCAATCCTTTATGTCCATTTTGATGTGCCACGGGAGAATGGTGGGTCAGGACCTCCGCAATGTGGTTCCTCCAGCGTATTTGATCCTCCACTTGAAGGTCAAGCTGCCAACTATGGTGTGAATGGGAGCAACTCAGGCAGTAACAATGGAACCAATGGGCAGAATGGAAGCAACGCTGGCACAAGTACGGCTGCTGCAAATGATGAAAGGACAAACACGGAGATTGCTAATGGTGCCATTGACAAAAGTGGACCTGGAGGTGGCAATGGGAGTGGAAGTGGCAGCGGCAATGACACATATGTGAAACGCTTCGCCCCAGCCATTACACCACGAGAAGCACGACTGATGAAATATTGGGAGAAAAAGAAAGATCGAAACTTTGGGAAAAAGGTAGCCTGTTTTCAATTGAATGTTTCTTAGGACCTTCTCATTTCCAACACACCTGAACCAGCAAATAGTGTATCATAAAAAGTTTGCTTCAAAGGTTGACTAAGTAGAATCTCGTACGTACATCATGTTGTTTCAAAGGAATTATAAACATTATGTTTTCTACAGCTAGCAGATAGGTAAGTATAATTAAAATATACTATGCTCAGAGACATTACGTACGAGCCCAAGTTCCCTAGCTGAAACTTCTTTTACTTGATTCGGCTGTGTTGTGGATCTGTCTTTTTAGAAATTTGATCAAATGTTACTCTCAACATTTTATATATGGAATACCTGAAATAGGCTACGAAGAAAGGATTCTGTATTTTTGTTTCTTTGTTTGTGTATGATGTGTTTGAGAAAGCTTTGGTTAGGACCGGTTTCTTTCTGATGGCTGTCTGCCATTTTCAGGTGCGGTACCAGAGTAGAAAGAGGTTAGCTGATCAGCGGCCGCGGGTCCGTGGGCAGTTCGTGAAGCAAGCTGTGCAAGATCAGGGTGGACGGGAAGGAGCTGGAGATAGATGATCCCCCTGTTGTAGCTCCCTCTTGACAATTAGACAGTTGATTCTTCCATCGCTTGTGATCTGATACGGTCGACAACACCCCATCCTTCATTTCCATCATTGGTTTCTCCACATTCAGAGTCTACTACCTACGCTAGAAAGAATAAACAACGAACTCCGATCCTATCAATCAATCCCCGTAAGCATGTAGAGGAGCAAGTGCATGTCTTGACTCCAGATGGACTGTAATTCTACGCGGAGTCATGCTCGCTCCTATGTAGCTAAGCATGTACAAGTGTACTCGTAATGTCTGAACGCCAGTACTGGTGCGTATTGTCATGGTTTGGTCTTGGATCAATTTCAATAGAATGCACGGCACAACAGTTGGCTTGCTGCTGGTGCGGTGCGTCAGTTTCAGTCAATATATATCATCGTTGCGTTCTGTCTTGTTCCTTTTCGTTGTTAACAGGTTTTACGTGCAAAGATCACGCACACTTTTGTTCTCTGGTTGTGCTGGTATGTTTGTTCCCTGCCGAATAAAGTAGTGCCCCTGACTGACTTTACTGAACACAATAGAAGCAGAGCATTATGTTTTTTCCCTGCATGTATGCAAACTAGGTAGCCGAATATACATGATTACAGGAGGAAAGATGCACCTACAGATACCAATACTCACTCATGCTTTTATATAAAGATCAGTCGCTTTTCAAGATCTTTGTATCCATTCGATATAACGATCTTGAAATCAATAAAACTAATGCAACAGGGGGGCTGTGATGAGGTGTTCGCTGCTTCCAAGGGTGTACGCATTTGTTTGGTTTTTGTCACGCCTTGAGGGAGGTTCACTCATGCAACCGTTGAAACCTTAGCGGGCTACTAACTTGTTATGGAATGCTTGGAAAGATTTCGTAGTAAATTCCTGCCACTCACCTCGAAAGTGTTTAGGGCCTGCAAACCCGGGCATCAAGGAAAACACGACTTGTAGCTAAAGTGTACAACCTCTGCAAAGTGTAAAACTGATATATCAGCCGTGCTCACGGTCAAGAGCGGCCTGGACCCTCGCATGATGTATTTAAATTGAAGTTATGTTTAATTCAGTTATTTAATTGTTCCAAGTTCATTTATTTATCAGTTATCTCTTTATTTTATAATTATGGGGCAATATTCATTAATGACTGAGTAAATAGGTTGTTAATATTTAATTGTTCATTAAGATGCTTACCGCTTTACTCAGCCAACCTTTATCCTTGTTTAAGCTTTGCATGTCATTTATTTTCTAATATATTTGCTGAATACCAACCGTAAGTGTACTCACTCTTGCTAAATCAATGCTGCTTAGAGCCAGACTAGTTTGAGGAGGTTCCAGAGGATATTCAAAATTACTAGGTGAATGTTCCCCCAGTCAGGTGCCTATGGAGATTGGTTGTTTCGCTTGTAGAATAAATGTGAGATTGAAATGCTTATTTATTTTCTTTCGTGAACTCGGTTTGGTTTGTAATAAATGACTTTGGTACTTTATGATATTGCTACTATTATTTACTTTCGTCGTTATATGTGTGTAATTTGATCCTAGAGCATATATGATTTATCGCCCGATTTATCACTTCAAAATCGGGTGTGACATTTGGCTAATTAACCACCAACCTTTTCTGTGTAGTGTGCTCTGGACGTATTCTTTTCTCATTTACATGGTAGTGAACAAGGAAGTTTCTTATCCTACTATACTCTGATATCAACATGCTAATAATAAGCTTCAAAAGAATACACCGCCTATGTGCATACTTAGAAAGGACATATTTTCCTTAGCTACGAGGCAGTGATGGCCTTATGGGTCTGCACCAGAATTAAAGATCGAACCGTCATCCATTTAGTTCACCCCTAACACACTCCTGTTCTGTGAGGATGTCAAGGTTAGTGCTTGTAGCAAAGAATATTAGTGCCTTCTGGTACATGCCGTTCTAATTTCCACAACTCCATTCCCTATGTTCCATCCGTCCCTCATCCTTGACTTGCTCCACCTTCGAGCGAAGACACTCCCAGTAGGAAGCATCATACAGATGGAACAGCAAGCAGCATAGTTGATTTGTGGTAGCCCTATTCCTGGTGCCTACCGTTCCTACATGAGAAGATTTATGTATTTCCTTTCCTTACTGCGGCGTTATCTGTTTGTCCTCCTCCAATTTCAATTGGGTTTGCTCTTCATGGTGAGAAACTGAAGGGAGTAATGAAGATGTAAAAAGGTGCCCTTTCTCATGGGACGATATACATGTGAGAACAAATTGATGATGATATGGTGGATATGTGTGAAGCTTATAATGTACTTCCACGCCCGCAGAACCACATACAAAACCTTTCTCTAGCCTTTCTATTTTCTTCAGTTCCGCTTATTGGAAAATGGCTTATGAATAGTATTGGGGAAAGGCACGGTGGATAGGACAAATTCAGATGTCTCCCTTAAATATGTATAGTTGTGCTTGAATATTCCAATGGCATAGTAGTTATTGTTGTTTGGTGTATTCAACTGTATTCAATTGAATCATGTCAACTACAATATAAGAATGTTCTGTTTTTAAGCAACTAGATCTTCCTGCTACTTGGTTCGGCTGGGCTAGAATGGCCGCCATCTAGACAGCAGCCAGCTACTGCTACGCGACTGTTCTAGCAGATAACAACTACATGGTCGAACCTGGAAGCCAATATAGCCATTACAATGCGCCTTTTTAAGCTAATGAACAACTGCTTGTCAATTTTAAGTGTCTATTAACACACTTTGTTAGTGAAAGTATCAGGTGGGCAAATGAAGAACAGGTGACACTAGAACTCACAACGGTAGGGTTATACCTGATGCCTTCCACTCATATAAACTACTAAAACATCTTAACAAATATTATTCTTTTACATGTTTCATCAACTTTGTTTTTGCTTCTCTTCCATCGTTATTTCTACCTGTTACTCCTGGTTGTGGCGAACTCACGACAGAAGAAAGGATTGTCATGATGCTTGATACCAAATATACAGTGCATTATGCTATATACAGTACACTTATCACATCCAATATAATCAGACTGATGTGTGTGTGTGTGTGTGTGTGTATACAATGTGGAAAATGTATTATCACAATAACAAGTAATATAGGAGAAGTGCCAAATCTCGGTCGTACTTCTCCTAACTCACTGATACACATTGCATTTTTTATCCAAATATGACACGCTCATTTGGAGGGATAGCTGGAGGGGCACGCGCTAGGGTGGATGTTGTGTGGCATTGTGCAGGGCTTGCGCCGGAGGTGCCTTAGCTTCCTGCCTGGGAGAGCATGCGGCTTGGGCATGAAGGGCCACGACGGCAAGGTTAAATGCGGCAAGAAACAGTAGCGAGCTAGTAAATCAAACTGTGTAAAGTCACACGTTTAAAGTAGTGTGAACGAAAAGATGTAATGACCCTAATGCCTCAGATATGCAATGTTTTTCTATTTTACTTGCGTCTGTCTTACTTCGCATGCCTTATCTTTCGAGCTTTAGCCAAGTTTAGTTTAGGTTTCCAGCTTAGGTTAGCCTAAGCTCTATTGTTGGGTACTTTGTATAGCCAAACCCTATTGCGCCAGTACAGGAACACAACAGTCAAGGATAGTGCCATTGACTCAAGATGTGCTTTCGCATGCTTCTCCCAGGATAATCTTCTATACGCAACACCATCGATCTACCAACCTCCAAAAGTTCAACGACTGTCAGACACACTTCCTGGACGAAGCATCATACCGGTGGAAAGAGGAGCCATCGCGATAGAGCGGTGCCTACCATGCCGATGGGGTGAATTTTTTCTTGCCCCTCACTCACAGCTAAGTTATGAAAGAACCTTGTTTGCATGACATAGTCATGTGAATGCAGTTAAGTAATTCTCACACTAGTTTTCGCTATTGTTAGTTTATTAATTTTCTGATTAAATTGGAACCAACAGGAAGATTTAATCTGAAAATGAAGTATAAGTGAATATTTTTTGAGGTTATAACTAAGTTTGTTGCAATAAGTCAGATGCATGTCTAATTTGACCAACGTTGAATTAAACGTGTGTGTTGTCCTGAGAGCTGATTCCTGCAGTTTATCCTTTATAGGAAATTATCCCGCATGGCGGGAGAAGTTTGGCATAACACTTAAGCTATTGATATCCTGCATGGCAGGAGAAGTTTGTGATGACTCATGTGCTATTTGTGTATCCTATACAGCAAGAGAAGTTTCGGGTAGCTCTTATGCTATCCTAGAATCAACCATACACTTCTATTGTGTGATGGTCATTAAGTTCTCAAAGGGTTGAGGCCATACGGGGAGCAATCCCAAATAACACCATTGCCAAATCTTAAGAAGGTGGAGAGTCAGGTGACTAACTCTTCACATACACATGCGGGCACTCAAATTGAGTAGCTCGCTGCGGAATAATCGAGTAATGGTGGAACATACATTTCTGAATGTATAATATGACCACTAAGATGGAGTCATTAGACATGGATCAAAAGGAGAGGGAAAATTAAGGCTTGACAGGTTGAATCTATCAACCGAGCTGAGCACATCAATAAGAAAATGAATTATTTGAATAATAATTCAAACCCTCCCTTGTAGTATCATATTGACATGGAATAAGTTTCATGACAAAAGGAAGTTGTATACAAAACATCAGATAAGAAAAATATGCGAGCATGGCTGCAGAAGTATCGCTAATAAAGGACTTTGTTAAGTTCTTGAGGTGGAATGAGGAGAGAGTGTGAATGAAGTGAGTGATAAATGTCTCCTTGTTCACGAGATTTCTGAACAATTTTCAAAATTATGGCAGTAAAGTTTATGCTATATTTTGAGGGGTAGGATTGTGAGATTAGTTAAGGAAGACACTCTCCATTGTAAGATCAGTTAAGGAGGACACTCTCCATTCCCCTATACCTTAGCTTAAATGCAATGTGTATAGTATGCATTGAACGCAAGAATGATCTATTAACAATGACTATGACCGTCGGGGGAGTACAACGGTCATGAAAATAATACCCCTATGCAAAGAAATAGCTAAATTCCTAGATCTTTTACGGTCTCAATAGGAAGATAGCGTAGTTGGCCAGTATTCACACAGGAAGAGCCTCAGTAGAATGGAGTAGCTTAAAGATGTAACCATACATCAATGGATAAGTTGAAATGTTATTGTTTCATCGTTCATAGAGACGAGGCACACTATCTTCTTGGAGGACAGGAAGATCAGGGGGAGCATGGTACCTCGAGAAATTAGCCTTGAGCAGAAGAGGGTATATGCTCCCACTCCGATGATTCAGGAGTTGTTTTTCTTGATACATGTTGCTGCTGCACCGACTATGCAGGACACTATGGTAACAACACCTGTTGTTAGTTCTCCTGTGGCAACAACGAATGAAAATGAGGAGCCTATCCTTCAGGAGCCGATAGAAACTGTTGTCGCACATAAGGAAGAGCTGCAACAGTCCATATGAAAGATGCACCAAATGTTGAGGCCCTAGAAGGTCTTAAAGAGTTAGAAAATCAACCATCCATGATGACTACGAAGTCTATGTTAGCGAGGAAATTTAAATGGGAGATGATCCCACCTCAATTTGAAGAAGCCATGAGAAGTGCTCACTCGCATAAATGGCTTAAAGCCATGCGAGATGAAATGAGATCCATGAGTACCAACAAAGTTTGGGACTTAGAAGATATTCCTAAATAAGCCAAGACAGTAGGTTGCAAATGGATCTACAAAACAAAATGTGACTCCAAAGGGAATGTGGAAAGATGAAAGCGTAACTTGTGGCGAAAGGCTTCACGTAAAGAGAAGGAATAGATGATAATGAGACTTTTTCTCTAGTTTCATGCAAGGATTCTTTTAGAATCATAATGACGTTGGTGACGCATTACAATTCAGAATTGCATCAGATGGATGTAAATACGGCATTCCTCAACGGGGATTTGTATGAAAAGTTTACATGGCACAACCCAAGATTTTTTCATGGAAGGAAAAGAACATATGAGATGCCACATGAAGAAATCCATTTAAGGATTAAAACAAGCCTCCTGACAATGGAATTTAAAGTTTGATGAAACAATAAGGAAATTGGGTTTAAAGAGAATGAGGAGGACAATTGCATTTATGCAAAGTTCGAGAATGGGATATTTAATTTCCGCATCCTGTATGTAGATGACATCTTACTCGCTAGTAGTGATGCTGATCTACTATTGGAGATGAAAGAAGGTTTTGTCCTCAAGTTTTGATATGAATGATCTCGGTGAAGCATCAATCGTTCTAGGAATTGAAGTTCACCGAGATAGAAGAAAAAGGGGTATTAGGAATATCGCAAAAGACATACTCAGAAGTGGTTCTAAAGAAATATAGTATGCGTGCGAGTAAACCTACGCATGCTTCTATAGTCAAGGGTGATATTTTGGGAAATTATAAAGTCCCAGGAACTAAGAAAAGATCGATCAAATGAAAGCGGATCCATGTGCTTCAGTTGTCGAAGCTTGAAAGTGTTGAAGTAAGAATTCACCCTGAAGTAGCTCACGTATCCGGGAATATTTTGGCAAAAGTCCAGTCCAAAAATAGATCACTGGAATGGAGTTAAGAATATCTTGCAATTTTGCAAAGTATGACATGCCTCATGCTAAGTTAAGAAGAGCAAGTACTCTCAAATAGTTGTGGGTACAAAGATAGAATTTCTGCGAGATGTGTAGTAAAATCCACAGTAGTTACTAAGATTCGCAGTTTTGGAGTTTTATTGTGGAAAAGCTCCAAACAAAAATAAAGAGACAGTTGTTGTATCATCAGTGATGCATACCTATAGTATAACATGATATGAGGCCACCAAGCAGGCACTTAAAGTTGATAAAGTCATGCCCGGAATTGAGAATTTCACTCTATGACAACAAGTCAAGTGTGTTACCAAACACATTGACATCAAGAGATACTTTGTAAAGGAGAAAATCCAGAATCATAATGAAAGTATTGAACGTATAAGGACCTAGCAAGTGCTTGCGAATCCGCTCACAAAAGGCTTACCACCCAATATATTCAGAGAACACTCAGTTGACATGGGTCCATGATAGAGCCTATGATTTCTGGATAACAAAGGGGCCTAGTGTCTATTCCGAGATGGAAAGGTGTATCGTAGTCATTGCGTCAGATGGTACGGAAGTAACTGGCATGATGCAGCATGCTCTATATACCGATTCATTGAGAAGTAGACGTGAAGTACAAGTACTAAGTATGAAAGTATAAGATGAGATCAAGGGGGAGAATGTTAGGATTGATCTCATCCGACATGATCCAATGACCGTGTTGGACTCCTTGATCGCGCCCTGATCGGGGGCGCTCAACCCAACACGGTTAGTGGGCCCCCGTCGTGCAGTGCTATAAAGGGGAAAGGGGGCACACGGCCCAAGGTTAACCTAAACAGCACAACCCTAGATCCCGATCAATCCAGCGCTGAAGCAACGGGAAGTCCGCCGCCCACTGCATCGCGCCGTCGTCACTGCTACATCGTCTCCAACCTCGTCACCAACTCGCCATTGGCCACCCGTCGACCTCGACCTCATCGCCAGCTCCTCTGCAACAAAAACCGACGGTCCTCTACTCCTCCCTCTCCTATCTTCTCTCTCTGTCTCTTGGTTTCAAAAGGAGAGGGAAAATTAAGGCTTGACAGGTTGAATCTATCAACCGAGCTGAGCACATCAATAAGAAAATGAATTATTTGAATAATAATTCAAACCCTCCCTTGTAGTATCATATTGACATGGAATAAGTTTCATGACAAAAGGAAGTTGTATACAAAACATCAGATAAGAAAAATATGCGAGCATGGCTGCAGAAGTATCGCTAATAAAGGACTTTGTTAAGTTCTTGAGGTGGAATGAGGAGAGAGTGTGAATGAAGTGAGTGATAAATGTCTCCTTGTTCACGAGATTTCTGAACAATTTTCAAAATTATGGCAGTAAAGTTTATGCTATATTTTGAGGGGTAGGATTGTGAGATTAGTTAAGGAAGACACTCTCCATTGTAAGATCAGTTAAGGAGGACACTCTCCATTCCCCTATACCTTAGCTTAAATGCAATGTGTATAGTATGCATTGAACGCAAGAATGATCTATTAACAATGACTATGACCGTCGGGGGAGTACAACGGTCATGAAAATAATACCCCTATGCAAAGAAATAGCTAAATTCCTAGATCTTTTACGGTCTCAATAGGAAGATAGCGTAGTTGGCCAGTATTCACACAGGAAGAGCCTCAGTAGAATGGAGTAGCTTAAAGATGTAACCATACATCAATGGATAAGTTGAAATGTTATTGTTTCATCGTTCATAGAGACGAGGCACACTATCTTCTTGGAGGACAGGAAGATCAGGGGGAGCATGGTACCTCGAGAAATTAGCCTTGAGCAGAAGAGGGTATATGCTCCCACTCCGATGATTCAGGAGTTGTTTTTCTTGATACATGTTGCTGCTGCACCGACTATGCAGGACACTATGGTAACAACACCTGTTGTTAGTTCTCCTGTGGCAACAACGAATGAAAATGAGGAGCCTATCCTTCAGGAGCCGATAGAAACTGTTGTCGCACATAAGGAAGAGCTGCAACAGTCCATATGAAAGATGCACCAAATGTTGAGGCCCTAGAAGGTCTTAAAGAGTTAGAAAATCAACCATCCATGATGACTACGAAGTCTATGTTAGCGAGGAAATTTAAATGGGAGATGATCCCACCTCAATTTGAAGAAGCCATGAGAAGTGCTCACTCGCATAAATGGCTTAAAGCCATGCGAGATGAAATGAGATCCATGAGTACCAACAAAGTTTGGGACTTAGAAGATATTCCTAAATAAGCCAAGACAGTAGGTTGCAAATGGATCTACAAAACAAAATGTGACTCCAAAGGGAATGTGGAAAGATGAAAGCGTAACTTGTGGCGAAAGGCTTCACGTAAAGAGAAGGAATAGATGATAATGAGACTTTTTCTCTAGTTTCATGCAAGGATTCTTTTAGAATCATAATGACGTTGGTGACGCATTACAATTCAGAATTGCATCAGATGGATGTAAATACGGCATTCCTCAACGGGGATTTGTATGAAAAGTTTACATGGCACAACCCAAGATTTTTTCATGGAAGGAAAAGAACATATGAGATGCCACATGAAGAAATCCATTTAAGGATTAAAACAAGCCTCCTGACAATGGAATTTAAAGTTTGATGAAACAATAAGGAAATTGGGTTTAAAGAGAATGAGGAGGACAATTGCATTTATGCAAAGTTCGAGAATGGGATATTTAATTTCCGCATCCTGTATGTAGATGACATCTTACTCGCTAGTAGTGATGCTGATCTACTATTGGAGATGAAAGAAGGTTTTGTCCTCAAGTTTTGATATGAATGATCTCGGTGAAGCATCAATCGTTCTAGGAATTGAAGTTCACCGAGATAGAAGAAAAAGGGGTATTAGGAATATCGCAAAAGACATACTCAGAAGTGGTTCTAAAGAAATATAGTATGCGTGCGAGTAAACCTACGCATGCTTCTATAGTCAAGGGTGATATTTTGGGAAATTATAAAGTCCCAGGAACTAAGAAAAGATCGATCAAATGAAAGCGGATCCATGTGCTTCAGTTGTCGAAGCTTGAAAGTGTTGAAGTAAGAATTCACCCTGAAGTAGCTCACGTATCCGGGAATATTTTGGCAAAAGTCCAGTCCAAAAATAGATCACTGGAATGGAGTTAAGAATATCTTGCAATTTTGCAAAGTATGACATGCCTCATGCTAAGTTAAGAAGAGCAAGTACTCTCAAATAGTTGTGGGTACAAAGATAGAATTTCTGCGAGATGTGTAGTAAAATCCACAGTAGTTACTAAGATTCGCAGTTTTGGAGTTTTATTGTGGAAAAGCTCCAAACAAAAATAAAGAGACAGTTGTTGTATCATCAGTGATGCATACCTATAGTATAACATGATATGAGGCCACCAAGCAGGCACTTAAAGTTGATAAAGTCATGCCCGGAATTGAGAATTTCACTCTATGACAACAAGTCAAGTGTGTTACCAAACACATTGACATCAAGAGATACTTTGTAAAGGAGAAAATCCAGAATCATAATGAAAGTATTGAACGTATAAGGACCTAGCAAGTGCTTGCGAATCCGCTCACAAAAGGCTTACCACCCAATATATTCAGAGAACACTCAGTTGACATGGGTCCATGATAGAGCCTATGATTTCTGGATAACAAAGGGGCCTAGTGTCTATTCCGAGATGGAAAGGTGTATCGTAGTCATTGCGTCAGATGGTACGGAAGTAACTGGCATGATGCAGCATGCTCTATATACCGATTCATTGAGAAGTAGACGTGAAGTACAAGTACTAAGTATGAAAGTATAAGATGAGATCAAGGGGGAGAATGTTAGGATTGATCTCATCCGACATGATCCAATGACCGTGTTGGACTCCTTGATCGCGCCCTGATCGGGGGCGCTCAACCCAACACGGTTAGTGGGCCCCCGTCGTGCAGTGCTATAAAGGGGAAAGGGGGCACACGGCCCAAGGTTAACCTAAACAGCACAACCCTAGATCCCGATCGATCCAGCGCTGAAGCAACGGGAAGTCCGCCGCCCACTGCATCGCGCCGTCGTCACTGCTACATCGTCTCCAACCTCATCACCAACTCGCCATTGGCCACCCGTCGACCTCGACCTCATCGCCAGCTCCTCTGCAACAAAAACCGACGGTCCTCTACTCCTCCCTCTCCTATCTTCTCTCTCTGTCTCTTGGTTTCATCTCTCAGATGTAAAATATGATGTAAACCATGTTCTTATATCAAAGTTAATGATGTTTACCCGCTTGATCTACTCCTAGTGGTCTTGAGAACTCTAACAAGACACACTTCCTGGACGAAGCATCATACAAGTGGAAACAGGAGCCATCGCGATAGAGCGGTGCCTACCATGCCGATGGGGTGAATTTTTCTTGCACCTCACTCGCAGCTCCTCAACCTCCCTTTCTCCATTTTCCATTGCTGTACGTGGTGGCAAACTGAAGGGTCGTTGGTGAGGCACAATAGGTACCAAATATATATGTAGTGTCATAGTGCCACGCGTGATTTAGGACATCAATGGTGACTAGGCTTGTGCTAAAATAAGCTCCACGTGAAGGCTTTGTTCTAGCCTGTTTTATCCTGACAACACAAATATTCAGCCCGTAATCCAAAAGCAGGCTTTAATTTTGCCTTCCTATGAAGCAGCTCGAACTGCTAAAACAAAAACCAATTTTGTTGGATCAACATATGTTGGACAAATAGTCTTACAAAAAAAAGTCGACCCAACATTTTTGTAAATATTAGGTCAATTAGAGAGGCTGGATCAAATAGTCTTACAAGAAAAGTCGTGCCAACATTTTGAGGCAATAAAAATTGTTGGATCGAATCAACAAGTATCATAAAAATGTTGAGCTAATACTTTGTTAAACACAATAATTCAATTATAAATGTTGGATCAAATAGTTTTATTAAAAGGTTGGGGGGACCATTTTTGAGAGATACTAAGCCAATCAGAAATATCAGGTATTAAAAATAAATTTGGGCCAATTTTTTTAAAGAATGTTGAGCTAATATGAAATGTTGGGTTAACAAGTTCCATATAAAGAGATAAACTGTTTTTTCATAAAAAATCGAGCCAACATTTTTGAGAAATGTTGATCAACTCGTCCCACAAAAAAGTTATGCCAACATTATAAAAAATAGCATTGGCTCTGTGAGTAAATGTCGAATAGACTTGTCTTATAAAGATGTTGAATCAATTAAGAGATAAAAAATTGATGCAAAAGAAGATGATAGGCCAACCACAAAAGAAGTAGGTTGCTTTTTTAGCAAGAGATGTAGGTTGCTTTTGACACAACGGGACCCTCCTTATTAAGTGGACTACTAATACATGTGCACGGACATTTTTCAGCCTATTAAGTGACATGGCTCAACCAAGCCCATGATGGACGGCGATACACTAATACATGTTATAAAAATAAAAGAAACTGACCATCACATTGTCATCAAGTGGTTCACCACCGTGTAAGAAATCCCATAAAAAATGTACCCTTTCTCACAGGACGATATACGTGGAAACGAATTGATGAATGGTAGGTGACGTTCAAAGCTTATATAATGTAGTTTCATGTCACTCATAAGTCTAGGGAACATTTTCTCATGGTTTTTTTTCCTTATTATTTCTTGAATTGAGATTTATTGTTCCATATATGTTTATTTTATACATTTTGTCACCATTCCAGGCATCCATTGCAGTTTATGTTGAAAGAAATTAACCATGAACAAAATTGATTTTATTGTACCGAAATTGTACATCAAGAATTCAAGATTCATTTGTTCTATATGCTAGCTTCTTCCATGTCTTCACTTAGAAAACACGGACAACTCTATACTATGCATCATCCACTAAGCTTACAACAAAAGAAAATTGTCGCCATGGAAGCTTACAAGCTTCCATCAGCATAGGAGTCACCGGTGCACCTTTACCCAATGGAAGTGGCGAAACTATCCTGCAGCCAGATTAACAAACAACATTAAATTAGATTAGTGCATGCCAAAAGAACCATGTTGCTGTACCTCGATGCTAGGAGCTGCTGGCCTTGTTGCTGCCGCTGATGAAGCAGAGGCCGTGGATCTTGCGCACCCCGGCAGCCTTGGTGAAGTTGTGCGCCGTACAGTGGCGGAGCTGCACGTCGCCCTCGAGGGAGGCGTCAATGCGGACGAGCGCGGCGGTAGGTGTCTCCTCTGTGAGATTCGCGCCGGTGGCCGTAACCACGACGGCGCCGCGGAGGACGCCGGGATGACTCCGGTGGCGCCGCCGCTGAAGCCGACTCGTCCAACCCTGCGAGTGCCTCTTCCTGTCGGAGCAGCAACTTTTTGGGGGAGATTGATTTGGAGGAGGAGGGGAGGGAGATATGGATTTGGGAAAAGGAAGAGGCACCGCTCATATACAAGCACGCGCGTGTGAGATTGAAAATTTTTTGGTACAACCAGCTGTTCCGTACGGTTCAGTATAAATTCGTAGGGATACCTGCCATCACGGTGCAACGTGGCGGACTGTTTCCTCATCTCCCTAGAAATGCATCAGATTCCTAGGGAATGGTAGAGGTTCCCTACGGTTTTGAAATTTGATTGTAGGGAAATAAACGTTCCCTAGGATACTCTAAAATTTTCTAGGGAAACGTAAAAGCTCTAGGGAAACAGTGGGATTCTAGTAGTGATTTTGGCTATGCCTTTTTTTTTCTTTTTCTTTTTTGCCTTTGCTTTCGTGTGCTATGGTCGTGTAGGGATGGTACAGATCATGCACCTTAGCCTGTTCAATATTATTTCTAATTATCAATTTATAATGGCTGGATTAATCACATGAGGCTTGTAAATCTTGAACAATTAATGGCGGATACAACTATAAATGACTCGGAGCTAGCCATTGCGAAACAGAGCAAGAGTAGATCTCCTTGCTGGTACCGATAATGATAGTACAAAGCTTGTTGTGTTTGCACGATTTTAGGAGACCGGCCTGAAATGACGTGCTAATTCGTTCATGAACATAGCAGACAGCCAATATATGATTGTTCCTAAAGTACAGACACACTCAGCAGACAGCCATGCAAGGTCGAAGACGATGGAGGTGGAGCTTGGCACGTGCAGACAAATTTCCACATGCTTCTCAGTCCTAACGCTCTCATTACATGCAGCTTCCAACCTGGCGGTACGCCTGGATAACGCAATTTTGCTGATTTTAGTGATTAGCCCCCTGCATGTAATGAGAGCGTTAGGACTGAGAAGCATGTGGAAATTTATCATTTTGAGTATGTTTATATACTTGTTCTAAGATACTTCAAAATGATATATACGAAAAATTTTAAAAGCATCCCTATTTTTTAAATATATATTATTATACCTTAGTACTAGTATATAAAATTGAGTATGTCCACATACTTTATGTATGGTCACATACCCAAGGTATATACCATCACAGATGGTCTAGTATGATCACATACACCCTGTACATACCTTTCATTGGGTCAGATACGTCCTACATCGTGAGATACACGTGTAGGAGTAGCTACAAGCGCGTGTAGAATAGAGTTTTCCTATATATATATGTATGTATGTATATATATGTATATATATATGAGTGTCCATATATATATATAACTTGAGAGCTAGTGTTGCTATGTGGTACACATGGTACTGTTTTATGGTATAATGTTTCAATGAAGAGAAAGAGCCCTGATACAGTTGCTCTTCACTAAATGTGATATTGTTCAACTAATTGGCACATATAGCCCTTTTTAAAGATAAAGGAAGTTTTATTGGTCGCAGACAATTACATCATAGTGATACAATCGCTCCAAGACCACTCCCAGCATCTATACAGCTAGGATCTATATAGCCTAAGAAAAATAAAGAAAAATTAGAAGAAATCGTATACCTTTCTGCAGCGAACATCAAAGCACAATATAGTCTTCAATTCCGTGCTCCACCATAACAACAATCGGACTTGAGGAAGGCTGTACAAAAGTAACACGCCTGTCGCCTGGAAGCGACACGCATGCATACCACCGATGCCATGATGATTCATCCAGTAAAGGAAAGATCATATGTTTTCACAATGGAGAGCAGATTCACCGAGCTCGAGACTTCTCAACAACGAAGGGAAGCCTTGCCCGGTACACCCAGCTAAGGTCAGACCTAGGGAGTCAGGGAGCAAGAGTTCTCCTTGTACTGATAATGATGATGGTATAAAGCTTGTTGTATTCGCAACGACAGATTTGAGGAGACCCTGAAATAACTTGTTAATTCGTTCTCGAACATAGCTTTGCCAACAACTAACTGTTACTTCAAAGGCCAATAAAAGAAATTTGCGTTTTAAGGATGCCAATGCAAGGTACAGACACACTCAGACAGCCAATTCATGCATGCCGATGTAGCCATGATCCATTCAATAAAGGAAAGATATCGCAAAAGGACACAACCATCCACCGCCACCAGCACCCTGAGACGATGACAGAGTATAGCGCAGCACCAGGTGGAGCCTGGAGAACACCACCTGGCATGAGTGAGAGCAGCCAGCAGGGGACGCCACCTAAGGCAAGTAACACACGATGCCCAAGCCTCCAGATCAGGCCAGTAAGCCTTTACTCTGTTCATTCCATCTCACACACACACGCGCACTACACATTATTTGTGGAGACGAGCTACAAAATGGTTTGGTATAGCCGGGTTAACAAATACAGGAACTGAAACAGAAAAAATGGTACCATATTCTGATGTTTGGAGCTAGATCATGTAGTTGATGATCGACAAGAGTACATTTCTTTCTGTTAAAAATGTAGGCTGAGCTAGCTTGGTTGTAGAAGATCTGGGTGATGATCATGGCGTCTGCCGTTGTCGAGTTACTAGGCACCCTGTTCAAGTAGAATGAAACATTGACGCCACTGATGCTAATGCCACAGTTAGATGAGCGGCATTCATTTTCATCCCCTAGATGATTGCAAGAGTTTGGAAGCATGGCACCGTTGGATCGAGTAAAGCCGCCATTAAATGTGGTAGAATGACTAAGGAAATATTTTTACACACACACACACACACACACACACACACCCCAAAAATGAACTGTTTGTCTCAAAAAAAAACCAAAAATGAACTGCAGATGCAACTACATCAAGCTCTCCAGCAATAGCGGTGGATATAGATGACTTGGTGTTCCTAAGTGGCGGATTCGTTGTACTTGGTGACTTGGTGTTCCCCTGCCATATATATGTACGACAGGGACCATCAGTGAGCTAGACTGAGCACAAATTTCGTGATGCTTCTCCATCCTAGCTACTACTTGCTAGGAAGCTAGTGGGGAAGTGACAGAATTCCTTTCTTACACTGCTAGATATAGCATTAAGTACCGTGCATAGGGCGCGTTTAGTACCGGTCGGTCTGACCGGTACTAGATGGATGGCTATTTAGTACCGGTCGCAGCAACCGGTACTATATGCGTAAACGCGCCACCCGGAAAAAATAAAAAAAATATTACGAATCCCTAGGAGGATTTTTCACGCGTAAATATGCGTGCGCAGCCGTGAGGATTCGAACCCACAACCTCCGACCTCGCGCGTAGCTTCCTTACTAGTGGGGAACTGACCGAATTCCTTTCTCATGGACGTTTCACGTGCTGTCTCAATTTCAGGAGAGTTCACGATGCTTGTATCAGTTATATACCTATGGTCCTCTATTTTCTGACACTTTATTTATTTGGGAAAATGTGGCAAACACAGCTATATATAGGCTCTAGCTCTCAGTGGTCTATGCAAGCCAATGATCAAACTAGGCACTGAAGCTCAGGGAAAGGTGCTCTCCTCTCCTTCATCATGCTACTGCAGGTACACCGATCAAGATGATTCTGGAGTTCTAGAAGACAAAACTTGTAAAGAGGCTAGTGATGATGAATTATGATGGCATGCAACTTCTAGAAAACAAAGACGAAAATCATCCATGCACTTGTTCTGCGATTTGTACAGAGTAATCTTTACGAACAGCCTTTGCTGCTGTTCCTGTAGTGAGCCTTAACTACTACATCGCGGTATATGTATCATAACTGCAGATAAATTGTAACAGCTAGCAGTTTTATGCTGCAGACATTTTCATGACATTGAAGCCAAATAACAGAAGTTCATGTAACACGGTTATGTCCAAGGACTAATTTTTTGCAAGCTTACAGCTGAATTTTATTTAAAAAAGGACTAACATTTTGCAAGCTTACAGTCTTATAGTTGAGTTTTTCATGTAAGCTGCTCACTGCCAATTGCCAAATCAACATCATCGCCCGTGCTTAGCCTTTGAGTCTACAGTATACTTCCGATAGATCCTCATCCCAACTAGCAATAGATGAATAAAAAACAAATGCATGACCTAGAATTTTTCATGACTAATCTTTTGCAAGCTTATAGTTGAATTTTTCATTCTAAAAAAGACACTCGGAAGTTTTTCATGTAAGCTGCTCACTGCCCAATCAACATCCGTGCTTAGCCTTTGAGTCTATAGTATACATTGATCCTCATCCCAACTAGCAATAGATGAATAAAATCAAATGCATGACCTAGAAAAATTCTCATATGTGGCAGAGGCTTTGTCTCTCGTTGCAACAAGATCCAATATGTCACCAGTGGACAACACCCAGAAGATTAACGGGTTTTGCGCCTTCTGCAGCCGACAGGAAAATGGGTAGCTCGAGATACGCGGAGAATGCAACTGCACGCAGGACGTAAATAGAGAGAGTGTCCGGTTTCCCTAATGCATCCGAATCCAATGAGCCAAGGTCTGTTCTCAAGGTGATGAGTTGACCATAGAGTATTTTTCACGAGTGACGCCGTATCTGAAACATCGTTTCTGACCATGAGATCGACCATCAATCGTATTCACTGTGCAGTAGGCAAGAATGCTTAGAACAAGAGTATGCAATGCAACCACGCTGCAGCAAGTAGGTTACTGAGCGCCTACATATATACTACCTACAACAAAGAGGCAAAAAGTGGGGAGTCGTAGATTACTATATGGTTGCTGTTGTACAGTTGATATGTTGCTTGCTTCGGAGCACCTCAAGTCCTCAACAATACTAAATCAGCTAGCTATATATGTAGAGGAGAGGAAGAAAGGAGAGATAGATAAAAGCTAAGATAGCTACTCCCTCCTTTCCAAAATGTTAGATTGTTTCTAGGTTTATAACTTTTGCTATGCAGCTAGACATATATTATATCTAGGTGCATAGCAAATACTATGAATCTACAAAAGCCAAAACGACCTATATTTTAGAACGGAGGGAGTACTAACTAGTAGATAATGTATAAAACACTACAAATAAAACACATGCAAACTTTATTACAATATTACAATGTGGGTTCATATTAATTTTAAGAAACGTGATAACTATACTGGAGAGGTTGGATGTAGTGATATATACTAATGACACTCTTAAGATATATTATTGAGGACACTCTTATGATGAGTAAAAAATTATATTACACGACCCCCATGCTTGTATTAAGCAGTAGCATAAGCATGTAAATATTAATCTAATATTTAAAATATAAAATAGAGAATAAGAATAACAGGAGACATTTAAATTGCTGCCCCATATATACTAGCAGTACATGAAGTAGTATGAGTGAAATCGATCCGTTTGTATTACGCTGGTTTCGATCTGGCAACCATGCTAATGCGTACAACCTTGAACCTAAATTACGATTTGGAAGCGACAAGAAATCAATGATGATGGTGGAGTAGCTATGGAATACTGTTACTGTGTTCTTTAAAGTAAGGTAAAATAGTCAAATGCATCCCTAAACTTTGTTCCAAGGATCAATTTGGTCCTTGAACTATATCCAATAGGCCACTTAAGTCCCTAGAGTTTCTCGTTTGGATCAAATTGGTCCCTACTGACTTGGCATGCCATATGCTTTTGGCATGTCAGCGGTGGACACCCTTTGGAGGAATCAGTACGATAGAATGGTCTATTTTACCCCTTTGACTAATGAGTAAATTCCCTCATTGCCACTAGAATTTACATTGATCCCTTTATTGCCGCTATTCTAAATTTGCATTCCCTCTGTTGCCATTTCCGTTAAAAACAGCTGACTTGCCGTTAAGTTTGCACTAGGTGTGGTCCTGGAGCAGATGAGTGATGACCATGGGCAGGGCAGCATTCCATGGCGTCCTCGTTAACGACCTGCATGCTTCAGGCTGGATCCTTGCTTCCATGCATGGTGACGCACGCCCTGACGGCCGTGTGCGTCCAGGCGCCCGGAGGGCCGACTCCCACGGCGTGCCGGTGCCGCCTCTGTAGCCATCGCTATCGCTCTCGCCTGTGCCGCCCTCACCCTCGCCCCAATCTCAGCCAAATCCGTTCTCTCGCCACTGACGCAGAGGACGCGCCGTGGAGCCGCAGCCTGGGCTCGTGCCCCGAGCTAAGAAATCTCATCAGTTGAGATGGGCAGGCCACTCGGCACCGAACCAAGCTCCAATTGAGCTCGGCACCGAGAAGAGAAGAGAGGATCAGTAAGCTGCTACCCCTACCTAATAGCGCGCAGATAGATAGAGAGGTCATTTTTTGTCCTACGTAGATGCACCTAGCTTTAGTTTTCACTGAACCTTAGGCATGATGCCTAACATATGACAATTTTCTTGTAGTATGTCGAACCACATAATGAATTATTAATAATTGGAAGAAACAAGGGGCAAATGAGACAGTTATTATAACATGCTGACTCATCCAAGGACAACCAAACCTGACATGGCATGAACACGTGGCATGCCACCTCTTCCCAAGGACTATTTTGATCCAAGATGAGAAGTTTAAGGATTTAGATAAACTATTGGACACTTCAGGGACTAAAGCGACACTTGAACCAAAGTTGAGGGATGTGTTTGGCTATTTCGCCTTCTTTAACGTGAGCCCGCATAACTTCACTGAATGAAATCTCATTTAATATTTTTGCAGCCTCATAAAGTTTATAGCTAAAACTGTCCGTCAAATAAACATTAATTTTGTTGATCAACAGAGCCATGTGAGCTACTGCTTGTAGAGTTCACAATACTTTTGGCCAAAGCTAAAGTATAATTTCTTGCATTTTTAAAATTGGTCCTTGCACTGTGGAATATCTTTGACCTAAGTATATCTTCTACATTTGGAATGAATTATATATAATTCTTCTGAAACTAAATGAAGCAATCTATTGTACGCTAATGATACGTTAATTCCTTGTAGAGCAAACTGATAAATATATTTTTAATACTCATATAAGTACGAGATTATTTCCAAATTGGGGCATCAGTTCCAAAATTTAGAACTAGTCAGCAACTCCCATTTTGACCGGACGTGTTCCTGTTACCTCGCCAGGCTTCTTGCGACCATGCTAACATGCGTAGTACACTAATCTGGCCCGATACAAGACTGAGGCGACAGCCTTGCACGATTCCGTCAGAGCACAAATGTAGTGCCATGGTGGTGAGTATGGTCCACTCTCTCTTCTCTAGCATGTGTATGGACGCGCAGGCGTGTGTGTTGGTGTGGTGTGAGTGTGATGTGTGTGGTTGTGTGTGTCCTATGTATGTACCCTTTAAAAATAAAAAGAGTATGGTCCACTCCGATTTCTTGTGGCTCAAAATTGGGATATGATGGTTGTATTAGCCTCTTTCCTGGAACCTTTCATGCCTAATTCTACGGTGATTTGTACATGCCTTTTTGCCTTTTTTCCCCTCTCTTCTTCTTCCTCCATTTCTGCATCTTATTGCCCACTCTTCTCTGCCACTGTATATATGTTGCTGTTGGTGTCCGGGTACGGTGGTGACGAACTTGAGGGCTGGAAATGCTCTTTCTCCTAAATTTATATATTGCTCTTGCTCCGGGCGACTGGGCATGAGGGACCAAGTACGATGTTGGTGCTCTGGTACTAAGTGTATAATGGCACTACACCCTCCAAAAATCATAGGGCACAACATATTATTATAGGACACAACGATATTATTGTTGCCTTTATTCTGTCGCACTAAATTATGTTGATACGCATCTGTAATACATACAGTTTGTTCACATGTTCTTATTTTCAGCAAAGAAACAATGCTCACTCTTTTTTTATAAGTAAATTACACCCTAGATCCCTAAATTTATCCCGCGGTTTCACCTAGATCCCTAAACTCTCAAATCGTCCATTTGGATCTCTAAACCATGTTAACTGGTCGATCTGAGATCCCAAACACACAATGCGAGCTTTCGACACCGACGTGGCATGCCACGTGGTGCCACGCTGTCAAATATTTACAAAAAAGATCATGCATAGTCTCATCTACTTCCATTTTCTCCCCCCTCCCTCACCAATCTCTCTCTCTCTCTCCCCCTCACGGCCCGCGGAGCCTTCTCGACGACAATTTGGCCAGGAGCGGCAGGCTACGCCGGTCGGATCAATCACGGTGGTGGCGGGTTGGCCGCGGCAGCACGAGAGGCTCGCCTTGGTCCGCCTCCGCCGCCAGCTCCTCATCCTCCTTCACGACGTTCAAGCTCGACTTGCTCACCCTCGGCTCCTTGCCCTGTTCCCGCGCCGGATCCACCAAAGTGCGCCGCCGCCTGCGTCTTCTCGTCCGCAACAGTGGTGGGGAGGTCCGCTTCCCTCGGCAGGTGCTGCTCAAGCACTATGGCGAAGATGAGGATGTGGGCTCCTGCCCCGCCGCCGATGCCAGGATGCTGGTAGCCTCCTGTACCTCCACTGACCATCCCGTCGTCGTCTCCCTCCATCTCGCGGCGCCATCGACGCTCTCGTCCGTGCGCCTTGGCGCCGGCCACGCGGGCTCCCTCGGGGAGCGCAGCTCCCATATGGCCGGCTAGGGCAGTTGCGCCGGCCGCATGGGCTCCCTCGGGGAGTGTGGCTCCCGCCATGGCCGGCAGGGGGGCTATGGCTTCGTCCTCTCGGCTGAGGAGTAGGCAGGTGCCTCCCGCCTCGGCGGCAGCCACGCGGCGAGGATGCGCCGTCCCAATAGCCCGACAGCCTCCTTGGCGCCCTCCCATGGGCCCCCTCATCCTTCTTGCCCCTCATGGACCGTTGCCGCGTGCAGTCCCTCCACTTCGGCACCAACATACTCCCGGTCGCACGCCGCCTCAGTCTCCTCCAAACGCCTCCTGGCGGGGAAGGACCAATGGGAGGAGAGATCTGCTCCTGGCTACGAAGCGGCGGCGACGACGGCGACGGGAGATGAGCATCGACTACCGGAAACAGCAAATTCGCCGAGTGTAAAACGTTTGCCGAGTGCTTTCTTTCGGGCACTCGGCAAACAGCCTGTTTGCCGAGTGTATTCAACGGGGCACTCGGCAAAGATATTACACTCGACAATAAGGTCGTTTGCCGAGTGCTATAAATTCGCCGTATATGAATACACTCGGCAAAGATTTTCTTTTTGCCGAGTGTCGGCCGTCTGACACTCGGCAAAGCAGCCGTTACCGTCACAGACCGTTATCGCCTTTGTGCCGAGTGTTATATTTTGCCGAGTGTTTTCTGGCACTCGGTAAAGGATTTGCCGAGTGCCCGACGATCGACACTCGGCAAACCCACTGTTTGCCGAGGGAAAGTTTGCCGAGTATGGTTCGCCGAGTGTTACACTCGGCAAACCCTTTGCCGAGTGTATTTGGGCCTTCGCCGAGTGCTTGGGGCACTCGGCAAACTTGCTGCTTCCGGTAGTGATATCCTCCCCTCCTTCGCCTCGTCGAGGTCCTCTCGCCCAAGGAGACTGCGGCGTGCGGGTCCACTCCGACAGGGACGAGCGGCGCGAGCAGGGAGATCATAGAGGCGAGCAGACGACCGATGGGAGGAGAGGAGAGAGATTGGAGGGAAGGAGAGGGGTTGGGTAGGAGGCAGGCGGCGGGCGGAGAACCGAGGCCGCCGGTCGTCCCTGGCGGCCGGCGGAGGACCGAGGGGAGGAGAGGAGAGGAGACAGATAGGAGGGGAGGAAAAGAGAAACAATCTAGAGGGTCTTTTTTGTAAATATTTGATAGTGTGGCACCACGTGACATGCCATGTCGGCGTCGGAAGCTCGTGTGGCGCGTTTGGGACCTCGGATGTACCACTTAACATGGTTTAGGGACTGAAATGGACGATTTGAGAGTTTGAGGACCTAGGTGAAACCGCGGGACAAGTTTGAGGATTTGGGTGTGCAATTTACTCTTTTTTATATACTTGGTATTTTGGATAACTAATTAGCTCCTCCAAAATGTCATATATTTAAATCAGAGCTGAGGCAGCTAGCTAGCTAATATCTTTAGTTCATATATTAAGTTTCGAGTCCAACAACTCACCAATGCGTTCCCTGCTACATGATCATTATCTTCGTGTCACAGCGTGTAGCACTCTGAAGTTACTCAAACGTGGATGATGAATTTCTCATTGGCCTGCCTGGGCATGTAGCAGGAGCGACGAACAAAGTGCAAAGCTTTCGTGCCCTTTGTTGATGCGCGGATGTCAACAGCCACAAACACCTGGAGCTAAGTGTGCAAAACGTCCCAATCGATGCAGCTGATGGAAGTGTGTAGTATGATTGACGCATGCTCGATAGAATCTGGACTGAATCACAATAGAGTTGAAGGCTACCGGCTAGCTATACGCACACGCAGTTTCTTCCTATCCCGATGTCTCCTATTACTACCGGCTCATCAGCCGTCACATCCTATTCCATTTAAACTCCTATAATCCTATATGTTCTTGTGGCCGTGATGAAGAAACAACTGAAAAAACTGCTACACTACCTA
The DNA here is from genome assembly GCA_032594955.1 of Panicum miliaceum. Lineage (NCBI taxonomy): Eukaryota > Viridiplantae > Streptophyta > Magnoliopsida > Poales > Poaceae > Panicum > Panicum miliaceum. Next base: position 37,219,260 of record CM064066.1, read on the forward strand.
GCTGCTATAAATAAAATTGTTGTTCAGATTCGTATGACGGAAAGAATTTCTCAAGCAATCCGGTCCATGTTGCACGGTCAGGTGGCGTGCTTGGGCCACCAGTGTGGCACGGCGTGCCGGCCCTGGCACGGCCCGTTAAGGAGTTGCCCGGTTGAGGAGTTGTTTTTATTGTAATGATCTAATGATCTGTTTGCACTGGATTATCGACAAGTAAACTCTTGTTTCAGGATTACAACTCTGGTTACACCGCTAAGGAATTGTGAAAAACCATGGTTTGGTTTGATAGTTTGTGGTTAGTAGTGCTGACTTTTCACAAATGAGTGGCCCTGCACAAATTCTAATTAGATATAAAAATCAAAACTAATTTATTTTAAATCAGAAAAAATATAAAACTAGTACTGAAAGTTTTCTAAAAATATAATCTCTCTATTGTTGCTCTATTTGAATCTTATTTATTAAAATTTAACAAGCACAACTACAAGTAAACAAATATTAGGAACATGAAAAAATTGGATCCGAATAATTGACAAATAGAGTGCCAATAAATATATTACATTTTTCGAAAAATACTGGCACTAGTTTCGTATTTACATTATTTAAAATTAATTACTTGTAATATTTTTTTAGTTTAAACTTGAATATTTTTATTTTTATAAAATAAAAAATCAGTTTTAAAACCACCCAAAGGGCTAAATTTGTCCGGTTTTGACAGTTGGATGGCCTCTGTTATCTGGTTTTGTAGTTGAAGTTTGAAAATTGGACTGTTGCGATAGTTTAAGGGTGCAAACTGAACTTTTTCTTTTTTATTTTATGGACACACTTGATATACAATATGGATAGAAGCACGATAGAGTGAAGCTATTGCCTAGCTGTATGCACATGCAATTTCCAATTCCATTCATGTTTCTGTAATCCTTCAACATGTGTGTCCTGTGGACCAGCATGTCAAAACAAATAAAGTTTCTGGTGTCGAGGATAAATGAAAGTGGAGCTTACTATAATCGACAACTTTGAGAAGAGGGAAGGTATTTTATTCATTAGTAGTAGAATTATATTTGGCATCATGTACTTGCTCAGCTTTTCTCAGCTGACTACTTGTCCTGCTGATCACCAGTTAGTATCTTGTGTGAGCGGTGTCGATGCAAAATAGAAACACAAAGGTTATGTCAAATAAACTTAGGTACTACATGTATCGTTGTTTAACCAATTAATTTGATAAACTGGAAGTTGTTTCACCGAAATGATGGATGCTTAATTGGCTTACACGTAGCTGTCCGGGTTCAGCATGACTGATCCATATATACGGAGAATCCTTCATCTGTGAGTTCTAATTCGGGCATGGCTTAACATATCAGCCGCATATGTACAACGCATCCTAGAAATTTTGAGGTCGATGCCACGGTGCTGGATCATCTGGAAGATTGAGCCTAATCCATTTCGTCCCGAGGTCGACAACAGACTCTGCCTATTGACTCTTTCAGTGATCGTGGTTGCAACCAAAGGATGCTCCGGCATGCTGATGCCATTCCAAGTACTTCTGTTTTCCTGCTTGTAATTCCAGCGACGAACCGTAGTTCTTGCACTCACGGCTCACCATCCAGCGAGAGAAGTCCACGACGAAGCGTCGTGCTGATGGAACAACGGGCTACAAGGTCTCCTCACAGTAGTCTGTTTCCTGGCGCCTACCATTCCAACAGGAGAAGGTTTAGGTTTGGTTTTTCCTCCTGGGCACCTTGCCCTCTCTTTCGATTCTCATCCATTACCTGCTCTCTGTTGGCCGGTGATAATAAACTGGGGGTGCACCCTTGGTGATGGGCTGATATATATCTGAGAACAATTTCATGACAGGGTGGATGACAATGTGCCAGATATCTGAATGATGCATTTCTGAAAGGTTCAATCATATGCATACATATACACAGTACTCCATCAACCGTATGCTGCAGCACTTCATCTCATCTATGATATTTTAGTTTGTGTCCCGGTTTAAGTGTAAATTTACTGCCGCTACTTATTATTAAGTAGTCCTTCAAAATCAAAGTACCGCTGCACGCGCCATCTATACATCACTCATAAACAATGGCTATATATATATATATATTACGTTCACGATCCAATTCCAGTCATATATGCCACTAATGGGTTCCCTATATCCATGTATCGCTTGACATTTTAGCACGCTGAGGCTAGCTGTACTCAAACGTGGACATCATATTCTCATGCGGCATATCTACGACATGAACAACAAACAATATAACTAAGTGGAATTAGTATAAATGCTTTCGCGGCCAATAAAGGGAAATGCTTTACCTTGACTGAACAAGATCAAAGTTGGGGCTCCTCATAGGTTTGGAGGTGCTTAGAAAAGAACCTTCTTTTTTTTTTTATCCAGACCATATATGGGATTAGTATTTAAAGAGAGGAAGATTTACCTAGATTTGCTTTTGGGATTTAAAGCCGTGCTAAAAGATGATTGAGCGCTTTCTAATAACAAGCATTTGGGATAGGAGAATTTTTCTATAAGTACTTAACGACATGGCAACACAATTACTTTCTTCGAGAACTTGGCTTGTTCATGTCCTAAGATGAGGCAATTAAGCTCTATGTGGTTTGAAGCCACGTTGCAGCACAGCTCACAGCACAGTTTCGCCTGTTGTTTGGTTGCTCACCAGAGTTGCGGTGGCACCACAGCTCGCTAACGCACCGCAAGCCATTTTTCATGCCGCAGCATGCTGACAGTGTGGCGGACGACGGCCACATTCTTGGTGCGGCACCCCACCGGATCCACACACAACTCCTAGTCTGCAGCCTTTATGTTTTGTTCAGCTTTTCTTGTTGGGAAATGGCTTCTTAAAAGTATTGAAAATCGGAGATGGATAATAAACCCAAAAAATGTTGAGGGGATACATTTAGATTTCTCCTAAAATATAGTGTAGCATTCAATGTTCCTTTGGTATGCTAGTTGTTATTGCTTCGTGTTGATATTGTGAAATATGTTGTGTATTTCTGTTCCATTCAGTTATACTCATCTGTGCCAATTACAATATAAATTTCCCATTTCTAAGCAAATATATGTTCCATGCTTTATTGAACCAGTATGCTAAAAGACCATTATATCCTTGTGACCCTAATCTTGAATGCAAGGGGTTTGGCTAATTAACCACGAACCTTTTCTGTGTCATGATAGTTCCTGGTGTGCAGTGTTATTTGGATGTATTCTTTTCTCATTTCTGTGGTAGTGAACAAGGAAGTTTGTTATCTTACTATACTCTGATATCAACATGATAATAATAAGCTTCAAAAAGAATACACCGCATGTCTGCATACTTAAAAAGGACATATTTTCCTTAGCTCTGAGGCAGTGATGACCTTATGGGGGCTGCATCACAATCAAAGATCGAACCGTCATCCATTTAGATCACCTCTACCACACTCCTGTTTTGTGAGGATGTCAAGGTTAGTGCTTGTAGCAAATAATGCTGGTGTCTTCTGCTACATGCTGTTCTGATTTCCACAACTCCATTCCCTATGTTCCATCCATCCCTCATCCTTGACTTGCTCCTCCTTCGAGTGAAGACACTGAACAGCAAGCAACAGAGTTGATTCGTTGTAGCCCTATTCTTGGTACCTACTATTCGTACATGACAAGATTTATGTATATCCTTTCCTTACTACTGTGTTATCCCTTCTCTTACTCCAATTTCAATTGGGTTCCCTCTTCATGGTGAGAAACCGATGGGAGTAATGGAGATGTAAAAAGGTGCCCTTTCTCATGGGATGATAACAAACTGATGATATGGTGGATATGTGAGAAGCTTATAATGTACTTTCAAGCCACTCACAACCACACACAAAACATTTCTGGAGCCTTTCTATTTTCTTCGGTTTCGCTTATTGGGAAATGGCTTATGAATAGTATTGGTAAAAAGTAATGGGGATAGGACAAATTCAGATTTCTCCCTTAAATATATAGAGTTGTGCTTGAATATTCCAATGGCATGGTAGTTATTGTTGTTTGGCATTTGAAAATGTGACATATCAACATTATTCAATTGAATTATGTCAACTACAATATAAGACCGTTCTGTTTTTAAGCAACTAGATCTTCCTACTACTTGGTTTGGCTGGGCCAGAATGGCCGCCAGCTAGACCGTAGCCTGCTACTTCTATGCGACTGTTCTAGCAGATAACAACTACATCATCGAACCTGGAAGCCAATATAGCCACTACAATACGCCTTTTTAAGCTAATGAACAACTGCTTGTGTGTGAAAGTTTCGGATGAGCGACTGAAGAACAAGTGACACTAGAACTCGCCATGGCAGGGTATTCCCTAATGCCTTCCACTCCTATAAACTACTAAAACATCTTAATAAATATGATTCTTTTACATGTTTCAGCTTTGTTATTGCTCCTCTTCCACTTGTTATTTCTAATTATTGCTCCTGGTTGTGGCGAACTCACGGTAGAAAAAAAGATTGTGATGATGCTTGATACGAAATATACATGGGGGAGCATGTGGCTTGGGCATAAACGGCCACGACGGCGAGGTTAAGTGCCGCAAGAAACAGCAGCGAGCCATCAGTAAATTAAACTGTGTAAAAAAGAATATTGAATGATTGAAATTAGTGTGGTGTAAAGTCACACGTTTAAAGTAGTGTGAACGAAAAGATGTAATGACCCTAATGCCTCAGATATTATAAGATTGCAGCAGTTGGGTTGTACCAAATATTAATTCTAACTTGAGATTGTTTGTCTCTCTATATATAAATACAGGGGCACTCTGAAACAACGGTTGATTGGAGCTAATTTCTTTATGCAAATGTTCTTCTCTTTTACTTTCATCTGTCTTACTTCGCATGCCTTATCTTTCGAGCTTTAGCCCAAGTTTATTAGTTTAGGTTTCCAGCTTAGCTTAGCCTAACCTCTATTGTTTTGGTACTTTGTATAGCCACATCCTACTGCGCCATACAGGAACGCAACAGTCATGGATAGTGCCTTTGACTCAAGATGTGCTTCCGCATGCTTCTCCCAGGATAATCTTCTACGCATCACCATCGATCTACCAACCTCCAGCCATTCAACAACAGTCAGACACAGTTCCTAGACGAAGCATCATACCAGTGGAAAGAGGAGTTATCGCGGTGGAGTATTTTCCGGTGCCTACCATGCCGATGGGGTGAATTTTTTCTTGCCCCTCACTCGCAGCGCCTCAACCTCTCTTTCTCCATTTTCCATTGCTGCACGTGGTGGCAAACTGAATGAAGGGTCGTTGGTGAGGCACAATAGGTACCAAATATATGTAGTGCCATAGTGGCACGCGTGATTTAGGACATCAATGGTGACTAGAACACAGAAAACCTTCGGCGCAGAAGCATCTCTCATGTTTGGGAATATATGCGGTGTCATGGCATGGGAGGGCAGGCCACCAAGCTCACTTTACTAAGTTAATTAAAACTCCTCGTTATGCACTAGCTCACATCCCAGCGAATATGAATCACTACTAATAAGTTGGCAACAGTAAGTGGTTACTAATTCTCTTTAGTAAGTGTTAAAGTACATCTCCTTACAATTCCACCAATACTTTATTGCTGATGCAATAGAAATTAAGTTTTATTTCTACTATATGTCTAAACGACTTCAAGTCAATAAAAAAAATCAACTAGAAAGTTGTACATCTCACCAAACACGTTTTACTTTGAATATGAACTTGTTTTGGAGGACAACAATTTTGTACATATTCATATCTACAAATAAGACATGCTCACTTGGAAGCACGGCCAGAGGGTGTCCTCTTCTGACTGAATATGTGGAGCAGTACTCATCTGCTCGCGGCCAGCACACTCCACTGTGTGAGGCTGTCTTGCAGGCAAAGATCCTCACAATGAAACATCATACAAGTGGAAAGAGGGACCGAAAGGTCACTTCGCGGTACACTATTTCCTTTTGCCTTCCACTCCTATATGGGAGAAAATTTTGGGATTCCCCTCGCTCTTTCATACTTTACGTTACTCTATGTAGTGATAAACTGATGGACCCTTGGTGAGAGAGGCATAATAGGTAGCAAATATATATAGTGCCATAGTGGTTCGCATAATTTAGGACATCAATGGTTAACAATTAGGACTCATTCTCCTAAAAAAAATTAGGACTCATCAGCTTTTAAAAAAGATAATTAGAACACACATCTGTGTGCACTACTTGTGAATCTGGATGACTACTTAATAATGTGCAAAATTAAGTGGTTGATAATTTGCTTTAGCAAGCGTTACTACCAGTACCTACACCCCTCGTTGTTTCCGGACAGAAGTGAGTAAATTGTTGGATAGAGATGAGAAACATTTTCTTCCGGACAGTAGCAGTAGGAGTAGCAATAGTAGCAGTAGCAGGAGTAGCAGTAGCAGTAGCAGTAGTAGTACTGCTACCTGGTCTGACAACAGAACCAATCCGAGGTCCGGCTGCTGCTTTCCCATCTTTTTAGTCCACAGGAATCGTCGCAACTATATGCTCCACTCCCAAAATTTCTGGCATCGGCCTGGGCGGCCACAACATAGAGGGCGGCGCTTCAATCCTCTGTCTCATCTCCGGACATCACTTAAGATATACATTGCAGAGGGCCTAAGAGATAAAGAGATTGTAGATTGCTATCTCCTATAGCAAAGGCTTCAGAGGTTGCCATTATGACAAATATATCATAGCAAACGCATGAGAGGCTGCCATTATGACACAATGGCATGGGAGGGCAGGCCACCCAACTCACTTTACCAAATTAATTAAAACATCTATGTATAACGACTGCGTTCACATCCCTGCGAATATGAACTGTATCGGAAAGTTGCAATGGTAAGTGGTCACTAATTTGCTTTAGCAAGAGTTACAGTACACGCGACCATGAAATCTTCCCCCGCGCAATCACTCTTTGACGTTCCACTAATACATTATTGCTGATGCAATAGAAAGTTTTGTTTCTTTTGAAACTTGTTCAAAACCGTTGTCAACTATATATTTGGACAATTAAATGACCTTAAATTAACACATTCAACTTGAAAGTTGTACATCTCACGAAAACAAACAATTTCAATATATAATTTATCACCAAAGTTTGTAGGAAATAAAATATTCTGAAAAAATTCACTAAAATTAAAAATGTCGAAAAAGTTTCTATGCCAGATCAAAATTAGAACTAACCGGTTCGGATAATAAGCATCCGTGGTGGCTCGTAATATGAGATGGCGTGGATGACATAGAGACTATCCGTGCCTAATCTCATTAGGAGACGGTACGGTATAGCTTATTATCGGTGCTGACTGGTAATAGGGCCAGCACGGATCACTTATATGTACCTAGTCTAATCGCACTAGCACAGATTAGCTGGCACAGATGAGTAGTTTTTTGTGCATAAAAAAATTATTGTAAGGGAAGTTTTAGTTGCCACTGAAAATGTTGTGCTGCTGGCTGTTGATTTTCTCCATATGTACAAAACCTCCCACCGCTCCTCTTCCAACACCCTGCATTGTAATTCTTTATTTTGCAACACTCCCAAGGTTCAGTTGGAAGGATGGCAGCAGGGTGCCCTCTTCCGACTCAAAATGGATATTTCCAGCTGCCCGACTTGTAGGAGAACACGCTAAGAATGAAGGGCCAAGAGGGGCCGTAGGATCTGGTCATGGCATAGTATTTCCTGTTGCCTACCATTCCCCTCGCTCACTCGCTGCTGCGCCTGGCCCTCTCTTCATTCCTTCTATACTTTCTGTTGGTCGACGTAGTGGTAAACTGATGCAGGGCCCTTGGTGAGGCATATATAGTAGGTAGCAAACTAGCAATAACATATAGTGCCATATATAGTGGTACGTAAGATTTGGGACATCAATGCTGAAAAATTAGAACTCGCTGTGAGCACTGCGTTCATGTACCTGCGACAAAATTAAGTGGTTACTAATTCTCTTTAGCAAGCATTACATATGCCCATTGTTGTGTCCAGCCTGAATCGAGTAAAATGTTGGATGAGGATGTGGAGCATTTCCTTGAAATACAAAAGGTGGGCACACATGCATAAAAAAAAGGCCGGCTGATTGTAGAGCAACAAGGGCTACCAGAACCAATCGCGGTAGGCTATTTCCTGAGGCCTTCCATTTCAATAGACTAAGCAGGAATGACATGAAGTATTCTTTTTCCATAATACACCTACTTCTTTATTATTTACAGTCCATTTGTAAAAACAGTATTATAAATCATTGACTTATATTGTTGTTGTATAAATGGGATGCCAACTTGCAATTATTGACGTTGCAGTAGGATCCATATATAGTGTAATTCTTATCTTTCCATATGTGGATTTTTTTTTCTAGTTTAATTAGGTTAATACTGCAATGATCCATATATATATGTACTTTATACTCTCTGCACCCCCCTCCTTAATATTTGACGTTGATTCGGTCAATTTCGAACTAATCAATTTCAAATAATTAGGACGGAGCAAGGTAAAATCAAGTCTAGTTTCTTGAACAGGTAGGAATGATTGGAAGGGCATCGGCTAGCAACGAACATGGAATATACTGCTTGCACACTTCATTTTACGCACAGCCAAGAAGCCAAGTTCAGCATGATCGATGGATACGATATGTGACTTCTCCAATTAGTCTCAGCGTATCCGAATTGTACTTTCAGCTAGCTCCGGGGCTTTGTCTCGCTCTACATGAGGTAGCGCCATAATACAATATAGTCAAGATTGTAAAGACAAGTGGATACACTGGAGGACGTGGGAGGCAGCTGATACGTCTTGCAAATCGCTAGATGCCAGCACAAGCCACAGCTGCACGGTGCATCACAATGCTTACAAATATGCATGCACACGGACAACCTGTTTTAGAAATTAAAATGACTGGTAGCCTAATGCTAATTCCGCTCCTTATCAAGCGCTACAACACCCACTTCCGTTGAACTGAGACCGGAGAGTTCTAGTTGAGTGAAGCTGTGCATCTTCAGAATGTGGTCATGAATATCTATGTGATAGCGAGCATCATCGGAAGCCCCGGGATGCCCAAACAAGGACTGTACAGTACATCCTGGAGGCCATTCCCAGGTGCCTTCCACTCAAATAGACTTATTAAAAATATATGAACGGAACATATAGCTTACTTTTTCCTTCTCTTCCAATTTATATTTGTGTGTAACTCTCTGAGTAGTAGCTAGCGGAGTGTGGTGGAGCTATATATCAAATGTATAGTGCTAACTCAAGTCATCCGCGGTATTATTATTGGGTCGGTCGGTGAGCGTCTGTTTCCTTTCATTTGTAGCACTGATCATCCCACATGGATACATGGTATAATTAATTCGAAACAAATTAATATGTTCAGAACCACAGCTCTGAAAACCAATAGACATGCTCGAAACATAAAGGACCCCCACTCCCTAGTTACAATTAGCAACACCGTACCGTCTAAAACTCTTCTCGATCATTTGTTCCACTTCCACGGTGTCGAATCCTAACTATGTCAAGTATCGTGACCTGTACTGACTGTGAACCTTCCACTATGATATTTCGGAGACAAAGCATGTGAGTGGAACCAGGATGTACATGTATTATTGTTAGCCTGTTTTCTGGTGTATATATTTTGTTCCTATACGAAGATTTATACATAAGAAAGTATGGAGCAAGAAAAAGAAACAGAGGAACTCGCGCGCGATCCCACTCTCTAAACCAAAGCAAAATGAAGTGGTCTTTTTCTTGTCCGCACTGCTGCTATTTATTTCTCAACTTATACATCTACTAAATCATAGATCAATTGGATTAAAAAAAAGAGGTTGGCAACCAACCCCAAATGCTTAATTTCACACGGGATTGATCGATGGGTGCTGTTGTCTGACAGCATCCTCGTAGTCCTGAAGACCATGGGCTGCGGCCATACTGCTAAAACACAGCTTGTAGCTTTCAGTTGCAAAATCATTATTCAGTACCTAAATAAATTCATTAAACACTATCTTTGGCATATCATTTTACACTTTATTTTGCTTAAAAAGGAATTTTTAGGTTACGAATAATCAATAATTTATTTGGAGTTTTCGACCCATTTAAAGATTTTCAAAACTCATGTAGTTTATGCAGATTTGCTCAGTTACCACATTGACACCACGTCACCTAAGAGCGCTCTAAATTTCATCCATGGTTGAAAATCGAATTGTCAAGATACATGAAGCTTGGAAATAAATCTGTAGTTTAAGATGGAACACGGACTTGGTTGAGGGCTGTAAAACCTATATATCTCTTAGATTGATCAAAACAAGAGATAGACCCACATTAGTTTGTGAATGACTTATATCCTAAAATGTCCTAAAAATTAATTTCTTGGTGCTTCTCGTTGTATGACCCAATTTGAGGCATTGATCCTTTATGGGCATGTATGGTTTGAGAAATGCATAGTAACATTAATAGTTATAAAAGGAGTATCCATAGAAGTCTGGGAAATGCTTACATAAATACATGCAAAGTAATCAAAATCACACTAACTGAAGAACTCCACAATTATCCACAACCAAGGGGCCAGTGTGGGTGCTTGTGGGTTACATCGGCTGCATGCAATTGGCTATGACAAAATGAGAACTTGTGTATCGTTAGGAACAACATTGAAGTCAGTGCAGAATTTTCATATCCCTTGAAACGCGCAGGTCAACCTGGTGGATTGTAGGATGCAAATAACACGAGCTTCCCTTTCATTGGAGCGGGCAAGTACTCTCATCAGACTGTCTTTTTTGTGTGGCTGAGCCTCTGAGGATCTGGGCATGACCATGGGATATGGGCCAACAACTAACCACCGTGGTGAGAGTCCATGGGGTACAATCCTCACGACATGAGATGAATGTGGCCATACTTCCATTCCCCCAAAGAGAGAACGATGATCCTTTGAAGCCGTGCTGGACAGGATCTATGTTGATAGATAGAGAACAAGAAGGGGAGTCCTCTAGCATACAGCCGTTGAAAATGTGGTTCTCTATGTATCCCAATCCCATGGTATAGTATGTGGACGGACTTGGTCGTGGATTTCAATCCATACCCTCACTATGTGGTATATAATGCAACTAGGCCGCCGCGCCTGAGATGAGAAACGAGTGAAGTAGTATAAATAAAAGGCTGCGCTGTCTATGCTCTGCACCGATTCGCGTATATAGTAATAAGTAATTAACTAGCCTAAAATAGGTCTAGTTACTGCAGCAGATCTCCATTGATTATATATACCGAAATATACCGAGTACAAAGAGTTATCAACTAGGTGAGGATTTTCTCATATATATTGCCAAAGACAACAGGCGTTACTCTGGTGTCCAGGCCGTGCCAATTTGCATATGTGATCTCGAGGTAATACTATATTCCAATTTGCATATGTATCCTTTTCTGTTTCCAGAATTGAATAAGTTCGTAAATGAAATTAGGACCTGTTCATCAGATTTCAGCATGCAATGAACATGGGAATAAGAGCAAACTTTAATTAGTCAACGAATGGTCATTGGTGCAATAGTTAGTTTACATGATTCTAATAATGCTTATATATATTAGACAAAAGTAAGACATTTTCATCGCTGGCTCCATACTAGCAGCACAAAATGTAATATAAGTGAAATCGATCCATTAGTGTGGAAGAGTATTCTTCCTTTCATCTGTGTGCGCGCGCGCGCTCTCTTCCCTCTCTCTCTCTCTCAATTTCAGGTTGCAGGAGCTTGATTTTGCGCAGGGCCGAGATAAGTAGTTTGATTTGCACGAGGAAGCTCAATTTAGTTTAGGAACAAAGACACAAAAGGGCAGCTCTCCATGAGCAAGCTGCAATGGAGTAGGTCCATCATCGACACATGTTCAATATATCTCCTTGCGGTTAGGGATATGTCCTCAGTCTCAGCAGTAACAACAAAATCAGCAAGTTCCACCACAATCTCCAAGGCTTGTGCTTCACGAATCAACTTTAATTCTCTTCAATTTCATTCCTTCCTATCTTTTCATCTCGTGGTGTTCACATTCATGCAATCCTTTTTATTCTGCCTAGTGAAGGCGGGTGATGGCACTTGAACTCACCGTAGCATGGAAGAGGTGATGCCACCCAAACAAACCAGGCAACCAAACATACATGAAGTTGGCCAATCTAAACTCTGCTCAGGCAACCAAACAAGAGCTGCATGTATTGTATAAAGCTCTAATTAGGAAGCTCAGCCATAGTAAATATTAAAGGAAAGAGGTGCCATTGGCCTTTTTCGTAGCAGACTCTCTCCTGGTGCCTAACAATCCTAGGGGACAAGATTTGTTTTCTCCCCTCACTACTAGCTGACTGCAGCACCTTATCCTCTGTTTCTCCATGCGAGTGGTGACAAACTGAAGGGCCCGTAGACTAGTGAGGCACCACACTAGTAGTATGTATGTATGTATGTATGTATGTATGTATGTATGTATGTATGTATGTATGTATGTATGTATGTATGTATGTATGGTGCCATTATTGTACTATGATTTTGAGAAATCAATACTGCCATTATTGCTCTCCCTCAAATCGCCAACATGGCCGTGCTAGCATATAAGGTGGTAGGAGTCCTAGTGAAGCTTGCTGACACGATAGGCTATTGCCAGATGTCTTTCATTTCCAATAGAGTATTTTTTCTTTTTTTGTGAAACTTTCATTCCATTAGACTAAACAAGATGCAACTACCACTTTTTCTTTCTATTCCATTATGGATTTTCATGTACCTCCTAGTAGAGATGGTGGTGGTGTTGGTAGATACCAAATATGTAGTGCTACCCTATTAGAGGCATTGGGTATTGTTCCTCATTGAGTGAGCGTGCATTTGAGCAATATTTATGCCATTGAACCACATGGTTTTATACAATTTGCAACAAATATGACCACCCCACCACAAAACCATTCCTACATACGGGTAATTAAAAACTCTTTTTTACATGCACAATTATTTATAATTGCCTGCACGCAAGTAATTGAACGCATATAGAAATTGATTTCCATGGGTGGTTGGCTGCTTATGTCAACTTCCTGTGCTAATTATTGTTACATGGACCAGAAAAAAAACACTTCTGTGAAGGAAGTTCACAAGAGTTAAAAGGGTTGAAATTTGGAGGGAATATTAATTGAGACTGGAATTGTTGGTTGAATTGAGGTGCAAAGTTGAAGGATTGAAGCCAGACATATGATCCTCCTCTCCCAACGGTCATATAGTATATGTATTATTCATTGTTGAAGTCACCGTTGAAGAAAAATACTTTAGAGAAAAAACAGGCACCTCTACCAAGCTTTTAACACAGGCACCATTCCTCTCCGGTGTTTAGTTAGGGTGCTAACACAAAAAATTCCTTATATTGCGTAAGGCGTGATTGTGTGAATCTTCTCCTAACTAGCATGCAAACTTTGCATTGGGATATTCATATTATACGAGGATTTGTACATGATATTTTTTTCTTCCTCCATTTCTGCTCCTTATTACCCTCTCTTTGTCCGCCTTTGTATGTTGCTCTCTGGGAGGTGAGGAGCTAAATTTTTGCTCATTCTCCGCCGTCTTATATTGCTCTTGCTCCTCGTGGTGGTTAGCTTCAATGTTTATTGACACGTGGGCGCACTAACGACGTGAGAGGAATCTGTCCCGAACTAATTAAAGGGGCAGGGGCACAGTATTACAGTCCCTGAACTAAATGTTTATTGTCAAACTGAAAGACTCGTTGGACACAAGGATATTACTGTTGCATTTCAGTCACACAAAATCCTTTCTCTCTCCATGTATAGAAAGGATAATGTTTTCCAGTTCTATTTTTCAGCAGAAAAATAATATTTTTTGTTAAAAATGAAAATTTTGGCTACTGATCATTATTTGAAGCTTACTATTGTCTTGCACCAAACAAAGACTTAGTTACTCTACTGTTCAATCTGACTGTTCCAATTTATTTATTGTAAAGGAAACAATTATTTGGAACATGTTTGCTGGAAGCGTATATACAGTTCCAAAAAAAATATGACCGTGGCTGCAAAAAAATTAGCGTTGATTAGTATTTGAATTACAATTTCTCCATCATCAACTTCATCGGCTTATCTCAGGTGTATATCTACTGCTTTTCTGGTCCAGGAAGCTCGTTAGCAAGCTTCTGCCTCCGAGAGCAGCGGCACATATACAGCACATCCCGATGAGATGACGGGGCTGGATGGCTGGATCAGCTTCAAAGGTCAAGCCGTATCGCATTTCGTCTGCCTCCAGCACATTCAGCTCAGGGACGCTACCAACGAGATATTGAATTCGAGTAAGAATGACCCGGCACAGCTGTAACGAAGCACCTCACTTTTCTCCTGGTTTTCAGTTACTTGCATCCCTGCCGACCAATCATCCTGCACGCACCCACAGTTCACTTGGCAGTAAGAAACTTCCGGGTTGAAGACTTGAAGCATCGTACTGGATTAACAATGTGCTACAAGGTCTCCTTGGATGAGCATTTTCCTGGTGCCTGTCATTCCTACGGGACAAGTTTTTTGTTTTTGTAATCACTACTTGTACTGCTGCGCCTTACCCTCTCTTTCTCCGTTCCCCATTGCTCTTCAGGCCGGGTGTGCTGTGACTGAAGAGCCCCGTAGACTCGGGAGGCAGCACCAGAAGGAAATATAAAACGCCATTGTGGTATATGTCAGCAACTGCATAAGTACACAACGAAATAGTCCACACAACAAATCCGACCTTATTTAGTGTTTCATTTTTAGGATGCTAATACATGCATGCATGGGACCCAACGTCAAGCTGCTGCAATCAATGGGGTTATGATGTAATTAAGAGAACTTGCCATTTCAATTATTGAACTTACTACGTTAAACCCCAAGGACTCAGCCCAGTGAAAAACTTATCTGTCTCCTGTAGTGAGTATGTCAAGAGCTGAGTAGGATGGAGGCACTGAGTCCTGATCTGTAGTATACAGATATAAATCACCACTCCCCTTAACCGAGCTAGAAATGAGCTATGAATCGTTCTCAACTTGTGGCCCGAGCAACTTGCTGCCAAGCGGAGTCAGTGGGGGTCCATGTCCATCCCCCACCTCGTGGTAATTGAGATTCTCAGACTCCCATCCGACGAGAGAGGATGCAAATTATGCTGAAGCAGGGATCAAAAAGCTCTACATTCGTAGTCGAAAGGAGGTACAGTCCTCTGGAACACAGCCATTGAACAGAAGGTTCCTGACGTATCCCTCCCAATATAGCATGCGGACAGCTTTTTATGGACAACACAGGCTGAATCCATTAAAGAGTCTAAGGCATACTGGGTAAGCCACAAAGCTTCGAGCGCACAGTAGTCGAGCCTGATAAGCCTCGGAAACCAAGGACTAGTATTGGCCAACCCTGAGCTCGAACTCCTGTCCCAATAGTAGTGCTAGGTGCTAGCCATCATATATTGTGCATGATCGCCAATAGTGGCATGGTGTTCTAGGGTCGAAGAAGAGGAACTAGTGATTTCCCTAGCGACAAATTCCGTGATGCTTCCCATTCCTACGTTCCAAACACTCATTACATACAGGCGGCTAGTGATTGAATCGACACAATTGAGTTGCCTAGAAAAATGACCAGGTTGGAAGTTCTACATATAGAAGGATCAGAGGCCCATCAGTTTTGCGTGCCGGCAGAATGAGAGAATATAAGGGAGAGCTCTTTGATTAAATAAATAGGAATCAGTTAAAGTTTGAATGAAGCGGTAACATTTTGGCGCGGCCGAAGAAACTTTTTCATACTTATGACTCATTTTTCCCTACAGTTCACCCTAACTTTCTAGAGATACATGCCACCAGGGTAATTACGTGGCACGGCCTGGAAGCTAGTCCCCAGCTCAAGATTCGTAGGGAAAGATAGATTTCCCTACGGTTTTAAAATATCACTCTAGGGAAATTGACTTTCCCTAAAATGCTGTAGTCTTTCCTAGGGAAAGTAAATAACCTTAGGACAACCTTCGGATTCTAGTAGTGGTAGTTTAATTAACTAAATAAATGAGCAGGAATAGGAAGAACATTGTACAAACTAATTGTGCTCCAGGTGTGCTCTCTAGCTCTGAGGAAATGACAGCGCTGATCAGATCCAAATATCGAGCATTGTTACACAGGAGGCTGCCAATGGCGTTGTTGCATTCGGCGGATGCTCTGGCCTGCGGCTGCAAGGTCCTCAAGCATCTCGCTGTCCTATTATATTGCTTCCATCCGGGCTGATCAATTATCCTGAATGCACTCACAACATGGCCTCCATTAAGACACCTCAATTCCCAAGCATTGTAGCTCCTTCGGTGAGCTATTTCCTGGTGCCTACCATTCCTACAGAAGAAGATTAAGTATTTTTTTTTGTAGCCCCTTCGGTGGGGCACCTCACTCCCCCTTTCTCCATTATCCATTGCTCTCCTGCTGTTGGAAGTGACAAGCTGATGGTGTGCAAGGGACAGGTAAGATGGTGCCCCTGGGTGATGGGCCGGGATGATATATACTCGACATGAATTTAATGATAGGGTGGATGCAAAATGTAAAAATAATTGAATGAGAATTTCACATTACGCAGAAACCACGTAAAAAACCATGTTTGGAGCTTGAGTTGATGCTTTAGATTTTTTTTGCTTTTTTCGCATATATTGGATTCTAAACAGCATGTTGAAAACATATGGGTGAAAATTGGACAATTTAGAAGCTTAGAGGGGGGCCAAACATAGACTTTCCCTACAACTATAATGATACCCTTTAAGCATCACATGGGATGCTAGTTATTACTTCCATATTTCTATGTTGCTCAAAAGTTGTATATATGATAGCACTAGAAATCAAATAAATGATGGTACTCTTGAAGCATTTTGCATATTATTATTGCTGGCTTGGTGCGAACTTATGCACACTTCACTGCATTCTGTAGGATATATATATAACCACATCAATATAATTTGAAAAACATATATCATCACAACCACAACCATTGAACAATGTGGTAAAAAAATAAGGCCAACTGCCCAATTATTTTTCCTTAGTGTTCACTATACATGCGCTCTTCCTCTTGTCAGAACAACGACCCACTTACCTGAACATGGCAATGAAGATGGCACGACTCCTAACAAAGTACAGGCTTGGAGCCGTTAAACACTACGTAAAAAATGAATTATGGAACCATACTTTATGTGCTCCAGAGACATTATGCAATCTGATACCTTCGGTCCACGTGTCTTGATCTAAAAGACAGGACGGCAACATCGCTTCTTGCAGCAGTCAACAAAGGTTAGACATGGCAAGTTGTTTCCGAACGCCTTTTATCCCTAGCTAGTGTGACATGCAAAGCAGTCCCCAAAAATCCCATTTTGTAAATCCAAACACCCGTTGCTTCCTCTCATTCCCTTCCATCAAGAGGAGGTGTAACACTCTTGCATGTAGCTAGGCTGGTCTATTTGATCGCTGGTTGGTATAGCCTATTGGCAGATAGTTTCATTCCCATCGATCTGTTCGGTTGAGCCCATGAAAATATCAAAAATCACAGGCGACTGATAAACTGCAGTAATGACGAATGGACGGCCAACAACTTAAAAGGTCACATGCATGCTTCGTCTTCTATTAGATCACATATATATTAGTTCGATTCAGAGAAAGAGTACTATTGCATGCTTAAATTTCACAGGGTGTACGTTCAAATCAGCATGAGCGATCGCCGCTGCTGTAAATCTGACAGTTACCTCGCGGGCGATGTGGCCTGACGGTGACACCATTACAGCATCTAGTTAGGGCACCTGCAATGGTATACATGGAACACTCTCTATAACATTGGCCACGTAGGATACAGTCAAGACTACAGAACCCCCCATCTAATAACACTCTCTATAACATTGCCCAGGTAGGATACAGTCAAGACTACAGAAACACCCCCCCCCCCCCCCCCCCCCCGCCTCCCCCAATCTAATAGCACAATCTCCCAAATAACTGTGGGCCCCACATGTCGGTATTGTTTAATACTTCCTCCGTATCAAAATATTTATCACCGTTGACTTTTTCTTACGTATTGTAAACATAAAAAAGTTAAGTCATGCTTAAAATACCTATAATAGTAAAGTATATCACAAACAAAATAGATAATTTTTGCATAATTTTTTTGAATAAGACGAATGGTCGAAGTTATAAGAAAAAATCAAAGACGACAAATATTTTAATACAGAGTACTTTTCATGATTCGTCTCCCCTGATCTGTGCCCTCGTCTCCATGTACGGCGCTGCGGCCGCGAAAGCCGAGCCAATCAGACCTGCGCGAGGACAGCCGGAGGTCATGACGAACACGAGGGCGAAAGGGGGGGGGGGATGGGACAGCCGTGCCCCCTGCCGCGCACATGCGAGCGAAGGAATGTTAGGAGGGCGGCGGCGCTTGCACCCAGCGGCAGGGTCCCTCGTCGTGGATGGCCACCAGTGGCCCCCTGCCGCAGATCTGAGCGAGTGGCGGCCAGCAGGAAGAGGTTTGCGCCCCGCCGACCTCGGGCCCGGTGCCAGCCCCTCCTTGCCCCGTTGGCCGTGGTGTGTCCTGGTCACTCGTTGGGCAGCGGGAGCGTACCTCGTCAGTGCCGCCCCTAGCCGCGCACCGGAGGTCTGGCGAGAGCTCGGCTCGTAGGCGCCGCGCGCTGGAGGACCGGCGGCCGCACTGCGTCCTACCACTCGCCCGTACTCCATCTCTCCATTGTCTCGCTTGGCATGCAAAACAGCGTGGGTGGGACCCGCTGTCGTCGGGTTTTTTTCCTCTCTCCCTTTTTTTTTCTGACGTGGCCTGTTATAGAGAGGTGTTGTTGACCCGTTGCGTGCGGGTGCCGTTGAGGCTGCTGCAATGTGCGGAGAAAGAGAATCGTGGGTGAAAAAAATCGAACAGAACACACTGTGACGATCGACCTTTGGGTGATGATGGATCTTTGGGTATCAGAAAGTAAATCGACGTTCAAACAAGAGTTGGAAACTCAACCAAGCACATCTCCTCTGCAAATGAGACATGAAAGCCAGGCGGCCAGACAACGGAAATTCTATACATCACGCGCGCTGCTATGCGCGATCCTGTCGCAGAAGCGCTTCGTACGCCACGTATTCGGTCCTTTTCGCTTCCTGGAGGCCCATTTAGCAGGCGGCCCATATTAATCTAGCGATTCGGCTTTCCTACAGACCAGCCTAGCTTTTTTCTATTCCGCCCGTGTGGGCATGTCGCATGTCTACCTTTCAACGTCTATGTTACTTGTTAGTGTTCTCGCTGTCTTGGTTTCGTCGTTTCGTTTCTTCCATCCGTTCCTTCCCCTGCTTGTCACTGTCTCTCTGTTCCTTCCTGTGCTTTACGGCGACAGCAAAGCAATAAGAAAGCTATATATCCATGCTTTTCATTTCTTTTCTTCTTCAACAACTATATACTCCTACCAACATTCAATGCATACGTTTAAGTTTCTTGTCAGGTTTTGATTTCGAAATGAGCACATCTACTTATATGTACCGAATATTGATGATGAGCAAACCATACCATGCATCAATCTTCGCCTCCTGAACAATGTAGCCAGAACTTTTGAAAAAGTTCATAAAACATTTTAAATTGTTCCAAACACATGAAATGTTCCAAAAGTTGTTCTCTTGTTCCACAAATGTACCCAGAACTTTGGAAAAAGTTTCCTAGAACATTTTAAATTTGCACCAAACTTCGCAAATGGTTCAGTCATTCCAAACATATAAAAATGTTCCAAAAATTCGATCATGTTCAAAAATGTAGCCAGAACTTTTGAAAAGGTTTCATAAAACATTTTAAAATGTAGCCAGAACATGTTCCAAACTTTGCCGATGAACCTACGCACGAAATGTAAAGCGGGCCTCCGTCCATGTTTTGGCCCACAAAAGATCTGCAGAGGATGCTTCTGCTGCCATTCTGCGATACGTCCGCGTAGTTTCGCTTGCGCTACGTATAGACGCCCCCAGGACAACGGGATAGGCATGCGGATAAATACACGGGTCTCACAAATTGATGCGTGCGCTAGAGCTATCGAATCAAAGTTCCGTTTGTCTGCCGTGGACTGCATCGGTCGGATTGAGGACTGAAGCTGCCCTTAGATTAGCTCACCTCTGGCTGACACAATACTGGTTGTTCCTGTCATGTATAGTGCTTGTATCGCATGATGCTCCGGTTTGATGCTGCAAGAACAACTAGTTTCTCCAAGGCCTCACGCATGCATCACAATTAACCTTCATGCCCTAGACTTGCAGCCAGACAGTCCCGGGACGAACCATCATACCATGTACCATCGGAAAGAGGAACCACACGGTGTGGTCTCAAGTTGCGGCCGACACTTTCCTGGTGCCTACCATTCCTACAGGACAAGATTTATGTTTTTCCCGCACTACTCACTGTGTTGCGCCATACCCTCTGTTTCTACTCCAGTTTCCCTTGTTGTTCTTGGTGGCGACTAACTGATCTTAGGGTTCCTTGGTGGGGCAGCACTAGTACACAATATATATGTCGTGTGCCATATAGTAACATCACAATTATTTTTTCAAGACAAGATCCAGCAGTAAAATTAATTATGGAACCAACAATAATAGAGAAGCAGTAAAGTTTCATATAGTTACTACTACAGATCCAGCCTGGTTAAAATATAACACTGTAGATTATTTATCGACTACTAAACAGGCACCAGTGATGCGCCTGAGTTGATGATAGGCACCATGTACCCGTCACTATTGTCTTTTTTCATAGAGAGTGCATGATCGACACACAGGCTGTATATTATTAAGCAAAGCAATTATCCTAGACTAACTCTGAATCCATGTCATGCATGTTTCAAACTACTAGCTTCTTCATAAGACACCAGGACACTATGTTAGCATCTATAGAGACCCTGTCTCAGCTCGTTGTGCCCATGCATGCCGCTGCGCCCCTGAAACCTATTTCATCCTATTCCATGAAATTTCCTCTCATCCTTTCCTATCTATTTCTCCATGTTTTCACTTTTAAACAGACTCTTGCACCAAAGATTTATGCATGGGGAATTTTTACAGCTTCACTTTATTGTAAAATAAACAGTTTTAGAGCATGTTTGGTTGGTGCACTAATGGTTGAGATTAATTTTTATTCAGGATTAGAATTTGTCTACCGTCTACTGCTTCGGTGCATTTTCCTCAACTGTCTATTATTTGTCCTTGCCATATCTGCCCAGCTGCTGGCTTGTGTGTGTGCTGGCGCAGAAAAACCAATACCCAAACCCAATGCTAAGTAGTTCACCCAAGCATTCTTGCTTAATTTACAGTGTAGTGCCAGCATGTCTGTCAGTTTTATTGGGGAGGATTAGTGTGGCCAGTCTGATCCAAGCTTGGCATTGCTAGATCATCTAGAAGATCGAGCCTTAGGTCAGCAGCGGCCTTCAGCACACTCCGCTCATGGCGGCTTTCAAGGATAGCGCTCTGCTCACGGAAGCTATTAAGGGTATTGCTCGCAACCAACGATACTCCGGCAGTGCGGCCGGCTCATGCAACTTCCAACACCTCACCTTTCTCCCTGTTCTCTTGGTTGCTAGTCCACCAACCATGGGCTCATGTCTTGCCTTGCAGCGAGACAGCCCATACGAAGCGTCATACCGATGAGGAAGGGCCGATAAGGATTCCTTGCGGTAGTCTATTTCCTAGAGCCTACCATTCCTACAGGTGAAGGTTTATGCTTCCTTTTCCTCCTTTGCTGAGGAACCTAGCTTATTACCTTCTCTTTTCTCCATTGCGACGCGTTGCTCTTTTTTCTTGGTGCTGACAAACTGATGGTGCACCCTGGTGATGGGACTATATATATTTGATTGAGGACAGCTTCATGACAAGGTGGATGCCCTTAATTGAAGCATGACATGTTATGGTAGTTGTTATTTTTCCATATTTCCATGTTGCTCTAGGCTGACACAAACTAAAGCTGGAAGGGAGAAATATATATTATATATAGGAAACGATCTCAAATAAATGATGGCACTCTCGAAACATAGCATATTTTTCCATTTCGTTTCATTTTTTTCATCCCTCCTAGTTTGCTTTCTATTTCGTCGTCCTTACCCTCCACATTCTAAACTAGGAATGTACTTATGGCCACAAGGTTTATCTCGACCATTCATTCCTGTCACTTGAAATTCATCCAACCGTTGGATTTCTCACCTACCCATAATTCCCTAATTAACCTACTCATGATTCAGCTCATCACTGATTTTAAGATGGATGGTCAGAATAGTCGCAAGTATATGTGAAAAATCCATAGTTCCGAATTCTCTCCTAAGCTTGTGAGAAACACAAAGGCAGGAAGAGCTGCAGCGAGCTTTCGGGTGTGGCCGGATGAGCATGGCAGCGAAGCAATGTCCCCGAAGTGATGGCGCACACAAATTCTGCGTCCGGTGGAGATAGCCGGCCTATGGGAGAGACGGCATGCGTCGCGGCTGTGAGTAGATCAGTAGACCCAGTCGCGCAGCTGCAGGAGGAGCGGCACCTCGCTGTGGAGTAGTTGGTGCGTGATGGCGGCGTAGAAGGCAAGGTGCGGCAGGGAGAGCAGCTCCACAGACCGCGGGCGCGAAGATCATGATGGCGGCCCAGAGAGCAGGATGTCTCTAGCCATCACTGAAAGCTGTAACACAATTTTCGGGTCGCCGCTCCTGTTCTCTGCCTGCGCACGCCTGCGCGTGCCTGCTTGCTGCTTTGTAAGGTAGGAGACCGATTGTTTAACAATGCATTTCTTTTCATTTAATTTATATGCCTTTGCTAGGAGGAGATAAGAGATGAGACTTTTCTCCCTCGTACGAGGGTTTTGTTGTGTGGTTTGTTGCAATTGAGGTTGAACATGCCATCATACATGTTTGACTAATAAATGGAGCTGTTTTTGTGGAGGATTTTTCAGCTCATACGTACTAAAGGGCCCTTGTATTTATGTATTTCTGGATGAGCCGAAATAGTGACATAGAAGATGCATCGTTTTTATGTCTTGTTTATTGGATCTTTGAAAAAGCTATCCACGCCAATGGGCAACTCCTGCAAGCATTAATAGTCGTTCTAAGAACATATCTAGTATTACCGCCTCTTTAGATGTTACCGTATTACCAAACACGATAGCACCTGCATCAAAAATTTATCCAAATAAAAATATAAATAGATGGAGCTTGCAAACATCTACCATCATGAAAAATTAAGGTTGAACAAAAATTTGTGTATGGAGAAACAAAAATAAGAAATCAGAGCTTGAATAGTTACGGATTCAACTCAAGTTTTTGTTCAACCCCCTAATCTTTCTTTCCTTGCCGGTGCTTCTTACCAGCCAGCTTGGATACTCACACTATTCATGTCGCTTCCGTTATTCCAGTATGACTACCATCACGAATAAGAGTTGATATCCCAATACGTATAAGGGTTTCTATAGTAGTGGATCCCCATGGATCCATCAGCCTGTAGCCGGTCAACTTGCAGCCAGAAGAATAATACCAGTGGAAAGAGGAGCGACTCGCCACGAATATTTCCTGGTGCCTACCATTCCGATGGGAAATTAAAACTTCTGTTTGAATTCAAACAGCCTCACTTTTCCGGTGGCCACAAACTAGCTAGTAGCAAATATATATAGTGATGTGGAGGTACGCATGAATTTAAGAAATCGTTGGCGAATAAGACAGCCTTTATTGCAAAAACATCTCTCATGTTTGGGTATGTGCGTGTGGTGTCAGATGGTGCGGGAAGCCCACCCACCAACTCGCTTTACTAAAGTAATTAAAACATACTCCTTCTGTCACAAAAAATAAATCATTCTAGAAATTCAATAATAAATTAACAAAAAGATAAAATGATCTTGTTTGCCGTATTTATTAGTAATATTTGGCACTTACATATGGATTGTTGCATACACATGCACATGTTATATAGGGTAAAATAACTTGTTTTTTGGATAAAATTTTAATCTAAAATGACTTATTTCATTTTTAGAATGGAGGGAGTAGATTCGAAAAAGAAGAATTACAAACATGCCTGCACTGCATTGCATTCACATTGGTGAGGGTATGTACGTGTTTTACCAACTAGGTATGAACTGGAAACACAGACGATCCCGTTTATTATTAGGACTTGTTTAGGAGCTTTTCTCCATTTTTGGACAAAATGAATGTGGTAGCCGTAACTGCAACTATGAAAACAGTAAAATAAAAATACAAAAACGGTTTAGCCTCCTTCTGATTATTTGCACATTTTTACTTATTAGTAGACTGTACCGGTAATTTCCCATATCAGTGAACTCAAACAGCATCCCGAACAGGCAAACAACCTGCAACGGTCGCCAGCCCATATAGCAGCATCAGCAGGCCAAGCCAGAAGGCACGGACCATTTCACGCCCCCCATCCAATTCATGATGTTCCGATGCTCCCGTAGCTACTACCGCTACCGAATTTGTTTCCAGCAATATCATTTTTTATTTCATTTCCGTGAAATAATATGAACTGGAAACAATTTAGGCCCTTTGGGACTGTTTCTGACCATTTTCATCCCTAGGCTCAACTTGTCAAACTGTTCATGATGTTTGATGAGGATGCATCATCTCTGTACATCAGTGAATTGAGCTGGCCGTCCTTGCCAGATGATCTTTGTATTTGCCACAAGTTTCTTGAACTTCACGTGAGCAGTCTCGCGTGCCCAAATGCTAGTGTTCCTTGCATGTGTGTCTTGACTATGGCAATATGTATACTTCAAATGGCTTGACGAACGAGCTTATTTAGGGTACTACCCCTGGCGACCCCTTTCGTTCCCCCACGTCGCTCTCTCCCGGAGGCGACTCGATCGGGGGCTCCCCATCAAGGTCTGCCAATATGGCAATATGTATACTTCAAACAGCTTGACTTGAATACATGTTGGCTGAAGAAATGGTAATTACTTATACAATTCCATGCACCAGGAATTGGGTCCTTTGAATGAAATATGGGCTTGCATGATGGAGTTGTCGTCCACTTCATTCAACTTCAGCATGCACATCTTGCGCCGTGACGCCATGATGTGCCGTTTGCGGTCTGCTGCGGGGAGCACATTAAGTTTTTCTTTCTGGCAGACCTCTCGCCAGCATCCCATCGATTCATCAATGCTCATGAAGTCAAGCCCTAAGCTTGGAGTCGGATAGTCCTACGACGAAGCAGCATACCAATGAAAAGAGGAATCATGGAAAGTGATCTCTCATCCAGGCAGACCTTTTCCTGGTGCCTACCATTTTTATGGGACAAGATTTGTATATTGTTTTCCTCACTCCTTGATGTATTTGCGTTTTCTTCCCTGTTCTGTATTTGGGTGTCGCTCTGAATTATCGACAAGGCATTGCGTATTACTATTACTCGGTCAGTGAGCATGCATGTGTGAATGCATTGTTACGACTCAACTGAATGGACACACAAAATTTGCAACAAACATATATGGTGGCAAACGACCCACCACCCAATTACACTTGTCCTGTTGTAGACATACTATTAGTTTAGGCATTAGTTAATGCCTCTCCTGCATATATATTCCTCACTTCTGTAGCATCCAACCCCACGTAAGATTTTAGACTAATGCAAAGACTGAAGACGAGAGGGAAACGTAACTAGCACTGGTAGGGAAAAGTAATGATGACCGCTTTAGTATTTGACTGCAAAAAAGCTACACTTTGTACTTACATTTTAATCAAGTTATTTCTCTCCCTAGAAAAAATAATATCTCTAGTTGCTACTGAAAATGTTGAGCTACAACCAATTGATTTACAGTAGATCATCATGCTAGTCTGCTTCCAGTAGCTTGCGCTTCTTCAGTTTGAAAACCTGCGTAGTATCTCCCCAATACATCGCAATCCCACTGGCTCTATTCCAATATCAGTTTTTTTTTACATTATTGCATTCTTGAACCACAAATGAGACGTTCTCACTTGGTGGCACATCAGGATGCAGGGCGTCCTCTTGTTGTATTTTCCTTTTATCCAGGGTGGTGCTATACTACTCCTAGCTGCCATCCTCCCACCTCGTGATCAGCACACTCTGTTGTCCGAGTCTGCTTTTGGAATTTGTGGATGCCCTTCAATCCATCAACCTCCAGCTTCTCAACTTGCAGCCCGACATCATGAGGATGAAAAAAATACCAATGGGAAGATCATTGGTGTGGCCTTTCTGCGGCAGACTATTTCCTGGTACGTACCATTCCAACAGGAGAAAAAATTATTTTCCCTTCTCCCGCTGCTGCGCCTTACCCTGTTGTTGTTTCTCCTCTACTTTTCAGTTGCTCTACGTGGTGAAAAAATGAGGAGCTCTTAGTAAGCAGAACAGGTTGCAAATGTATATAGGGGCACAGTGGTACGCACGCTTTTAGGACATCAATTAATGGTGACTAAGATATATGTAGCCACTACTGCAAACGGGCCTCTCATGATTGAGAATTACTACTATGAAAACAATTTTTACACGCGGTTAAAAAGGGTTTGTGCACTTGGTTTTAATGCCCACCTAACCTGAGCATGTAGAAATTACTTCTAGAGGCGGTGAGCACCCGCATGTGGAAATTGATTGTCACAAGCTTCTCTAGATATATATATACCCGGATGTGAAAAGCAATTCCCGCCATTTCGAAACCTTATTTTCCAACAAAATCTATAATAATATTTGACATTTCCTGCAAACTGCCGCTCATGTGGTACGTAGGATTCAAACCTGAGACCTTTATCTTAACGTGTATCCTCCTTGTACTAGTATTGACACCTAATACCACCCTAAATATGAGCCAAAGTTGAAAATTGAAACGTAATGATAGTTTAAGGTTGGAAACCAAATATATATTCTAAGGATGAAAACTGACTTGAAATTGACATAAATATCTCTTAGATCAAACAAAAGGAGAAAAAGACTGGTATTTTTTTGAATGTCTAATATGTTAAATGTCCTAAAAACTAATTTCTTGGTGCTACTCATTCTAAGACCCAATTTGACTCATAGATCCTTTATTATAAGCATGTATCCTTTGAAAATGCATAATAACATTAAAATTTGCTAACTCACTCTGACCGAAGAACTCCACAGTTCTCATCAACAAAGAGGCTAAAGTTTTTTTTTTTTGAACGAACGGCCACAAACTGTGCCATTTCTATTGATATAGAAGAAGGTTACAAACAAACGGTCCTGGCGGACCATTTACAGGAGAAGAAAGAGAGGAGCCTGTGAAAAAAACAACAAGTCAAAGAGGCTAAAGTTGGCACTACTGGGTTATTACTTCCTTTGCTTACAATTGGTAATGACAACATTAAAGGCGAACTCAGGAATCTCTATTGCCATAATTATTTAACAGAGCTTCATGACGTATTAGCACCCTATGTAGAGAACAACAATAAACTCAGTTCAAATTCTTTTTGTGTCTCTTGTAGCGTCCACATCAAGGTTGCGGATTGGAGGATGCAAACACAAGCCAGCTTTCAGAGGAGCTGAAATTACTCCTAGCCTGTTGTGTCTAAGATATTGGCCTGGGCACGACGCACAGTGGTGGTCGTCGGCGGTTTTGACCACTTAAGGCTGATCATCTTGTAAAACCACAGGGAGATCGCCCACCTTGTAATAAGATGAATGTGCCCACCTTCTATTCACACAATGAGATGATGTTTAACCTGCCCAAATGCTGAAGTGACTATACATGTTCATAGAGGACAAGTGGAGTAGCTGTTGAACACAAATGGTTCTCAGCCTCTGCCGGCAGTAATCGCACATAAACAAACCTGAAATTGTCCTGTCGATCTTAATTGCGCCTTGAACAACGAGGCCGAGCAACAAAGAAAAAGATGGAGGTCGTGAGTATCAAATGGCTATACACTACTCCACGTAACATGTGAATCCACAACCAATTGTGCATTTTCATCTCAATGACCTTCATTTTCCGGGCCCTCAGTGTCCGCTGACATATTTCAATGAAAAAACATGTCAGTGCAACTTGGATCTGCGCGTATTAGCCTATTCCATGGTACCTTCCGTTCCTATACGAAGATTTATATTTGTTTTTTTATGTGTGCAATATTATACCTTGCTCCACTAATATATATGGGTTGATGAAAGCTGCATCTACTAAATAATATAAGTCGTTGTTTAATTTGCTTCAAAAACAGGTCAGAGGACTACATTAAATCATATACAAGCATAAATCACACAAGGGATTGATCGATTGATCGGTCGGTGCTATTGTCCGACAGTTTCCTCGAGAACTAATCGAGCAACCTGCAGAGTGCAGACAGATGCTCCTTATATATGCTAACCTGGGGCTGACACATTGTACATCCTTAGTGTCCGACCCGGGGCCACGCCCTGGGACTGCGCACATGGCGTACATATTACAGGATAAGGGATGAGACATGACTCACACCCTACACCAATTGTAACTACTCGTACAGGAGTAGAACTAGTCGGAACAGAAGAAAACTACCCGAGTGGTACTCGGGTAGGACTCCGAAGCTAGTTTCAGGCTAGGATTTCCATGTAACCCTGTCCCCCAGACTATATAAGGACGGGCAGGGACCCCCTCCAAACAACACAACACCTAAAGCAATACAAACCACCACACAGGACGTAGGGTATTATGCTCTCGGTGGCCGAAATCTGTCTAAAGTTTCGTGTTCCTTGTACCTTCGAGTTCCTGATCTCGATGACACCTCACCTACAATCTACCATCTCGGGGTTATCCCTCGGTGGGCTTGATGGTAAAACACCGACAGCTGGCACGCCAGGTAGGGGTGTTCATCGATCATCCACCGGAGAACTTGATGGCATCTTTTGACTTCCCCAGCGCCAGGCTCGACGAGGGCACAACTTTCATTTTCGACTCCTGGATCTGCATCACCAACGGTTCGGGTAGCTACAGCAGCCGCCTGGCCGACACCAAGGAGCCGGAGGCGCCTACTACACCATCACGTCGCGGCGTCGACGACCTCGCCAGCGGTCTCGGCGGAATTCAACTTTCCGATCTAATCGAAAACCACGCGAGTCACCTCGGAGCGGTCCCACGTCCGTAGGTCAACGCTGACGACCTGATCACCGGAGTGGACCGGGTTGACCACAACATCGCTGCGTGCATCAAGCTTGCAGAAGCCGCCCTTCAACACTCCGGTAATCAGCTTCCCCCAATTAGCCTTGAGATTTCTCGCACTTTTTTCGCTGCTCCTGGCGACATCTACTCTAGTATCGATCGAGTCAACCGCAACATCACCGAATGCATCGAGCTTGTGGAAACAAGTCTTCAGCTTTCCAATCAGAACAAGCCCGAAGCACCCGCCATGGATGTCAACCGTACAATTGATGACTTTATCGACAACTTGGAACCCCTCGAACCGAGTCCGCCTTGGTCCAAGGTCCTGTACCACAAGTCCCCCTCTGAGTCGGAGAAGGATCTGGATCGTCTACTACAAGTCGGAGGAGGAGAAGCCACCATCTATCGGAGGGCTCCCATCTTCGATGACTACTCGGACTCCGACAACGACACATCACCCTTATCAAGCGGCCACCAGGGCCTGATGGCCCCATCAGCTTGGTCAGGCGGGCTCGGGCATCGGAAGGGCACGGAGTCCTCCAAGCTACCCGACCTCAGCTTACTTTTCTGCACCATTAGCTTGGTCGGGCGGGCTCGGGCATCGGAAGGGCACGGAGTCCTCCAAGCTACCCGACCTCAGCCCACCTTTCTGCGCCTTCAACTTGGTCGGGCGGGCTCGGGCATCGGAAGGGCACGGAGTCCTCCAAGCTACCCGACCTCAGCCCACCTTTCTGCGCCTTCAACTTGGTCGGGCGGGCTCGGGCATCGAAAGGGCACGGAGTCCTCCAAGCTACACGACCTCAGCCCACCTTTCTGCGCCATCAACTTGGTCAGGCGGGCTCGGGCATCGGAAGGGCACGGAGTCCTCCAAGCTACGCGACCTCAGCCTACCTTTTTGCACCATTAGCTTGGTCGGGCGGGTTCGGGCATCGGAAGGGCACGGAGTCCTCCAAGCTACCCGACCTCAGCCCACCTTTCTGCGCCATCAACTTGGTCGGGCGGGCTCGGGCATCGGAAGGGCACAGAGTCCTCCAAGCTACCCGACCTCAGCCCACCTTTATATGCCATCAACTTGGTCGGGCGGGCTCGGGCATGGGAAGAGCACAGAGTCCTCCAAGCTACCTGACCTCAGCCCACCTTTCTGCGCCATCAACCCCAACGAACTCCCGTTCTAGGAAGGCATGCCCATCTATTCCTCCAACGAAGAAGAGGGGTGGATCGCCAAAAGATCCTCGCCAGATCACAAGGTTTTTATGGCTTTCATTGAAGAAATCCCATCCACGGAGGCGGACAGATCGGATCGCGTCCAACTCGATGACTACTACCTTAACGACGACGACTACATCTTCGACACCCCTGCAATGCCGAACCGCGACACATGCAGACCACCCGAGTTCGCCCTCAACACCATAGACACCGTGAAGAAGGAAAACGAAGACGACGTGTGAAAGGAACGCTACAGGCTCAGAAACACAAAGCGTACCGAACGCAGGCACCGCGTAGTCGAGTAGCACCAGCGAGGCCACGACAACCTCTACAACTATTCCACGAGCAACCTCCGCACTATCATCAACGCCGGTCGGGATGCCCGCAACATCATCATCGCCAGGCAGCAGGAGCGCGACGAGGTGGAGGCCTACAGCCCCACCAACTATCATATCCCCCTCGACTACCTGGGTACAACTCGGTAACGCAAGCCAGAAGTCAGGGAACAACCAACCCGAAGAAAGAAAACCCTCAGCTCGAAGGAACGATTTGAGGAGGCTCTACACAAGCGATGTTCATGGCACCCGAAGAGCAAGCATTCCACCTTCGAATGTCAAACCCTTTGGAGGGTCCTGGGAGCTCCGCCATTCAACAAAGACTATGAGGAAAGGTGACGTGACTACCCGAATAATGATTTATTCATAAATTAAGTATCCGATTCAAGGAGGTTTTCTGAGGGTCTTTTAGGTGTTTCGTTTCTTCAACCATTGTTTTAGGACTATATCTCGAAACAAGAGGTTCTGTAAACCTAAAAGCACCCCTGTTTACCACATAGTCAGGGTCACCATTTATGTTTATTATTTGGGTTAATCATGACTTTCTCGCAAGACTACTCTCAGACGTGCCCAATGAATGTCCAGCCTAATTAGTGCAACCTTTTCCAGCCGATCTCTTGTCACCTATTCCTCATGTCACGAGCCTTTTTTACCAATGCTCGGGGGCTAAGGATAGGGCCAGCGGGGATGGGTTAGGAAAAGAAGAAAATGATTCAATTTCTTCAAGGCTAAGCTCAGGGAACCCTGTCACAACCGAGCTATGCGACTGCCAAAAGTGAAACCCGTTAATTAGCCAAATAGAGCATTTATATGATTATCTATCAAATACTTCCAGTAATACTCAGTTTACTAGTTCCCGACTAGTACTCTATGTTACTGAATGGGCCTCGCTCCTATACTTCCAGTAATACTCAGTTTACTAGTTTCTAACTAGTACTCTATGTTACTAAAGGGGCCTCGCTCCCATACTTCCAGTAATGTTCAGTTTACTAGTTCCCTTCTACTACTCTATGTTACTGAAGGGGCCTCGCTCCCATACTTCCAGTAACGCTCAATTTACTAGTTCCCGACTAGTACTCTATATTACTGAAAGAGCCTGGCTCCCATACTTCCAATAACGCTCCGTTTACTAGTTTTCGACTAGTACTCTATGTTACTGAATGGGCCTCTCTCCTATACTTCCAATAACGCTCAGTTTACTAGTTTTTAACTAGTACTCTATGTTACTGAAGGGGCCTCGCTCCCATACTTCCAGTAACATTTAGTTTACTAGTTCCCTTCTACTACTCTATGTTACTGAAGGGGCCTCGCTCCCATACTTTTAGTAACGCTCAGTTTACTAGTTCCTGACTGGTACTCTATGTTACTGAAAGGGTCTCGCTCCCATACTTCCAGTAACGCTCTGTTTACTAGTTTCCGACTAGTACTCTATGTTACTGAAGGGGCCTCACTCCCATACTTCTAGTAACGTTCAGTTTACTAGTTCCCGACTAGTACTCTATGTTACTGAAGGGTCTTCGATCCCATACTTCCAGTAATGTTCAGTTTACTAGTTCCCAACTAGTACTCTATGTTACTGAAGGGGCCTCGCTCCCATACTTCTAGTAACGCTCCGTTTACTGGTTCCTGACATTTATTACTGAAGGGGCCTCGCTCTCATACTTCCAGTAACGCTCAGTTTATTAGTTTTGGACTAGTATTACGCGTAGTCTGCATTATTGAAGGGGCTTTGTTCCCATGTCCCTAGTAACATTTAGCTTACTAGTTTCCGACTGGTACTCTATGTTACTGAAGGGGCCTCGCTCCCATACTCCCTGACCTAGACAAGGAGATCAAGGAGGAGTCCGCTCTCGACGCGACTCCGACTCGTGCTGCACCAGGACTTCTCGGGTCGGATGAAATTCGATCTGAGGGAAGAGTGTACCCGACTCCTATTCGGGCCACGAAACGCGACTCTTGTCTACTAGGAGTCCATGCAATTTGAGTCCCATCCAATGCCCGATGGCATCTGATCAAGAAGGTTGTGCGGCTGTGCAACTCCGTCTAGCCCTGTACGCCAATCTCCGTGAGGCTACGGTGTGTATCGCAGCTGCCGCTACTCTTCGCCTACTCAGCACGACTCCAGTTTGCGTCGCCGACTACAATGACTACTCGACACGACTTCAGCTTGCGTCGCCGACTACCTTGACTACTCGGTACAACTCCTGCTCATGCTGCCGACACAACGATGACTGAAACTAGTTGGAATCGACTCCGACTAGTTGGCTTCATCAACAACTGCTGCGGCTTCGTTGACAATCGCCCATGAATTAAGCTAAGAGATCAGACTTGGACCATGCCGCTGGGTGAGGTATGCTCCCAAGAACTGCCTTACTTGGCCATCACTTTGTCAGCATAGACCACTCGGCGTGCTAGCGGCGACTCGGCCGACCCCTAGGCTCGGGGCTGGTGCCAACGACGACCATGTGGCGTATCTTCTCTGATTCGGCCAGTACTATCACACCCGATTTTAAGGATAAAATCGAATGCACAAACATATGTATGTCAGGATCAAGTTCCATACATATAGTGACTTTATTAGTGAATAATCAGCAACAGTATCACGAAAAGAGAATTAAAAGACTATAAAGATTATCAGAGTTATACAGCTTATCTTGGAAACGAAGGCTTCAAACTTCACAGGCAATCGACCGGGGGTTGCATAGGCCTAGAACTCAGCATCATCTTCAAAAGACTTCATGGCAACTTTCTCTTCCGAGCAGCAATTATAACAAGCGTGAGTACACTTATGGTTGGTACTCAGCAAGTGTTAGGAATTATATGACATGAAGGCCAAAAGCAAGGAAAGGCTGACTGGATTACTATGATAAGCAATTTTAGTTGGTCAAGTTTTATTAGCACCTGATTACTAAGGTATAAGTATATACCAACCCACATTAAAAGAAACAGAAGAGATATAGCAGAAGCATAACAATAACCATAAATATGGTCCACAATTTATTTCCTCTTCAAGTTCATTAATCATGTGAGGGTCCAAGCCGCTCGTAACCGTGAGCACATCTGATATATCAGTTTTCACTTTGCAGAGGTTGTACACTTTACCCGCAATTCGTGTCTCCCGATTTGCCCGAGGTAGCTAGCCTCTTAAACACCTCCGAGGTGAGTGGCAAGGGATTCACTACGAGATCTTTATAAAGATTCCCTAACTTATGATAATCCGCTAAGGTTTCAGGCCGCAGTGGTTATATCTAAGCCTCAAGAGGACCGAGCTATACCCCATCAACACACTCCCCTCTTGCCTTTTCGGTAAGACTGTCACAAGCTAGAGTTTCTAATTAATTAGCCAAGACCAGAGCTATATAGTATTGCAGTTGCACTGTTTTCCTAAGTGGTTCTCCATGTTTCGATTAACCATATGATCTTGTAATTAACAACACCAATTATCCAAGAACATGGATAAAACAGGTGTAGCATCATCATTGTTGTCATCAGGGTTATAAATTATTCCCAAACCGGAACCAGTTATAGTAACTAAGCAAAAGCTACCCAACAAGAAGATAAAACCCAGGTTGACAAGGAATAATTATAAAGACTAGGCATATCCTTAATTAGAATCCATGAAAATTAGGACACATGCATGCATATAGAAAATGTTGTATTTATTGTGATTATTAGGACAAAAGAATGATAAAGAAAACACTTGCCTTTCTTCCAGAGAATAGCTGCTCAGAGTCTTCAACTCTTGTTCTCGAAACTCTTAATCTTCAAAGCTCTTGGATTGCGTTCCTTCTAACGTCAAATGAGCATCAAACTGAAGCACAACAACAAACAAACAAACAAGAGGAAATAAGAACAACACACCAAATAAAAGGAAAGCTTAAAAAGAGCATACAAAAGGATAGGGCTCGTTGCTATCATCACGAGAGCGCAAAAAACGCAGAAAACGGAGCTACGGTCGAAAAGAAACAGCTATCGGAAGGTTCATGTTATAAAAGAGAACAAAGAAACTATAAGCTTCATTTATTTTAATTTAGAAATGTAAAGGATATTTGAAAGGAATTATCCTTCATTATAATTAACTCATATTATATTTTGTATATGTAAAAACGGAGTAGAACTTAGTCAAATTTTATTTATAATTCTCTATGTATA
This sequence comes from Panicum miliaceum, assembly GCA_032594955.1. Lineage (NCBI taxonomy): Eukaryota > Viridiplantae > Streptophyta > Magnoliopsida > Poales > Poaceae > Panicum > Panicum miliaceum. Next base: position 37,253,988 of record CM064066.1, read on the forward strand.
AATTACACTATTTAAAAATTTAATTAGAAAAGAAACTGGTGAGAGCATCTAAACGTCGAACTTTATGGTTCGTGTTGAACTAAACAAATTAAATTACAAACACATTTGAGTTGATATTAATCAAGTTAACATTAAATATAAAAACCGGAGTAAAGACTTAGTTAGATTTTATTTAGAAAAACTAGATGGGATGATATTAATTAAATTAAATCTATATCTCTAATACTAAAAAGCCTATAGTGTCCACGTCTCGCCTCCGTGGCTCTGCCGGCAGAACCATCCCACGCGTGCCAACAGGTGGGCCCCACTCCCTCCCTCTCTTCCTCCACGGCTCATATCCGCTCCGCACTCGCCCCCACGACGCAGCCCCCTCCCATGCCATCTGCTCCGCTCTGGGCATCCCCCATTCGTTCCCCGACGCGCCGCCCCAACGCGCAAGGACCCAAGACGCGCGACGGCCCCCCCATGCGCCCTCCCGACTCCTCGCCTCCTTGACTCCTGCGATGCCTCCTCTCCCCAATTGACGCGCCAGCGGCGCCCTTCACCCCGCCGCGCATGCATCTCTCTCTCTTCCTCTTGCCTGAACCCTAGATCGAGGACGGGGACAATGCAGGAGGCGCGCCCAGGCCAGAGACAAGGCAGGTGGCACGGCCGGCTGCGGGGATGCCAGTTAGGGGCGCGCCGGCGGAGCCGCCTCCAGCCGGAGGCGCGGCCAGGCTCGTGGCCTCAAGCCAGGGGCGTGGCCAGGTTCGCGGCCTCCAGGCAGGGGCTCCTCCCCGGTGCTCCGAGGACCAGCTGCAGTAGCTCTTCGCACGCCGCCGTGACGGCGCCGCCGAGATCTTCGCGGGCCACCGTGCCACCTGGATGGAGGCCGAGCACTGCCTCCAGGCCCGCGCCGCTGCCACCGGGGACGAGGCCGCCTCCCTCCGCGCGCGCCACGCTGCGTGCCCGCGCCAGGCGACTCAAGCGCGCGGCCGCCAACCGGGACAAGCTGCTCACTGCACTCCTCGTGACCGCCTCGCGTGCTGGGGACTCCGGCAGCGGCGGCGGGCCCCTGCTCTGAGGCCGCGACGGGGAGGAGGAGGAGCAGGCGCCCCACGACACGCGTGGGGAGTAGGAGTAGGACACTCGTGGGGAGCAGTTGGACCACCGACATCAAGGCCCTCGCGGCGGCTGCCGCACTCTATGCTCAGCAGCGCCAGAAGCACGATGACGACTTCTACACGGCTACCTGCACCTCCTCCACCTTTGACTGCCACCATGATTAATCCGAGGTGCCCTCTCTGTTTTTCCCATGGTGAATTCCTAAATCCCTAGATGCTGGTGTTTTTTTATTTTGCTGCATCTAAAAATGAATGTAAACCATGCTTGTTTGGACATTGGAGAATATCCAGGGTTTTCATCTAGACATGGCGACAGTAGAGTGTGCTAATGATTGCATATCTCTTATATCTTGTATGTAGAGATTTTTTCTCTGGTGCTTATAAGAAATTAGTGTAAAGAGAGAAATTCACATTTTGTCGATGTTACCACTCAGTGCTAACTGATTGATGAGATCTCTAGGTGCTTACAAGAATTCAAAGTACTGTGAGTGCAAAAGACACAATGAAAAGTATCTCAGGCTAAGATTTAGTTGCCCATAGCAAAGATCGCAATATGGCATGCTAGCAATGGAGTCTGAGCTATGCCATAATTTTCTTGCTTTCTTAGTTGTATGTATATTCCTTGGTTTGATCTCTGAAGTTTCCCAGATAAACATTTCAGTTGTCATGGTGTCCATTGCAGCGAGGAGCAATTTCAAGTTTGGAAGCTTGGATGGGGTGGCTGTGTTAAATTGCAATATGGCTCGGTTGTGCCATTGGATAATAAATAAATAACTATAGGAAGCTATTTTGGTGAGGATAATCTTTTTAATGATTTAACAGAATTTGTGGTTAAACAGACAACTTTTTGTATACATGTTTTCACTAAATTTTGACAGTTGTGCAGCAGTGTGTTGCCATGATATATACTAGAACACTAGCTTATTAGATGATTTCATATGTATCACAATATATGTGTCCTCTGAAAATTATGTGTAGTTAACCTCGTGACCAGACTAGATAAAACTTCAACCTATTTTTCTTATACTGACCAGAATATCATATTTTCTTATTTGTTTTTGTTGGACTGTAGATTTCAGGGTCAACCGGGCAAGTGATATATGTGGGCAGTGGATGACTAGCAGTAGCTCAATTTATAATTACCTTTTTTTTGCCATAAGCTAGAACTAAAGGTATTGAGCTTGTTTCGTTCATGCTTGTTTTAATTTTCTCTTCTTTGTGTGAATCAAAATGGCTTGTTTCTAAGTTTAGATAAATGTAGAGTATAGTGATCTCAAATAACTTTTGTACATGGAGCCTTGAGCAGCGTTTTGCTTAGCTGTCATATAGGGGAGAATAATAAACCTGCTTGCACTTTGCTTAGGTGAACATGGTTAGAATTAGAAGATTGCATATTTGTAAACTTATAAAAAGAAAGAATAGAAGGAATGGTACCTGGAGCAGGAGCTGCACCAGTCTATTTGTAAAAATGTACGATTGGTCCTACCCTTATAGGAAAGTGATATTTTAAAATATTTACCATAAAGGAATGCTAGGTCTAGGTTGGTTCATTTTTAATATGAAAGTGTTGGTATCCAAAACTGCATGACTTTATATAATGTCTGAAGTTGGATTTTGTTAGAAACTATTTGATATTAATTGTTTATTGACCCATTATAAAACTGTACAGTTTTTCTCCGGTATGCTAATTGATCCATTACAGATTTTGGTTGTATTAAACTAACAAGCTGGCCATGGTTCATTGTTGATATTACTTGCAGCTATTATATTTCCCTTATGCAATTGACCAAGAGGATCAGCGATGTTGATGACCGGAAGTAGAAGGTGGTATATTCAGATAGAAGTTGAGATCAGAGGAACAAGTGTTAAGTATGTATTGTAGACGGACAAAGATACCTTCATCTGTTTGACTAGCGTCAGTGTGCTGCTAATTGCCACGAATTCCATTGTCATCCTCACCGGGGTATAATTTGTGTCTACATACTGAATTTGGTTCATCATGGAATCTTCACTCAATGAACCCAATAGTTATTCTTTCAGGCATACAAAGATGGCTGTGGAATTAATTCATTTATATGGTTGGTTTCATGGTCTAATTAATTAACACTTCCTGAGTAGCTTAGTTTCCTGGCACTTGATATTGAAATACGTAGTGGGTTGATTCAAAGGCACAATACTGAGTTTTGCAAATCAATCATGTTGTTTTGTAATTAAGTTCGCTTTAGATTGGAAAATAGCAAAAAATGAGAAGGTCTACCCCCTATCCATCGATCACGCGCCAAGGCACGTGAGATGCCTTGCAGCCACATATACCACGTCGACTGCGTCCTGCCCTGGCTCACGCTCTGCAACTCCTGCCTGGTCTGCCGCCACGAGATGCCCACCTATGCGCCAAGGCGAGGGCACCGAAGAGGAGGCCACCATCAGCCTCACCATCTGGAGGCTCCTCGGCAGCGGCTTCGCGGTCGGCAGGTTCGCCGGTGGGAGGAGGCCCGAGGAGAGGGAGCTCCACGTCGTGTACACGGAGATGGGCAGCAGATGCAACAACGGCTGCGCACCAAGGAGGATCTCCTGGGGTCAAGGTAGAGCCCATCCATGGAGCGGGGCGCTATCAGGCGCATCCGGCGCAACGTCAGGCATCATCTTCCGAATCCCACACGATGACGGATCTTAATGATGTGGCATCGGACCGGAGCTCCACCTTCAGCCATAGGTCATGAAGCCGGAGCACGAGCTGGCGGCTCGAGGACGGCCACGCCGATGCCATGGTGCAGAGATGAGAACAACTGCTCAAAGCTTGTTGCTTGCTTGCTTGTTTAAGATATTTGACATGTTGGGTATACATTCTTTCCATCATCTTTAACGTATATTTTGCAAATTTATGGCTTAGATAATGTGTCTATTGTCTTCTTACCATATTTCTTTAAAATTATTTTATCTTATTTAAAAGTTGTGTGCCCGTAGCATCGCATGGACCATTACCTAGTTTAATTTTAAAAACAAGAACTATGGTACAAAAACACTAGTAAACGATAGTTTAGGATTTTAGAAGACTAACGCAAAAAAGAACGGATCAAAATGGATTTAAAACGCGGAAACTATGGAAGAAATAAGGTTGTAGGGATCTAGTCGCGATTAACTATAGACTTTAGGAACTAGCTGCTGATTTTGGCAAGACACAGGGAATAGTGCTCACGAATTCAGCAAAGGTTAGGGTTAGATCTGAAAAAGACCATGGGTGGGGCTGGGTTGAAATTATGCAATAGATCCAGGGGGTTTTCTGAAAAGTTTGCAAGACACAGAAAAAATATTAGAAATTATAGGATTTCGTGAGGATTAAATTGCTAAAAGGTTCGCAGCACAGCCATGCTGGCTGGCAGCTCTAGCTGGTCCAATTCCCGTCGATTTCGGGCACGGCAGACCTAGGCGATTGGGGCAAACGAAAGAGGAGAGGTAGGGGGTCCGATTTGATGGCTTACCCGCAGCGGAGGAGCACCGTGGCGGCCGTAATCTGGCCGGCAAGTGGCGGCGGCGGTCTGTTCGACAAGGTCAGGGGCGGCAGCCCTGGTTGTTGCGTGCAGCTCAGGGAAGGGGCGCAGGCAGGTAGGAGGGCGCCGGGCTGCGGCAGGGGAACGTGCAGCGGCGTGCAGGAGGGCACAACTGCACGGGGTGAGGGCGGTGCAGGGGGGCGGCGCTAGCCTGGGCGACACGAGGAGGGGACGCGAGCAGGGCTTGGGGACGCTTCTGGTGGCGGTGCACGGGGGCGCAGGGAGGCTCGAGCGCTTGCCCTTTACAGGGCGCAACAGGAGGGGGTGCGGGGTCATGAAGGCCTAGGGCCGGCGGTGCTACAGAGAGGGGGCGATGCAAAGCAGGGCGTGCAGCACAGGGGCAAGGCTTGGGCGCACGGGATCCTGGTGCCAGCGGCGTGCGCTCAGGAGGGAGGAGGCGAGGGGCTGCAGGCAGAAGGGATTGCGGGAGGGCTCGGGCCTCGCTATTTATAGGAGCGATGTGCGCCAGGCCATCATGCAAAGCACGCCAAAACGGCGGCGTGTGATGTAGTAGGGCTAGGGCAGCGATGCAAGCCTTGTAGACTGCTGAGGTGGATCTTAGCTGGGAGCTCTTGCGGGTTGGGTTAGGTCGAGACATGTTCGTGTGGGCCGAAAGCTGAACCTATGCTGGCCAAGCAGGTTCGGTTGGTGTTGGGCTGGACCACCGAGCTGGGCTGCGGAAAGAACAAAAGATGGGGAGGTCGAAGCTGCGTAAACTGACGGGCCGGCCAAAAAGAAACCTGGCCACGGAGAGAAAGAAAGAGAGGGAATGTGAGCAGGCTGCACCTTTTTGTAGGGCGTGAATGGCCGGGCTTGCGTGATGCGCATGCCGAGGACAGTAGTGAGAGTCGATCTGTCTCGAATGAAGTCAAGAACAGGCATGGAGCGAACAGCTAGCTCAGCCAACAGGTGGCGTACATGCGTACGATGAGGTCGGGCATGCATGGCCAGACCGGACTCGATCGACGAGTCCTAGCATACACGCACAGGAAGCATGACATAGCTGTCGTGTCGAGGAAGGAAAAAGAGAGGAGAGAGATGTTGATGGCTGAACTGGGTCGGATCAGGTTTAGGTTTTGGGGAGTCAGAGGTCAAGGTCATGTAGCGACGACATAGGTCGCCGTTGCTAGCATTTACGACACCGGAGCATCGTCGGAAAATGTCAAAATAGAGCTATGGCTCCTTTTCGAGTGTGATTTGACCAAGGATAGATTAGAGAACAAGAAACTTGATGAGGGCATCTTAGCGTGTTAGAGAGGATAGAGTTAAAAGGATGGACAATAAAGAAACGACTCGGTCCGATTACGAGGAGATAAAGAAAGAAAGAAAGAAAGAAAGAAAGGGAAAGCGGGAAAGCTTCTGGATAACTCCAACTTGGTGAAGAAAGGCGATTGACGGTGAGTATCGGTCAGGTAGCTTTGACGAGCTATTAAGCTTCGGAAAGGAAAGGCAAAAGTGAAAACAAAGGTGTTCGCTTCGGTACCTCAAGGAGAAGCTTTTGATTTACTTTTTGTCATCAAAACGCGACAGATGACGAGATTATGGAGGTGGTCAAGTTCAAGCTTACACACGGCATGATTCTAGGATTTAAGGCGGAATAGACCCAAAATGAGTTGAATCCAGCTCAAGATGAAAAGAAAACGAATTCATTTTCCAGAACATATTTTCAGACTTAAAATAAATCTAGAAAATTCTAGATAAATCTTTTAAACCACGAAAAATATATCCAGAAGAATACCAAAAATTCTAAGGAAAACTCGGGAGGCAATTTAGGACACGAGGAATACAGATAAAATACTTGGAATTTGAGAAAAAGATTTTTAGAACTTTCCAATAAATGGATTTAGCTCTACGGAAAAAGAGAATAATTTCTAGAAAAATCTGGAAAATCTCGAAAAACCCTAAAGATGGATGAACACATTCTAAAAACATTCGTATCCTAAAATTAAATATTTTAGGGTGTGACAAGTACCTATGCTACTTGGCGTACCTTTGGTGGCTCGTGTAGCTCCCGTGCTCGAGGGCTGGCGCAACAGGGCACTCAGCGTATTTTCGGTGGCTCGTCTGGCTCCCATACTCGGGGCTGGGCGCAGGAAACAACTCGGCGTATCACTATGCGAAAGCTGAAGAGATTTTCTCGGGATAAGATTTGTTTTGAGCGGTAATTTAGGGTTCCTTTGGGGAAGTTATTTGTTTAACCATTTTTGCAGGGATCTCATTCAGAAAAAAGAGGTTTTCGAATTTCTGAACCAATTTGCCCATTTTAACCGTCAAGTCAAATTCTTAACTTTTTACACAATGCATGCCACGACTCTTTGGGTTCTTTTTTTCAAATCTTGGGATTTGGATTCAAGGCTCGGGGGCTGTAGGACACGTGTCATCGATGGCTTATTTTATAAATTTTTGGAAGATAAGAGCAGAAGACTAAAGATTAATTTGACCCTCAGCCTGATTCTTCGATTCAACCTATGGCTCGGGGGCTACTCCATATGGAGTGCGAGTTTCATCGCACCCCATATAAAAGAAGACTTGGAAACTACTCGGGACATGAGCACCTCACAGCCTTGATGCACCCAAGGAAGTACTCGGAAGACACCTTCGAGACGGAGTTCGGAAGAAATCGAAGACGCCTTCAGAAGTACTCGGAAGCCTACAGTACTCGACTACGAAGAGCTCGGGGGCTTGTCAGACCCGGGGCCACGAAACTGCGCACATGGTGTATATATTTCAGGATAAGGGATAAGACATGGCCCACACCCTACACCAACTGTAACTACTCGTACAGGAGTAGGACTAGTCAGAACAGAAGAAAATTACCCGAGTAGTACTCGGGTAGAACTCCTAAGAGAGTATCGGGCTAGGATTTCCATGTAACCCTGTCCCCCCAGATTATATAAGGGCGGGCAGGAACCCCCTCCAAACAACATAACACCTAAGGCAATAGAAACCACCACACAGGACGTAGGGTATTACGCTCTCGGCGGCCCGAACTGTCTAAAGTTTCGTGTTCCTTGCACCTTCGAGTTCCTGATCTCGGCAACACCCCACCTACAATCTACCACCTCGGGGTATCCCTCGCTGGCCTTGACGGTAAAATACCGACACTTAATACCATACAAGAAAGGACTGCGGTGTTGAGTAACAAAGGTACTTGCCATCATGGCATGTAACGTGTGAATATTCTCCCAGCTATTTCTGACTCGCCCTCGCCTGTCGGACCCTCACAGTCAACAGAGATACTTCTAAGACAGAACATATCACAGGAAAGGGATTCCCAATTATTAGGTTATTTTCTAGTGCCTTTCATACCTATATAAGATTAATATATGCCTTTCTTTCTATTCTTCCACTGACTCACATTGCCCAAGAATTGTTTTTCTCCTCCATTTTATGTTGCTCCTGCTAAAGGGGTTCGCTGTGATATATATAATGGTTGAATTGACAAGAATCGTATACGATACAATAACATTTATGTTGTGTCCACTCATGCATGTAAATATACATAACAAACATACAATTTTAAACCCGTTATATTGTCTGAAAAAATATTTATGCTGTTGTGCTTCATTGTCCTTGAATCATTATTTCCACTTTGGTCCTTCTTCTAATTAATAGCATTGATTTGTATACAAGTTCAACTGACGGTTTACTTTTACTTTAGTAGTCCTTCAAGACCTACCTACTGCACACATAAGCTAGATATATTCTCTATATGCACGCATGGGCTAGGAATCTATTTGCATCCACCATCTAATCGGTATATGTAGCTAATTTTAGCAGCTAATTGAAACATGGCTAAAGCCTTTCTAGCTACTTGAATAGCAACTGTATATACTCTAGCTAGCTAGCCCAACCCAGCTAATTCCAGCTCGCCAACTAATGAATTAGCTGGGTGGATCGAAACATGGCCTAGATGTATTCAAACATGGAAGATCAAATTATCAATGGGCATCATGCGACGATGTCGAAAACAATCACTGTGAAAAGCTTTCACGCCCACTGCATATGTTGATCTCTTTGGTAAAATATAACAGAGCATCTCACCGGCTGCACAGCAGAGAAAATTGAAGCAACAGGAGAAACCACGTTCCAATTCAACTGATGGCCATTTAAAACGGAGGGACGTACTATATATCCAAAGGTATTATATTCACTTTTTAGTAAACTCACACATTATGTTAGGTGGGAGGTCCATTTGGAACTTAGTGTATATATATGTTATCTTCTTGCTTGGAAGGTTTCACTAAACTACTGTTCACGCTGCATTATTGTGCCTTCAAGCCTGTCTGTTTCCATGAGCAAAGTGCATGAAGATGCCTACCTAGCTTTTAACTGCAAGAGCAACCTGCACATGCGCATCCCGCTTGCTGTGAAGCAGTGATGACGACGAGTCTGGACCTGATCGAGCCTAAGACAGAGGCACTGAGCCGTACTGTATTTTGCTCACCTCCAGTAGTAGACTCTTACTACTCTGCTCTTTGAGGCTGTCAAGGATAGTGCTTGTAACCCAGATTGGTATGGTCTGTTGTTACATGCACTTCGGTTTTCCTTCCAGCCACTTTCCTGCCTCACGACGGTCGGCCGTCCTCCACTCACTAAACTTCCAGTGAAGACATGACTCCCAGGACGGAGCATCATACCCATGGGATAGTGCGGAACAGGATTTCCGTGTGGCAGCCTATTTCCTGGTGCCTACCACTCCTGTGTCTGTGCCCTCCTTTGTACATATTATGGCTGCACCTCCTTCCTCCTCCATTCCTCCAGTTTCCCTTGGCCTTTCTGTTTTGTGGTGACAAATTTAAGGGCGCGAAGGAGAAGTAGGTGCCCTTTGTGGACTTTGGTGGGACAATATATACGAGAAAAAATTAATTTGATAGTACAGTATGTAGATGCGTGGAGGGGTATATAATTTACTTTCACGTCACTTAGAACCACACACGACCTTTTCCTGAGACTTTCTGCAGCTTCAGTTCTGCTAATTGTTGGGAAATGGATTCTGAGTAGCATTGAAAACATGGATGAAAAATAAACGAAAATAGTTGGGGGAGAAATAATTCAGACTTCTCCCTAAATACATATGGTGATAGAGAGCCTTGAATTATATTCCCACAGTATGCTAGTTATTATTGCTTCAAGACTGAAAATATGAAATATGTTGGTGTATTTCTATTGCTGCTTCTAAGAAAATATGTTTATTTACTATGATATTCTAGTGAACCTAATGAAGCATGCCAGATATTTTTCTAGGCTTTGCCTTCAAAAACTCATTTGTTGCTAACCTTTTTGTGTAGTAAGGTTCTGTACAAACTGAACAAGACTTAGCTTAGGCTACTATTCAGTACTACTTGTTCAATTCATATTGGCTGGATTATTCGCATGTTAGCTAGAAAATCTTGAACATCAACAGATATGATGACATCATGGGAAATGACTCGAAAACTGGCCAAACTAAGCCATATCGAGAGTTTCCAATAATCATTCTTGTTGATTGTCAACCATCGACCTCCATTTTAATAATGGAACAGTGCAATGATCCAAAAGAAGCAAAAACTGCAAATTTATTTCCATTATCTCTGACCCCTTATCCTCTGACCCCTCACCATCCACCAACATATTTGTATGAGAAATCATGCGAGCAGCATGGGATTTCTATGTGTTTGTCTATTTCCTGGTGCCTTTCATTTCCATAAGTTGATTTGTGAGCTTTTTATTTTTCTGCTGCTGCATCTTACCCACTCTTCCTCCTCCATATATATGAAAGGAGTAACAACTTTTACTTTTTCCTTCTTTCCATTTTAGTTTCCTTTGCCTTTTTTTTGCTTTAAGTGATCTCCCCATTTTCTCCTTCGGTTGCATTTATATTCTCTGTTATTCTTTCATTTTTTTCTCTTACTTCCTTATGGAAGCACATTTATTATTATTTTATTTTTCTAAACTCTTATATGAATTTTTATAATGCATTACAAAACTGAATTTCTCATGATTATATCATTAAAATAATACACTAGCTAGCTTGAAATGTGATGGCATCATAAAACATGAACTAGTGGGATATAATTGAAGGTTTGGCAAACTGGGTAGTACCTCGCACTGACTAATTCACATAGACTTGAACTAGTAAAGCAATTGAAGGAGCATGGTTTTAAACTTCTGGAACATTATTGCAACGACGGGGAACACTGACAATGAAGAAATAAGGTAACTGCAGTTCAGGTGCTATCATCAATTGCTTCGCCACGAGAGGCTGGTCAGCTGCACAACGCGCGGTGGTGCAATATGGCTCAGGATGCATCTCTTTCTGTAGCTTATACAATGTGAATGGATGGACCTGGGGTACTGCATTCTGCTCCTGGTAACCGATGTAGTATAAGACTAAGTCTGCACAAGAGCCAATCCATCGCCTTTGTTGTCCAAAGATTTCGGGATATGCATCGAATATTACTAAAAATGCAGGAGAGACAGGTGCTTCTAATGGTAGGCTATTCCCTGACGCCTTCCACTCCAACAAACTGAATTGAAAAGAATACATGTTAAATATCCTTTTGCACATGCTTGTTGTTGTGTGTTATGCATGCATGCAAAGCTCAAGACAAGAAGAAGGGAGTGTGTGCCTGTCTATATAGTGCTGCTACCTGGAGGCACTGAGTATTAATACTCGGTTGGTCAACCTGAATGTGAGTATGCATTTATCTGTGGCATGCAACGTACAATATGAACAACGAAAATAGATATGTTCAAAATTAAACCACAAAGTCGACAACCAAAACATAACTTTGGACCCCACAATCCAATTACAGTTAAACCTACAATATAGATGCCACAACACTAATTAAGAGATGAAGCACATATATGGGGGTGTGAGGCTGGAATTGTTCCTTGCTCATAAAGCAAAGGATTTTGTAGATGCCTATAGCTAGTATCTTTCCATGATAACAAGATATATCTTGATATATAATCTTATCATTCAGAAGAAGCCATGCAAAATCTTAACTAATTTATAGGCTTAATAATGAGTTATCATTTAAACAGGATGTCATGTGAATCTTGGCACCGTTAGAGCAAGTATACTAAAGTGATGTAAGCAGGTTGTATGAGTTGCCACATCACATTAGTACTGAGGTGGAGGAGAGAGAGGAGGGGATACAGAAGAGAAGCGGGCTGCAAACTTGCAGCGAGATGACACACGTGTTTCAATATACTTTGTGAGAATACGAGGTACACCGTATTCGCGCCACACCAGGCTCTCCTCCCCCTCCTGGGGCACCTCCGCGTGCCTCCCTGGACGGCTCCTATTTTGCAGCTTCCGCTCCTCCAAGCTCGTCTCTAGCGCCGACTCCCTGTAATTGAGCTCACTTTCTTACCCGGCCTCCGCCACAGCCTCCTCACTGACCATCACTGCCACAAGGTCCACCTCCGTGCGCCTCTTCCGCGGCGATCCTCTCGAGTTGCTCCACCAGATCTGCGTCGCAGCCGACATTGTTTGGTGGAACATGTGGAACTAAATAAAACCTTTTGGTGTCATTTGTGTGTGTGGATGGAATGAAAGGGTGGACAGTGCTATGGTTCTCTTGAGAAGACGGATCGAACAGTAGTGCATATACACGGAACGCACTATATATTCTTTCTCTAAAGAAAACGCATTACGGTTGCTGGACAGTTCATTTGGATATTGATGTATATGTTAACGCGTTCTGAACATATCATCTTGCACGGAAGATTCTACATCACTATTCATGCCTACTCAAACTCATTTTTTTGGAGTTTTAGGGACAGACAGCCCCTAGTCTTGAGCAGGCAATGCAAAATACCGTATTAGCGGTTTACACAGCACATTTTCAACTGAACCGATAAACACCATCAGCTCATACACACTCCGGAGCAACGGCCGCCCTTTAACTCAGGAAGGAACAGAACCAGCAAGCCCCCTATCAACTACACGTCTACACCTGTGTAAGGAACATGGCCCCGTTAGATATGATCGTGATTTTGGTGATTGTGTGACAATATAGTCAATAGGACTAACAAGTTTGTGAGCTCAAATTTATAGGATTTCTAAGTCCTATGGATGGTGTCCAATCCATATACGAGATAGTCCAAATCGCAGTCAATACGTCCAAATTGAAGTGAAAAGCTATAGATGTCCAAATGATCGTAGCGACGATTTGGACAAGTGGCAAAAACATTCAAATGATCGGTTGAACCGACGCCCATGAAAAACAACGGGTCGGTGCATTGGAAGTTCAAATGATGATCAAGTGCAGAAATGATAGAATGACCGGTTAAACCGACAACATGACCGGTTTAACCGACGCTCACAGAGAAGCCGTCGGTGCAATTATCGCTTAGATTGCCCGAAAGATTTGGGAGTTAACTGCCTCAAGAAGTTCTCTACGACCGGTTAAACTGACGCTCGTCGGTGCAATGACGTCAGCAGAAGGAGAACGTTGGGGTTCAACGGCTAGCATGCAGGCTGAGTGTGACCGGTTAAACCGACAGGGCGACCGGTTTAACCGACGCTTTAAGCTTTTCAGGGAAAAAGTATGTAACGGCTATGAGTGGATTTCTAGCCTATATAAGATCTCACCACGGATCATTTGAGTCTGCTGGAGTTCGTGAGAAGCTGCCCACATTGAAGAAGTTCTCCAAGCCACCCAAGAGCTCATTGATCACATCCTTAGGTTTAGCCCAAGCTTTGAGAGTGTTAGTGCTAGGATTAGCTCTAGAAAGAGTGAGAGAGCAAGGCGTTGCTGCCTTGTGTGCTGGTTCTTGAGTGAACTACAAGTTGTATCTCGGAGTGTTGGCCCCTTAGAGTCTTGTTGGCTCGTCGGCAAGTCATCGACCTTCCGGCTTGGTATGGAGTGGCGACGACGGCTTCGTGCAGGGGACGTGGAGACCCATTCTTTCGTGGAGAAGCTTCTTAGTGGAGACGGCATCGAGGTGACCGGGGACTTGGCGAGAGTCTTGGTGGCTAAGTCTTGGTGGCGAGTTAAGAAGAGTCCCGGAAGGGACTCGGTGACCAGGAAGCAATAATCTTAGTGAGTGCTTCAACATCGTGGACTAGGGGTGGCCTTGTGACTACCGATACCACGGGAAAATCTTCGCGTCTAGAGTTTGCTTCCCCTCATCCCCTTCCTTTAAGCTTCCACATTTCTTATTGCAATCTTGTGTGCCTTTACATTCTTAGTGTAGTATCTTGTTAGAATTCGCTGTAGATTGCAAAACTCTTTGGGATGAGGTTTTCACACTAGTTAAACCATTGTGTGCACATCTAGATAATATGTTTTAGCTTATGTTTTGTGGTAACAAATTTGAGCCATAGGTTAAGGTTTTAGAATTGCTTAATTCACCCTCTTCCCCTCTTAGGCTACGAGCACCGATTCCTTTCAACCTACTCCAGCCGTGCACACATGCATGTATTTAGCAAATGACTAGTAAGTTGCAAAATTAAGTGCTTAACTCACGTAGGAAACAGTTGCAACCCCCTCACAGAATCGTACTTGAGCCCCGGCTGAATTGACGCAACAGAGCCGGTTGAATAAAGCTTAGCAACATTGTGCAGTACTCGATGCTCCATCAGAATATGACTGCATGTGCCATCTGTGTAACACCCCAGGTTATTACATAATAATGGCTACTATAAACCACACCGAACACTGTCCAAAGAGGCGAAGATTTCGACGGCGTCTCCCCTAAAATTGAAACTTCGCGGAAGCAACAAAACAAGAGATACTTAGATGGGAATAGCACACTAGCACATATGAAATCCCAACATGATATCCAAATAGTTAAAGGTAGGGCTTAACAAATCTTAGTCAACACTAAGCAAACAAACAAACTCTCAAATAGGAGAAACTCCACTATTATAGCACAACACAAGGGAATTCTTATCGAGGAGAAGTGTGTGTGGCGTCCTGCTACTTCCCAACCCCTCAAGCAAAGCATCCATTCATCAAGTACCTGAGATGATAAAAACAAGGGTGAGATACAAAATCTCAGCAAGTAACCAGATTTAACAAGGCAATGATTTAATAATAGTCGGTAAGCAAAGCATCTTAATGAACAAATAAAACTAATCTCAAATATCCTCATACATAAGCAAATACCATATCACCACCAAACCAAGGAGAAGCATCTCTTCTCACCACCATCGTTAAATAAATACCATGGAAACCAATGCAATGCAAATGCCATGTCTCCTGCCTTCATACTCAACAAAGTATGAAGCTGCGTCATTATGCCCAATAAATGATGTTGTACCGGTACGGTCGCAACTACCTAGCAGCAACATAACTCCATATGACATGCAAAGTGATGCAATGCAATGTCATATAATATCAAAATAAATTGCACATAGAGAGTGTATGCACCGCATATGACAAATAGGCCTCTCCACATTTTGAGAAGATAAGCCTCATCCGAGTTATGTCAACATGATCCATTGTCAAGATACAAAGTAAAGAACAGTGTGAATGTAGTAGCAACAATAAGAAGTGCATAATTTCATATCTTAATGGATAATAATGGTTATGTTATCATTCTGAAAATTTAAGGTGGAGGTAGAATGAATAGAAAATTAAAGCATATAGCAACCATCGCTACGTTACTTGCCTTCAGGTTTTTCTTTATCGGCCAAAATTCATCGAAATTTCCGATATTTCCATTCTATCAGTGAGGTCCGATAAAACTAGATATCGACCAAATTTTTCCAATTTTTCTTGCTCACGGAGATGCCCGAATTAACCCGCGTCACGATCCCACACTCATAATGTTTTATTCTTGATTTTATCTATGAATAAGTGATGTTTAATAGCTTAGGAATAATTTCAAGTCAAATTCTATGAATTTTTTCAAAACAATTTGATTTTTTTAAAAAATTTGGTCCGATATATCCTTGTTATCCTATTTATCCATGACCTCCGATAAATTTTAATTTCCGATAATGAAAACCCTGCTTGCCTCCCAATGAAGGAGACAGCCGCTCTAGGCGTGATCCAGAGCGTTACCACCTGTTTGACACAACAAGATCAGAACACACACTCATTTAACCACATATATACAGTAGGTACAATATTTCTACAACCCAAACTGTCAGACAAGCGACAACGTTGAACATTGACTAGGCTAACTGCAGCATTGCTCCTTCACATTTTTGTATCTTTTAATTTACACATGGTATGACTGAAAACAAACACACTTTAGAAAGCCAAGGACCTACAACTCTGTACAGGTTCTACATTTTTAACATGATGACACCGGGGAGGCAAACTGCAGCTGAAAGTGGAGTACCAAATCTGTCTGAAATCCCAGGCAGCAAGATACAAAAATCCATATCTCCGAAACCACATGTCCAAAAATTCTCAAACTTTACCAGGAGGTTGTACTATGGGCAACCTACAACTTTCTTATTATGGGTTTCCTCGAATTCCATGGTTAAGGTCAGCCAACACACGTCTGAACAGCTACTGTCCAAATCCGGACATTCAGAAAGAGCGTCCAAACAATATTCAATAACTGATGATATAATTCCACCAAAAATGTGAAACTCTGACAGAAGATAGATCTCCCAATCCTCTACAACTTTATTAATATCTAATTTTAGAGGAAAAATCATTTTGGTCGCCAAAACCGCACGAACATCAGCACTACTCGATCTATAGGACAGCAGAACTCTAGATCAAACATTCACAAGGTGATCCCCCCTACAGATCCACTAAGCCCCATGACCAAGAACCATCTAAACACCTCAATAGATAGAGATAAAGGGGATTCACCTCACCTTTGTTGTCCCCCAAACCTAGGGCAGCAAAATTGAGATGGGGAATAACTATTCTATGATGAAGATGCACCTCATCTTGATCCTCTCCTCCACCTCAATCCATTTTCCCCCTTTTCCCTTGCTTATTGCTGCTGTGGAGGAGATCCTACATAGGGGGAGGATGCTGTGGAGAGGGAGAGAGACGTTCAGGAAGAGGAGCTCGAACTGGGGAGAAGGAGCGGCATTGGGGAGAAGGGGCTCGACCCCTGGTGGGAGGACAACATGGGCCTCTAAAGTTGGGCTGGTTGGATGGCCCTTGGCTCAATTTGGCTTAGAGACTTTCCTAAAGCTCTTTTTTTTTACTCCTTCAAAATATTTTTGTATTACAATCTGCCTACGGATTACCTAGAGATCCCAAGGATCTACACACAAAGCATCGAAATGACTAATTCTACTGGAGG
This sequence comes from Panicum miliaceum, assembly GCA_032594955.1. Lineage (NCBI taxonomy): Eukaryota > Viridiplantae > Streptophyta > Magnoliopsida > Poales > Poaceae > Panicum > Panicum miliaceum. Next base: position 37,270,855 of record CM064066.1, read on the forward strand.
AGCAAGCACCACACACGCTTCTTGTGTTAGCACTACTCCATATACCCCCTTCACCGCCGGTTGAAAAGTAGCGTCACCGCCAGTTCGGCCGCCCGTTGGATTAGGGTTAGCGATAATAGATACTCCCTGATGCCTCTCACTCTAAGAAACTGAATAAGAATACATGCTAAATACACATATAATATGCTCCTATTCCACTCTGTATTTGCTTGCTAGACACCTACCAAATATATAGGGCTACCCTTTGAGGCAACCGGAATTATTAACCAGTTGTTCAGCATGCTTTTGGGTGCATTTATGGATTTAATCATATAACTAGTACTATGCACTCCATATCAATCCACTCATATATTACCCCACCTCTGCGATCGATAGGTTATTCCTTGGTGCTTTCCACTCCAATAAACTCAATTTAATTTCAGTGCATCCGAGTCCACAATTTAACCATTAATTGAGCCATATTATTAATTTTAACCAGATAATTTGAGTGCATAGATGGATATATCAATGTAAAATGGATATGGTCACAACCAATTCCACAACCTATTAATTAGATGTGCAGAACTGCATGCTACAGTCCTCCTTTATTAATATGGAAAAGTCTAATTTACACTCTCGAACTATTATAAAAGTCCGATTCCGACCCTCAACCTACTAAACCGGATAACGGGGCCATCCAACTGTCGAAACCGGATAAATTTAGCTCTTTGGGTGGTTTCAAAGGTAGTATTTTATTTTATAAAAATTAAAAATATTCTATTTAAATTAAAAAATTCATAACTAATTATTTAAATCCAAAAATGCAAAACAAAAAAATAACCTATCTATTGGCACTCTACTCGTCACTTCGTCACTGCTCGTCAGTTATTTGGATCCAAAATTTTCATGATCCTAGTATTTTGATTTTTTTAGAGCTAACCAATTTTTTTATTATTAAAAGAATATAAAACCACTTTTGAAACCACCCAAAGGTCCGTTTCGACAGTTGGATGGCTCTCGTTATCCGGTTTTTGCAGTTGAAGGTTCAAAATCAAAAATTGAACTTTTGTGATACTTTGAGGGTGTAAACTGGACTTTTTCTTTATAAATATTCTTAAAGAAAATATAACTAATCGAGCTATACGGTATATATTAGTAATTTTGAACATGCATACTGTCAAGGTACTAACCTGCCTGAGCTTAGCCCAAGACCCTCGAAGTTCCTCACGTCATGCATCGTGATGAGGTCGAGACACAACCGAAGTGATCTTTTTCGATCAAACAGTATGGAGGGAGCGGCGCCGCTGCACTATCAACTGCTTGGCCATGAGAGGCGAGACATCGTGATGCACTGCCTGTATTTTGGGCCTCGTACAAGGTACTAGTGGATATAGAAAGGTTCTTGCTGGCAGTCCTGGTGAATGGTGATCGCGATGCTATCAGAAAACTATAATTGAATAAGTGCTCATGAATTTAGAGGCCGTTTGGATCTTTTACTTGGAGGAATTGAAATCTAATTAATAAATTTAAATTAGGCTATTTATCTTAGAATTTAACATCCCACCACTTTATAAAGTTTAGATATAAGTCTATCCTAAATTCATAGGATGGGAGATGGAAATTGATTCTATACACCACCAAGCTATGTTAACTTTTATAACATGCTCTTTGACTCACTCCTCTGTAGTAGAAATATAGCACATAAGTATCTCCCTCATATGGCCAACAATAGTACACAAATATATTCCGTATATAACCATATTAGTTTAACAAATTTGTGTCTAAATTATTATTATTAGAATGGAATTCAATTCCAAGGTTCCAAATAGGACCTGGCTTTAGAGCTCCGAGGTTTGCACACAAGCATCGAAAAAGACCGAAATTGCAGGAGGAACTAGCGCCACACAAAATGAGCGTGGTAGGCTATTCTCTTATGCCTTCTACTCCAACAAACCGAGGAAGACTACATGTTACACTACTACAGAATCCATCATCGCAAATGACCTGTCACCACCGATTTGATTCGAACCGACGATGATAGTGGACATCACCGCCGGTTCGTATTACAAACCGGTGGTGATAGCTTTAAAATGCATCACTGTCGGATTGTAATGTGGCGGTGATACATTCATCGCCGTATATTTTTTCCCTTCTCCTCTCTCACGGGTATGGTTGAAAACGGATGGGATAAATCCCATACCGTCCCGTCCCGTATACCGTTTTTATCCCGCCCGTTTCCGTATTTCCAGGACAGACCGGTAACGAGACGGGAACCGGGACGGGATTGTCCGGGACCGGGACCGAAAATAGGAGAGAGGGTATCCCGCCCGTATTTCCGATATCCCGTTTTCGGCCGGGATAATCCCGTTTTCATCCCATTTGCATTTCAGCCCGGTTAAGCCCACTCCCTCCCCCGCAAAGGCCCATTTAGCCCAAAAGCAAACCCTAACAACACTACCACCACTCCACCAGGCCAACTCCCCATCCGGCCATCCCTCAGCCGCCGCCTAGAGCCCCAGACGCCAGAACCGCGGCATGCACGAGGCACGACCGTCCGCCATTGGCTGCTCGCGCAATCGCGCCTCCCCATCCAGCCGCTGCCCGCCGGCCGGCCGCCATCAGCTGCTGCTCGCCGGCCGCCCGCTGCCCACGCCGGCCACCGGCCACCGCTCTCCATCCAGTGCCCCCGCCGGCCGCCGCCCTCCATCTAGGGCCACCGCCGGCCGCCGCCCGACTGCCCCGAGCCCCAAAGGCCCCGACTCCCGCCATCGGTTGCTGCTCGCCGGCCGCTCGCTGCCTGCGCCGGCCATCGGCTGCCGCTCTCCATCCAGTGCCCCCGCCGGCCGCCGCCCTCCATCCAGGGCCCCTGCCGGCCGCCGCCCGACTGCCCCGAGCCCCAAAGGCCCCGATGCCCGCCATTGGCTGCTCGCCGGCCGCCCACTACCCGCGCCGGCCAACAGCTGCCGCTCTACATTCAGGCCCCCCGCCGGCCGCCGGCCGACTGCCTCGAGCCCCCAGTGCCCCACGCCCGCCCGTCGTCGCTTCCCATGTCGCGCGCTGGAGGAGCAGGAGCAGGACGCCGCGCCGGCTCTATGCCCCCGGAGAAGCACCTAGGCTTGGGGTCGTCATTCGGGAGATTGCTCCCATCACCGTCGCCACCACCGTCTTCTATCAAAGGCAGCAACGGCGGCTGCGCATCTGCTTCAGGTACTCTCATGCCAGTCTCCCCTCGTATTCAAAGTTTCATGAGGTTATGAGTGATGAGCAGTACATGTTCTTTAATCCTTACAATAGCATTGTAATTATTAGAAGTTGTTTTGGTTGCACAAATGATAGGTTCCAAGAGGAAAGCAAGTGACTGTGAAGGGGCTTCATCTTCAGTAGCCAAGAATGACAATGCAAATCAAGTAGTTGGACTTGACAGTGGCAGTGGGACACCAACACAAGGATCTGTTCTTAGGGTTGATGGTAGTGACACAAACACACAGCAAACACAAGATCAAGGTACTGTACCTACTGTAGATATTATTTCTCTTGAAGATGATGATGAGGGAGAGGGAGAGGGAGAGGGAGAGGAAGTTCAGGGGATAACAAAGAGGCCGAAAAGGTGCACATCTATTGTGTGGAAATACTTTACCAAGAAAATAGAGATAGTTGAGGTGGATGGAAAGAAGTATGAGCAGTTGTGGGGCTACTGTAAATTCCCAAGATGCAAGCAGAGGTATAGAGCTAAGTGCAACTATGGCACTACCGGATTTAGAAACCATCTAAGGTAAGCACATAGTATTGTGAAAGGGCAGCTACAACTCAAGGCAGAAAAGGATCATGGGAAAGATGTAACTACTTTCCAGCCGTACAGGTATGATCAAGAAGCTAGTGTCAAAAAGCTCTATTTGGCAATAATAATGCATGAGTATCCATTTAATATTGTTGAGCATGACTACTTTGTGGAATTCATCAAGCCCTTGAGCCCTAGCTTTTCATTGAAATCTAGGATCACTGATAGAAAGGATATAATGGACATATATTTAGAAGAAAAGGAGAAGTTATATGCATACTTGAAAACAGTCCCTAGCTGTTTTAGTGCCACCATAGACATGTGGACATCTTGTCAAAATAAAGGATACATGTGTGCGACCTTGCATTGGATTGATGATGAGTGGCATATTCAGAAGAGGATTGTGGGTTTCTTTCATGTAGAGGGTCGGCATACTGGTCATAAGTTGGCAGAGTCGAAGTGATGGTTAAGTGGTTTGTTGAGAAAAAATTATTTTCCTTAACTTTAGACAATGCATCAAGTAACCTAGAGGCAGTCACTGATATTATTGATGATCTTAGAGAGAATGGCAATGCTTCTTTGATTTGTGATGGGATATTTTTTTCATATTAGATGCGCATGTCACATACTTAACTTGGTTGCACGAGATGGGCTAGATGTTATTTCAAAAGCACTTGACAAAATTAAAAGCATTGGCAGTAACTGTGAAGAGCTCTCCTTTGCAATGGGAGGAGCTCATGAAACGTGCTGCTGAGTGTGAGCTGGATACATCAAAAGGCATTCAACTTGATGTTTCAACAAGGTGGAACTCCACCTATTTGATGCTAAGGGATGTGTTGCACTACAAGTCTGCTTTCATTAGGCTCAAGACATCGAACCGCCGTAAGTACGGTAAGATTTCTCCTTCAAAGAGTGAATGGGCCATGGCTGTCAAAGTGTTTCAGTGCTTGAAGAAATTTTATGATCTTACTGAATTGCTTTCTGGTACCTCATATCCTACTGCCAATCTGTTCTATAGAGATTTTTGTGAGATAAACGAGCTGCTGGACAAATGGAGTGTTAGTGCAGATTTGACTATTAGGCAAATGGCAATTTCTATGAGTGAAAAGTTTGAGAAATATTGGAGCTGTTCTAGTATGAGTCTTGTTGTTGCATGCTTCCTTGATCCAAGGTATAAGAAGAAACTTGTTGAATTCTACATGAGAAAATTCTATGGTGACTATTATCAGATTCGGCTTGATGAGTTTGTTAGTATTTTGAAGAACTTGTATCATTTTTATGCTAGCTCTCAACCTGCTTCTTCAAGGAGTGATGTCAATGCAAATGAACATGTCAGCCCAACAGATTCTTTAGTTGAAAACCAAGATACTGAACTTGAGAAGTTCTTATATGATGATTGTGGGACTAATGGAAGTGGCTCAAATGAGTTGGATAAGTACATGGCAGAGTCACTTTTGAAGCAAAATCCATTTGATATTTTAGCATATTGGAAGAATGAAACAACCAAGTATCCTATTTTGTCACAAATTGCTAGTGACATGATGGCTATACAAGTGTCAACAGTTGCTTCCGAGTCTGTTTTTAGTGGTGCAGGTCGAGTTATTGATTCTTATTGTAATCGTCTTGACCCTGAGATGGTGCAAGCATTGATCTGCACCAAAGATTGGATAATGGCAGCAAGAAAAGGTAATAAAATCTGCTATTTAATTAGAATGTTCCAAATACATGTAATGTACTAATTCATATGTACTGATCTTCCTTTTTGTTTTTTCAGATTCTAAATATATTCCTTCAATTGTGGCTGATCTGAAACCTCCAGAGACCATTCGTGTTAGTCCTAGTCACCCTATGGATAATGAGGTATTTGACTACCCTACATAACCATTTTTGCAATAACTTGAGAACAATAACATAGTCTTATATGTGCAACTAATCATGATCATATGTGTTGAAAAATATAGGATCCAGAAGCAGAAAGTGATCCAGATGTAATGAATGAAGATGGTGAGCTGCGAAAGAAATCTGATGCTACTTTAATGCTATGTTGATTGATGAACTATTTCAGAACTTGTGCTTTGTGGACTACTCTTGTAATGGTTGTGGACCTATAGTTTGTTGTTTGCTCGTGTGGAATTGTGGACAGTAAACTTGTTTGTCTAATTCTCTTGTCAACTGTGTGATGAACTACTGCTGATGGATTAGTGACTTTTGTGCTTGTGTAACTATATTATTGTGTGTCATGCTGGATTGCTGGGATGCAGACCTGCGCTGCTAGCCGCTGCCCGCTGCCCACTATGATCCTGGCTTAACCTTCTGATTCCCGATCGTTTCCGTTACATTTCCGTTCGTATTTATCCGTTATCGTATAACCGGCTATCCCGCTCCCGCTCCTGCTTCCACTCCCGCTCCCTCCTGTCCCGTTCCCGCTCCCATTTTCGGTCAGAAAATATGGTAACAGGAACAGGAATAAGTAACAGGAGCAGGTGTTTCCGGCCTGTTTCCGTCCGTTTTCAACGCTACTGTAGTCACGAGGCTTACTCTCATCTTTTCCCCTCTCGTCCTTCTTCTCCTTCCTTCCCCCTCCGCTCCCCCCCACTCCCCCACTCCCCGTCGTCGCCCCCTCCCCTCCCTTCCCCTCCCTTCTTCCCCTGCAACCCCTTCCCTTCCTCGCCGGCTTACCTCGCGCCGCACGCCGTCTACGCACCCCCATCTCTTCCTTCTTCCCCTCTCCTCCCGCTCTCCCCTCCCCATCTCCGGCACAGTGGCGCCGCCCTCCCCTCCCCATCTTCCCTCCCCTGACTCTCTCCCTCTCCACCTGCTCGCGAGCTCCGCCTCCTCACAGCGCCCGGCCCTCGACCTCCACAGCAGTGGAGCCTGAGGCGCGGTGTGCAGTGGGCCGCGCGCGCGTGGTGGCTGCCGGCGCGCGTGGCCCGTGGCCATGGCAGCGCAGGAGGCGGCGAGGAGCGGGGCGGCGGCATGACGAGGCGAGCTGAGGGGTGGTGGCGTGAGGAGGCTGGGTGCAGCGGCCGAAGGAGTCGAGGAGCCGACGAGGCGCGGGGCAGCAGCCCTATGTTTTTTATTTTTTTTGAGAAGGGCAATACCGCCGGGTGAGACATCTGGCTTTACTCTGACCCCATTGCTTCCACTCACCGTGCTCTTTTCTCTCACACTTTAAGGCCGGATATTTCAGTTCAATATGTTTTCCAAAATGGGTTTGATTTGCATCTGCGTCCTAGACTCACTACGGCTGCCCGCCGTGAGCTAGAAACCCTCTTGTTTGCTCTTGCGCAGGTTCATCTCACCATGAATGCCCCTGATCAGAGGCTTCTTGTCTCAACGAGTGCAAAGTTCAATGTCTGTGATGCGTACAAGAACTTGACATGACTGGTATGCAAGACCAAAACAGCATTAATATTTGGCGTACAAAGGTTCCCAACAAAGTCAAGATCTTCTCGTGGTTGTTTTTTAAATACCGGTTAAGCACCCGTGCTAATCTGTTCCGCAAAAATGTCATGGATGACGACATGTGCCAAAGATGCGGCTCCTGCATAGAAACTCGTCACCATCTGTTCTTTGGTTGTGCAAGCAGCGCTGAACTTTGGACAGTTCTTCGACTGGTGAGGATTAGCTCGTCTACGCCAGACATGCTTTGGTGCATGCCGATGCCGCCTGAAGCTCCGCAACTTGTTTGGCCGGACGTTCTGCTCACCATCTTGTGGCGTATATGGGAAGCAAGAAATGGCTTCACGTTCCGTGCTGAAGACTTCAACCGTCGCCGTATAATTTCCACTCTATGCGATGATTTGGATGTTTAATTTGGTCTCATCGTTATGTTAAACCTTTGGACAAGGAAGCGCTACACCGGTGGCAAACTTTCCTTTGTCATTGTAATTCTACCTGAACCATTGCTTCGGCACCTTTCGTTGCCCTTTTTGAATGAAAATTCCAGGTGGGGATATATCCCCCCTAGTTGTGTTCAGAAAAAAAAATAAACCGGCGGCGATGGATATGACCATCACCGCTGAGTTAAATCCAACAGTACTCAAATCAACCGGCGGTGATAGAGGTAGATGTAGTAGTGTTAAGTATTCTTTTTGCGTATGCTTCAGCATACTTTTTTTTAGTGGTGTTTCGCTTTGCATTTGCTTGTTGCTTCCCTGTGTTCTGTGACGCTGGATATATATCTATATATATATATATATATATATATATATATATATATATATATATATATATTATTACTCGGTTGGTCAACATGAACATGAGTGCATTTATTTGTGGCATTCAACGTACTATATGGCATACCTTAGGGCCTCGATCATTCCTAAATTACAATTAATCCTACAATATATACACCGGTAGTAATTAGGAGATGAAGTACATATATGACTGTACTAATACAAGGATCAACATAGCTACATTGTACTCTCTCTCAAAAAAAGATACATTGTACTGTATCAACCATGAGCAAGTTCAGATTTCTTGACAAAAATACACTAACCAAAATCAGTTTTTCTATTGGTGATGGTTTGGCTATAAATAAATTCCTAATGCATTCTTAGGTAACTGCAATTACAGCAGCAACCGATACGTTTGGTGCAACATGTTGTTCTTGCATTTTTCCACAAACTTTCCTTTGTTTCCGGAAACCAAACTCTCCCAAGTCCCAACTCTGTTATACTGACTCGGTGAACAAAAGTAGAGTGACATCTGCTTGGCTCAACAAAATGTTTCCTGATGCCTTCTATTCCTGATGCTAGTTGTTATTCCTTCGTGTGTGAGAATGTGAAAAATGTAGTGTATTTCTATGGCATTCAGTTATAGTGATATGTGCTTTATTGCAGCAATTAATCTTATGACTTACGACATGATATCCTGGTGACCCTAACTAAGCATACCAAATTATTCTTTATAGGGTTTTCTTCTCAAGACCCGAGAAGGAGATGGGTGTACGCGCAGTTCTTGAGGTTCATGCGCCACTTGAGCTTCACAGTGTAGGCTATTCCTTGACGCCTTCCACTTCGATAAACTTAACAACAACTCATGCGCAATACTCATTTTGCATATATATAGTTGTTTCACCTTTTGTTCTTCTTCTTCTTCTTCCATTTTGTATTTTGCTTGTTGCTACATGTTTGGAGTAACTCAAAATATAGAACAGAGAATGAAGTGTAGTGATCTGACTTGGAAGAGAGATGATTTTCTTTTAAATTCACCCATGGATGATCCGTTAGTACTTAGTACTGGTTGTTAACATCAACCAATACTAATGTGAGTATAGGCATTAGTACCGGTTGATAGGCCTCCATGATCTTCCATCCACCAAAAAATATTAATATCGGTGGGAGTTAGACCCGGCATTAAGCTAGATAGCATTAGTCCCAGGTATAATTCCCACTGGTATTTTTTTGGTAAATGGAAGGCTTTTTTTCCAGTAGTGCTAGATACCAAAGTAGGTGCGGTATCCTCAATGCATCGGGTATTTATTACTCGGTTGGTCAACATATGCATTTGATTAGAACATCTGTATCATTCAACCAAAATATATGCGATTCAAAATAGGTATGCCATACATGTCCACAACCATTAGATGTATAGAAGTGTTCCAGTCCTCCAGTGCTGAAAGCTTGAAAGAATCTGAAACAAAACATAACTAATAATTAATCCATATTATTAAATACTAATTTTAATCTTGGATACTGGCAGGGCCCGAACCTCCTGCCCCCTAGCCCAGCCCGGTGCAGCACATCACAGTTTCACACGTCATGCATTGTGATTGGATTGAGATGCAACAAAAGTAATCTATTTCAGACGCAAAGGTGCTATCAATTGCTTCGCACGAGAGTCTGGTCAGGATGCACAACGTGGTGGTGTAGTTCAGGATGCACCGCTTTTCGTAGCTTATGCAATGTGGATGGAAGGACCTGGGGCACTGCCTTGTATAAGACTACGACTGCACAAGAGCCAATTCATCGGCTTTGTTGTCCAAAGTTTTTGGGAAATGCATCCAATATTACTAACAATGCAGGAGAAACAGGTGCTTCTAACGGTAGGCTATTCCTAATGCCTTCCACTCCAACAAACTGAATTGAAAAAGAATACATGTTAAATATTCTTTTGCACATGATGTTCATGTGTGTTATGGAAAGCTCAAGACAAGAAGAAGGGAGTGTGTGTGTCTGTATATATAGTACTGCTACCCTAGAGGCACTGAGTATTAATACTCAGTTGATCAACATGAATGTGAGTATGCATTTATTAGTGGCATGCAACGTATAATATGAACAATATAATGAAGATATATATATGTGTGTGTGTGTGTGTTCAAAATTAAACCACAAAGTCCGGAACCCAAACATAATTTTGAACACCCCACCCACCCACACACACAGTGAAGCTTAAATGGATTTATTTAGATTTATCGATGTTTAAATGGATTTATTTATCGAATACGATAAACCGATGAACCATACAGTGAAGGAGTCGATGGGAACTCTGTTGTAGGTTGTCCATAAACTGTTGATCCATGGAAGAAGCTACTTTTGTTTTGTTTCAAGAGTACATGGCAATATCAGTATTTTGGGAAATGACTTTTATTTGGGATGCAGGGGTGCGCGCGATATTTTTTCTAAAGCCCACGTAGCTTTACTCACTTATTCATGTTCCACAATGTAATACAAATTAAATATTTTGATTTACCAATTGTTGTAACGTAAAATTAGATTTCTTCTAAATTTAAGAATTAAATAGAGTCTCTGATTGCTGTGGGTTGGTTCTATAAAATATGGAGGTTCATTTTTGAAGAATAACGTGCCATGAGGTGGGGCATTGGTTGATTTTATGCAAAAATGAGATTACTTTTGTGAAGTAGTGAAGCAAAACGGACTATGGATTCATTTCATGAGTAAATGTGGTATATTTTGTAAATTAATGAAGGAATGAGAGGTTTGCGGGTTCATTTTGTAGAAATTTAAGGTTCCTTTTATGAAATAACCAAAGACAGACTGCAGGTTGATTTCAGAAAAATCTGAGGAGGTTTTTGCAAAAAATACTGAGAGGGGCCCTCGGACTACGGGTTGATTTAAGTGAAGCTGGAGGGGTGTTGTGAAAAAAGAGGGTTAGTTTTCAGTAAATAGAGGGGTTCTTTTGCAAAAAACCCAAGATTTGCAGGATCTGGGTCGTATGCCCGGCCAATCCAACGGCTAGGAACAGCAGGTGACGCGGCCTGCTTCACTTGCCATCTTTTGGTGCAAGAATCGTAGTAAGAGATTTTGGACCCCCCCCCCCCCCCCCCAACCCACCCACCCACACACACGCACCAATCATAGTTAATCCTACAATATAAACGCCACCACATATTATAAGAGATGAAGAACATATATGGCGGTGCGAGGCTGAAATTTTACGTTGCTCATAAAGCAAAGGATTTGGTAGATGGCTAATATCTTCCATGATAACAAGATATATCTTGATATACAATCTTATCATTCTAAACTTTCCATGGTAGAGGGCTCAGTAGGAGACAAGAAAGGCATTATTAGTCAGTATATAAGATAGTAATGACACCATCTATAAATATTGAAAATACTAAGGGCAAATTCTAAACTTTCTTATCTCATGCAATTTATTACTATAATATATATAGGGCCCACATGTCATATTTCTGCCATCTGGGGTTAACTGCCAGATGATTTGAGTGCATCTGTGACATTTAACTAGATGGATATATCAATGTAAAATGGATATGATCACAACCAATTCCACAACCATTAATAATAAGATGTGCAGAACTGCATGCTCGAGTCCTCCTTTACTAAAAACTAGCAAGAATCTCAAAGAAGACATAACTAATTGAGGCATAATACTAATTTTAAACATGGATACTGTCAAGGCACTAATTAACCTGCCTGTGCTTAGCCCAAGCCCCTTGAAGTTCCTCACTCATGCATCGTGATGACGACGAGACACAACGGAAGTGATCTTTTCCGATCAAACAGTATGGAGGGAAGCGGCACTATCAACTGCATGGCCAATGAGAGGCTGGACAGCTGACCAATGGTGGTTTGGTTCAGGATGCACTGCCTGTATTTTGTGCCTCATACAACGTAAGAGTGGATATAGAAAGGATCTTGCTGGCAGAACTTCCTCTTGGTCCTGGTGATCGATGCTATATATCAGCAAACTAGGACTCAAATGCATTACCTTTAGATCTGCAAGGTTTGCACACAAAGCATCGAAAATGACCGTATTTGCTGGAGGAACAAGTGCAATGTGAGATGAGTGTGGTAGGCTATTCTCTGACGCCTTCCACTCCAACAAACCGAGGAAGAATACATGTTAGGTATTCTTTTTGCGTATGCTTCAACATACCTTTTTTTTGTTTGGTGTTCCGCTTTGCATTTGCTTGTTTCCCTGTGGTTTGTGGCACTGGATATATATTATTACTCGGTTGGTCAACATGAACGTGAGTGCATTTATTTGTGGCATTCAACGTACTATATGGCATAACTTATTAGGGCCTCGATCATTCCCAGATTACAATTAATTCTACAATATAGACACCAGTAACTAGGAGATGAAATACATATATGACTGTGAAGCTGAAATTGTTCATTGGTCGTAGAGCAAAGGATTTGATGTTTAGAAAAAGGATAAAGTTCCGACCTTTTGCATTATCCAATGCATACAACTATTATCGATTATTACATCATCATGCCAATCATCCAAGATACAGATTTGATAGGTGGATGGTAGCTTTCTATAATAACAAGATACGGAGTACTCCCCCCATTCCAAAATATAGGTCGTTTTGGAATTTTTAGATTCATTGTATTTGCTATGTATCTAGATATAATATATGTCTAGATGCTTAGCAAAATCTATGATTTTAGAAATGTCAAAACGACCTATATTTTGGAACGAAGGGAATACATCTTAAAATGCATTAATAACAAGATATACATCTTAAAATGCATTAATCATATCATTCACAACAAGCCAAGCATCCAAGTTGATGTACGTAATTGTGGGTTATAAAACAGAATGCCATGTGAATCTTGGCATCATATTGTAGGCGAAGACATGCTGGTTACATTTTTCATAGGACCATTGATAGTCAGATCTATTATGCCGACCCAATCCGTATTTTGTGTGGGAAAATTGTGTAATTTGGATGAAATAACACAAGGATCAACAAAGCTACGTTGTACTGTATCAATCATGAGCAAGTTCAAATTTCATGACAAAATTACAATTACCGAGATCAGTTTTTTTTTGTGATGGTTTGGCCCATAAATTCTTAATGCATTATTAGGTGAGTGCAGTTACGGCATCAACCGATACTTTGGTGTAACATGTTTTTGTTGCGGGTAGTGTAACGTGTTATTCTAGCACTTTTCCACAAACTTTCCTTTGTTTCCGGAAACCAAAACTCTTCAAACTCCGTTATATAGTGACTCCACCTCCTTTTTACCCATAACCTTTCTCCGCAGCGTTAGTGTGAACAAAAGTAGAGTGACATATGCTTGGCTGAACAAAATGTTTCCGGATGCCTTCTATTCCGACATATGTAAGTAGCTAGCATTCCGTCCACGCATTTCACATTTCTTTTTTCTTGCTGATGCCTAATGTTCCTTTGACTACTTTATCATCAAGAAGGCTAAGGAGGAGACGAGAAGGCGGTAACCAGTATATGAGACAGTGATGGCATATGTGTAAGAATGTTTCCAAGTACAAAGAGTTCTCAACCGTGTTGTTTTACAAGTATAAAAAAAGTGTGTTGTTTTACATGGAAGAAATTCCGAACTCAGATGTATGGTGGGTGGGCCTTGCCGATTTGCATGGGTCCTTGGTTGAGTTATGGGTCTGCTCAAGGTACAGGCATGGATTTATATCTTTAGACTGAGAATTTGTTCATGGGGTAAATTTTTTATATGGCCCTGAAACAAATAGCAGTCCCTTCTTTAGCCTTGAAAAGTTGAAACTCCCTTCCTTAATCCTCCTTTTATCTTCTGTCCCTTATATGCCCTGCCATGGCCTCTGCTGCCCCAGGAGTTCTATCCATCTTCTAGAAGAAAATTCCTTACACATCTTCCAATATTTGAGATTCGTGGAATTATTTACCATCGTCGGATCCAAATGCTGTACCACACGAAGAAGAGAATGAGGGCAGCAGCCTGCGAGCCGGAGAGAGATTGTATGGTGGAGAAAAGCAGCTAGACACGTGTTCCATCCAGATATGTGTAGGTGGCTTTTGACTTTTGAACGTAAAATGCATTTTTCTCCTAAACGGTGAACTCTTTTTAAATCCGTTTAAACCACTGTATTTAATTAATCCAACATAATGAGATCCAATATGAATATCTTTTTATTATTTTTTAAAAGTCAACAATTTAGATGAATTATTTCAACATTCCAAATATATTGTTTCAACATCTTTGTATCAAATGTTGAACTAGTTTGTGTGAAATGTTGAATTAGATTTTAAAAAATGCTGATCAATCATTTCAAATTGTTGAACACAATTATACACCTAATAAATTAATTGAAGTATTTGAAAGAAAAAGGCTACGCTAGCGGCTAGCCTCTCTGACTCTGTCCTCTGAGCTATTCCCGCTGTTTGCGTGCTGCATTTTGCGTCACGCACCGAACTGTGGGCTGTGGGCCGGTTGATGGGCTGCTGTTGGATTAAAGATAAGAAGCAAACTATCTACCGCAAGGTAAATAGGAGCACCCCCCCCCCCCACCCCCCCCCCCCCCCCCCCCTGCTGCCCTGCCGTGACCCCTGCTAGCCTGCTCCGTTAGGCCTGGGGCACAGGGGCGGGGAGGGCTGCTAGCTCGCCGGCGGCCAGACCCGGCCCCCAAACACCCCCTATTCCCAGCGCTCCCTCGAGACACCCCCCCCCCCCCCGGCCCCAACGCTACCCCCAACGACGGCAGCGAACTCCATGGCCGGCGGCAAGCTGAAGCTCGGCCTCCGGTGACCGGCAACGCCAGGGCCTTAGGCCCCCAAAAAGATGGCCAGGGAGCACCAAGCCGCGGGACGGACGGAGCTTGCGGCTCGACGGCGGCAGCACGCGTTCCGGCCGCGCCGGGCACGGAACGGGCCGGCGAGCGGCGGCTACACCATCCCAGAGCCCAAAAGATCCCCCCCAGACAAGCTGACACAAACCAGAGGCGCCTGGAGGACATGGCTCACCGGCGGCCTCTTCTTCCTGCGCGACAACGGACCGAGGGAAGAAGACGATGGCGAGCTAGCGGCTGCGGCGGTGGTTTCGGCTCGGGAAGGGCTCAAATGGATCGCTGAGGTAGCTGTGATGCTGGTGGTTCAAGGAATTTGACGGGAAGGACTCAGCGACGACGAATTTTGCCGGCGAAGGGAGCTCGGCCGTGGTCTGAACCTGTCCCTGTTTCTTCTTTACCTTCTCTTGCACCCGAGTATTGCAACCCTTGGTTCTCCAGAATTCGCTACTAAACATCAAATGGTGTGAAAATCAAAGTTGTAAAGGATACTTCCCTCTACAATTTTTATTAAATGCACTTTGTTTGAATCTGGCTCTAACTTGCTCAAAAAGGGCTCTGAAGATTGCTGTATACCTCCGTTTCAGTCTGAATCTTTCTGAACCCGAGCTTTGCAGTCCATTTATCTCCAAATTCGCTACTATACTTTGAAATATGTAAAAATAGAACTTGTAGCCCCAACACTCCTCTACAATTTTTGTTTCAGGAACATCCTCAGATTCAGCCCCTGAATTGGTCAAATATTGCTCTGAATATGTCGGGTTCTGCTTGAAAACTCAGGCTTTTTCAGTTAACTTACTTAAACCGCCCAGGCCTAACGGCAGAGGTCACCGCAGGGCAGCAGAGGTCACGGCAGGTCATAGAAGGGATAGTTGATAAAAATGGAGTTTGAACTTTTCAGGAGCAGCACTGCCATTTTTTCAGGGTCATACAAGGAATTTACCTCCAATTCAGTTAGTTTTGCAATTTAGTCCACTGCTCATCTTAAGGTACCTAGATGCGAATTACTGCAATTGATGTAGGGCCCACATGTTATATTTCTGTCATCCGGTTAACTCCCGGAGCTCCCGGGCCAAATTGGGCCGAAGGAAACGAGCGTCCGGCAATAACTCTCCACTCACCGGCCCATCACCAAACCCATAAACCCTCCACCCCCGCCCACTAGGGTTTCTCCCCCAATTCGCCGCGCCGCCACCGCCACCGCCGCCGGAGCCATGGCCGCCGACACCTCGAAGCCGTTCTTCCCCGCGGCGCCGAACCAGGCTCTCCTCCCCTCCCGGAACTCCGCCGCGCGCGCCTCCCTGGACGGCTCCTATTGGCGCGCCTTCCGCTCCTCCGAGCTCGTCTCCGGCGCCGACTTCCCCGTCACCGACCTCACCTTCGCCCCCGCCGCCAGCGCCTCCTCCTCCCCGACCCTCGCCGCCGCGTGGTCGACCTCCGTGCACCTCTTCTCCGGCGACCCGCTCGAGTCGCTCCGCCGGATCTCCGTCGCCGGCGATCTCGCCTTCTCCCCCTCCTTCCGCTGCGACGGCGCCCTCCTCGCCGCAGGCGACAAGAAGGGCGTCGTCCGCGTCTTCCGCGCCGACAAGCCCGCGGCGGGCGCCGCCCTCCGTACGCTGCGCGCCCACGCCGCCGAGACCCGCGTCGTCCGGTACCCGGTCGCCGGCGGGGACAAGCTCCACCTGTTCACAGCCGGAGACGACGCGCTCCTCACCTACTGGGACGTGCCCTCGGAGACGCCCGTCTTCTCCGTCCCCGCCGCGCACCGGGACTACATCCGCGGCGGCGCGGCCTCCCCCGCCGACCACAACCTCTTCGCCACGGGCTCCTACGACCGCAGCGTCAAATTGTGGGATGCCCGCACGGGAAACACAGGCCCGTCGTTGTCCTTCTCCCACGGGGAACTGGTGGAGAGCGTGCTGTTCCTGCCGTCCGGGGGGTTGCTGGCCACGGCCGGAGGGAACGTGGTCAAGATTTGGGACGTCATTGGCGGCGGCCGGCTCATGCACTCTGTGGAGAGCCATGTCAAGACAGTGATGGCCCTGGCGCTTGCGAAGATGGTCAACGCCGGGGAGACGCGGCTGCTTAGTGCGGGCATTGATGGGTATGTGAAGAGCTTTGATTTTGGCAAGCTTAAGATCACACATTCATTGCGGCACCTGCAGCCGCTCCTGTCTGTTGCTTGCTCGCCCTGCGGCACTGTCTTGGTGGCTGGGTCTGCGAAAGGGAAGATTTATATGGGCAAGAGGAAGAAGAAGGCTGTGGATGAGGAGGATGAAGGGAAGAAGGCTGGCAGTGGTGAGATTGATTGGGTATCTCCAGAGCCGGAGAAGCCAGTGTTGAGGCCAAATTACTACAGGTACTTCCTTCGTGGACAGAATGAGAAGGCCAAAGAGGGTGACTTTGTGATTGAGAAGCCTAAGAAGGTGAAAGTTGCAGAGCATGATAAGTTGCTGAGAAAGTTCAGGCACAAGGATGCTCTAGTTTCAGCATTGATTAAAAACAACCCAAGAAGTGCTGTGGCTGTGATGGAGGAGCTAGTTGCAAGGAGAAAACTGGTGAGATGCATTGGGAATTTGGATACAGAGGAACTTGGGCTTCTGCTTGAGTTCCTTCGCCGGAACGCGACATTGCCAAGGTATGCAAGGTTCTTGTTGGGTGTGGCAAACAAGGTACTGGAGATGCGAGAGGAGGATATCCGATCTGATGAGAAGCTGAGGATGCACATTAGGAATCTTAAGAGAATGGTTGGAGAAGAGATTAAGATACAGCACACATTGCAGGGGATTCAAGGAATGATTTCGCCCATGCTTGCACTTGCCACCAGATGAGAAGGTGCTTTTCTTGAAAGGGAAATTTTTGCTATATGTTAGTTTACAATGAGGGCTGCCATATGCAATGTGTATTGCTTTGGAAAATCATGTTTGCTGTTTGTTAGTGAAGTGTGTTACCATCTGCTTGAGATACTGCCTTACCTGCCAAATGTTTTTTTTATCAGATCTATCAGATGATACCCAGTTTTGCTCATTTGATGGTATGCATTTAATACATAATCTGACATCCCCAGCAAGCTGCAGTGCTTGTCCTCAAAGAAAAAAAGAAAAAAAGCTTTAATACTTGTATTGTTTCTGTCACATGTTTTGTTTGTGGGTCATTGTATTATTACTGCTTGCAATTCATATCTCAGTGTTATATCAGTATATATTGCACCATATTCCTGTTGCAACTGTTTGCATCTTTCATGTTCATAGTAGTTCCTTTGTCATTGGGGACAGAGTTGTACAGGTAGCGCCCTAATCCTTGGAGATATTCCTGACAAAGAATGATCCAAGCTGATATGGCAATATTTGTTGTTGTATAATACCCTTCATGCCTTCTTGACTATAGAATATGTTTGTTATGAAGTTTGCCTGCCTATCTCATTGAGTGATTTAAGATACTCCTCTGCACCCTAAATTTTTTATCAGATATTACCAGTTGTGCCCATCATTCATTTACCCATTTTGCCCATCTTTTTGGTATGCGGTATTGCTATTTGGGTGTTACAAGATTGATCTTTGTGGTTCTTGTCACAATTTATGCTGCCTTTGAATAATTATTATATATATCTAAACATTATTGGGTGTTCCTAGCTGGCAGCAATGTCAGCGATTTCTTTTGCTCAGTTGTTATGAACCATGCAGTCTATCTTATACTCTATCAGTAAGTGGGTCGAGGTAAATTCGCCCCTTCATATTCTGGAGAGTGCTTGTTTTGGTGCTTGGGTTCAGAACTTTCAGATAATGAAGCTCTTTCTAGATTCTTAATTTGTTGAATTCCTCACAATTCACAGGTCATGCTATATTTGAAGCTTTTTGTTTTTTCATTTCCTTCTGAAAGTGCAATTTAATTTACTCTACTTGTGATTTCTGTGTGATAACATATGGAGGCAACGTAATTTTTAATGCTGTTTGAGGCAAGAAAAAAACCCATCCAACGCCAGTTAAGATTGATGAACTAGTGAATGCAATGCAACGGACGAAGTACAGATTTCTAGCGCAATTCTGAACACATGAATAAACTCGTGGTTCTTTTCCTAGAATGTGCAGTCGCTTTTGGGCATTTTCAATGTCTCGAGCCATGATTACAAACTTGTAGGCAATGAAAAATTGGTTGATAGCTGTGTATGATGTACTCACTCAGTGAGATTTTGGGGTTGAATGTGGCTTCATGCTTAACACAGTAAGCAACAACCATGTCACACTGGCGTGTAGGACGCAGGCACTGGCACTGGCAGTGAGCGCTTATGGCTGGCACTGGCAGGCAATTAATCTGTGCCTACTTCATGATATAAATTTCAACATGCCTCACTTTTTGTTAAATTTATCTCAGTGTGCTGCTGCCTTGAGGATTCAACTAGTCGAGTGCTGGCACACCATTTTGTCAAGTTTGATCAATAATGTTATGCAAGCGAAGTCGGTGTCAAAGTCTGCTAGCAAAGGGACCTTGCCTCACTTTTTTTAAGTCACACGCGTGGTGGACAAATTGTGCGCAAAAAAATCCATCATACCACTAATATAGCAGTTGTGAAAACTGAAACGCATATGCTGCGCACGTGAGTGAGTTCCTGCCTATGCTTTTCTACCATGGAGCTGAGAACATTGGGCTATTTTAATTCAAAAAAAGAACATTGAGCTCATTTTTGCACTTAATTGTTGTAAGGCCTGAAGTGTTTCGTTGATCTCAGCCATTTTTAACTTGTAAGCAGGCGCTGATCACCCTGATAGCCCCCACCCTGCATACATCCGCGTTTCGTGACATGGGCTCAGATGGTGGAGGAGCATATGTGTACGTGTAGATCCATATTGTGAAGCTGACATTTGAGTACATCAAGTTCAGTGTAAGCATCCTTTTTCGATTTTTTTCAACTACTCAACCTGTAAAGCCTGATTCTTGTGATGTAATATTTGTCGTACTTGATTAATACTAACGATAAAACAGTACTACTATTCTGGATGCTATTTTTTCATATACTTCGAATAATTTAGGAATTTTTCATACACCTTATATGCTTTAGTTCTCTTGTTCCTTGCTTTCCATGCGTCACGCCTTGTAGCGCCTGCGCACCTGGTAGCTTGTTCATGGAAGGAACTGCAGGGATAGCGGGGCAAGCAGAGGATGTGTTTAGTTTGCTCTTCCAGGTTGCACAAATACTTTTGTTGTGGCGTCCGGCAGGCTGCTTGCAGGGAAGGCTGTTGCCATCCTAGAGCATATGCTTCTTTCCTGATGTCTCCAATTCCCACATCTCACAATTTTTTTCTTTCATGTTTCCTCTCATCATCTCAGTTCTTTGTATGGACACTAACATTTTCACTAAAAGGAGAGGTACTGTCAAGATCGTGTGGCTGGTAGGGAGAGGTAGTTTGTAGTGAAGTATATGGAGGTGCGTTGCATCATATTTATAGCGCTTATGCTGGTATAGGTAATTAATTCGTGCCAACTTCATGATATAAATTTGAATATGCGTCTGTGTTGCCTTCAAGATTCTACTAGTCTAGCGTGGCCACAACATTTTGCGGAATGTGATCAATGGGATTAGGCAATCAAAGTAAGTGTCAATGTCTCGCAAACAAAAAATAACCAAAGTGTAGCAAATGGTGCGCAGGACCTATATATTGTGTACAAGGTAATTTGTCACAACACTCATCACAACGGGTGTCTAAACAAGTCAAAGTTATCTATCTTACAACGCGCCAATGTGTAAAAGAATCAAACAAGCTTACGTCTCTCTGTCGCAGACGCCTAGAACGACTCGGATGACATTGCCGTCGACTCACCGACCGTCGA
Source organism: Panicum miliaceum (assembly GCA_032594955.1). NCBI lineage: Eukaryota > Viridiplantae > Streptophyta > Magnoliopsida > Poales > Poaceae > Panicum > Panicum miliaceum. Next base: position 37,291,457 of record CM064066.1, read on the forward strand.
CCAGCTCCTCTCCCCGTCCTCCATGGTTGACACAGGGAGGAGAGCCGCGGCTGAGGCGGGGCATCCGGACGGGCGGTCTGCTCTCGTGTTCCTCCCCTGCTACCATTTGTCTCTTTCCTCATATCTCCGATTCCCATGTCACATATATTTTGGTTTTTATCTCATCCATCATCTTATTTGTATATGTGGATGCTAGTATGTTCACTAATAGGAGTGGTGCTATCATAGTGTGGGTGATCGAATAAAATACATCATGTTGCTTCTTCAGGAGAAGATGGAGAAGCGTATTTATATTGGTTATAGGCTTATATATGGTTGGTAGACAATTAAGTCGTGCGGCCTATATAAATTTCGGACTCATACCTTACATCTCGCCTCTTGAGTGTTCTACTAAGCTAGTTCAGTGTCCACATGTTGCATGATTGCTTGATTGTGTGCTTCTCGGACTCACGATCATGCCATTACTGTAACCTATACCGTTGGTCTGCCCATTCATTCTAATGCAATGGTGCTCTCCACCTGCACCCGCAAGGCACAGGCTACTTGGTCTCGTACGGCCGGTTATCATTCAACTGCTCACCCAAAACTGAGAACACAATCAGGCGCACACAACATTGGCATGTGCTTCTGGTAAACAAATCAAACCTAGGTTGATAATTGACAGTAATAAGTTAATTGTGAAATGGGATAAGACTATTCATACTTAGAAGATTGAAAACTAATTGAGTTGATGAAAATAGAGAAGTGTGTAGACATGTAGTGAAATTTGGCAGATTGAATCTTCTTTACATGGAATGTGATTTTGCAACCATTCTACCATATTTTAAGATAATTGCTCTGGGCCACCTATCTGAGATTTCTAAGATAACTGGTTTGGTCTTTTTTTTTTGATGATATGCCATGAAGCCTACATGTACTCGCTGAAAATGATGCTTTGGAGAAGATTAATTATAAAGATATAATTGACGACTCCATTTCAAGAAGTGCTAGACAGATGATGTTTTCTTAAGAACATGAGGTGAGTACTATTTCTAAACACTATATATAATAATTAATTTGAAGTACATAGTTGCGTAAAAGTATGTCTTAGTTATATTAGACAAATGATTTTTAAATCAAATTTTAGGGCTCCATTTCGCATCCTATACGGGGCCCCCAAGTTTCTGAATACGGCCCTGTCCCGTCACTGCTTCCCTTTCCCTTGCAGACTAATTTTATCAGACACATTCCGCCTTCTGTGCTATTCTTCTCTTTGATCTTGCAAACCATCAGCGCGTCAGTCTCTGGCTGTATAATACACGTTGAAATAGCAAAGGCTTTGCTTCCTGACGCCTTTCATTCATAGGTACTGCTCGTGGCTTGTTTATTACTAGCATGCTATAGCAATGAGAAATTAAAAGGTGAAGAGAGGCAAGAAGTACCTAAGATGGTGCTCAGTATACGATGGATATGGACCATATATATGGTTCTCCGATTCGTGTGCCACTTGAATTTTTCATTTTAATGGACTTTGGACCTTATTTAATTATTGTAGCTGTAGTGCTGTAGAGACACAACAGTTAGCAGGCCATCACTTACCATCACTTAACATTTGAGCTGGGTCCGCCCCTGGTCACAGCACTCACAACAGTTACCTAAATTAGTCAAAATTATCTATCTTACAATGTGCCTGTGTGTGTAAAAGAACCAAACAAGCTTTTGTTTTGGAACATATCCTTGCCATTTCAATTTTTGAAGTGTTACCTGCCGTTAAGCCGACCATCTGACTAGTATGTACCATGTAACATATTGGCAAATAAAACTCAATGTGCCAGTGCCACACAAGTAAATCCACAAAAAAGCGGAGCATTTCGCCATTCCAGCTGTGTGAAAAAAACTGAAACACCATGCTGATTTGACCGATGTCCAACTTAACCTGCTCCGATCCTCTCCCCGTCCTCTGCATCGCTGCCTCCAGGATCAGGTAGTAGGAGAAGATGGAGAAGCATATTTATATTGGTTATGGGTTTATGGTTGGTAGACAATTAAGTCATGCCTATATATTTGGTTATTATATAAATTTCGGACTCATACCTTGCATCGCCTCATGAATGTTCTACTAGTTCAATGTCCATATGTTGCTTGATTGATTGATTGTGTGGTCTCTAGAACTGGCTCTTCAGACTCACAATCACGCCGTTGCTGTAGCCTATACCATTGATCTATCTGCCATTCGTTCTAATGCAATGGTGCTCTGCGCCTCCACCCGCAAGCCACAGGTTACTCGGCGTCTCGTGCGGTCGGTTGGACAGCTCACCCAAAACTGAGAACAGTCAGGCACACACAACATTGGCATGTGCTTATGGTAAATAAATCAAACTTAGCTAGGTTGATTGACAATAAGTTAATTGTGAAATGGCATAAGATCTACTTATAATGCTTACAAGATTGAAAAATGTTTTTGACTGCATTTTGCTAGGACGATAAAGAGATGTTGCAAAGAAAATTATTGAAACTAAAGACAATTGGTTTTATGAAGACAATTGGTTCACTTGGTATTTATTTACTTGGAATGTATTTTTTCAATGACTCCATGTTTTGCCTTAATATATATTATTATGTTGACAATCAATTAATTTTACTGGTTGTATTGCCTGGAGGATTCTTAGCAATTAGATACTCCTTGATCCGTCACTTCTTCCTTTTCTCATATATATATGAACCAATGCTCGTTGACATACTCCGGCACTCCGCCTTCTCTGCTATTCTTCTCTACTATGTTGCAATGCATCAGCGTGTCCATCCATAGCTGTAGAATACAGGTTGAAATTGCAAGGGCTTTGATTCCTGACGCCTTTCAGTCATACATACTGCTCCTGGCTTATTTATGATTAGAATGCTGTAGCAATGGGAACTAGAAGGTGAAGGAAGACAACAAGTATATAAGATGGTGCTGAGTATTTGACGGACATGGACCATATATATGTATACATGTGGTTCTCCAATCCGGATGCTACTGTTAGCTGGTCACCCTGGCTACTTGTAGGTGCCTACATGTGGGACTAGGTTATAAGGTACTGAAATAACTAGTGCGTGTTACATGTACCAACTAAAATATTTTATTTACTTCCACCTCTCCAAATATGAAAAAGATAAATGGATACATTAAAGTTTGATCGTTAGTTCATGAAGCAAATGGAATCCATCTGAGAACTAAAGAGGAGCATACGTACATCCTCTACTGATTCAAGGCCACAAGATGTGGACCAAATGGACTAGCTCTAAGAGGCTCCAAGGTTGTGTGTCTTTACGGTAGAGGCCGGGTTTCTTTCCTGGTTCAGTTGTATCATCTTGATTTAACACGTTCCTTGAAATTAATAAAATTCTCTTGCAGAAAAAAGCTCTAAGAGGTTGGTCAATGCTTAACTCGATTATTGGCTTGCTCGGTATGATCCCAATAAGATCATGCTACAACCTCTGGGTGCAGATCAGACTGTATTCATGCCATAAAAACGAAACAGCACCTTCCATTTGGATTCAGCCAGAAGCATGCATATATTCAGAACATATCAAGCTAGCTCTAGCAAAGAATGTTTCTCTTTAGAAGCTGCATTTCAGAACAGGCACATGCAGAAAAATGCTGCCGCAACCTTACGTGATGCTTTTGAGCAATTTCTTCATCACATTGATCGAGTAGCCCAAGGTAAATAGCTTCGGATATGTATAGTCGTCGGTCGACGAATAATGTCAAGGACCATGTCGAGTGAACTAACCACATGATCAAGACGCAAAACCAATGCAAGTCCAGTGACTTCAATACGACAAAGAAGTACCATGGCATTGCCATGGTACACTACTACAAAAACGATTTGTAGCAACACCTCGGATTTTTTTTAGGGACAGATCAAAATGTCACCCGTTCTTACAAATGGGACGCGGTACTGTAGCAATCGAGCCACCCCTGTAAATCAATTTGTAGGGACGGCTCACCCCCTGAGCCGCCCTACAAATGGGCGCCATTTTCAGTGACGGCTGGGGGGGGGGGGGGGGGGTTGAGCCGCCCCGCCCCTAAAAATGCTATTCGTAGGGGCGGCTCACCCCTGAGTCGCCCCTACAAATAGCGCCCATTTTCAGGGACGACTGGGGGGTGAGCCGCCCCTACAAATGGATTTACAGGGGCGGCTCATCCCCAACCCGCCCTTAAAAATATCTATAAAAATTTGGGCACCTTCTTTCTCCTCCGACCCCCATTGTTTGCTCGGGAGAGGAGCTCCCCCAAGAGCCGAAAAAAAGAAAACGGGGGGGGGGGGGTGGGGGGGGGGGGTGGGGGTTGGGGGCCTTTTCAACTTGATTTCCTTCGAGTTGAGGGCTCTAGGAGGTAAGTTGACGCTAATTCCTTATCATTTCTAAGCTCTTTTGTTAGATTTATGGCTCAAATGGAGCTCTCTTTGCCTCTAACTAGTTCTAGGTCTCCATGGTGTGGATTAGCCATTTCAGACACCAATTGCCTCGAACTTTTGGATGAAGTTGTGCTATTTTAGTAGGAGAACAAGATTACGTAATCATTTTGACTCGATCTATAGTTTTTAGCATCATTCTTAAGTAATAATGCTCTAGATCTATGAAGGAGAGAGAAGAAGATTTGTTTTTTTTCTATTTTTCAAAGATGCATGTTAGATTTTTCCCAACATTTAGTGGTAAAATAATATATTGAGTTCTTTATTGTTTTTATTTAGTACAAGCTAAATTGATTTTTTCCCACACCTATGCATATATAGAAGTATATATTTATATCAATTTAGGGCTCCTTTTTTTAGAAAAAGATTTGATTTTTTTCTATATTTACATACATGCATGTTACATTTTTTTTAATATTTAGTGGTACAATAATAGGTTGGAAATCGATTTTTTTTATTTAGTATTAGTTAAATTGACTTTTTCCAACACCTATACATATATAGAAGTATATATTTATGTGAATTTAGGACTCTATTTCTTGCGAGAAAATAATTTGATTTAATTTTTTTCTATCTTTTCAGATATGGATAGGATATGGATGTACCATGAAAAAAGGACGGACGCCTATTTCCATGGAGAGTTTGCGGAGAACCACGCAAGAAATGAGAAGACACGATTGACGCATTGCCCATGCAATGCCTGCAAGAATTTAAGAGTATTCAGCGACCCAACTACAATCAGATCGCATGTGATGGTGAGTGATTTTGTTAAGGACTACAAGATCTGGAAGTATCATGGCGAGACGGATACTCCCCCTCTGACGAATAATCCACTGGATGAAATCATACAAGATGAGGAGTTTGACAGAATGTTTCATTCTTATTTTGATGGTGGTGGGGATGATGATGGTGATGATGATGATGATGATGATAATGATGATGATGATGATGATGATGATGATGATGATGATGATGATGATGGGGTTGCTGATGATGATGGGGTTGGTGGATTCCAAGATGATGATGTCGACGGTCCCATGGATGGTGATAGTAGTGGCGATGAACTTGATGATGGTGATTTTCTCAGCCAGTTGTTGCGCCACACCAAAGCGGAGGTATTGGTTGCTAGTGATAGGGGGTTAGCAAACTTCGAGACGGTGAGACAATCAGCAGAGGAAAATATATATGAGCGATCGAAGGGATGCCCGAAATACTGGACCGTGCTTCGTTTCATACTTGAGCTCTTGACTCTAAAGGCTAAGCATGGTTGGTAGTAGTTTCAATGATCTGCTGCGTATCTTGGCTTGGTTGCTTCCAAAGCCAAATAAAGTGTCAGCCAACACATACCGAGCAAAGAAGCTTGTGAGCCCGTTCACGATGGGTGTGGAAAGAATTCATGCATGTCCAAATTATTGTATTTTGTATCGTGGGGATACTTTCAAAGACTTAAAGAAATGCCCTGTATGTTCTGCAAGTCGGTAAAAAAACAATGCTGGTTACTGTGGTGACGACAATCATGGTCCAACTGATGTGAATAAAAGGAACGTGGCGAAGAATAGTGTTGCCTCTGTTGAGCCAGATGACGCTACTTTAGGCTTTCCTGAGAAGCAGAGCAGAATTCCGACCATGGTTATGTGGTACCTCCCAGTTTCCGATCGCCTGAGGCGTTTCTTCTCGAACCCAAAGGATGCTGAACTGATGTGATGATGGAATTCAGATAAGCATAAGAAGGGTGACGGAAAGCTCCGACATCCAGATGCTATGAGGATAACGAGATAGACATCCCCACTACAGATGGGAAGAGTTGCATTGGAGAATGTGTCGGCAGCACCATTCTATGGCATAAACGAGATATCTTACTGGTTGGTCAGGTACCATTGGCTGCTCCGGACCATATCTCACCAGCACCACAACAACAAGAACAGGGGGCAGCACCAGAGCATTCACTACCGGCCCTACCGTCACCACAACCACGAGATGCATCATCAGTGGCTCCAGTATCATGAGAGCCATCACCTCAGGCTCTGCCATCACCAGCGGCTCCATTATCACGAGAGCCATCACCAACGGCCTCATGATCACCGCCAGCTCGAACATCACCACCACCACGAGAGCCATCCCCACAGGCCCAGGTACCACCACCACCACGAGAGCCATCCCCACAGGCCTCGGTATCACCACTGGCTCCGCCACCGGCCCGATCACTGTTGCCTCGAGTGTTGCGGTCTTACCAAACGATAAGAAAGGGTCAGAAATTATGAATAGATGGCACGCCGCAAACAAGAAGTCTGATGAAAAGGCTAAGAAGGCTAAGTCAAAGGATAATCCAGCAGTTTGTAGTGCCAGCAGACGGTCGGGCTTTTCTACGCCCCGCACTGACACGGAGCACAAAAAAGACATTGGGGTTGATGACCTTCCAGACTTAGATGATGCTCCTTTAAAGTTTCAGTACGGAAAAGACTTGCTACCGGACTAGGCACTAAGGGATTGTCCTAGGTTTATGCAGAGGTTTCATAATTGGTACAAGAGGGCATGTATACTTGGACTAAAAACTATATATGCTCCGCACCATTCGGATGTATTCGGACTTAAGGGGCAACAAATCTTTAATATCATATTTGATTTTGAAGACATCCAACACATGTTCCACCTCCAACAACTTGGTATTGAAATGGTTCGACTCTGGTGCATGTAAGTGCCTCATCGATACTAATTTGATTTATATTACGACCTAAAGTACTGTATATGCACAAATATTTAATTGTCATACATTATATTCTACAGGATGCAAACAATGGATGCTATTATTTTAAAGGAAAAGGTCCGGTACCTTGACCCGGTAGCGATTTGCGAGGCCAGGCATGCCAAGCCAAAATGGATGAAGGACAACGATGACTACCTAAAGGTATTTGCAACAAAGAAGGAAAAACTAAAGGAACAACATAAATTTCACCGAAAGACTGTGAAGATGGTTGCGGCCTACATATCGCATATGATGACACGATGGGAAGATATGGATGCCATATTTGCGCCATACCACATCCAGTAAGTCTAATATCAACCATTTGATATAATAAACCATTGGATTGCTTACAAATCGTACATAATATTTTTTTTTCAGAAATCACTGGATTGCTTTCCAATTACAGCCAAAGCTTGGAAAAATTCTCGTATTGGACTCCTTGAATTGGTCAACCTAGAGATACCAAGAATTCATAGAAATTCTACAATTGTGAGTGAATTTTTTATCTTCCCTATGCACATCATGCTTATTTCTCTATAGAAGTATACATATATAAATTAACTTTCCATTTCTTTCATTTTAAAACAGGGCTTACCCGTTCTACGTTCATAAAAGATCAATTCATCCCGCCGGCAAACCAGAGAAAATGACTATACGCACAAACTTCTCGTGCCACAAGCAACCCGCAAGTTCCTTGTACTGTGGGTACTACATGTGCGAGCATCTAAGGGTGCAAGGGAGATATACTACTGATCCCAAACGTGTAAGGCGCTACTCTTTATTAGAAAAAGATGCATATGTGTACATTATTTTTTTACTGTAACTAGCACTTGGTTAATTAATTTTACCATGGATTCAATAATTACAGATTCACCTAGAGCTAAACCGTGACACGCTCGGCGAGAAACAACTTCTACATGTAGTCGATGATTTGTGCCGTTTTATTTTGCATGAAGTGGTCAATATGAGGGGCAAATTTTTTCACGAAGCACAAGATTTGGCAACGGAAGATAAATACATTGGACTTTGTGAGTGACAATCAACGGCGCCGTGCCGCCTCTAGTAGCGTTCCTAGGAAGGAATAGAGAAAAACATATATTCAATGTGCACTTTAATAATATACTCTAATGATGTTTGATTTCCATATAATTTAATTTTGTATGCATAAGTATTTTTAGTTAGAGAACGTATTCCGCATCACGATCGCGAACTAGATTGGGAGATCAAAATTGGCGGGAATGCAAACCGCAATCACAATCGCGAACTAGATTGAGAGATCAAAATTGGCGGGAATGCAAATCGCAAAAAATAGCGGGAAACATATTTCCAGGGGCACCTGCCCCTGCAAACAGCTATTTTAGCTGCGAAAATTAGCAACGAGTGCGCTACCCGCCCCTAAAAATACGTTTTTACCCGCCCCTAAAAATGCTTTTTGTAGTAGTGTACTTTGAATGGGTTTATCCTGGGATGCCGAGATTTGTGTTGGTTGACTTTTTATGGCAACTTAAAAGGTAATCTTGGAAAACCACTTGGAATGTGATCAATTCTGATGAAGGTATTAGTAAATGGAAAAATATATGAATACAAAGAACCTCTCCAGGACGCAGGAGTTCAGTTCTGTGCGGACTTAGCTTCTGGTTATATTTGTTGATATATAAATATTATTAAATTTTAATACTATAACTAAGCTGGTGTTGTGGTCCTTCAATAACATAATATTATGAAAAAAGGAAAAAAATCTCTTTGCTCTGCAAGGTCTAGTATTGTATTAAACTTTTATCCTTATTATTCAGTTGGACAATGGTTTCGACAGGCAGATAGCAGGACCATTATCCGTTAACATGAAATCGTTCCTGGGCTAGCAGGGGAGTGTGATCTGGTGGTTATTTTTCATTGCAAATAAGATTTTTAATTGTGAGGGTAAAAGTATGTTAAAGTAACCAACTAAGTTTACATCAAAATTAGCCACCTCTGCTATTATAAAAAAATTATTATCAACCGGCTAGCTGTACAAGGTTGTATATATGCTGGTATCTTCTACCATATTTTAATGCCGTTCTCATTCTATTGCTCTGCTCTTCATGCTGAAATCTTCAACGAATTGGAACTGGATCATGCTGGAAGGCATGCATATGGATGGGCTCGGCTACAAACAACTGTTTTGCTGTTGAACTACCAGCCTCCTGCATGTAATTAATGGGCTTGTATCTGATCGACTGGTGTCCTGGGTGCCTTTAAGCCACCACTCGTCGGACACATGGCTGCATTGCCTCTGCCAATCGTGGCTGTGGTCAGCCTCCTGCATGATATTGAACCACCCCTCGTTGCAGCCATAATCAACCTCCTGGGCACCAATGAGTCACATGCTCATCACTGCCGAGAGGCACAACTCCCTCCCCCGCTGTGCTCATCAGGCCTTTGGCCGAGGTTGAGGCATTGGGAGTAGGATGCTTAGAAAGAAGGGGGCGGAAAATACAAGAATTGGAGGTTCCGTTTTGGGACGACCACATGATAAAATTCTTCATGAAAGAATGTATATCCCTATGTCTCCTATTCCCCATTCCTTTCATCCTTCTATTTTCCTTTTTCAGCAGAAAAGCGCGAAAAGCCATAGTAGAGCTTGCTGCTGCTGGCGGCAGGTGGAGCTATATATATAACAAATGCATAGACCCCCCGCAATTGCAACTCGACGGACCAGTTGCAACCGGACCCAACCCAGTTGCAACCGCGCGACTGCACCAATTACAACTCAACGGGCTAGTTGTAATTGGACGTGAACCAATTGCAACCGGATCCAACCCAGTTGCAACTAGGCGCGAACCAGTTGCAACCGTGCGACTAGACCAATTGCAACCAGGGTGGGTGCATTCTTTGTACATATACTATATATCTATAATGCACTAGGTGCATTTTGTATATATGCATGGCTCATTGTTTACTCAAGTGAATGCAGTTGAGGTACCAATAGACTTAGCATACACTTTATATGTTGCGCTTTTTTACGCTGCGGTGCTGCACTAGTCCCATGACATATGGTGCAGGAATAGGTTGTGGAATCAGAAGTACAAGCCTAAGGATACCATTGATTCCAACAACTATTGCCAGTACCAAATGTATCATTACAAATCGCTCAAAGGTATAGTGTGGCCAAAGTTGGTCATGGCAATAATTAGAATATCTGTAATTTCTTGGATGCTGTCAAACATCCCTGTTTCTTCAGTACAAATTCGAGTAAATTAGAGTGGTACTAAGTACCTAATGATCAATGCCCTATTGTCCTTGCTGCAGTGTGGATATATATGGATTCCATCCCAGCTGGGCTAGTTGTGCACGCATTGATGAACACCCTCTTTGGGTTTGCTGTCGCTAAGTTTTTAGGAACATGGGATATCCCCATGGAACTCTTGAGGTTTGGTGATAAGACATTTTTTTTCTTTCCCCCTCTACCTTAACTTATTCTTTGAATATATTTTTAGGAGCTTTTACGTATGCTATCAACTAATCAATAGATGAGGCATGCTAGTGGAACAGCGACGACTACGGCATTCTAGCGTTATTGTATTTCGTTCATGGCATCTTCCATTACGATATAGGAAGATTTGAATATGCTTGTTTGCTCTTTGTTCTCCATTCAATGTACTATATTTCTCCCGACGGTAGTAGCAATCAGTCCCAGTATCTACTTATGTAACTTGAGCTACATAAGTGCATCTATTGCATTCAACCATGCCGATAAGCGCTACCTAATTGAAATGGTTCCATCTTTCAGCAAAATATCTTCCAATGCTTCTCTTCATCTTTGAATAAAGATTTTCCACATGGCTCCTTCCAATACCATGAATTTGATCCCTTAGTTTAATCGCGATCTTTAATATGATTATGCGTTCTCTATTTACTTCCAATAATGTCAAGAAATACAAATGTAATAGGCAAAATGCACATATGTACAACGATGGTTTAATTAATACCCATCCCCATGATTTATCTTGAGATTGTTCTTACGCGAATTGCTAGCTACCTGTTGATAGATTTGCTACCCTCAAATCATTCAGATTTGGTGTCCCACGAGCACGGGTCCCACAATCCTTATCACTTTGCTCCTAGCTTAGCGCTAACCCACATGTCAATTTCCTATTGGTACAACACATGCTACTTTTATAAGTTATAATATTCCGATCTCCAGGTGAGTTAGTTGTTTATTTGCACGCTTATGATGTTTACAAACTAGTTATGTGCATACTCCATGTTTGATGACTTTAGTTTAATGTGCAAAGAGCGAGGATTAAGTATGTGACAAGAAGAAAGTACCAAATGTGTGTCAATCAATTAATGATTGCAAGAAAATTGAAAAGCGGAAATAGGAGGTGGCTGCGGGTCGTCACATACCCTCGATCTCTAGCCTTGCCGCCCAGACCAATGCTTTCATGTGTACTTCCGAGTCAAATGTCAAAAAGGCATTTGATCAAACCTTCTGTAACCTACCTTCTGCGCTATTGTTCTCTAGCAGTTTCTCATTCTGAAGATGTAGAATAGAGACCAAGTTCCCACGGCTGTAGATCAGTAAGCTCTATAGCTTGTGGCCTGATGCCTTGCATTCATAGAAACACATAGCATTGTATTGTTTCCGGACTGCCATATGATCCCTGTTTCTCTGTCATCATGTACTAGTGCTCCTGGCTGTTTTTATCTACTTTTTTCTGATGAAATTATGCTTTTGCCTAGTTTGAACGCATGCTTTATAGGATGTACCAAAGGGAAGCACGAGGTGAAGAGAGGTTGGAGCTGAAGTATATAAGATGGTGCTGAATAGACGATGGATATAGGGCATATGGATCTCCCATTCGGATTCCACAGTTAGCTAGCTAGTCACTCCTTGGTAGGTGGATACATCATACATGGGAATATGTTTGATCATTAGTTTGCAAAGCAAAAAAAAGGAGCACACGTATTTCCTGCCCTTTGAATAATAACTCCGGGCGCAGAGATTATATTCATGCCACGAGAACGAGACACCACCTTTCACTGGGTTCAGCCAAAAGGATTCGAACATGTCATGCTTGCTCTATTGACTGAAAAATGTTGCTCACCTTCAGATAACAGCTGCTTTTCAGATCAGGCACAAGCATCAATGTTCTGCGTCCGCACTATATGGTGCTGCACTGCTGCTTAATAATTTTCTTATTAGCAGTCGAATGTCATCATTTGGGACACACAGGCCGGTCTATGACAGTCTGGGTCCGGAACTGCGCCCACCAAATTAAATTAGCGTAGACGCAAAACCAAAGCAAATCTAATCCCTCAAATCATTTACAAATATGATGGCATGAGTCCGGTACAAAAGCACTGGGATTATCTAAAGGCTGAATGCATGTACAAGCACACACTTAAATCGCTGCAGAATATATAGTGTTCAAGGCGGGGTTCTTACTTAGCAGTGCTGCATCAACTAGTTTGTGTCTATAAGAACAATTATTCATGGTTTCTCTCGCCACTTGGTTACTCCCAATGGGTTTTGACCCGCATCGTCCTTAGTGTTGGAAATTATGAACAGTGCAGGAAGGTGTCGCCAAGCAGGCTGGAGCATGAGTCTTTGACCCTTCTCCTCACCAGCAGAAGTAGTGCAGAACGTACATGCATTGTGTGCCTATTTTCTTTACAGTATCTTTGTCAGTCATGGAACTGAAGAGATAAGGACATTAGCGGCGACGACTGTACGTTACTGTTGACGCTCTGATTTGCTGGTGTAGACTGCAATCCTAGTGGAACAACAAAAGACGAGACATCCAAGTGTCGCCCTTTCTTTCTAAGTGCTCTGATTGGGGTAGGTCTGGGCTAGGCACTCTAGATTTCAAATCGACAATCCTATCTTCACCGACCGTGCAGACTTACCCAAGACGAGGCACCCTAGTGGAACAACGAAGAGTTGGATGTGCTCGTGGAAGTATATTTCCTGGCACCTTCCATCCCCACAGGGAAGATTTGTATACGTTTTTTCATCGCTGCACCTTTCGCACCTTCTTTCTGAATTCCGTGTCAGCTCTTTCTCAGTGTGGTAGTTGCTAACAAAGCTAGTGCGTTCGACAAACCTAGCTGCTCATGTTTGTGCTAAGGAGGCCTCGCCATCTAGGAGTTATAATTTTTGTCTAGCTATCCCAATCCCCTGTTTTCTTAAGACAGGTTCTGTACTCAGATTGTAACTCTGACAATTAATGAAGAGAAGGTGCTCTTGACTAGTGTGTGTGAAAAAAAACAATTGCAGCAGTACAATGGTATACTCTCAGAAGTCAGAACGTATTGGACAATGAGTAAAAGTGCATATACTGCATTCATACTAATAAATATGCCGACCTACTCTCAGGAAATGTTTGACAAGAAGTCACATCTCGACCATTATGCGTTTGAACCATCACTGATCTTGCTGCTGATTAGCTTGTTTCGCTGCCGCAGGGTAGCGCATCTGTGCGTGCCACCATGGCCGGGCCAGGGGAGCTTGTGGCCGCTGAATCCACCTCCAGGGCCAGGGGAGCACCGAGCACGCGATACCTTTCCACCGAGCAAATGAGTTAGAGCCGACTAGCAGAAGCTTGCATCTTCCTCACAACGCCATTCGCCGAAGCTTCTGTACCCGCCCCCACCACACCGCTGCGTGGATCAACTCTGAAGCTACTTCGCCAATTCGTCGCCACGGATTGTCGCTGCCACCCAAATCCCATCCGGTGGAACCACGCGAGCGTTTCAGCAACTTAGAGCAACTGATTGATTTAAAAGGATTGCTTGCACCATTGAACAGCAACTGTTTGTTTCCCAAAGCCTCCCGATCCCACTGTATACTCTGAAAACCTTCGAGGGATCGGAGCATCACCACGCTCTTGGACTCCAAGCTAGGAAGGAGTAGAACTATATGCTGGCAACATGTGTGTACTCCCAATTCCTTTGGTAAAAATGTAGTATGTGCAGTATGCACTATTCAACAGCAATATATATCAGTAGTGCAGCAGGTTGGTTGTGGTTGGTGGCATTTCTTTTTTGACATGTCAGAGAGACGTTTTAGCTCAGAAAAAGGAGTGCATATGGCACACACTAAGAACTGATAAAATATTGGACATTGATGCAGGGAAATGCAGTGTAACGGATCAGGTGCCTGGAGTTATTTTTGTAATCATTCCAAGTTGGTATGGCTGGTGGCAGAAACTAATAAGCATTTTAGGTACTGTTATTTTCAACAGTATATACTGCCACTATGTCAAAAGTTCCTCAAAGTCTGAGTTACATATATATATGCCAAAGTCACACTAATGCAGGTTTATGTTCACATCAGTTCCTGCAGGTACATAATGCACGTCCCATTAAATTAGCTACTTGAAATGACTCGAACAATGAGAATCTGCTTGAAACAACAAGTCATGCAGTCATACATCTGCAACTAGGATGATGACAGGTAGCAAACGGGAAAGTGCATTGGAAAAAAGGGTATTCATAAAGACAACAATCATTCTTGATTTCTTTTAAGCACCATGTTGACTTCAGTGTATCCAGCCCATCTATCTCAATACATACTTCTGCTAATTATATTTTCCACTTATTAATTATCATCAGTGCTGCTACTAAAGTGTCCTTTTGGTCCATTCAATTTGAAAATCCTAACCTCTCCAAAAATAATTAATAATAGCCTAGCTCTGCAACGGCTACTGTGTTAGCTTCCAATCATCAACTTTATGTGCAATGGCTCTCCTAAGATCTGCAGCATGACCAATATGGAAAAACGATTGCGAAGCAAATGTTTCCTTCCTAGTGCCTCCTAGTTTGTTTATTCCGTGCAGTCGATAGGCAATAGTTGGCATTGGGAACACCGATCTTGGCAGTCAGTGTTGATCACAGAATCGTGCTGTCATCAGGAAGGCAACTTCCAAGGGTGCAGCAGGAGTTATACATCCTTCACTCACCTGCATGGCTGCATCGCATTGTTCCGCTACCCTTGAAGGCATTATGGTCGGTCCAGTAGCCAAAGTGGCAAGACCAAACAAACCAGTATAACAGAAACGTGTTGTCCTTGTGGTATGCTATTTCCTGGGACCTTCCATTCCCTATATATAGGATGATTTGCCAATACGTTTCTACTACTGTTCCTTTCATTCTTCCCCATTGTACCAATATGAGATATATAAAGATGCAATGGCACTCGCAAAGCATCTGATGCCGCAGAAGTGCATCTCGCATTCAATCCTTCTGATACGTGATACCTACAATTTTAAATGGTTCCATGCATCTTCCAGCTAAATATATTGCTGTGCTTCTTCATCTTCAGTGTACCACAAACATAACATTAACTAGTTTGCTTCCTCAGATTAATGGGTAATCTTATAAATAATTGTGGTGTCTCAATCTCCACCATCAATGCCAACAGATTCTGTTGCGGACTGCATATGAGAGACATGTTTAAAAAGTCACACATGCCGCTTAAAATAGGTTTATCTTGGGATATTCTATCCAACAACTCAATTTTCTATCTTACCGAGAGCATTAAGCACTATTTTGTTAACTGAGTCATATTCCCTGCAAAATGGTAACCTTGGAAATTGCTGAAAATTACTAAACATCCACATGCAACCAATTGTGAAAACAGGTAGTAAATAGGAAACATATATGGACAATAAACCTTTTTAGCGTTCAACGCAAAAACAAACCATGTCGAGCACAAAGAGTTCTGGTCAGTGAAGAGTTCATGTAAATATATTAGCCACTAAACTGTGATCCGATTTTATTGCTACAACTAAACTGTACTTGTGGCCCCTTAAATTTAAAAAATCTAATATCATTTGATAAAAAGCAACATTGTGATGTAGCTCTGTAATGTCTGTCTTGTATTAATCTCTAGGACAGTGCCAACACACACGCAGATCAGGTGCTGCCAATTCCCATCCCAAGCTGCTGCAGTCCTCCGCAACAGCCTGCTTTAACGCAGATCAGGTGTTTAACTATTTGACAAATAATTAGTACTAATCTCTCAAACTGTTCTCCGCGACGCCTTGCTTTAACTGTAAGGGCTGGACTGAACTGCAAGTGCAAATAAATATAATAGAAGTAGGCCTCTTTTACGGCGCACAATACTACCACTTGATAGTATGTAGTATAGAAAAGATCCAACCGTCCATTAGAAGGGGTAAAATTATCATTAGTAACTTAATATAAATTAAGGATAATTTTTATAATTTTTTAAATTTTGTCTATTGCAACCATTTTTGGTATATTGCAACACTTTTAGGCCGTTGCATCAGGGGTGAAACCTTGTACTGAAATTATTTTTCCCATATTACCTTATACTACCTAGATATACTACCTTATACTACTAAGCAATGTTTCAGTGGTATAGAAAATCTTGACTGTCCGATGTTTACATACGAGTTCTTTTCAGACAGTAGTATATGGTCGTATTGTACGCCGTAAAAGTCCTCTAGAAGTAGACTCTGCGAGACTCAAGAGAGAAATAAATATAAAGCCAAAAAAACGATTCATAAGGATTGAGTGTACTTGTGAGCAATGAGAAAATAGTTTACTAAAACTGGTCACACTAATAACCTAGGAAATGAGAGGCATGAAAAAGCCGGATCAATGTATGAGAAATATAATGAAAGCTAGAAATGAATACTGAAATTGTTGGTCATGAATCACGATGACGACATTGACACCCTGGGAAGGCGAAGATACACTAGCATTTACACTATCGGTGGTGGAGCCGAGACAGGCTAGGATACTCGCCGCGATAGGTGAGAAATCGAGCATGCTCCAGTTCTCTCCTTCAGACTCGTGTGTGATCTTGTCTCAGACAATGTAGAAAACCTTTCAACGACCCTAGACCCTCTGCTCTCTGTCCATTCGGACTTGCCCAAGATGAAAGATGCAAGTGGAACAACAGCAGACAGGTCATCTAGGTAGTAGGCTATTTCATGACACCTTCCATTCCTGACGAAGATTTGCGTCTACGTTTTCACTAGTTTACCTCTCATTCATCTCCATTGTATTTATGTCAGCTTTTGATACCAAGTATCAAATATATATTGCATTCTGCAGATATACATGTAGTACCTACGATTTGGAATGGTTTCATCTTCCATCAAATATCTTTGTTTTCTGTGATTCTTCATCTTGCCGAACAGGTACACACGATGATATATACTGAATCCATTGACAAGAGAGGTCCATGTCATCATTTGAGATACTAGCATGGCATGCCAAATACTGCCACCAGTAGCAGTTCAATAAAGGTACACGAGGCTTATCTCTGGGCTGTAGTATGCAAGAATAAGAACAGGCTTGAATCAACGAAGATTAATATTCTATGAACATTAGGCATTAGATTTAATAGTACTGGATCAACCGGTTTAATTTGTGCAGTAATTAGTCACGGTCTCATGGAGCTGAAGAGTAGTGGTGGCAAACGACAAATGATCGAAGACACACCCCAGTCCTTTGCTGCAAACTCATATGATCTTCCATAATTAACCACTGTAAAGACCTTTTTATTGGTCAACTACCGTCGGATTACCATCATTCAAGAAAAATGTCTTGCAGTAGTGCCTCTTCATTTTCTTATGGCTAATGGCAGGGGATCGGAGGCCCCTACCATGGTGCCGTCCATTGTACCAGCACAGCCCATTGAGAATCATCGCTATCACTTCAGGTGTGCAGTATCCTACCTGGATTTAGAGCAAGAAAGCAAAACGAGGTATGAGAATAGCACACAAAAGCAATATATGTTATTGATTAATTGAAGATATGCAAATTAAAATAGCAAGTTATTCTTCTCCCTGTATGAAAGTATAGCTGGATCTTCAAATATATCAGAAAGTTTGCAAAAGCTCACTTATATGTCAAGGGTATCGAACCTACATGTCATTCCCATGTATAACACATAACTTTTATCAGTATAAATAAATATTCCCCAGGAGTGTTGCTAATATATTTACATGCTTATGATATTTACAATGTTTTTGTTCGATGCTTTGTGTTTAACGTGAAAAGAGGATTAAGCAATACATTTTTTACCAAATTTGGGTCAATTGCTAGATGACTCAAAAAATGGGATTAGGATATGCATTTGGTCATTAGAAGTACGCTTGGTAACTAGCCACATACGACATACCCTCTTTACCCTTTAATAACACATTGGGTCGGCTATCCTGCAGCCTCATCTAGGCCAAAGCTTTCTGGCTAGGAATGTCACTGGCTAAGGCAATAAAAGGGCATTTGATTAAGGTAAATCTTCTGTAACCAAACTTCTGCTCTATTCTTCTCTATTTTCTCGGAAGCAATCTGTTTGTCACCACGCAAACGTAGAATAGAGCTATAGGTCGACACACAAACTCCATGGAACAATCATCATCCTTAAGCCCGACAGCTTCCTTCATGACGCCTTTCATTCATACATGCGTAGCATTATGGTGTTCTCCCAACTGCCATATGCTCTCTTTTCCTCTGTCATTGTGTACTACTAGTGCTCCTGCTGGCTGTTTTTTTTTCTTCTTCTTTTCCTGATGAAATAGTGCTCATATGGCTGGTTAATTTGTATGTTGTAGGATGAAGCATGTGGGAATAGACAAGGTGAAGAGAGGTGGGAATTGAAGTATATAAGATGGTGTTGGATATATAGACTATCGGTGGTGGAGCCGAGACGAGGCCAGGATACTCGCCGCGATAGGTGAGAAATCGAGCATGCTCCAGTTCTCTCCTTCAGACTCGTGTGTGATCTTGTCTCGGGCAATGTAGAGAACCTTTCAATGACCCTAGACCCTCTGCTCTCTGTCCATTCGGACTTGCCCAAGATGAAAGATGCAAGAGGAACAACAGCAGACAGGTCATATAGGTGGTAGGCTATTTCATGGCACCTTCCATTCCTGACGACGTCTACGTTTTCACTAGTTCACCTCTCATTCATCTCCATTGTATTTGTGTCAGCTTTTGATGCCGAGTATCAAATATATATTGCATTCTGCAGATATACATGTGGTACCTACGATTTGGAATGGTTTCATCTTCCATCAAATATCTTTGTTTTCTATGATTCTTCATCTTGCCGAACAGGTACACACGATGATATATATTGAATCCATTGACACAGAGAGGTCACATGTCATCTTTTGAGGCACTAGCATGGCATGCCAAATACTGCCACACCACTAGCAGTTCAATAAAGGTACACGAGGATTATCTCTGGGCTGTATGCAAGAATAAGAACAGACTTGAATAATCAAGGAAAATTAATATTCTATGAACATCAGGCATTACACGTAACAGTACTGGATCAACCTATTTAATTTGTGCAGTAATTAGTCACGGTCTCATGGAGCTGAAGAGTAGTGGTGGAAAACGACGAATGATCAAGGACACCCCAGTTCTTTGCTGCAAACTCATGCGATCTTCCATTAACCACTGTAAAGATCAATTTATTGGTCAACTACCTTCTGATTACCGATTTACCGTACATCTTGGCTTACCAAAGCCGAGACAGGTTACTGGAACAGTAAAGGAAACGACACTCTTGTAGTATTATATTTCATATATACCATGTTCCGTTCCAATAGAGGAATAAGATTTGTATATCTTTTTCAGTGATGAACCTTTTGCTCTTTCTTCTCCATTTTATGTTAGCTATTTCTCTGGCTGTAGTACGTATATATAGCCTCCAGTGTGAGTATCAAAATATAATAGGGCCATGGTACTCCAAACTTTAAGTATCTTGAGCCACACAAGTGCACATCTTTTGCATTCAACATGCTGATGTTTTCTACCTATTATTGATATGGTTCCATCATTCAGAAAAATATCTTGCGGTAGTGCCTCTTAATTTTCTTATGGCTAGGGACCGGAGGCCCCTGCCATATGGTGCCATCCATTGTACCATCACAGCCCATTGAGAATCACCGCTATCACTTCAGATGTGCTGTATCCTACCTGGATTTGGTGAGCAAGAAAGCAAGATGAGGCATTAGAATAGCACAAAAGCTATATATGTTATTGATTAATTGAAGATATGAAAATTAAAATAGCAAGTTATTCTTCTCCCTGTATGAAAGTATAGCTGGATCTTCAAATATATCAGAAAGTTTGCTAAAGCTCACTTATATGTCAGGGGTATCGAATCTACATGTCATTCCCAGGTATAACACATAACTTTTATCAATATAAATATTCCCCAGGAGTGTTGCTTATATATTTACATGCTTATGATATTTACAATGTTTTTTGTTCGATGCTTTGTGTTTAACGTGAAAAGAGGATTAAGTGATACAACAAAAATTACCAAATTTGGGTCAATTGTTAGATGACTCAGAAAATGGAAATTGGATATGCATTTGGTCATTAGAACTACGTGTGGTAACTGGCCACATAGGACATACCCTCTTTAGCCTTTTATAACACCTTAATTAGGTCGGCTTTGCTGCAGCCTCATCTAGGCCAAAGCTTTCTGGCCAGGTATGTCACTGGCAGAGGTAATTAAAGGGCATTTGATTAAACCTTCTGTAACCAACCTTCTGCTCTATTCTTCTCTATTTTCTCGGAAGCAATCTGTTTGTCACCAAGCAAACGTAGAATAGAGCTATAGAGGTCGACATACAAAGTCCATGGAACAATCATCATCGTTAAGCTTGACAGCTTGCTTCCTCACACCTTTCATTCATACATACGTAGCATTATGTTGTTCTTCCCAACTGCCATATGCTCTCTTTTTCTCTGCCATTATGTACTACTAGTGCTCCTGCTAGCTGTTTTTTTCTTCTTCTTTTTCTGATGAAATAGTGCTCATATGGCTGGTTAATTTGTATGTTGTAGGATGAAGCATGTGGGAATAGACGAGGTGAAGAGAGGTGGGAATTGAAGTATATAAGATGGTGTTGGATATATAGACGATGGATATGGGCCATATGGCTCTCCCATCCGGATTCCAATGTTCGCTAGTTGTCCCAGCTTGGTAGGTTATTAGATATATGCGTGGGAATGGGTCTTTAGTACTTAAAGAACTTTTGTCTCTAAAAACATGCCACCAACTGGAAATGTATTATTTACATTTATCTCTATAGAGCATGTATTAACATTAGCATTAATTCCATTTTATCATTATTGGTTCGTGAAGCAAATGAAATCGGTATGAGAAGAAGAAAGGAGCAGACAGTACAGGTGGACGGGGATTATCTAAAGGCTGAATGCATGCAAGCACACAGTTAAATCAAGGCAGGTTACAACGTTGGAGGTGGGGTTCTGATTTTGCCCTGCGAGAGCAACTAGTCTGTACTATACAAGAACACTTGTTCATGGTTCCTCTCCCCTCTTGGTTCTCCAAGTGGGGTACGGTTTTGACCCGGCCGCATCGTCCTTAGTATCTGGGACACCTTTCAGGGTGCTCCGGATTCCAAACTATGAACATTCGTTAGGCATTGCCGAGGCTGGAGCACGAGTCATTGACCCTTTACATTTGCGGCGACTACACAGTGAAAGTGGATGCTCTTATGTTGTGCTACAGACTCATGCAGCCTTCCTTCGGCCTTCAGGTAAGTTAATCACTGACCGTCCGTGCAGTGCAGACTTACCCAAGATGAGGGACCACTAGTACAGAATATTTTTTTCAAAATTTAGATGCCTCATCACTGCTGAGTCAAATAGAACCGGCGCGGTGATAATCCACGCCCTGTCATTATAAATATTTTAACATAGTCTTTTAAAAAGCTAGAACTAGCGTTTCGTGGCTCAAACCGGCAGTAATAATGTACTTTCACCGCCGGTTCAAAACTGACGGTGATAATGTACCATAATCCAACACCCCTCCAAATCAACGGTGAAGGGCCGGGGGTTTACGAACCGGCAGTGACGAGGGTTCCAGTAGTAGTGCCTATTGGAACAACAGAAGAATGGATATTCTGGTGGAAGCTTATTGGGTACCCAAGTTTATTTCCTGTCACCTTCCATCCCAAAGAGGACTGCCTGTATAAGCTTTGTCATTGCTCCACCTTTCGATCTTTGTTTCTCAATTCTGTGTCAGTCCTTTTTCATTGTGTTATGCAGTATCTAGTATAAATATATAATGACAGCAGTACAATGAGATACTCCCGGAACATGTTGGGACTACTAGTAAATTAATAGTCTACCTACTTGGCATGATCCCATCTTTCATTAAAATACCTTGCACTGTAACTTTTGATCTTTGGATCAATATCACAGGGGTTTTTTCATCCAATAGCATTGATTTAATTGGTACCCGCAGTTTAATAGACGATCCTACAAATGATTATATATGTAAATCTCCAATTACCTCAAATACTGCCAACAGATCTAGTGTGTCCTGCATCATGCTACATTTATGAATTTGATCTAATAAACTTTAGTTGCCAAGATTTAAGTATTATGGTATAAGCGCATCCCCTCATAATACAGGTAGAATGTAAAAATTGGAAATGACTTCGAAACAACTTGACATCCAAGTGCAACCCATCAATAGTAACTGGGGAAGGGTACATGGATAGCAGTACCCTTTTTCATGTAACCACAAAATTAATAATTGTCTGGATTATCAAGAACCAAAATTTAGATTCTATCCAATTGCTCAGTAATTCCTGAATATTTATAGTAATTATATTTGTCGTACTCATTTTTTATCGAACACGTAGGAGAGCTGCATATTTTTTAGCTTAATTGCCATCTAGATTTTGTAAAATTGTTAAAAGATAGTACTTGTTTGTTTTTATGTAAAAAAATTATAATCTTTTGAAAAGAATTGAATGGTCACCATATGGATATGCAGCGACTCAACCAAGAGCAAGCCCAGAAAACACAATAAAAGCTGTATGCATCAGCAGATTTCAATGATATTGGCTGCTTGCAAAACTGAGCAGCAATTATCCCAATGCATCCTAATCCCTCTGTATATTCTGAAAACACCTTCGAGGGCTGGGTATCACCATCCTCATGGATTGCAAGCTAGGAGTAGCACCATATGCTAGCAACATGTGTACTTTATGATGCATGCGAGAGATAACGATCCAGTGGAGGCTGATGATGAGCTGATGTTGGAGTTTGTTGTCCCCTTGGTAAAAGTATAGTCTGTGTAGTATGCACTATCAAAACAGAATTTTATGAGTGTCATTTCTTTTTGACATGTGAGACTACTTATAATGTTTTTGCTCAAAAAAAAGTGTCTAGAACACAATTTAACAACTGGCAAAATGTTGGGTTTCGATGCAATGCAGTGCAGAGTAATGGGGGACAGGTGCCTGGCCTTGAAATAATTTTTGTAATAATTTCATGTTGTACGGTTGGTGGCAGAAACTAATTAGGACTTCCGATGCTGTTGTTTTTTCAACAGTATATGCTCTGCCACTATATATGTCAAAAGTTCCTCAAGTTGGAGTTCCATGCAAGGGTCACATCACTTCAGTTTATACTCTTTATAATAATCAATATACAATCCTTAGGTACATTCGTCTCGATTTACACACACATGGCAACTCTTCATGGCACTTGATTTATCAATCAAATTTGGATGCTCCAGTTTTTATTAGGCGCTGTCTGATCATGGACCATGAACGTTCATCGAAGCTTGATCATGGACCATGAACATTTACTGTGTGCCAACTTGCCATGTCGTTCATCGAAGCTTGATCTCAATTCTAAACATTATGAGTCTCTATATTCACCGAGGCTGAATGGTATAATTTCAGATTTTGCATCTTTCAGATGTCTTCTTTTCACAATTGTTCCCGTCATGTATTTGTTTCTTCTTGTGGTTTCCTCAGTTTCTTTGGAACATAACAAACCTTACTATTATGAATTACCAATGATAGGATCTTGCTAGGACCTCCACGTTAATTAAGAGAAACATGCTATATATAAAAAAAAGTAAATCCTAGAAAATTTTCACAAACAGAAACAGCATGCCATTAACTTTGAACACTCCTGCAAGACCAAGTTAAGCTGTACAAGGTTGTTTCCTAATACCTTCTATTCCTAGATTTGTAACGTCTTCATCATGTTCTGATTTTTAACTTCTCTCTCTTGTTCTTCGCTTCCTCTCAACCATTTTGTACTTGTCGAGGCTAATAATCAATCTAGGTGGCAAAGATAAAACAAAGAGCGCTCATAGAAGTCCATAACATGTGTATGTATATAACAATTGATGTGTACGAGCTACTAGTATTTTTTATAATTACCAAGAGGGCATGTTTTTTGTAGGTAAGGTTATTTTCAGTGAGCGTTTTATTCTCCGTAAAGGAGCTATTTTTCACTACTACAAAAACAATTTGTAGCAACGCCTCGTTTTTTCCAGAGGCGGATTAAAATGTAACCCGTTCCTATAAAAGGAGCGGGGTTAATGTAGCAGCAGATCCGCCCCTAGAGATGCATCTTTAGGCGCGGGTGACGGCTGCCCCTGAAAAAGGGTGATGGTGATCTATAGAACTAGAAAAAAATATGCCAAGCATATTTTAGTATAGATAATGCTTAAGGGTGTGCAAATCTCAAAGTATGGCTTGAATTATATGAGATACTAAAGTGGGAGAGACATATATTGTGGTTTGCACGCTATTAACTATAATATATACTGAAATATGCTTGTCATATTCTTTTTTGTTCTATAGGTCACAATAATCTTAGGGTTAAAGTTTCACCTTTTTTGGATGTGTTTTGCTATTTTTCTAATTTAAACTAAATTTTAGGGTTTTTTGAAAAAAAATTGTAGTTGCGGGTGACGCCCCCACCCGCCCCTACAAATCGATTTTTAGCAGCGGGTTGTGGCGTTACCCGCTCCTAAAAATCGGTTTGTAGGGCAGGTGGAGGCGTCACCCGCCCCTACAAATGGCCTCCTATATATACAAGCCACCATCCGGGACTTAGCAATTTTTTCGGTTCGCGCTCACGATGCCGTTAGGCTGCCAAAATTTTGAGCCAGCACCGCCGTCCTCTTCCCCAGATCTCCGCGGCGGCCCTCCTCCCCGGCGACGCTCCTCCCCGCCGGCCCTCTGCCCCACGGCGGCCTCCTCCTCGCACCGCCTCGACACGCGCCGCGCCGCAGTCGCCATGCGCCTCCTCAAGCCGTGCTGCACGCATCCTCCTCGACCTGCGCCGCACCGCCGTAGCCGCGCACCTCCTCGACCCGCGCCGCCCCGCCTTCCTCTCCACCACCGCGCACTACTCTCTCCTTGCACCGGCCCTCCTCCCCGTGACAGCCCTCCTCCTCGACCCACCAGCCTCCCCGCGCGGCCTCCTCCCCGAGGCCCTCCGCGGCGCGGATCTACGTGCGGGGCCCACCCTGACGCTCCTTCCCTCCCGGCGCTCCCCCACGGTAGGTTCTTGTCTTTCTTTTTTTTCTTTTTTCCCATTTGAATGTGAAATGCGAAATGGAATAGGTTGTATTTTATTTCATTGTAGTTATTTTTTAAATCCATTGTAACATAGAAATGAAGTGCAAATATGTGTTATCAAGTGGATTTGTAAAATGTGAATGTGTGTCAAATTTGAAATTTGGATTTGTTCATTGATTTGTTTAGTAATGTATTATTCAGTATTGTCAAATTAGTGATTTGTTCTGTAATTAGTTTGTATCTATTGTTAGTTCTTTTCTTTTCGATTTCAATATAAAAATCTGAAAATACCGTAGTTTCATTTTGCATGAAGTGATCCATGTAATGGGGTATTTTGTTCACCCTGAACATGAATTGGCAACTGAAACAAAAATACGAAGGTCTTAGTCAGTGTGATGCTCAGCACCTCCGTGCCGGCTCCAGTAACATTCATCAGGGGTAATAGGATAAAAATATATATTCTATGCGCACTTTGATGATGTACTATAATGATGCACTGTGATGATATACTTCGATATGATTTTATTTTTTATGCATAATTATTTGTATTTACGAAACATATTCCATGCCGGTCACTATGACATTCGATCGCGCACTAGCTTGATAGGTCAAAATTGGCGACAAACAAAATTTTAAAAAATAGCGGGAACCATATTTGACAGACAAAAAGCCCCTAAAATACAGATTTGTGCACTCCAACGACAGACAACACGAGGAAATATCAAGGACAGTAAGAATGCATAGTGTTGCCAAAGAAAATGATCTTATTCAAAATTCTTATCCATTATTCAACAGTTGATGTTGCCCTATTAAATTATAGGTATTAATTTGTCAAGGGAAAAGATCTCTAAAATACTGATTTGTGGTGATAGATTATGCCTTGACCTGTTCTGCACCCCAATTATTTGAGCTTTGTGGGCCCCACCACAGAAGATCTTTCCAGGGTCAACGGTCCACAGGCAGTACCTCTTATGTTCTCTTGTCAACTCGACTGTTACATAAACTCCGACGACAGCAGGTCAGCAGCAAACGGAAGCTGCAAGAGGACAGCAAGAACCAGTGCCCCCGATCATCAGGTCCATCGAGCAAGCGATCAGCTCTCAGCACCGGCCGGCGTCAAGGCGAGCTACCGGCGGCGATCCATGGCGTCACCCTCCGGGTACGAACCTTTTCTGCCGCAGGCGCCGACGCCGGTGGTGGTGGTGTCGCCCCAATTCTGCGCGCCGGACGTGGTGCCGCCGACGGTGACCAAGAAGGTCGCGAGCCTCAGCGGCGGCGACTTCACCGTCACCGACCCCAGCGGCGCCGTCGTGCTGCAGTTCAAGGGCAGCGTCTGGAGCGTCCGCAACCGCCGCGTGCTCCTCGACGCCGCCGGGTAGCCCATCCTCTCCATGCACGAGAAGGTAAAACCCACCGACCGAGATCGATCGTCGGCCATCCATTTCTCTGAACAAATTCTCGGATGCTCTAATTTGTTAGGTAGAATTACTGAACAAATTCAACATCAGCTTACTACAGCGCCATTATTACCATTACCAGATCCTTAGTATGCACAACACATGGGAGGTGTTCAGAGGCGACAGCTCGAGCGCCAGCGACCTGCTCTTCACCGTGAAGAGGTCGACGCTCCTGCAGCTGAGGACGGAGATGGACGTCTTCCTGGCCGGGAACACCGCCCAGCCGCAGGCCTGCGACTAGGGCAGCTAGTTCGACAGGAACTGCGCCTTCTACCTCGGCGACTCTGACACCATGATCGCTCAGGTGAGTTTCTCTACTTGTAAATTGTAATAACCACGCTTTGGGATTTTGGAGAATATTCAGATAGCAATTAGCACAGTAATTGTAGTTGACTTGTTCGCCGTTTGGTCCTGCTGCTGCTGCTGCAGATTAGCCGGAAGTACACTGCCTCCAATGTGCTGCTGGGAAAGGACACGTTCAATGTTAGCGTGTTCCCTGGCGTTGACCATGTGTTCGTCGCGGCCCTTGTGGTGGTTCTGGACGAGGTACACAGCAGGGATCGAAACTACTGATGATCCACACACCAATCCCAGCAAGCTTCCATCGAGTTCTACGCCTGTCATGTTATCAGTTATCACAGGTTGTTCTGGTGAACGTGCTAAATATCTGCTTGTGGGATATGCATATGTGCCAAATTATGCTAGCGAGATCAGCTACTGGACGGACTTCGTTTCGTTTATGCTGATGTAGAGTATTGTATACTAATTTACCTTTTGATATAGCGTTATTATTCTGTGATTACTTCCTGAAGTGCATATGTTTGTTTGCTTTAAGCTTTTGAATTGTTAAATACCAACCAAAATAAGCCACATCGAGTTTTCTTTTCAATAACTGAATACCATTATCTCTGATTATATATTTCCCCCCTCAAGATGTAAGTGCCAGAAAATCAGTAGTCTTTGATGCATTTGCGGCAGGAACTGAATGTAATCATCAAACATGCATGCATCCAATTAATAGTACATTAGAGCATCTGAGTGCCCAAAACTCACATCCAAAAACTAGTTTTAGGAGCAAATGACAAAAACACCTCTCCAACAGTAGCCTAAACCGGTACCCAATCTTTTCATGCGCCCAATCCGAGCGGCAACTCAAGCCAAGTTTCCGCCGCTAGGCCGCGCTCCCAATCCCCGATGGCCTTCAGCTTTTTTCCTTCCCTCCGTGCGATTTCACCTCCTACCGTTGCTTTTTCTCCAGCCCGTCGACCTCTCTGAATCTTCACAGACGACGCCGGCGCCAAATGCATCCGCCTTCCTCGTCCAGGCGGCCATGGTGCAGGCCTTGCATCTCCCCAATAGTTGTTGTCATCTCACTCATGGGCAGTGAGGAAGAGACTTGGGATGCACCCGTCACCGCTCCAATCCAATCCCGCCGCCCTACCTGTTGTCGCATCTCCCCGCCATGAGAGATCACTGGAAGTCGGAGAGGACAGAATCGAAGCCAATCGATGAGCTGGGGAGGGGCGTGGTTGGAGAGGAGGAGCAACTCGTGCCTCTGCAGGCGCACAAACCAAGAAGCTCTGGGAAGTCGTCATGCCTGTGCCATCCGTGAGCAGATATAGGTTGCATGTGCTCAAGCTCATCTTTAGCATTTGGATAGGTTACTGAATAATGCCTAAATTGTTGTATACCCCGCTTTGGTTTGTGTATACTAGGCATCAAGCCATCGGCAAAGATGAATGAGAAAACCATAGCTGAGCTTCCGGTAACAACTTTCAATGCAGATGCCTTCTGAATTCACCAATGGAGATAGTTGTTGAATTGAATGAATCTGGAGAGATAAACATGAACTATATCTGCGCAAGCATTTCCAGGAGCACGCATAGGAGAGTTGTCTTCTCAAATGCATCAGGCTCTTGCGTATCCAATGTGAGTTTGATACCAAGGATATATGAGAAGCAACTCGAGTGATCGGATCGGCCGGGAAGAAAAACTGAGATGTGCTCCAGTAGGGAGAGGAAGGATGCAGAGGAGGGGCACTTGGTGTGGTGGGCCCATATTTCGATGATGTGGCAGCAATTAGATCTATTTTGGGATCAAACTTTTGGAAACTGTTGGACTTGGTAGATTTTTTACTCCTAATAGTTGTTAGTAAAGTCCTAAACTAACCATTTTGGATATCTATTTTTTTGGCACTCTTGGAGATGCTCTTATAGATTTTTTTTTCAAAACACAGAACAAACCTTTATAATAAATGCCTTTGAGAGATTTAGCTAGCATACCTTGAGAAAAAGAAGTAGAGAAAAAGGAGCAGATACTGAAACCGTTTCAAGCTTTTATTCCCCAAGCTATCGAATTAGTTTCAATGCTTTAATTTTTACCAAGCCGTCAATTAGTTTCGCAATCAGCTAATTCAAGTCTGCACATGAAAAGTGCTGAAAAGAATAGTTAAAAACACACCGCGCACACATCACGTTAGATTAATGTACGCATCACGAACATGTTAAAACTGTGGGTCAGCTCACTTGGCGGTGAACCACCAATAATGCAAGCCCTATATTTGGAAAACAAATATAAGAGAACGAAGACCCCAGCGATCGCTGTCGCACAAAGCTCGCTGATCCTTGCACGTACGCCAAGAACGAACCGTCGGAGCCCAC
The DNA here is from genome assembly GCA_032594955.1 of Panicum miliaceum. Taxonomy (NCBI): domain Eukaryota; kingdom Viridiplantae; phylum Streptophyta; class Magnoliopsida; order Poales; family Poaceae; genus Panicum; species Panicum miliaceum. The sequence continues at coordinate 37,321,097 of CM064066.1, forward strand.
CGGGGCCCAAGCGAGCACTACTGCGGCCTGCTTCGCGCCGGCCGGCGCGGCGAGATCCTGATGGCGGCACCGCCGCCTTTCCCGGCGCCCCCGCCGCCGCAGCCCAGCGGAGGCATCTTCGGCCCGTTGCCGGTGGTGGCGCCGCACTTCTGCGCGCCGTACGTGGTGCAGCTGAACGTGCAGGAGCAGTTCGGCCTCCGGGAGGGCGACTTCCTCATCACCGACACCAACGGCGCCGTCGTGATCACGGTCAAGGGCGCCTTCATCAGCATCCACAACCGCCGCGTCCTCTTCGACGCATACGGCAATCCCCTCCTCTGCATGAAGGAGAAGGTAAACAATTTTGTAGATTCACTTGATGGGAGTGGATCGATGAAGATGGATCCCTGGCTATAGAAAGAAGGAAGGATCCAAGAAAAAAAATGAACACTTGTTCTAGTCAAAGCGTAGGAGAGTAAAAAACCATTGCTGAGGTCCTGGCTTCATCATTTCAGATGGTTCTTATTTTTTGTAGCTTGGGCTTTGCATACTAGACCATTGCAAAAATTATTTTCCTTTTCAAAAGGTTCCAAATTCTGAATTAATTTGTCACCACAACACTATATCTCAACTGTTCATATTTAATTGCCCACAAACTGGTTAATTTAAACTTCTGATGATGGCGAATACCAATTATTCAGCACCACTAAATTATGGTGCTTTGACAGGTAATTAGTATGCACAACAGATGGGAAGTGTACAGAGGGGACAGCACCAAATCAAGTGATCTGCTCTTCACCGTCAAGAAATCTTCGATCATCCAACCCTTCAAAACAGAGATGTACATCTACTTGGCTTCGAACACTTCGCATGAGGTCTGCGATTTCAAGATGAATGGTAGCTTCAACGAGAGAGCTTGTTCTTTCTACCTTGGTAACACCAACACCTTGATTGCTCAAGTGAGTACAGAAATACTTCTGATCATGCATGCTTGAAGACTTATTAAAAAGCTAAGTTTATTTAAAGTGTGATACCATCTGGTTCTGCAGATGCACCGTCAGCATACTGCCACAAGCGTGGTGTTGGGAACAGACCACTACAGTCTCACCGTGTTTCCGAATGTGGACTACGTGTTCATCTCAGCTCTTGTTGTGATTCTACAGGAGCTTCACACGGATAAAAATGATTGATGAGCACAGGGATAATCCAAGCTTCCATGCATCGATCGAGTTGCGTGGGCGTGTCATATATGTGATGATCTTATTGTTTCTTTCTTTTTATTAGTGTAATTTGATCCAGGATTGCATGTGAAGAATTATTCGACAAAGATTAGTTCAAACTCATTTACTCATGCTGATTTATCTCGATGCATATTTTAGATTTGGCTGGTCATTATTCAGTAATTGCTTGCTCCAGTGCAGGTTTGCTTAGGTAGTGATTGGTAGCCTGCATTAGAGCCTAGCCAGGCTTCCATAGTGCAGGATATGTTTGATTGGATGCTTGTAGAGGACCCCTAGCCAGGCCTATGCAGTGCAAACAGGTCAGTACGGCCTGCATACCTGGAAACGCATTTCATTTCCGTCTCCAGCTTGTGCAGCCTGCATAAGCTTCGGTACCGCAAAAGTTCAGTTCCGCTCACCTCCATCTCTTTCGCACCTCTCCCCGTCTGATCGTGATCCTCCTTCGGTGCGCGACGGACAAGCCGCGTGCCGGTGCCTCATCGGATCCATCTCAAGAATGCTGAGCTCCGTCTCCGGCGTGCGGTGTCGAGCTTCCTCCGACGCCTGCTGCCGTCCCTACGCCGCACGGTCGCATTTCTGGAGATGAATTTTTCTTGGTGGGCGGGGGATTTCTTTTGTTTGATCTGGATCGTGTTGGTGCGTGCGGATCCCACTGGCGGCTCTGAGCTATGGGGAAGGACGTTGCGTCGATGCAGAGGCAAGGGCGGCACCTGGAGCGGTCAACTCGAAGCGGGCCCTCAACCATGGCGGCGGCGACGACGACGCGCCCGCGCGTACCCGCCCTTGCGAGATGAGTCAGTTGAACCTGACGAAATGACGATTGGACCGTTATGTAGTGATAGCTGATTCAGTTTGTGGATCGCTAATGTCTGAGAGGAGATGAATGCTCAGCGCTAGTCCGCCACTGTGTTCAGGAGTGCTTCAAGTGTGTTTCAGTATCGTCAGAGTTTCAGTTTCTTCAGTCTGTAAAGCTGATCCATCCTATTCTTTATTCTTTAGGAATTGGCATGGTTGTTTTGATCCCCGGCCACTCGGACATGTAATATATAGTTTATTTGTTCAACTATCTAATCAAAACAAACTAGAGAGCGCAGCAAGCTTTCAACTGCACAAAGACCTCGAGTTCTCAGTTCACCAGAGAACGCAGAAAGAAGGTGAGGTGGAGGTGAGTTAAACTCACCATGGTACAGGAGAGGTGACTATATACAATGCAGGCCAGCCAACCAAACATCCACAAAGCAAGTCAGGCTAAGTTTAGCACAACAACCAAACAAAGGGGGTTTGTATTACTCCAGCCAGGCTAAGGCTGGCCATGGCTTACTCCAAGCCAGGCTTGGGCTAAGCCCAGAAACCAATCACCACCTTACTGCTTGAATATACATAGGCAGATGCTTTGCTGCCTAGGTGATTCATTCACACCCTCGTATTGGAAAAAGTTCTGACGTTAGCCAATCACAGGAGGTTTAGACTGAAATCTCTGTCAGATGGAGTTTTGAAATCTGAATATGAAACTTTTCAGTAGGCACTTTTCAAGCTAGCCCATCAACCTGGGCCTGTAAGGGCTAGCAATCTTCATTAAAGAATTGTTCTCATATTAAGGATTTAATTATAAACTGAAAAGATTTAATTATCAGAACTAAAAAGGTAGAGCAATATCTCTCTCTCCCCTCTACATTTACTCAGTCAGAGCACGTGTTTAGCCAGGGCTCTTGCATGAGAGCCCCTCTTTCCCTTCCATTTAAAAGAAGATATTAATGATATTTTAATTTATTTTAAATAGAAAATATGGATAATTTGGAAGAAAGCTAGATCCAATAACTCTACATTGATTGCTTACTTCTCCAAGCCTCTGATTCCAAGCTTTGCAATTGCAAATCACTTTCGCCTCCTCACACTCTGTTTCGGTTCCAGCCAGTTGGGATGCATTTTACTGATCATTTTAGTAATTTGTATATGGCTGACTGACTTGAGCAGTATACTTGTTCACCTCCATCCGGTACAATTCTAAGGTACAAAATCCGGTTATTTACTAAAAGTTGGCGCAAGGCGCTTTCACAGAAGTCAGTCCCTGCACCAAAATTAGGCAAAGTGCTAAAGCAAGTGGACATCATGGCAGCAGTATATAGAGTTCATTTTGCCATTGACATGGAAAAGAAATGAAAAATTCTAGGAACCAGAAATCCGAATGTTGTACTTTGAAAATTTTCATAATCTAGCGGTTGACATGTCCCTGCTTTGAAGGTACGTAGCTAAGCTGATAAAATCTTGAATTGGCAAAAAGGGAAGAAAAGGAAAATAAACTCTTTTTTTCTCGAATACGCAGGAGAGTTGCGTATATTTGTATTAAGAAGTGGAGAGGAAAATAAACTCATCAAAAGATTTTGGTTCAACCCTAGCGTTCGAGGTTGAGGTTACCAGAATCCACTAAATAAGATACAAAGCCATCACAGAGCTTGATCTTTGACCAAATTAGTTACGAATTTGTTGCTACAAACATTGAACAGCCAAAGGCTTTGTTTTCGAGAGCATACTACCCAGTCAGGCCCGCATCTTATATTTCAGGACGGAGAGAGTAATTAGGAAGGATTTGGAACTCGAAAAATTGGTCCAAAGTGAGAAAGTCGGCTATTTTAACGAGAAGTTAGAAAGCTTGCCGCATGATGTAGCAAAATTCAGAACTTCAAACTCTGACACCTTATTTACCATCTACAGTTTTATTCTTGCGGGCAATCTAACAATTTTCTCTACGTATGTCCCAAGAAAAACCTCCGCCAGGACACCCCAGGACTGCGCACCGCGAGAGCATACACCCAACACAGCATCGCCGTTCGCCGGAGGATCTCGGCTGATCCCAATGGCAGCGGCGCCGCTGGCGGTGGTGGGCCCACGGTTCTGCGCGGCGCGCGCGCTGCCGCTGACCCTGGCCATGAACCTCACGCGCAGCGGCACCGTCACCGACGCCGGCGGCGCCGTCGTGCTGCGAGTGGACGTCCCCCTCCTCCGGTTCCTCCACCGCTTCCTCCTCGTCGACGTCGCCGGCCGGCCCCTCCTCGCCGTGCAGAGAAAGGAAAGGTATCGCGCATCATCGCTCGAATCAGTCTCGAATTCTTTAGCTGATTCAGGTGTACGACGCACACTGCATTTGTCAGGTATTCAGCTTGCAGAGCGCATGGGAGGCGTTCAGAGGGGACAGCTCGGACGCGAGGGACCTGCTCTTCACCGCCAGGAGATCTCCAGCCTTCCTGATGAGGACGCAGATGGGTGTGTTCCTGGCCCCGAACACGGCACGGCAGGCCTGCGATTTCAAGATGAAGTGCAGCTACGACGACAGGTCTTGCGACGTTCATCTTGGCAACTCCAACACCAAAATTGCTCAGGTGAGAACAAGAATCATATCTTTTCTCCCGTTTTTTTTTATCATGGTTGTTCAAAGTTTTTTTTTTGGGGTGAATGAGTGCTTCATCTGGTGCTGCGTGCAGATGCGCCGTCAGATTTCTGCCGCGGGCGTACTGCTCGGGAAGGACAGGTTCAGCGTCACCGTGTTCCCGAATGTCGACTACGTGTTCGTCGCGGCTCTTGTTGTGATGCTACACGAGATTCACACGGATGAAAGAGACAGATGATCGACCAAAGCATAAGCGAGTCCACAGCGATCAAGGCCGTTGAGAACTAATTTGCAGTTATGTCATGTCATCATAGGATGCTGTTAGTTTTAGTGTAATCCGATTGAGGGTTGCATGCAAAATTGTGCAATAATGTCATGTCATCATAGATTTTACATTGTTGAGAGGACCATAAAGGATAGGTTGATTCTGAGAAGATGTTGAACACACAGATTATCTTAGTTGTTGTTTCATCTATCTTTTTTTAAGAAAAAAATGGTAGAGTAATGAGTGGTGGCAACGTTTTCTCCTGTGTGCAGTTCTCTGATATTTACTTTGAAAATTGGTAGATTCAATGAGTGATACCAATGTGTCTGATCCTCTGGTATGCCACACACCTTTTTTTTAAGGAATCATAAATGACACTCAGTTTAGACCAAGTCGGACTGATGAAATCCTAACCTGCAAGTACCTACTCAAACTCATCTAATTCAGCCTTCTTCAGGGCTTCCCAAGTATACAGTTTCTTGAGAAGTACAAGAAACATATATACGGAAGCTCGTTCCAAATGAATGCTTATAATTCAAATAAGATATCAAATCCCAACCATCAAACATGCAGATCGATCACGAAATAGCACATACAGCTTGACAAAGAAAGGTCAAGCACCCCAACTTATGTTGGAAGTTGTGTTTCTTCCTTTTCTTTCATTTTAAGAGAAACCATCAGCAGCATATTCAGGGGACTACAATTCTCCAAGAGAATTTTGCAAATAATCAATTGGTATTCACGTCTTTGCTTATGAATTTGACACAAAAGACACGATTTTTATTGTGCTTATGATTTTCTGTATTGTGCATACAAGCACAATACAACCATAGAGCAATCATGCATACACAAAACAACCACAGTACTGGAGCAACCTGTTCAAAGCTTAACACTGAGAACATAAAGGATCCATCTTAAAACTTTAGAAATCCAGCACATACAAACGCCACTCAAAACCTGGTACTGTAACATTTTAACAACATTAAAAGTGTACTCTTGCGATGCTAAAACTACACAAAAAAAAGTGTGGTCTCTGACATTTACTCTAAATAAAGGTAGAATAAATGAGTGATAACATTGTTTCTTCCCGTGTGCCAACATATATAAATCATTTCTTTCTTCAGGTAAACAGAACACTTGCTTGAGCCTGTAAGTACTCAACCTGAAACTCTAATCTCCAAGTACCTATTGAAATTAGTTGGTTAATATCTACTCAAACTAGTTAATATATATAACCATCTTCAGGGCTTCCTAAAATATACAGTTCCTTGAAAATTTCCTAATAACCATCTTCGATAGTGACACATACATATACCAGTAAGTTCCAAATATATGCTTATAGTTATGGGCAAGAGGCAAGACAAAAGTATTCTTAAATCTCAACCACCAAACTTGCGCATAAATTGCAAAGAGCATATATATAGCTTTCGCAGAGAAAGGTCAAGCACCCCGATCTATGTCGGTCTACTCTGTTTTTTTCTTTTCATTAACAAAAGCCAACATCAGCATATTCACGAGATTACAATTCTCCAAGTGAAGGTAAAACATCTTTTGCAGAAACTCAAATTGGCATTGGATGTAACTTAATATTTTCTAGTGCATTGGGTATAAGTAGATCTTTAAAAAACACAAATATGAAGTACTAATTTTCTATAATGTGCATATGGACGCACACAACACAAGACAGCAATCATGCAGACCCAATTATTCATACTTCAAACAACCAAACACTGTAAGATGTCTATGCAAAGCTGAGCACTCGAAAAGGAAAAGAGTCCAACCTAATAAAACACGAACGAACACCACCAAGATCCTGGCACTGTAATATCTAACAGAACTCCATTAACACCGCACATAGGACAACAGCTCAGAAGGCTCAGAAGCACAAGTTGGAACGCCATGACCGCCGCTCGTCACCGCCGCCATGGTCCCGGGCAAGCCAACGTTGCTGGTGATCCGTTGGCGATGACGGTGGTGACCGCCTCCTGATGTTCAGGTTCAGCCAGGTGATCCAACCTCCGGCAGGCCAAGAAGCTGACCTCCTCCTGCAATTTCTGGCCTTGGATTGGGACATGGATTGGTACGACGGTGGCGGTGAGATCGGCGGCATGGCGTTGGCGGCCGAGGCCGGTGTGACGGAGCTCTTGGGAGTGCCGGGCTTGGACTCCCACAAGAAGGGCACGGTGCCGGCGCCGAGGCTGTAGTACACCCTGAAGGACGCGTTGGCCACGTTTGAGCGATCCCTTGAGAGGATCCTCGAGCTGAACAGCTTGGGCCCTTCTTGCTTACCGGAGCTCATCTGCTCATATGAGAGAGAGAGAGAGAGAGAGAGAGAGAGACAGAGAGAGATGCTTGCTCTTTGCGAAGATGCTTACAAGTTGCAGCGAGCGAGCAAAGGTGCGTGGCACAACACGTACACAATTGAATGAGGGATGTAAATGCGAGGGAGGGGTTTGTTTATATATGGGTCCGTTGGTTCGATTGGGATGGCTTTTTTGGTTGGCTTGATGATGAAGACAGTACGTACTGGGACAAAAAGTTATTTGTTGGGGTGCCTAGCAAAAGGAAAATGTGTTGCTGCAGGGGTGGCAATTATGTTGAGCTTAGGTGATAATGACCATGATTAATGGTGCATTATTGTTAGGCAAAAATGGTGTCTAGTTGTTTATGGTTGTCTAAAGAAGATGGTGGACTAAGTACCATGTTGGATCCAAAAGGAAATTAGGGGAGAGATTAAAAGTTGAAGAGGTGACCTGACGATGGAAAAAAAAACTTCACAAGTGCCCACCTTGTCTATAGAGGCACATCTTATTCACAAAGAATTGGTAAAAGAAGTATAGTTCATCCTCGACCACCATTTGGTTGAGATAATTTTGTAATCCTTCTTATTTTTTTGACATACCAGGGTGCATGCCAATCTTTCAAAAATTGTCTGATACCATTAGCATATATAAAATTTTTATGTTTGCCACATGGAAAATGTTAATAGTATATTTGCCATCAAAAGGTGGTACTATATTATAATATTCAAATACTTTGCTGACATATAATTAGGAATGTAATTAAAGAGCATACGGTGAAACTCCTTAAGAAGTCCTAACCGACCCGAGAAAAAGAAAAACGGAGTAAGTACGAGGGAGCAAATAAAAGGACTGTACTTACATCAACTAGCTTAACCAATCCCTACCTGATGGTGTCATCTTACCTATCTATACTGCAAATTAGTGCACTAAAGGATCAAAACAGGGGAGGGTTAGTGACAAATGTCCACCTAAAGGACCAATGTTCATATAAACTTATCCGCCCGATGTTTCCCTGCGAAGAAAAGAATTTTGGAATCTTTCAGAGATCAGAAAGGTACATACGCGAATTGAGCTTGCAACTACTTACCCTCTCAACATGCACCCGTTAAGTACTAGGACAGGGTACTTTAATTTATGTTCTTAAAGACCTTTTACAAAAGCAGGTCTTTTGCAACAGGATTAGACAATACCTTTTTTTGCTTTATTGCTTTGTTGTCTGATTCCAAGGTTTTTGCTTCTGCTTCACCAGAAACAGGAGTGGAGAGGTAGTAGTTCAACCGAGTGGCTTCTAGCGGCTTGTCCATAACCGGGAGACTTTGAACAAATGGTGGTCATAGATTGTGAACTGATGATATGCGGTAAGGTACTATGGTCGGTACAAGTTCAACTTCTTCCTTTTTGATCTCCCTTCTAGCGGATTGAAATCTTCTACAAAAACTGGAAAAAGGTTACACATATTTAAGCACCATTGAACTGGCGAATCAGAAGAGTGTCAAATTAAATAGGTTGAGATATGGAGTAGATCACAGACGGAAGAATAGTAGCTAGGTCCAAGGATCTGGCCACGTGATTGTCCACTGTCTTTCAATGATCGCCTCCCTGTGGTACAGAGGCCTACGAACAGTCACAGGAAATGAAAGTTATTTCCCACTAATTAACCCATCGTATTATGCAGATGAATAGGCAACTTTCAAAACAAAATCATTGATATTGTAGCAATCAGTTCATCAGTTGTCCTCGTACACATCGAATTGCAACGATGAATTTCAGATACTATATCGTATATATTGACGTCCAACGGCTTTTGCGCTAGTTGCTCAATCCTTAATAACTCAAATGGGGGGAATATGATTTTCATTAAATCACTACGGTGCATGATTCCTGTGGATCTAAGCAGAAGTTGGGTATGTGTTACTAGTTATTAGTTTACTTACATTTGTTTCTCTATTAACATGTTCTTGCAACTTTAATCGCTACTTGAACTTATATACAATAATAATAAATTTTGAAAGAACATTTTATTATGGAAATATGTTTCATTCGCTAATCCAATCATATAGTGCCCATGTAATTAATGGGTTTTATTTCTTAAATTAATTTGAGAGCTTCACCTGCACGATTTATAGAACATCTTCCATTTATCAACAGAGATAGTATTTTGTAGAAGTGTGTGGATAATTGCCTAGAAAATAGTTGACTTAAGATGCATGGACACTGCTGAATACACAAATCCAAGCAAAACATAGTGAATAAGCACACAAATAACCCACTAACTGGAGGTCGGTAGACGCCCATGTTGTTGTAATCGAGCTAGTAGAATAGTACCGAAAGCTGCCTAGAACAATAGTGGCGAAAAACACTCCCTACCAGAACCGTGGAAACGCAGTTTGCACGAAAGGGATAAGCTGCAACTGCAAGCGAATTCATATACAGTTTACGGTTTCAATTGACCAGCTTTTCATAAGTCTGCCGGCCGGGTCACACCAAATCTGTCAAGAATTCTGAGCGTACAAAGACAACAAGAACCGAACTAGTCCAAATGTATGGTTCACTTTTACGAGCCAGTCCGTTCATAAAGGCGATAGGATGCTAGCTTGCATTGACAGGCCTGTGTACGCTGCAAGTGCAGTGCCGTTTCGTCAGACTCTTTCAGACAGTGAGGTCATTGATTAGCCTTAACTTGTCCAGATCAACCTGCTGATTACACAAGAATACACGTTAACGACCAGCATGATTTGTCTATACTTGCTGTGGCTGCATTGCACACTTAGCTTCTACAAGATCTTACCAAGGGAAGAAGAGACAGTGTCGTCGTTGCGCAAAAGATCACGAGAGTATTGTAAGCATTAGATTGACCGGATCATGTTATCAGTCAACAGGCACGAAATTGTCGTGGATTAGTTCAGCTAACTTTACAACTTGTTGCTTCCAAGTTGCTGGCCTTGGATAAGTTTAGTACAAGTTAACTACTGCAGTTGGTAATAGCTAGCATACTTCAAGTATATCACCTAGATGTGAACAAAGCATTTTTTTCAGTTGTAAGAAAATATATCCACTCTGGTCTCAAATATATGCCCTTTTTTATCAAATATGCATAGAATTAAAATTTTTGAGTTTTGCATAGAATTAAACTTATGCGACTCAAATTATTCTTTAAAATAAATCTTTTAAAAACAAGATGTGGTGTGGATTCTAGGCAATTATGCACTAGAAACCTAGGGTATTGATTGCATAGACAGAGCCCCCAATCAATCCTTGTATATACAGCTGTTGAGTGTTGAGTTGAGAAAGACAAGAGATTAGTGTACTGATCATACCGAAGCTAACACGACGGCAAGCAAGCAACCGTCAGATTGCTTCGTCTATAATCATCCAAGTCATCTCCAGTAGTTGTCCCCAATATTATCTGCAAGCACCTCCTATACTCCGGCCAGGTGATCCATCCATCCACTTACTGACCGCTTTCAGAAGTCGAGCGTCATCAGCTTTGCCGACGATGAGACATCGGCATACATGGCCCTCTTTCCGCCATGCCCTCCTCTCTCAATGCAACTTCTGTTAGAATGTCACTGGAACTCTTTCCTTAACTTGGTTTTTTGTTTTTTTTTCTTTTGATGAAACGTAGCTTCGAAATTTCAACATAACATGTTCAGAACTGCAAGATTTTGTAGACATTTGGCTGGATTTTTTCTTCTGTTCAGTTTTGCTCCAGCTCAACTCTGAAACTTTGGTGTTTCAGTTCTGATGGCACTCGAAGATCACCGCGTGTAAATCTCAAATCGACCAGTAGTGTCCATGGAAAGGAAAACAAGTTCAGCCAGCAAATTGGCGATTCTTACAGAGACGATAGCCACTGCAATGACGCGCGTCAGATCAATCAAGGTACGGATCGGATGGGACTCAATCAAGTATGTGGGTTGTTAGGGCGTCGGCGTCGTGGCTGTCGCGGGGAACAAACGTGATGCCAACAGGTAAAGCAGGCGATGGAGGCCGCCACCACCGGCGCCGTCGCTGTGCCGTAAAACACGTACGCGACCGGTGCTCGACGCGGACGCATGGCATGCCGTCCTGTTCAATTCTGAAGACGTGGATATGCGTAGCAACGCATGTAGCTTGACACACGACTACACGAGCCATAGCGAGTCCCCTGGATTTTGGGCGCGGGAAATGGTCGGAGTTCTTCTCTTCTTTTTTTTTTACTCGATCGAGAAAAGCTTCCTTCATTTGGGGGGGGTGGGTTTACATTCCAAGTGATAAAAAAAATTTAATAACTTTTAGTTACATTTTGTTAACCATTCTATGTAGTAAGTAATCAATCAGGAGACTTAGATCTGCTTGAGCTAATTATTAGCTTGCTAAAATAAACCATGTATTGTTTGGATACTGGCTAATAGTATGTTGGAATCCTGACATAAGTGTGTTTTGCCCTTGGTCAGAGGGAAACGCAGGTAGTTGGGATGGAAAAAGTGACTTTTTACTAACTGTTAGCTTCTTTTAGGGTCAGTTTGGATCCACAGGTTAACTTTTTTAGTCAGCTAAAATTTAGCTCTAGATAATCCAAACAGGAGGGCTAAATATGGGCTAAAAATTAGCCAACTCTCCAACTAAATTTAATCCATTAGTCCTCCAAACCTGGCTAATGAGAGCAAATTACCAAAATACCTTCGCCAAATCCTATCGTCTCGCAACGCGTGCTTAGTTACAGGGGTATAAATGACTTTTCGTAGTACACAACAGCTAAAGGGTTAGCCCAAGCATCCAAACAGTACAGGACTAATTTTAGCTAACTAAAATTTAGATGTCTAAACTTTAGCCATGGCTAAACTTTAGTTTTAACTCGTCTTAACACGTCTAAATCAGTAGTGAAGTGGCCATAGCCCGTAGCTAGTGGTACTAGATTCCGTTCTTCTTTCTGTAAACCAATGTTGGAAATAGCTCGCTATAGTTTCGCTATAGCCCGCTATTAGCTTTTTAGGAAATCTATCTCTACGCTATGCAACATTTGTCCACTACGTCCACTAAATGGGTTTTATGAGATTTAGCGGTGCTAAATATCCGCTAAAGTGGCTTTTGCAAAATTTAGCGGCGCTAAATGTTAAGTTGCTAGTAGATTTTAGTGGTGTCATTCGCTCAAAGACGCAGTCAAAAGAATCGATACAACTAAATAAACGTAGGTTGGACCCTAGACAACGTAGTATGGGCATCGTTAGGCAGTTAAGAGACATGTTAGAGTTTATTTTTTGGTGTTAGACCAATAATACTTATAATTTTATATGTTATTATTAATTATTTTATCATTTCGCTAAATGATTTAGCATTCGCTATAGCCCGTTATAGCTTTCTATAGCTTTTAGAGAAGACTCCGGTAAACTTCATAGCCCGCTATTTACAGCATTGCTGTAAACACGTCTAAAAATGGAGTGGGAACTCAAGAGAAACTCTATTTTCTGTGAGGTGGTAAGGGGGACTTATGCCCCCATAGACCCAAAGATGGATCCGTCCCTGGCCCAAATTAGCTCTCTTCAACACGCTAATGGGCTAATATTAGCCGAGGCTGGCTAATAATTAATGAGTTAATGTTAATCTTTAGCTTGCTAACCATTAGCCTTTATATCAAAGATTTTTTTTTAAACAATATCAAAGCTTATTGTTTCAAGAGCTCTTTTAGCTTCTTATAGTCCAAATGATAGGTATTGTGGATCTAAAACTAATACATGCATCATAGTTCAAGTCTGCACTCAACTCTATTTAGAATTATATGTGCACTATGCGTGCTCCTGATGAGAAAGCTGGTACCTGCTTAAGTAATTTGTAGCGTGTGTAGTAGACACACGCATGAGTAATTTGTTAGTTTCTTTGTTTCTAATCTAAAAGGCGGTGAGCTTGCCAAAAGAAACAGTTAAAAAAGGACCTCTAAAAGTTCCATGTCAACGGCAACATAACTTATGTGTAATGTTTCAATTTTTAAGCTAGCTAGTCCCAGTTGTAGTTTGTACACTGGAGGAACTAAATCTTTGGACGACGACTAAAAATTATAGGGAAGCTGGCATTTTTCCTTTTCTATTTCACTGTTTGGGGTATGAGCCGTCAGCGTCTCCAGCGTCGTCCAACTAGTGTAGCTTTGGTGGGAGAAAGCGCCGTTTGCCTCCATTCCTCTCGGCAAACCGTGGTAGGTTGGATCTGCTTTTCGTCGTGGCGTGGCTACGCGTCCGCCATGCTGAGCCGCTTGGTGCTTTCTTGCATAGGTAGTAGGCCCCGGCCGGAATCTAGACTGTTGTGCAGCTGTTGGAAATGCAGATGGATATGGACAAATGTGCACCTACTGTACGTCCATGCTGCAGGGAATTGGTTGCAAGGGGGCACCTGGAGAATCTTGGTCGACTGTCTTCATCCCTGCATCCTTGCGTCTCAAATAAACGATTAACAACGGCCCGGAACAGTGCTCGTCTATGGGTGGATATCTTTATTAATTATTCTCTGTCTAGTACTTAGCGTATCTATGCGCAGCTTTACCCTATGAACATCTCGGCAGATTTTCAAGATTGACGAAATCACCGTGGGTGCCTCGATGTCGATAGACACGTCGGCTTGTATTAAAAGAATATCACCGGGACTTAGGAAGCTTGATAGGCGCGTGGGGAGAAGACCGATGACCTCCTTGCAGAATGTCCAGTTCTTTTTGAGTAGTCTGCTAGCTCATCCGATCCCTGCCTGTCTGTCTAGGTGCCGTACTTTGGGTCTGTAATAACTCGCTCTGGTTGTACCTCTTCTCCTGGGCACTTTTGGGGTCGCGTTGTTTTCATCGACCACTGGGACTGCACAGACCTGAAGCAGCAAAACGCGCTTCGTCTCAGTTGCCGGTGGAAGGGCCTGGTGACCCCTTCCTCCCGCCTCTCCCCCGCTTCTTTCTGCTTGCCAACGCTCCCGTTATCTGAACATACTTTGTATTTCCGTTATGCTATAATGGAAATGGAGGTGCCCTCGTGTCGAAGAAAAATTCTAAAATAAATTCAAGAAAATATGAGTACCGCATCGAGTCGAGGATTTAAATTCGGATGAACAGTTTATACCATAGAAAATCTTAACAGCTGAGTTATGCTTAGTTCGCGAGACGCGTGTGATTTGACTCCGTCCATCTTAAAACCTGCCGGCTCAACCTGCCACGGACGTTCGGTGCGCTTTTGGTGGCGACGTGGCGTTCATCCTTGAGAGGATGCCGAGAGTACGCGGATGGATGCGTCCCAACAACGTAATAGACAGTGTATGTAACACGTGAATGAAGAAGCATCAGTTGTTTGCTCGATCCCCGGTATGAGCTATCCCATCGCCGAGTGGTCTGGATCGGAATCTAGCTAGAATGGGCCGCAGGTGAGGCCGCATCAGATCGCGAGGTGGATGTGTCCACGCCATCATGGCAAGGACCAAGGAGAGGTCGCATGCACCAACTGACTCGTGCTCGTCGATACATGCATCACTGGTATAGAAATAGCCCCAGTTAGGGAATTGGGATTAAAAAGTCTGTAATGTCTAAAAATATATTGGCAAGCACAACTAACCCCGCAGGAATCGAATATAAAATCTCCTGTCTCGCGTATAGTTTTCTTACCACCCCTACACAGTACATATAACTTTAAATGTGATGCTTTTATTTTAAATTGACCCGTAAAGAACCCTTTAATCCCGATTTTAATCCCGATTAATGGCTCTAAGACTAAGATCCTCTGTGCTGCCCTCTAGCCATTAGACCCGATAATAATTAATAATGCTTTCAGTACTCCCGAGCCCAACCCCGACCGCGACTGGACGGATGCATGCTAGAAACGGACAGCACAATCAACGAGCCATGGGGGTCCTGGTCCCTTGTCGTCGCCCATCTGCAAACATTATTGATCGGCTGAAATATTGAACCCTGGTCGGTCAGTTCACCTTCAAATCTTGGGTTTTGATTTCTTCACCTTCAAATCTGATCGGTACGCCTCGATCGGATTCAAGTCTAGACGAAGACGACGACGACAAAAAGAAAATAGAAAAAAAAAAGCAAACGACGATGGAGCTACGTACTGGGCCGATTTCTTGATGGACACCCCGGCCCGCTCCGTGTTTCCGGCAAGGCTAGGGTCCGAGGGCTTTTTTCAAAAAAAGTCTTTTTTACCTCAATAAACTTTAGGACGAATACGTATTTTGTTCCTAGACAATAAAACCGTCCGTTTGAACTCTTTAAATTCGCAATACCGGACACATGACCTCTCCCTAGCTGGTTTCTGTCAGTGGTTTTGCTCCTTTTCTTTTATGTTTATTTTGGTTGAATCTTTAAAAAATCATAGTAAATCATAAAACAATCATAAAATAGAAAATTTAATTTTGTTAGACTCCATATGAGTAGATCTATGCAGTGAACATATGATATGATATAATTTATTAAAAAAGTTTTGTTGTACTTTTAGATTTATACTTTTCTATAATTAATTCATAGCTACAGTTTCCATGGTCCAATTATGATAAAAATTTTATGGTGAGCTAATCATTATATTCTTAAGCTGTAGTAAAAAATGCATACTCATTTGATCATGTATGCTTGAGAAACTGAAGAATTTCTGATATAGCTTGGAATTTAGTTGCTCAAGCATAAATGATCAAATGAGCATGAAATTTTTACTAAAGCTCAAGCATATAATGATTAGATTATTATAAAAATTTTATCATAATTGGACCACTAAAATTGTAGCTATAAATTAATTACAGAAAAATATATATCTAAAATTATAAAAAAAATTACTAAATTATATCATGTCATATGTTCACTGCATATGTCTACTCACGTGGAGTCCAACATAATTGGATTTTCCATTTTATAATTTTTTTTATTTACTATAGTTTTTTAAATATTCAGCTAAAATAAACGTAAAAGAAAAGGAGCAAAACGAGTGAGAGAAACCAGCCTGGGAAGTCTTGTGTCCGGTATCACAAGTCCAAAGAGTCCAGGCGGATGATTTTATTGTCTAGAGAGGAAACGCAGACTCATCCTAAAGTTTACGAAGATAAAAGTTCCTTTTTTTCATCGCGCTGCCATTTCGTCTCACCGTGCTCTGGACCTCTGACGGTGACTGGTGAGCAGTCTGAAATGTGACCGACAACATATACTATGCTGATCCTTGACTGCGTACAGTCAAACAAAAAAACAAAGTGGTGCACTCATTTTAGTTCATTCATCCAAAGAGAGAATATAATCTATTGTTACAACCATATAATTTTACCCAAGATTTAACTGGGCAGTACCATCAAGTTGCATAGAATTATAGCTTGATCAATGGACCAAGTCACTAAGTAAGAAATGAATACGAACAGGTTGGTGGTTCAAGTCGCTCATCACATTAGGAAATAGAGCATCTTCTTTTCTACCAGATACCAGCCAAGACAATTCCTAACAGAAAAAAAAGAAAAGAAAAGGAAATTTCTGTACAAGCTGCTACTGGACCAACAGAATACCAATTAGGATTCACAGCAAGTCTGTATCTCTCAGGGGATTGA
This sequence comes from Panicum miliaceum, assembly GCA_032594955.1. Lineage (NCBI taxonomy): Eukaryota > Viridiplantae > Streptophyta > Magnoliopsida > Poales > Poaceae > Panicum > Panicum miliaceum. The sequence continues at coordinate 37,337,798 of CM064066.1, forward strand.
TCTGGCTCTGCGCTCTAAGCTGGCTAAGGCATACCTACAGTACAAAATCCAATGTCCTCCAGAAATGCAATGCCTTCCCTAAATCTACCACAGCCATCCCCATATCCATCCACCCCGTTCCTCCAATTCTCGATTCGCTGTGCTCTCATCAGGAGTTAGGACTGAAACCTCGCAAACAGCCCTGACTCTCTTCGATCACTGCTTATCTCGAACTCGCTTGAGCTCGCCTTGGACTCGCTGTCTGCGTTGCTGCTGTGGCCCCTCCGGCTCCGGCGGTCCTTCACAGAATGAAAACACAAGATTCAGACTTATTGCACAAGAGTGGCTGTATCAGGGGGGTCAAAGGAGAAGTACAACCTCCCGTGAAGGGACACCTTCTGCCTCAAGCATCCGGACAACCTGACCCATAGTGGGTCTTTTCTCAGCATCTGGGTCGACACACCGCAATGCTACTAGTAGAGCACGCTTCAGAGCACGAGTGGTTGGTTTCAACTCCATGTCAGAATCCACCACTTCCTCAGCTCTTCTTGTGCCAACCATCATTTTGAGCCACTCCACCAGATGCACCTGCCATCCATGTTATAGCTGATTAACATTCAGAGGTGACAAGACTTTGTTGCTTAAAAATTAAAAAAATGCACTTGCCATAGAAGGGCTACTAGGCATAAATGCAATATATCAGTGCACCTGAATATAGTGTCTCCCTAGTCGGTAGATGCTATTTTGCTGTAAAACAAACGGTTACTAGTATGGACAGCTTTACCACGCATGATATGATAGTAGATGCTCACCTCATTAGCAGGCCGACCATAGTCAACTGGATCCCTCCCAGTCACTGCTTCCAGTAGTAGCACCCCAAAACTATAGACATCGCTCCTCTCATTTAACAGACCTGTGTTGGCATATTCAGGGGCCACATACCTGAAACAGTAATTACAAAATAAAAGATGAGTAGTTGTTTCCATGTCAAGCTCCACAAACCTAATTGTACCTAAAACATGAAAAACAAAGTTCTCAACGAGTAAAAAGGGCGTACCCAGTGCTGTAGGCTTCCCGCACTGTGCGGGGTCTGGGGAAGGGTATCTGTAGCGCAAAGCCTTTCCCGCACAAAGTGCAGAGGCTGGGGCTCGAACCCGGGACCTTCCGGTTTACAGACGGTAGGCTCTACCGCTGCACCAGGCCCGCCCTTCCAGATAGTAAAGCAAAGTACTACAAAATGAAAGAAAAACAACATACCCAAAAGTTCCCATAACTCGAGTTGTGATATGGCTCTTCCCTGCACCCAGGAGCTTGGCCAATCCAAAATCAGAAAGCTTGCCATTGAATTCTTCATCAATTAGGATATTACTTGATTTGATATCACGGTGCACAACCTTTGGTTCTATGGCTTCATGTAAATAAGCAAGCCTGCATATTGTTAATTATGAAAAAATGTCTTACATAACTAAACATATGCATCAAAGAAGAAGCAAAATGATGATTCGTTCATTTCTTACGCCTTAGCAATTCCGAGAACAACTTTCATCCGGGCTTCCCAAGTAAGAACACCATGTTGACGCATGGCACCGTGGAGCCACTGTTCCAAGTTCCCATTATTCACATACTCATACACAAGCATCCTGGAACAAGAGGATACAAAACCAGAAATGATGTACGAAACAGATAGATTTTCATGGTTTACATTCAACACTTCAAGTGTTCAACAAAACTGAATCTAGATGGTGAATGCAAAAATAAAAAGTTAGCATGATCAAGATTTTTTTCTCAGTACTCAGACTAAACTCAAGCTCATAAAAAATGTCTAACTACCAAGAATCACACGGCACCATTAACAACTAAAACCAAGGACAGGAGCATGATTCTTCTGTCTTTAATTCACATAAACTGGATTTAAAAAATACTGTTGTTTACAACAGTTATCAGATCACTGCCACAAATATACATTTTCTTTGTTTTTTGAGAGGTGGAAAATGCATAGATTGTTAGAATGCACAACAACTTTAATCACTAGTTCAGCAGCAGCAGGAGCATGTCATTTAGAGGAGATAGGATCAGTCTGTTACTTTGTTGGCTACCCTTTGTTAGTTGGGTGCCTGGATTTAGCTTAGCCATTAAGTTAGCAGGTTTCTCAAATTGATTTGTTAGGACTGGCTTTATAAGAGGAATCTAGTAGATCATTTGGATTAAGCATGAATACATCAAAGAAAGGAACTCAGAGCCTCCTGCATGAGGGTGAGTTAGCCGATCTATCCTGCTATCCAACCAAATACATATCAGCTAGCGAAGCTAAAATAAAAGAGTAAAAAATGTTGCCAAATAAGGATTTCTTTAAAAAAAACATAAATCAGGGTATCATAACTTTAGTTATAAAAAAATCCATGTAACATGTGGCATCAAGTAGTACTGTACAATGCAGCAATGCGTATGATTAACTGGGCAGCCTGGGTCCTGTGGATTTGACACTACCAATACGCATAATCCCTATCACCCACACAAGGCAGAGTTCAGTTCATCGATTCAATGCCTTCAATTGTGTAACACCAACACTGGCCAGCAAATAAAATTGTCAGTGCTGGACGCATCAATGAAGCAGATGATCCATGTCCTATTAATTGGCTGGCTTGTGTAGATAGTGCCTAGAACAGCAGTACAGACAAGATGTTGTGGGTTACCATCTTACATCTGAAATGACTGACAGCAAGTTATATATGGCATCACTCCACCTCTCCTTTAGATTTTCTACTTTTCTTATCTACCATATTAGTTCCCTTGGAGCAAGTTCTCATGGATTTGCTCCGAGATTCATCGAGTTTTGTTGTGTCCAAGAGCACATTACAATAAAAGCATATGTGGTTCAATTTAAACTTCCATTTCAAAATATTTGGATAGCACAAAAGCATCAGCAGGCACGAACAAATTCAGTGAAGGATACAGCTGTTGGTGCTTTGTATGTATGTGCATGCTTTTCTATGGTGTAATTAGAGCTAATCTTCTGAGCGAAGCCCTGTCATAGTGTCATACTTAGAGCCCTGGGGTACGATTAACGATGGGATATGGACAGAGTGTACGAAGAAGGCACATAACACGACAGTATTACAAGCACTGAGTTGTTGACAGGGAGGTATAACTGAGCAAAAGTGGGAAGTAGGCAGTGCTAAACTATTAATCTGGACCCACATAGTCGTACATTTGCAAACAGTTTGCCAGTAGTGCTATAGAGGCAATATTACCTAATGATTATGATCTGATGGATAAAAGTCTCAAGAGTTGAACGAATTTACTAGAGCACATGCAGTCTCAAATTGATGAAGTGTTAGATTTTCTAAAGATTTAAAAAGATTTTATCATGAACATAAAGCGCAGTTGTATATGTACCGAGAGTCATCCTATTCAAGTACATATATATAGTAACTGAGATGAAAGCTAGCCATAAGTCAGTGCAACTAATCAGAAATTAGTTTCACCTGTGGATTCCCTCGACGCAATATCCTAGAAGGCGGACAAGATTCTTATGCCTGACATGTCCAATTGCCTCAACTTCAACCCTGAATTCCTTTTCTGCTTGACCCCTGCAGTGACACATCAAGCACTATGAATAGGCTGAGCCCATGAAAAGCGGGCAGAGCAATATTTCAAGTTCTATATGGAAGGTGTCCTTTTTAGGCAAAAATAAGATTCAGAGGTCCGTACATGTTATTAAGAAGCTTTTTTATTGCAACGTCAGTTCCATTTATGAGTCGGCCACGGTAAACTACTCCGTATCCACCTTCTCCAATGACATTCTCCTTAGAAAACCGATTCGTCGCATGCTCCAAATCCCTCAAAGTAAACCAATGACCCCAACCCAGATGTGAAAACTCCGGGAGGCCAACCAACGGAGATGCAGTGACAGTTGCGTACTGAGAATACTGCCTCCTAGGATTGCCCGAGCTGCCCTCGTTGCCAGAATACGAACTACCAGCTCTTTCACACTGGTACGCGGAGCTGCATTGGCTCAGATTATCAGCATCGCTCGACTTGCTCCTAACCAAGTGCGCCAACATTTTCCCTGAATCCTTTTCGTAGTGCTTCTCCTGCACGGCCAGCGCTTGGCTTTCTTGCACTTGGAAGTTTTGAACAACAGCATGCTCACGCACTTCATCTACCGCAATCTCCTTGGAGACATCCGGAATCTGAGACACCGGAATCTTATCGAATGACTTGCTCGGCTTCCTCCGGTATACAGCCCAGAAGCACATGAGGCCTAGGATAAACAAGATTACCACCCAGATACAGATGCCAATAACAATCCATAGCCTCAGGCCGAAAGGGGGCGTCCTGGAAGATAGCTCTGCCCTCAGGATTTCGCCAGTGGACATCTTTATGCCTCAGCAACCTACACGCCAGCATCAGTAATGCGATGTTAGCTCAGCACTTAACCAAATAAAGCAATGAAGAAATGCCCCAAGTATGGTCAGAACCAGGGTAATTTCTGGACAAAAAAAATCGAAGCTTAGTAGGTATTACTTGCAATCGGGTCAGATCCGAATACAAATAGCTCGCATTAAGGTTTGAGGCGCTTGAATTCGCACAGAACGAAGCGAAGGGAAGGCGCCCGCATACCTGGTGGATGCTCGTCGCCGGCGAAGGGCGCGACGAAGACCTGGGCGAAGGGCGGCGCGCTCGCCCAGTCCGCCGCCGCCAGGAAAGGAAGCCCACTAGAGAAGAGAGTGAGAGTGAGCGGAAGAAAGGGGGGGAAAAAGGAGAGGAGGGGTGAACGCGGACAGAACAGAAGCCCACTATCCTCTGCCGTTACCAGGTGATGGCAAGGTAGAAATCATACTATGAAAAGAAGGTAAAGATATATTATTGTATCCATTGAATAGAGAGGGAGAAAATAGAATAATACTATTGTATAAGGAAATGTGGATGGTCGGCATATTTGTTAGCAATTAGCAATATGAATAAATTTTCGCAAAAGTCCATTTGATTGTACGTGTTAGTCTCTATTTGCGACATATACTTTTTAAGGGTACAATATTAGCATATTATATATAGAACCAAAAGATTTTGCAGCTGCATTTCATAAAACCCGAGAAAATCTTGTGCAACTTTGAGAAAACTCAAAATATGTGTGTAAACTGCTAAAGTACATCTCACAACCAACGATATGAACTTCCATCCGATAAGTGGCTGAGGTGGAGCATAAGGATGCAAGCTACCTGGGTACACGGAGGGATGAGAGCATGACTCACGCTAAGTGAGAAGCTAGGGTGTGGGGTAGGCGACGAAAAAGGCTTTGAGCACCACAGCTCACGCACACAACCGAGGGCACGCAACCGAGGGAGAGGGCCCACGCGCAGGAGGGGCCATGAGGTACGTATTGCTCCGTCTGGGTGCCCGGGCCCATGCGCAGGGGAATGACGAGAAGGCCCCCAGGCCCCATGGTTCGCAACGGGCAACGGCTACCTCCCGGGGGCAACGGCTAGCTCCCGGGCTGACGTTGTTGGCTGGCTCGGCTCATGGCTCAGATCAGGGTCGCGCGGTCGGCTGCCGTAGTGTGCTTTGCACCGGTCTGCTTGGGGTGAGAAATAGTAGACCTTCGTTTCAAAAAAAGAAAAGAAAAGAAATAGTAGACCTGTTTTTCAAAAAGAAATAGTAGACCTTTTGTTGAGATATGTTGTTTGTAGTTAGGCCCATGGGCTCACAGCCCATCTGCTATGTTGGCATGTGTATATCTTGTAGTGACGAGAGAGAAGAACTAAGTTTCAGAAATTTCCCCAATCTCTACATGGTGTCAGAGCCATTGGAGGAGATATCGGCGGCGACCGGCCGGGAGCTCGCCGTCGAGTGGTGAGCCTGAGTGTGCGGCGAGCTTCCTTGGCCAAGAGCAGGGCAGTGAGGCACAGCACGTTGTGAAGCCGTGCACGGGTCGATTTGGGGCGGTTGTTCGCGGTGGTGACTCGCATACCAGCCGCGAGCTCATGGAAGGAATCGAAGAGCTGCAGCCGTAGCAATCTCCGGCGTCCAAGCACCGGCGAGGTAGGCAGGATTGAGAGGAGGCGCGAGGAGGAGGAAGAAGAAGCAGCAGGCTAGCACAGCAGCAACACAAGGCTAGCAGCAGCAGGAAGAAGAAGTCTGGAGGTGGTGCCGTTGAGCTGCAGAGAGGAGGTGGTGCTGTAAATCTGTAATTTGCAGCCTTGCAGGGAAGTTCTTGTGTGTGTTAGCCTGTTAGGGGCTGAAATTGAAAGAGCAGGAAGCTTGTGCTCGTGAACACAAGCAGAGTTGCTACGGTAGATTGTGTTGGAAGAAGAGAGAAGAGGAGGTGTCGTGGTCTGTGGCTGGGTGGCAAGGACGTGGCAGCAATTAAGCAATGGCAGAGAGCACAAGAATTGAGCAAGTGTTTGAGAAGTTGGCTGAAATTCTTACAACACAGGAGCTTGAGAAATTAGCTTAACTATTTCTAGTAAAAAGTTCAGAACTAATGTCATACTCAAAGGTGTCAAATGAGATGATTAAAATTTCTGCTACAGAATTGGAGGAAATGGGACAATCAAATGGAGGCACAGAAGGGAATAATGTGCCAATGGGAAGGAATATGTCAACACAGAATATGTCAATAATGAATTTTCTACTTTGGCAACCTTGTCAACCTTGCTCGTCCTTATTCAGGTACTTCTCATGCATATTGGATACTAGACTGGTGCATCAAGACATGGCACGGCGGCATCAACTGAGTTTGCATCATATACTCCATTTCCTGTCACACATAGAGAAACTATTCAAACTGCCGATGGGACGGCTCAGCCTATTAGAGATACGGGGTACAGTGAAATGCACTCCATCAATCACATTGTCATCAGTTTTATATTTCCCACCAGTTAATCTAGTATCCTTAAGTTCTTTGGTGGACCATATGGATTGTCGTGTTACTCTTGATAAAGATAATTATTTAATTGAGGAGAGAAGGACAGGAAGGTTGCTTGGAAATGGTGTAAGACGAAATGGCTTGTGGTTCTTGGATAGAAGAACTGAAAAATCCATATCTACTGCTCTGTCAGCTGTTGCAAGTGAAGAGGAGTGCAAGGTGGTACTTCAACATTGTCGTTTGGGTCATATGTCCTTTGATACTATGTGCAAAGCATTTCCTGATATTATGAGCAAGGTGGACAAAAACAAGTTGGTGTGTGATGCATGTGAGTTTGGAAAGCATACTAGAGCATCCTATATTAGTAGAGGACTCCGAAGCACATTACCCTTTGTATTAGTCCACTCTGATGTGTGGACATCCCCTGTGGTTTCTATTAGTGGAATGAAGTATTTTGTGACATTCATTGATTGTTATTCTCGCATGACATAGGTATATCTTATGAGGCATAAAAGTGAGGTACTCAAATGCTTTAAGGATTTCTGTGCCTGTGTTAAGAATCAGTTCAATACACAGGTTCAGATGATTAGAACTGATAATGGGACAGAATATGTCAATAATGAATTTTCTACTTTCCTTTCAGCCGAGGGGATATTACATCAAACTTCTTGCGCGGATACGCCTCCACAAAATGGTGTAGCTGAAAGGAAGAATCGTCATCTCTTGGAGGTAGCAAGATCACTTATGTTTACAATGAATGTACCAAAATTCTTATGGAGTGAGGCGGTATTAACTGCTACATATCTCATTAATTGTATCTCATCAAGGGTGCTTCATATGAAAACTCCTTATGAAATGTTATTTGGGAAGAATGAATTCATTGTTCAACTCAAGGTGTTTGGATGCACTTGTTTTGTTAGAGACCATAGACCTTCGGTGGGAAAACTAGACCCACATGCAATAAAGTGCATTTTTGTGGGATATTCTTCGGTACAGAAGGGCTACAAGTGATGAAGTCCTAGTGAACGTCGCCTCTTTGTGAGCATGGATGTTACATTTAGGGAATCTGAGCCTTTTTTATGGAGAGAAGACAGATTTGAGTTCTTTATTCTCTAGTCTTGACTCTCCTAGCATAGACGGTGATTGTCAAGAGGGGGAGAAAGAAGCTTCAAAAACAAAAGAAAGTGATAGCCAACCAAGGCGAATGGAAATTGTGATTGGGACAACTCCATGCTCTAGAAGGTTCATAATGTTCCTATTTAGCAACAATAAGAAGGAATAATGGAGGTGGTGTCTGGTAGTTCAGCATCCACACAGATAAGTAACACTACACATGAGGGGTTGCAAAACAAAGATACTTCGAGAGTATATACAAGAAAAAGTATAGATCTTAGACGGAGGCTACAAATTTGGACCTAGAATCGACACCTGAACTATGTCCTTTAGAACCAGTGCATAAAAGTGAACCAGAAATAATTGATGTATCTTCGGCTTCTGAGATTGGTGTTGAAGATTCCCCATCAAATGATTTACCCATTGCACACATCTTTATCCCCTTCATATATAGCATTTATTGCTTTATTACAATCTGCAAAAATTCTTAGAGATTGGAAAGAAGCAAAACAAGATCCCAAGTGGTGTGAGGCCATGTTGGAGGAGCTGAGAGCTCTTGAAAAGAACAAAACTTGGGACCTTGTAAAACTACCTGCGGGAAAGAAAGCAATTAGTTGCAAGTGGGTTTTCACTATGAAGCATACCCCTAAGGTAAGGTTGAAAGATACAAAGCTGAACTTGTTGCAAGGAGATATAGTCAGGCATATGGTATTGATTATGATGCGACCTGTGCACCAGTGGCAAAGATGAGCACAGTTAGAACTCTAATTTCTTGTGTGGCGGACTTTGGGTGGCCCTTGCATCAGTTGGACGTAAAAAATGCTTTCCTGCATGGTGATCTCCAAGAGGAGATGTATATGGAAATTCCTCCTGGTTGTTCTAAGCCTGAGATGGTTGGAAAGGTATGTAGACTAAACAAGTCTTTATATGGTCTCAAGCAATCTCCGCGGGTATAGTTTGATAGGTTCAGACATGCATTATGTGGTATGGGGTATAAACAATGCAATGGAGATCATACTGTATTCTATAAATATTCAGGGCGCAAAGTCACGGTGTTGGCTATATATGTAGATGATATAATCATTACTGGTGATGGTGAAAGAGAGATCAATTGCCTGAAGGAGAATCTCAGTAAGGAGTTCGAGGTCAAGGGCGAGATTGTACGAAATTCAAAAGGTATTGTTTTGTCACAGAGAAAGTATGTTCTGGACTTACTCAGTAAGACTGGTATGCTTGGGTGTCGAGCTGCATCAACACCTATTGATCCAAACCACAAGTTATGTGCCGAGTTAGGTGATTCAGTAAACAAGGAGTTACCAGAGGTTAGTTGGAAGGCTCATCTATTTATGTCATACAAGACCTGATATTTCATATGTCGTGAGTGTTGTGAGTAGGTGTATGCATGAATCCAGGAATGGACTTTTAGAAGTTGTTTTTTGGATCTTAAGATATTTGAAGAGTAGCCCTGGAAAGGGACCTTTTTTAGGAGATATGGTCATCTAAATGTTGAGGGCTATTGTGACACTGACCGGGCAAGTTGTCTTGATGATAGAAGATCGACATCAGGCTACTGTGTGATTGTTGGTGGAAACCTAGTGTCATTGCGAAGCAAGAAACAACCAATTGTGTCTCGATCTACTGCAGAAGCTGATTACAGAGCCATGTCACAAGCGGTATGCGAAATCTTGTGGGTAAGGAACATTTTATCTGAGCTGAAGGTGCTTAGAAATGATCCTGCAAAATTGCAATGTGATAACAGATCAGCTATCAACATTGCTAATAACCCAGTGCAGCATGATAGGACTAAACATGTTGAGATTGATCATTTTTTTCATCAAGGAGAAGATAGATGCTGGTATTATTGTGTTGAGTCATATAATGTAATTTCTAGGGAACAAGCGACAGACTGTCTACCCAAAGGTTTAAGATTAAAAGAATGTGAGTTAGCATGTAACAAGATGGGGATGATTGATATTTATCGTCCATCTTGAGAGGAAGTGTTGAGATATGTTGTGTGTAGTTACGCTCATGGGCTCACAGCCCATCTGCTATGTTGGCATGTATATCTTGTATGTGACGAGAGAGAAGAACTAAGTTCCAGAAATTTTTCCAATCTCTACACCTTTCGATCTGGCTGCCAAAATGGTGTGGCACGTATAGTATTTAGGCCCTGTTTGAATCCGGCAGGTTAAGCTTTAGCTTGGTACATCGGATATTTAATTGCTAATTAGAAGTATTAAATGTAGAATAATGATAAACTTAACTGCATAACTTCTAGGCTAATTTGCGAGACGAATCTATTAAGCCTAATTAATTCATAATTAGTCCATATGATGCTACAATAAATATGTGCTAATTATGGATTAATTAGGCTTAATAGATTCATCTCGTGAATTAGGCTTAGACTTTTGCAATTAGTTTTATAATTACCTTATGTTTAGTTTTTCTAATTGACATCGAAATATACGATGTGACATGGTTGAACTTTAGTTCTTAGGATCCAAACACCCCTTAGAATTTGTGAATTAACTCCACTGTATTTCTCCCCCTGTGATTGAGACCATTGGTTTCGCTCGGATGTGAAAGGCAGCTCATCACTTTGTGATAGCAGTTGGGCAAGTGATGGTCCTCTTGACAACATGTAATTAAGAGGTCACATGACATGATGGCATTCGACCAACAAAGCAGAGGCAGTGCCCCGCTTTTCTGCATATAAAATATCTAGTTTTTCAAATAAACCAAGCATCCTGTTTAAATGATGATTATCCTATCTGGATGCCGCTTTTACCGCCAGTTGGCAAAATGATGGTTTTACCGAGCTGGCGCTGCCATAGATGTATTTTATTTCATTCGTGAGGATAAGTATTCGACCAACAATTACTTTCTTACTGATACATGATTTTTTGCAGAAATTTTGTGTTATTAAATTCATAAAAAAATACTTGCTTTATGATTATGTGTAATAAACGACGTAATGATGCTTATCTTAACCAAACGAAATATGTTTCTAAAAAGTTTTAATGTAATTTCGAAGAGAGGGAGTAGCATAGTATACTTTTTGTAAAACTATATTTTGAGATAAATATACTCTTTTCATTTTCAAACACCTTTACTTAACACGTACTACCTTCGTCTCAAAATATTGCTACTTCTAGCATTTTGTCTTATAATATAGCTAATTTTGAGTTTCCAAGTGGGTTTTTTGATATAAGAGGTCTAAAATATCCCTCCTTGCATGCAAATTAATTATGGCATGCAGATCTGCATGCTAGCTAAATAGCAAAGTCATAAATATTCTTTGCATGAGGATAATGTAGACTTTTACTCTCCATATCTGAAAAACTCTCGAAGTAGCTATATTATAGGATAGAGAGAGTAGAAAGTAATGTGTAACCAGTTGTTTCGAATTGAGCTTGAAGACTAGGGATGAAACTGAAAATGGTAATTTCCAATTTTTGAGAATCATTTTTGAGATTTTATCGACTTTTAAAGCTAAACAAAAATGAAAAAAATTATCAAAAAATTAACAACGAAAATGATAGAAAAATATGGAAATGAAAACAAAAACGATTTGAACGTCTTTCGATGTTTTCGAGAAATATCATATTTTTTGAGCTATTCTACCACCGATAGAAATACTGTATTCATATATAATACCAGCACACCCCGCTATCTATATTTTTAGAATATCATATCTGTATTTTTAGAGAGTCATGACTCATTTATCCTAACTATAAATCACAACCTAGCGACCTGAATTCATGGGACTATGGATAGTTCCATGGATGGTAGAATTAATGTCTAAACTTTTAATACTATAAAATAAGATACATGTCATGGATGGATACTTAGTACTTATGTATGGAATGTGTCAAGTCATATGGTTATCGTTGTGGTTTATGGTTTAATATATTTATCATTTTCTAAAATATCATTTCGATAGGTTTCGATTATTATCGATGTGCTCTCAATTGTATATTTTCGTTTCGTAATTACCGAATACCGTTTTCGCTTCCGATAATATCATATCATTTTCGTTTCCGATGAAAAAAATGTGAAAGTAAAAGTGATGGAGCCTTTCGTCGACGGTTTTCATCCCTATTGAAGACAATCCCAAGACGTGTCTTATTTTTGAACAGGATGGGCAAAGAAAGTTTCCATGTGGACAAGGAGAAGCAGGCTTTGCTTTCTAACCGATGGTAAAGAATTAATTTGGTTATCGATTGATGTCCCCTCTTCCCTACGCTTTTCTTGTGGCCGGTCGGCATACCAACATAACACGCGCCTGTAAGGCGGATCGATCAGGTGGACTGGTTGTCCATCGCCGTCGCGTCGCGTCGCACCACTCACCTGCATGCGCGCATTGATCTGACGTGGCTGCAACCGGCCCGACGACCCCGGCGATCCCTGTTTTCCGTCCAGCAAGGACCATCCTGGACCCCCGTCGGCGCCGTGGCGCCGACCAGCTTCTTCACCGACGCGCGCTGCCGGGAATCCACCGGCGGTGAGCGGCCTCCGGCGAGGCCCGTCCACCGAGCGACACGATGCATCTGAACCATTGAAATACCCAGATTAGTTGCAGCGATTTGATTTGGTCGACCGAAATTCGAGCAAAATCGGCACTGCTATCACTAAATTCGTTTGCTTCTTTCTGTTGATTGATCCATTTGTTTGAGAATGAGAAACCGTGAAAGCCTGGCCCAATAACACCAACAGGCCTAATTGTCAGAACTCGGGACAAGCTGATAGCCAGAACTTTCGGCCCACTCAGAAAATTGGGCCCACGCGAAGCCCACACGCGCGTCTTCGTTAAAACCGTAACACGTGTCCCCGCGCCCCTCCGCAACGTCTCTTTCTCTCTCCCCATCCGCAGACACTCCAACGGTCAAATCATGCCCCACAAAATCTCCCCCTTTCTCTCTCTAAAAAAACATCCGCGGAATCACACGCGCCGGCGGCGCAGAGAGGAGAGGAGAGGAGAGAGAGAGAGAGAGAGGAGCCATGGCGAGGAGGGGAGCGTGGAGGCCGCGGAGGAGGAAAGCCTCGCCCCCGGCGGCGGAAGGCGACGCCGCGGACGGCGGCGCGGCGGAAGGCGGGCGCCCGCCGCCCAAGGGACAGGGGCCCGCCGCGTCGGTCGCGGGCGGCGGTGGCGGGTTCTTCTGCTGCTACCTGCTCCGGTCCCTGTGCCCGCGCAGCAAGAGCCGCACCTACATCGGCTTCACGGTGAACCCGCGGCGGCGGATCCGCCAGCACAACGGCGAGATCGCCAGCGGCGCCTGGCGGACCCGCCGCGGCCGGCCGTGGGAGATGGTGCTCTGCATCTACGGCTTCCCCTCCAACGTCGCCGCGCTCCAGGTACGCGACCGCACCCCGCCCTGCTCCGATTCCTGTTTGCGATTCCTCCAGTTCTTTCATCGCGGTATTGAGCCTATTGAGATTTCAGAGCTCCAAAGATTTACTTTTTGGATGAGGTTGCTCTGTTCTTTCTGATCTGAGGAGCCTGTTTCTTGGCGTGCTCTCTGCAGTTCGAGTGGGCATGGCAGCACCCCATAGAGTCCCTCGCCGTGCGCAAGGCCGCCGCCGAGTTCAAGTCGCTCGGCGGCATCGGGAACAAGGTCAAGCTCGCCTACACCATGCTCAACCTCCCCTCATGGGAAAAGTAAGAAAATGACACTTCCTTTATCCCCCCCCCCCCCCCCCCCCCCCCCTCCTTGAACATCCGTCTTGTCTCTGCATTTCCTGTCTGTTCTACGTCTGATGTGGAATGCCGTGTTTCTGTGTCATCCATCAGCTTGAACCTGACGGTGAATTTCTTCTCCTCGAAGAACACCAAGTTCACCGCCGGCTGCCCGTCGCTGCCGAGCCAGATGAAGACTATCGTCTGCGCGATGGAGGATCTGCAGTGCAACACCGAGGGTCCCTCGTCTGAGGACGACGACTTCAGCCAGGAGCCTCAAGACCGGCAAGAGGACGGCTTCAGCCATGAGCCTCAAGAAAGGCAAGAGGAGGACGGCTTCAGCCAGGAGCCTCAAGACCGGCAAGAACTGTCTGATTCGCCTCTCCAAGACGAACGCTCTGAACATTATTGGCAGCAAACGTCCACTGATCAAGATGAACACACTGCATACTGTTGGCAGCAACCATTCCCTGATCCAGATGAACACTATGGAAACTGTTGGCAGCAACTGCCCTCTGATCAAGATGAACACTCTGAACACTGTTGGCAGGAACCATCCTTTGATCAAGCGCAGCCAATGGGTGCGCAAACGGGGATTGCAGAACATGACGCGTTGGAGGACTCCATTGACGAGTTTGCTCCAATGGAATGCAGCGAAATCCCTGACACGAGAAGAGAATTCGATGGACCAAGAACATTGCCTCGATGTTCCTTGAGCCTGAGCGGTGATGATTGCAAAACAGCCATGGAAGATGAGCCAGGAGACTTGTCCCCATTGTTTATGTTCAATGCTGCTGGTTCAGACCATAGTGATGGCCATATCATAGATGGAAGCGTGGTAGACCTGGTTACCCCAACCACGGTAGGCCGGCTGCGGAGAAGAGGCTGTGTCGACAGCATCTGCCCAAAGATCATTGATCTGACATCATCACCTGTTGTCATTCAGTTGTAGCGCCGTGCTGCATTTCATTGTGCCTGTTGTCATTCATTTGTAGTGCCGTGCTGCGTTCCATTGTGCTGAATCTATCGTGTAATAGTTATTCTTGTATCATCATGTGATGAATAAGTTAAGAGTGTACGATACATAAGACATAAGAGAAAGGACATTCTTTTCTGAGACTCTTGCAAAAGAATGTTTTACTCAGCTAGACATATGAATGGAAGTATCTGGCATATGTATAAATTTCTTGAAAGGAATTGGACCTACACAGTAAAATAGATTAGGGACCTCCGAGTGCAACTACGTAGTATGGGGACTTGGATGAGAATAGTCTAATAATTTAAGGACCGGTCACGAAATTTACTCTTTTTATCATGTTCTCATACATGATTGTTGTTTCACATAATTGCAACAAAAGCTCACCACTCACAGCGGAGCATGTGGCACATATATACCGGACTCTAAATTTGATTTAATTGGAGGAACTTCTCAAAACAAACCCCAATCAAATTGGAGTTAAAACATGAAAGAATTGGACTTAAACCAGGTCTCCTCAACCTGAAATTGAAGGCAGCATGCCAGCATGGTCAGCTGATGTGAAGTAATAATACATTGCATACGTGGCCCATGGTGAGATCCAAAAATCTTTGTTCTTCCGAAAGTCCCTTTTTTTTTCTTCTTTGTGGAACATTCCTTCCCAAGTAGAGCATTTTGTTCTATAACAATTTTTTCATCTAATATGATTTTGGCTTGGAGAACCTCCACTCTCTCCGACATGTTGGCATTGGGTGCTATAACTTTGGGCCTGTGTACAATCAGAAAGCAGAGCTGCTGTCAAGGAGTCACTTAAGGATAATTCTAACCATCCATCGCTCGAATGGTTATTTTGAACAGAGGCGTCTCAGACTACTGAAGACGCAGCTACAAGTATATGATTTGGTGATTGTAGTAAAATTTATAAAAAAGGTAAAAAACCTCGCCTCATATCTCCCTTCGATTTCGAAAATACACTGATAAGACGTTTTAATTGCAAATGTCCACCCTTCCATTGCAAAGTTTACCCCACTGCATATGTGCTTTAGCTTTTTTTTTTTTTTGAGGGGGTATGTGCTTTAGCTGATTCTACCCATTTTAGCCTATTGTAGCCCTTACAAGCCATGCTAGCTGACTCAAGTTTGCTCTGGTGTTTGGATTATGCTTATTCAGTGTGACCGTGCTTGTGCTTTTCATAGTGATTACTTTTATCCTATATATTTGGAATATCTAATTGGTTAAAGTTGCATATGTGGCTCCATGTTGGGAAAAATAACAGAATGATTTTAACACAAGTGTGGTGGGTTGTTTTTTTGCAACAAAACCAAGTGGTGGATGAGAATTATTTGTAGTACAACATCTTATGAGTAGAATCTCAAAATCAAGTTACACATTAAGCAGTTTTAATAAAGTTTTCAAGCAGGCTTTGAAATATGGCATCTTACTATTACTAATTGGAGGCTCCTTTTGAAGACTCCACGTGAAGCCATCTAGGATACTAGGTGGACACTCTAGAAAAAGAAAGAGAAATTATAGAAATTCTCTAAAAAAGCAAAATATCTAGCCCTTCATCCCTTCTCACCGAAATCATATATAGACATCTGATCCTTAATCTGTAATCTAACCTAATCTATGTGGTGACGACCCAACCTCCACCAAACAAAAAAAATCGACTATGAACCCTGTGATCTAGAAAAAGTGGTGACACTCACAAAGGATAATTTGATCAAGAGAAACTGGAAGGGGGAGGGTAGGTGTTGTTTCTGTTATTCTAATGAAACTATACAATATCTTTTTTTTTACTGCCATATAGCAAAATTTGTATGGAATTCTCTGTTCTATACGTTTGGAATTCATTCCCCTTCTAATGTTTCAGAACTGTTGGGTTCCCGGCTTGAGGGTTTTCCTCACAAGTTCATAAAACAAGTGTTAGTTGGTGTTATAGCTTTATGCCGGGCTATTTGGCTAACTAGAAATGATGCAGTTTTTTTAGAACCATGTCTAACTCGTACCTGCAGATCGTCTTAAGGGGACATACTGGACGAGAATTTGGTCGTTGTTATCTAAAGAGGAAATGAGGGAGTTCCTGAAGAAGATGTGCAGGCGCTTGGAAGGTGTATTGCTGTATTTTGGCGCATCTGGCGTGTGGAATTGTGGGAGGTGATTGGGGGGTTAACCTGGTTGATCTTCAGTTGGAGATTTAGGCTAGTCCTTGCTCTGCTGGTTGTGTTTGATGTTTAAAACTGTTTTGGTTGCAGTCTGCGTACTGCGTCTATATTGGCTATAGACACTCACTTGTGAGCGTTCGACCGGGATATTCCTTTATAAAAAAAGAAATGAACCCTGTGATCTCGCGGCCGTCGGCATGGCGTCGCACCGTGGCCGTGGAGTGGTGCTGCGGCCACCTGCGAACGGCCGACAGTCCCGGGCCTACCTGGCGTGGATGGCTTACTCAACGGTGAGCACCTCACCGCCCTGCACGACGCTATCGAGGCCGTTCTCTGAATCTCACGAAGGTGAGCGCACCAGCGCCGCTGTCATCTCTGCTCGAGCCTGAATGACAAGGATCTCGTGCACACTTCGACTGTATTTCAGAAGAATTCAATTGCCTTGCATTTTTTGACTTGCAGTTCCCTGGGACAAGAAGCAGATGAGGCCAGTCATTCACGACTTCATGCATGCAACTTTGGGTTGATCCTTCATCCAAGACAATCATCTTTGTTTATATCCCACTAACACCATTGCTTCCTATGCCCTAATTTGAGACAGTTGATACCAAAGTTTTGTCCTCACCACCACCTCCAAGATGGGCAAGATGGACTAATATGGTCAATTATTCTCTAGAGAGCCTGCGTATATTAGATTGACAAAGCCAATCAAGATGTGAGAAATCAGAACCATACATGGCCAAATTTTCTGGTGGCCTGCTGTGCATATGCAAGATATCTCTATTGTTAAGTGGCAGACTTTTTGATCTTATGTTTATTTTTATTATGCCAGGTAACACTCATTGCCAACCTGTAATGAGTCACTGAGGACCACATGAATATTATGCAGCCCTCAAGAGCTAGAGTTAAACATTAAGCTTTCACTTGCAGTGATGGGTGCGAGGGTCCTTTCATCAAGGTAACAGTTCCATATATCTCTAAGTAAACAATGTAACTTTCGTTTTTATTTTCACAACTATTACTTTATGGCGAAGAAGCAAGAGGCTGTGACTACAAGTTATTCATAACCTATAATCACTTAAACCCCCCCCCCCCCCCCCCCCCCCCCCCAAGAAGAAACTCCTTTTCCGAGCTGCTGCCAAATCACCAATCTAGCCAGTGGTGGCATGGAAAATACAAATACACACGTGCAAATGAGTTTGGCGTATAATGTTTTCCTTATATCCAAAGTTAACATATTAAATGGTTTTTGTGGTATTGATCTGTTAACATATTAAATATATCGATGTTACTTTTAGAAATTCCATAGGAATTATGGTTTTTGTTATCATATTTGTTCTATGAGATTACGAGGTGATCGATGTTGTATAAGATGGATCACCACCTTTTTAAAAAAAATAAGATTTATTTATTATTGTAAAATAACAGAACATGTCAAATGATAGTATATTATTATAAGTACATGTCACCAATACAGATAGTTGGTCATATAAAGTATAGTCAAGGTTACAAAGCTTTTGACGGTGACTAGTAACCCTGTCAATTTAGAAGCGGGACAATTATGGATCGACTTGCATGGTTTGTGCAAACATGTTGAATGTGAGAAGAAAACAATTAACAACGATTTGTGGTGTGATAGAAGAGGGTTATGTTATTTTAATATGACATAATAATTTCATGATTTTGGTGTCTTATGATCACTATACTTACTCCATATAAGAGAAGGTATACTGAATCTGTTCATTCCCACAAATTTGTGAACACTGTGTTGCACATTTTCAAGTGTACTTATCTTTTTGTTGAGGGTATATAAGTTGTCACCAATTGGAGACTCCTTTTTCTATAATCTCTTTACTTAATCACTTCATTCTAAATTACAGTATAAAACCATATAGATATTTATACTCTTCTTTGTTCATGTTCTATTTGTAGAGCAATATGTAACTACAAACCAGTAGCCCGTGCCGGTGCATGGGTTGATGGACTAGTGATAACAAAGACTGGGAAGTCTTTATTTATTGATAAAGTGGGCTAGGATTTGCTTGGCAGCAGCGTGCTCTAGGATCCTGTCATCCGCAAAAGATCCATCCTTTCCTCACCAATTATTGCTCATCCCTGCCCTCTTGACTCGAGGTCTTCGTCAACGTCAACCGAAGCACCAGCACCTTATCTAGACGCTCTCCACCGCTGCTCCAGTCCAGGGAAAAGGCCACGCATCAGATCTCCAACGCCACCGGCATCTGCTTACGACACGGCCAGCGATCCACCGGCGAGATAGCTCCACAGGACGGCAGCTAGGCTTCAAAGTTCAAAGTAGAAGGTGCCGACAGGTATGCACGGATCCATTCCCTCGGATCTGAGCTGTATCTTTTCCCATATATTACTCCAAAAGTGTAGATCCGTGCCTTACACTTGTTTTGTCACTCAACATGCCTTCGTTCCAGACACTTGTGCTGATTTAAACAAGTTTTTTGTTTTTTGCGGGTAGCTAATTTAAACGAGTTGACGGGCTCGATCAAGTTTGTTCTGGTTCTGCACTTCTGGTGTCCTCATGGCGTGTCGACGTTCTTCCACACCGCCTTTTTTTTCGAGAATATGCAGGAGAAGTGCATATAATTCTATTAACAAGGAGAGAAAAACAAGTTACAACGCGGGCCAATCCGGGCGCACCCACACGGTTTTTTCAGAGAGTAATAACTTATACAGGAAATGAAACAACCAAAGTGGCAGACAAGCACACCCCCTAACTGTGAGCCGCGTCAGGCCACCCTAACGCCGCAACAAGCTTGGCACCAGCCTGAACCCAAAGGCGACCGTCCTCCAAAATGAGTTCCGTCAGCTGGGCTGCTGCGAGGCTCTGCTGTCGTCCAAAGACCCTGCCATTCCGCTCCTTCAAAATTCGCCAGGAAACCAGCATGAAGATGGAGTCGAAACCCTTACCCAGTTTTGCATTTAGACCTTCACGAAGCTGCAGCCAGAAGTCCAGCGTCTGAACGGGAACCGCTCCCCCCAGACTCAGCCCCAGGACGGTCAGCACAGAGTGCCAGACCTGTCTCGAGCTCTTGATCGCAGAGAAGGCAGGTGCTCACTCCCTGTAAGCCGCGCTTCAGCTGCCGATCAGCTGTCCAAAGCCGACTCCGGACGGCAAGCCACATGAAGAACTTCACCTTCAGCGGAGCCCACGCCTTCCAAATTGGTTTGGCTGCAGCGAACTGCATGGAACCAACGAAGAACATCCGGTAGAGCTCCACGCCGGCGGCATTGAAGCTTCTCGCGGTGGCGGCGCGTTTCGTTGTATCTAATCTAATAACCGAGTAACGCTCACTGCTTTTAGTCTCACTTTTTTTTGGCTTGACATGATGGACGAGAAATCCAAAGCTTGCTCATTCTGTTTTGATCTTCAACGTATTCTTTATTCAGGTCGTTCGTGAGTATGTCGGGTAATTAATTGGATGATCCACCATTCCTGGGTGCCTGCTCAAGCAATTCTGGACCTCCAAAACGCAATAACTCGCTGCTGCGAAACGTACACGAGCAAGAGCTGCCTCCAAAAGAAGATCGGCTAATATGAACATCGCCACAGGGGCGATGAACACCCTGCTCCCCAAGCTTGCGGAGCTGGTGGTGGGAGAATACAAGCTGCAGAAGGGTGTCAAGGGAGAGATCAAGGAACTCGAGAAAGAGCTGACATACATAAGTGCAGCCCTCCGCAAGGTATCTGAGGTGCCGGTAGACCAGCTTGATGAGCAGGTTAAGATCTGGGCCCATGATGCGAGGGAGCTATCCTATGACATCGAAGATGCTGTTGACACCTTCATGTTGCGTGGCAAGGGCCTCGAGCAAAAAGGCCAAGACACATTCAGCCTCAAGGGGCTCTCTGCTAAGGCCGCCCATTTGTGCAAGAAGGCCAAAAATAACCATAAGATGCACAACGTTATCAAAGACATCATGGACCAGGTCAAGAAGGTCAGTGAGCGCCGTGATAGGTACAAGGTCGACAACATTACTACGAGGCCAAATTGTGTGCCTATTGATCCTCGCCTAGAAGGTATGTACAGAAAGGCAACAGAGCTAGTTGGAATTGACGGGTCAAAGAATGAGCTAACTAAGAGAATGTTAGGACAGCACTACTCAGTGAGCCAGAAATCAGACATAATTTCTATTGTAGGATCCGGAGGCTTGGGGAAGACAACTATTGCCAATTCATTATTTCAGGACCTTAAAGCCAATTTTGATTGTCATATTTTTGTCTCGATTTCCCTTAATCCTGATATAAACAAGATTTTCAAGAACATTCTTCTCCAACTCGATGAGAAAAATTATGGCCATATTGATGAGGCATGGGAAGTGAACCAGCTCATCGACAAAATTATAGAATTCCTCAAGAATAAAAGGTACAGCTCTATGCATACCTACTCTTTATCGTCATAACTCATAAATAAATACCTTTTTCCTTTTGGTTGAGGGATAAAGTATGCAGTAACGGGTCTTTTCAACTTCATATATTTCTGTTAGCCTATGATTATAATATGCTTATTATATTTCTTCAGATTCACTATCTTGTCACCCATATTTATTTTGCAGCCTTGTTAAACTATTGATTATTTTGTGAAACTTTCCATTAGCCACACAATTGCTGACACTTTTAGAAAGTGTAAATTGCACCCACCATACGACAACCGGTAATGTTATATCACTTTAGTCCAATGTAGAAAAATGTATGAATAGATACACGAACAAGTAAAATATGTGCATATGTGGTCACATGCACCCTGTGTAGATTAAATTTACCACCGTGGCAGATGATGTGGACGGTTTTACACAAGTAGCCCCTATC
The DNA here is from genome assembly GCA_032594955.1 of Panicum miliaceum. Lineage (NCBI taxonomy): Eukaryota > Viridiplantae > Streptophyta > Magnoliopsida > Poales > Poaceae > Panicum > Panicum miliaceum. The sequence continues at coordinate 37,359,413 of CM064066.1, forward strand.
TTGGAGATAGTTCTCACAAGCCATTAAGAAAGATAGAAATTCCTCTCTCTACCATTGAAAAAGATATCATCCCTTATGTTCCATTATTTCATTTTCTTAGGTCCGTCACTACCACTGTCGTCTATTTTGTACCTATTTTTGTTAAATCAACATGTAAAGGAAGCCACAATGTTTATTTTACCTTGGTCTTCCACCTTCCTCTTTCTCTCCATGAGTTGTTATCTCCTGCTCTATCCTCTTCTCCCGTTCTTTGTTTTTCCCACCTCATCCAAACCCCTCCCATCCCTTCCCTTCCTCAACATGGATTCCTCAGCTCATGATAAAAAAATAGACATAGACGTAGAGGGTTACATGCATAAAACCATCCACATCACGTTCCATGGAAGGCAAAATACATCTACGTGGAGTACATGTGACCTATATGAACACATTTGACAAGTTCAAGTATCTGTTCGCACATTTTGTTATTTGCTGAACTAAAGTAATACAACTATACAAGTTGTTGTATAGTGGTTGCAATTTACTTTTTTTAAAATCGTAAAGAGGAACTGCACCAGTGGTCCTTAGCCGGGGCTCGAGGAGTGTCATACCTCCTCGCCCATGAACATCGGGTGGGTTAGGTTGTTTCTTGTTGGTCGGGTCTCACCCTTGTATGTTATATCTGTAATTTTTCTACAGGTGTCCTATGTAAGAGCATGATACAAGCCCCTAACTGTATCACCCGGGGTTATTACCCCTCTCTTTCTTCTTAATATATTGGTGCGCATCTCTCCCGTGCATTCGAGAAAAAAACATTTTTAAAAATCCAACAATATTATCATACATATCACTATGGATGCACCTAGGTTAACAATCTTTAGAAAATAGTGATAGATTTTATTTGAGGAAATTATGAAAGTAAAGAATACTTATATTCTCTCAAGAGAGAGGGATACCTTGCTCATTGTTTGGACTACATTTATTAACTGTACATTCTCCGGTTCATGTTATGTACTATTATTAATCTTTCACCTTTCTGAATCCTGATGTGATTATTGGTGCATCTTGTAGTCACCTGCTACTAATTTCATCACAAATTTTTCAGTACTTGACACGTCAGATTTCTTATTCTATATTTTCCAGATAAACTTTCACATAATCATATCTTGATTTACTAACATTTCTGAGTATACTGTCATTTATTACTAGGTGTTTGTGCGTGGTTGATGATGTATGGAAAGAATCAGCATGGGATGCTATCAAACTTGCTTTCCAGGATGGTAATCGCAGAAGCAAGATAATCATAACCACTCGCAATAAGGCTGTCGCAGAACATGTAGGTGGTGATATTTTTGAATTAAAGCCTCTGTCTATCGATGACTCGAGGGAGTTGTTCAATAAACGGATATTTGAATCTGTTGAAGATTGTCCTGCGGATTTGAGCAAAGTTACTGAAAAAATCTTAAAGAAATGTGGTGGTGTACCATTAGCCATTATTACCACAGCAAGCTTACTGGCTAGTAAACCGAGGTGTTCAGTGGAATGGGAGAAGGTGAATAATTCTATTGGTTCTGGATCTGAAAATAGCCCCCATGTGGACAAGATGAACTCGATATTAAGGCTCAGTTACAATGATCTGCCTTTCCAATTGAAGATTTGCTTGTTGTCTCTGAGCATGTATCCTGAGGATGAGGTGATTAGAAAGGATGTTTTGGTATGGAGCTGGATTGCAGAGGGTTTCATCACACCTGCAGGGTCGAGCTTGCAGGAGATAGGGGAGGGTTACTTCAATGAGCTTATTGATAGAAGCTTGATACAGCCCGTGAACTACAGACATAGCTTTGACAACTTTGTTACGGTTGCGGAGAGGGAGGTGTATGCTTGCCAATTACATGATATGGTGCTTGAGCTTATTATCAAGTTGTCAGCTGAAGAACGCTTCGCTACCACTTTGTTGTCAGATGGTGAACAAGCAGGTGCATCTTCGTTGCATCAGATGGAGATCATCCGGCGGCTATCCCTCCACGACAGAAGCAACACCAATGCCTCAATAAATGAAAGAAAGATGGTGTCCAAAGTGAGGTCACTTGATGTCTTTGGCCGTGCAGATTTAATGATGGCGTCCCTGCCGAGATTCCGCGTTCTACGTGTACTGCAGCTAGAGGACTGTTCTGGTCTAGATAACAGTCATCTGAAGGATCTCTGCAAGTTGTACCTCCTGAAGCTTCTGCGGCTACAGGGTTTGAAAGTCACCAAGCTCCCCGAGAGTATTGGCAAGTTGGAGTCTCTGGAAACATTGGACATAAGAGGAAGCTGGGGAGCGATAATGTTACCACGGTCTTTTGGTAAACTAGGAAATTTGGTCCGGCTACATGCTAAAAGAGCGAAACTGCCGGATGGTGTGGCCCTGGAGAATATGAAATTTCTACAAGAGCTAGTAGGCATACGCCCTACCTTGCACGCCATGACAGGGATTGGTAAACTGAGAGAGCTAAAGGTCCTCAAACTTTTTTCTTCAGGGAAGAATCTAAGAGCAGTACTGGCAACTCAAACATGCCCCAGTTCGTTACAAGTATTGGTGATAAGAACTCAAAAAATTTATTCGCTGGATTTCATGGCGCAGGTTCCTCCTGGTCTCCAGACCTTCATGTGCAATAGCTACTTTGAGGCATTCCCCAGGTGGATTGATCCTTCGCTCTCCTGTCTCACCGTATTGTCCATCATGCTGGTGGGTGTGCATGTACGGCCTGAGCACCTTGACAAGCTTGCTGAGCTGCCATCTCTTCGCTTTCTCAGGATATGCGCGCCGCTTCCACCACCAGAGCAGGAAAAGCTCGTTATTCACAGCAGTCCATTCGCATTCCCGTGTCTAACAGATCTTCGGATTTCCTGTTCCTTGATGTTCCTTAAGTTTCGACCTGGGGCTATGAGAAAGCTCCAAATACTCTGCCTTCGCTTTGACCCCACAAGGACCAATGAGCATTTTCAGACTAATAACTTCGATTACGGATTTGGGAACCTCCCTTCTGTCCAACATGTCGTTATTAAGTCATGGGGGTACGAGCACCCTGAAGCCCAGGATGCTATTAGGAAGACAATTAATGATCATCCCAACCATCCATCGCTCGATTTTTCCTAGCTATATGTAAGAATTGAAGGTAAGATCTGACTCCTCTGCGTCAAGATATTTTGTTTGTGATTGAAACCGTTGTTTTGTCACTTCCTTTTTGCGCTAAGAAAACATGTTGTCAAGCCAACTGAGAATCTTCTCTTTGTGTTTCCGTTGTTTAACATAGTGGAAGTATGAAACTAGTACTACATTGTTAAGGCTTCATTCTAATTCTTGTTGTTTCTTTTGTAGGATGGAAGCGGCTTATGGGATTTGTCGCTCGTCATGTGCTTGTTACGGGGTTAGAGGCTAAGTGTGTTACATTTTCCATGAAATCAATTGATCCATTCATGTCAAACTCAGATACTTTTATGACTATTCATTACGTGTTTCCAATAACTACATCATGTACGTATTTTTTTTTTGTTACTGAGGATGGGTTATCAGTGTGACCTATTTTGAACATTTCATCCACATACTGTATCTTAAGTTATCAAATTTGGCGGATTGAGTCTGAGTCAATCATTTTTTTTGTAAGGAATTAATGTTGATACATAACTACCGATTGTGACCCAACAAGTGTCATAGCATCCAGACCGGGCAGTATATCTGCTGCCCGGTGACCCCAGGTTTTTCTATGCTGGATGCCTAAGCTCATTTGTTTTTTTCCCCTCAAAACCGAACTCGTTTAGGAAAAACGGTTACGGCCTTACGACCCTGGTTAGTATTCTAGAAAGTTGGCGGCAACATGTTACGTGAATAAAGAAAAGTGCTAGGTCAAAGTTACTTTTTCTTTATTTTTATTTTTACATAAAGAAATTGTAATAATTTATATAAGTATCAATTGAACGCTAACTCTTTTTTTGAGCAAAACTTGAACGATAACTTTAAATTAAAAAATGAATGGATCAGTGAAATAAGCCCAGAGAAATATTAGGCCCACGAAGGACCGGAATGGCCCACCACAGAGAGCCGCGATACGACAAAACAAAGTCCCCCACACCACACGGCCGTCTCCTCTCCTCGCCGAAACCCTAGCAGCAGCTCAGGCCTCCCTCCCCTCCCACCAGGTGGCGGCGCGCTCCTGTCACTTCTTCTTCCTCCCATCCCGTCTATCTCGCCAATCTCTACTGACTTTTCGCTTGCTCGCTCCAGATCCCCCTTCGCAGCCGGCGGGTCCCTTCACACAGCGGGAGATGGCGTAAGTTCCCCATCGAAATCTCTGTAGCAGCCCGTTTCTTAAATCCTGGTTTCGCGTAGGCGAAAGGAGTGATAGCTTCTGATTGCTTCGGTGATAGATCGTTGTTAATGTTTTGCCCTGAAGTGTTGCTGGTATTCTGGGATGTACCTTCTTTGTTCGAGAATTTCGTTTCGTGGTAGTAGCTCAGTAGATTATTGTTGCCTTCCGTGCCAACTGTACTGCTTGGGATTGAAAGATTCTGTTCGGTCTCCGTTCCAACCCGTGAATGATTGAATTTGTGCACAATCATCGCATCGGTAGAACTGTGTAATGGCGCGCTAGTCCTGTTTATTTGGTGGAGGGACGTTCTGCCAGAGTGCATTGGGGTTCCTTGTAACGTTTTCTTGCAATTCTATTCACAATTCATGATTGGATATTGGGTGATAAGTTACTTATCTTGCTGTAGTTTCTAGCTTATAAATCACTTCAGTGTGAAATCGAGCTTCCAGTTGCTGGCATGAAAGAAATGAGCAGTTTTGATGGATAATTTGGTGGTTGATTAGGTTTAGTTTATGCCGGGTTTGCCTTGTTTACATAGACTTGCCCCAAATTTAGTGCACCAATTTAACCAACTGTGAGAATAGTATCTTACGATGAATTGTAGGAATGGACTTGTTAATGACTAGAGCCTAAGCATCACAAGTAACAGATACTAGCTGTTTAAGCTGTGGTTTGGCAGGTCGTTTCGTGCATAATCAACGCACTGAAATTTTCTGATTTGGCAGGGATCAGGAGTCTCCGGCTGCAGTTGAGGCACCTACCCCGGTTCTTGGGGAGCCGATGGACTTGATGACTGCTCTGCAGCTTGTGATGAAGAAGTCAAGTGCTCATGATGGGCTTGTGAAGGGTCTTCGTGAGGCTGCCAAGGCCATTGAGAAGCATTCCGCACAGCTTTGCGTGCTTGCTGAGGACTGCGACCAGCCTGATTATGTCAAGCTGGTGAAGGCACTGTGCGGTGAGCACAATGTTCACTTGGTCACTGTGCCTAGCGCTAAAACTCTTGGCGAGTGGGCTGGGGTAAGTTAGAAAATCCTTCTGTAGAACATTTGCTTCTTTTTACATAGCATTATTGTTGCTGCCTAGATGGTGTTAGTAGATTATCCTTTCCAGCATTCATTTTATAGCTTACAGTTCTCCATCTACCAACACGGGAAAATTTACTAGTGTTTGTGAATGGCATGCGTTTACATTTTGTTTTTATTGTATTCAGTTGAGCTCAACTTTCTCGAGCATGCCATTCTCCACCATGCTGTATACTGCTTTTCTACTGCATTCTGTTGTACGAAGTTACGTCTTGAATGTTACAAGCTTCATCTATGGTGCTTTGCAGCTTTGCAAGATTGACTCTGAGGGCAAGGCAAGGAAGGTTGTAGGCTGCTCCTGTGTCGTTGTCAAGGTAACATATCAATCACCTACTGCCCTATTTGCAAGTAACTATTTAGGTTTACATAGGAGAAAACATGATGTTTCACTGTTTTTTTTATTATCAGGACTATGGTGAAGAATCTGAGGGCCTTAACATAGTGCAGGAGTACGTCAAATCGCACTAGATATAGCATGTTTCAGTAATGTTCTGCATTTTGGACCTGGGCTTAATATCAAGCTTGGTTCTGGGGCTTGCTATGAGATTAGAGCAATTTATTAGGTGAGCCCGGAGGACACAGGCAATTTGGACATCTGATTTTTTATGGTGCTGTCACCTGGTTTTAATGAAAATCGTCAAGAGCTGAGGTTATCTTTTGATGTTTATATCCATGTCAATGTCTGCCAGTCATACTTTGCATGACACTGGTTTGGTTGCGTTGCATTTGATTTGACGAAACTGTATGTGGTATGCTCCTTATGGAATGTAGTTTCTACTTTCCTGATATGTTTATTGGAGGAACTATGCTTTGCCTAAAGCGGTTATGAAAGCATAATTTGTTGTTTTGCGAATTACTTGTAGTTCAGCAGAAACCACATTGCAAACGCCGCCATGAAAATGCTTTTGTGCTGCGTAGCAGGTTAAATTATGTTATTCCGGAGAATGGAGGTTGGAAACAGCAGAGGAAAACAATCAACGTTGTAAAAATTTTGATCAGTTGCACAGCCAATTCAGGTGATCTGATGGAGTGATTACAATCCGCCGGACCAAGCAATGTGATTCTCTGTGTAACAAAATTGGTACATGCCAAATGTTTCCTTTCAGAATTCAAACCGCTTGAACATGTATCATAGTTTGTATCCACCGCTGTCGCATTCTGTGTAGCATCTAGCATGCTCAGACAGCCTAGCAGAATCAAATCAGAATTACTGTAAACAGAGGATAAAAAAAATTCTGTGTAACTGAAGGAAGCTTGCACCTTCAGTAAGCCTGAGAAGCAAACCCAAGATCCCAATAAACCTGAATACTAGCTCTAATTCGAAGCACAATCTTTGCAGCACCTCATGACTCGTGAGGTACAAAATGTTCGTGTAATTTTTCAAAAAAAAAGACAAGAAAATGCTCATGTAAGGAAGAAAAAGGTACAGCCTTTTTAATAAAAAATAAAAAGGAGAAAAAAATAGAGAAGCGAAGTTGCAATAGGCGGGAACGGATAAGATAACAAAAACGAGGCCCCGCAAAATCGCGCTCCGTTCTCCAATGGCCGCCGCCGCCGCCGCCGCCGCCACCACCACCACCACCTTCCTCCCTCCACTCCCGACTCCACGCCCCCGCCTCGCCGCCGCCGTCCGCCGCCCTCCTCCCATCTTCACGGGCGCCGCCAATGCCGTGCCCCCGCCGGAGGACGAGGACTCCAGCGACGACGACGACGGCGACGCCGCCGCGCCGCGCAGGAGCGCCCGCAAGGACCGTCGCCGCGCGGTGCGCATCGCGTGGGAGAAGCTGGTCCGGTGGTCCCGCTCCTGGCGCCGCCGCAACCGCAGCGACGTCCTCGAGACCACGCGCAAGGTAGGCCGGGACGCTTCGCTAGCTTCCTTGCGGTTGCAGGATCTGATTGGGAGCGGCTGCGCGGGTGGGTTTCGCAGGTGGTGGTTCTCGGGGGAGGGTTGTTCGGGACGGCCATGGCGGCGCACGTGGCGGCTAAGAAGGCCGACCTCGAGGTGTCCATGCTGCTCAGGGACGACCTCGTCTGCCGGTCCATCAACAACCGCCATATCAATTGGTTCGTAACTATTGTTGCTTCCTTTTCCAAAAAAAAAAAAACTATGGTTGCCTCCTTTGAACCTTTCTTGATCGGTGCAGGGAAACAGTTTGCTACATTCTTCTTTTATTCTCGGAGCATCTGTTAGGAAGATCATATTTTTGTCCATCAAAATTTAGATTCTTGGTCAGCACCCATGGCACAAGTATTTAGGATCGATTTCGACTGTGCATTCCCATCAATATCGCTCCTGAAAGTGCAATAGTCCTAGGTAAAATATCTGATGGACATTGTTGCCGAGGGAGGAGAATGTGCAAAGGCACCACATTTGATCTAAACTGACTTGAATTCAAGAGTACATATAACTGCGTGTCATTTATCATTTTGTCCTAAGTGTCCATTTTGCTTGCAACATGGTCAATCTGGATATTAATTTTGCTTTATCAAGAATATGCTGCATTGCAATTCATGTAGATGTACTATTTGGCATCACACAGAAGAGAACAAGATAAAATATTTTGCTCATGTCTATAGATACCTGTTTTCATTTCAACGTGGAAATATTATGAGTCATCTGCATTACAGCTTGTCATTTTACTGCAGCAAATACTTACCAGAACACAGATTGCCAGAAAATATTGTTGCAACAACAAGTGCTGCTGATGCTTTAGCAGGAGCTGATTACTGCTTCCATGCTGTTCCGGTTCAGGTTATTCACATTTCTTTTTGAAGCATTGTGCATTCTGCAGGGATTTCGTCCTTTTTGACTCTGATATTTTTTGCGGCAGTTCAGTTCATCCTTTCTTGAAGGTATTTCAACACATGTTGATCCAAAGTTGCCATTCATATCACTTAGCAAAGGGCTGGAACTCAATACCCTTCGGACAATGTCTAAAATCATCCCACGAGCATTGGGAAATCGACGCCAACCATTTATTGTTCTATCAGGACCTTCTTTTGCAGTAGAACTAATGAGCAAATTGCCTACAGGTTTGCTGATATTATTTTTCATATTGTTAACCTGTTATATCTTCTTCAGGCCCTATTTTGATTGGTGCTAAGCTATTTCTACATGAATTCTAATTATCTTTTCTTTTCACATATCTGTATGTAAAAATAAATTCAGTGGAATCCAAGGCACCATAATAATGCTAAGAATGATAAATTCTGCTAGTATTTTGGATTTCTTCCTTTCATAAGCACTTTGAATCTGCTAATTTGGATTGAAGATCACGGTTATTTAACTTTAAAATTGTAGCAATGGTGGTGGCATCTAAAGACAAAAAGTTGGCAAGTTCTGTTCAGCAGCTATTAGCTTCCCCAAATTTGAGGATAAGCACATCAAGGTAAGAATGCCTAATCCCAAGGCTTCATCACCAATGATATGACAACCAACTTTATAACATGGGAAATTGCATGCCATAAAAAGGCGAATGAAGTAACAAAAAGGGTTTGCTTGAAAGCACTTGAAGTTCCAGAGGTTTTCCATACAATGTTGAGTTCTCAAATTAGTTCCCCCAGTTTACATGGCTGTCCTTTTAGTTTACAAAAAAAAGGCTTGTTTTTACTAAAAAATGGTAGAGAAGATGAGATGGAAGAGGTGAGCATGAATGAAATGGGGAATTTTTGCTCCACTGTTTATAGTACTCTTTGATTTTTTATGTTCAGAAAAACATAGAAAATGACCCGTATGCTAAATTCAGAGAAAAATAAACAATATATACGAATATCTGTTCAAAAATGTTCTCCCTAAGATGGTACTTGCCGAATTCCAGAACATCATTCAATAGTGAAAAGGGAAAAGCTCTAGAATTTTTCCTCAGTTTTCATCTGAAATTAAACTAGTAGTCTAAAATTTACGACTAGTATATTCCATGCATAAGAGTTAGATTAGTAGAGATATTGTAACATTAGGAGAAGAAGAAGAATATTTGAATGTGACCTGTGATACTTCAGTGATGTTACAGGAGTGGAAATTGCAGGTGCGCTGAAGAATGTTCTTGCAATAGCAGCAGGTATAGTAGAAGGCATGAATCTTGGGAATAATTGTATGGCCGCCCTTGTTGCTCAAGGTTGTTCAGAAATACGATGGTTGGCAACAAAGGTCTGCAATATCTATCATCTGCCTTTCCATTGTTTATGAAGTCTGAAAATTTGCTACATTCACTGACATCAACTTCTTAAATTGAAGATGGGAGCGAAGCCGACAACTCTTTCTGGTTTGTCTGGGTCAGGTGACATCATGCTTACATGTTTTGTCAATCTTTCACGGAATAGAAATGTGGGGCTGCGCCTTGGTTCAGGCGAAAAACTTGATGAAATCATGAGTTCTATGAATCAGGTGTGCAGCATTCTTTCTATGACATCAATTTATGCACAATACATGACCTGTATGATACAATATATTCTTCTGTGTTTAGGTTGCTGAAGGTGTATCAACTGCTGGGGCTGTGATTGCATTAGCTCAGAAGTACAATGTCAAAATGCCAGTCCTGACTGCAGTTGCGCGGATAATTGATAATGAGTTGACTCCGAAGAAGGCGGTTATGGAGTTGATGAATCTTCCTCAGGTAAACCATTTGATTTAGTATACCAAATGTACTTTATTCCACAGACAACCTTCGAATTCTTAACATATTTCAAATTGTTGTGCAAACTTGTCCTAAGGACTTCACTATTTAAGTTAATACATTGCAAGTAGGCAAACATTGGTTTCTCCATTTAGCGAAGTGGTGGTTTGTGCTTTGGCTAACAAACCTGAAGCAATGGTTTACTAATTTGTCTAACCAACCAAGTTGTCTCAAAAAAAGCAAACAAACCAAGTTCCTCTTGCAATCTTCATTTGTTGCTTAGTGTCTTTTGTAATGTTCCAGCAACATATTTTGATCATGAAATAGGCATTCTTATTGGTTCCTTTGACTAAACAAACATGGTGTGCATTTCAATTTGATGATTTTAGTTGTAAGGATAATTTACCTGAGACACTGATGACTTTTTCAGTAATTATGCTGGCAGAAAGGTTCCTGACCTGATATCTGCGTATTTTAGCAGCTCTGCCTCTTGTCTTGTTCGCGTTAATAGAACTTCCATTTTACAGGTTGAGGAAGTCTGACAAGGATGGCAATGGAGTTATGCTCCGTTTGTCTGGACTGGAAGTGTAGTTTTGAGACCGACCATACGAAAATCTGCTGAAGGCCACGATAGTTTTTATATATGATCTCTGCTGTGCAGGTTTATTTCACTTCAGAGGCTGTACTGACAAATTATTCGTTTATTAATGCGGAAGTGGTATCCAGCTTTCGGGGAATAATGGTGGCCTTTTGCAAATTCCAAGTTTTTGTAGTTTTTTTATTTTTTTCCCTTCTTTACACGGGTAAAATCTTGGCCATGACATTTTTTCAAAAGAAAAAGAAAATCTATTGGAGGCGCTGGCTTAACTGAAGGTGGGCACTATCCGCACTCACGGGAGATGAACTCATTGTCGCATTTTACTCGCAATGATGTTGCAAGTGACCATATGATGTGATCAGGATTTCTTTTTTCTCGAATGCGCAATATGATCAGGGATTGCACTTGCTAACACAAGTATTTAACCTCGAATCCTCGATCACCAAGCCTTACCTTCCATTAAAAGAGCACCGTTTTTGTGGGGCCTCTTTTACGGCGCATAGTACTACCACTTGGTAGTACGTAGAAGTGATAAGATTGTCATTAGTAACTTAATTTATAGGATAATTTTATAACTTTTTGCAATTTTATCTATTGCAATTATTTTTGACATATTGCAACACTTTTAGACCGTTGCATCAAAGGTGAAATCTTGTAGTGAAATGATTTTTCTCATATTACTTTTATACTATCTATACTATCGAGATATACTAGCTCTCGACTGTTCAATATTTACATATAAATCCTTTTCAGATAGTAGTATATGGTCGTATTGTGCGCTATAGAAGTGCGCTCTTTTGTACGGTGGCATTGAACACCGAAAAAAATCCGTGGCTGGTTTCGTGCGGTTATTGTTAGTCGTCAGTTCTTGTTCTGCAATTCCAGCAGGAATTTGTCTTCTTCACAACTCGAAACAGGATGTTTCGAAGACGTGTAATTTCGAGTTCACAAAGATATGGAATCTGGTAGTAATTTTGATTACGGGCAAGTCATGGATCATCCATGGGACACGAGAGGCGAGAGCTCTGAGTTTCTGACCAAGCTCACGCGGGCCGAACCTGGGAAGAACGAAGAATATCACGCGACGCCGTTGGCCGGCGCGGAACGGGACAGAGGCGAGGCCGCTATCCGGCGCACGTGTCGCCTCCTCCGCCGTTACAGCCCCGTGAACACCCGCGGGGGCACCAAAAACCCAAGCCCACACCCTTCACACTTCCCACGCGCACCCACGCCGCTGCGCCGCAGCCCGTCGCCGGCGAGCCCCCCGCCTAGCCTCTCCTCTCACCGATGGCGGCGGCCGCGAGGGCCGCTTCCGCGGCGCGCTCCCCTCTCCTCGTCCACCACCATCGCCACCGCCTCCCCCAGGTACGCCCTCCCTCCCGACCCCCTTCTCGCATCTCGCCATTTTCCCTGGGAGAGTAGTTGTCCGTCGCGTTCAGCTGCTCCGGGTTCTCTCGGCGCTGGAGCGAGGTTGCCCTCGATTCGACTGCGCGGCGGGGCTGGCGGATTTGACTGGGGTGGGGGTCTGTTGCAGGTGCCGTCCGGCGGGGGAGGCTCGCTCCGGGTGGGCGGGCCCGGACGCGGGCGGGAGGAGGGGCGGAGGCGGGCCAGGGTCGGGGTTAGGGTCTTCGCGCGCTACTCCCAGGCCCAGGACTTCTCCACGCGCCTCCAAGGTAACCAGCTGATTTCGATTGATCCCCGTGGCTGTAGTTATCACCTGGCAAGCATATGTCGCCCCAGCTAAACCGATTCTGCAATTTCTGTATCCATGGCATCTGCTAGTTAGCTAGGAGGGAGAATGTCAGGATGATGTGAAATCAAGATGTTTAGTACCATATGTATGTGGCGGTTTCAGAATTTGTGGTGCTGTTGATAGTTTAAATGGTGATCTGTTGGGTGGATGAATGGTTTTAACGCTATTTAACGGTGGGGTGGAGTGACCAAGATTATTGTGTGACTTATAGTTTGTTTCTTCATTGTGAACTGATCATCTGGTTCTTCACTTGTTTCTTTTCTTTATACTCAGATAGAGTTGGTGAGTTGCCTAAGCTAGTGGAGGACCTTCTCCAGACGTCGATTAGCACAGGGCCCCGAGGTGCTTTCAGGATGGCGCAAGGGATCCAAGCTGTGCTTGGGGTTGGTGGGGAGTGGCTGAATGACCTCTCAAAGGTTCGGCTTCTCCTGTTTTATACTTTAATTTTGTCTTTGCGTATCTGGTGCGGTTGAAAATGCTAGTGTTCTTGTAGTTGTAGCCCTCCAAAAAGAGAGGTCATGCTTAAATGAAAGGTCTCCTGTCACAATGCATGCATCAGTGGTGCACATTTGCGCAATCACACCCATGCCCCACACTCCTATTGGATACATGCTTTTATGCTGAAGGCTCAAAGAGTCATAGCTGATCATGGAAGGATCAGCATAAAACTATTGCCACACTGATTGCTTGAATTGGGTAAGCTTTTAAGGGACATTAGTCTGGTCAAGGTGGAAGGGAGGTTCCATCGTTGCAGGTTAGCCTGAGGTTGAGTGTTGAATAATTGCCATGCTTGACTGAGATAATTTTTATCAGTGATTTGAATTTTTATTTCAGCAGGAACATAATTTCATTTCATGCTCTTAATCTATTGCAGACTGCTAACACATCAGCAGGAATTCCAGCTCAGATGCAGCTTGGTTTGCTTTCTCCTCTTTACCTTAGGAGGCTTTTTGAGCGCATGGGTGCAACTTATATCAAGCTAGGCCAGGTAAGGGCATCTTCAAACTTTGTACTATGATTGATGGTAATCCGCAATATATTAGATACCAATAGAAATCTTTTAAATTTCTTAATGTTTAGTGATCAATGTGGTTTAAGTTGAATTCATGACATTCTTAGTTGTAGTAATTATATGTACATGGTAAATGAAAGAGGCTCCTAATGAACAAATTGATTATGCAAATAGCATCCTTAGGTGATTACTATACCTGGGTTGAGCCAACATGTTACCTTTTCTTGGATGGTCTTTTGAGGTGGGTGTGGGGGTCAAATCTGAATAACTTTCTGATTCCATGATTATGTGCCATTCCTGCTCCATTGAAAAAACCATGTACTATTTCTAATTATCTGGGTATTGATAGTCAACTGACTGTGCGATGGTGCAGTTCATAGCATCTGCACCAACTTTGTTTCCTGCAGAATACGTCGAGGAATTCCAGAACTGCTTTGACCGAGCACCAGTTGTACCTTATGATGTGATTCAGTCAATATTGCGTGAGGAGTTGCAGCGACCATTGGATAGTATATATGAATACATAGATCCGGTGCCAATAGCTTCTGCCTCAATAGCACAGGTTTCTCTTGGGAACTTTTGAATTACATTATGCTGTCTGCTGTTGAAGCATTGAGATAATTCATTGTCATTCAGGTTCATGGGGCTAGGTTGAAGAGCTCTCAGAAGGATGTGGTGATTAAAGTTCTAAAGCCTGGTATTGAAGATACTTTGGTTGCTGATCTTAATTTTATCTATGTCGTTGCACGAGTTTTGGAGTTCTTGAACCCTGAGCTACAGAGGACATCACTGGTAAATGCTCTCCTAATGATGAAGTTCATGTTTGACGAGATACTTGACTGTTTCATGACATGATAATTTTTCTTTAAATCACATACTCTTTGATTTTCTTTCTTTAATTAAAGCAGAACAAAATCATTATCAGCATTGAACCATATTTTATAGTACAAACCAAACTCTGGACCAAATGGTTCTTGGAGAATGTGGGGATTTATATTCTGAAAAGCAATGTAGCTGAGTTTATCATCAAATTGTTCATTGTGCTAGAATTGGTGGGGAAGTTAACAGATCTTGAGTATAAACATTGAATAGAATCGTTTAATTAGGGATGTTACATGAGGATAGTAATAGATATTGAGGCTTTATCAAGACAAAGCTAAAGGGATTGTGAAGAAAGTTGAGGAATGGCTGAAGCTGCTGAACAACTTCAGTCCTTGACCTCTGACGTGGTGGAAATTTAGTCTGGCGTGTCAGGTTGCAGGCCGGGCGGGTTGCGGCGAGCCGCAAACCCGCAGAGCTCGCCGCTAATATATTTTTGCGGGTCCGAGGATGTCCACAAAGTTTAACACGCGGGCGACAAACCGTTCGTGGGCTTTGTGGCAGAAAATTTAATCCCGCATCGAAGGCAGCTAGCTTGCTTGCCCGGACAGGCAGCTCGCTTGCTTGCACAGTGCAACTCCATTTGATTAAACCAATAAGTATCGAGTATAGCTGATAAAAAAATAAAATACTGAAACAAAACAAAAGTTAAAAGGGGCATTAATACTCAGAACAACTATGTCTTCTATCATCAATCAAATATTCAAATTAGAATTATATTACATCACCACGAATAAACAAGAACTGGTAGCTTCTTCCAAGGACAGGGGCGGATCTAGGGGGTGGGCTGGGTGGGCTCCGGCCCACCCTAAGATCCAGCCCATTAACCTCCATCATTTATTTTTTCTGCTGTTGAATGAATTATGTAGTGCCTTTGAACTTGCTGCTACTATTATTTTCTTGTGTACAACAACTAATACTTAAATTGAGAATGTGAAAAGTAAGGAATTATAATTTTATAAGATTAGATTAATTTGTTCACTTAAATATTTTTTTTTAAAAAAATTATTGGACCACCCTAGCATGAAATCCTAGATTCGCCACTGTCCAAGGAACCGCTAGCTTCTTCCAGTTGTAAACTTGATACCTCACAGGGCCTTTTGATACCCCCCAGTAATCACCATGGATAACCAAACTAGGATAGATAGCATCATCATCAGAAAACAAATAAGGATAGATGATAAAACTAATCATAGTAAGCTCACAAGAAAAACTACAAAATATTGTATCCCTCTAAGCATCTTGTTTCTTCAAATCTAGAAAGTTCAAAAACATAAATTTTCATCAGAAATGCATGTCTGCAATGTGAAGGAATTTTGTAGCTGCATGGGCTCATGCCATTTCATCAATTTTTATCAACAGTGGAGTCATGAACTTAGGTGAAGGTGCTAAATTTAACTGCAAAACTGAAATGATGTACAAGAAACCGGATTTCGCAAACAGTACTGAAAAAGTAAATGACAGTTCACTACAAGACAGTTGATTGTAAAAATTAGTTGTACTGAATTTCTTTCTCAGGTTTAAAAGTAAATTTTAGTCAAAATTACAAGGCTAGGGAAACTAATTTTGGCTGAAATGCATGACATATCAAACAAAATACATGAACAAAGGCAACAAACACCTCTGGTTGCTGCTACATGTGGAAAAAACATGAACTCTACATAGCATTGGCATGGTACAATACACCTAGAGATTTAATCAAGCAAGAATAAAGGCAGGTTAAGCCTAGCAAGACCAAAAACAATTGTCATAAACAAAGAGTGAAACAAAACTTGAGCTCTGCATACTTGAGTTTGTACTGCTACCAACATCTGAACCATATAACAAAACTAGAAGCTAAACATTCTTAACAACAATTGGTAAACGAGGTATCTATTATTTAGTAACATTGTTATCTGCATAATTGATTTCTAAATTTCATTAAACCAATATAAGTAGAATCAAATGAGCAGGTGTATTCATAAAAAAACACATCCATGTACAGGAAGCCAGCTGGTGTCCCTCCTCTCGCATCTCATGTCAGTGTAGGTCACCGCCAAGCAGACGGTCAGCACAAAGATCGCAATCAAGCACCTAGAGCCCTGAAGCAGATGCAGCTTGACACCTAGGTGGAGTTGACACAGATCCGGCTAGATCCTAGACCTAACACAGATCTCTGCAAATTCATAGAGCATGAGGGCCAGCTCGGGGCTGAAGGGAAGGAGGTGCTAGCGTTCCTGACGCTTGCCTCGCTGCTGTCCTCAGTGCTGCCGGCCCCGACGAGGGTGGGGGCGAGGAGCGGGAGGGCTACATGTCCCGCTGGGACAGGTCCCCGGATGCCGACGGCAAGGCCCTCCACCGCGCCATCAAAGCCTTCAAGGTGCACCTAGCCAAGGAGGAGAGGGAGAGCGTCAAGGGGGTCGGCGGGGTGTGCACCACTGCGGATTTCAGCGGCGGCGGCGACGAAGGTTTCAGGATTGGGAGAGACGTGAGACGAGGAGGTCGCGGGTTCTTGCGGACGTACCCTCTTGTCCGCGGGCTTGGAAGGATGTTTAACGCAAGCCCGCAAAGAAATAGCAGCTGGGCCGCATCTGCCACAAACTCTAATTTTGCGGGGCGGCTAAGCGGGCTCGTTTAACAACCCACCCTGCCTGCAATCTGGCTGGCGTGGAATAGGATAGTTTGCTCGGTTCATCCTTTTGTGTAGCTTCATAGTGTAACTGGTGTCCCCAGCAGTTTGTGAACTTTTGTAGACCTGGTATTGCTTTCAGTAAAAAGCAAAGTGATTTCCTTACCAAAAAAGTGGCCGTGTCCAGGCAGAAATCTATCATGTGATAACTTGCACAATATGTGCAACATAATCAGAAATCTATCATGCGATAACTTGCACAATATGTACAACATAATCAGAAATCTATCATGTGATAACTTGCACAATATGTGCAACATAATCAGAAATCCAAGAGCAATTAGTTCATGCGTATTGAAGTGGGGACAGCAAGCATTATGAAATTTTCTTTTATATTTTGGAAGGTTTTTAAGAAAAAAAATCAGCCTTTGTATTGTCATTCAATGAGTTAGACAAACTGCAAAGCATATAGTTAATAAATGTAATCTTGACTAAGATTTTTTTAATTGTAGGTAGGCATTGTGAAGGATATAAAGGAATCAATGCTTGAAGAAGTTGATTTTAGAAAAGAGGCTGCAAATATTCAGGCTTTTCAGGGATATATAGATGCTATGGGATTTGACAGGCAGGCAAAAGCCCCATTTGTGTATCAGCACTGTAGCACAAAACGTGTGTTGACTATGGAAAGATTGTATGGTGTTCCGCTTACTGACCTTGATTCTATAAGATCTCTTGTTCCGGATCCTGAGTTGACTTTAGTCACTGCCCTTAATGTCTGGTAAGATGTACAGCTGCTTCACTTTTTCTTGTGATATCATACACCATCAATTTTGAGATTTTTGTTTTCCTTACATAAACTTTGTAGTGCCTTGGTCTATGCTTCTGAAAAATGCAAAAATATTGCAGGTTTGGAAGCTTGATTTCTTGTGAATCCTTCCATGCCGATGTGCATGCTGGAAACCTATGGTTGCTCCGTGATGGGCGAATTGGTTTCATTGATTTCGGTATGCTTTAGCATTTTCTCCCATAGTCCTTTTTTTGTAGTGGCTCATAATCTACGTTGTAAATGTAATGGAGCATGAACCATATCACACAATTGAGGGTGGAATTTTACCTCGCAATACGCTAAAACTCCTAGTACTCTAGGTTGATTGTTGTTGAAACTTTCTTCATTAGTTGTATAATTATATTAATTAATACTTTTCAGGTATTGTTGGTCGCATATCTCCAAAGACTTGGGCTGCTATGGAGGTCTTTTTGGCTTCTTTTGCAACTGAGGACTATGATGCTATGGCCTCTGCCCTTTCTGAAATGGGTGCTACAGGGAATGATATAAATATTGATGAATTTGCAAAGGACCTGCGAAAGATATTCTCATCAATACAGGTAATATTTCCGAACGATAGTAGGCTATTTGATATCCTGAAAACTTGATCAACCTTTTTGAGATGATAAGGGCTTGATGAAATGATGAACCATCTTTTGAGTGACCTAAATCAACCGTTACTCTGTTAGTGTCTTAGTAATGTGCTGTTTTGGAGAAACATCTTGCTAAAACTGTATTAACTTAATTCCATAGCAAAGATAATCTTGTGGTTGTAACAGTTACAGCCACAGATTCTCAATAAGATGCAAATTATAGGCAACTAATGCACATCAATTTATGTGACTAGTTTTGTATTTATGGAGAGGTACTTGCCTTCCTTAATTTCTGCTGTACTTGATATCCCATTCTTAAGCTTATTTTGACACACAAAAATGCACTAATGTTCTTCATTTGTTAAGCAGGACTTGGATACTGAAATCATAGTCGCAACAGCAAGAGGTCCTGATGCTACAGCAGTATCTGCTAATGTTGTCCTTGATGAGAGACAGATGAATGCTCTATTTCTTGATCTGGTGAGTTACTTTCTTTTGTGATTCGGTCTAGAGCAGAAGAATGGGGCTGCTACAAGCAAAAGATTACATGGGATAATAAGCTGTAAAAATGTTATTCCTCCTGCAGTTAGTATTTTTTTTACTACAGAAATCCTTTTTCTTTGTTTTACCTTCTCTGATTATGTGGATACACTGAAATTTCTAAAGTTGATTCAAAAGTCCAGAGTTTATTGGCCTGGCGACAACTCTGTCACTTGGCTGTCATGATGGAGTAGATGATTAGCTGACATGCTATTTGTGTATTATTTTTCATGTTTGCAATAGTTGTCTTATTGTGTTGCATGTTCCTATCTGAAGTTGAAAGGCACTGTTTTGATTTTAATTTATTCACCATGCTTTCATGAATTTTCCCGAGCTATGCATAATGTTTTTCAGAAATGAAGGGATAGAAAATGAAAGCTGACATTTTTGTTACTGCATCACCCAGGTGAGGGTTAGTGAGTCTTATGGGCTGAAATTTCCTCGGGAATTTGCTCTTCTCATGAAGCAGCTACTGTATTTTGATCGCTACACAAGGTTGCTGGCTCCCAGCATGAACATGCTTCGAGATGAGCGAATCAACATCTCGACCAATCGACAACCCAGAAGAACAGATCGATTTCAATGAGGCCACTTCGTCAATAATTAGCAATATAGTAGAGGGGTGATAATAGCAAGCTTATGTGACCAAACACTGTATATAGTTTTGCCAGACCAGCATAGAAATGAACCGCACACAAGAAATCTCGTACACTTGTTCTTGAATCTGGGGTTATGCCGTAGTGACTAGGCAACATGTAAAATATGTTTGTTACGATCCAGTAGACTGAACTGCCTTGTTCCTGGTCGAGCGGAGTCAGGCTAAGATGTGGCTGTACTGTAAGTCTGTACTGCAACTGTCAACAGAGAAAGTGATGATGTATGATGTATCTTTGTAAAAGCCCAACGGCGCAGGTGTATCATGTGCTAAAGGGCACCGTGTTTTGTTGCATTTTTCTCAGGGTCACAACTATCTTTGGGGATTCTACTAGGATTGTACGGCGTAAATTGACTTCCTGGTCCCTTTACTGCTGTGGCATGCGTAACAGGGTTCAGTGACATTGACTCGGAAAATATCAGCTCAGGTTCGAGCTTCGAATAAATACCAGAATGGCAGAATTCACATTTTACATTCGTGTGGTTGCGTTTCTCAGTTTTAGATTTCTAGAACCAACCTGTCGTTTTCGTTGTGTTTTCAGCAGAACTCGCATGCTGGTTTGTGTTTACGGTGACACTAGCATATCTGAATGCAGGTGTCTGTATGAAAATTACCTGACGTCTTCATAGGAAAATAGTATAACCCTAATCCTAGAGGCAGAGCCAAGGTTGGAAGAAAATCCGGGCTTTATTAGGTCCTACCGTCCTAGACTCCTAGACAAATAAAATGGTGGTTGAAGCCTAGGCTCTGTTGGCAGATTGGTCCCTGTGAGTTTATTTTCCAAATAATATTTTAATACTCGAGGTGTAGTGATCATCAAACTAACAATTAGAATCCATTACAAACACGAATATCAAGGAGAAACAAGGTAGTTTTCTTTTCCTTCAAGAAAAGTAAGGACGTGGTCACGATGTTTAATTTGAGAACCAGTGCTTGTACTACTTTTTTCTTCAAAAAAAAGGACATGCTCATTACTAACATTCAAGTATAAACATTTGTTAGTTTTCACCCATTGCGTTTTCACACATAAACATATACGTTCCGATTTTGCCCTCCGGAAATATATCCCACTCACAAACCCCTTTCAAGTTGAGGGGTCCATGTCCATGACAAGTCACTTAACACATCTAATTTTGCTTATTTATTTGAAGGGCATTTCGGCCATCTTAAATACTAGTATGTTAATTTCAATGATAACCCTACATCATTAAACTACCGAATCACATATAATCATGTCACGGGGGCTCCCATTATTTTTCTCAGCTGAAACAGCCGGGAGCCTGTCCGAGCCCAGCTCAGTTTTAGCAGCTTCATAGAAACGGTCCCGCACCCGCACCCGCGCCCCCGACCCGGTTCGTTTAACCCTCGTTTGAATTTCCGAATATTCGAGATCCGACCCGAGGGGCACCCCCGTCATTCCGCCCTCCCCCGCCTCCCCTCCTCCCGTCCCCCCCGCCCCCGCAGCGAATATGCCCCGCACGGCGACCGCCCCGCCACGTGGGCACCCCCCGCCCTGAGGCGGAGATTCCTTGCAAGGCACCGCCACCGCGGAATTACCGAAACGCCCCTGCACCCCCTGCCCCTGTTCGGCTAAAAACGACTCCTCCCCTTCGCTTCGCCCCCTCGAGCCCGTCCCCAATTTCCCCTTCGCTTTCTCCCTTCCCGCTCGGCCCCCCACCGAAACCCGCCGATTCGTCGGTCGCCGGAACCCTAGCCCTAGCTGAGGAGCTGCCCATGGCCCCCGCGATCGTGGGCTGAGGCGGTGCTGTTGTTCCATGGGGTGAGGAGTAGGCGCGGAGGCGTGGGGATGGACCCTACTAGCCTGGAGGAAGAAGAGATGAGGGCGGCGGAGGAGGTGGTGGGGGAGGGCGACTTGAGGGAGGTGGCGAGGGCGGCTGCTGCTGCTGCGGCTGCGGCGCCGCGGTGCCGGGTGGTGCGGATCATCGTGCACGACGAGGACGCCACCGACTCGTCCTCCAGCGAGGACGAGGACGAGGAGGAGGAAGGGGAGGCGGGGAGGAGCGTGAAGCGCAGCCGCGTGCTCCTCCAGACCCGCGGCGGCGGAGGGGAGGAGGACGCCGCGGAGGGGGTGCGGTTCAGGGGCGTGCGGCGGCGGCCGTGGGGCCGGTTCGCGGCGGAGATCCGCGACCCGCAGCGCGGCCGCCGCCTGTGGCTCGGCACCTTCGACACCGCCGAGGAGGCCGCAGCGGCGTACGACGCCGCGCGCCTCCGCATCCGCGGGCCGGGCGCCTCCACCAACCGGCCGCCCTCCGCCGACAGCGACCCGCTCCCTCCGCCCGCCGCGGCTCCCCTGCCCCCTCGCCCCCCTCCGCCCGCCGCGCCCCTGCCCCCTCGCCCGCCGCCTCCGCCCCCGCAACGCCTACCTCAGCTACCGCTACTTCCGCCGAAGAAGCAGTACCTGCCGCCGCCGCCTCTGCTCCCGCCGAAGAAGCGGCTGCCCTCCCCGCCGCCGGAGACCGGGAAGCAGGGCGGCGCGGCCTCCTCGGCCTCCCCGCCTGCGCCGCCGCCGTTCTCGCCGCTGCCGGTGTGGGCGCTGCTGTCCGGGAAGCGCAAGAAGCGGTCGGGCTGCGGGGGGCGCGTCCCCGCCCTCCGCACCCCCGCCGCCGAGGAGGCCAGCCGCGCCTGAGACGCCCACCGCTCTTGGCTTCGGTACCAATCTGAATCTCTTACTAGTACCAGCTCCTCCTCGCGTCGTGATTGCAATCGATGCTAGTGTCGACAATCTCTGTAACTCCTCTGATTCATGAACTGATGATGATGGTGTACATATGCTGCTGCTGCTAGAAGTTGCAGCGGACGATGAACTGATCTGATCTGTAAAATCTGATGAACCCTTTTGATGTGCGATAAATAATATGCGTTGACAAATTATTATTTTTTTGATCCGGGCAATGTTCTCGCCGTGGAGATTGCGAGATTGCTGCTGCTGTTGTTGCAGCCATTCGTGGCTTTTCGGTTGGATCCTCCTGCAGTTTTTGTGGCAGTGAAAGTTGTGAGTTCTTTTGTTTAAGAAGACTTGTACTGTAGTCTGTACATGTGATCCATCTTTGGACTTGGACCCTGACTTGTGTGGTCGAGCGGTTAACCTGCGCACGTGCGGGCGGGCTTGCGCTTTCTGTCAGCGCAAGCTCCTGACACCAGGATCTAAACGTCCGTTGCGTCACTGCGTGCCAGCTCTCAGAGCGGAAGAAAAAGAAAAGGAGAGAACAGAACAGTTGCCAGTTGATGATGTAACCAACAGTTGTGACAAAATTTTGTTTGCAAATAAAAAGCTCACTTTCTCACAAGTTTGTTCATGTGTTTCTCTGAATTGACACGATACTGATTGAATCCACCAACGTTTAGATGGTCATGCTCAGGACAGATAGATATAGGGAGTAATCTTGCTCATCCGACTTGCAAGCGGATCTGAGATTCATGCGCGAATACCTCTTGAGGTCGACCTCTCATGCTCCACCCTCTCCGTTCTAAATTGTAGATTGTTTTTGCGGAACGAGTATATAAATATATAAAAGCGTGAAAAGAATCGAACTTTACAATTACACGCTCGCATTGCTAGAATACATATACACATACACACCCGAGGTGCTAGTATATCCTTGGACATGGCCGTATGTTATTCGCAGCTAGCTAGGCGAGTGGCTCTCTTCTCCGCTGCCTGCAGCATCACCCGTCGGCCATCCCGTGGGCCAACTTGGACGCGTTATCCACGACCATGCCTGGGCCTGGCACGAAATATCAAAGAGAGAGGCCGACTTGGACGGAAAACCCACGGGCATGCTGCAGCAGCTTTCCGTGCAACCTGCCAAAGCGTCCCTACCGAGGTAAAGCCCCGACACGCCGCCGGCCGCCGCTAAACGTCGGTGGGCGCTGCGGGCATGGCTGGCTGGCTGCTGCCATCACGCATTCCGAGGACGGCACTGGGGTGGGGGTGGGACTCTTCCCTCTGTCCTGAGGTTACCTCGTCAGGCCACGTCACCTAGGTCATCTGTGCTGTGTTACCCATGGCAGGATGAACTTTCCTGATTACTATACTGGCAGTCTGGCACTCCAAACGAATGCGGAAATACTCACCATTTTATTTCCCGTTAACTTGGTCATCAATGTTCAGCGAGTTAGCGGGTGCATGCCATCTCACCATCACCCAAAACTACCCACAGTTTTTATTTATTTTTATTTTTTTACCGTGGCTCATGGTCCACGTCTAAAATAAAATACTTGTTCTGGGCAAAAAAAAACTTTATTAAAATTAAGGAAATGGACTTTCCTTGATATAATATAATTTTGCTATGTTTTTATAAACGTATGACAACAAGAGAAGTTGTAATTTGCAAACCGTAGCAGGGCAATTCGGAAATTGTAGAAGCTTGGTTTGATCAAGCTGCTGAGTATTGGAAACAAGCTATACCGCTTACTCCGGAAAATTCTATGAAGCACAAAACTGGTTGAAAGATTACGAAATGCTTTTGTCTTCTAAAAAGGGAAATATTGAATGGATAGATTGTAAATTCTGAACGTTATGACCAAAACGTCATTTATTTATTTGTGACCGAACAAATGGGCAAGTAAAGATGCACACTACCTTATTCTGGTCAAAATATGCATATCAACTTTAACAACCCAATTTGTAGAATGAAACCTAGCCATTTGTTTGTTTCAAGAATCCATGTTAATTGAATCCCCACGGATCCCCTTTGTACTATCATAGAATGGAGTGGACCATGATCTTCTGTAATGAAAACATGGGAATCCACATACGAGTGCAATGCACTTTGATTTCACATTGTCCATTCAAACCTGCCATCATCAAACTATTAGAGTGGAGTGGACCATGATCTTTTGGTTTTTTTTCCAACTCCATAATGTAACAGGGGACTAATACAAGCTAATTAAACACCTAAACGAACAGATCACATTCTCAGGCTTACCTAGTCTCCCCTGAAACCACCTATCCTCAGCATCACAAGCTACTTAGGGTTAAACAGTCAATAACGAATAAAATGAATGTCCATGACCTTACAACAACACGCCTGGATCCACACAAGATCCAGACGGTTCAACAGCCATTGATTTCTCCTTATCCGAAGGAGAAAATGCGCTTGATACCAGACTAACCATCCAGCAAACGCATACCTTTTCTTACACAAGCACCCACGATATAAGCAGCACAGGCTTAAGACTCAAGAGCCCCTGGTTGATGCTGCACCTTGAAGGACCGAAGGGTGGGGAAGCAGCTTCCCTAGCTACTGACTCGGTTTCGCCCTTTTCATGCCGCCGTTACTGAAAGGAGAGACACTTCCAGGATGAGGACTATCTTCTCTCAGAGTTGAGTTTAGCATGGCCAGTTCCCTCAGTTGTTGCCTTTTGTAGAAATCTTGTGACTCGTCCTACATAAAAGGAAAACAAGTATTTACTTCGAAGGAGTTTCATATTTTCAAAAGAACTTAAGAGGAAAGTATAAGGAAAATACAATATATGCACATTACATGCATGGTAGGTGAAAACCAATTTTCAGAAACATTGAGTGAAAGGGAAATAATTGCTCTTAAAGAACAAACAGCATGTAGCTCGCAATTAGCCAAACCTAGATTATAAAATGATACAAGTCAACAAAATCATATTTTAGCATGCCATTTCTTCTTTGGCTCTCTCAAGTCAATAGCCATGTGTTCTCTACTGAACCTATTAATACCCCACAAGCCACAAACAGTTAAGTGATACTTGACATGGACTCTGCACCTTTGACACCATAACACCATAGTATCATTTGAGGGAGATTTACACATGCCCCAACATGCCACTCATCTTTATGTCAGGGAATATTATTATTTACATGCAGTTGAATTTTTTTCTGGGAAAAGTATGAATGGTTTATATTTTGAGAAAGTTTCCACCGAATTTATGCACTACAGCACCTTCAAGTTTTGGGATATACATTTCTTTTCATTGTAAACTTTAGATTGCAAAGTTACATAAAACAGAACTTCATTTTAGCTGCAACTAGTCACTGGATACAAAGTGATGCAAAGTACCACTAGCCTTTAATAGCAATTTACCAAGTAAAGGAAGTTTGACAAGTATTTGAAGTGATAAATATCCAAATTTCAAAATAAAGTAATGCACGGATCATGTTTTCTTGCATGACTTCAAATAAGAGTACCCCTACAAACTCCTAGCTATCGCAGAAGAGGACCCTGCAGGCAGAATTTTATTATACACTAAAAGAACTTACCACTGGCTTTAGCAGTTCTTCCATGACTTCTTGAGCCTGTCTCAGTCTTGTATCAATGATATTCGCTGGTAACTCAGCCTCAATCAATATATGCAGTGGCTCATTTAGATGTTCATACCCAGGTTTTCCTTTAAGCTTCTCCTCCTAAAGCAATCCAAACAAAAATGTCTAACTTTATATTCTTGGGGAATAAACAATAAAGAAGAAGAGAGAAAATGGAGCAGTAGGACCATATGAGTTGTAAATATGAAGTAATAAAGATTAAATGATGGGAATCATAAGTATGACTTCTTGATTATCCCAATAATGTTGTAATGATAACAATAAGTTAAGGAGGTAATACTGCCTTCCCAAAGATAACCACAAGGCATTGCAAGCAGAAAACACAGACATCCAAACAGACTAATATATGATATCCAGATATATGTGATAACATTCATAAGTAAATATCATGAGTTTCTAAACAAAATATGACATTGTACTAATCCAACACATTTGACCATAATAGATAACTAAATGCTACTATTTTACAAGGTATCGATTGTCTAAGACATGGGATAGTGAGGGAAAATAACAGGAAATGGATGTGATTCTTCAAGCCTTCTTCAAAAGAGGGCTCTATTAAGGTTAATGGATATTCATAATACAGGTGCATCTAGGATTGAACACCCAAGATGTACAGTTTGGGAAAAAGGATGTAAACACCCAAAACTAATGATGCTTCAACGGTACGATGGAAAAACAAAGACTGCGAAATTGTGATGGCAGATGGAGAATAGGATATTCTTTAGTGGAAGATTAAAATAATTCCCCAGATACGCCCTTAGTCATCATAGTGATGATCTTTCTCAGAATGCCATGGGAGGATTTGGATCCTGAACAGGACATTCTGTCACTCAGTCCCAAGCCAACACCGAGATCTATGAGCAAGGCAACATGCATATGTGACCTGCCTTGAACAGTACCGAAGTGTTAACCCAAAACAATGTTATGCCTGTCCTCATATTTTTTAGTTTTGCTGGTCAAGTCAGGCAAGAATTTGAAGATCATGAATACCAAAGTTTAGCCCATTGCAGTGATGGCAAAGGTCAGAGGCAAGCAAGACTAGTTGAACAACATTAGGGTTACAAGTCAGGAAAAAAAACTGAAGTGGCATGTAGTTTGTAGAGTTCCGTGACCATACATTGCATTAAATATGTTAAAGAAGCTCCTTGATCCAACAGGCTATAAAACCTTTCTAAACTTAAGATATCATAAATTACACAAGCACATAGGTGGGATACGATTACGAAATATAACATTTTGATTACCTTTTCTGTATCTTTGATGGAACCCTTCCCTCTAATAAAAACACGGCAGCCAGTTGATGCTTCCACCCTCTTTAGAGAATTACCTCTTGGACCTAGAATGCGCCCCACAAAATTGAACTGGAGAAATTTGAAAGTGGAACATATTAGAACTGAAACATCATTCAGTGCTGAAGGATCGTTCGAGAAAATTTTCAGTGCTGAAGGATAAACTGCACAGGTTGTGGGAGGCAATACATTTGGGTAGGAGTCGACGGGAACTTCCAAGCGTATAATCTTCTTCACAATATAAGAGCCAGGACTTGGTGGTGCTCCTTGCCAGTCCATACTTGTTCCAGGAGGAGGAAAGCCCAATCTCTGTTATATTAAAAAAAACAATTACTATTTATGAAATAGACAAACCCTGGCTGAGGTATGTTCACTACAGAACATGATAAAATTTGACAGATAATCATAGCCTGCATGATTGTAAAGCTGTGACCAGAATGTAACAAGAGTTGAAAATCCAAAACAATTAAAAAACACATAAAAAAGATGGTTATTGAAGAGGTCAAAACATGTTAAAATAGGAATTTTATTACATTGATTAACATATTATGCGTACCTCTTGGGGTATCCCATTCCAAGGACCAAATCCATTGCCATGTAGATTAGGCCGGACAATTGGTGAAGACATAGGACTGGGACTTCTAAACCGGCGCCTATCAAAATCGCTGAATCCATGGTCGTGAACCATGCTTGATACCCGCATGATTTCTATGTAACACAAATGATGAAAGAAAAAGAATCAGCCAACTTACTAGTCAGAATCAGGAAGGCTTCGATAATTTGCTACAAAATGTTACTGTTTATCATAGTTGTTACGGCGGCGCGGCGAGGCGCGGCGACCCACCACCTTCACACCTTTACAGCGTCTATGGCGCGCGGCGTGGCGTCGCCATACACACATCGGCGTGGCGAATACATACACGTGTAGTCTAGGATATTAGGAAATTATACTGACAAATAGTAATGCAAATGTAGGTTAAAAGGTATAGTCTACAATATTAGCAACTCAAAATAGCAATGTAAATGTAGCACAAAAGACATAGAACTCTCTCATTTCTCAAACTTCCAAATCTCTCATCTCTCAAAAGTCGTCCAATGCAAACTCATTATAATTCTCTACCCTATACTCAGTTTCGCTGCACCCGTCGTCCTATATATCCCATCCTCTATACCAACTAACAACCATAGGATCCACATATAAGACGTTTTTTTCTTTTTTTCTCTCCCTCCCGGGTCACTCTCTCTCCCCCCTCCCTCCTCTCTCTCCCATCTCCCACGCGCCCCGCTCTCCCCTGCTCCGCCGTCTCCCACTTGCTCCGCCTCCTCCCTCCGCCGGCGAGCACCCGCGCCGCCCCCTGGAGCTCTCCGCTCATCACCACCGCCGCTGGATGGAGAAGAAGTGCCGACCGCCGCCCCCTGGACTCGCCGCGCCCTTGGATCTCGCCGCCGCCCCCTGGACTCGCCGCGCCCTTGGATCTCGCCACGCAACGCGCGCGCACGCCGCCGGCGCCCCTTCTTCCTCCCTGCCCTCCACCGCCCAGCCTCCCTCTTTCCACCGCCCAGCCTCCCTCCCTCCGGCGGCGGAGGGCCGCGCGGACGCCCTGCTCCGCCTCGCCGGCCAGATCCGCCACGGGCGGCGACGGCTCCTCCTCCAGCTCCAGCGCGCGGGGTCGGAGGATGGCGGGGAGCAGCTGCGCCCGTGCCCGGGCTCCTCTCCAGCAGGCGGCGGCGACCGCGGCCGCAGACGGGGCGCCTCCCTCTCCCCCTTTCCTCCGCATGGCGACGACGCCCGTGGCGGCCCTCTCCCCCTTCTTCTCCTTCCGTCCCGAGCCATACGGTGTATGGCGCCCGCCACAGAGCCATACGGCGCCACAGGACGCCATTTCGGCGCCACGGGGACGCCATGGCTCTGTGGCGGACGCCATACTCGTCGAACTCGTGGCGTCACCGTGGCGAGAGGGAAAAAAACCACCACGACGATATGGCGACGTTATGGCGACGATATGGCGACGCCATAACAACTATGCTGTTTATTATAACCAAAATCATAGTGCAGTATGGAACACATATACAGGAAACAATAGAAGCGGAAAAACATGTCCAATGTTACATAATGTAAAACTGGTTCCTTGTGAGCAGTAGATCCAGAGTATCATATATACTTCTATGGTCAACTATAAATTGTATACTTCAATCTGGTCTGTGCCTTCAACTTCACTTTTTGATGGATAGTATGATGGGTATTTTCAAAAATCCGTATATGCAACAGGAAGAGGAAAATACCAATCTAAAATAAGATATGATATTCATATTTTAAGACCAAAGGACAAAACCCTTTTTCAAAAGTAGTACTGCATGAATTTAACAGCTCGATCTTTTTGAGGGGAGCCCAAGGGTTCAGTTTCTGTAAGAGGTGTCTGGTCCTTCCGTATAAATGCAGCAATCTTACAGTAAACTACAGTTCCCTTTGCATTTGTTAATCAGCATCCTAAAAACGCCAGTTTGGCCTCGTATAAAGGCCTTTTAAAGGGAAAAGGTCACTTCCTGTTTTGAATATTGAAAAAGGTCAAAGTAGCTACGTGGTTAATCAGAAAAGGACTTTGCTACACATACGACTAGGATGGATGACCCACACGTGTGACCAACGGACCAAGTCACAGCCCACCACTCAGTGCACAAACAGTAACAGCACCGGTGCTGGTCGTACACAGGGGTCGTGTGATCCAGCCGTATGCACAGCATTTTCCAACTGAAAATTAGTGGTTATTCAGTCCATTTACTTAGGTAAAACTGTAGGCCATGCTTGAAAAATAGGAAAGGAGATGAAGCCTCATGCATGATAAAAAAACGGATGTTTTCAACATTTATGGATAAGTATGAAAGCTCCAGCCTACATAAATAGAGAAAAGATGCATTAGGTGCTGCGAATAGCACCACAAAAAGGAAAAAAAGAAACATATCAAATACTAGCTCATTGAGTGCATAGTATTTGTCCTCAAAATGATTTCCCCAAATGAAAATAATGAATTATATTTTCTAAACAAGATGATCGAAAACCCAACGTAGTGTAATACATACAACCAACCTAATAACACTGCACAATGCAAGCGATGAAGAAGCAATCAACAATGGATGTCCATCCCCAAAAAAGAACCTTCCACATTCAATGGGCTCATAGCTATTTACATCTACAGATTGCCTATGAACTAGTATCAAGTATCAACCAAGAACAAATTACAAAAGTTGCTAGCAAGTCAAAACAACTCGCTGCATCACTAAAAGGCCAATCCATTGGCAATTCCCAGCCGGGTATTCATCAGGTCAATAAGACCAACAAGATTGTTCTGTGCTAGTTGCGAAAAATCAAGATGGCAGCTTGCCACCTATCCAATCACCCCACACACCATCCCCCTCAAAACATACGCTGCAGAAAAGATCAGCAGCCATCCGAGCATTGGGGTCAGGCGATTCCCCAATCCCGATTGCAGAGAAACCCTCTCCGATAGTCTAGTACTCATCCGCAAAAGGATTTCTCACCAATCCGCAAGCAACAGTAAGCGAGGGATAAAAAAGATCTCACCTTGGTTGAGCAGCCGGCTGCATATCGGCAGCACCTGCATGAAGGGCCCCAGCTTCTGATGCTCGGCAAGAAGCTCGGCCAAGTACTGGCTGCAAAGGAGCCAAGCAAGAATCGCACCACCAATCAATCACAAGGGTAAGGGGAAAAGAAGCAGCCGGAGGAGCAATCTTTGGATCAAGAATCAGTAAGAAGCAATCGGATAAGAAATCAGTAGTACCTGTCAGCATCGGGGTTGCTCCTAATCTGGGGGGAGAGGGTTCTTGCAGGGGAGAAGCCCTGGCTGTAGAGGCCTGACATGGTGGCGGCCGGGACGGAGAGAGCGAGCGCTGGGGAGAGGTTTTTTCCTTCCAGAGGAAGGAGAGTGATGATAGAGAGAGGAGGGAGAGGGACCCAGCCCAGAAGAGGAAAACAAATACTAAGAAAGGGATGATGGTGTGAGGTGGTAGAAAGGTCTTGCTGCTTTAGGTTGTAGCCTGCAGGTGCTGCTGCATAAAGTGAAGCTTGCTCCGATGGAGAAGAGGAGAGGTTGTTGCTCAAGTAGGAAAAGGCCAGCCCAGTGAATACACCGCCTTGGTTTGCTCCTATGTGCTCTCTCAACAGGATTTGTCCTCTTTCTATGTGCTAATATGCAGACACCCGTTATTCTTATTCGACATCGATATATCGAGTTTTTTGTCAATGCCATTTTACGTGTTCTTTTATTTCCAACTCATGGGCTAATGATTTTTTCACATGCATCATCAACTCTATTTGCATTGTTGTATCATCACCACCGCTTTGACCGTCCATAACCTTTCCACCATGCCTCCCTTGCCCCACAGTTGTTACCTTATTGTCCACTGATGGAGAGGAGCTGTGAACTCTAACCTTTCTCTAAATGATGCGAGTCCTCTAACGAGGGATTGTATCTCCACTATCACAATGCTTTTCAGTACCACTACTCCACGGCCATGTTAGACGTTCTAGAAATAAAAAATGACAAAGGCTGACCTAATAAATTTTTCATCCATACATTTGAACTTTTTTTATCACAAACAATTACTATAAAACTAGAGGTACTTAGCACCTCAGCCAAGGGCAAACTAAGCTTGAGGAGGCCCCTTAACCTAGAAAACATTGAAAGGCCAGAACGTTATTTTTGGGCTTTTGGCCCATCTAGCCTATATGTTCCCATATCAGCCCATACGAGCACCGCACGGACACAACTTTCAGCACTCAGGGCCCACGCTTATATTCACTCTTCCTAAAATAATAAAAAAACACAAAAAAGGAAGAAAAGGAAAAGGATAATCAAATCTGCGAATGGATATTGGGGCTCGAAGAAAATGAACTTGATACTCTTTGTCAGGCAGGTTCACCCGGAGTGCGGAGGTGTTGGACAGTTGGAGAATGATCAGAAAGAAACTTTTCTGAAGAAAACCACGTTGCCCGATGCGAGTTCACCAAGCTGCTGGCGGGGTCATCATTAGAAATACAAACGGTGAAGTCCAGGGAGCAATTTGAAAGCGACGAAGCTAGAGCAAATATCATGGGCACGTACCCTGAATTTTGAAGCTGAAGCATGCTCTTCAATTTGATGCAGCCCAAATGGGAATGAATGAGGAACTGAGAAACACATGAATGGCGTCACCTGCATAAGCACGTGTATAGTTGCATTGCCTCTGCAACCCCTGACAAAGTACCACAGAAACAATGAGGAAGAACCACAGAAACTGCAATCCGCGAGACAAGCGTCCAGTGCAAGCCGCGTCTTGTGCTTGCTGTATCCTCCGCTCTCTGCGTTTGCTACAGATCAGAAGCAGAAATTTGGTAGTACGTAGCTCTATAGGCGGACCACCATGTAGCACAGAGTGCCATAGCTTCACCAGTAGCGGGTAAGCGCCGCTCAATAGCAAGAGCCGGCACCGGCACCGGCACTGGCGAACTTCATGGAGGATGCTGCTCCACCAAAAGATTTGCGCGCTGTGGCATTGGGAACAGCTTGGGCAGGAGCTCCTGATGCCTCCTTTTCCTACTAGCAAGATAAACATTACAGAAATAAAAACAAACGGACCTTGCATGCTCTTTGTTAGAATAGAGGTAACAAGCTCTGTATGAAACTATATATATATATATATATATATGTATATAAAAGTAGAACGTACACAGGTGCTCCTGAAAACAACCATGGCCGGAGAACTTTTTGGTATCTAATATACTAGGTAAAGGCCCGTGCGATGCTACGGGCACATAATTTTTGAATAAAATAAAATAATTTTAAAGAAATATGCTACCGGCTGGCGGCGGCGGCTTACGCAGGATTTTGGGGATTTTGGGATCTCGTTGCTACCGAGTTGATTCCTCTCCTTCTTTCCCTCATTTTTAATCGAATTCGTTGCTACGGTGTTGATTCCCCTCCTTCCCCGTGGATTGTTAATCGATGTTAAGATTAACCAAGCAAGCTTACTGGCAACGGTGGTTGTTGTCATTGTCGTGGGTGGAGGAGGTCCTCCTCCTTGTGCGGTGATGCCTGCAATACACGATTCCGTGCGCTGGAGGGGTGGGCAATGACGATGGCACCCCGTGTGGTGGAGGTCCTCCTCCCCAAGTGGTGATGCCTGTAGAGGCGGTGCCAAGGAACGCAAAGAAGTGGGGGACAGAGGAAGATGATATGCACTGCTTGAAATGAGTTGTGAGCGTTTTGTAGTGAGTTGGGCAGAACCAGAAAGGGTCGGTGGATGGGGGCAGATCTGCCCGTGGCTCTGCCACCCATGGCAGGGCCAGCTAATTTATAGTTGTCCGTAAATTAACCTCCGTACGGTTGGTTTCCGACCACGTGTTTCATTCTCATTCTTCCTATCCTCCATTCGGCTATTCCCTTTCCGGCTTCGAAGATGTGCCCAGTTCCCACTGTCCCACAGATCCACTCACTGTGACATATTTGTATACTAAAAATATCTGCCCTAACTTATACAAAATTTTCCTTTCGAAAAAACTTATACAGATTAAAAAGTTAACCAAACTAACAAAGCTTTGAAAAAAATTGAAAGAAAAAATTCTGAACAGAAAGATTCCGGTAAAAATTTGGAGAAGAATATTTTTGGAAAGAAAAGTCGTATACAAAATTTTTGTACAACAAAAAGTTCGGCAGCCACAAAAATCCAAGCAAAAGATTCTAAGATAGAGAACATGGAAATAAGTGTTTAGACACAAAATTTCAAGATAAAAGAAATCAAAGAAATGAAAAGGTTAAAGATAAAAGTTAGAACATACGAAAGTTAGGAAAACAAAATTATATAAAAAAGAAAGGAAAAATTATGTATAACTTATGCATAAAAGTTGTCGGGATGTGCAGGCTGCTGCTCCCGAGCTGAGCCCCGTGCGCTGACAAGGAGATGAACGCTGCCGCTCCCGACCGCACTCAGATGCCGGCGATGAAGTTGAAGGCCGCCGCTCTCGGCCACGCTCGCCCACCGTGCGGAGCTGCGCGCCGCAGCTCCCAGCTGCACCCTGGACGCCGACGAGCCGGACGATGAAGGCAAAGGCCGACGCCCTTAGCAGCACTTAGCCCACCAACTACACCGCCGGGTGAGAGTCCGCACGCACGACCCCATGACACGTGCTCCTCCAGCCGGCCTGCCCATGCTGGTGCTGGTGCTGGTGCCGGCGCCACCTCCTCTCCGGAACGGCGGTGCTGGATCCAAGGGAGAAAGAGAAACGGAAAAGGGAAGGTAGAAAAGAGAAGGCGAAAGTGGGAGTCGGGAAATGAAGAAATTGATTAACTAAGATCTGGCTCCAGCTTATTTCGAAATGACTCCGACTCTTGGCTCTAATAGTGGAGCAGTTCTTTTTTTTGAAAAGAATTTTGAATTCCATTAACTCAATGATTCTGCAGAATCGCTAGTCACTTTATCCTCAAGACCTATCGGCACACCATCCTATTGGAGGGTAGTTCCATTGGAGCAGCCTTTTTGTGGAGCTAAAAATATTTTGAAAATTATTTGATAGAACAGCTTCTGAATGGACGGATGGTATAAAATATCCAATATATTCTAGCTCTTTGATTTATTTGATTGTATAGACGAGTATCATACCCTTCGTTTATAATTTCATTTCATATGAATGAAAACCGTTTCTCCATACATGCATCAGTGCTTGTTTTATAATTTTTCCCTCTTTTTTCTCACCTCTTTCTTCTTTTTTCCTCGTTTTCCCCTTCTTATCCATTATTCTTCCCTCTTCCTTATCCGTTCCTTCTATCTTCTCTGGCTCTCTACTACCCACGCGGCCACGCGTCCACGCTCCTGCCGCAAGCTGCTTGCTTCTTCCCTGCAGCACTGCCTGGCGGAGCATGAGGTCACCGTCCACCGCGCTTCCGCAACAAGCTGAGCCCCCTCAATGACGGCCCCGGTCTCTTCTACAACCTGCTCCAAGCTGAGGACCTCCGCTTGCGCCTCCCGTCGCCGGTCGCGCTCGCAACGCTTGCTGCCTCTGCCCCGTCTCGCGCTCCTCGCCCTCCGGATCCTGACGCCCCCAGGGTCGGCGGCTTCGCGCCGGCGACATGGTCTGGGGCAAGAAGCTCAACCACGACGCATGGCCCAGCCTCGTCTACTCCGCCGACGAGGCCTGCTGTGGCTGGGCAGGCGAGCAGCGGCGTGGCGGGCGGCAGGGAGGCCGGCGACTACAGGGCGGACGGGCTGCGCCGCGACGGCCGGGCGGGCGAGTGGCGGTGCGCAGCTCCGAGAGGGCGGGATGGGTGCTCGCCCCATGCACCGCTCCCCGACGACGACCACGACAAAAGCAGGACCGCCGGAGCTCCTCCAAGCACATCGACGGGATGCGATTTGCTCTGATTTGAGTCTATTGTGGTTGATTTATTCCATTTGAGCTCTGATTTGGATTGATTTTTTCAGCTTTTTCTCGTGGATTGTTGAGATGTTGGGGATTAGGAATTTGTGCTCTGATTTGGACTTTTTCTCGTGGATTGTTGAGATGTTGATTTGGGGAATTTGTGCTCTGATTTGGATTGATTTTTTCAGCTTTTTCTGCTTGTGCTAACTCTGTTCGGTTGGTTCGGTTGATTTTCTCGTGGATTTTTGAGATGTTGATTTGTGGATTTGGGGATTGAGCGCTCTTACTGGCGATTCCCGTGCGGTGATGGGGGGTGGGCGATGACGACGGCAGTGCGGTGGAGGTCCTGCAGAGGCGGCGCCGAGGAACGCAAGGGCGTAGGGAGAGGGGAAGATGTTCTGCGCTGGCTGAAAGGATTTGGGAGCGTTTTGTAGGGAGTTGGGGGAGATTTGAATTTTGAACGGCGCATGTTGATTGGGCCGACCTGGTATTGATATCGGTGGAAGGTGGGGCTGCCACCGTGGCTCTGCCGGTGGAACCACGGTGTGGACGCTGACACTGCAATCTTTTTAGCAGTAGAGATATAAAAACACGCAACATACGAGGATGGCGTGGAACCACGGTGCGGACGCTGACACTGCAATCTTTTTAGCAGTAGAGATATAAAAACATTCGATCAGCAACATATCGTATTGTCGTTCTAAATTTAACATTATAGTACCCAATAGTCACCTTTCTTTCTTTGCCGGGATTCAGAAAGTCTTATTTTTTTCCTTCCTCTGGTCGAATCTCCTTCCCTTGCTGTTTACATTGTTTAGGGTCAATCAGTTGCAGCCTTGTATTCGATGCATTCGGACAACCACTGATGGTATCTGTTATGATAGTCAATCTGATCAGTGGAAAAAGGATCAATTAAGTTATAGGAGAGATTTAACAGCAAGCAATGGACTCGCTAGGCCAATAAATACTGATGGAAAGAAATGCTAAAAAGAACTACCTACTCCCTAGGCCAAGATGCCCATAGACTATTTAGGCCCCCCCATAGTATAGACTAATCTGGACTGCAACAAAGTCGGTCGGCCCAACTAATTCCACTTCCATTCTCTCTCGTCCGGCAGGCGGTGTCGCCTCGCTTTCATCCATCACTCCACTCCACTCCTTCCTGTTCGTTCGACAAGGGGAGGGAGATGAGAGTTTGTCACACCCGGTTTAAGGATAAAAAAAACTATATGAATGCTAGAATCAAGTTCAAGTTTCATACATATAGTAAATAACAGAAACAGTATCACGTAAAGAAACATAAATAAAATAAGGACTTACAAGACTATCAGAGATATGCGCTTATCATGAAAACGAAGGCTCCAAACTTCACAGGCAAACGACTAGAGGTTGCGTACTCCTAGAACTCTTCATCATCTTCAGTAGACTTCACACTTTTTCTTCTGAGCAGCAGTTAGCAAGGGTGAGTACACATATCATATAATAAATATAATATGGATTTTTTAATTGGTACTCTAATATTTTAACTGAAAACTCCTCGTTACTAGTGCTATTTATTGCCATGGTCCATGCCAATAGCAAATAGGACTATCATTTGTGAACATTTGAGTTTTGAAATAGAAATATGAAAAAAGAATGGAGGGAGTACTCTAGTTGTAAGTATTTCTGCTAGCTCAAAGATGAGAGTAACCAAAATGATTTGAGCCTTTTGGGCTTGTTTTGCTTGAGACGCGCTCGTTAGCAGCCCACTTCACGGAGCATGTACCAACATGCATATATAATTATATATACATTTCTACTGCACCGGTGAGCACTGCAATGCAAATTAAATGAACAATTACTTTGGGTAGCATCGGATATGATGTTGTTAGTAGATAAAATACTATCCGTTCAAAACAAAGCATATATTAAACAAATAAAAATATTCAATTTAGAGACCTGCTGATCATAACGTCGAAACTTTCACTAGAAAAACCTATGAACATAACGTGCTAGTAACCCCTGCCACTGCCTAGATTTTCATTGGTTGAGCTGGCCACGCTGTAGCGGCAATTCCTTGGGAGGACTTCAAGACGGGACTTGTACTGGCTAGTGCCAACCGCCTGCCCTACCTCCAAAACTTTGGTCAACGCAGGATCACTTTCTTGTTGTTCTTTTCGCGTTGTATGGCACGCATACCTTTAGCCCAAATTACATTTCCTTGAGAACTTGGGCGTAAGTTTCTGATGCCTCCTTTTCCTACATGATTCTACAAACCAAATAGATCGTGGCATTATATTTCTTGTTCATATTCTTCGGTCTCAACTTTTTTGGCTATCACTCGAAGTGATAGGTCATTGAGTATTTGAGACCGTAATGCAACACAAAAAATATGGCTTGGGACTTTTCCTATCTAATGATGTCTGTATAAATGGTAGATGCATGATGCATCTATGCTTGCAAGGTCCATATGACTTGTAGAACTATTAATCCACCAACCATATGAGGTCACTGCTCTGCAGTATTGTCATGTTGTTTCTAATATTCATATCCTCAAAGCTCAATAATTGAAAAAGCATGCGACCAAATATATTTATGGAAAATCCACTCTACACTGTTTTTACAGTTAGCCAGGTAGTATGCATGCTGTCATTATCTCTATTCGAGACTGAATTTTCACTAGCTTATGTATTTTTCCAAGAATTTTTCAAGCTATATGATAAATTGATACTTAGTTTCACATAAGCTCTGCGTCTAATTGTCCTAAGCAATGGAGTAAGCATGGTTTACGTTGGCAAAATATTAATACAACACAAGTTTTCATTCCGCTCTTCGGTCCTCTCCATTTCAAATGCTTTGTAGTCTTCTTCCTTAGCATTTTGGATTGGATCCTTCCATGGATCGATTGTAATATTGGCGAATCAGTGGTTACATGATCGTCATTTTATGCTACTTATCTAACAGCATCTCTAAAAAGTTCAATTGCGTATGGAACACCAGGATGATTAAAATAAAAACTCGACCGGATGGGTTATGACAGCCCCAACCGTTTTTTATTAAGAGAAAGTAACTGGTTTTCCGGTCGAGAAAACCCCCCGAACCCTGGCCGCGTTAGCAAGGGGGATTTTTTTGACCTAAGCATGAAATTCGCTCCCATGAGGAGTCGAATCCACGACCTGAGAAGTGCTACTAGAGCCATCCAACGAAGTTAGCTAGAGGCCCGTTTGCATTAAAATAAATCTGAGCTCTTTTGAAGTTGATGACAAGCAAGCTGTTCCTCAAATAGCCATATGCACAGTTATCAGTGGCTAACCGTGCCAGTCACAAGCTCTCTCCTTCGAATATTGTGGTTCGTATAGAGTCCTGGCCAAGATTGGGAAGGTGGTTTACAAACTTGAGCTACTGGTTCACAACACCATATATACATCTAGTCTTCCAGGTTTCCCAATGCAAGGAAGATCTAAAGAAATACATAAGCATCAGTTTCCTTTTGCTCCTGCTAGCTACTTTTGTGTCCCTTGGAATGAGTTCCTGGTGCCTCCTTTTCCTACTAGTAAGATAAATGTCACGGAGAAAAAAGATCATGCATTATTTCTTCAATATGCTCTATGTTCGATTAGAAGCAAGCTAAGGTCAGTGTGAAACTGAAACTAATTAACAAATCAGCTTGGTGGTAGGCCACTAGGCCTACATATGACACAGGTGCTCCTAAAGACCGTATATGTGCAGAGGCCTTCTCGATATCTAAATGTATAGGTAAATTGTACTGTACCCTCTCCGTCCTAAATTATTGGTTATTTCGGATTTTCTAGATTCATAGTTTTTGCTATGCATCTATATATATTATGTCTAGGTGCATAACAAAGTCTATAAATCTAGAAAAGCTAAAATAACTAATAATTTGAGATGGAGGGAGTAGTAATGTATATGTTGAAAATTTATATGGATCACGGTATAATTGATCGACCAACCTTACGTGGGCCCCGCATTGAAAATTTGAAATGAAGTTTTTCCTACCTAGTGATATGTGCTGAGGACAACGTTTGGATACTCTCCTTCGCTATAGAACTATTTGTTGTTATAAATATTCTAAAGGATCGGCAGCAGCTTACATAGACACATTACTAAATCATGGGTACTCTAAAATAAACTCATCAATGAACATTCAACTGGGTTTGAACCTCATGCTGCTGATAGCCACATGTCAAAGGATGCAACTGGTCTGCTTCCTTGATGCATTTGATGAAGGCATATTTGGATGATTTAATTGCAGAATCAATAATCTACAATTGTTTCTGCACCTAGCTTGACAACACCACCCTAGTGGAAAAAATTGCTTACAGAGAAACATGAAACAATTGCTGTTGTTGTTGACTATATATATGCTAGGTCAAAATATCAAAAAAATGAGTAATAAAAATGATTTGAAGTTCTGTGTGCTTGTTTTGCTTGACGCCTTGGGTATGGGTGCTACTACACTTATCTTTTTCAGTTTTCCTGTTGGGTGAACAATTCAAGCTCAAGTACTTCTATCATCGTTTGGGCCTAAGTTTCGGATGCCTCCTTGTCCAACCTAATTCTACAACAACCAAATCATGGCATTTGTTTTTCACATTCCTTATTTAGTTTCCTAATTCTTTCTAGCACTATATGGAAACAAATCAACTTGGTGGCATGCTGGCAAGGTCTGACTCACGGAATTGCTTGTCCACCAACCAGCATATAGAAATCACTGCCCTGTAGTAAAGTCATCGTTAACTGATTCCCAAGTGTTAATATCTATAAAAGGACAAAGATTCAAAGTTCCTTTGCTACATTATTAGCTGGATACTCTCTAAATGATGACACATGGCATGGTAGGAGACAGTCTCCACCACCACGACGCCGTGAAAGGCTTGGGTTAGTTGCAACAATGACGGCGGCCTTTCACAGCGACTGACATCGGTTGACATTCTCATTGTCCACTCACCGATGCAACATGATGCCATGGCCGGCTGGGCTCTGACCATCCCGGCGACCTTCAGCGTGATGGCAATGTTGCCGTACTATTAATACAAAGATATGCAGTTCTCCTGCATGTTTGAGAAAAAAATAACAATGCTGCTGTGAAAGTAGACGTCCTGCACCACGACAGCATGCATCACCCAAGGGTTTCGATGAACTAGATCTTGTCCATGATCTCACTTCCACAGTTTGTGATATGCTTGTTCAGTTGTTCGGTTCATGGGTACTGTCTTATTGGGCATGAAACATAAATCCAAAAATTATCTACTGGTTCTAGTACATACCGAGTTCTGCAATTGACTCTTGTTGACTGAATTTCATCTCGTGTATCACGAGAACATATTCCATGGTTTATAAATGTGCGTACGTAGAAATAAAATAAAGTCAGAGCAATTATCCTTGAGGATGCTCGAAAGAATTGAACTCGATATTCTTTGCTAAAGGTAAGTTCACCTGGAGGTATTGGGGAATGATCGAAAAGAGTTTTTTTTTCTGAAGAAAATCAAGTTGCCAAATGTAAGTTCACCAGGACGGCGGTCTTACCATTAGAATTACAAGCGGTGAAGTCCAGGGAGAAAATTAAAAACGAGGAGGCTAGAACAAATGTCGAGGGTGTCCTGAATCTTGAAGTTGAAGCATGCTCTTCAATTTGAAATGGGAATTGGGAGAATAATCGAACTGAAACACATGTATGGTGGCACCTGTATAAGCACGTACGTGTATTTGCCTCCTGAAACTGCAATGCATGACGAAGTACCACAGAAACAATGAGGAAGAACCACTGGGCTGAATTCACGAGACAAGAGCATCCAGAGTAAGCGTCTTGTGCAGTTGTGCTTGCTATGTATCCCATGCTCTCTGCGTATATTACAGATCAGGAGGAAACCTTTGACAGTAGCTCTAGAGCGGACCACAATGTAGCACAGACTGACATAGCTGCCTCAGTAGCAGCACTCTTTAATGGTAATTAATGCAAGGATTTTTCCATACTTTTAAATTTTTTCCAACATTTATATTAATTGTCACATTATTTAGTATATGAAAAACAATTATTTTCTAACTAAATTAATATGCTTTAGGGTGTATTAACATGAGTGTTGCATTCATGATAAATTGCATCCGGTGTTCCATGAGGAAGAATCATAAGATGCCAAATAGCATCATAAGATCCATTCAAGAGGAAAAATCATAAGATGCCAAATAACATCATAAGATCCATTGATTCGAACATGCAGTACATAATAGATACAAGAGCAATCTTGAGGCTAACTCCTAAAGCCTTGAAGATCTTGCACTAACACACATGATACAAGTATATCGTGAAGACTCTGAAAAGGGTGGCATCCAAGGTCAACTCATGACATGACAACACTAGCCGGAATTTGATATCGGCAAGGACCAAGGTAAATTCTCCTCGACCAAAAAATTTGGGCGCAGTATCCTGGGGAACAGCTTGAACATGAGCTCCTGATTCCTCTTTTTCCTACTAGCAAGATAAACCTTATAAAAAGAGGATCTTGCATGGTCTATGGTTGAATAGAAGCAAGCTCCACTGTGTGAAGCTAACAAATCAACTTGGTCGTTGGCCTACATACAAGTACAGGTGCTCCTGAAAACGACCATGGCTAGAGACCTTGTTGGTATCTAATATACATAGCGTGTAGACGGTAGTAATTAGTATGTTTAAAAGGTATGTGGCTCACGAGATAATTGATGGACCGACCTAATGAGGGCGCTTCCTTGAAATAAAGTGTTTGTCTAACTGGTGATGTGTGGCCGAGGACAGACTCGGGATCCTAATAAAGGCTCAACGCAAGGGAAGACACATTGTTAATTATTAGACCATGGAGAATCACACAACGAAATCACCAATATACATTCAACTGGACTGGAACCCGTGCTTCTAGCCCCGGATCATGTACATGCCATAGGACTAGATATCCTCTTGGAACTTCACTATTGTTGTTGTGCTCATCCGAAACTACTAAACTGACCAACAAACCGTTCTTTTTTGTTCATAAAATATGAAGGAATCAGTTATATTTATGTGACTGAATATGGAAACTCAGAATACGTATACATAAAAAAACAATTAACCATAAAACTACAAAGAAAAAACATTTACAACAATATGAAGTTACAATGAGAGTACTGCATGAAACTTATGTAGACAGGATGTCACTTCCACTGGCCAATACGATAACCTCTACCTCTGAATCCTTTGTCCATGATCACTTGTGTTCAGCTACCCTATCTTCAAGTGTTTTTCGGATTGGATGCAGATCTTAAGCTCAAAAAATTCATTGAAGACTTGGGCATAAGTTTCTGATGCCTCGTCTTCCTATGTGATTCTACAACCCAAATAGATCATGGCATTTGGGCTGTTCATGTTCTCCTCTATTTTTCTAGCTATCACTCTAGGAGACAAATCGATTCAATGGTCGAGATTTGGATGCAACACAAAAGACAACGGCTTAGGATTTGATCCTATCTAATGTCTATATAAATGGTAGAAGCATGATGTAAGATTGCAAGGTCGATATGACTCGTAGTATTATTGATCCGCCAACCATATGTCCATATGAGGTCACTGCCCTGCACTATGTATAGTCTTGTTAACACTCATAACATCTACATACAAACTACTGAACTGACCAACAAACCGTCATTTTTTTCTTCATAAAAGATGAAGGAATCAGCTGTGTTTATGTGGATGAAGTTGGACATTAAGAATATAGATACATTTAAAAAAAGGGAAAAATACCTACAACAAAACGTGAAGTTACCATGTGAATACTGCATTTTCCTTTAAGATTACATAGTTGGCTTTGATTTATTGAGCGCGTACTTTACACATTTATGTGTGCAAATGGACAGCGATTTCATCACTAACACAACCGACAGATAATTCATGTTTAACGTAATGGCATTTTAACTGCTTTGTAGTCATCATCACGGCATTTTGGACTGGATCGTTCCATCGAATGTACTGGATCCTTTCATTTTGAACTATATTGTTGTGGGAACGATTGGCAGTGGCCTTATCAGAGTGGTTTACGACCTGTCGGAGTGGGACCACAAGCCAATCAAGGTCATCACACACTACTGAAACAATGCCCCGAGTATACAGAAACTTTCATGACTGAAGAGTGAGTCCATTTCTCACATCCCAAATGCATCAGCCATCAGGGTATTGTAAGAGAGGAGGATTGACAGCCAAACATGGCCAGCGATGCAACGTAGTTACACAATCATCACTTAGCATGATGCGATTAGTTGCCTGACAGAGTCTTTTAAGAGTTCCAAATGCGTATGGATCACCAGGACGAGCTCTTAGATGGCATGGTGTTCCTCAATTACAATATGCGCCCCACCTGAAAATCTCAGCACGATATGCCTTACTGTCTTTTGGGCATCAGTTCCTAGTGCCTCCTTTTCCTACTAGCAAGATGAATGTCATAGAGAAAAAGGATCATGCATTATGATAGGCAGAGACCTTCTTGATTTCTATATGTATATATAGGTAAATTGATTCACCAACCTTACGCGGGCCCTACCTTGGAATTGGAATAAAGTTTTTTCTTACCTAGTGATACGTGGCCTAGGACACCGTTTGGATGCTTTCTTTTGCTAATAGAACCATTGGTTGCCACAAATATTCTAAAGGCCCGACAATAGACAAGACACATTATTACATCATGGATAATCTACAATGAACTCACCTTTCTACATTCAACTGGACTTGAATATCATGCTGATGATAGCCACATGGCGAGGATGTAACAGGTCATGAGCCTCTGCTGCTCTGCTTCCCTGATGCTTTGTTCAAGAATATTTTTTTAGAAAAAGGAATCGTCTCCAGCCTTTTGGATCGCACACAATCAAGTTTTGTTCAAGAAATATTGAGATGAATTAATTGTAGAATCAATAATCTACAAGTGTTTCTTCATGTAGCTTGACAATTCCGCGTGCCTAGTTATTGCCTAGATGCTAGGTCAAACTATAAAAAAGATCACTAATAAAAATAACTTGAAGGTCCATAGGCTTGGTTCGTTTTGATTCACGTCTTGGGGGTTTGGGGCTTGGGGGTATAACCAGCTTCCTCAGCTTCACCTTGGCATCTTCTCCCGGCATAACCACGTGATCTTACCGCAAGGCAATAGGAAATAGGAATGGAACGAGAGATGGATGAACAACTGTTTATTGTTTGGGAAATTTAATCATTTTTGTGCCGTCCAACTAATTGAGCTGATCTATTGAAGGATGCCACTAGACAGCAGTAACACACTAGTGGCTTCCTTGTTTGCAGCGCAGATGGTGGATGGATGACAAGTTCAAGCCTAGTGTTCGGCTACACATTTCTGGTACCTCTTTCATGTTCGCAGACCAAACCAAGATCAAGTACTTCTCTCGAGGTTTGGGCATAAGTTTCCGGTGCC
This sequence comes from Panicum miliaceum, assembly GCA_032594955.1. Lineage (NCBI taxonomy): Eukaryota > Viridiplantae > Streptophyta > Magnoliopsida > Poales > Poaceae > Panicum > Panicum miliaceum. The sequence goes on from CM064066.1 coordinate 37,404,340, forward strand.
TCATCTTCCAACCTAATATACATATAGTTACCTGACGCGCCTTCAACTAACCAAGGTTAACTTTACCGGTAAAGGAAAAAACCGGAGGTTGCCGATAAACGTGTTTATCGGATTTCTCGAAGAATTATCGGATTTATCGTTTTTCTTTCGGACAAAATTTAGAAAAAATAATCCATTACTAAATAAAATTTTCGACAAACCAGCCGCCACCGTTAAACGCGACTATCGCCACCTGCAGCATGATCCATTCTTCCCTAATGCTGCATCGTTGCTTTGATCCCAAAACATGCCGTTGCCTACCTTCAGAATTCTGACACCAGCAAGGTCCAACGAAATCCTCTTCCAGCAGATGGCCTTACCCCTCTGCTGCAGTCCCATTTGTTGTGTCTTCTCCATTCGATGTCTTGTCCCTCTGTCGACCTATATCCCCAGTGAAAAATAATGCTAAGGGAGCAAAATTATAATACTGTGTTCACTAGATGCTAGATGAACTATGAAAGTTATACTTTGTGTCATAGGATTTATACTTTGTGTCAAAAGAGCGAGAGGTAGTTATTCAGCAAAAAGTATTTAGTGGTCACCAATCATGAATACGTAATCCGGTCCCACTGGATACAGGATTTTCTGAAAGTTTTAGCCAACTATCATGTGCATATGGCCTAAGCATAAGATGGAGTAGTATAGATCATACCCAGTTATTTTTTTCATATTACCTGTTGTCCCACACCATTAAGTACATAAATCACTAGAGATTATGTGCAATTGCATCGAAAACATTGGAACATCAATTGCTAGCCATCTCATTGCAGTTGGGAAGGTGCAAACATCAAACATCACATCACCAGATTCATCACTATTAAGTATTATGGCAAAGTTTTACAAAGAGTTCCAATGGTAACAACGCCGGCCTAAATTACATCTTGACAAAAAGTCAAAGCTAGATATCTTTTGGTGACACACATCAGTGGCAGAGCCAGGATTGAGGGCTGGGGGGTGCTCTCTTTTCCTTCTTCCTCCTCCCTCCTCTCCTTCCTTTTTTTCCTTCTCAAAATTTTTCTCATTCCTTTTTCTTCGTCCTCAAAATTTGTAGGGAGGGCTTCCATGGGAGCCAGGGTGGTGGGTGGGGGGGGGGGGGGGGGGGGCTCGAGCCCCCCCTACACCCCCTGATCCGCCCGTGACTTGCATACAGCATCAGAAATAAAGGTACACAACACTTATGCCCTATTGTAAATGATCAGTACATGCATCTACGACTGATGATCATATTATTCATAACACATTAGATTTGTAGCAATCAACCAAGATTTGGGTTGTTGGGGAAATTCCCCAGTCCACCAACCCCATGGACACCACCACTAAGCAAGGGATCATCGTTGACTTGAAATCCATCAATCATATCTGATACATAACTCAGATGGATCGCGCATTTGTGTTGTTTATATTCTCCTCTGTTTTTCTTGCCATCACTCTAGGAAACAAATTGATTTGGTGGCTGAGACCCGGATATATAACCACGGCCAGGGAGTTGTCTCATATATCTAATATATATAAATGGTAGAAGAATGAATACATGCAAAGCAGATCTATGATTCGCAGAATTATTGATCCATTATGTGAGGTCATTACCCTGCAGTATAAATATCTAACTTGCAATATTTACAGAAAGGATATTTAATTCCACGCGTACCTTTGCCACATGTCATGGATTGGATGCCATAGGATGGAAACAGTTCCTCTGACTTTTATCCCTCTGCATTTGGGTCGTTGACACGTGGGACCCCAATCTGGGATAAAGTTAGCGAAGCCTTATCCCCGTAGGACTACCCAGTACCCACCTGCTTGCCACTTTTCTCCCGTTATTTTCCCGTTATTTTCCTCTGGTCGTAAAGATGAAAGAACGTGATGACTCATGACTGATAGATGCAAATTAAGGATACAGATAGATCGAAAACACTTAAGCATAAAAGACCATAAACCAAACAGCACGAACAACACCAAATTGCCCTAAAAATACTACAATTTCCTAACCTCTACCTAGCTTGACAATATCAGCCTACTAATTGCAGAGAAAAGTAGTGATCATGGTGAAAGATAAAGAATCTGTTCACTGCATCCTTCCTAGGTCATGATGCGTAATCAAAATATGATTTGCGCTTTGTGGGTTTGTTGGGTTTGTTAGGTTTGGGGCCTATCCAGATTCCTCAATTCTCACCTCGGTCAGCCCACATATTCTCCAGCATGCGTGGGACGTGCGTGGTGATTTACAGATCACATAGACTACTTTGAAATGCAGCTAATAGCAGTGCTGCAGTGCAGTGCAGTTCAAGAACTGTTACGGAGAGAAAGATCAACATGTTCCACATTAGCTTCAGAGGTGGACCGGGCCGAATGGCAGAGTGGCGGGTGAGCGTGTTTGATCAACAAAGCGCGCCGACATTGGTTAATGGGCACCGTCTTCAAGTGAATAGCTTGGACATGAGTTGCTGATGCCTCCTTTTCCTATTAGCTATCAAGATAAATGTTCTTGGGAGCTAGTACTTCCAGTTGATTTTGAACTAGCTAGGATCCCTAATGCGTCCCTTTCTTACTGGACATTATCCATCGCTGTCTTCAATTCTTGAAATTTAAGGAGGGCAGTTTTCTTCTCTGAACTCTGTACAAAATGGCACATCCACTTCCATCATCGGAGTGGTCATTTATATAGGTGTAATAGAACATAGACAAAAGAAAATAAAAAAGTGGTAATGCACCAACCATCCAGGACACCTGTCGGCTGTCACCAAAACAATTCACAATAAGTGGGGACTTCAGCCTTCGCCGTTGGCCACAGGACACTATCACCCTAATCCCATAGTCCTGCTGTCTGTTCACGATTGTAAGAACTTAAAGAGTCGACTAGTGACAATAACCTACTTCCATTTATGTAAACTAATAAAGCCCAGAAAGAAAATAATTAGTTAAAGAGAAATGTCTTGCTCATGGAAAGTAATTAAATGGCCAAAAGTGCGTAATGTTAACAGCTCAACAGCCTTTTCTAGATCTTCAGCGAACAAGGTCGTCAGTCGTAGCGAGAAGTACCATGTACTTAGCATGCATCTTCACCAACCAGTCAGTTGGGAGCGGTCCAAATGCCTGAGGATCTGCGTCCGGTCACTAGCTAGTACTCTGCAAAGGTTAGAGGTCCAGCCTCGGCTTTCCTAAGCCATTGGTTACATCTGATTCTATGGAGAGAGAACTTCCAGTTTATTCTAAACCAGGATCCCTGATGATGCCTCACATTCCTACTGGGCTTAGGCGCTTGGCTCTGATCTCTGTCTTACTCGAAATTTAGGGAGGACCGGAGGACGAACATGGTTCTCTGAACTCTATACAAAAGTTGAACGTCATCCTTGGTCACCAGAGTGGATATTTATATATAGGATATTTATATATAGGTGTAATGGAACATAGACAAAAAAAAATTAAAAGAGTTGTAATGCACAAACCATCTAAAGACTGAAGTGAGTGCTTGAGTAAATTCTTTACAAGCAATGTTTGGCAACTTACCTGCTACGTTCAGAATGTGCTCATAAATTCTACAGGATGGCATTTGCACAATCTAATAAGTGAAGCTAGAGATGAACTAGATATACGGAGATTTCCAAGTCCTTCAAACTTTATTTAATGGGTTTCGTCGGCCTTGCTGGGGCAACACAGCAGATACCTGTTACAGGAAAACTTACTGCGACTAAACACCACATAGGCAACTGCCGAGAAGGTGTCCGAGTCCAGGCAATTTGAACCCATGCTGCAACCAAATGAGCTCGCTCTAGGTGCTCAGCCCACATCATATGGCCGGTAGAACTACACCACACATACTGACATCGACGTTGCCGATGCAGGCGACGTGCTGAGGTACTACCACACAGACATACACCAGATCAACTTCCCTTTGGTGCATGCTGTAGGCCAATCAGAAGAAGCACGTACAAGCTTATCGACTGAACCTTGGGCATGAGTTCCCGGTGCCTCCTGTTCCAATCCAGAACCCACAACAATATATAGCAAGCCATATGGCATTTCCCAATAAAATAATCTATAGGTTTTTAAATTTGCTGGAAGCACATCATAGGATTTATACTGTGTCAAAGCGCGAGAGGTAACTTCAGGAAAAGTATTTAGTGGTCAACAACCAGGAATCACTACCGGAAGCAGCAAGTTTGCCGAGTGCTCCAGGCACTCGGCGAAGGCCCAAATACACTCGGCAAAGGGTTTTTCTACTGATAATGTTCTATTATTTCATGCAGTTATAGCGCAAATTGCATTTATATCTACTAAAAATCTATAATTGCATTTAATCAATAAAAAATAGTAAACGCATCCGAAAAATTTCCAAATTTTGACACGAACCAATCTGTGTTGTATGTTGCCTATACAAAAAGATTTGAAGCCAAACCTTAACTCAAGTGTCACTCGGACTCCAAATCTTATTGTATCCTCTCTAACTTCTATGAATCCTTCCAGGAGATGAGTCGGTTTCTAAGCATCATATGTCAGAAATTGGGCGAAACCTTCTCAATTTTTTACCACAGCCTCCACACATAATATCATGACATCTTGACAAATCTTGTGATTTTCAGATTTCGTTTGCTTTTTTTAGAATTTAACAACCATTCAACCACACGTTCGTGGTCGTATTTTTTAAAAACAATGTTCAAAATTTCTTTTCATTTCCTGGTTGAGACCTCAATCCGGACTCCATAATATGGATATAATTTTTCCACTGATTATAATCCATCATTTCATGTACCTGCAGTTAAAATTTGACATGAATAAAAAAATTCCTATTAATACAATCATTTCATTAAAAATAGCAAAAAAACCACAAAATATACCAACTTTTATTATGGATTACAAAATCTCATAAGTGGGGAGTAAAAAAAGTGTGGAGGCCAGGGGACGAATTTTTTTTTTTGTTTGCCGAGTGTCCGGGGTGAGGCACTCGGCGACCTTCTTGAATTGCCGAGTGTGGGCGGGTGGCACTCGGCGAACGGCCATTCTTTGCCGAGTGTCGGCCTCCAACACTCGGCAAAGGACTAACGGCCGGCCCAGTCCGGTGACGGACGGTGCACGTGCGATGCACGCGCCGTTGATTTACCGAGTGTCGGATCTTTGCCGAGTGTCTACAAGCGGTTTGCCGAGTGTCGTATTTATGGCACTCGGCAAACGACCTTATTGCCGAGTGTGATATGTTTGCCGAGTGCCCGGTTGAAAACACTCGGCAAAGAGGCTGTTTGCCGAGTGCCCGAAAGAAAGCTCTCGGCAAAATTTTTACACTCGGCGAATTTTCTGTTTCCGGTAGTGAATACGTAATCCAGTCCCAATAGATACAGGAGTTTTCTGAAAGTTTTAGCCAAATATCATGTGCACATGGCTTAAGCATAAGATGTAGTAGTATAGATCATACCCAGCTTTTTTTTCATATTACCTGTTGTCGCACACCATTAAGTACATAAATCACTAGAGATTATGTGCAATTGCATCGAAAACATTGGAACAGCAATTGCTAGCCATCTCATTGCAGTTGGGAAGGTGCAAACATCAAACACCACATCACCAGATTCATTACTATGAAGTATACCATACATATGAAAAAGTTTTACAAAGAGTTCCAATGGTAACAACTCCGGCCTAGATTACATCTTGACAACAAGTCATATATACACATACAACATCAGAAATGAAGGTACACAACACTTGTGCCCTATTGTAAATGATCAATACATGCATATACGATTGATGATCATATTATTCATGACATATTAAATTTGTAGCAATCAACCAAGATTTTGGTTGTTGGGGAAATTCCCCAGGCCACCAACCCCATGGACGACGCCACCACTAAGCAAGGGATCATCGTTGACTTGAAATCCATCAATCAGTGCAATGCTTGAACTCGGAGCTGAGGAGGAAGCCATAGGATTGGGATTGGCACTCTGGGAGGTCGAAGCTACCTCCATAGGTGGCTGTGGCAGTGACCTTGGAGTTTGCCTTCCTTCAACCATCACCTCATGGACCTTCTCTTTGACAATAGCTTGTATTTCTTCCAGCTTCGTCTGGAACTCCAGCAGCTCATCTAGACCTAACTCAAAGATATTAGCATTCAGCCACTGCATCACGCGTCCACTCATCTCCTTCTCGGTTGCCTCTTGCAACCTCTCCTTCCTCTTCTTTTCAGCCTCCAGCGACTGCTCCAACTCTACGTACTCCATGTTCAGCTTACTGACAGCATCTGTCACGGACCCCTCATTACCATGGCTTGCACCGCCCAGCGCAGGCGCATCGGGAACCGGATTGAGGAATCTGTTCACAACATCATCAAAGGAGGGATGGCCGAAGGAGAAGGACCTACCAGAGGCTGAAAACACCACAGCGGCAACCATGGCACCACAGAGAATAGAGAGCTCGCTGGCCTTCTTGAACAGGCCCTGCCGGCGCTTGGAGAAGCATGCCTGACGCGCTCCTTCGTTCTCGATCGGCTTGATCTCGATCTTCTTCCGTCCCTTGGATTTCTTACTACCCTTCGCCATCTCCATGACGACTATGAGGTTTCTTGACTAAGGCTTATGAGTATTGTACTGTAGATGGGGATAGTATGCAATGGTAATCTGGTAGACAAGCGTTTATATAGGCAGATACATGGGGTAAGAGTGGAAACTGAGATCTGCAATGATCTGAATGTGTGTCATTTCGTGCTGGATCAATATAGCTGGATTCCAAATTATTATATTTAGAAGGCATTTGACTGTGTGAACATGGAACTTAGTCCATTTTTTGGATCACAATGATCTGGAATAATAATACAGCAACATTATGTAACTGGCACTGGAAAAAATATGGGATCAAAGTGGAAGCTAAGATGATCTGCAAAGATTATTTGAATGTATGTTGTTTGCAAAGATTATAGCTGGATTCCACATTATTACATCAGGAACACGTTTTTGTAGATTTTTAGCAAATATATATATTGTGCTAATATGGAATGCAGTTAAGTTTTTTCGGTTACAATGCTCTGGAATATAATACAGCCACACAGTAACTGGAACTTTCATGTGTGCTGGTTGTACTCCTCCCATCAACTAATGATTTCGATAGCAACCAGCAGTGGGCCGCGGTCAAGGCAATGGGCGCCCGGCTTTGACCGTCCAAGTTCTATCCCCACGAGGTCCGCCGTGACGTGGCGCACACGTGGACCTAGTTCTCATCGTGGGATTCTGGCCAGAGAAGAGAGTGCAAGTGCTGACGGGGTCGAGCACGCCGACCTGAACTGGGTGGTTCAGAGTTCGTCCCCGCCTCCAAGTCAACGACTTTCGGTAGAATTTTCTCGAGATTTGAAATAGATGTTGTAGCTGGGAGATAGGGCTAGATTTTGTGTATTCATAGTTTTTCTATTGGGTGCAAGGATTTGAACTTAAACTGAATCAAACCAACCCGAGAGCACCGGTTCCATCAAGGTTCAGATTCAGAGTTTTTGGTTTGGTTCAACAAATTTTGGCTAACATTTAGAAAGATCTAGAGTTTGAATCTGTGGTGCTTAACAACATAATGTCTAAACCAAACACAGAAGTATATATTTAGTTTGGGTTTTTGCCATGTGTTTAAGCAAAACCAAAAGTTAAAACCATCTGAACTTCAGGGTTCAGACACGAATTAGGGACTTGGGCAAATTCTGAATCTAGGCTGAAAACAGAGGTTTTGACCAAGCTTTCGAACAGCTAAACCAAAACTTCTTATGCGAACATCATACTTAGATTAAACAACATAGGGCAAGATAAGCTCGGGCAACATTCACTAGTTGCAGCGATCAAAAGGAGAAGAGAAGGCTGCAATTGCGTCTCTGTTGTTCGCGGAACAAAAAAGATACTAATGCTCTAGGTGCTGCTCAGAATGCACGATGCTTGGGCTCAGGCTCGGAGCCGTCGGCGGCGGAGACGACGCCGGGGGGATGACACCTGCTGAAGACCCGGTAGGTGGAGACGAGGGAGAGCGCGACGAAGCAGGGGAGCGCGGCGGCGTCCCCCACGAGGAACCCTACCCTCCACCAGCCGGAGGTTTCACCGCCGGCGACGACTTTCAGGTAGATTCTTTCTCTGTGGCCAGGTGCAACGGAGAGGACGCAACGCTGGAAGCCACTTTTGATACACAGCAGGAAGAGAAGAAACAAGGACCTGCCGAGGAGGATCAAGGGCCATCATCAACAGACAATGAAGGTAATTATGCTTATCTCTCGCAGGCAGCGGATCACACAGAAGAGGCCTACCATGAAGCGCTCATGGCTGGCTTCACATCAGAAGAAGCGGTTCTCTTTGTTGAAGAACGGAAATTGGCTACCGTCAGTAGCTCAATCGTTACACCTTCTGCTTCTGAAGACGATCTAGTCGAATCGTTCTGGCAAGAGATCGGTTTTCCAAAGGGCTCACGGTGGTGGGAGGAACATGAGGACTTGTTGCCGGATCGGATACGATCTGTGCCGGAACAACAAGCGCCGGAACTTCCCACGCCTCCGCGAATTCGATCACGTCCACAAGGCAGAGTTTTGCTCCGTCAAGGTATCGCAGTCAGGCCCTGGAAGGGACCTTTGCCAAAACGCCGATAGCCGGAACTGATCACCCTACAGGCATTCATGCCATCGCAGATGCAGCCTGAACTTCAGGAACGGCGTGATCTCCGGGCAATTCAAAATTTGAATGCCGTCGGAGGACGTCCTTCCCAGACAGATCGGATCGATCGTCCGCGTATGACCGATCCTACTGAGCGCCCCAGTCGCGAAGAATTGATCGCACGAGCAAAAAATTTTGGTCGATCCCTGTGGGACCTCCTGCCAAGTGGGTCACAAACTAGAGCAGCATTGGTGCGATACCCTGGGGCCAATTTTTGTGCGAGGCAATCTGCCAATACAACTCCCGCCGCCGCCGGTGCAAGCACATCTACCTCTGTGCCGTGGGCAAACGGAGGCCCGTCCTTTGCGACGGTAGCGGCACGACTCCCCTTGCAAACGCGCCATATGCCACCACACCCGCGTGCACCGCCGCCGGGTCGCGACGGTGGTCGCGGCCGGCCGCCTGGACGTGGCCGCGGCGAAGGATACAACGGAGGTGCTGGATATAGTAGCGGTCGAGGGCGAGGCGAGGGCCATGCCCCGCCACAGGGTGATGGCAACAATCATGCTGGGGGCCGTGACCGTGGAGACGCAAGTTTATAGGGACGGAGCGACCAGCCACGCGGCAGAGGTGACCAATCTCATGGCCGTGGCGAAGTGACCATGCATGGCCGGCACACAGGTGCAGGAGCAGATCAGTTCCGTGGACAGCAACCTCAGCAGAAATATCAACCTGTCAATATTGCAAACCGTAGTGCTGCAGAAGCAGGGTTGCAGGGGGCTGCTCAAGGTTTGCATCAACTTCAACAGGACCATGGTGCTGTCAAAAAAAGAGGCCATATTGCTTCGGGTGTAAGAGTGGAGGGCATACAAATGAGGAATGCAAGGCAGACCTTGATTGTATCATTTGTAACAAGAAAAACTCACATATGGCTTCCAAATGCCCGGTACTCAAGATGACTAAACCAACAGCCTCCTTCTTTGGGTCAGGTAAACAGGACTTTGGGTTTATTCGGATCTCTGACATTGATTACAAGTTGGAAACCCCTGATCCCGCACCTACTGCACTGCTCAAGGTGATAAGTGGTAAGCTTTCTCCAGAAGTGGTTCAAGCTGAGTTGAGCAGACTTACTCGTACAGATTGGAAGTGGGAGGCCCTCCCTCATGGTGAGGATTCTTTTCTGGTTGCCTTCCCGTCTGAAGATGAGTTACAAAGGATGTCTGACATTGGCTATCAGCTGAAGAATCATGGTATGACACTTACTATTTCTTCTTGACATATTGCAAGTGATGTGACTCCTACGTACCAGCTAGAGGAGGTGTGGGTTCACATATCTGGGGTGCCACATGCTTGGAGGCACTACCTAGCTTTCTGGGCACTAGGTACAGTCATTGGAGCAACGCTGGAGGCGGATATGATCACCTACAGGAAAAATGGAGTCATCCGAGTTCGGGTTGGAGTGCTAGACAAACGCCGCCTACCACTCACAACTGATCTAGTTTTTGGCACTGAGGGATATAATATTACATTTACACTTGAGGATTCCTCTTTTGTGCCAGCCTCGCCACCTCCCGAGATTGATGACCCTATGGATCGTGATGATAATGGAGAAGACAAGGATGGAGCTAATGACAAAGATTTGGAATCATCGGCAAAAAAGATGAAAAATCTTCCTACTGCTAGTACCTCAGAGAATGGAAGTGCACAAGGAAGGGAGGTTTCTGAGATATCACCAATGCAAACTCATATCGCGGTGACTCCCTTAGGAACTAACCGTCCATGTCCGCCGTGGAAGCCACTTGTGTTGAACGCAACTTGCAGCCTGCCTTCGATCTGGGTGACAAAACCGCGACAGTCGAGTCCGGTGCCTAGTCATGGAAGCAGTGCGAGTAAGTTTGATAATAATATATGTTCTGAAATTTTACATTCAACACATACTGACTCTCCTGTTCCAGGTCTGAAGCATTCAGAATGCAGGGAGAAGGAGGACCATGCTATTGGAAAACAGGCCGGCTGTGGTGCTGTTCAGGAGGCCATCGATACTGCACATGAGGGCAGCATTAATGCTGTTCACGAGCTCAATGCAGCAGCTCATTCGTACAGCAATCCTACACTGAGAGGGCCATCAGGTTTTAGACGGGGTCCTGGATGCACAACTAAGCATGCAACGCCGGTGAAGGCGAACGTGGGGTCAGCGCCGAGTGGACCTGATCATCTATAGCAAACAAAGGCAAGGGCGAGTGCATCACGCAATGATGTGGTGGTGGACCGGCATGTGATCCAGCAGCGGACTATGACACACTTTACCTCTTCGACAAATAATGAAAGTGAGTCGAATTTGATTATGACTTTGACAAGTATTGGCTCTGATGATTTAAATATGTCATCACCTGTCTTATTGGTGGCAGACTCTCTTGCGCACGCTCACATAGAGGCAGTAACCCCTGAACTGGAGGGTGTGAAGACACCACATCACCAATCGGAGTCTGGACAGTTGGAGGCATCGACACCAACTGGCCTTAGGACACCGACAAATTCCATCGAAGGTACTATAACAAAATTAGCTTGCCATGAGGGCTCAGTTTTTGTTGATGGTAAACGTAGAAGTGATCGCGCTAATTACTCGTATACTGCCGATGGTACACCTGCAGCTAACGAGTTAGTGTTTGACAAGGCCAAGAGGCGCGCGGCAATACAGAACCTGGACAGTCCTGTTGCAACTAGCAGCCAGGGTGCGGATGCAGCTGGCTCGGCAGGTAAAACTTTCACAACCTCTACTATCGAGTTACAAAGGGATGCATGTATAGCCATTTTAAATTCGATCGGAATTTCGTTGGGTAATAACACCAAGGTGATTGATGTGTCTTATAACGCGCTGAAAAGGATGGAGGTTGATAGGGTTACTGTACAGCCAAAAATAAAAGAAACTGGAAGGGTGGGTTCTGATTTCAATCCCTTTGAAATAAGCGATGAGGAAGACCACGAAAGTGATTGCGGCCTTGGCCAAGGAGGTTATTGATGTGGATCTGGATGACCTGGACTTGGCCACAAGAATTTGTGACCTTAAGGAGTCCGGTCGTAAGTCCAAATCTTCGTCAAAAAAGGTTAAGCTATGAAGAAGGCAGCAAAAATTAAATACAAGTGTTTCCTCATGAAAGGTATATTTTGGAATAGCAGAGGTCTTTCAGACTTGGCTAAATACAGATACATTTCAGAAACTATCAGGGATCACAACCTCGATTTTGTTGTTGTTATGGAGACCGGAAAACAAGATATGTCTAGATCGAATCTTAGTCGTCTTTCTGGGGGGCGCGGATTTCACTTGGCACTGTCTCCCTCTTAGAGGTCGTTCAGGCGGGATATTGTTGGGAATCAATTCAACAGTACTTGATCTATCAATAATTGTGGAAGGGGAATTTTTCATTAAATTTCATCTTCGCAGTAAAGCGGATGATTTCAAATGGATTTTGATGGCAGTCTATGGTCCGGCACAGGATGACTTTAAGTCAGCCTTTCTGTCGGAACTCATTCGTACATGCCATCAAAATCCATGGCCAACTTTAATCGGGGGTGACTTTAACATTATGCGACATAGTAGAGAGACGAACAAAAATAATTTCAATCCACGTTGGCCATTCCTGTTCAATGCTGTCATTGATAGTTTTGATCTTTGGGAGATTGATTTGACAGGGGACAATACACCTGGGCAAATTCTCTAACAGATCCGACCTATGAGAAACTCGTAGAGTTTTAATGACAACTGAGTTGGAATTCAAATTTCCGATGGTAACGGTACATGCACTGGACAGAGGCGTCTCAGACCATACGCCACTTTTATTGGACACAGGTGCCCCATCCTATACGGGGATCGCAAAACCGTTCAAAATGGGACTTGGTTGGTTATCTCATAAGGATTTCAGGGAACGTGTCACAGAAATCTGGAATAAACCGGTATCTGGACAGAACTCAGTGCAACACTGGAATAGAAAGTTGGGGTCAATAAGAAAACACCTACGGGGATGGGCTCGCCATCATCATGAGGTATATAAATCTCAAAAGGAAACCCTCCAAACCGTGGTAACAAACCTTGATACTTTGGCTGAAATCAGACTACTCACTGATGGGGAAAGGGAACAACTAGAAAAGGCACGTGATGACTTGATAAAGCTCTTACGTGAAGAGGAACTCAAGTTTTATCAACGTGCAAAAACGACTGACGTTCTCTTGGGGGATAATAATACAAGATATTTTCAGATGATTGCCAATGGTAAACATCGAAAGAAACGTATTTTTTCCCAAGAGCATGATGGGACTAAAATTGAAGGACAACAAAATTTAAAAGGATACATCACACAATTTTATAAAGAATTATTTGGTCCCTCTGAGGATAATTATTTCACCTTATATGATAGGATGGATGATATCCCTCAAGTCAGCAATACTGAAAATGAATTCCTGACGGCTCTATTCATCGAAAAGGAGATTCGGGATGCAATTTTCGATATGGAATATAACAAAGCTTCGGGCCCAGATGGTTTCCTGGTTGAATTCTATCAGTATTTTTGGGATGTCATTAAAGGAGACCTGATGCTTATGTTTCATGATCTACATAACAGCGATATTCCCCTTTTCAGTTTGAATTTTGGTGTCATAACCTTACTGCCAAAAATACAAGAAGCTAATAAGATTCAGCAATTTAGACCAATTTTACAAAAGTGGCGACCATTCGTATCAATTCAGTTGCAGAGCATTTAATCAGCCCTACACAAACATCATTTATGCGAGGTCCAGCCCTACACAAACAACATTTATGCGAGGTCGGAACATTCTGGAAGAGGTTGTTATTCTTCATGAAATGGTACATGAGTTACATCGGAAAAATCTTAGTGGGGTTATAATTAAAATAGATTTTGAGAAGGCATATGACAAGGAGAGATGGAATTTCCTACTACAAACGCTTCGGTTGAAAGGATTTTCACTCAAATGGATTGAGTGGATTAGGTCCTTCATCTCAGGCGGAAGTGTAGCGATAAATATAAATGATGAAATCGGCCCGTATTTCCAAACATAAAAAGGTCTTAGACAAGGTGACCCACTTTCACCGATATTGTTCAATATTGTTGCAGATATGCTCACACTTCTCATCAATAGAGCAAAAGAAGGGCATCAGTTGAGTGGTGTGGTGCCCCATCTGATAAATGGTGGCCTTTCCATACTACAATATGCTGACGACACAATACTCTTTTTAGAACATAACCTAGAACAAGCTCATAACATGAAGATAATCCTTTGTGCATTCGAACAATTATCGGGTCTGAAAATTAATTTTCATAAGAGTGAAATCTTTTGCTTTGGTGATGCAAAGAACTTTGAAAGTCAATACATGCAACTGTTTGGCTGCAACACGGGTGCCTTCCCTATCCGTTATTTAGGAATTCCTATTCATTATAGGAAGTTATCAAATAACGACTGGTTGAGGGTGCAAGAAAGATTCGAGAAACGCCTCAGTAGTTTGAAGGGTAAAAATCTTTCAAATGGGGGACGTCTTACACTCATCAACTCTGTTCTTAGTAGTCTACCGATGTACATGATGTCCTTTTTTGAAATTCCAAAATGAGTTCACAAAAAGTTGGATTACCTTCGCTCTAGACTTTTTTGGCAGTGTGATGAGCAAAAAAGAAAATACCGGTTAGCAAAATGGGACATCCAGTGTCAACCGAAGGACCAAGGGGGACTAGCGATACGTAACCTAGAATTAAAGAATATAGCTTTGTTCAGTAAATGGTTGCACCGTCTGTTAACAACAGATGGCATTTGGCAACAGATCATACGTAATAAATATCTCGGAACTAAACCTTTGGTACAAGTCCAATGGAAGAGCTGGGACTCTCATTTCTGGGCAAGCCTAATGAAAATAAAAAGAGATTTCCTAGGATTCGGAAATTTTATTATAAAAGATGGGTCACAAGTAAGGTTCTGGGAGGATATTTGGCTAGAGAATAGGCCGCTTCGAGATCAATATCCCCAACTTTACAACATTGTACGGAAGAAATAGGATACGGTGGCTGAGGTACTGAGTACACCAAATCCGAATCTATCCTGGCGTAGAGATCTAATTGGTAGCAAGTTGGTAATGTGGAATAACCTTGTTGCAAGGCTTCAATCTGTGGTTTTATCCCACGAACGAGACGATTTCAAATGGTACCTAGACCAGAATGGTGTTTTTTCGGTAAAATCATATTATCTTGGTCTGATTAATCAAAATACTATTAATTTCAACAAGAGAATTTGGAAACTGAAGGTCCCACTAAAGATTAAAATTTTTCTATGGTTCCTCAGGCGAGGTGTTACCCCTACAAAAGATAATTTAGCGAAAAGCAACCGGCAAGAAAGTCAACAGTGCTGTTTCTGTCACGAAAATAAAACGATACAGCATCTGTTCTTTGATTGCCGACTAGCGCGATCGGCCTGGGAAGCTGTATATGCATCCTGGGACCTCTCTAAACCTCGGAGTGTACCTAATATGTTTGGGAGCTGACTAAACGGAATACCAAAACAATTTAAACAGTTAGTCCTTGTAGGTGCGGCAGCCTTGTGTTGGTCTGTCTAGCTCTGTAAAAACGCTGTGGTTTTTTATAACAAAAAATCTTCCTTTTTGCAGGTTATCTTCTCGACTACTCACTGGCTCCGTAGAAAGTAACACGTGGGCTATACTTCAGAAGCCTACTATGCAGGATATTCTTGTAGCGGCGTCTCACTTCTTGGCTCGGGTGGCCGAGGATTTTTTTGCCCGGGCACATGGGTGGCGGTCTAGTCTCAGGATTGGCAATCATTAGTGTGTCGGCTTGTGTCAAAACTCTTGTGTTTCAGGCTGTGTGCTCTTAGGGCAGAGGCCGGGAAAATTTCAAGATGATATATCACCTTGATGTATTTTTTTGAAATTAATAAAGTTTTCCTTTTCAAAAAAAAGATTAAACAACATACTCCGTACTGCAACTTTGCTGTTGGGAAGAAGTCAGGTACGGTGTTAGGTCAAATTAAATTTTAAACACCACCCTAATACTGTAACCTTGACCCATTTCAGCACTTCACTTGATGTTTTCATGTTTTGCCTCTCTCTTTTTTTGATAATACATATTTTGCCTCTTGCACGGTCCAACGAAGTCACAGTTAAATAGTAAAACCTGAGTGGAGCTTTGTGACTATATCTATCAGAGTGATGGAGGTGCAGTAATAATAGGCTCCTGGGTTGTGACATATCTGGCTTCCTAGCAAAAAACCCCTTCGATTCCTCCATTAGCAAAAAAAAAGGCGTGTTGTATATTATTCTTACTTTGTTTCAGGCCGGCATTAACAAAGTTCCCATGTCTCCCATTCCTACAGGACTTCCATGTCAATCTTCAGTCCTAGCTAGATTTGTTTCAGGCCGGCATGATGAGCACAACCTGTTGTGATCCTTGTTAGATGATTTCTGTAGGTCCATTTTGCTAGAAGCTTCACGATAATGAGAGGAAAATGTCTAGCTCACACACTGTTCTACAGTTCTGGTATATACGTACAAGTGAAATACAATAAATAGGCACTTGGGCCATGGGCCTTATGGGCCATTATGAACTAGATATTTATGTAACTATTTGAAGGCTTCGTGAGTAGTATAATGATTTGGCCTGGTACACAATCGTTTATATAGGCACATGTAAGGGATCAAAGTGGAAGCAAAAAAATTTGAAAAGATTTGAATGTGAATGCTATTCCGTGCTGGATTATAGCCAGTTGGATTCCAAGTTCTTAATTTGGAAGGTAGCGTGAAGAGACCATGACAGAACGTGGATTGTAGCATCTGTACAGCGTGAGTTTGAGTAACCACATATGAGCGCACGAACAGCTGGGAAGGTAGCATGAAGAGTTAATGGTGTTGCTGAAATGAAGCAGCTAGCTAGCTTCTTATGGTCATACAGAAACACATAATAAACTCCAGATCAGCAGCACTTAATCCTGATTATCAATACGATCGAGCATATATACATAATGACTAATTCGTGGGTAATGAACTAATGTATGGCAAGGCCAGTTGTTAATAATGTTCCAGGCTGCAAGCTTGATGATGATTGACTAGCGCATTGGGTGGCAAATTTGAGTTTTTATGATGGCAGATTCACAGTAATAGCAGTTCAAAACAGTGGCAAAATACAATGTTCATGTTCTACTTCTGTTTCTTGAAAAAAATCCAAATAATCAAAAAAATGTTCACTTGAAATGCTCTTTAAAAATTTGTAAACATGTCATGTTACTGCCAAAAGAATGTTTAATTTACTTTCTGTAATCATGCGTTTTGTTCATAAAAAAGGGCAAGCACTATGAAATATACCATACACCCTAAGAGCAATGGAGCATGTGGCTTGGCATTGCGAAAGAGCAGAGCATCCTTCTCACGAGTCAGGACAGAAACAGCTTATTTCGGACATGCTGGCTCCCGTCAGCAATCAACGGTTGCCATTGCATCTCCAAGATGGATAAGATCATCTTGAACCTGAATTCCGGATACCTCCAATGCCCACGTCGCCATCTACACTCATTTGGTCTCCGTTTTCTGCGAGGGGTCCATTTCATACCTGTGCAAAACCTTTGCCTAAACACTCAATTTATCCTATACGCTTCCGCCATCCCTACAGCATGTCATCAGAAATTGTATTAGCACAGGCATGTTTCTTATTACTTTTTTATAAAGAAAAATACAGTCCCTTTTTGCGTCACAGGTGCATATAGCCACTGTCACTTATCACAGATTGTTTATTACTCTCAATGCTCCAAAAAGACTGTCATTCTAGTTTTGTCTTAAGTCAAACCATTTCTTTCAAAAAAGGTCAAATCATCTTACATTTGATCAGTTTACAAATAATTCATTGTTAGTTTATCGTAAAATATGTTTTCATAATATATCTTTTTTATGTTATCAATGTTGATATTCTTCTCTATTAAGTTGGTCAAACTTAGGATAGTTTGACTTAAGATAAAAGCTAGATTGACACTCCTTTTAGGAC